>CM055119.1:25835725-27085412 GCA_029206835.1 Rana muscosa
AACCTAGTAAAAAAGAATTTTTTTTTTTAACGCAACCTGTGCCTAAAATATATATATGCCGAAGCATGGGGGCATCCTCCCGCAAAAAAGTTATGCCGCGTACACACGGTCTGACTTTTCAACGGGCAAGCCTTTGTCGAAATTTCGACCGTATGTACGCGGCATAAAAGGTTATGCCGCGTACACACGGTCAAACTTTTCCACGGGCAAGCCTCCGTCGGAATTTCGACCGTATATACGCGGCATTAGGAGCAAAATCGCTCCTCCGCCCCTGCTGCCCCCATGCTTCAGCATATATGCTCTTTTTTTAACTGTGGTGGTGAAATCACCTCCTACAGCGTTGGAGTCAAGGCTTTATGTATCGTGGGAGCAAACGCTGTTGCTGTCAAGATAAATAAATCCGCGATGCAACTGAATGGCGTACCTGCTAAGCAAATGATTGTTAACATTAAAACAAAGTAACATTACAGTACAACAGTAAGACCTTACCATACCATACCTGCAAAGCAAATACCAAAACAAAACCTAGTAAAAAATAAAACATTTTTTTAACGCAACCTGTGCCTAAAATATATATATGCCGAAGCATGGGGGCATCCTCCCGCAAAAAAGTTATGCCGCGTACACACGGTCGGACTTTTCCACGGGCAAGCCTCCGTCGGAATTTCGACCGTATATACGCGGCATTAGGAGCAAAATCGCTCCTCCGCCCCTGCTGCCCCCATGCTTCGGCATATATGCTCTTTTTTTTTAACTGTGGTGGTGAAATCACCTCCTACAGCACTGGAGTCACGGCTTTATGTATCGTGGGAGCAAACGCTGTTGCTGTCAAGATAAATAATTCCGCGCTGCAGTTGAATGGCGCACCTGAAAACAAAAAATGACATACCTGAAAAGCAAGCATGATAAAACATTGCAGAATGGAATACAGTAGAAAAGAGCAGAACAATAGAGAGAAAATAGAGAGAGCGAGAGAGAACAATAAAACAACAACTATTTTTGTTTTTTTTATTTTATATTTTTTTTGTATTTTTGTTTTTTACGTTTTTTTTTTTCTTTTTTACACTTTTTTTTTTAAACTTTAACAACTGTAATGGTTCGGGTCTCTCAAAATGTAATGGCATCTTGGGAGACCCTGTGTAAGTGTGTCCTAGTCTGTGAAATGCTGTACCCTACGCTAAAACTTCACTTTTGAGTGGTAGCGTTCAAAACATTCACCAAGGCAAAGACCAGGTTTGTCAGGACAGAGTGGACAATAATAACGGGTGTCACGCCTAAATCCGCGCTTGCTACAGACACAACATCTTTTTTGGGGGGCTCGTTGGGTAGGGGTACTCGGGAGGAGATGCGTATAATGCCTCTCATGCAGCCGGCTTACTGCATTTGGTAGGGGTTGGTGAGGTGCAGAACCGCCTGGATACAGGAGTTCTGTGACTATCTCATTCTGGAATTTTAGAAGAGATAAAGTCCCGCCTGAAGCTCTGTATAGCACATGAGCGTTCAGCAAAGCCAATTGGAATAAGGATAGAGACACTTTTTTGTACCAGCGTCTCGCCTTAGGGTCAATTAGATACGGCGCCATCAACTGGTCGTTGAGGTCCACCCCTCCCATATTTTTGTTATATTCATGGACACAGAGGGGTTTCTCCACAACACCAGTCGCCGTACGAATTTGGACTGTCGTGTCTGCATGAAGGGAGGTAAGAAGGAAAACATTCTTATTGTCCCTCCACTTCATAGCGAGCAAGTTATTACACTTTACGCAGGCTCTCTCCCCCAGCCTAAGACGGGCATCTACAAGCCGCTGGGGAAAGCCCCGGTGATTAGGTCGCACGGTGCCACATGCTCCAATCTGATGATCAAACAAGTGACTAAACAGTGGCACGCTCGTGTAATAATTGTCCACATACAAGTGGTACCCCTTTCCGAATAAGGGTGACACCAAGTTCCACACTATCTTGCCAGCGCTCCCTATGTAATCCGGGCAGTTGACCGGCTCAACCTGACTATCTTTTCCTTCATAAACCATAAAGCTCCATACATAGCCTGTTGCCCTGTCACAGCACTTATAGAGCTTGACCCCGTATCTGGCACGCTTGCTGGGAAGGTACTGCTTGAAAGCCAAGCGGCCAGAAAATTTAATCAGGGACTCATCAATAGGGATGAGCTTCGAGTTCGAGTCGAACTCATGTTCTAAAGTTCTAAAGTTTACACAAACATTTTGTCTGTTCGCAGGTTCTGGTGCGAACCGAACAGGGGGGTGTTCGGCTCATCCCTGCTCATCAACGCAGACAGCTTGATCGGGAATAAACAAGGCTGCAAAACGTTCGTTGAAGTGGTTTATGAGGGGCCGAATTTTATAGAGCCGGTCGTATTCAGGGTCCCCACGTGGTCGACAAAGTTCATTGTCGTTGAAGTGCATGAACCGCAAAATCTGCTCGTATCGTTTCCTGGGCATGGAGGCAGAGAACACGGGCATGTGGTCAATTGGGTGCGTGGACCAATAAGCACGCAATGACGGGAATTTATGTGTGCCCATGTTGAGGGAAAGGCCCAGAAAGGTCTTAAATTCGGAAACCGTAATTGGTTTCCAATCTTTGGCAATGGAAGGCAACTGGGGATTAGCGGCAATGAATTGACCAGCATATAAATTACTCTGGTCCACAATAGATCTATAGAGATCTTCTGTGAAAAACAGCGAATAATAATCGATTGGCATAAAATCAGCTGTTTCCACCTGAATACCGGGTTGGGCAGTGAATGGGGGAAGTACGGGTTCTGCAGAAGTGGTGGGGACCCAATCAGGATAGGCAAATTCTGCAGGAAGAGCACTATGGGTACGACGGGCCTGCCTTTGTCTTCTTATTGGTGGCAGCGGCACACTACTTGTGCTTGCCACCTCGCCAGCTTGAACTGCACTTATGGGACTCGCCACGTCACCACGTGATACTGCAGTGCTGGATGTACGCCCAGGCTGTACTAGGCCGCTGGTGCTTGCCAATTCACCAGAAGGAATAGCGGCGCTAGTACTCCTCTGCTCCATGATACGAGAGCCCTGCAGTTCTTGCTCCTCAACAACCTCAGAAGATCGGGATCGGGTACGCCTGACCTTAGCAGGGACCTCAACTTCATCGTCAGAGCTATCTGACGTGGGGCCGCTGACGTCACTGTCTTCTACGGGAAGATATTCTGAGCCTGAATCTGACAGATACGTGACCTCCTCTTCACTATCTGTCATGCTCAGAATCTCGTAGGCCTCTTTACTAGTGTACCTTCGACTTGCCATTTTGGGCTCTAAATTTAGGGGTACACTAGTAAGATTCACAGGAAAAAAAGCACCCGACTGTCGTCAGCAAATATATCAAACGCTACAAAAAAAACTGTTAGCGGTCGCAGGGATCAGGACTGTCTCTGCGAATGCTGCAGTTATGTGTTTTGTGTTTGGTAAGTGACAGTGATCGATCGATACTGCACTTGGGTGGGCTGGGCTGGGCTGGGCGGAGGGGCTAAACGCAGGTGCTAGCAGGTATCTGGGCTGATCACGCTAACACTGCGTTTTTGGGAACCCTAAACCGCTGGGGACGCTAGTATAGATCTGATCAGATACTATACCACTAAGGGAGGTGTATGCTTTGCGCGTGGGTGTTAGCATTACTGGCACTAACCTAACGCTGCCTGGGGCGACGCAGACCCTCTCTGGCGCTAAAACCTAATTGATCTCACCCGCCGGGCGATCAGGGGGTTAAACCTTTATTGGGTTATATACGGTGGGTGCCCTGATGCTATAAAAAGCAAACTAACCAACCAGCGTCACCCGTAACCTTTATATGGTGATCACTGGTGAAAGGGTTAACTAGGGGCAATCAGGGGGTTAAAACCTTTATTAGGTTAAATATGGGGGTACCCGACGCTATATAAAAACCTGACGGGTTACCTAAATAACTAAATAACTAACTGGGTAACCAGTGTCACCAGTGACGCTTATACGGTGATCACTGGTGAAAGGGTTAACTCTAGGGGCAATCAGGGGGTTAAAATAATATATGGGGGTACCTGACGCTCTAGAAACCTGCGGCGAAACTAAAAATAAATAACTGGCTATCTAGGGCACCACCGGCACTAAATACAGCGATCGAAAATACGATCGCTTAGTGACGCTGGCGTTAGGGGGTGAAAGGGTTACCTGGGGGGCGATCAAGGGGTTAAACCTTTATTAGGGGGGGTTAGGGGACTTTTTACTATCACAGATGACACTAAATGCAGTGATCAGTAAAATAAATGATCACTGCAATCAGTGACACTGTGATTGGGGGCTGGGGGGTGACCTGGGGGGTGATCTGGGGGTGACTGGGGGTGAAATGTGTGCCTATGTGTACCTATGTGTCAGTGGACTGTTGGTGCACTAACCTGCTTCCTCTCTCCTCGGCGCCGGAATCGAAAAGACCGCGGCGAGGGAGATGACATCACTTCCTACTGCCTGTGTTTACATCACATGGCGGAGGAAGCATTTTCATTGGCCGGGAGTGATCGCGAGGGGGTGGCCGAAATCGAATGGTCACCCCCTCATCTCTGATCGCTCCCCAACGATAAACGGCCGCTCACTGTATCGGAGGGGGGTCCGATCGGACCCCCCAACTGTACAAAGGCGATCACGTACACTCTACGTGATTGTGCCTGTCGGTGCCATTCTGCCGACGTATATATACAGTGAGCGGTCGTTAAGTGGTTAAGGCTGCTGTGAGTCTGCATATTATTTATTTTAATTTTGCTTGCTTTTATAATATACTGTACAGGAAATATTTTGGAAGACATTAACATTGGAGAAAACTATTAATTATCAATTAAGTATCATACGCAATTTTACAGAAATGATGACTGCAGAATCAAAAAGCCTATAGCAGTAATTTGGAACTTGCCCTGCCCCTTGTCAATAATGCAAACAGCTGTAAAAGCTGAAGTTGTTAACCGAGTTAATTTTATGTGACATCCAGCAGAAACTATCCATCCTTAGAACAAGCTTGCAGCACTGTTTCTCTTTGATTTCAGTAGTCAAAGTAGGTCACCGGGGGTTTAATTAATATTTGAACAATGTTTTGTGGTATGTGAAGTTATACCACACCAACCCTCAACATGATCATTGTTGTTGCAGATTCAAGTTCTGGGACAGGGGTAGGCAACCTTTTGAGCACAGCTTGCTGAAAAATTGAGTGTGGCAGCTACATAAAAATCCATTTCAAATTCATACTCTCAGTCCTTAAAAGGAAAGTAAACTCTGTATACTACTTAAATACTAAAAATAAATGAATAGTTAGCTTTCAAAGTCCAATGATAAGTGGGAAAGTAAATGGTAACTTTTCTGAGTAATCAGAGGTCAACAGAGTGTAATACCGGTTCAATATTCCTTTCATATGTGAGAATATTTGCTCACACATACAGTATAAGCAAATCCAAATGCAGATAGCATTGCCAAGGCTACCTTTGCCAAGTCTACCTTCACCAATTTCTTCAACTTCACACTTCGGATCAGCCCATATTCTGCACCTTCAAATCTCATGTATGATTCTTACTCTGAATGGTCTAAGGTTATCAGTGGTGTACCCCAAGGTTTAGTGTTGGGACACTTACTTTTTAATATCTTTATAAATGATATAGGGTCTGAGATCAAATGTAACATTTCTGTCTTTGCAGATGACACTAAGCTATGCAGTGGAATAACGTCCTTACAAGATGTCGCCAATTTACAAGCCAACTTCAATGCACTGTCTAATTGGGCGACCATGTAGTAGATGAGGTTTAATGTTGATAAATGTAAAGTTATGCACTTGGGGGCTAAGAATATGCATGCGTCATACATACAAGGGGGAGTACAACTGGGGGAATCTGTAGTGGAGAAGGATCTGGGGGTTTTGGTAGATCATAAGCTCAATAATAACATGCAATGCCAAGCTGCGGTTTCCTAATCGAGCAAAATCCTTTCTTGTATTAAGAGAGGGATGGACTCCAGAGAGAGAGATATAATTTTGCTCCTGTACAAATCATTAGTAAGACCTCATCTGGAATATGCAGTTCAGTTTTGGGTCCCAGTTCTCAAAAAGGATATTGGGAAACTGGAGAAAGTACAGAGAAGGGCAACCAAACTGATAAGAGGCATAGAGGAGCTCAGCTATGAGGAAAGATTAGAGGAACTGAATTTATTCACTCTTGAGAAGAGGAGATTAAGGGGGGATATTATCAACATGTATAAATATATAAGGGGTCCATATAGTGAACTTGGTGTTGAGTTAATCCCCTTATGGTCAACACAAAGGACAAGAGGGCACTCATTACGTCTAGAGGAAAAGAGATTTCACCACCAAATATGGAAAGGTTTCTTCACAGTAAGAGCTGTGAAAATGTGGAATAGACTCCCTGCAGAGGTGGTTCTGGCCAGCTCAGTAGAATGCTTTAAGGAAGGCCTGGATTCTTTCCTAAATGTACATAATATAACTGGCTACTAACATTTATAGGTAAATTTGATCTGGGGAATATCCGATTGCCTCTCTGGGGATAAGGAAGGAATTTTTCCCCTGCTGTAGCCTGCTGGGGTTTTTCGCCTTCCTCTGGATTAACTGTGGGTATAGAATTGGGTATATGGGATTGTATGATATTATTGTTATTATTATTATTATTATGTTTTATGGTTGAACTGGATGGACTTGTGTCTTTTTTCAACCTGACTAACTATGTAACTATGTACCATAACTATGTATTTTTGCACCATTACACCTCAGATGAGGCCCAATTTCTGCACCTTCACGCCTCAGATCAGGCCCAATTTCTGCACCCTCACACCTCTGATCAGGCCTAATTTCTGCACGTTCAGATCTCATGTGAGCCCCAGTGCATGCGGCTTTACACCTCAGATTAGGCCCAATTTCTACACCTTCACACCTAAGGTCAGGTCCAATTTATGCACCTTCAGGTCTTAAACGAGTCCCACTAAATGCTCCTTCACATGTTAAGTTTAGGCCCAATTTCTGCACGTTCAAATCTCATATGAGCCAGAAATTCTGAACCCTCACACCTCACATTAGGTCCAATTTCTGCACCTTCACATTTCAGATCAGACCCAATTTCTGAAACTTCAGAACTCAGATCAGGCCCAGATTTTGCACTTTCAGATCTCACATGAGCCGCAATTTCTGTATAAAAAAACAAATTTAACGGCTTAAAAAAAAAAAATGTTCTCACTGGACATGTAGTCAGTAAGTTTCAGTACTTTCCTGTGAAAAATTGTTATCTCTTAGATTGTAAGCTCTAACGAGCAGGGCCCTCTGATTCGTGCTGTATTAAAGTGTATTTTATTTGTACTGTCTACCATCAAGTTGTAAAGCGCTATGGTTGTTAATTATCCACTTGTCTGTGCCTTAGGAGATACTTCCTGAACAGATATATCGTATTTACATTGTATACTTTGTACTAAATGTGTCTTACGTTGAATTTTGAAATTTTTTCAATAAAAATGATTTAAATAAAGTTGTAAAGCGCTGCATAAACTGTCGGCGCTATATACATCCTGTATAATAATAATAATAATAATAATAATGTTCAAAAATTCAATTCAAGTAAAATTATTAAGCCCTATTAATAAGTACAAGAGGTGGGTATGGCTGCTGCTTAATGCAAAATCCATACCTAGCTAAAAGCAAGCTACTACAAAGAGAGTTGTATTTTCAGGTGCTGTGGGATAAAAGCAGCAGCTGAGACAGTGGCATCCCTGCCCCCTCCTATCTCCTTGCCCATTCACAAAAACCCTTCTACTTTTTTGACAGGATACATTTCTTGTATTGATCTTGGGCAAGGAGATGGGAGGGGGGGGGAAATACTGTACCACTGTTGCAGCTGCTGCTTTTATCCCTGCAGCACCTGGAAATACTGTGCTCTCTGTAGGAGGTGGCTTGTAGTTAGGTATGAATTTTGCACTAATCAGCAGCCATTCACACTTTGGGGTTAATTTACTAAAGCTGGAGAGTGCAAAATCAGGCTCTTTTCTCCCTAGAAATCAGCTTCCAGGTTTTTATGCCAAAGCTTAATTGAACAAGCTGAGGTTAGAAGCTGATTGGCTACCATGCACAGCTGCACCAAATTCTGAGTGCATCAGCCTTAGTAAATCTACCTCACTTATTATTAGGGCAAAGTTACTGCACTTATGCATTTTTTAAAACAACAATTTTTTTTGTGTGTGTGTGTGCCGATGTAGACTGTAGCCAGAAAGTTTCGTACCTTCCAGTGTTTTGAATATTGTTTGCCCCATGATTATTCAACAGTCAGTGACCTCATACCTATGCGCCAGCGGAGTAAGTTATGGGGCGTATAGTCCTTCTGGAATCTGCTGCTATACATTCCTGTAGCCTAAGACTACAAATCCCAGGGACCCTTGCAGTGGCCTGAAGGTTGCTGGGAGGGATGATAAAAGGAGCTTAGGAAGCCCGGGCATGTTCTCTTCCTTCTGGGCCTTTCGTAAGATGGACCTCTCTGTGTGACAGAGAGAGAGAGGTCACGGCCTACCACGCGAAACATTACTTCCACCACGAGGACTGAGAGGCCGGGTCCTGTTACCCGCTGAATGACATCCTGTTACTAGCATCATCTACAGCACCTACCCATTGGTGCGGACGTGTGGGGAAAGTCGTTACGGAAGACCGAGACAGAGGAGCCACTGCCGGAGTGTCGCCATCCATGTTCCTGTCCAGAAAGATTTCAAAACTATTTGGATCGTTGGTGAGAGAGCAACCTGCTCAATCTTTACCTATCCACTACCACCATTACTGAACACAGTGCGCACACATCTTTACCCAAGAACACTTTACTGAATTGCTGGAACACTATACTCAGAAGCCTTAGGCCTACACTACTTGGAATCTATTGTTTCATCTGCCACCAAACGGATTACAATTAACAAACTCCAACTAGCTACCAAAGAATACCAGATCTGCCATGTGGAACACTACTGCCATAACTCATAGGAAGCCTGTATACATATATACATATACAGTATATAACACCAGCGGGAGATTAGCTCTCCCATGAATATAGCATAGGCTGTTTAGATTGCATTCATCTCAGTGTGGCCACAAGTGTATTTAACTGAAACATCCACTAGAAGGTGACCTAGGATCTGAATATAGTGTGCATTTGTGTATATAACATTATTTATTGTTCAACCATTGTTGTGTTTGGGTGGAGCCTGTTTGCTGAGTTGGAGCTCTTATCACAGCTCAGGGGATTTACTCCTTTCTTTGTACAATAACTTTTCCTATTTGATTCAAGTAAAACATTTCAGAACATTATACTATTGAGTTGCTTGATTCTTGCTTTAAAGTATTAACAGGATGTCTGAACCCAGAGTGTCAGGTGGGTTGGAAGGTTCACTTGGTCATGGCCATGCAGATAAGCAGGTAATTCTTAGCAGTCATCAAGGGGGCAGTGCTACATTTGGGGGCTCGTTCCGGGATGCTATCTGCAGCAGGCTCCGGTAGACCTTGATTGGAGCCACAACCTAAGTGGGAAGCCGCATCCATGAATGCGATCGAGTGGGGTCGAAGTTATGGGACTCCCATCGACAGAAGCACCGTTCTGGAGATCTCAGGGAGTGAACATACTGAGAGGGAGATCAGAAGGTGCCTGAGAGCATTAGTGCCAGGACACTGGGCTTACCTGGTGGAAACTGAAGCATCCGTGGAGATGGATCAAGTCAGGGCACTGATAGAATGTCAGGAAGAAGTGCCAGTGTGCTTTCAGGAGGAAAGAGATCAGCTTGACGGAGGACATGATGGCAAGGGTAATCCCCCTCAGAAGCGAGAGAGGAGGAACTGAAAAGCCACCTCCGACAAAGGCTCATGAGAAAAGCTCTTTGCCCATAGGGACTGACTCTCAAGGGGCCAGCGCCCCTGCACTCTCTTTCTACACAGATATGAGTCGTCTAGTCGATATCTTGAAGAATGGGCCTGGGAACGCAAGTCAAAGTTATTGGAGACTTTGATTTTTCTCAGGACAGTTGCCGACACCTGTGGGAGAAGACGAGTTTGAAACCTTGATTAGTCAAGCTTTACAGACAATGGAAAAGTGGAGTGTTTCAGAGGCTGTGAAATGACAGCGACTTAGTGAGAGCCTACAAGGCCCAGCAGCCGACATGATCCGTAATCTAAGGATGGGCAAGAAGACTTGTATTGCCATGGATTACATTAAGCTTTGTGTGCTGTTTTTGGAAGAGTTGAGACAATTGCTGACCTGATGTACAAGTTCAACCACACCCATCAACAAAGAGGGGAAATTTTGTCCGAATACATCTCTCGGGTAGATTGGATGCTACACCAAATCATCCTCGAGAGAGGCCTTGACCCCAAAGACGCTGACCAAGCATGACTGGATCGGGTGCTACATGGGGCCCGGCCAAATCATCCCTTTGTGCTGAAGCTGTTACTGAAAAGGACCCAGGTTGTACAAACCTATCCTGAATTGATAAGAGAGATTAGAGAGGAAGAAGCTTTGTTGGAAGAAAAGAGTCAAAGACCGAGAGATGTAAATTCTGTTACTGGAAACAAAGAGAAAGTGGTGGCCCGCGCTGTTCATGATGACGAAGACAGTTGAACCGAATCTGAATACGGTTGAGCGGACACCTGGATGTTCGGGTTTGACGGGTTCGGCCGAACCTCGCAAAAAAGTTTGAGTTCGGGACCCGAACTTGACCCGAACTTGACCCCGAACCCCATTGAATTCAATGGGGACCCGAACTTTTAAGGACTAAAATGGCGCTTAAAAAGTAATGGAAAGAGCTAGAGGGCTGCAAATGACAGCAAAATGTTGTTAAGAGCATGGCAGGTGCTCTGCAAACAAATGTGGATAGGGAAATAACTTAAAATAACATAAAATACATAAAAAAAAAATAATAATCTTGACCTAGGAGGACGAGGTCCATATGGAGTAGGAGGTTGAGGTGGCGGTGGATGTGGCGGTGTAGGTGGAAGCGGCGGTGGAGGAGGACGAGGTAGCCAACACTGGTTTTTAATTATTCTTTTTTTCAAATTAGGGTACACCCCAAAAAAAGTGAGAAAGATCAAAAATAAAACAATGGCTGGGTAAGGCCGGTATCCATGTCTATTCTGCACAAGGTACGGACAAGTCCTGTGGGAGCCATGCCTGGTTCATTTTAATGAACGTAAGCTTGTCCACATTGGCTCTGGACAAGCGGCTGCACTTGTCTGTGATAACGCCCCCTGCCATGCTAAATACACTTTCAGATAATACACTGGCTGCAGGGCAGGCCAGCACCTCCAAGGCGTAAAGGGCAAACTCAGGATATGTGCCCAATTTGGAGACCCAGAAGTTGAAGGGGGCAGACCCGTCATTCAGTACGTGTAGGCGTGTGCACACATACTGCTCCACCATGTTGGTGAAATGCTGCCTCCTGCTAAGACGTTCCATATAAGCTGGTGGTGCTGGTTGTTGTGGCGTGCTGACAACGCTTTTCCACATTTCAGCCATGCTAACCCTGCCCTCTGATCTTTCAGCAGTAGACTGGGTGGGAGACTATTTGAAGGAACTGGAGGCACTGTCAGCAACCCAATCTACTATCACCTGTACTTGTCCTGGCCTCAACATTTGTAGAGCTGCATTACGCCCAACCAAATACCGCTGCAGGCTCTGTTGCCTACTCTTACCTGAGGAAGGTGTTTCACTTGTGCGTGTAGCTGGCACAGATCGACCACATCCTCTCCCTGCAACAGGAGCTCCACCAGCAGCACCACGACCCTTATTTGATGTTCTCCTCATATTTCTGAAATTTAGGATCTTGCCCTAAATGGGTGTTTTTTGAATAGCAGAATAGAGCAACAGTATCTAAAGGGTGTATCTCACAGGTACAGATATGCAGAAAAGGCAGCAAAAAATTTTTTTTTGCCCTAAATTGTTTTTTTTTTTTAATAGCAGAATAGGAGAACAGTATCTAAAGTGTGTATCTTACACGTATAGATATGCAGAAAATTGGGGGCGTGGCCTAGCTTCGGAGCGAGATGGCAGCATAGTAGGAGAGCTCCGCCGCCCAGATCTCCAGCCCTGCTTTAATCAGCGGAATTCTCCGACCCTCCTAAGCAAAGATGACCGGGAAAGGTCAACAAACTGCCCATCTATTGACTGAGCCATCCACGCAGCTGAGCAAGACCATCCCCGCGATGTTCCGCACGCAGCCGGCGGACTTGCAGGCTGTGCCGCAAGCCTCGGACTCAAGTTTGGACCTACTCGCGGCTTCCTCCGCTCCCTACACGGGACCCCCACAAGGTACGCACAGTAGATACTCCTCCGCCCCATTGTGCATGGCAGACCTACAACAGGTCGCATCGGACATTAAAAATGCCATGCTCGCCGCGTTCTCCGACCTGAAGGGAGAGGTGAGAGCGGTGGCTACCCGGATGGACCGCGTGGAGGCAACCGCCATGACACATGCGGCCGCGATACAACAGGTCCAAAGTGCCTCCACCTCACATGCCCACCACCTAATCGACATGCACAGGCATATGGAGGACCTGGACAATAGGGGCAGGAGACATAACCTTCGCATTAGAGGGATTCCTGAGTCAGTGGAGGGTCCCCAACAGCTGCAACAAGCGGTATGGGCAATATTTAACACTCTCCTGGGCAGACCCCCTGACGCTCCGGTGGAAATGGAGAGGTGCCACAGAGCATTACGACCCAGGGGCAGGGAGAATGACCCACCCAGAGATACTGTTTGCTGTCTGGTTAACTTTCTTCAGAAAGAAGAGATATTGCGCTTGGCGCGTAATCAAGCTCATGTGGAATACGAGGGAGCTCGCATCCAATTGTTTCAGGATCTGTCCGCCATCACTCTGCAGCACAGGAGGGACCTGCGTCCCCTCCTACAGGTCTCAAGGGACAGACGAATAATCTATAGGTGGAAGTTTCCCTTTTGTCTTCAGGCCACAGCGGGCAATCGCACAGCATCCTTGAGGACGCCTGCGGATCTACCACAGTTTTGTGACATCCTAGGTATCCCGGCAGTCAGCGTCCCTGACTGGTATGGCGTTTTTTTTCAATCGGACCCCTGGATCACCACCCGGCCCGATGATACCCCACGTTCACAGAGGAGCCGGCAGAGACGACGTAGGGCTTCTGATGCCACCCCACCTAGACCTAGGGGAGACATGGAGACAGAAGACAGTCCACGGGCATCGCCGTCGTCTGTCCAGCGTCGGACGGAGCATTCTGAGCATTAATGAGGCCTGGTAAGCTGATCCCTGTTTCCTTATTCCACGCATTTACCCCCTGTTTCTACTTGTGCACCTGGTCTGCACTTGCTAGTAACATGGCCACTCCTGACCCCCTGCCCTGTGACTCTTCCGCTTCCCCTCCCTCCCTCCCCTACTTTTGGCCCCTATGCCCCTGCTCAACCCCTGCTCAACCCGAGTATTTCCATGGATTGCATATTACAAGTGAACAGACTTCCCCTATGATGGCTGCCTTGTAGCTGCCCCCAGGCTTTGGGGCATGAGACTACTGATCTGGGTTATTTGGGGCTACGGTATATGAACAAACTACCTCAGCCTCCAACAATGCAGCACGAGGACTCGGAGGGGGCTTTATCCTCCCAAAACTGTGCACCTCCCCATGCCAGAACATCTGACTTCCCTCTAATACTGGTAGCACACTGCATGGGGGGATCATTGTTATTACTAATGCCAACACGTGCTGTTTAACCCATTTGTTTCCTGGATCCTTGATGCTGACCGGATAACAAGAGACTTGTTGGTCATTATGATCTTGCCACACAGGTACCTGTACCAGTTATGATAGAATATTGTTTGCCTTAGTGAGCAATCTTTAGCATTATTGGGTACTATGATTGTATTTTGCTTCCCCACTTCTTACATCCCCCCTCGCCCTTCCCTGTATCTGTCCCTGGCTTTCCCCTCCCCCCTCCCTGCCCTTTGTATCCTCTGCCCATCCCTCCCTACCCCCCTCCCCGGCCATGAACATGCAATATCTGAGCTATTGAGTTTACTGCTGTCTAGCTATGTGGGGGTTGTGATGGAGATTTGGGAGTCAGCGCCTGCCTACATGTTTCTGCATTGCCCCCTTTTCTTTTATTTTTTGCAAATTGGGGTGGCCCCCCCTGTGTCCTGTAGGACGCTAACCTGGTTTCTGGGTGGTGCCTGGGGGAGTGCGGAGGGGGGGCACCCTCTGTGTAACTACGTTGAAGCATACCCCCTGGCTCTCGGGCCTTTCTGGTGGAATTTGGGGTACAGCTTTCACCTGTGATTACCGGGTAGTGGATTGACTGGGGGACCCCCCTTGTGGTTTACGAGGGGGTCCCTTTCAGGTCAATGACGCAACATAAGCACAAAGTGTGAAGGTACTCACTGTCTTTTAATTCTGTTATTAAGTTACTCATGTTATTTTTCTGTTTGTCCTTCGTATACACATGAGTTATATGCCTGTTGTCTAATTTCTGGGTCATAGGGCTTGGGCACGGGTCCCTGGGTGCCCCTGGGTCTAGAATGCTTGGAATGACTAGATAATCTCCAGGGGTTTTCGTTTCTAGGTTGACAGGTAATAGTTCATGGGGGTTTCTCGCGCACCGCGCACGCCTGAACTGGACGCCCGGAGAACGGGGATTGGGTGATCCTCCCCATTATGGGATAGAGGCACTAAAGCGGTGGAGGTTAGGATTCTATGGAAGTAGTGATATCCCCTAGATTTGTGTCTGGGGAGTGGTCTTTTTGTGATAAGAGTGGGGGAGGAGATCGCCAAGGGCCGGCCGACCCTGTGGGGACGGGCTCTGGCGGTGAGCCTCCCTGCCCTGTCTCGAGCTCAAAGTTTTCCCTTTCAGTGAGTTATTTTTGGGGTTTGGAGTTTCTGGGCGGGGGGTTTGTGTGTAGGAAACTCGGTTGCTAGTCCTGGTACCCACCTCAGGAGAGGCGGGTCCCCCTCTTGATCTTCTCGGCTAAGAAGAGTATATCCTGCTTTCAGGATACCCTCTGACTCTATAGGTAACCTAGCAGGACTGGGATTACCTCCGGTATTACCTTGGTGGGCCCCATAGTTGGGGTCTTTTCTTGGAGAGGGAGGGTACTCCTCTCTGAATTGGGGGGTAGATAGACATATCTCTGCTCCCCTTCTTGTTCTTTATCTGCTTTCTCTGTCCTTTTCCCTTTTCTCCTCTCTTGCTGTTCCTCTCCCCCCATCTCACTCCGTCTCCCTTTTCTCTCCATTTCACCTGCCCCCCCCCTTTCCCTTTTTTTTTTTTTCTCTCTCCCTTACTTCCCCCTCCCCGTTTGCGGCATCTGAAAGTAGGTGAATTTCCGCTGATACGCTAACATGGCGTCCGTAAGGGACTCCGTGATTCCTCTATCGCTCAAGGTTCTATCTGTCAATGCCAAAGGCCTTAATGTCCCTGAGAAGTGCTCCAGCTTCATAGCAGAAGCCCATAGACAAAGGGCCCAAGTTGTCTTTTTCCAGGAAACCATTGAAAACATGGTCCTATCAGACCACCACCCAGTCACCCTGACCTTAAGATTCCCGCAGAAGGAGACATCCACTAAGATCTGGAGGCTTGACGCCTCACTTCTTGCGGATCTTGCTAATGTTGCCGCACTCAAACAAGCCATTAGCGATTATTTTTGCCAGAACGATACCTTGGAAGTCTCTCCCATGACCCTGTGGGAGGCTCATAAATGTGTGATCAGGGGGCACCTTCTGTCTCTGGCGGCCAGGAAAAAGAGGGAACGCAGAGAGTTGATTCAGTCTTTGGTTGAGAAAATCTCCAAATTGGAAGCTCAACACAAGTGCTCGCTGGCAATTGGGGCAGCATCCGAACTGGTGGATGCTAGAATTCTCTTGCGCGAGGAACTGTTTAAAGGAGCTCGGAAACGCTTCATGCTATCCCAAAAACTGTTCTATGAACAGGGGAACAAGCCTGGCAAACTGCTTGCAAGATTTACGCAAAAACGTGTTCTCGCCTCAACCATCCATCAGGTGAGGGATAGACAGGGTAAGATTCATACGAAAAATGAGGACATTGCGCGACAGTTCAAGGATTTCTACAGCAATTTATATAACATTAAGGGGAAAGAGGAAGGTGCGGTTTCGGCAGAGGCTCGGGCGTCCATAATCAAGGACTTTCTATGTCAATATGCGCCTCAGGCATTGTCTGAAGAAGACCAGCAACTCCTAGTTGCGCCGCTGTCGTCGGAGGATTGGACTGCGGCTTTGAAAACCATGAAACCTGGTAAGAGCCCAGGGCCTGATGGTTACACAGCACAATATTACAAATGCTTCCCAGACCTCCTGGCGCCAAGTTTTATAAAAGCCTTTAACTCTCTTGCCAATCCCCATTGCCAGTCTAGCACTTTGCTAGAAGCCTATATTTCAGTAATTCCTAAGGACACTAAAGATCCCTCGGACGTAGCGAACTACAGACCAATTTCGCTTCTTAACGTGGACGTAAAACTCTTTGCTAAGATACTTGCTAACCGACTCGCACATCACGTCCCGTTATGGGTAGGACTTGATCAGGTCGGGTTTGTCCCTGGAAGAGAAGCCAGGGATAATACCATCAATGCCCTCAACATACATCAGTGGCTCACTTCTTCTAAACAAGAGGGGTTTTTTCTGTCGATGGATGCGGAGAAGGCCTTCGACCGAGTGGCCTGGGACTACATGGACTCTGTTATGGAGGCTCTAGGTCTGGGGTCCAGAATGCGGACTTATATTGGAGCATTGTACACAAGTCCACGAGCTCGAGTTAGGGTCAATGGTCACTTGTCGGAGGCCTTCTCCATACACAACGGTACTAGGCAAGGCTGCCCCCTATCCCCTATTCTTTATATCCTCAGACTGGAGCCACTCCTTCGTTGCATACGGGAAAGCCCTGATATTCGGGGTGTTGTCGTTCGCAGCAAGGAATACAAGCTTGCGGTATTTGCCGATGACATACTGCTCTTCCTCTCCTCCCCTTGATCTCCCTGCCTAACTTGATGTTTGTCCTTGACAATTTTAGACGTATCTCACATTTGAAAATTAATTGCTACAAGTCCTTTGCGTTGAATATCACCCTGCCCTCGACCTTGGTCGCCCAATGCCAAGAGAACTTCCCCTTCTCTTGGAAGTCGGACGATATTACCTATCTAGGTATTCGGCTACCGCAGAACCTCTCAAAACTTTACGAGAAGAATTTCTTGAATGAACTGAACGCCATACAACAGGATTTGCTCCGCTGGGAATCTCCCACGATTTCTTGGTTTGGGCGTGCCTCCATCATTAAAATGACAGTGCTCCCCCGACTACTATATAAACTTCAGACCATCCCGATCGCCTTGCCGTCCTCCTTTTTCGCCTCCTATAAGAGACTTTGTAGAAAATTCCTGTGGGGCTCCAAGGCCCCAAGAATTGGTTGGGCGAAGCTGGCACTCCCTAAATTAGAAGGAGGTATTGGACTCCCAGACCTGCAGAGGTACTATTGGGCCACTCACCTGGCACGAGTGGTCGACTGGAAGGTACACTCACATCGTAAGGGTTTGGTGCACCTGGAAAATTTGAGCCTAGGACTTGAGCTGGAGAAATTGCCCTGGCTTTCCAAAAAATACTGGACGCCCCCCGTGATGTCTCATCCCCTAGTGGGGGAAAACCTGTCGGCCTTTGCACGGGCTTGCAGGGCACATGAGGTTTCAGCCACGGAATGTGGTTTGACCCCCATCAAGGGGAACCCTGATTTTGCACCAGGACTGGAGGGGACCTTCCTAGAACTAGAATGGCAGCGTGCAGATATGTTAGCTAAACACTTTTTCTCTGGGGATAGATTCCTCACGCTGAGGGAACTGCAGGCAATGTCCCCGACCAAAGCTTTCCCTTTCTTTGCTTACCTTCAGCTAAAGCACTTTCTAGACAGCCCGAAAACAAGAGGCCGCTTTTCAAGGCCAGCCACGGTATTGGAATCTCTATGCTCTGGTCCGTCCCCCCAGAGGCATGTAATCTCGATGCTATACGCCTCGATGTTTAAGCGACCGTTCTCAGCTATGGAAGCAGAACGGGCCTCGTGGGAAGCCCGTCTGGACAGATCTATAGAGCCAAGGAACTGGGAACGGGTTCATTGGTATATCCATAAAGGTTCACTGAACGTAAACATCCAGGAGAACGGGTACAAGATCAGAACACGGTGGTATAGGACACCGGACCTCGTTCATAAATTTTGCCCGACCGTGTCAGACCAGTGCTGGAGATGTTGCAGAGAGCTGGGTACCTTCCTACATGTGTGGTGGGAGTGCCCTCTGATTCAACCCTACTGGCGAGGGGTCCATGATGTGACGACTAAGACTTCCTCACTACCCCTGGAGTTTTCATCAGCACAGTATCTCCTTCATCTCTCTGAAATATCAAAAAAGACGTACCGCACCTCGGTTGCGATCCATATGATCAACGCAGCCAGAATGTGTATTCCTGTGCACTGGAGGGATGCGACGCCTCCATCGATGAAAGAATGGCTGACACGTCTTAACCGTATTGCAGCGATAGAGGAACTAATTCACACCGCGCAAGATAGCATTACTACTTTTACTGCTACATGGGATGATTGGTTTAAATTTCGAAACTCTGCAGAGTACCAGACTCTAATGCTGAATACGGTTTGACCTGGTTTGAGCGAAGATGCTTTCATGTGACTAGGGCAGGTTCGGGTATGGGAACCTGCCTTAGAGCGACATGTACGGAGAGGGTTGATGGTGGTACCCCCACCCCCTCTTTAGGATTTTGCCTCTTAGTGGAGTGATCCCTACACATTCCTCTGCCCCCTTCCCCCCCCTTTTTTTTTTTTGGTTTTGGTCTGCTCCCCTCCAAGTCCACACCCCACCTCTCTTACTCTTTCCTCCTGAGCCCGCTCTGAGCTTTTCCCCTTTCTCTCCTTCTCTTCTATTTCCTTTTCCTCTCTCTCTCTCTCTTTCTCCCTCCTTCCCCCTTCTCTGTCCGTATGATTCTGCTGGGCGAGGGGCGTGGGGGCTGGGGCCACGATGGATGGCCCCAGTGTCCAAGCTCTTCGGAATTTGCAAATCCTCAGATCAGATTAGGTCGCATTTAGCTTAAACAAGCTGGCTCCAATATAAGGCGGTAAGGGACCTGAAGTGTTGCTTTGTTTCCCCCCCTTTTGCTTTTCTTTGTCTGAGGACAATTACCAAAACATATACTACGATAATCGGGGTGAGCCCCCTCACAGAAGTACTGATGCATTTCTCTCTTGCGGGGGTCGAGGGAAGAGCAATTGTTGTTATGAGTGTTTTGGGTACGCTGTTCAGATCTTGCCACGTTCTGTGTTATTTATCTTTTGAATTGTTACGTATGTGGAGCAAGAACTCCTTTCTTCTGATCTGTATCTTTGGATATTATTGTGAACTTCTCTATTTTATCTGTAATTTGCTTTCTATAATAAAAAGTTTATTGTAAAAAAAAAAAAAAAAAAAAGATATGCAGAAAATTATATAAAGGCTTGGTCACAATTTTTTGGGGGCAGAAAACGCACCAAAATATTTTTTTTTGCCCTAAATATTTTTTTTTTTGAATAGCAGACTAGGAGAACAGTATCTAAAATGTGCATCTCACATATACAGATATGCAGAAAATGCACCAAAAATTATTTTTTTGCCCTAAATTTTTTATTTTTTTTGAATAGCAGACTAGGAGAACAGTATCTAAAGTGTGTATCTCACAAATCCCCGCCGACGCCAACCTAACTAACAGATGGATAAAAGTTATCTTTTCTCTGGCACTGGGCTCAGGGCAGGATAAAAAGATTGTGCACTGCACCCACACAACAAAAGAAAGGTAGATCGCTGAGTAATTTGATTTCTGAATCAGGACTCCTATCTAATTCTCTCCCTCAAAGCAGCAGCAGCAGCAGCAACCTTTCCCTACACTATCTAAAGCAGAGTGACGTGCTGTGCTATATTCCTCTAGCTTATATAAAGGCTTGGTCACATGCTGCACTGGCCAATCATAGCCATGCCATTAGTAGGCATGGCTGTGATGGCTTCTAAGAGCACACAAGTTAAACGAATGTTGATTGGCTGCCCTGAAGCTTTTTAAAATGCGCCATTACATTGCGGAACACCGAACCCAAGCATACAGTAAATTGTTTGGGTTCAGGTACCAAAAACCCAAAAGTCCGGTACGAACCCGAACTTTACAGTTCGGGTTCGCTCAACACTAAATCTGAACTCATTCTGAAATCCATAAATCGGTTGTAGAACTAGGGCTAACGGAACTGAAGGCACATGTAGCACAGGCTCAGACTCAGATGTACCACGCGCTAATGCGAGTAATGGAGACCCAAGCAAAAGTTCAGGAGCAAGGGACTCATGCAAGCGAACCAGAACAGTACTCAGGACTAGAGAGGAGGTGTTATGAATGCGGAGGAGCCGGACATTTCCGAGCCAAGTGTCCCAAGGCGGGTGTCAACTCCTTAATGAAGTTTTCAGAGCGTTACAGGAACTCCTCTTCCCTAAGCCGGCGGGAAACTTCAAGGGACCTCAATGAGGGAGCTAGTTGGGAGTCCCAAGGGAAGGCTGTGCCCCAGGGACAAGAAGAGAAATTTTAAGAAAACAAAGAGGGAAGAATGCAAGTTATCAGTCCCCTTGCACCCGCCCGTGCTCAAGCACGACTCAAAATGTAAATCCCCATAAAATGGAAGAAGGGGACAGGAAACCAATGCACACATCGCTAAACAAGCAGTTAAATCTCAAAAACCGCCTCCAAGGAGGCCTGTTACAGTACATACCTTGGAGGCACCTGGAGTGAACATACCCAGGACCTTAGTGGGGCCTTCCCCCATAGTATCAGTCCAAGTGGAAGGCATATATACACATACACTGTTGGACACTGGAGGTCAAGTAACGCTGCTGTATAAAGACTTCTATCATAAGCACTTAAAACACATCCCCTTGTGTAAACTTGATGAGTTGGAAATTTAGGGAATTGGAACTCAGAAGTGTCCTTATGATGGTTACATACCTATCAAGATAACTTTTATCTGGCAGGCCTGAGACATTTGACACACTGGCTGTTGTATGCGCCCGACCGCCTTGAGCCAGTAGAAATTATTTGCTGATAGGAACTAATACCAATTTAGTGAGAAGACTACTCACCCCCTTGGCCATAGAGGGTGCCCCTGTTGGGAAAATCCATCCTCAGTTGAGACAAGCATTTCAGAGGGTATTGCAAGAAAAGAAGGCACCCACTGAAGGAGTGGGGAGATTGTGGCGATTAGACACTCAAGGAAGAGTGCTGCAGCCTGGAAAATAGCCTGTCTCAAAGCCACTGTCAAGTTGTCCTGGGACCAACCAAGTTCCTGTTAGTGTGCGGAACATCACTAGTCACACGATCAGCCTAAAGCCTTGAATGGTGATCGGGAAAGTGAGTGCTGTCACTTCGGTGGAGAAGAATGAGACACCCACTGCCCAAGCCTCCCCCATGCTTGGGAACAATGGATCAAAGTTCAGATAGATTGGTGGAAGAAGATATTCTCGAAAAATTACTTTGATGTGGGCTGTGCTAAGAGTGCTCAACATCGCATCTGATTGACCGAGGATAAGCCCTTTCGAGAAAAGGCAAGATGGGCCCTTAATATGTGATCTGAAAGACCTTAGGGAAAAACGAAAGAATCCCAAAGCCCTTATGCTTCCACGATTGTGGTGGTGAGAAAGAAGAATGGGTCTCTATGGATGTGCATCAATTATCGAACCTTGAATCAAAGAACTATCCCTGATCAATACACCACCCCTCACATAGAAGAAGACTTGCAGTGCTTATCTGGGGCAAAATGGTTTAGTGTGTTGGATTGGAAGAGTGGGTGCTACCAAATCCCTATGCACCCCGAAGAAGAGGAGAAGACTGCCTTTATTAGAACATTGGGTTTCTTTGAGTTTGATTGGATGCCTCAGGAATTGACCAGGGCCCCTGCCAGGTTCCAGTGACTGATGGAAAATACAGTGGGGGATATGAACCTGGTAGAAGTACTGGTTTACCTTGACGATATCATTGTGTTTGGTCGAACTTTGGAAGAACACGAGGCCCGATTAGAGAAGGTTTTCCGGCAGTTACACAAAGAGGGGTTACATAGTTACATAGTAGGTGAGGTTGAAAAAAGACACAAGTCCATCAAGTCCAACCTATGTGTGTGATTATATGTCAGTATTACCTTGTATATGCCTGTATGTTGTGGTTGTTCAGGTGCTTATCTAATAGTTTCTTGAAATAATCGATGCCCCTGCTGAGACCACCACCTGTGGAAGGGAATTCCACACCCTTGCCGCTCTTACAGTAAAGAACCCTCTACGTAGTTTAAGGTTAAACCTCTTTTCTTCTAATTTTAATGAGTGGCCACGTGTTTTGTTAAACTCCCTTCTGCACCAGTACGGTATTTGTAAATTGAAATCATATCCCCTCTCAAGCGTCTCTTCTCCAGAGAGAATAAGTTCAGTGCTCTCAACCTTTCCTCATAACTAATATCCTCCAGACCCTTTATTAGCTTTGTTGCCCTTCTTTGTATTCTCTCCATTTCCAGTACATCCTTCCTGAGGACTGGTGCCCAGAACTGGACAGCATACTCTTAGTGCGGCCGGACCAGAGTCTTGTAGAGTGGAAGAATTATTGTTTTATCTCAGGAGTTTATCCCCTTTTTAATGCATGCCAATATTATGTTTGCTTTGTTAGCAGCAGCTTGGCATTGCATGCCAATGCTGAGCCTATCATCTACTAGGACCCCAAGGGTTGAAGCTGTCATTGAAGAAGTGCCAATTCTACCAGACTTCTGTTACTTATCTAGGGGCAAGTTGTATCTGCGGAAGGGATAGCCACTGACCCACAGAAACTGGAGGCAGTCACTTCTTGGCCTCGGCCAACTCGTCACTGAGTTGAGATGTTTTTTGGGTTTCTGTTCTTACTACAGATGGTTTGTGAAAAACTTCTCTCAGATTGCTCGGCCCTTGAACAAGATGTTACAGAGGCAAACAGATGGAGAACAACCGAAAACCCTGAAGGGAGGAGTCAGAAGGCCAAAGGAGGTCCTTTGAGAAGGGGAGTTTGGTCGAAGCTCCAGTACTGGCCTACGCTGACCCCTCGAAGTCTTATGAATTACATGTGGATGCCAATAGAGACGGCATTGGGGGAGTGTTGTATCAAAAATCAGAAGGGAAGCTCAGCCCAGTAGGATATGTGAATTGCAGCCCTATCTGGTGCACAAGTTGGAATTCCTGGCCCTCAAGTGGGCTGTAGTGGACAAACTTCAAGTCCACCTGTCCTAGTGTCCTTCTGGAATCTGCTGCTAAAAATTCCCGTACCCTAAGGTTACAAATCCCAGGGACCCTTTTAGTGGCCTGAAGGTTGCTGGGAGGGATGATAAAAGGAGCTTAGGAAGACCGGGCAGGCTCTCTTCCTCTAGGGGCTGTCGTAAGACTCTCTGTGCTGGAATTTCACGCCAAAGAATTAGGGTCCAAACCCAGCTTACAGATACTTTGGCAAACCCATTGTGGCTTCCTTCTAGCCCAGGGTCAGCTACAATTTCCCCAGCCAGGTGTGCAGGTCAACACCGAAGGTTTCTCTAAAATTGATTTTTTAAATGCATTTTTCCCTGATGAATTAGTTCAAGGCATCGTGGACCAAACCAATCTTTTTGCCCATCAATTCATAGAAAACAACCCCAGCTCCAGCTAAGCCCGCCCTTTTGAATGGAGATCCCTAACGTTGGAGGAGCTTAAATGGTTTAGACCTTACGCTCAACATGGGGCTAACAAAAAAAATGAACTGCATGCATATGGGTCTACCAACCCCATCCACCACATGCCAAATTTTCCATCTGTCCTGTCCAGGTCCTGCTATGACATTATAATGCGCTTTCTTCATTTCAGTGATAACTCGCAGTGCATCCCCCCGGCCCCCCCCAAAATCATACCAACTTTGAGAAATTATATAAAATTCACCCCCTAATTATTATTTTTTCCAAGAGGTTTGCCTAACTTTATATCCCTGACGAGAACATCTCTGTGGATGAATCCCTGGTCCATTTCACAGGCCGGCTGGGCATCAAGCAGTATTTCCACAGTAAGAGGGCGAGGTATGGCTTGAAGCTCAACAAGCTCTGTGAAAGCTCCACCGGATATGTGCATGCCTTCTGCATGTACGAAGGCAAAGACTCCCAGCTCCAGCCGCCTGAGTGTCCACCGTACATGGGAATAAGCGGGAAAAATCGTCTGGGAGTTGGCATTCCCACTCTTGGAAAAGGGGTATCACATTTATATAGACAATTATTAAACGAGTTTTGCCCTTTTCCACCACCTATACCTGAAGAATACTTTGACCTGTGGTACAGCAAGAAAAAACAGAAAGGGCTTTCCACAGCATCCTGTCACCACAAGGCTACAAAGGGGGTAATCGGAAAGAGGAACATGGAAGTTTTGGCTGTGAAGTGGAGGGATGGGAAAGATGTATACATCATGTCCACCATCCATGATGACACCTCGGTGTCAGACGCGGTCCCGTTCGAAAGCCTTCCTGTATCCACAAGTACATTAAATTCATGGGGGGGTGGATTTGAATGATCAAATGTTGCAGCCCTATCTATCAACATGAAAGTCCCTCTTCTGGTATAAAAAATTAGCAATTTTCTTTTCTCATTTGGCCATGTATAATGCTTTCATGACCTATCAAAAAATCAACGGAAACACCCAACACCTTCCTAAAATGTATTGAAGACATTTTCACTGCCCTGATCTATCAACAAGGATCCACCCCAGAAAGCATTCGCTCCGATTGAGTCAGTAGACTGCATGAGCGCCATTTTCCTGACAATATTCCACCATCAGCAACTGGAAGAAGACACCAAAAAAAAGTCGGGTGTGCAGAAAAAAAGGAGTTAGGAAAGACACCAGTTTCCATTGTCCCCAATGTCCCTCCCAACCTGGACTTTGCATCAGAGAATTCTTCAGACGCTATCACACTCTTGTAAACTATTATCCCATATTTCTAATAGACTACCATTTCCCTGTTTTCAATTTCTGTCCTGAATATTTCCCTGGTGCCTCAACCAACCATATCATTGCCTTTCATGTGAACTGACCCTGGCCTGTTTATCGACTATGACTCTGCCTGCCGTCTGCATTGTTTATCCACCATGTTTCTGCCTTTCACGTGAACTGACCCTGGACTATCGACTATGCCTCTGCCTACCGTCTATTTCTGCCTTTTACCTGCACTGACCTCGGCCTGTTGACCATGTTTTTGCCTACCCCTTGGACTGATCTTTCACCCTGCTACACAGGGGTCTCACAAATGTGAGGGGCTCCAGAAGAGTGTTCTGAGTTGAGAAAAACTGTTTTTGGTTTTCTCTTTGTTTTGTAATTCACAGAACAGGGGCTGGAGTCCGGAGGCTTCAAAGCGATTTGGGTGGTAGAAGCCTCTACCCCTGTCCCCATTCTTTCCTGACTGAGGCCCTAAGCTGGATTATCCTGCCTGCTGCCTGGAAAAATACTTTGGCTGTGCTGACAATATATGACCCAGGACTTTATGGACCATGTGCCTGTTGCCTGGACCAATACTTTGGCTGTACTGACCATATATCTGCCTGCTGCCTGTAATAACTATGGACAGTATTCCTGCCTGCTGCATGGACGATCCTTTTGCTGCTGCTGACCACATCCCTGCCTGCTACCTGGACCAATGCTTTGGATGTGCTGACATCTCTACCTGTACTGACTAAGGACAGTATTCCTGCCTGCTGCCTGTTTTGCTGTCGCTGTCCACGTTCCTGCCTGCTGCCTGGACCGATGCTCTCCTCTGTGGACCACTGCACTACTAAAACCACAGGTAATCTTTTCTTTACCCTTTGCTCAGCAGAATGTATTTTTGTTTGTAATTGGTATGTACAGTACGTGCTATGTGTTCGAAATATGAAGGGCTTTCAACAATGTGATAGGTTGGCAGGAATTTATGTGTGTAATTTATGCTCCTAGAACACCTAGAGGTGCTACTTGGATGTTGGGCCTCTGAATGTGGCCAGGCTGTGTAAAAGTCTCACACATGTGGTATCGCCATACTCAGGAGGAGTAGCAGAATGTATTTTGGGGTGTAATTTTTGCTATGTACATGCTATGTGTTGGAAATATCTTATAAATGGACAACTATGTAACTATGTAACTTTGTGTAAAAATAATGCGTTTTCATATTTTTAACACATTTTCCAAAAACTTCTGGAAAAAAAATGAACCGTTCAAAAGACTCATTATGCCTCATAGAATATACATTGGGGTTTTAGCTTTCCAAAATGGCCTTCAAAAGTGTGATAGGTCATCATCAAATTAGATGTGTCATTTATGCTCCTAGAATGCCTGGAGGTGCTACTTGGATGTTGGGCCTCTGAATGTGGCCAGGCTGTGTAAAAGTCTCACACATGTGGTATCGCCATACTCAGGAGGAGTAGCAGAATGTATTTTGGGGTGTAATTTTTGCTATGTACATGCTATGTGTTGGAAATATCTTATAAATGGACAACTATGTAATTATGTAACTTTGTGTAAAAATAATGCGTTTTCATATTTTTAACACATTTTCCAAAAACTTCTGGAAAAAAAATGAACCGTTCAAAAGACTCATTATGCCTCATAGAATATACATTGGGGTTTTAGCTTTCCAAAATGGCCTTCAAAAGTGTGATAGGTCATCATCAAATTAGATGTGTCATTTATGCTCCTAGAATGCCTGTTGGGCCTCTGTACGTGGCCAGGCTGTGTAAAAGTCTCACACATGTGGTATCGCTATACTCAGAATGTATTTTGGGATGTCATTGCAAGTATGCATGTGCTGTGTGAGAGAAATAATTTGTTATTATGACAATGTTGTGTAAAAAAAATCTTAATTTTCCCAAGAATTGTGGGAAAAAATCACAACTTAAAAAAACTCACCATGCCTCTTACTAAATACCTTGGAATGTCTACTTTCCATAAAGGGGTCATTTGGGTGGCATTTGTACTTTCCTGGCTTTTTAGGGTCTCAAGAAATGAGATAGGCCTTCAGTACATCAGGTGTGATCAATTTTCAATGATTTGCACCATAGCTTGTAGACTCTATAACTTTCACAGAAACTAAATAATATACACTAATTTGGGTTATTTTTACTAAAGATATGTAACAGTATAAATTTTGGCCCAAATGTATGAAGAAAAACAACTTCTTTGCAAAAGTTTACAATACAAACTAAGTGGTGAGTGGTGAAAGGGGGCAAATATGGAGCAGCTGCATTGTCTGAACCTTGCAACATACCACAAATGGATGGCATGGCACAAGTACATAGGCCTAATTTTGATGTGCCCCCTCCCCACACACACACATACCCCCACATTGGATTCATCCCCAACTCCAGCTGCAAGCATGAGATGAAACTGAGGGTCTGCAAAAAAATAAAAAATAAGAAAGTAAGCCATCGTCCCCTTGAACTGTTATGCCGCGTACACACGACCGTTTTTAATGTCATTGAAAAAAACTGAATTTTTCTCGACGTGATTTTTCGTGTTTCCTCTCAAGCCTGCCTTGCCTACACACTATCGTGGAATTTTTTTTTCGAGTAAAGCGCGTGACGTACAACACGTACAACGGCACTATAAAGGGGAAGTTCCATTCGAAAGGCGCCACCCTTCATGTTAGTAAAGTTTGTTGAGAGACGATTCGCGCTTTTCATCCTTGTGCTTTTCAGTCCGTTACAGCATGACGAATGTGCTATCTCCATTACGAACGCTAGTTTTACCAGAACGAGTGCTCCCGTCTCATACTTGATTCTGAGCATGCACATTTTTTTTCACGTCGTTAAAGCCTACACACAGCCATTTTTCATGACGAGAAAAACGACAATGTGAAAATCAACGAGAAAAATTAGAGCATGTTCCAATTTTTTCTTGCCCATTTTTCACGTCGTGAAAAATGCTCGGAAGCCCACACACGGCCATTTTTAATGACCATTTTAAAAAATTGCATTTTTCTCGTCATTAAAAACGGTCGTGTGTACGCGGCATCAGTTCATTGTGAACAAGCATTTTTTCACATTTTGGAAACTTCAAACATGTGGCCAAACAGTTGGATTTGGCCTAGTTTGTTTTAACTGTGAATTGTACCACCACTAGGGATGAGCTTCGTGTTCGAGTCGAACGTTATGGGCCGTTCACGCCAAATTCGAGTGACGCGAACGGCCCACAATACACTGTGCCATCGCAGTGCAGTTCCGGGTGCTGTGATTGGCCAAGCATGCACTGTGACCCCGCATGCTTGGCCAATCACAGCGCCGGCAGCGAGGAGAGCCATAATTGGCCACAGGTAGGACAGTGTGTTCTATGTTCTATTCTTTTCTCAGGCATCTGCAGAAGTTAGTGGGTGTTGTGTGCCTCCAGCACAGTATACACCTGGATCTACACTTTATTGCTGTTCTCTAAGCTAGATAGGCAGGCAGGCAGGGACCGTGTGTTCTTTTCTCAGGCATCTGCAGCAGTTAGTGGGTGTTGTGTGCCCCAGCACAGTATACACCTGTATATACCCGTCATCGCTGTTCTCTAATACAGGCATCTGCAGGAGTTAGTGGCACAGTGTACACCTGTATATACCCGTCATTGCTGTTCTCTAATACAGGCATCTGCAGGAGTTAGTGGCACAGTGTACACCTGTATATACCCATCATTGCTGTTCTCTAATACAGGCATATGCAGGAGTTAGTGGCACAGTGTACACCTGTATATACCCATCATTGCTGTTCTCTAATACAGGCATATGCAGGAGTTAGTGGCACAGTATACACCTGTATATACCCGTCATTGCTGTTCTCTAATACAGGCATCTGCAGGAGTTAGTGGCACAGTATACACCTGTATATACCCGTCATTGCTGTTCTCTAATACAGGCATCTGCAGGAGTTAGTGGCACAGTATACACCTGTATATACCCGTCATTGCTGTTCTATAATACAGGCATCTGCAGGAGTTAGTGGCACAGTATACACCTGTATATACCCGTCATTGCTGTTCTCTAATACAGGCATCTGCAGGAGTTAGTGGGTGTTGTGTGCCCTAGTACAGTATACACCTGTATATACCCATAATTGCTGTTCTCTAATAAAGGCATCTGCTGGAGTTAGTGGGTGTTGTGTGCCCTAGTACAGTATACACCTGTATATACCCGTCATTGCTGTTCTCTAATAAAGGCATCTGCTGGAGTTAGTGGGTGTTGTGTGCCTCCAGCACAATATACACTACCCAATTGCTGGTTTTCCCATCTCCCTGCAGGCCATTACTATGTCTGGAAGGCCAACAAAGAGAGGCAGACAGTCACGAGCCAATAAAAGAGGGCAAGCAGGCTCCGTGTCTAGAGACAACAATGCTGGTCGTGGACGCGGTGCATTGTCATCAGCACGTGGCCATGGAACACGCTTGTCCTTATTTTCGGCAGCTGGACGTGTTGAGCCGCATCATGCCGAAGACTTGGTAGAGTGGATGACCAAGCCCTCCTTATCCTCCTCATCCTCACTCACCCAGGCTCAGGGTACTGGCAAAGCAGCTGCCAAAGCGTCCTTTTCCCTGGTATCAATGTCATCATCAGTCACTCCTTCCCTAGACCTACCATGTCCTCCTGAGGAGTCCCCCGAACTGTTTGAGCACAGTGTTGGGTACATGCTCCAGGAGGATGTCCAGTGTTTCAAAGGGTCTGATGATGATACCCAGCTAGAGGAAGGCAGTAGCGTGAGCGCAGAGAGAGGGGATGCTCAAGAAGGACAGCAATCTGGCAGTCATGTTCCAGCAGCTGCAGCATACTGCCAGATTGGCTCCAGTGATGGGGAGGGAGGGGATGATGAGGTCACTGACTCCACATGGGTGCCTGATAGGAGAGAGGAGGAGGAGGAGGATGAGGAGGAGGCACATCTCCAACGAGGCAGGATGCCCTCCGGGGGCCAGCGTAAGGACAGCACACCGACTGAATTATACCACAGAGCTACGCCTGTGCAGGGCGCTGCCTCTGCCCGTTATTCCAAAAGTTCTTTGGTGTGGGCCTTTTTTGAGTCGAGTGCATCAGATCGCACCGCTGCTATTTGCAACATATGTCTCAAGCGTATCTCGCGTGGCCAAAACATCAGCCGCTTGGGCACCACTTGCTTGACTAGACATATGTTGACCTGCCATGCAGCTCGTTGGCAAGCATACCTTAAAGACCCACACCAAAGAACAAAGCGGACCTCTCCTTGCTCCTTATCAGCTGGGATCTCCAACCCCACTATACCTTCAGTCGTCTTTGAAACCTGCACTGAGAGGAATGAAGGTGTAGAATTAGGTGTGTCACAGCCAAGTACTTGTGGGCACTCTGCTAGCAGTACACTGACGTCCGATTGTAGCAGGCAAATTTCCCTGCCCCAGATGCTGGACCGTCGAAAGAAGTTCACTCCCAGCCATCCACATGCCCAGTGGTTGAATGCTAGCTTGGCTAAATTGCTAGCAATTCAACTGCTGCCTTTTCAGTTGGTAGACTCTGCCCCCTTCCGTGAGTTTATGCAATGTGCGGTTCCTCAGTGGCAGGTTCCCAAACAACACTTTTCCTCACGGAAGGCGATTCCGGTTCTCTACCGGCATGTGGAAGGCAATGTCCATGCCTCGCTGGACAGGGTGGTCAGCGGTAAGGTGCATATTACCGCTGACTCATGGTCCAGCAGGCATGGACAGGGACGTTACCTTTCTTTCACGGCCCATTGGGTCACTCTTTTGGCAGCTGGGAAGGATGCAGGACAAGGTGCAGTAGTGTTGGAGGTTGTTCCGCCACCATGCCTCCAAAATTCTACTGCTGGTTGTGACACTCCTCTCTCCTCCACCCCCTCCTCTTCTTCTTCCTCCATGGCCTCTTCCTGTGCTTTGTCCTCGGAACCAGCGGTGCTCCGTAGGCGTTCAAGGGGCTACGCAAGTACGCAGGCAAAAAGATGCCATGCCGTGCTTGCGCTGGTGTGTTTGGGGGGCAGGAGCCACACTGGGGCAGAGGTTCTGTCAGCTCTGCAGGGGCAGGCCGAGAGGTGGTTGACGCCATGCCAGCTTAAGCCAGGAATGGTGGTTTGCGACAATGGCAACAACATCCTCTCCGCCCTCCGACAGGGACAACTGACCCATGTTCCCTGAGTGGCTCACGTCCTTAACCTGGTGGTGCAGTGGTTCTTGGGCAGGTACCCAGGCTTACAGGATGTCCTGAGGCAGGCCAGGAAAGTCTGTGTGCATTTCCGCAGATCATATAATGCCAGTGCTCGGCTGGCTGAGCTGCAAAAGGAGTTGAACCTGCCCAAGAACCGCCTTATATGTGACATGCCCACCAGGTGGAACTCAACGTTGGCCATGCTGCAGTGGCTACACACACAGCAGAGGGCCATCAATGAGTACCTCTGCGACTACGGCACCAGGACAGGGTCAGGGGAGCTCAGGTTATTTTCACCATGCCAGTGGGGCATGATCAGGGATGCATGCACTGTCCTGGCACCATTTGAGGAGGCCACAAGGATGGTGAGCAGTGACAGTGCATGCATCAGTCACACTGTACCTCTTGTCCACCTGTTGGAGCATACGCTGTGTGGAATAATGGACAGGGCACTTGAGGCAGAACAGAGGCAGGAAGAGGAGGACTTCCTTGCCTCTCAAGGCCCCCTTTACCAAGACAGTGTTCCTTGTGTCCCACCCATCACACAGGAAGAGGACAAGGAGGAGGAGGAGGAGGATTGTGTCAGCATGGAGGTGGAGCATGGCACTCAGCATCAACAGCAGCAGTCTTTTAGGGATAATTTACAGTTCCAACAAACCTGTGGACTTGTACATGGCTGGGAGGAGGTGGCTGCGGATCATGTCGTCCTTAGTGACCCAGAGGACTCCGGATCGAATGCCTCAGCTAACCTACGCTGCATGGCCTCCCTGATCCTGCAAAGTCTGCGGAAGGATCCTCGTATTCTTCGGATCAAGGAGAGGGACTATTACTGGCTGGCCACTCTCCTTGATCCACGGTACAAGGGTAAGGTTGCGGACCTTATCTTGCCATCGCAGAGGGAGCAGAGGATGAGACAACTCCGGGAGGCCTTGCAGAAAGGTCTGTGCAACGCGTTCCCAGAGACTGGGAGGTTACAAACTCCTGGTCCTGGACAACGAGTTGCTGTGGCTTCAGTCAGTAGCAGAAGGAGCGGTGAAGAAGGTGGCCATCTGACCGATGCGTTCAGACAGTTTTTTAGTCCGCTGCCCCAAGGTATGATCGGTTCCAGCAACCATCGCCAGCGTCTGATATACATGGTGCAGGAATACCTAGGGGCAAGGTCAGACTTGGACACCTTTCCCACCGAAAATCCTCTGGCTTACTGGGTCTTGAGGATGGATCACTGGCCAGAGCTTGCACAGTATGCAATTGAGCTACTGGCCTGTCCTGCATCCAGCGTTCTTTCGGAACGCACATTCAGTGCTGCTGGAGGCTTTGTCACGGATCACAGGGTGCGCCTTTTTTTGATGCAATACTTTGCAACAGGGCTCATTGCTGTGCTCCAAGTACAGTGTCTGTGAGGGGTTGCAATGTTGTGGCACCAGTGCCTAAGGCCCAATTTTTCTGCCCCTGTTTAACAGGGGCGTGTAATTAACATTTTTGATGCAATACTTTGCAACAGGGCTCATTGCTGTTCTCCAAGTACAGTATCTGTGAGGGGTTGCAGTGTTGTGGCATCAGTGCCTAAGGCCCAATTTTTCTGCCCCTGTTCAACAGGGGCATGTAATTACAATTCTTTTTTTATTACAAACGTTTTTTATTTATAGAAAAGGCAAGAAAATAATACATACACATAAAAAAATCTGCGTATCACATAGTACCAGTTAGACTGCAAACATAAATGTCAACGCAGTGACAAGAAACGAAATGGAGAGAAATCAACAAGCAACAAAAAAAAAAATCTATATATATAAGAAAAATAAAAAAGGTGACGTTGAAGCATCTGAGAGAAGCCGAAGTCGGTTTGTAGAGGATCTACAGGGGACATAGTTGTCTACGTGAGGTAAGGTAAACCAGTGAGGGGGATTATCCTTCTCCCACAGACTAAAGCTGTTGGGGAGTTTGCGTCCATAGCTAAGATTGTGGCAATAAAATATGTCTTTGGGAGGTCCAGGGATCCCACCTACGGTCAAATAGGGGCATCCTATCATTTAGTGTGTAGAGAATCCTTTCCATTATCATAATAGAGTCCATCCTATGGAGGACGGAGGAGATAGGGACAGTAGGGGACTTCCAATGTAGGGCAATGGCCCATAGAGCGGCCAAGCAAATTGTGTGGATAAGGCCTTCCTCAGAGGGAAGCATACCCGGGATAGATGCTCCCAGGAGGCACATAGAGGCCGTAAGATGTATTGGAGCACCTGATAGAGCCGTTGCTATAGCCGTCACCTTGGTCCAAATGTGGGACAGATTATCACAGTCCCAGAACACATGCAGAAAGGTCCCAGGCAGGGGACAGCCTCTGAAGCATAGGTCAGAGGTACCCGGAAAAATAGAATGAAGTCTAGATGGTGTATAGTACCACCTGGTAAGTATTTTATACGCTGTTTCTCTGACCGCTAGGGATTTAGACGCTTTGCGAAGGTTAGTCAGCATAGTGTCCCAGTCATCTGAGTCAAAAAGTTTGTTGCAGTCAGCCTCCCATTTATGTTTATATGGGACCTCCCCAGGAAACAGTGTATTAATTGCTGATCTGTAGAGGATAGAGATAAGCCCCTTTCCCCTGGGGGAGTCATGGCACATGTGTTCATACGTGGTAGAGGGGGCTGCTGGGGAGAGGGCGAAGTGGGAAAGATAAAAGTGTCTAATTTGCAGATAACGGAAGTGTTCTCTAAGTGGGATTTGTTTATGTGTGCGTAATTGGTCAAATGAAGCAAAAGAGTTGCCCATCTGTAAGTCCGCCAATGTGACCATGGAGTTAGAAATCCACCAAGAGAATCCCTCAGAGTTTTTAAAGGCCAAAGTAAATAAGGGCTCTCCTACAAAGGAGGCGCCTCGGGGAGCGTGGGACACCAGGCCTAGTTTATGTTTGTATCTGTACCATAGGGTAAGGGAGTGAGCAACTAGGGTGTTAAGAGACATAATTTCATGGGCCACTTTAGAAGGGGACCAAAGTAGACTAGAGAGCCTGTACGGAGCGATGGCATGTGATTCAAATTCTACCCAGGGTACATTAGAGTCAGGGATGTTCCATTGTGCTATCTGGGAGAAGCGAGCCGCAAGGAAATAGAGCCAAAGATTTGGCAGGCCTAGCCCCCCAAGTGTTTGTGGGATGAACACAACGTGTCTGGAGAATCTCGGCCGTTTGTTCTGCCAGATAAATTTGTGGATATCTTGTTGTAGCCTATCTATAAAAGCTTTAGGGATCATGAATGGAAGGGCTCTAAATAAAAATAGGAGTTTAGGTAGGAGGGTCATTTTGATCGCCGTGACTCTCCCGAGGAACGATATGTGGTAGGTGCTCCACAGCTTAAGCAGGCTACGGAGACGGGACACACATGCCGGATAATTCGCAGCAAAAATGGAGGACCAATGTGGTGTGATATAGATGCCTAAATATGGTATTTTGTCAGTAGACCATTGCAGGGGGAAGGAGCCCTGGAGAGTCCCACACTGAGCCGGGGGAATATTGATTGGTAGTGCTGTGGATTTGGACATGTTAACTGTGAGCCCAGAGATGGATGCGAATCGGGACAACAGGGTGAATAGATTGGGCAGGGAAATTTGGGGTTGGGTTAAAAATAACATCATCTGCATACATACAGAGATGAGATGTGGTGGAAGCCATGGGGTATCCGGATATATCGGGGTGTTGTTTAATTGCGGTGGCAAGGGGCTCCAGGGCCAGGGCGAATAATAGAGGCGAAAGTGGACATCCCTGCCGGGTGCCCCTGCCCAGTGTGAAAAACTCTGAGCTGCAACCTGGAATTTTGATTCTAGTTTGAGGGTGATGGTAAAGGGCCTGGACCCCCAACAAAAACTCATCCCGAAAACCAAGCCTTTGAAGCACAGCAAATAAATAAGGCCATAAAACGCTGTCGAACGCCTTATTAATATCCAAGCTAAGAAGGAGGACGTGTTTCTTACATATATTAGCGTCTTGGAGAACATCAAGTGTCAAACGAATATTGTCTGTGATGAGTCTATTGGGTATGAAACCCGATTGGTCAGGAGAGGTTAGGGTTTCAATGATAGCGGCTAGTCTGTCAGCTAGGGCTCGACTAAAAATTTTAAGGTCATTATTAATGACCGAAATCGGCCTATAGTTTTGGGGGAGGGAGTGGTCCTTGAGAGGTTTGGGTATGAGAGACATGTTGGCTAGGGTCATTTCCGAGGGGAACTGTTCCCCCGCAAGTATTTTGTTGAACATGCTAGTGAGACGTGGGAGTAGTATAGGGGCATAATTTTTATAGTAGCTAGCAGTGAAACCATCTGGGCCTGGGGCTACAGAGCGTTTCAGGGATTTGACAACGCCCAGCAGTTCTTCTTCTGTGAAGGGGGCGTTAAGGGAGTCAACTTGTACATCGGACAAAGTGGGAAGGGGAAGTGAGGACAGCCAGTCCCAGGAGGGTGGAGAAGGACCCGATGGAGGGCTAGAAAGGAGCTTGGAGTAAAACTCCTCAAATACGTCAAGGACTTCTTTAGGGTGAGAGACTATTCTGCCTGAGGAGTTACGGATCTTGTACACATGAGGTGGACGTAGTGTATGATTTAATTTGCGCGCAAACATAGCAGATGCTGTGTTGCTGTGAAGGAGAAAGTTTGCTTTGGACCACCTCAATGCTTTTTCGGTCTTAGCTGATAACAGAGTATCCAGGTCTAGTCTCTTTTGCGCCACCAGTCGTGCGTTGGTACTCGACGGGTTGCCTATTTGGGCCTTATGCAGGCGGTCCAGTTCTGTGGTCAGCTTGTAAATTTGCTGCCATCTTTCTTTATTCTTACGTGATGCAATGCTAATAAGGTGACCTCGTAATACTGCCTTATGGGCCATCCATAGAGTGCTAGGGGAGATGTCCGGGGTGGCATTAATCGTGAAGTATTCCTGAATAGCGTTGGACACTTCCTGTCGTATGATTGGGTCAGTTAAAAGGGAGTCATTAAGTCTCCATGTATAGGGCGTATCAGATAGACCTAAGAGGGTTGTTGAAAAGGAGACCATATTATGGTCGGACCAGGGGCAGAGATAGATCATCGACTGCGTGGAGTTGGCCAGAATGATGGGTGTGCAGAAAATGTAGTCCAATCTGGCAAAGGAGTTGTGGGGGTGTGAGTAAAAGGTGAAGTCCTTTGCACCTGTGTTGTGTGCTCTCCAAGCATCGGATAACTGGAGAGTTTGCAGGTTTCTAGTCAGGGATTTAGGAAATGCTAGGTTCAGTCGGGAGGAGGTGCTTCTGTCTAACTGTGGGTGTGCCACTAGATTGAAATCTCCCCCAACAAACATATGAGTCGAGGAATACTTCTCAAGTGTCCTAAAGAAGGTCGAGAAAAAGGTGGCCTGTGCAACATTAGGGGCGTAAACGTTAGCGATCGTGAGTTCACGTCCCGCCACTAGTCCCTTAATAATAAGGAACCTACTCTCAGGATCCTTATAGACCTGCTGAATTTCCATGGGGAATGAATTGTGAAGGAAGATGGCTACCCCCCTACTTTTAGAGTCGTGTAGAGTGTAAAAGGCTTGCTTATATGAGCCATGAAAGAAAATTGGGTGTCTGTCAGTAGCAAAATGGGTTTCTTGTAATAACAGGATTTGCGCCCCTAGCTTTTTATAGGTCGTGAAGGCTTGTTTCCGCTTGTGAGGGGAGTTGAAGCCCTGGACGTTATGTGTAATGCATGTAATCACCATTTGTGCATGAGGAGTGTCATGGGCTCACCTGGGGGGTCTAGGGACCCTGAGATAACCGTGTCAATATCATCCGTCACTGGGGGGTCGTCAGTCTGGGAGAGCTGAGGGTAGTAAACCGCTTAAAGTACATAGTAATAGAAAATACTTCTAAAGTGCTCCAACATCCTATATAGAAAAAACAAAAAAAGTGATAGAGCATAAAAAGCATCTAAACATAGTGCCAGCAATGCAAACAAATGCTGGGCAAACAATGGGTCAGGTTGCAAGTAGCAAAAACCTGAAACATTGAGGTAAACCTTGTAAGGGGCAAAAGCACCCTTAACTCCCCGAGTCATATCCAGAGCTCCAAAGGAGGTCGGGATATGAGAGGAGTGGGGCAGCACGGCATCGACATCAACCGAACTAGCCTGCAACAAATTAGAGAAGAAAAAAAAAGGATGTGCATGCCAGCGTGTGTTGGCTTGATCTAATATCTCATCAAAAGAACTGGGAACTAACATCTTTGAGTAAAAAAGAGTGCTAAAGTCCCGGGAGCAACGTCCTGTGTCAAAATTTAAGGATCCTTTCCCCCCCCCCTTTTAAAAAAAAAAAAAAAAAAAAAGGAAAACAGGGCACATGGGGTATTAGACTGGACGTGGGCCCAGAGAGATTAAGAGTTGAAGATGTACGGATCAATCCGGCTGGGCTGAGTGTCAGCATACTGAGATCAATTGAAGTGAAGTGAAATATGGATCCATCAGAAAAACAGCAGTTCCAAAAAAGAGCCCAGTAGAGGGCGCCTAGATGCCAAAAGTGTAATAAGTGTTCAGAAGATATGCAGCAGGAAGAATTCACAAAAGTGACAGGATTCTTTAGCGTTGAAAGACATTATGGCTTGCATCTTGTCCGTGATGTCTGCGATCTCTTCTAGAAGAGGGAGTATTCCAAACGGGTTTTGGTCTAGGAGTAGAGGGTTGACGAGGAAGGGCATCAGCTTCCAAGAGACCCAATTTGACCAGTATCTCTTGGCCTTCCACTAAAGTTATAGCAGTGTAAGTTGTACCATTATGGGGAATGGTAAGCTTGAAGGGGAAACCCCATCTATAGCGAATGCGCGCCTTAGCCAGCACAGTGGTGACCTCCTTCATATCGCGGCGTCTATCCAGGGTAGCTGGAGAGATGTCCGGGTAGATTTGAACAGGGGAGCCGTCTAAGGAGATGGAATGGGAGTTGCGGGCGGCCCTAAGGATCTCTTCTTTTATAAGAAAGTCTTTCAGACATAGGACAATGTCCCTAGGGGGTTTATCAGGGGGGGGGCTTGGGGCGTAAAGCCCTATGAATGCGGTCGCATTTGAACGCTTCTACCTCACGGTCAGGCAGGAGGGAGTTAAACAGCTTATGTATGGCAGGAATAAGATCCGTGGTGGTCTCAGGGATCCCCCTAATGCGTAGATTGTGCCTTCGATTTCGATTGTCGAGGTCTTCTACTTGGGTTTGTAGCTGAATGACCGTGGCATTGAGGGATTCAAACTCTCTGGAGAGATCATTATGGGCAATATTGAGCTCATCGTGCATAGTCTCTAAGCGATCTGTGCGGGTGCCCAGGGCTGAGATCTCTTGCGTCAGTGTATTAGTGCTCTTGTGCAGCTCCGTTTGGAATTTAGTGGCAATCTTGCTATATATGGACTCTAAGCTCCTGTCCAGGTCCGCTTTGGTCAGGGGGGGGGAGTACTCACTTTCATGTGCAGCTTCCAGAGCTGAAGTAACGGTGTCCTGCGAATCTTGTGAGGCCTGCAGTGAGGGAGAAGCAGGGCCGTCGGCGCCATCTTGGGACATGATGTAGCGTACCTGGTTCCTCAGCAGATATGTGGTCAGGGACCTCTGAGCGGTCTTGTTTCCCTTTTTCTGCTTTGCAGGCATGCACAACGCGGTCCGGGGGTGATAAAGAGTATTTGTGTCGAAAATCGTGCACTTCTGGCCCCGGGAAGCAGGCTAAATGGTTGGAGTAGTGCGGAGCTACTCAGTCATGCGGCCGGTCCCGTGGATGTCGCGCATGCGCCCCTGTAATTACAATTCTTGATCTAATAATTCACAGCAGGGCCCATCCCTGCGCCCACCAAGAGTAACTGTGAGGGCTTACAGTGTTGTAGCACCAGCACCACCACCACCACCACCAAAGGCCCAATTTTTCCTACCACTGTTCAACAATGGCATGTAATTACAATTCCTGATATAATAGTTCACAGCAGGGCGTTCCAGCGCCCACCAAGAGTAACTGTGAGGGCTCACAGTGTTGTGGCAACACCATAATCTAAGGGGCAAATTTCAGCAGAGTATATACGGCAGGCCCCTACTTTCAAACATCCAACTTACAAACGACTCCTACTTGCAAACGGAAGGAGACAACAGGAAGTGAGAGGAAATCTACCCGTAGGAAGGGAAATTCTCTCCTGTGATGCCGCGTACACACGGCCGTTTTTCTCGTTCGACGAGAAAAACAATAGTCTGTGGGCTTTCTGTCGTTTTTTTCGACGAGAAAAACGGCATTAAAAACGACGAGAAAAATTAGAACATGTTCTAATTTTTCTCGTCGTTTTTTTCGACATGTTTTCCGCGGCAGTGTTTCCCATAGGGAAACACTGCCGCGGAGCCCACAGACGGTCGTTTTTCTCGACAAGAGAAAAAACAACGTGAAAAACGACCGTGTGTGGGGAACAAGCCGTTCCCTCGTTTTTAATGACATTATTCACGACGGTTTTTTAACCGCCGTGAATAATGATCGTGTGTACGCGTCATTAGAGTTAATATGGGAAAAATGTGTCTCCTCTCTACTGATGCTTTATCACCAATCCTCGTTTCAATAAAAACCCCACTTTTCAAAAACATTTGTCATTGGGACGGAAAGTTAGGTGAAATGTTCTGAACAGGTGCACAGACAGCAAAACAAATGTTACAGGGGTGATAACCCTTCCCTATGTTTTCCAAAAAGCTTAAAAATAGATTTTTTGGCTGGAGCTACACTTAAACAATGTACCTGTTCAAAATTACAAACAGATTCTACTTAAGAACAAACCTACAGTCCCTGTCTTGTTTGCACCGCCTGTCGACTCTGTTCAGAGTATATAGGACCTTTTTTTTATTTTTGGTGCGGGGTTCCCCTTAATATCCATACAAGCCCCAAAGGGGCTGGTAATGGGCTGGGGTGGGGGGGGGGGGTTATGGGGTAGCCATGCCCTTTTTCTCAAAGATTTTCATCCATATTACTGGGACCAGACATTACATTAAAGCCGCAAGCAGTTTTAAATGGCTTTTTTTCCCTTTACAAATGTCATTTTGTGCAGGGACAGTTCTAAACACGGGAAACACATGTCACTTCACAGGCATACTTTAGACACCCCCCAGGTATGATATTTAAAGGAATATTTCACATTTTTTTTCACTTTATGCATCATTAAAATGACTGCTCCCGAAAAACGTCCGTTTTTAAAACTTCGTTTTGCATTGATACATGTCCCCTGGGGCAGAACCCGGGTCCCCAAACCCTTTTTAGGACAATAACATGCATATTAGTCGTTATAATTAGCACTTCAGATTTTGAACGTATGCGTCCATTGTATTTAATAGGGTTCTAACGTTCTTGCTAACTTTCGGTCCGTTCAAAGGTTCTGGTGCGAACCGGGGGGTGTTCAGCTCATCCCTAACCACCACTGGCAACCCACCACAAACACACCAGTGTAGTGGTAAAGAGGCCTTTGTCCTCAACATATGTGTGTGCTTTGCAATGGAGGTCTTGCTAGCAGGACACCACAGTGTATAAGCTAGGTAGCCTATTCTGGATCATAATCAGGGGCACACACCTTACTCCCCTCCACTCCCCAAATTCTGGTATCTCCCCAAGCATATGGGGTGTTGGAAGTTGACATTATGTTGATTATATATTTGTGCATGATTGTGCATTTGGTGGTCTCCCTAAACTGGTATTCTGATTTTAAATATGTCTACACTGTTTTCTGTTCCTGGCCTTCTCCCATGGAAAGATGTTTCTCCCAACTTTACCCATCTTTCAATCATACTACCTAGATCGTTCTCCTGGCTTCTCTGCAGTGGGATGGTGCTTGGCGTCACTGCCTCCTCCTTATGCTGGCGTGTTGCTGTGAAAATATGTTTGACGATAGAAAAGACAAAGGCAGGCGCCGCTTGAGTAAAACTGTATAATTTTAATGTACAATAGTATCAAAACACACACTCTGAAGTTTCTTTATGAAGGCATGTAGGAGTCCAGTGAGATGTCCATCTCCGCTCGTGTCAGCAATGTCCAGAAGCAGTCTCTCACTATGCTGTGCCGTGTGCAGGGAAGCCGGTGTTCTGTCCAATAGATGATTTCCGGATCTCGGAGCGGCAACCAGAGCGAGGCCTGGAGCGCAAGTTGCGAGTCTGTGCTGGAGCGCGGCGTGAGGCGGGATGACGTCACAGACCGTGATGCAACGCGTTTCGATGCGTGCGTAGTGAGGAGATGAGAATCACTGTGCGCACCTTTTTCAAGCTGAACTGTGTTGGCTGTACACAGCCTTTTTTTATGCCATAGTGGTATCGCCACCTAGTGAGGCTAGATGTAAGCACACTCCATGCAATAGTGGAGGCTTACACTTGTATTGGCAAAGTATGCATGGGGCAGATAAAGAGCACTTGTAAAATATGTAATAAGGCTAAGAGGGAGCATATAGATAATACATAAATAATACCCGTAAAGACATTATATGGTGATAACAAAATAAAAGCAGGTGAAACAATATAAAAGGTTATTGTTATTCATAAGCACTTAAAATCAATAATCATAATAAATCCACTGAAAACATGTGTGTATGTATGTATGTTTAAAATAAAAATAGGAATGTGTAAAAAAATGTGTATACAAAATTGTGTAAAAAATTTATGTATATTGGAAATAAAAGTGTATAAAATGTATGGTTAATAAAATTATGCTATTCTGGGAAACATTAAATGAATTCAAAATAAATGATTAAATCGATGATAGATCAATCAAAAAATGTATATATGGACAAAGATCTAAATTGATGACTGAAAACAAGGGATATCCATCATATACATATGAGAGACATTGCTTGCAATATTAAGATCGACATCATCTGCCTTTCAGTTGGGAGGAGGATAAATATGCACATAATGTATAAACGCATGAGGACATCTACAGATGTGTAAACATGGGAAGGAAAAAGAAAAAGGGGGAAGATGGGAAATGGGAAGGGAAGAAAGAGGGGGGACAAAGAAATAAAATGAGAAAAAAAAGGAAGAGAAAAGAGAGAAATGGAAAGGAGGGGGAGGGGGGTGGGAAAGAAAAGGTGAAAGGAAAAGAAAAGGGAGGTTATACTACAAGGGGAAGAAAAGGGGAGGGGAAAGACAGAGAAAGATTTTCTGGGGGAGTGTGATGGATAATACTTACTGAATCAGAAGATGACCCAACCCGAACAGATATGTATAAGTGTCTAAAAGACACATGAAAACATCACCTGGGGGAGAGGACGGGGAAAAGAATGGCGGGAGGGGGAAAAACACAATTAGTAAGATTTACAGTATGGTAGATATTTCAAGCTCCTCGTTAATACCTCCAGAGTATCCAATGAATAGATCCAATATGTCTCTCTTTCACATAATTTTTGGAATCTCTCTGCTTCTGAAAGGGTATTAGGGATCTGTTCGATAACCCAAACTTTCAGGCCATCGGTGGACTTCTGATGGTACTCAGCAAAATGGCGGGGGGCACTGTGCTTGTCCTTGCCTACCTCTATTTTCCTTCTATGTTCGCCAAATCTTTGCCGAAGGGGTCGTATAGTACATCCCACATATAAGAGGTGACAAGGACAAGTCAGGCCATAAACCACAAAATCCAAAGAGTTGAAAAATTCCCCTAACGTATATGTTTTTCCTTTTGTGGTAAATTTTGCTTTACAAAGGCACACGTTTTGCATAGGGGTTTCTTACATTGAAACATGCCTTTTAAAGGGATCATATGAATATGTGAGGAAGAAGTGGCTTGCAATGCTTTTAGTTTGCTGAGTGCTTATTTATTCTTGAGATTAGCCGCTCTTCTATAAGTGATCCTAGGAATGTTATGTAGCGGCCTCACTCTCCCTCTCTGCTTCATCGCTTACTTGTCTAGGGGTACCTGGGAGAGGAGAGTGCAGGAACACTACGCCAAGCTCTCACCTCATATGTGTATGAGGGTTGAGCAAAGTCACTTGAATTACCTTCGGGTCTGTTCTCTGCAAATAAAGCCCCTGCTTGTTCCATGGAGATGTGTCTGCCAGTAATAGAGCCCCACACCAATAAAAGTACAACACTCTTTTATTTCTCCATTGACAGGGTGAACATAATCAGTTGAACTTAAGTAACAGACAGACAGGGGTGTGGATACGAGTAGGCCCAGGCACAAATGAACTCTCCTATTCCTTTGCAAGCGAATAGGCTTGGCGCACGGTCTCTGCCACCGACCGTGAGATTGGTCGCTGCCACCGACCGGATGAACTGTTGAGGCCCCTGCCACAGGACTAATAGCAGGTCTCTGCCACTGACCTGAGTTGACTAGTTGAACCGCTGCCACCGGTCATAGAACATGAACCACCTTCCTCTATGAATTGGCCCCTGTTCGAGAAAGATATCCATCTGGGCGGTCTCCAGAGGTTCACCCGACACTGGCAATATGCTGCACCAGATCTTCGGTTGAATCCCTCCTCTGGTCCCTTACGCCTCTGGATTCGGTGCCCAACACCCGGGGCACCCTAGGACAATCCCTCCCTTGCGGGACCCAGTGGAAGGTACTGGGTCCCAGGCCTCCGGTTGAGTACCTCACCCCAGACTGAAGGTGTCTGGGATGGAACACGAACTCCAAGTGTCCAGGCCTAGGCTGCCTGGACACCGACCGCGGACAGCAGCCCTCAGGCTGAAGGTGCCTGGGACTCGGACCTCGTAGTGAAGATGTCCGCCCCCCCTTATACCCGCTCCCAGCAAGCACAGCGGGTTCCCCGTCCCGCCGTACAACTGCTGCGAGAGGTCACAAAGGGTACGGCACTGCAGTGATGGTTCAACCCCGGCCCAAAGTGACAGCGCCACCTGCAGAGCTGCAGGGAACTAGACATCACTGATGTCTTCACCAGAATTTAACACTCTGAAAAGTACATACCCGCTACAGTTAGGTAGGAAAGGTTTGAGATGGGGGTCCTCAAGTAATAAGGGCCAGTGTTTTTTAAAAATAAATTAAATTTTTGGGGAATCTGTGCGTAACTTTGTAACAAAACGGGCAGATTGATCAAATGTTTCTTTTTATGTGATGGAAGGTGCATTGTGCTCTAGATAATGCTTGTATGCCTGATTGACCAAAGATACAGGATATTTCTTATCATGTTGTAACTTATTTTTTAGAATAGTACTTTGTTCTTTATAATCAGCTGTTTGGGTACAGTTGCGCCTCAAACGACAAAACTGATCCTTGGGAATGTTGTTGATCCATTTTTGATAATGGCAACTTTTATAGTGGAGCAGGGATTTGCCAGCCGTAGGCTTAAAATGATTTTTGGCATGTATAGTTCCTTCAAAATGATACAGGTCTAAATCAAGGAAAGTTAGCCTCTCAGGATCCCATACATGGGTGAAGGAAAGGCCATATGTATTACTGTTGCAGTGGTTGAATTGTGCGTCAAAAAAAACCTAGTACATTCAAGTATAAACTCTGCCTGTCCATGGCTCATGTAGGGATCTTCTGAAAGAAAATGATTAAGGGCTGATAACCCAAAATCATGAGGTATTGATGTGTAGAGCGAGTTCACGTCTAGGGACATCCAGACTTAACTGTTCTCCCACCCATATGGCTTCAGCAGATCAAGAAGGTGAGTTCCATCTTGGATGTAGGACTACAACCCCTGGGCCAGTGGTTGTAAGTGGTGGTCAATATATTTAGATAGGCCAGAAGTTATGCTGTCCATCGCAGCAATGATTGGTCTGCCAGGGGGATTGGTGATACTCTTGTGTATCTTGGGTATGTGATAAAAGTAAGGCGTGTGGTAATAATCCCTGCGCAAAATGAAGCTTCGTTTTTACTAATGATACTTTGCGAGAGTGCTAGATTGATAAGTGTGTAAATTTGTATTTTGTAACAGATCTGAGCTTAATTTGGAGTATGTGAGATGGTCACCTAATAGGCGTTCTGTTTCCAAAATGTAGTTGGTGCGGTCTTGTATGACAATCACACCGCCCTTGTCTGCAGTTTTGATTATAAGTTCATCATTTTTTATAAGGGATGACAGGACAGTATTTTCTTGTTGGGTCAGGTGGCCAAGATCCGTAGTATGAGGAATGGGATGAGAACACATCCTCTAAGATTTGCAGAAACCATATTATAGAAGGTAATAAGGTGCGGCCCTTTGGATTGATAAGGGTAAAATATGGATTTGGGTTTTAAAATAGAATGTATTATTGGTGGAGAGGTATGGAGGTGTTGAATGTATAAATCAAGCCCTGTATAGGACTCATCATGATACAATTGTTCTAGCATCTCAATAACATCTGTGTCAAAGTCAAAATCACATGGGTCTTCCACAGGCCCAGACAAAGTTGGACCCTTAACAGTGTCAGAAAGAGGTGTGTTTTTGGCATTTTTTAGCTGAAAAATAAATAAAGTCAGATTCCTTACGTACCTGTTCAAATCTTTGAACAGTACAAAGGGATCTGGTTTGTTGGAGGGAGAAAAATTTAGGCCATGGCTTAGCAAGGACATCTCTGCTGAGGAAAAAATATGTTTAGACAGGTTGAAAATCTTTACAGTTTCCAATTTTTGAACGGATTTGACTCTAGTTCTGCCTCTGCTCTCTCTGCAGCCTCTCCTGCAAATTTTCTTTTGCTAGGTGCGGCTGGAGAGGGGTTCTCCAATAAAAAAGAACAACAAGATACAGAATTATACAGAGAAATGTGGGAACCAAATGTGATGGGTATAATATTATTATGTCCCACATGTCCTGAAGTGGAAGGAATTTGATCATTATGGTGCTCGGAATTACGTGGTTTCGGGATTCTGTTCATGAGGGAATTGGCTCATAGTAGTCCTCAACTACGTAACACGGGCAGTTCTATGATGGTATTTGAGAACCATAGTCTTCCCACTCCCAATATTGCATCGGACCATGACTCTGGTACACCCATACCTTCCCTACCTTGGAAACTATAGTGCCATTTGTACTACTAAAAATTATATGAAAAACAGCAGAGAAAAATGTAATACATTAAAGTGTTTGTTCACCAATGCCAGAAGTCTGCCAAGCAAAATAGGTGAGTTGGAAGCTCTGGTGCATGAGGAGAGCTATGACGTAATCGGTATTGCTGAAACTTGGCTTCAATCCTCACATGACTGGGCTATTAATATTCCTGGCTATGCACTCTTTCGGAGAGACAGGGTAAAAAGGAAAGGTGGCGGGGTCTGTCTCTATGTGAGAAGTAATCTCAAAGCAAGCTTGAAAGAGGACCTGGTTGATGGAGAGTGTGATGAGGCTGAAGCATTATGGATGTGTGTAGTTCAAAGTTAATCATTGGAGTTTGTTATAGACCACCCAATGTTAATGAGTAGGTGGAGACTCAGCTCCTTGCACAGATGGAAAGGGCTGCAAGGGCTGGGACGGTGATAATAATAGGGAATTTTAACTACCCAGAAATTGACTGGAGTAATGGCACAGCTGGGACAATTAAAGGGCAAAAATTTATAAACCTATTGCAGGACAATTTTATGGTCCAGTTTATTGAGGCCCCAACTAGGAATGATGCTCTGTTGGACTTGGTAATCTCAAACCATGCAGAGCGTATTACTAATGTTCAGATAAAGGAACACCTGGGTAGCAGTGATCATAACTGAAGCAGGTAATACCGCCACCCAGGTGTACTTCAGGTAAATGCAAGATAATTTTCAGTGACCCCCGGATCCGTGAGAAATCAAAATGACACATGGAAACGGATAGTGTGTTCATTAGATCTCTGGTTTTTATTCAGTGTTAGAGTGGCTTATATGGAAAAGAAAGATAGGAGGGGAAATGTCTTAACACATACGTTTCTAAAAATTATACAAACTCAGTATATTCTTATCTTGTGTTAAACTATATTCAGCAGTATCCATGAATCAGCTTAACCACAAATACGTAGCAGGGTGTGTCTCTTTGCAAACTGTTAGTATGTCAAAACACATTATTGAAAAGTTAATTTCTACTTAAAAATGGTGTCAATAATTTCATACATTCTATTACAATCCCCTCTTTTATCACAAACGTGATAATAACAAACCCTGAAGCCCCCGACATTCACCTGGACTACTTTCTCATAAATCATTATCCTAAGCATGTAAAAATAGAGAACAATAAACAGATAATCTCAGCTTCATAGCAATTGTCCATGACGACGCCTCTTACGGGGAAACGCCGCGTAGGGTGGAGCTCAGGACCCTGACGTCACCATGCCCCAAGCTGACTGGCTGCCGCCACAGCGGGGTTTCAGTGCTCTTTTGAAAATTTAGTTTTTTCTCCATATGGATGTCAGTTTACCCGTTTTAAGAATAAAGGGTACTTCGTTTTTACATGCTGCACCATGAAGTCTTCTTATTTTCTCTTCTAAATTGGTATCCTTTACATCATATGAGCGTGCATGCAGTCTCAAGGCAAACCAGGAGTCGGAGTTTCGACGAGTGGAGTGAGGACACAGAGGACTGCATTGCTGACATCTTATTCGGTGTAGTTGCTGAGCCCTTTTGGTCCCTGTAATAGGGACCCACCTGGTCTGGTAAGCCTCCTGTCTATACATCTTGATTGAAGTATATTCCAACTTTTGAAGATCTTTCATCACTTTGATACATGCTGGCTGGCTCTGCATCATCTATGGACTTTTCCCTTGTTTGTTTGTTTATGAGTTTATTGCTTCTCCTACTGCCGTGAGAGTCAGGCAGTTGAAGCTTATGGACTTTCTTGGTGTGTTTATATACTCACTCAGTAGGGAACATTTTTTTGTTTAATATTTTTATATATATAATAATTTTTTTGTGTGTTAGTACATACATATACCACTTTTTGGCACGTTGGTTGCCACTTATACGGTTGCGCATTTATTATTTATTTTTGCATATCTGTATCACTCCCTTGTGATGCTCACTGGAATTTCGTAGACCTTGGGCGTGCGTCATGGCTAACCCTAAAGGTGTCATTCCAGGAATATTTTTCAGCAGGTGTCCGCCTTTACTCATCTCAGCATCTCCCATGGCATTTGAACAACAAAGATGAACAATGAAGATGAACAATGAAGATTTCCATGTAAAAGCTGTAGTCATCTCTTCATCCGGATAGGGTATAGGGCAGGGTATGAATGGGGTATAGGGTAGGAATAAGATTGGCATTTCTTCTGGCTGGCTGGGGCGGATATTCCTCATCCAACATGAATAATCACAGAATCTATCTGATCAATTAAGGCCTTAACCATTGGAGGTATTAAAAATAATATTCCTCATTAACTCAAACATAAGTAAAGCATGCAGAAATATTAAATGTTTCTCAGCAACAGTCTTCATTATGTAGATTCAATATGTTTAAACTAAACATTTTTTCAAATCCAGTATTACAGCAGGACTTCAATAAAACTTAAACAACTTTAGTTTCTTCTATCCCCGGGACCCAAGTGGACCCGAGGAACTCAGAACAACATTTTACCCAAACACATATTCTGACTCAGAAGTCAGTCTCCTAACTTTTCAAATATATCTGATCATCATCAGCAACAAACAAAACATTGATGGATAAACTTCATTACATCATTAACACTTCATGATTGAAACTCTGGGAATTCAAAACGTAAATATATCCAGAATGGTCACTCTGACTGTTATTCAAACAAACTTTCCCATCATATTTTAGTACCTCATGGACTCAATATATGCAGCAATTTATTTTGTATATCCTGTTTTTTTAACCCAAACTTTTAGGGAAATATATATTATCAGGAACATGGGCCTAATAACTTCTACTCCCTGAACAAGAAAACACAATATGAGACAACCATCTCTTTGTGTACATTTTAAACCAACACTTAAGATACTTTACTAATCAAATAATACCTTGTGCATTCATTAAACACAATACAACCACTTTCTCCTTTTATTCACATCCATTTGGCCACTCCATTCATTCTTCATTTAGAAATGTTTTCCATATTGCCCTTTTGAACATCTTTTAAGCACCTTTTACCATTACTTTTTTTTTTTTTTAAATATCTCTCATATTTTTTCCTAGTGCATAGGATTACACAAACCTTAAGTTACTTCCTTTTTCTTTACCAACCACAATTCCTCTGGCGTAGCGCCTAGAATACATAACTTCCTTGGATGAGGCTGGCTCACACACCTGCGGTGCATTCGCACTCCGCACTGCCCAAAAAGGTGTGCGTTTTCTAGGCAGTGTGGTCCGGCTTACGTGCGAATTCAGGACCATTGACTTCTAAGGGAACGCTTCTGAATCGCACATGTCATTCAGTTGTGAACAGTATAAAATCCTGACCTGATATGCAATCCTGACCTGATCCTGATCAAAAACTCACATGAAGCGCTGAACAACTACTTTGTCAATTAGCTGTGAAAACAGAGCTCAAACTCGCACTGCATATGTGTGAACCCAGCCCTAAAATTGTATTTAACCAAAAAAAAGAAAATCAAACATTTTAAAATCCCCAATCATTGTTCATACAGCCTAAACACAAATTAAAACCATTTGCACAAATATCCATTCCCTTGTCTTGTAACAGGCAATGTCCTTATACAAAGCAAAAGTTCGTTTTTTTTTTTACTCAACATCAACAAAACTATATTTGTCGAAACTGAAAAGAAAAACAACACCTTTTAACTTCAATAACGTAAGGATAGGCAATTACACAATTAAAACAGTCCCCAAAGTCAGACTCCAAAGCCCCGTACACACGATCGGTTTGACTGATGAAAACCGTCCGATGGATGGTTTTCATCAGACCAACTGATCGTGTATGGTACCCATCGGTCTTTTTTCCATCGGTTTTAAAAAATAGAACTTGTTTTAAAATTTTCCGATGGATAAAAAACCGATCAAAAACTCTGATCATCTATGGGCAAGTCCATCGGATAAAAAACCCACGCATGCTCAGAATCAAGTCGACGCATGCTCAGAAGCATTGAACTTCATTTTTCTCGGCTCATCGGAGTGTTTTACGTCACAGCGTTTGGAACGGTCGGTTTTTTGACTGATGGTGTGTGGGCAAGACTGATGGAAAACAGTTTCATCGGATATCCGATGGACAAATCCATCGGACGAAAATCCATAGGTTATCCGACCGTGTGTACGGGGCTCAAGGCTCTATCTCCACTACTGTGAGTTGCCGTGCAACTTGACACATGCGAAGTCGCATGACAAGTCAAAAACCCATGTAATTCAATGATCCCTGTTTTAATTTGTGCGACTCAAGTCGCAGCGACGCAAAAAGGTTCTTGCACTATTTTGTTCCTACTTCGGTGTGACCTTTTCTCACACTTTTACATGACATTGCATCAAAAATCGCATTGCAAAGTCGCACTGCAAATTACGCAAATCTGGGGTTGCAATAGTGGAAACAGAACCTAACTGAAATAATCAAAATACCCCATGTATAAGTTGAATTGCTACTAAAAAAAAATTGTATCTGATCAGATTCCTCAAAAAAAACATTTGGTACCAGCGCATACATGTAATTTATCAGTGACGTCACATTCCCCTTTTAAGGTTTCCAATTAACTATGCATTGCATTGGACATGGGAATATGTGCCCAACACATTTCATGAGTTGCAACATTTTAACAATAAACATCTATATAGATAACTTTTCTGAATTAAATCCTTTAACATTTTCTCCACCTCAGCAAGTCTCTCGGACTCGCTGAATATGGAATGCAAATATAGCAGTATGCTTTGCGCAAAAAGCGTTGACGAAGGTATGGTCGGTTGTTTGATCCCCTCTTTCACTTGAAGTGAAATAGCAGATTTATGCAAGCGGACATATACCTCTGTGTATTGTGCTAAACAATACTTTGGATAAGAGGAATCACTCAAATAAAGCACCACACACAGATGAGTACCCTACTCTGTCCCTCTCACCTGCCCACTTTAGCAACGCTCTCCTACTTGGCAGGATCAAAGGACATATATCAATTACTCAACAATTCATTTGCATTCAGAAGAAAAAACAACTTATACTTTAAATTGGAATTCCAAGACAACAACAAACAAACACATAAAATGTAAGCATTTTTCTCTGAGCAGATGGAAGAGAATTCCCTATACTAACAACAACTTTCTTGTATAGCATAGCTAAAACCCCTTTGTCCCATCTGCACCACAGCGACAACATTTATAAACATACAGGCGGTCCCCTACTTACAAACATCCGACTTACAAACGGAGGGAGACAACAGGAAGTGAGAGGAAATCTACCCCTAGGAAGGGAAATTCTCTCCTGTAAGCATTTTTATGGGAAAAAGATACCTCCACTGGAGCTTTATCACCAGTCCATGTTTCCCTAACAACCAAAAAATTTCAAAATCCATTTGTCATTGGGATGGAAAGTGAGGTGAAATCTTCTGAACAGGTGCACAGACAGCAAAACAAATGTTACAGGGGTGTAACCCTTCCCTATGAAGCTACCCCTAAAAAATGTACCTGTTTTGACTTACAAACAAATTCAACTTAAGAACAAACCTACAGTCCCTATCTTGTTTGTAACCCGGGGACCCCCTGTACATACAAAAGTACTTACCACTCTCACGATATTTGGACTGTAGACCACTTTGACTGTCTCACCTTACAGTCAGTGTATCTACACAACAAATAATACTTATTACTTCTATGCGACAGAAAGAAAAGCAAAAGTAGGTTGGGTCACTGAAATATAATCCTCATTAACCTTTTCAGCTCCTTGCCAAAAGGACTGTCGTGTACACTTTTCTACAGCGTTCCCAAAACGCTTCTAATTAGGACCTTCTGAGAGGTACTTTACAGCGTTCCCAAAACGCTTCTAATTAATTAGGACCTTCTCAAAGGTGCTTTCAAAGGCGGATTTTCCCAAAAAAATCCCCTATACACCAAGGCGTGGTTCGTATCCCTCTTCTACATAAATTTAGTTCGAGATGAAATTTAAATCAGAGCTAAGGTAAGAGAAAACAGTCTGTCTAAAAGACAAAAGGATTCTTCTTACCAAAGGTGATTTTTTCATCCCCACCACTGCCACCATCTGAAGCAGGTAATACCGCCACCCAGGTGTACTTCAGGTAAATGCAAGATCATTTTCAGTGACCCCCGGATCCGTGAGAAATCAAAATGACACATGGAAACGGATAGTGTGTTCATTAGATCTCTGGTTTTTATTCAGTGTTAGAGTGGCTTATATGGAAAAGAAAGATAGGAGGGGCAATGTCTTAACACATACGTTTCTAAAAATTATACAAACTCAGTATATTCTTATCTTATGTTAAACTAGATTCAGCAGTATCCATGAATCAGCTTAACCACAAATACGTAGCAGGGTGTGTCTCTTTGCAAACTGTTAGTATGTCAAAACACATTATTGAAAAGTTAATTTCTACTTAAAAATGGTGTCAATAATTGCATACATTCTATTACAATAACATGATTTCATTTGATGTTAGCTGTAATCAAGAAAAACATACAGGAAAGATAAAAACACTTAATTTCAAGAAAGCACATTTTCCAAGGATGAGGGCTGCTCTCCAGGACTTAGACTGGGAGGGAAAATTGGCATTGATATACACAGAACAGAAATGGGAATTCTTCAAAAAGACTGTTTGGGACCTCACTGCAAAGTATATTCTCATGGGCAATACGTTTAAAAGGCTAAAAATAAAACCTATGTGGCTCACGGTTAAAGTTAAAAAAGCTATAAAACAATAAGAAAAGAGCTTTTAAAAAATATAAAAATGAAGGAACACTAGTGTTTAAATGTTACAAAGAATATAACAGGATATGTAAAAAGGAAATCAAGGATGCAAAAATTCAACATTATGCTGTGCCCCACCATGTGCCCCCCCCAAAAATATATATATATATATTTTTTTTTGCATTTTTTTTTCTGCTCGGGCTGCTGCTGGGGTAACATAGTCTCTCCTAAGAGAGAGAGCGTCCCCTGTCAGCTCCTGCGGGGGACTCCTCCCCCCTCCCTCTGCTCGCTGACACTGCATAATGCGAGCACTCACACAACCACAGCCGCCCGATCTGCTCCTTTCCCTGCATCCTCATTGGCACAGAGAAGAGCGAGTTGCAGGAAGGACTCCATGAGCACTGTGGGAGGGGGGGAGGGGGGCCCAAGCCTTCATCTCAGTTACTGAAAAAACAGACTGATTTCTCCCGTCCTTAGGACAGGAGAACCAGCCTGTAAATTCCGAGAATGGTGACTGCAAGCTGAGCCGAGTGTCAGTCTATGACACTCTTTCACAGACCAGCGAGTCCAGGCACCCCCCCTCACTCTCCTCACATACGAGCAGGGAGGGATACAGCTCCTCCTCCTCCTTCCAGTCCCGCCCACAATATCCCGGCATGCTGTATCTGAAGAGAGGGGATGTGTGGGCGGGAAATATGAAAATCAGCAGCATTCCTGGCTGTGTGTGAATGATGCCTGAGATTCTAGCCTGGACCTGTGGGTGTGTGCACTGTAGACTGCAGTACACTGTAATCACTGAACTGCATTATCTCCATCCCTTCTCTCCCCCATCTGTCTCCCTCCCCCTCTCCTGTTCTTTCAAGACATTCACAATTTACTTTCACTTTCAGTTAGGCAGGTAATATACGGTGCAAATTTCTTTCCTGTGTCCACAGATTGCAGGAAAGAAACTTGCATATTTCCCCCATCAACACAGACAGTGCTGACAGGGGAATATCTCTCCTGCCCAGCAATTGTATTCTCCCGACAAACAGTGATTATCACTAGTGGCTATAGCAACCACTAGTGATAATCATAGGAGAATCTGCTCATTAATGGTTCAAATCTCAGCCAGTTCCTGTTAAACCAGCTGAGATTTAAACTGTCTATGGCTGGTCTTAGCTCTTAGGCAGCCCATACATTGATCACTTTTTTTCATTCAACTATTAGGTTGAATGAAAAAAAAGGAAATGATCCAATTCCCCAATCTACACATTATAGGTGGATGGGGGATTGTTCCCAGTGTGGACCAGTGCTGGAACAACCAGAGTTGCTGTCCTGTCCCGGCTATTCACAGCGCTGGTCTCTGTCTCCATGGCAGCGGCAGCACATTGGAACCCAGTGCTGGTTACTTTATGGGGCTGATGTACAGGAGGGCCAGCACAATTTGTTGTTAGAGATGGGCTGGGCATGTTCAAAATTCCACATGCCAGAGCCTGCCAGGAAGCCCACACTGCACAGCGCTAATCACAGACAGTGAGACATTTCCCGGACCGCAGCTGCACAGATCAGGAAATGTCTCACTGGCTGTGATTAGCACTGTGGAGTGTCGGCTTCCTGGCAAGATCGGGCATGTGGGATTTCAAACACACCCGAGCCCATCTCTATTGGTTGTAGACAGTTCAGCTCCCTGCAGGTTGCTTAGCAGCAGTGGAGCTTCTCCGACATGCTAATTGGGATGCAATCCAGGTGATTCTCCCAGTCAAATCCTAGTGTTAAATATCAGTGATTTTATTGATCAAAGCCCACACTTTACAGGCATAGATCCCACATGGCTGCTGAACATACGGTTGATTATATATATGTGGTTGTACTCTTGATGCTAATAAATACTGTGTTTATTAGATCTGACTGGGAGCATCACCTGGATCACATCCCGATCAGCATGTCAACAGAGAAGGTTATACAGCATTACTGCTGCTAGGTGATCAGCTGGGGGCTCAGCTCTCTATAACCAATAGTGCCAGCCTTCCCCTACATGCACCCATAATGTCACCAGCACAAAGTCCTAATAGACTGCCGCCGGTGCCAAGGAGACAGATGCCAGACCAGCGCTGTCAATAACAGGGACAGGACAGCTGGGGAACCCCACAGTGGCAGAACACCAGGGCCTGGTGGCAAGACAACCTTTGCAACCCTGATAGTTCTCCCACTGCTTTGGACCCTTATATTTTCCTGGTGTGCTGGTGACATATATCTCTTGTTTTCTGCCACCCTGGTGGGGCCCAGTATAGTAGGAAGGGAGCTCACTGCAGAACATGTGAAAGGGCCCATTGTGGGATCTTAGTAAAGGGCCCCAGGATATATATATATATATATATATATATATATATATATATAATTGCCTTTTATAGTTGGCCCCCCTACTTTTGTCCCTGTCCCCCCATGTGCCCCCCCTAAATATGAAAGCTGGAGACGCCACTGGTGCCTCCCGCATATGAAAACGGTGTTCAAACCACACATGTGAGGTATCGCCACGATTTTTAGAGCGAGAGCAATAATTCTAGCCCTAGACCATCTCTGTAACTCAAAACATGCAACCTGTAGAATTTTTTAAACGTCGCCTATGGAGATTTTTAAGGGTAAAAGTTTGACACCATTCCACGAGCGGGCGCAATTTTGAAGCATGATATGTTGGGTATCAATTTACTCGGTGTAACATTATCTTTCACAATATAAAAAAAAAATGGGATAACTTTACTAATGTCTTATTTTTTAATTCAAAAAAGTGTTTTTTTTTCCCAAAAAAGTGCGCTTGTAAGACCGCTGCGCAAATACGGTGTTACAAAAAGTATTGCAATGACCGCCATTTTATTCTTTATTGTGTTAGAAAAAAAAAATATAATGTTTGGGGGTTCTAAGTAATTCTCTAGCAAAAAAACTGTTTTTTAACTTGTAAACACCGAGTCTGAAAAACAGGCTCGGTCCTTAAGGGGAACTCCTTGGCAAAAAAAAAAAAAAATGGTGTGGGGTCCCCCACAAAATCTATACCAGGCCCTTCAAAAAAACGAATGGCGTGGGGGTCCCCCCAAAATCCATATCAGACTCTTATTCAAACAAGCAGCCATGGCAGGCCAGGAAAGGGGAACGAGCGAGCGCTCTTCCTCCCTGAACCATACCAGGCCGCTTGCTCTCAACATCTGGGTATCAACTGTGTTGATGGGGACAAGGGCCTCATCCCCACAACCCTTGCCCGGTGGTTCTGGGGGTCTGCAGGTGGGGGGCTTATCGGAATCTGGAAGCCCCCTTTAACAAAGGGGCCCCCAGATCCTGGCATCCCCCTATGTGAATGGGTATTGTACCCATTCACCAAAAATGTGTCAAAAAAGTAAAAATGACAGGAGACAGTTTTTGACAATTGTCCCGCAATGTCCATCCATCTTCAATCACGGCTCCTGGACCCGAAAAATAGAAAAAAAGAAGAAGCTCCGCCTCGATGGGAGGCGTCCCGCCGATTGCAGGGGGTGGCTCACCCGGTTACAGCCAAGAGACAGCAGTCGGCGGGAAGCCTCCCATCGAGGCAGGGTTTTTTTTTCAATTTTTCTGGTCCATGCACCATGATTGAAGATAGATGGACATCGTAGGACACTTTAAAAAAAAAAAAAAGGAATTGTCAAAAACTGTCTTCTGTCGTTTTTTATTTTTTTTACACTTTTTTTGGTTAATGGGTAGGGGTGGCGTGGGGGTCCCCCCAAAATCCATACCAGACTTTTATCCAAGCAAGCAGCCATGGCAGGCCAGGAAAGGGGGGACGAGCGAGTGCCCCCCCTCCTGAACCATACCGGGCTGCTTGCCCTCAACATGTTGATGGGGACAAGGGCCTCATCCCCACAACCCTCGCCCGGTGGTTGTGGGTGTCTGTGGGCGGGGGGCTTATTGGAATCTGGAAGCCCCCTTTAACAAGGTGGCCCCCAGATCCCAGCTTCCCCCCTATGTGAATGGGTAGGGGTACAATCCTACCCATTCACCAAAAAAAAGGCCGTGACGTCATGTGATGTCAGAGGGGGGTCACCCGTTTATGTCACCAGGTGGCCCGCCCTTGCCTATATAACAGCTGTCATAGCGAAAAGACAGCAGTTGGCGGGACGCCTCCCATCGAGGCAGAGCTTTTTTTTTCTATTTTTCAGGGTCCAGGTGCCGTGAATGAAGATGGATGGACATAGCTGGACATTTTTTTTCTTCTTTTTTTTATTAAAGGAATTGTCAAAAACTGTCATCTGTAGTTTTTACTTTTTTGACACTTATTTTGGTGAATGGGTAGGGGTACAATGTACCCCATACCCATTCACATAGGGGGGGGCCCTTTGTTAAAGCCTCCCGCCCGCAGAACCCCACAACCACAGGGCAAGGGTTGTGGGGATAAGGCCTGGTATGGTTCAGGGTTCCTGGTATGGTTCAGGGGGGGTGCTCTCTCGTCCCCCCATTTTCCTGCAGCCTGCAAGGTTTCATTCTCGAATAAGGGCCTGGTATAGACTGGGGGGAGGAACCCACGCCATTCTTTTCAATGATTTTTTATGTATATTGCTGGAATCCGGCAATACATTACAACTGCGAGCAATTTTAAATGACATTTTTTTCCTTTAGAAATTTCATTTTTCTGCGTTACTGTTATAAACATGGAAAAGATGCACTACTTTACAGGCAGACTAGGTTGACCCTCCACAATATTTAAAGGAACATTTTATTTTTATTGTTTCACTTTAAGCATTATTAAATGAATCACTGCTCCTGAAAAAATGGCAGTTTTAAAAACTTTTTTTTGCATTGATACATGTCCCCTGGGGCAGTACCCGGGTCCCCAAACACTTTTTATGGAAATAACTTGCATATAAGCCTTTAAAATAAACACTTTTGATTTTTCACATTCGTGTCCCATAGACTTTAACGGTGTTCGCATGTTCACACAAATTTAATGTCTGTTCGCATGTTCTGGTGCGCACTAAACTGAGGGGTGTTCAGCTCATCCCTAGTGGGCACCACTCAAAAGTAAGCATACATAAAATCACCCCAAAGTAATATAAAGGATTGATCCCACTCATAGACTAGTGTAAACTTGCCCTTCTCCTGTGCTGTGAATGTACCATAAATATTGTTGACTGCCATACAAGCAGCTATAAAAGGAATCCTGGGGGTGGCACAGCTATTTGCACAAAGGGGGTCCCAGCTGAACAGCACCACACATGTCCTATTTCCAGTGTAACCCCAGATTAATCCATAGATAATACTGTTTGACCCTAATTAACTCTTAAAGTCTTTTTTTTTCTATGAAAATAACAAATGCGTTATACTTACCTGCCCTGTGCACTAGATTTGCACAGAGCAGCCTAGATCCTCTTCTTCTCGGTCCCTCTTCTGTGCTCCTGGCCCCTCCCTCCTGTCGAGGACCCCCACAGCAAGCAGCTTGCTATGGGGGCACCCGAGCCGAGTCACAGCATCATGTGTCCATTCAGACACAGAGCTGAGGCCCGGCCTGCCCCTCTCTCTCCTGATTGGCTGATCTCTCTCCTGATTGATTGACAGCAGCGGGACCCAATTGTGCGGCTGCTGTGTCTCAGCCAATCAGAAGGGAGAGTCTCCGATGGCCGAGACACTCTTGGACATCGCTGGACAGAGACGGGGCTCAGATAAGCATTAGTGGGGCTGAGGGGGACTGCTGCATACAAAAGGCCTTTTATCTTAATGCATAGAATGCATTAAGATAAAAAAACCTTCTGACTTTACAACCCCTTTAAGTCGGCCATACAAGTTTTTTTTTTGTTTTTTTTTGTTAAACCAGCGGGTTGAATGGAAAAAAATGAGGCGATTCACTCATCCATACATTTGGTGTGGATGGGAGTATCCTTCCCACTTAGTTACTGTTTTTTGACAGTAGGGAAACTTAACCCCTGTCAGAATACAATGATCAGTTTTGCCATCTATAGCTGGCAGCACTGTTTGTCCAAAAAACAACAGGCTTGTGCACAACCAGCCTGCCCATACATGGATCGAAATTTGGCCAGTCCAGCAGAGAGAATTTCGATCTATGTATTTGTGGCTTTACTCTCTTGAAATTGTTTATTTAAATTATTTTTTTCACAAGTTGTTTAACCACTTAAGCCCCGGACCATTTGGTAGCTAAAGGACCAGAGGTGAATTCAGAATTTTGCACTGCGCTGCTTTAACTGTAAATTGTGCGGACATGCAATGTTGTACCCAAACGAAATTTGCGTCCTTTTCTTCCCACAAATAGAGCTTTCTTTTAATGGTATTTGATTGCCTCTGCGATTTTAATTTTTTGCGATATAAACGGAAAAAGACAGAAAATTTTGAAAAAAAATTATATTTTCTACTTTTGTTATAAGAAAAATCGAATAAACTCAATTGTAGTCATACATTTAGGCCAAAATGTATTCAGCCACATGTCTTTAGTAAAAAAAATGTCAATAAGCGTATATTTATTGGTTTGCGCAAAAGTTATAGCGTCTACAAACTAGGGTACATTTTCTGGAATTTACACAGCTTTTAATTTATGACTGCCTATCTCATTTCTTGAGGTGCTAAAATGGCAGGGCATTACAAAACCCCCCCAAATGACCCCATTTTGGACAGTAGACACCCCAAGGAAATTGCTGAGAGGCATAGTCCCAAGTGATTGAATAATGACCAAAAAAAATATTACAAAAAGTTGTCACTAAATGATATATTGCTCACACATGCCATGGTTATATGTGGAATTGCACCCCAAAATACATTTTGCTGCTTCTCCTGAGTACGGGGATACCACATGTGTGGGACTTTTTGGGAGCCTAGCCGGGTACGGGGCCCCAAAAACCAAGCACCGCCTTCAGGATTTCTAAGGGCGTAAATTTTTGATTTCACTCCTCACTACCTATCACAGTTTCGAAGGCCATAAAATGCCAAAATAGCACAAAACCCCCCCCAAATGACCCCATTTTGGAAAGTAGACACCCCAAGCTATTTACTGAGAGGCATGTTCAGTCCATGGAATATTTTATATTTTGCCACAAGTTGCGGGAATATGACAAACTTTGTTTTTTTTGCACAAAGTTGTCACTAAATGATATATTGCTCACACATGCCATGGGCATATGTGAAATTACACCCCAAAATACATTCTGCTGCTTCTCCTGAGTACGGGGATACCACATGTGTGGGACTTTTTGAGAGCCTAGCCGCGTACGGGCCCCCAAAAACCAAGCACCGCCTTCAGGATTTCTAAGGGCACAAATTTTTGATTTCACTCCTCACTACCTATCACAGTTTTGAAGGCCATAAAATGCCAAGATAGCCCAAAACCCCCACAAATGACCCCATTTTGGAAAGTAGACACCCCAAGCTATTTGCCGAGAGGCATGGTGAGTATTTTACAGCTCTCATTTCTTTTTGAAAATGAAGAAAGACATTTTTTTTTTTTTCTTTTTTCAATTTTTAAAACTTTGTGACAAAAAGCGAGATCTGTAAAATACTCAACATACCTCTCAGCAAATAGCTTGGGGTGTCTAATTTCCAAAATGGGGTCATTTGGGGGGGTTTTGTGCCATCTGGGCATTCCATGGCCTCCGAAACTGTGATAGGCAGTGAGGAGTGAAATCAAAAATTTACACCCATAGAAATCCTGAAGGCGGTGCTTGGTTTTCGGGGTCCTGTACGCGGCTAGGCTCCCAAATCGTCTCACACATGTGGTATCCCCGTACTCAGTAGAAGCAACAGAATGTATTTTGGGGTGCAATTCCACATATAACCATGGCATGTTTGAGCAATATATAATTTAGTGACAACTTTTTGTACATTATTTTTTTTTCTTTTTGTCATTATTCAATCACTTGGGACAAAAAAAAAATATTCAATGGGCTCAACATGCCTCTCAGCAAATAGCTTGAGGTGTCTACTTTCCAAAATGGGGTCATTTGGGGGGGTTTTGAACTGTCCTGGCATTTTATGCACAACATTAGGAAGCTTATGTCACACATCATCCACTCTTCTAACCACTTGAAGACAAAGCCCTTTCTGACACTTTTTGTTTACATGAAAACATTTTTTTTTTGCAAGAAAATTATGTTGAACCCCCAAACATTATATATTTTTTTAAAGCAAAGGCCCTACAGATTAAAATAGTGGGTGTTGCATTTTTTTTTCCACATAGTATTTGCGCAGCGATTTTTTAAACACATTTTTTGGGGGAAAACACACTTTTTTTATTTTTAATGCACTAAAAAACACTATATTGCCCAAATGTTTGATGAAATTAAAAAGATGATCTTAGGCCGAGTACATGGATACCAAACACGACATGCTTTAAAATTGCGCACAAACGCGCAGCGGCGAAAAACTACATTCATTTTTAAAAGCATTTAAAAGCCTTTACAGGTTACCACGTTAGATTTACAGAGGAGGTCTACTGCTAAAATTACTGCCCTTGATCTGACCTTCATGGTGATACCTCACATGCATGATGCAATTGCTGTTTACATATGACGTTAGACCGACGCTTGCGTTCGCCTTTGCGCAAGAGCAGGGGGGGACAGCGGTGCTTTTTTTTTTTTTTCTATTATTTATTTTGCTTTTTTATTTTATTTGTAAACTGTTCCTTCCATATTTTTTTTTTTATCATTTTTATTGTTATCTCAGGGAATGTAAATATCCCCTATGATAGCAATAAGTAGTGACAGGTACTCTTTTTTTGAAAAAAAATGGGGGGTTAGACCCCAGATCTTTCCTCTGCCCTCAAAGCATCTGACCACACCAAGATCGGTGTGATAAAATGCTTTCCCAATTTCCCAATGGCGCTGTTTATATCCGGGGGGGCATTCCCTCCCACTGCTTGTAAAAGCAGTCTAGAGGCTAATTATCTGCTAGAATTGCTTTTACATGAAAGCCGGCCACTGGCTGAAAAGAATGATACCAAGATGATACCTAAACCTGCAGGCATCATTCTGGTATAAACATTCAAAGTCCAGCAACATACCAGTACGTTGCTGGTCCTTGTTGGACATGTATTGTAATCTTTTTTTTCATGCAGCCTGTTGGCTGAACGAAAAAAAGAGATTGATCGGTGGGTATGCCCACCATTAGAATACCTCCCTTCATCCACCCACTTCTAATGATGGGCATATATGCCGAAGCATGGGGGCATCCTCCCGCAAAAAAGTTATGCCGCGTACACACGGTCTGACTTTTCCACGGGCAAGCCTTTGTCGGAATTTCGACCGTATGTACGCGGCATAAAAGGTTATGCCGCGTACACACGGTCAAACTTTTCCACGGGCAAGCCTCCGTTGGAATTTCGACCGTATATACGCGGCATTAGGAGCAAAATCGCTCCTCCGCCCCTGCTGCCCCCATGCTTCGGCATGTATGCTCTTTTTTAACTGTGGTGGTGAAATCACCTCCTACAGCGTTGGAGTCACGGCTTTATGTATCGTGGGAGCAAACGCTGTTGCTGTCAAGATAAATAAATCCGCGATGCAACTGAATGGCGTACCTGCTAAGCAAATGATGGTTAACATTAAAACAAAGTAACATTACAGTACAACAGTAAGACCTTACCATACCATACCTGCAAAGCAAATACCAAAACAAAACCTAGTAAAAAATAAAACATTTTTTTAACGCAACCTGTGCCTAAAATATATATATGCCGAAGCATGGGGGCATCCTCCCGCAAAAAAGTTATGCCGCGTACACACGGTCGGACTTTTCCACGGGCAAGCCTCCGTCGGAATTTCGACCGTATATACGCGGCATTAGGAGCAAAATCGCTCCTCCGCCCCTGCTGCCCCCATGCTTCGGCATATATGCTCTTTTTTTTTAACTGTGGTGGTGAAATCACCTCCTACAGCACTGGAGTCACGGCTTTATGTATCGTGGGAGCAAACGCTGTTGCTGTCAAGATAAATAATTCCGCGCTGCAGTTGAATGGCGCACCTGAAAACAAAAAATGACATACCTGAAAAGCAAGCATGATAAAACATTGCAGAATGGAATACAGTAAAAAAGAGCAGAACAATAGAGAGAAAATAGAGAGAGCGAGAGAGAACAATAAAACGACAACTATTTTTGTTTTTTTTATTTTATATTTTTTTTGTGTTTTTGTTTTTTACGTTTTTTTTTTTCTTTTTTACACTTTTTTTTTTAAACTTTAACAACTGTAATGGTTCGGGTCTCTCAAAATGTAATGGCATCTTGGGAGACCCTGTGTAAGTGTGTCCTAGTCTGTGAAATGCTGTACCCTACGCTAAAACTTCACTTTTGAGTGGTAGCGTTCAAAACATTCACCAAGGCAAAGACCAGGTTTGTCAGGACAGAGTGGACAATAATAACGGGTGTCACGCCTAAATCCGCGCTTGCTACAGACACAACATCTTTTTTGGGGGGCTCGTTGGGTAGGGGTACTCGGGGAGGAGATGCGTATAATGCCTCTCATGCAGCCGGCTTACTGCATTTGGTAGGGGTTGGTGAGGTGCAGAACCGCCTGGATACAGGAGTTCTGTGACTATCTCATTCTGGAATTTTAGAAGAGATAAAGTCCCGCCTGAAGCTCTGTATAGCACATGAGCGTTCAGCAAAGCCAATTGGAATAAGGATAGAGACACTTTTTTGTACCAGCGTCTCGCCTTAGGGTCAATTAGATACGGCGCCATCAACTGGTCGTTGAGGTCCACCCCTCCCATATTTTTGTTATATTCATGGACACAGAGGGGTTTCTCCACAACACCAGTCGCCGTACGAATTTGGACTGTCGTGTCTGCATGAAGGGAGGTAAGAAGGAAAACATTCTTATTGTCCCTCCACTTCATAGCGAGCAAGTTATTACACTTTACGCAGGCTCTCTCCCCCAGCCTAAGACGGGCATCTACAAGCCGCTGGGGAAAGCCCCGGCGATTAGGTCGCACGGTGCCACATGCTCCAATCTGATGATCAAACAAGTGACTAAACAGTGGCACGCTCGTGTAATAATTGTCCACATACAAGTGGTACCCCTTTCCGAATAAGGGTGATACCAAGTTCCACACTATCTTGCCAGCGCTCCCTATGTAATCCGGGCAGTTGACCGGCTCAACCTGACTATCTTTTCCTTCATAAACCATAAAGCTCCATACATAGCCTGTTGCCCTGTCACAGCACTTATAGAGCTTGACCCCGTATCTGGCACGCTTGCTGGGAAGGTACTGCTTGAAAGCCAAGCGGCCAGAAAATTTAATCAGGGACTCATCAATAGGGATGAGCTTCGAGTTCGAGTCGAACTCATGTTCGACTCGAACATTGCCTGTTCGCGCGTTCGCCGAACAGCGAACAAATTGGGGTGTTCGCGGCAAATTCGAAAAATCTATGGGAGAAATCTAAAGTGCTAATTATAAAGGCTTATATGCAAGTTATTGTCCTAAAAAGTGTTTGGGGACCCGGGTCCTGCCCCAGGGGACATGTATCAATGCAAAAAGAAGTTTTAAAAACGGCCGTTTTTTCGGGAGCAGTGATTTTAATAATGCTTAAAATGAAAAAATAAAAGTGAAATATTCCTTTAAATTTCGTACCTGGGGGGTGTGTATGATATGCATGTGAAGTGGCGCATGTTTCCCGTGCTTAGAACTGTCCCTGCAAAAAATGTCATTTTTGAAAGAAAAAAATGCATTTAAAACTGACTCGCGGCTATTAATGAATTGTCGGCTCCCGGCAATACATACAAAAGTCATTGATAAAAAAAAAAAAAAGCGTGGGGGTTCCCCAGAATTCAATTACCAGGCCCTTCAGGTCTGGAATGGATATTAAGGGGAACCCCGCCGCAAATTAAAAAAAAAATTGACGTGGGGTTCCCCCAAATATCCATTCCAGGCCCTTCAGATCTGGCATGGATTTTAAGGGGAACTCCACCCCAAATTAAAAAAAAAATGGCGTGGAGTCCCCCTAAAAATCCATACCAGACCCCTTATCCGAGCACGCAACCTGGCCGACCGCAGGGGAAAAGGGGGGGACGAGAGAGCGGCCCCCCCTCCCTCCTGAACCGTACCAAGCCACATGCCCTCAACATGGGGAGGATGTCCCCATGTTGATGGGGACAAGGGCCTCATCCCCACAACCCTTGCCCGGTGGTTGTGGGGGTCTGCGGGCGGGGGGCTTATCGGAATCTGGAAGACCCCTTTAACAAAGGGGACCCCCAGATCCCGGCCCCCCCTATGTGAATTGGTAAGGGGTACATTGTACCCCTACCATTTCACGAAGAAAGCGTAAAAAAATGTTTAAAAAAACACACAAACACCTTGAAAAAGTCCTTTATTTAAAAAAAAAAAAAAACATTCCAGCGGTGAAATCCAGTGTCCCGCGGCGATCCCGATGTCCAGCGCTGTCCTTCATTGGTTGTGCCTGAGCGGACCTGATGGGGAACTCCCTCTCAGTATTTTAAATGTATAGACCCGCCCCTTCTAAAGTTCCCCATCAGGTCCGCTCAACGGACCAGATGCGGAACATGAGAAGGGGCGGGTCTATACATGTATTACCAAAGTGAGAGCAGTTCCCCATCAGGTCCGCCCCCAAGGTATGTCGGACCTGCCTACGTCATTGGCTTAAGCGGGGAACTTCCTTCACTGTGTAATTTAAATTTACATAGTGAAGGAAGTTCTCCGCTCAAGCCAATGACGTAGGCGGGTCCGACATACCGAGGGGGCGGACCTGATGGGGGACTGCTCTCACTTTGGTAATACATGTATAGACCCGCCCCTTCTCATGTTCCGCATCTCGTCCGCTGAGCGGACCTGATGGGGAACTTTAGAAGGGGCGGGTCTATACATTTAAAATACTGAGAGGGAGTTCCCCATCAGGTCCGCTCAGGCACAACCAATGAAGGACAGCGCTGGACATCGGGATCGCCGCGGGACACTGGATTTCACCGCTGGAATGTTTATATATATTTTTTTTCAAATAAAGGACTTTTTCAAGGTGTTTGTGTGTTTTTTTAAACATTTTTTTACGCTTTCTTCGTGAAATGGTAGGGGTACAATGTACCCCTTACCAATTCACATAGGGGGGGGGCCGGGATCTGGGGGACCCCTTTGTTAAAGGGGTCTTCCAGATTCCGATAAGCCCCCCGCCCGCAGACCCCCACAACCACCGGGCAAGGGTTGTGGGGATGAGGCCCTTGTCCCCATCAACATGGGGACATCCTCCCCATGTTGAGGGCATGTGGCTTGGTACGGTTCAGGAGGGAGGGGGGGCCGCTCTCTCGTCCCCCCCTTTTCCCCTGCGGCCGGCCAGGTTGCGTGCTCGGATAAGGGGTCTGGTATGGATTTTTAGGGGGACTCCACGCCATTTTTTTTTTAAATTTGGGGTGGAGTTCCCCTTAAAATCCATGCCAGATCTGAAGGGCCTGGAATGGATATTTGGGGGAACCCCACGTCAATTTTTTTTAATTTGCGGTGGGGTTCCCCTTAATATCCATTCCAGACCTGAAGGGCCTGGTAATTGAATTCTGGGGAACCCCCACGCTTTTTTTTTTTTTTTATCAATGACTTTTGTATGTATTGCCGGGAGCCGACAATTCATTAATAGCCGCGAGTCAGTTTTAAATGCATTTTTTTCTTTCAAAAATGACATTTTTTGCAGGGACAGTTCTAAGCACGGGAAACATGCGCCACTTCACGTGCATATCATACACACCCCCCAGGTACGAAATTTAAAGGAATATTTCACTTTTATTTTTTCATTTTAAGCATTATTAAAATCACTGCTCCCGAAAAAACGTCCGTTTTTAAAACTTCTTTTTGCATTGATACATGTCCCATGGGGCAGGACCCAGGTCCCCAAACACTTTTTAGGACAATAACTTGCATATTAGCCTTTATAATTAACACTTTAGATTTCGAACGTTCGAGTCCATTGTATTTAATAGGGTTCTAAAGTTTACACGAACATTTTGTCTGTTTGCAGGTTCTGGTGCGAACCGAACAGGGGGGTGTTCGGCTCATTCCTGCTCATCAACGCAGACAGCTTGATCGGGAATAAACAAGGCTGCAAAACATTCGTTGAAGTGGTTTATGAGGGGCCGAATTTTATAGAGCCGGTCGTATTCAGGGTCCCCACGTGGTCGACAAAGTTCATTGTCGTTGAAGTGCATGAACCGCAAAATCTGCTCGTATCGTTTCCTGGGCATGGAGGCAGAGAACACGGGCATGTGGTCAATTGGGTGCGTGGACCAATAAGCACGCAATGACGGGAATTTATGTGTGCCCATGTTGAGGGAAAGGCCCAGAAAGGTCTTAAATTCGGAAACCGTAATTGGTTTCCAATCTTTGGCAATGGAAGGCAACTGGGGATTTGCGGCGATGAATTGACCAGCATATAAATTACTCTGGTCCACAATAGATCTATAGAGATCTTCTGTGAAAAACAGCGAATAATAATCGATTGGCATAAAATCAGCTGTTTCCACCTGAATACCGGGTTGGGCAGTGAATGGGGGAAGTACGGGTTCTGCAGAAGTGGTGGGGACCCAATCAGGATAGGCAAATTCTGCAGGAAGAGCACTATGGGTACGACGGGCCTGCCTTTGTCTTCTTATTGGTGGCAGCGGCACACTACTTGTGCTTGCCACCTCGCCAGCTTGAACTGCACTTATGGGACTCGCCACGTCACCACGTGATACTGCAGTGCTGGATGTACGCCCAGGCTGTACTAGGCCGCTGGTGCTTGCCAATTCACCAGAAGGAATAGCGGCGCTAGTACTCCTCTGCTCCATGATACGAGAGCCCTGCAGTTCTTGCTCCTCAACAACCTCAGAAGATCGGGATCGGGTACGCCTGACCTTAGCAGGGACCTCAACTTCATCGTCAGAGCTATCTGACGTGGGGCCGCTGACGTCACTGTCTTCTACGGGAAGATATTCTGAGCCTGAATCTGACAGATACGTGACCTCCTCTTCACTATCTGTCATGCTCAGAATCTCGTAGGCCTCTTTACTAGTGTACCTTCGACTTGCCATTTTGGGCTCTAAATTTAGGGGTACACTAGTAAGATTCACAGGAAAAAAAGCACCCGACTGTCGTCAGCAAATATATCAAACGCTACAAAAAAACTGTTAGCGGTCGCAGGGATCAGGACTGTCTCTGCGAATGCTGCAGTTATGTGTTTTGTGTTTGGTAAGTGACAGTGATCGATCGATACTGCACTTGGGTGGGCTGGGCTGGCCTGGGCTGGACGGAGGGGCTAAACGCAGGTGCTAGCAGGTATCTGGGCTGATCACGCTAACACTGCGTTTTTGGGAACCCTAAACCGCTGGGGACGCTAGTATAGACCTGATCAGATACTATACCACTAAGGGAGGTGTATGCTTTGCGCGTGGGTGTTAGCATTACTGGCACTAACCTAACGCTGCCTGGGGCGACGCAGACCCTCTCTGGCGCTAAAACCTAATTGATCTCACCCGCCGGGCGATCAGGGGGTTAAACCTTTATTGGGTTATATACGGTGGGTGCCCTGATGCTATAAAAAGCAAACTAACCAACCAGCGTCACCCGTAACCTTTATATGGTGATCACTGGTGAAAGGGTTAACTAGGGGCAATCAGGGGGTTAAAACCTTTATTAGGTTAAATATGGGGGTACCCGACGCTATATAAAAACCTGACGGGTTACCTAAATAACTAAATAACTAACTGGGTAACCAGTGTCACCAGTGACGCTTATACGGTGATCACTGGTGAAAGGGTTAACTCTAGGGGCAATCAGGGGGTTAAAATAATATATGGGGGTACCTGACGCTCTAGAAACCTGCGGCGAAACTAAAAATAAATAACTGGCTATCTAGGGCACCACCGGCACTAAATACAGCGATCGAAAATACGATCGCTTAGTGACGCTGGCGTTAGGGGGTGAAAGGGTTACCTGGGGGGCGATCAAGGGGTTAAACCTTTATTAGGGGGGGTTAGGGGACTTTTTACTATCACAGATGACACTAAATGCAGTGATCAGTAAAATAAATGATCACTGCAATCAGTGACACTGTGATTGGGGGCTGGGGGGGTGACCTGGGTGTGATCTGGGGGTGACTGGGGGGTGAAATGTGTGCCTATGTGTACCTATGTGTCAGTGGACTGTTGGTGCACTAACCTGCTTCCTCTCTCCTCGGCGCCGGAATCGAAAAGACCGCGGCGAGGGAGATGACATCACTTCCTACTGCCTGTGTTTACATCACATGGCGGAGGAAGCATTTTCATTGGCCGGGAGTGATCGCGAGGGGGTGGCCGAAATCGAATGGTCACCCCCTCATCTCTGATCGCTCCCCAATAGTGATGAGCCGAACACCCCCGGGTTCGGTTCGCACCAGAACCCGCGAACGGACCGAAAGTTCGTACGAACATTAGAACCCTATTAAATACAATGGATGCGAACGTTCGAATTCTAAAGTGCTAATTATAACAACTATTATGCTTGTTATTGTCCTAAAAAGGGTTTGGGAACCCGGGTTCTGCACCAGGGGACATGTATCAATGCAAAAATAAGTTTTAAAAACGGTAGTTTTTCGGGAGCAGTCATTTTAATGATGCATAAAGTGAAAAAAAAAAAGTCAAATATTCCTTTAAATATCGTACCTGGGGGGTGTCTAAAGTATGCCTGTGAAGTGCCACGTGTTTCCCGTGTTTAGAACTGTCCCTGCACAAAATGACACTTCTAAAGGAAAAAAAAGCCATTTAAAACTGCTTGCGGCTTTAATGTAATGTCTGGTCCCGGTAATATGGATGAAAATCTTTAAGAAAAATGGCATAGCTACCCCATGACCCCCCCCCCTACCCCAGCCCATTACCAGCCCCTTTGGGTCTTGTATGGATATTAAGGGGAACCCCGCACATAAAATAAAAAAGGCCCTATATACTCTGAACAGCCGTATACAGGCGGTGCATACAAGACAGGGACTGTATGTTTGTTCTTATGTAGAATGTGTTTGTAATTTTGAACAGGTACATTGTTTAAGTGTAGCTCCAGCCCAAAAATCTATTTTTAAACTTTTTGGAAAACATAGGTAAGGGTTATCACCCCTGTAACATTTGTTTTGCTGTCTGTGCCCCTGTTCAGAACATTTCACCTCACTTTCCGTCCCAATGACAACTGTTTTTGAAATGTGGTGTTTTTCTTGAAACAAGGATTGCTGATAAAGCATCAGTACAGAGGAGACACCTTTCTCCCATATTAATTCTTACAGGAGAGAATTTTCCTTCCTAGGGGTAGATTTCCTCTCGCTTCCTGTTGTCTTCTTGCGTTTGCAAGTAGGAGTCGTTTGTAAGTTGGATGTTTGAAAGTAGGGACCTGCCGTATATAATCTGCAGAAATAGGCCCCTTAGTTGGTGTTGGCACAACACTGTAAGCACTCACAGTTACTCTTGGTTGGTGCTGGAACGCCCTGCTGTCAACTATTATATCAGGAATTGTAATTACATATAATTGTTGAACAGTGGTAGTAAAAATTGGGCCTTTGATGGTGGTGCTGGTGCCACAACACTGTAAGCCCTGACAGTTACTCTTGGTGGGTGCAGCAATGGGCCCTGCTGTGAATTATTATATCAAGAATTGTAATTGCATGCCCCTGTTGAACAGGGGCTGAAAAATTGGGCCTTTCGTGGTGGTGGTGGTGGTGGTGGTGTTGCCACAACACTGTAAGCCCTCAGAGTTACTCTTGCTTGGTGGGTGCAGGAATGGGCCCTGCTGTGAATTATTAGATCAATAATTGTAATTACATGCCCCTGTTGAACAGGGGCTGAAAAATTGGGCCTTAGGCACTGGTGGCACAACACTGCAACCCCTCACAGATACTGTACTTGGAGCACAGCAATGAGCCCTGTTGCAAAGTATTGCTTCAAAAATTGTAATGACACGCCCCTGTTAAACAGGGGCTGAAAAATTGGGCCTTAGGCACTGGTGGCACAACACTCCAACCCCTCACACATACTGTACTTGGAGCACAGCAATGAGCCCTGTTGCAAAGTATTGCTTCAAAAATTGTAATTACACGCCCCTGCTAAACAGGGGCTAAAAAATTGGGCCTTAGCCACTGGTGGCGGCACCCATAAACAAAAATGATCTTCCAAGCTATCATCATCAATCGTATCATTGAGGACTCGGAGGAGGAGGATAGCCAGTCAACATAACAGCACAGGCACTCAGCATCAGCATCAGTCTTGAAGGGATGTGACATGTTAAAATCAATTAGTCTGTTATATCAGCATCAGGTGTGTGGTAGCTGGTGGTGATCCAAGACTGGTTCATCTTGATGAAAGTCAGTCGATCAACCGAGTCGGTGGACAGGCGCACCCTGTGATCCGTGACAAATCCTCTAGCAGCACTGAATGTGCGTTCCGAAAGAACGCTGGATGCAGGACAGGCCAGTAGCTCAATTGCATACTGTGCAAGCTCTGGCCAGTGATCCATCCTCAAGACCCAGTAAGCCAGAGGATTTTCGGTGGGGAAGGTGTCCAAGTCTGACCTTGCCCCTAGATATTCCTGCACCATGTTTATCAGACGCTGGCGATGGTTGCTGGAACCGATCATACTTTGGGGCTGCGGACTAAAGAATTGTCTGAACGCATCGGTCAGACGGCCACCTTCCCCACCGCTCCTTCTTTGACTGGCCGAAGCCTCAGCAACTCGTTGTCCAGGACCAGGAGTTTGTAACCTCCCAGTCTCTGGGAACGCGTTGCACAGACCTTTCTGCAAGGCCTCCCGGAGTTGTCTCATCCTCTGCTCCCTCTGCGACGGTAACATAAGGTCCGCAACCTTACCCTTGTACCGTGGATCAAGGAGAGTGGCCAGCCAGTAATGGTCCCTCTCCTTGATCCGAAGAATACGAGGATCCTTCCGCAGACTTTGCAGGATCAGGGAGGCCATGCAGCGTAGGTTTGCTGAGGCATTCGCTCCGGAGTCCTCTGGGTCACTAAGGATGACATGATCCGCAGTCACCTCCTCCCAGCCACGTACAAGTCCACTGGTTTCTTGGGACTGTAAATCATCCCTAAAAGACTGCTGCTGATGATGCTGAGTGCCAGCCTCCACCTCCATGCTGACACAATCCTCCTCCTCCTCCTCCTCCTCTTCCTGTGCAATGGGTGGGACAGAAGGAACACTGTCTGGGTAAAGGGGGCCTTGAGAGGCAAGGAAGTCCTCCTCTTCCTGCCTCTGTTCTGCCTCAAGTGCCCTGTCCATTATTCCACGCAGCGTGTGCTCCAACAGGTGGACAAGAGGTACAGTGTCACTGATGCATGCACTGTCACTGCTCACCATCCTCGTGGCCTCCTCAAATGGTGCCAGGACAGTGCATGCATCCCTGATCATGCCCCACTGGCGTGGAGAAAAAAAACCAAGCTCCCCTGACCCTGTCCTGGTGCCGTAGTCGCACAGGTACTCATTGATGGCCCTCTGCTGCGTGTGCAGCCGCTGCAGCATGGCCAACGTTGAGTTCCACCTGGTGGGCATGTCACATATAAGGCGGTTCTTGGGCAGGTTCAACTCCTTTTGCAGCTCAGCCAGGCGAGCACTGGCATTATAAGATCTGCGGAAATGCACACAGACTTTCCTGGCCTGCCTCAGGACATCCTGTAAGCCCGGGTACCTGCCCAAGAAACGCTGCACCACCAGGTTAAGGACGTGAGCCACACAGGGCACATGGGTCAGTTGTCCCTGTCGAAGGGCGGAGAGGAGGTTGGTGCCATTGTCGCAAACCACCATTCCTGGCTTAAGCTGGCGTGGCGTCAACCACCTCTCGGCCTGGCCCTGCAGAGCAGACAGGACCTCTGCCCCAGTGTGGCTTCTGTCCCCCAAACACACCAGCGCAAGCACGGCATGGCATCTTTTTGCCTGCGTACTTGCGTAGCCCCGTGAACGGCTACGGAGCACCGCTGGTTCATAGGACAAACCACAGGAAGAGGCCATGGAGGAAGAAGAAGAGGAGGGGGTGGAGGAGAGAGGTGTGTCACAACCAGTAGTAGCATTTTGGAGGCGTGGCGGTGGAACAACCTCCAACACTACTGCACCTTGTCCTGCATCCTTCCCAGCTGCCAAAAGAGTGACCCAATGGGCCGTGAAAGAAAGGTAACGTCCCTGTCCATGCCTGCTGGACCATGAGTCAGCGGTAATATGCACCTTACCGCTGACCGCCCTGTCCAGCGAGGCCAAGACATTGCCTTCCACATGCCGGTAGAGAGCCGGAATAGCCTTCCGTGAGAAAAAGTGGCGTTTGGGAACCTGCCACTGAGGAACCGCACATTGCACAAACTCACGGAAGGGGGCCGAGTCTACCAACTGAAAAGGCAGCAGTTGAAGCGCTAGCAATTTAGCCAAGCTAGCATTCAACCGCTGGGCATGTGGATGGCTGGGAGTGAACTTCTTTCGACGGTCCAGCAGCTGGGGCAGGGAAATTTGCCTGCTAGAATCGGACGTCGGTGTACTGCTAGCAGAGTGGCCGCAAGTACTTGGCTGTGACACACCTAATTCTACACCTTCATTCCTCTCAGTGCATGTTTCAGAGAGGACTGAAGTTATAGTGGGGTTGGAGATCCCAGCTGATGCGGTGCAAGGAGAGGTCCGCTTTGTTCTTTGGTGTGGGTCTTTGAGGTAGGCTTGCCAACGAGCTGCATGGCAGGTCAACATATGTCTGGTCAGGCATGTGGTACCCAAGCGGCTGATGTTTTGGCCACGCGATATACGCTTGAGACATATGTTGCAAACAGCAGCTGTGCGATCTGATGCACTAGCCTCAAAAAAGGCCCACACCAAGGAACTTTTTGAATGACGGGCAGAGGCAGCGCCCTGCACAGGCGGAGCTCTGCGGTGTGATTCCGTCGGTGTACTGCCCTTACGCTGGCCACCAAAGGGCATCCTGCCTCGTTGGAGATGTGCCTCCTCCTCATCCTCCTCCTCCTCCTCTCTCCTATTAGGCACCCATGTGGAGTCAGTGACCTCATCATCCCCTCCCTCCTCATCACTGGAGCCAATCTGGCAGTATGCTGCAGCTGCTGGAACATGACTGCCAGATTGGTGTCCTTCTTGAGCATCCCCTCTGTCTGCTCTCACCCTACTGCCTTCCTGTAGCTGGGTTTCATCATCAGACCCTTCGAAACGCTGGGCATCCTCCTGGAGCATGTACCCAACACTGTGCTCAAACAGTTCGGGGGACTCCTCAGGAGGAGGACATGGTGGGTCTAGGGAAGGAGTGACTGATGATGAGTCTGACATTGATACCAGGGAAGAGGACGCTTTGGCAGCTGCTTTGCCAGTACCCTGAGCCTGGGTGAGAGAGGATGAGGAGGAGGAGGAGGGCTTGGTCATCCACTCTACCAAGTCTTCGGCATGATGTGGCTCAACATGTCCAGCTGCCGAAAAGAAGGACAAGCGTGTCCCATGGCCATGTGCTGATGACAATGCACCGCGTCCACGACCAGCACTGTTGCCCCCAGACACAGAGCCTGCTTGCCCTCTTTTATTGCCTCCTGACTGTCTGCCTCTCCTTGTTTGCCTTCCAGACATTCTAATAGATGGCCTGCAGGGAGATGGGAAAAAGCAATAAGGGCTACCTTCAGGTGTCCTTCTCTGTCCCTTTACTTAAGGATTTCTAAATATGGTTCAGGATGATTGCTTTTGCACAGAATAGCACAACGACAATTTCCCTGACTGTCCAAAAAACAAGGATTTCAAAGATGGTTGATGAGGAATGCTTTAGCACACTATAGTACAAGGAGAATTCACTCACTGTCCTTCCCAGTCCCTAGAAACAAGGACTTGCACAGTGAAAGAAACTGACACTCTCCCTACCTACAGTTTTCTGTCCCTAGAAAAAATGTTTTTTTTAAGCACACTATAGCACAAGGAGAATTCACTCACTGTCCTTCCCAGTCCCTAGAAACAAGGACTTGCACAGTGAAAGAAACTGACACTCTCCCTACCTACAGTTTTCTGTCCCTAGAAAAAATGTTTTTTTTAAGCACACTATAGCACAAGGAGAATTCACTCACTGTCCTTCCCAGTCCCTAGAAACAAGGACTTGCACAGTGAAAGAAACTGACACTCTCCCTACCTACAGTTTTCTGTCCCTAGAAAAAATGATTTTTTTAAGCACACTATAGCACAAGGAGAATTCACTCACTGTCCTTCCCAGTCCCTAGAAACAAGGACTTGCACAGTGAAAGAAACTGACACTCTCCCTACCTACAGTTTTCTGTCCCTAGAAAAAATGTTTTTTTTAAGCACACTATAGCACAAGGAGAATTCACTCACTGTCCTTCCCAGTCCCTAGAAACAAGGACTTGCACAGTGAAAGAAACTGACACTCTCCCTACCTACAGTTTTCTGTCCCTAGAAAAAATGTTTTTTTTAAGCACACTATAGCACAAGGAGAATTCACTCACTGTCCTTCCCAGTCCCTAGAAACAAGGACTTGCACAGTGAAAGAAACTGACACTCTCCCTACCTACAGTTTTCTGTCCCTAGAAAAAATGTTTTTTTTAAGCACACTATAGCACAAGGAGAATTCACTCACTGTCCTTCCCAGTCCCTAGAAACAAGGACTTGCACAGTGAAAGAAACTGACACTCTCCCTACCTACAGTTTTCTGTCCCTAGAAAAAATGTTTTTTTTAAGCACACTATAGCACAAGGAGAATTCACTCACTGTCCTTCCCAGTCCCTAGAAACAAGGACTTGCACAGGGAAAGAAACTGACACTCTCCCTACCTACAGTTTTCTGTCCCTAGAAAAAATGTTTTTTTTAAGCACACTATAGCACAAGGAGAATTCACTCACTGTCCTTCCCAGTCCCTAGAAACAAGGACTTGCACAGTGAAAGAAACTGACACTCTCCCTACCTACAGTTTTCTGTCCCTAGAAAAAATGTTTTTTTTAACCACACTATAGCACAAGGAGAATTCACTCACTGTCCTTCCCAGTCCCTAGAAACAAGGACTTGCACAGTGAAAGAAACTGACACTCTCCCTACCTAGAGTTTTCTGTCCCTAGAAAAAATGTTTTTTTTAAGCACACTATAGCACAAGGAGAATTCACTCACTGTCCTTCCCAGTCCCTAGAAACAAGGACTTGCACAGTGAAAGAAACTGACACTCTCCCTACCTACAGTTTTCTGTCCCTAGAAAAAATGTTTTTTTTAACCACTTAACGACCGCCCACCGCCGATTTACGTCGGCAGAATGGCACGGACAGGCAGAATCACGTAGATCTACGTGATCGCCTTTGTGCAGTTGGGGGGTCCATCCGGACCCCCCTTCACTGCAGTGAGCGGCCGTTAAGTGTTCGGGAGCGATCAGGCATGAGGGGGCGGCCGCTCGATTCCGCCCCCCCCCCTCGCGATCGCTCCCGGCCAATGAAATTGCTTCCTCCGCCATGTGATGTAAACACAGGCTGGAGGAAGTGATGTCATCTCCCTCGCCGCGGTCTTTTCGTTCCCGGCGCCGAGGAGTGAAGACAGAGGTTAGTGCTCCAACAGTCCACTGACACGTAGGTACACATAGGCACACAAATCACCCCCCAGTCACCCCCAGATCACCCCCCAGGTCACCCCAAAGCCCCCAATCACAGTGTCACTGATTGCAGTGATCATTTATTTTACTGATCACTGCATTTAGTGTCATCTGTGATTGTAAAAAGTTGCAAGGCAGTTAGGATTAGGCCCCTTTAGGTCCAGGGTAGCCCCCTAACCCCCCCTAATAAAGGTTTAACCCCTTGATCACCCCCCAGGTAACCCTTTCACCCCCTAACTTCAGCGTCACTAAGCGATTGTTTTTCCGATCGCTGTATTCGTGTCGCTGGTGTTTTAGATAGGCAGTTATTTTTTTTTTAGGTTCGCCGCAGGTTTTTATTGGTGTCAGGTACCCCCATATTTAACCTAATAAAGGTTTTAACCCCCTGATTGCCCCTAGTTAACCCTTTCACCAGTGATCACCATATAAAGGTTACGGGTGACGCTGGTTGATTAGTTTGCTTTTTATAGCATCAGGGCACCCGCCGTATATAACCCAATAAAGGTTTAACCCCCCTGATCGCCCGGCGGGTGAGATCAATTAGGTTTTAGCGCCAGAGAGGGTCTGCGTCACCCCAGGCAGTGTTAGGTTAGTGCCAGTAACGCTAACACCCACGCGCAAAGCATACACCCCCCTTAGTGGTATAGTATCTGATCAGATCTATACTAGCATCCCCAGCGGTTTAGGGTTCCCAAAAACGCAGTGTTAGCGGGATCAGCCCAGATACCTGCTAGTACCTGCGTTTAGCCCCTCCGCCCAGCCCAGCCCAGCCCACCCAAGTGCAGTATCGATCGATCACTGTCACTTACCAAACACAACACACATAACTGCAGCGTTCGCAGAGACAGGCCTGATCCCTGCGATCGCTAACAGTTTTTTTGTAACGTTTGATATATTTGCTGACGACAGTCAGGTGCTTTTTTTCCTGTGAATCTTACTAGTGTACCCCTAAATTTAGAGCCCAAAATGGCAAGTCGAAGGTACACTAGTAAAGAGGCCTACGAGATTCTGAGCATGACAGATAGTGAAGAGGAGGTCACGTATCTGTCAGAGTCAGGCTCAGAATATCTTCCCGTAGAAGACAGTGACGTCAGCGGCCCCACGTCAGATAGCTCTGACGACGAAGTTGAGGTCCCTGCTAAGGTCAGGCGTACCCGATCCCGATCTTCTGAGGTTGTTGAGGAGCAAGAACCGCAGGTCTCTCGTATCATGGAGCAGAGTAGTACTAGCGCCGCTATTCCTTCTGGTGAACTGGCAAGCACCAGCGGCCTAGTACAGCCTGGACGTACATCCAGCACTGCAGTAACACTTGGTGACGTGGCGAGTCCCATAAGTGCAGTTCAAGCTGGCGAGGTGGCAAGCACAAGTAGTGTCCCGCTGCCACCAAGAAGACAAAGGCAGGCCCGTCGTGCCCATACTGCCCTTCCTGCAGAATTCGCCTATCCTGATTGGGTCCCCACCACTTCTGCAGAACCCGTACTTCCCCCATTCACTGCCCAACCCGGTATTCAGGTGGAAACAGCTGATTTTATGCCAATCGATTTTTATTCGCTGTTTTTCACGGAAGATCTCTATAGATCTATTGTGGACCAGAGTAATTTATATGCTGGTCAATTTATCGCCGCTAACCCCCAGTTGCCTAAAATTGCCAGAAATTGGAAACCAATTACGGTTTCCGAATTTAAGACCTTTCTGGGCCTTTCCCTCAACATGGGCACACATAAATTTCCGTCATTGCGTGCTTATTGGTCCACGCACCCAATTGACCACATGCCCGTGTTCTCTGCCTCCATGTCCAGGGCACGATACAAGCAGATTTTGCGGTTCATGCACTTCAACGACAATGAACTTTGTCATCCACGTGGGGACCCTGAATACGACCGGCTCTATAAAATTCGGCCCCTCATAAACCACTTCAACGAACGTTTTGCAGCCTTGTTTACTCCCGATCAAGTTGTCTGCGTTGATGAGTCCCTGATTAAATTTTCTGGCCGCTTGTCTTTCAAGCAGTACCTTCCCAGCAAGCGTGCCAGATACGGGGTCAAGCTCTACAAGTTCTGTGACAGGGCAACAGGCTATGTAGTGAACTTTACGGTTTATGAGGGAAAAGACAGTCAGATTGAGTCGGTCAACTGCCCGGATTACATAGGGAGCGCTGGCAAGATAGTGTGGAACTTGGTGTCACCCTTATTCGGAAAGGGGTACCACTTGTATGTGGACAATTATTACACGAGCGTGCCACTGTTTAGTCACTTGTTTGATCATAAGATTGGAGCATGTGGCACCGTGCGACCTAATCGCTGGGGCTTTCCCCAGCGGCTTGTAGATGCCCGTCTTAGGCTGGGGGAGAGAGCCTGCTTGAAGTGTAATAACTTGCTCGCTATGAAGTGGAGGGACAATAAGAATGTTTTCCTTCTTACCTCCCTTCATGCAGACACGACAGTCCAAATTCGTACGGCGACTGGTGTTGTGGAGAAACCCCTCTGTGTCCACGAATATAACCAAAATATGGGAGGGGTGGACCTCAACGACCAGTTGATGGCGCCGTATCTAATTGACCGTAAGGCGAGACGCTGGTACAAAAAAGTGTCTCTATCATTATTCCAATTGGCTTTGCTGAACGCTCATGTGCTATACAGAGCTTCAGGCGGGACGTTATCTCTTCTAAAATTCCAGAATGAGATAGTCACAGAACTCCTGTATCCAGGCGGTTCTGCACCTCACCATCCCCAACCAAATGCAGTAAGCCGGCTGCATGAGAGGCATTATTCGTATGTCCTCCCGAGTACCCCTACCCAAAGCCACCCCCAAAAAAGATGTCGTGTCTGTAGCAAGCGCGGATTTAGGCGTGACACCCGTAGTTTTTGTCCACTCTGTCCTGACAAGCCTGGTCTTTGCCAAGGTGAATGTTTTGAACGCTACCACTCAAAAGTGAAGTTTTAGCGTAGGGTACAGCATTTCACAGACTAGGACACACTTACACAGGGTCTCCCAAGATGCCATTACATTTTGAGAGACCCGAACCATTACAGTTGTAAAGTTAAAAAAAAAGTGTAAAAAAGAAAAAAAAACGTAAAAAACAAAACACAAAAAAAATATAAAATAAAAAAACCAAAAATAGTTGTCGTTTTATTGTTCTCTCTCTCTCTATTTTCTCTCTATTGTTCTGCTCTTTTTTTACTGTATTCTATTCTGCAATGTTTTATCATGCTTGCTTTTCAGGTATGTAATTTTTTGTTTTCAGGTGCGCCATTCAACTGCAGCGCGGAATTATTTATCTTGACAGCAACAGTGTTTGCTCCCACGATACATAAAGCCGTGACTCCAGTGCTGTAGGAGGTGATTTCACCACCACAGTTAAAAAAAAGAGCATATATGCCGAAGCATGGGGGCAGCAGGGGCGGAGGAGCGATTTTGCTCCTAATGCCGCGTACATACGGTCGAAATTCCGACCGTGTGTACGCGGCATAACTTTTTTGCGGGAGGATGCCCCCATGCTTCGGCATATATATATTTTAGGCACAGGTTGCGTTAAAACATTTTTTTTTTTTTTACTAGGTTTTGTTTTGGTATTTGCTTTGCAGGTATGGCATGGTAAGGTCTTACTGTTGTACTGTAATGTTACTTTGTTTTAATGTTAACCACCATTTGCTTAGCAGGTACGTCATTCAGTTGCAGCGCGGATCTATTTATCTTGACAGCAACAGCGTTTGCTCCCACGATACATAAAGCCGTGACTCCAACGCTGTAGGAGGTGATTTCACCACCACAGTTAAAAAAAAGAGCATATATGCCGAAGCATGGGGGCAGCAGGGGCGGAGGAGCGATTTTGCTCCTAATGCCGCGTACATACGGTCGAAATTCCGACCGTGTGTACGCGGCATAACTTTTTTGCGGGAGGATGCCCCCATGCTTCGGCATATATATATTTTAGGCACAGGTTGCGTTAAAACATTTTTTTTTTTTTTACTAGGTTTTGTTTTGGTATTTGCTTTGCAGGTATGGCATGGTAAGGTCTTACTGTTGTACTGTAATGTTACTTTGTTTTAATGTTAACCACCATTTGCTTAGCAGGTACGTCATTCAGTTGCAGCGCGGATCTATTTATCTTGACAGCAACAGCGTTTGCTCCCACGATACATAAAGCCGTGACTCCAACGCTGTAGGAGGTGATTTCACCACCACAGTTAAAAAAAAGAGCATATATGCCGAAGCATGGGGGCAGCAGGGGCGGAGGAGCGATTTTGCTCCTAATGCCGCGTATATACGGTCGAAATTCCAACGGAGGCTTATCCGTGGAAAAGTCCGACCGTGTGTACGCGGCATAACCTTTTATGCCGCGTACATACGGTCGAAATTCCGACAAAGGCTTGACCGTGTGTACGCGGCATAACTTTTTTGCGGGAGGATGCCCCCATGCTTCGGCATATATGCCCATCATTAGAAGTGGGTGGATGAAGGGAGGTATTCTAATGGTGGGCATACCCACCAATCAATCTCTTTTTTTCGTTCAGCCAATAGGCTGTATGAAAAAAAAGATTACAATACATGTCCAACAAGGACCAGCAACGTACTGGTATGTTGCTGGACTTTGAATGTTTATACCAGAATGATGCCTGCGGGTTTAGGTATCATCTTGGTATCATTCTTTTCAGCCAGCAGCCGGCTTTCATGTAAAAGCAATTCTAGCAGATAATTAGCCTCTAGACTGCTTTTACAAGCAGTGGGAGGGAATGTCCCCCCCCCCAGATATAAAAAGCGCCATTGGGAAATTGGGAAAGCATTTTATCACACCGATCTTGGTGTGGTCAGATGCTTTGAGGGCAGAGGAAAGATCTAGGGTCTAACCCCCCAATTTTTTTCAAAAAAAGAGTACCTGTCACTACCTATTGCTATCATAGGGGATATTTACATTCCCTGAGATAACGATAAAAATGGTAAAAAAATAAAATATGGAAGGCACAGTTTAAAAATAAAATAAAAAAGCCAAATAAATAATAAAAAAAAAAAAAAAAAAGCACCGCTGTCCCCCCCTGCTATTGCGCAAAGGCGAACGCACGCGTCGGTCTAGCGTCATATGTAAACAGCAATTGCATCATGCATGTGAGGTATCACCGCGAAGGTCAGATCGAGGGCAGTCATTTTAGCAGTAGACCTCCTCTGTAATAGTGATGAGCCGAACACCCCCGGGTTCGGTTCGCACCAGAACCCGCGAACGGACCGGAAGTTCGAACGAACATTAGAACCCTATTAAATACAATGGATGCGAACGTTCGAATTCTAAAGTGCTAATTATAACAACTATTATGCATGTTATTGTCCTAAAAAGGGTTTGGGAACCCGGGTTCTGCACCAGGGGACATGTATCAATGCAAAAAGAAGTTTTAAAAACGGTCGTTTTTCGGGAGCAGTCATTTTAATGATGCATAAAGTGAAAAAAAAAAAGTCAAATATTCCTTTAAATATCGTACCTGGGGGGTGTCTAAAGTATGCCTGTGAAGTGCCACGTGTTTCCCGTGTTTAGAACTGTCCCTGCACAAAATGACACTTCTAAAGGAAAAAAAAGCCATTTAAAACTGCTTGCGGCTTTAATGTAATGTCTGGTCCCGGTAATATGGATGAAATTCTTTAAGAAAAATGGCATAGCTACCCCATGACCCCCCCCCCTACCCCAGCCCATTACCAGCCCCTTTGGGTCTTGTATGGATATTAAGGGGAACCCCGCACATAAAATAAAAAAGGCCCTATATACTCTGAACAGCCGTATACAGGCGGTGCATACAAGACAGGGACTGTAGGTTTGTTCTTATGTAGAATCTGTTTGTAATTTTGAACAGGTACATTGTTGAAGTGTAGCTCCAGCCCAAAAATCTATTTTTAAACTTTTTGGAAAACATAGGTAAGGGTTATCACCCCTGTAACATTTGTTTTGCTGTCTGTGCCCCTGTTCAGAACATTTCACCTCACTTTCCGTCCCAATGACAACTGTTTTTGAAATGTGGTGTTTTTCTTGAAACAAGGATTGCTGATAAAGCATCAGTACAGAGGAGACACCTTTCTCCCATATTTATTCTTACAGGAGAGAATTTTCCTTCCTAGTGGTAGATTTCCTCTCACTTCCTGTTGTCTTCTTGCGTTTGCAAGTAGGAGTCGTTTGTAAGTTGGATGTTTGAAAAGTAGGGAACCTGCCGTATATACTCTGCAGAAATAGGCCCCTTAGTTGTTGGTGTTGGCACAACACTGTAAGCACTCACAGTTACTCTTGGTTGGTGCTGGAACGCCCTGCTGTCAACTATTATATCAGGAATTTTAATTACATATAATTGTTGAACAGTGGTAGTAAAAATTGGGCCTTTGATGGTGGTGCTGGTGCCACAACACTGTAAGCCCTGACAGTTACTCTTGGTGGGTGCAGCAATGGCCCTGCTGTGAATTATTAGATCAAGAATTGTAATTACATGCCCCTGTTGAACAGGGGCTGAAAAATTGGGCCTTAGGCACTGGTGGCACAACACTGCAACCCTCACAGATACTGTACTTGGAGCACAGCAATGAGCCCTGTTGCAAAGTATTGCTTCAAAAATTGTAATGACACGCCCCTGTTAAACAGGGGCTGAAAAATTGGGCCTTAGGCACTGGTGGCACAACACTGCAACTCCTCACAGATACTGTACTTGGAGCACAGCAATGAGCCCTGTTGCAAAGTATTGCTTCAAAAATTGTAATTACACGCCCCTGTTAAACAGGGGCTGAAAAATTGGGCGTTAGGCACTGGTGGCGGCACCCATAAACAAAAATGATCTTCCAAGCTATCATCATCAATCGTATCATTGAGGACTCGGAGGAGGAGGATAGCCAGTCAACATAACAGCACAGGCACTCAGCATCAGCATCAGTCTTGAAGGGATGTGACATTTTAAAATCAATTAGTCTGTTATATCAGCATCAGGTGTGTGGTAGCTGGTGGTGATCCAAGACTGGTTCATCTTGATGAAAGTCAGTCGATCAACCGAGTCGGTGGACAGGCGCACCCTGTGATCCGTGACAAATCCTCCAGCAGCACTGAATGTGCGTTCCGAAAGAACGCTGGATGCAGGACAGGCCAGTAGCTCAATTGCATACTGTGCAAGCTCTGGCCAGTGATCCATCCTCAAGACCCAGTAAGCCAGAGGATTTTCGGTGGGGAAGGTGTCCAAGTCTGACCTTGCCCCTAGATATTCCTGCACCATGTTTATCAGACGCTGGCGATGGTTGCTGGAACCAATCATACTTTGGGGCTGCGGACTAAAGAATTGTCTGAACGCATCGGTCAGACGGCCACCTTCCCCACCGCTCCTTCTTTGACTGGCCGAAGCCTCAGCAACTCGTTGTCCAGGACCAGGAGTTTGCAACCTCCCAGTCTCTGGGAACGCGTTGCACAGACCTTTCTGCAAGGCCTCCCGGAGTTGTCTCATCCTCTGCTCCCTCTGCGACGGTAACATAAGGTCCGCAACCTTACCCTTGTACCGTGGATCAAGGAGAGTGGCCAGCCAGTAATGGTCCCTCTCCTTGATCCGAAGAATACGAGGATCCTTCCGCAGACTTTGCAGGATCAGGGAGGCCATGCAGCGTAGGTTTGCTGAGGCATTCGCTCCGGAGTCCTCTGGGTCACTAAGGACGACATGATCCGCAGCCACCTCCTCCCAGCCACGTACAAGTCCACTGGTTTCTTGGGACTGTAAATCATCCCTAAAAGACTGCTGCTGATGATGCTGAGTGCCAGCCTCCACCTCCATGCTGACACAATCCTCCTCCTCCTCCTCCTCCTCCTCCTCCTCTTCCTGTGCGATGGGTGGGACAGAAGGAACACTGTCTGGGTAAAGGGGGCCTTGAGAGGCAAGGAAGTCCTCCTCTTCCTGCCTCTGTTCTGCCTCAAGTGCCCTGTCCATTATTCCACGCAGCGTGTGCTCCAACAGGTGGACAAGAGGTACAGTGTCACTGATGCATGCACTGTCACTGCTCACCATCCTCGTGGCCTCCTCAAATGGTGCCAGGACAGTGCATGCATCCCTGATCATGCCCCACTGGCGTGGAGAAAAAAAACCAAGCTCCCCTGACCCTGTCCTGGTGCCGTAGTCGCACAGGTACTCATTGATGGCCCTCTGCTGCGTGTGCAGCCGCTGCAGCATGGCCAACGTTGAGTTCCACCTGGTGGGCATGTCACATATAAGGCGGTTCTTGGGCAGGTTCAACTCCTTTTGCAGCTCAGCCAGGCGAGCACTGGCATTATAAGATCTGCGGAAATGCACACAGACTTTCCTGGCCTGCCTCAGGACATCCTGTAAGCCCGGGTACCTGCCCAAGAACCGCTGCACCACCAGGTTAAGGACGTGAGCCACACAGGGCACATGGGTCAGTTGTCCCTGTCGGAGGGCGGAGAGGAGGTTGGTGCCATTGTCGCAAACCACCATTCCTGGCTTAAGCTGGCGTGGCGTCAACCACCTCTCGGCCTGGCCCTGCAGAGCAGACAGGACCTCTGCCCCAGTGTGGCTTCTGTCCCCCAAACACACCAGCGCAAGCACGGCATGGCATCTTTTTGCCTGCGTACTTGCGTAGCCCCGTGAACGGCTACGGAGCACCGCTGGTTCATAGGACAAACCACAGGAAGAGGCCATGGAGGAAGAAGAAGAGGAGGGGGTGGAGGAGAGAGGTGTGTCACAACCAGTAGTAGCATTTTGGAGGCGTGGCGGTGGGACAACCTCCAACACTACTGCACCTTGTCCTGAATCCTTCCCAGCTGCCAAAAGAGTGACCCAATGGGCCGTGAAAGAAAGGTAACGTCCCTGTCCATGCCTGCTGGACCATGAGTCAGCGGTAATATGCACCTTACCGCTGACCGCCCTGTCCAGCGAGGCCAAGACATTGCCTTCCACATGCCGGTAGAGAGCCGGAATAGCCTTCCGTGAGAAAAAGTGGCGTTTGGGAACCTGCCACTGAGGAACCGCACATTGCACAAACTCACGGAAGGGGGCCGAGTCTACCAACTGAAAAGGCAGCAGTTGAAGCGCTAGCAATTTAGCCAAGCTAGCATTCAACCGCTGGGCATGTGGATGGCTGGGAGTGAACTTCTTTCGACGGTCCAGCAGCTGGGGCAGGGAAATTTGCCTGCTAGAATCGGACGTCGGTGTACTGCTAGCAGAGTGGGCGCAAGTACTTGGCTGTGACACACCTAATTCTACACCTTCATTCCTCTCAGTGCATGTTTCAGAGAGGACTGAAGTTATAGTGGGGTTGGAGATCCCAGCTGATGCGGTGCAAGGAGAGGTCCGCTTTGTTCTTTGGTGTGGGTCTTTGAGGTAGGCTTGCCAACGAGCTGCATGGCAGGTCAACATATGTCTGGTCAGGCATGTGGTACCCAAGCGGCTGATGTTTTGGCCACGCGATATACGCTTGAGACATATGTTGCAAACAGCAGCTGTGCGATCTGATGCACTAGCCTCAAAAAAGGCCCACACCAAAGAACTTTTTGAATGACGGGCAGAGGCAGCGCCCTGCACAGGCGGAGCTCTGCGGTGTGATTCCGTCGGTGTACTGCCCTTACGCTGGCCACCAAAGGGCATCCTGCCTCGTTGGAGATGTGCCTCCTCCTCATCCTCCTCCTCCTCCTCTCTCCTATTAGGCACCCACGTGGAGTCATTGACCTCATCATCCCCTCCCTCCTCATCACTGGAGCCAATCTGGCAGTATGCTGCAGCTGCTGGAACATGACTGCCAGATTGGTGTCCTTCTTGAGCATCCCCTCTGTCTGCTCTCACGCTACTGCCTTCCTCTAGCTGGGTTTCATCATCAGACCCTTCGAAACGCTGGGCATCCTCCTGGAGCATGTACCCAACACTGTGCTGAAACAGTTCGGGGGACTCCTCAGGAGGAGGACATGGTGGGTCTAGGGAAGGAGTGACTGATGATTTGTCTGACATTGATACCAGGGAAGACGACGCTTTGGCAGCTGCTTTTCCAGTACCCTGAGCCTGGGTGAGAGAGGATGAGGAGGAGGAGGAGGGCTTGGTCATCCACTCTACCAAGTCTTCGGCATGATGTGGCTCAACATGTCCAGCTGCCGAAAAGAAGGACAAGCGTGTCCCATGGCCATGTGCTGATGACAATGCACCGCGTCCACGACCAGCACTGTTGCCCCCAGACACAGAGCCTGCTTGCCCTCTTTTATTGCCTCCTGACTGTCTGCCTCTCCTTGTTTGCCTTCCAGACATTCTAATAGATGGCCTGCAGGGAGATGGGAAAAAAGCAATAAGGGCTACCTTCAGGTGTCCTTCTCTGTCCCTGGAAACAAGGACTTGCAGAGTGAAAGAAAAAAAACACTCTCCCTACCTACAGTTTTCTGTCCCTAGAAAAAATGTTTTTTTTAATCACAATATAGCACAAGGAAAATTAACTCACTGTCCTTACAGGTCCCTGGAAACAAGGACTTGCAGAGTGAAAGAAACTGACACTGTCCCTACCTAGAGTTTTCTGTCCCTAGAATAAATGTTTTTTTTAATCACAATATAGCAAAAGGACAATTCACTCACTGTCCTTCCAGGTCCCTGGAAACAAGGACTTGCAGAGTGAAAGAAACTGACACTGTCCCTACCTAGAGTTTTCTGTCCCTAGAATAAATGTTTTTTTTAATCACAATATAGCAAAAGGACAATTCACTCACTGTCCTTCCAGGTCCCTGGAAACAAGGACTTGCAGAGTGAAAGAAACTGACACTGTCCCTACCTAGAGTTTTCTGTCCCTAGAATAAATGTTTTTTTTAATCACAATATAGCAAAAGGACAATTCACTCACTGTCCTTCCAGGTCCCTGGAAACAAGGACTTGCAGAGTGAAAGAAACTGACACTGTCCCTACCTAGAGTTTTCTGTCCCTAGAATAAATGTTTTTTTTAATCACAATATAGCAAAAGGACAATTCACTCACTGTCCTTCCAGGTCCCTGGAAACAAGGACTTGCAGAGTGAAAGAAACTGACACTGTCCCTACCTAGAGTTTTCTGTCCCTAGAATAAATGTTTTTTTTAATCACAATATAGCAAAAGGACAATTCACTCACTGTCCTTCCAGGTCCCTGGAAACAAGGACTTGCAGAGTGAAAGAAACTGACACTGTCCCTACCTAGAGTTTTCTGTCCCTAGAATAAATGTTTTTTTTAATCACAATATAGCAAAAGGACAATTCACTCACTGTCCTTCCAGGTCCCTGGAAACAAGGACTTGCAGAGTGAAAGAAACTGACACTGTCCCTACCTAGAGTTTTCTGTCCCTAGAATAAATGTTTTTTTTAATCACAATATAGCAAAAGGACAATTCACTCACTGTCCTTCCAGGTCCCTGGAAACAAGGACTTGCAGAGTGAAAGAAACTGACACTGTCCCTACCTAGAGTTTTCTGTCCCTAGAATAAATGTTTTTTTTAATCACAATATAGCAAAAGGACAATTCACTCACTGTCCTTCCAGGTCCCTGGAAACAAGGACTTGCAGAGTGAAAGAAACTGACACTGTCCCTACCTAGAGTTTTCTGTCCCTAGAATAAATGTTTTTTTTAATCACAATATAGCAAAAGGACAATTCACTCACTGTCCTTCCAGGTCCCTGGAAACAAGGACTTGCAGAGTGAAAGAAACTGACACTGTCCCTACCTAGAGTTTTCTGTCCCTAGAATAAATGTTTTTTTTAATCACAATATAGCAAAAGGACAATTCACTCACTGTCCTTCCAGGTCCCTGGAAACAAGGACTTGCAGAGTGAAAGAAACTGACACTGTCCCTACCTAGAGTTTTCTGTCCCTAGAATAAATGTTTTTTTTAATCACAATATAGCAAAAGGACAATTCACTCACTGTCCTTCCAGGTCCCTGGAAACAAGGACTTGCAGAGTGAAAGAAACTGACACTGTCCCTACCTAGAGTTTTCTGTCCCTAGAATAAATGTTTTTTTTAATCACAATATAGCAAAAGGACAATTCACTCACTGTCCTTCCAGGTCCCTGGAAACAAGGACTTGCAGAGTGAAAGAAACTGACACTGTCCCTACCTAGAGTTTTCTGTCCCTAGAATAAATGTTTTTTTTAATCACAATATAGCAAAAGGACAATTCACTCACTGTCCTTCCAGGTCCCTGGAAACAAGGACTTGCAGAGTGAAAGAAACTGACACTGTCCCTACCTAGAGTTTTCTGTCCCTAGAATAAATGTTTTTTTTAATCACAATATAGCAAAAGGACAATTCACTCACTGTCCTTCCAGGTCCCTGGAAACAAGGACTTGCAGAGTGAAAGAAACTGACACTGTCCCTACCTAGAGTTTTCTGTCCCTAGAATAAATGTTTTTTTTAATCACAATATAGCAAAAGGACAATTCACTCACTGTCCTTCCAGGTCCCTGGAAACAAGGACTTGCAGAGTGAAAGAAACTGACACTGTCCCTACCTAGAGTTTTCTGTCCCTAGAATAAATGTTTTTTTTAATCACAATATAGCAAAAGGACAATTCACTCACTGTCCTTCCAGGTCCCTGGAAACAAGGACTTGCAGAGTGAAAGAAACTGACACTGTCCCTACCTAGAGTTTTCTGTCCCTAGAATAAATGTTTTTTTTAATCACAATATAGCAAAAGGACAATTCACTCACTGTCCTTCCAGGTCCCTGGAAACAAGGACTTGCAGAGTGAAAGAAACTGACACTGTCCCTACCTAGAGTTTTCTGTCCCTAGAATAAATGTTTTTTTTAATCACAATATAGCAAAAGGACAATTCACTCACTGTCCTTCCAGGTCCCTGGAAACAAGGACTTGCAGAGTGAAAGAAACTGACACTGTCCCTACCTAGAGTTTTCTGTCCCTAGAATAAATGTTTTTTTTAATCACAATATAGCAAAAGGACAATTCACTCACTGTCCTTCCAGGTCCCTGGAAACAAGGACTTGCAGAGTGAAAGAAACTGACACTGTCCCTACCTAGAGTTTTCTGTCCCTAGAATAAATGTTTTTTTTAATCACAATATAGCAAAAGGACAATTCACTCACTGTCCTTCCAGGTCCCTGGAAACAAGGACTTGCAGAGTGAAAGAAACTGACACTGTCCCTACCTAGAGTTTTCTGTCCCTAGAATAAATGTTTTTTTTAATCACAATATAGCAAAAGGACAATTCACTCACTGTCCTTCCAGGTCCCTGGAAACAAGGACTTGCAGAGTGAAAGAAACTGACACTGTCCCTACCTAGAGTTTTCTGTCCCTAGAATAAATGTTTTTTTTAATCACAATATAGCAAAAGGACAATTCACTCACTGTCCTTCCAGGTCCCTGGAAACAAGGACTTGCAGAGTGAAAGAAACTGACACTGTCCCTACCTAGAGTTTTCTGTCCCTAGAATAAATGTTTTTTTTAATCACAATATAGCAAAAGGACAATTCACTCACTGTCCTTCCAGGTCCCTGGAAACAAGGACTTGCAGAGTGAAAGAAACTGACACTGTCCCTACCTAGAGTTTTCTGTCCCTAGAATAAATGTTTTTTTTAATCACAATATAGCAAAAGGACAATTCACTCACTGTCCTTCCAGGTCCCTGGAAACAAGGACTTGCAGAGTGAAAGAAACTGACACTGTCCCTACCTAGAGTTTTCTGTCCCTAGAATAAATGTTTTTTTTAATCACAATATAGCAAAAGGACAATTCACTCACTGTCCTTCCAGGTCCCTGGAAACAAGGACTTGCAGAGTGAAAGAAACTGACACTGTCCCTACCTAGAGTTTTCTGTCCCTAGAATAAATGTTTTTTTTAATCACAATATAGCAAAAGGACAATTCACTCACTGTCCTTCCAGGTCCCTGGAAACAAGGACTTGCAGAGTGAAAGAAACTGACACTGTCCCTACCTAGAGTTTTCTGTCCCTAGAATAAATGTTTTTTTTAATCACAATATAGCAAAAGGACAATTCACTCACTGTCCTTCCAGGTCCCTGGAAACAAGGACTTGCAGAGTGAAAGAAACTGACACTGTCCCTACCTAGAGTTTTCTGTCCCTAGAATAAATGTTTTTTTTAATCACAATATAGCAAAAGGACAATTCACTCACTGTCCTTCCAGGTCCCTGGAAACAAGGACTTGCAGAGTGAAAGAAACTGACACTGTCCCTACCTAGAGTTTTCTGTCCCTAGAATAAATGTTTTTTTTAATCACAATATAGCAAAAGGACAATTCACTCACTGTCCTTCCAGGTCCCTGGAAACAAGGACTTGCAGAGTGAAAGAAACTGACACTGTCCCTACCTAGAGTTTTCTGTCCCTAGAATAAATGTTTTTTTTAATCACAATATAGCAAAAGGACAATTCACTCACTGTCCTTCCAGGTCCCTGGAAACAAGGACTTGCAGAGTGAAAGAAACTGACACTGTCCCTACCTAGAGTTTTCTGTCCCTAGAATAAATGTTTTTTTTAATCACAATATAGCAAAAGGACAATTCACTCACTGTCCTTCCAGGTCCCTGGAAACAAGGACTTGCAGAGTGAAAGAAACTGACACTGTCCCTACCTAGAGTTTTCTGTCCCTAGAATAAATGTTTTTTTTAATCACAATATAGCAAAAGGACAATTCACTCACTGTCCTTCCAGGTCCCTGGAAACAAGGACTTGCAGAGTGAAAGAAACTGACACTGTCCCTACCTAGAGTTTTCTGTCCCTAGAATAAATGTTTTTTTTAATCACAATATAGCAAAAGGACAATTCACTCACTGTCCTTCCAGGTCCCTGGAAACAAGGACTTGCAGAGTGAAAGAAACTGACACTGTCCCTACCTAGAGTTTTCTGTCCCTAGAATAAATGTTTTTTTTAATCACAATATAGCAAAAGGACAATTCACTCACTGTCCTTCCAGGTCCCTGGAAACAAGGACTTGCAGAGTGAAAGAAACTGACACTGTCCCTACCTAGAGTTTTCTGTCCCTAGAATAAATGTTTTTTTTAATCACAATATAGCAAAAGGACAATTCACTCACTGTCCTTCCAGGTCCCTGGAAACAAGGACTTGCAGAGTGAAAGAAACTGACACTGTCCCTACCTAGAGTTTTCTGTCCCTAGAATAAATGTTTTTTTTAATCACAATATAGCAAAAGGACAATTCACTCACTGTCCTTCCAGGTCCCTGGAAACAAGGACTTGCAGAGTGAAAGAAACTGACACTGTCCCTACCTAGAGTTTTCTGTCCCTAGAATAAATGTTTTTTTTAATCACAATATAGCAAAAGGACAATTCACTCACTGTCCTTCCAGGTCCCTGGAAACAAGGACTTGCAGAGTGAAAGAAACTGACACTGTCCCTACCTAGAGTTTTCTGTCCCTAGAATAAATGTTTTTTTTAATCACAATATAGCAAAAGGACAATTCACTCACTGTCCTTCCAGGTCCCTGGAAACAAGGACTTGCAGAGTGAAAGAAACTGACACTGTCCCTACCTAGAGTTTTCTGTCCCTAGAATAAATGTTTTTTTTAATCACAATATAGCAAAAGGACAATTCACTCACTGTCCTTCCAGGTCCCTGGAAACAAGGACTTGCAGAGTGAAAGAAACTGACACTGTCCCTACCTAGAGTTTTCTGTCCCTAGAATAAATGTTTTTTTTAATCACAATATAGCAAAAGGACAATTCACTCACTGTCCTTCCAGGTCCCTGGAAACAAGGACTTGCAGAGTGAAAGAAACTGACACTGTCCCTACCTAGAGTTTTCTGTCCCTAGAATAAATGTTTTTTTTAATCACAATATAGCAAAAGGACAATTCACTCACTGTCCTTCCAGGTCCCTGGAAACAAGGACTTGCAGAGTGAAAGAAACTGACACTGTCCCTACCTAGAGTTTTCTGTCCCTAGAATAAATGTTTTTTTTAATCACAATATAGCAAAAGGACAATTCACTCACTGTCCTTCCAGGTCCCTGGAAACAAGGACTTGCAGAGTGAAAGAAACTGACACTGTCCCTACCTAGAGTTTTCTGTCCCTAGAATAAATGTTTTTTTTAATCACAATATAGCAAAAGGACAATTCACTCACTGTCCTTCCAGGTCCCTGGAAACAAGGACTTGCAGAGTGAAAGAAACTGACACTGTCCCTACCTAGAGTTTTCTGTCCCTAGAATAAATGTTTTTTTTAATCACAATATAGCAAAAGGACAATTCACTCACTGTCCTTCCAGGTCCCTGGAAACAAGGACTTGCAGAGTGAAAGAAACTGACACTGTCCCTACCTAGAGTTTTCTGTCCCTAGAATAAATGTTTTTTTTAATCACAATATAGCAAAAGGACAATTCACTCACTGTCCTTCCAGGTCCCTGGAAACAAGGACTTGCAGAGTGAAAGAAACTGACACTGTCCCTACCTAGAGTTTTCTGTCCCTAGAATAAATGTTTTTTTTAATCACAATATAGCAAAAGGACAATTCACTCACTGTCCTTCCAGGTCCCTGGAAACAAGGACTTGCAGAGTGAAAGAAACTGACACTGTCCCTACCTAGAGTTTTCTGTCCCTAGAATAAATGTTTTTTTTAATCACAATATAGCAAAAGGACAATTCACTCACTGTCCTTCCAGGTCCCTGGAAACAAGGACTTGCAGAGTGAAAGAAACTGACACTGTCCCTACCTAGAGTTTTCTGTCCCTAGAATAAATGTTTTTTTTAATCACAATATAGCAAAAGGACAATTCACTCACTGTCCTTCCAGGTCCCTGGAAACAAGGACTTGCAGAGTGAAAGAAACTGACACTGTCCCTACCTAGAGTTTTCTGTCCCTAGAATAAATGTTTTTTTTAATCACAATATAGCAAAAGGACAATTCACTCACTGTCCTTCCAGGTCCCTGGAAACAAGGACTTGCAGAGTGAAAGAAACTGACACTGTCCCTACCTAGAGTTTTCTGTCCCTAGAATAAATGTTTTTTTTAATCACAATATAGCAAAAGGACAATTCACTCACTGTCCTTCCAGGTCCCTGGAAACAAGGACTTGCAGAGTGAAAGAAACTGACACTGTCCCTACCTAGAGTTTTCTGTCCCTAGAATAAATGTTTTTTTTAATCACAATATAGCAAAAGGACAATTCACTCACTGTCCTTCCAGGTCCCTGGAAACAAGGACTTGCAGAGTGAAAGAAACTGACACTGTCCCTACCTAGAGTTTTCTGTCCCTAGAATAAATGTTTTTTTTAATCACAATATAGCAAAAGGACAATTCACTCACTGTCCTTCCAGGTCCCTGGAAACAAGGACTTGCAGAGTGAAAGAAACTGACACTGTCCCTACCTAGAGTTTTCTGTCCCTAGAATAAATGTTTTTTTTAATCACAATATAGCAAAAGGACAATTCACTCACTGTCCTTCCAGGTCCCTGGAAACAAGGACTTGCAGAGTGAAAGAAACTGACACTGTCCCTACCTAGAGTTTTCTGTCCCTAGAATAAATGTTTTTTTTTAAGCACACTATAGCAGAAGCACAAAACACACTGACACTCTCCCTACCTATCCTTCTCTTTCCCTAAACTAAAGGAATCCAGGTTAAGCAAGAAAGAAATAACAGTCACTGTCCCTGCCTATGCTACTCTATCCCTGCTCCGGAACACACTACACTAGGCCGCCGTGCTGGCGGCCTTTTATAGTGTGGGGCGTGTACTAAACACCCTCAGCAATAATTGGCCACAGGCATCCTGCCTGTGGCCAATCATTGCTCTCCTCGCTGCCGGCGCTGTGATTGGCCAAGCATGCGGGGTCACAGTGCATGCTTGGCCAATCACAGCGCCTGGATGACACTGCGATGGCGTAGTGCATTGTGGGCCGTTCGCGTCACTCGAATTTGGCGCGAACGGCCCAAATCGTTCGATCTTCGTCGAACGATCGAACAGCCAATGTTCGAGTCGAACGTATGTTCGACTCGAACACGAAGCTCATCCCTACTCTGTAAATCTAACGTGGTAACCTGTAAAGGCTTTTAAATGCTTTTAAAAATGAATGTAGTTTTGTCGCCGCTGCGCGTTTGTGCGCAATTTTAAAGCATGTCGTGTTTGGTATCCATGTACTCGGCCTATGATCATCTTTTTTATTTCATCAAACATTTGGGCAATATAGTGTTTTTTAGTGCATTAAAAATAAAAAAAGTGTGTTTTTCCCCCAAAAAATGCGTTTGAAAAATCGCTGCGCAAATACTGTGTGGAAAAAAAAAATGCAACACCCACTATTTTAATCTGTAGGGCCTTTGCTTTAAAAAAATATATAATGTTTGGGGGTTCAACATAATTTTCTTGCAAAAAAAAAATTTCTTTCATGTAAACAAAAAGTGTCAGAAAGGGCTTTGTCTTCAAGTGGTTAGAAGAGTGGATGATGTGTGACATAAGCTTCCTAATGTTGTGCATAAAATAACAGGACAGTTCAAAACCCCCCCAAATGACCCCATTTTGTAAAGTAGACACCTCAAGCTATTTGCTGAGAGGCATGTTGAGACCATTGAATATTTTTTTATTTTGTCCCAAGTGATTGAATAATGACCAAAAAAAAAAAATGTACAAAAAGTTGTCACTAAATTATATATTGCTCAAACATGCCATGGGCATATGTGGAATTACACCCCAAAATACATTCTGTTGCTTCTCCTGAGTACGGGGATACCACATGTGTGGGACTTTTTGGGAGCCTAGTCGCGTACGGGACCCCAAAAACCAAGCACCGCCTTCAGGATTTCTATGGGTGTAAATTTTTGATTTCACTCCTCACTGCCTATCACAGTTTCGGAGGCCATGGAATGCCCAGATGGCACAAAACCCCCCCAAATGACCCCATTTTGGAAAGTAGACACCCCAAGCTATTTGCTGAGAGGTATGTTGAGTATTTTGCAGATCTCGCTTTTTGTCACAAAGTTTTGAAAATGTAAAAAAAGAAAAAAAAAAAAGAAAAAAAAATGTCTTTCTTAATTTTCAAAAACAAATGAGAGCTGTAAAATACTCACCATGCCTCTCAGCAAATAGCTTGGGGTGTCTACTTTCCAAAATGGGGTCATTTGTGGGGGTTTTGGGCTATTTTGACATTTTATGGCCTTCAAAACTGTGATAGGTAGTGAGGAGTGAAATCAAAAATTTATGCCCTTAGAAACCTTGAAGGCGGTGCTTGGTTTTTGGGGTCCCGTACGCGGCTAGGCTCCCAAAAAGTCCCACACATGTGGTATCCCCGTACTCAGGAGAAGCAGCAGAATGTATTTTGGGGTGTAATTTCACATATAACCATGGCATGTGTGAGCAATATATCATTTAGTGACAACTTTTTGTACATTTTTTTTTCTTTTTGTCATTATTCAATCATTTGGGACAAAAAAAAAATATTCAATGGGCTCAACATGCCTCTCAGCAAATAGCTTGGGGTGTCTACTTTCCAAAATGGGGTCATTTGGGGGGGTTTTGTGCCATCTTGGCATTTTATGGCCTTCAAAACTGTGATAGGTAGTGAGGAGCGAAATCAAAAATTTATGCCCTTAGAAACCTTGAAGGTGGTGCTTGGTTTTTGGGGTCCCGTACGCGGCTAGGCTCCCAAAAAGTCCCACACATGTGGTATCCCCATACTCAGGAGAAGCAGCAGAATGTATTTTGGGGTGTAATTTCACATATGCCCATGGCATGTGTGAGCAATATATCATTTAGTGACAACTTTGTGCAAAAAAAAAACAGTTTGTCATATTCCCGCAACCTGTGGCAAAATATAAAATATTCCATGGACTCAACATGCCTCTCAGCAAAAAGCTTGGGGTGTCTACTTTCCAAAATGGGGTAATTTGGGGGGGGGTTTTGTGCTATTTTGGCATTTTATGGCCTTCAAAACTGTGATAGGTAGTGAGGAGTGAAATCAAAAATTTACGCCCTTAGAAATCCTGAAGGCGGTGCTTGGTTTTTGGGGCCCTGTACGCGGCTAGGCTCCCAAAAAGTCCCACACATGTGGTATCCCCGTACTCAGGAAAAGCAGCAGAATGTATTTTGGGGTGCAATTCCACATATAACCATGGCATGTGTGAGCAATATATCATTTAGTGACAACTTTTTGTACATTTTTTTTTTCTTTTTGTCATTATTCAATCATTTGGGACAAAAAAAAAATATTCAATGGGGTCAACATGCCTCTCAGCAAATAGCTTGGGGTGTCTACTTTCCAAAATGGGGTCATTTGGGGGGGTTTTGTGCCATCTTGGCATTTTATGGCCTTCAAAACTGTGATAGGTAGTGAGGAGTGAAATCAAAAATTTATGCCCTTAGAAACCTTGAAGGCGGTGCTTGGTTTTTGGGGTCCCGTACGCGGCTAGGCTCCCAAAAAGTCCCACACATGTGGTATCCCCGTACTCAGGAGAAGCAGCAGAATGTATTTTGGGGTGTAATTTCACATATGCCCATGGCATGTGTGAGCAATATATCATTTAGTGACAACTTTGTGAAAAAAAAAAAAAGTTTGTCATATTCCCGCAACTTGTGGCAAAATATAAAATATTCCATGGACTGAACATGCCTCTCAGTAAATAGCTTGGGGTGTCTACTTTCCAAAATGGGGTCATTTGGGGGGGTTTGTGCTATTTTGGCATTTTATGGCCTTCGAAACTGTGATAGGTAGTGAGGAGTGAAATCAAAAATTTGCGCCCTTAGAAATCCTGAAGGCGGTGCTTGGTTTCCGGGGTCCCGTACGTGGCTAGGCTCCTAAAAAGTCCCACACATGTGGTATCCCCGTACTCAGGAGAAGCAGCAGAATGTATTTTGGGGTGCAATTCCACATATAACCATGGCATGTGTGAGCAATATATCATTTAGTGACAACTTTTTGTAATTTTTTTTTTTTTTTTGTCATTATTCAATCACTTGGGACGAAAAAAAAAAATATTCAATGGGCTCAACATGCCTCTCAGCAATTTCCTTGGGGTGTCTACTTTCCAAAATGGGGTCATTTGGGGGGGTTTTGTACTGCCCTGCCATTTTAGCACCTCAAGAAATGAGATAGGCAGTCATAAATTTAAAGCTGTGTAAATTTCAGAAAATGTACCCTAGTTTGTAAACGCTATAACTTTTGCGCAAACCAATAAATATACGCTTATTGACATTTTTTTTACTAAAGACATGTGGCTGAATACATTTTGGCCTAAATGTATGACTAAAATTGAGTTTATTCGATTTTTCTTATAACAAAAAGTAGAAAATATCATTTTTTTTCAAAATTTTCGGTCTTTTTCTGTTTATATCGCAAAAAATAAAAATCGCAGAGGCAATCAAATACCATTAAAAGAAAGCTCTATTTGTGGGAAGAAAAGGACGCAAATTTCATTTGGGTACAACATTGCATGTCCGCACAATTTACAGTTAAAGCAGCGCAGTGCCGAATCCCAAAAACAGGCTTGGTCCTAATGGCCCGAAATGGTCCGGGGCTTAAGTGGTTAAGCACACTATAGCACAAGGAGAATTCACTCACTGTCCTTCCCAGTCCCTAGAAACAAGGACTTGCACAGTGAAAGAAACTGACACTCTCCCTACCTACAGTTTTCTGTCCCTAGAAAAATGTTTTTTTTAAGCACACTATAGCACAAGGAGAATTCACTCACTGTCCTTCCCAGTCCCTAGAAACAAGGACTTGCACAGTGAAAGAAACTGACACTCTCCCTACCTAGAGTTTTCTGTCCCTAGAAAAAATGTTTTTTTTAAGCACACTATAGCACAAGGAGAATTCACTCACTGTCCTTCCCAGTCCCTAGAAACAAGGACTTGCACAGTGAAAGAAACTGACACTCTCCCTACCTACAGTTTTCTGTCCCTAGAAAAAAAAATTTTTTAAGCACACTATAGCACAAGGAGAATTCACTCACTGTCCTTCCCAGTCCCTAGAAACAAGGACTTGCACAGTGAAAGAAACTGACACTCTCCCTACCTACAGTTTTCTGTCCCTAGAAAAAATGTTTTTTTTAAGCACACTATAGCACAAGGAGAATTCACTCACTGTCCTTCCCAGTCCCTAGAAACAAGGACTTGCACAGTGAAAGAAACTGACACTCTCCCTACCTACAGTTTTCTGTCCCTAGAAAAAATGTTTTTTTTAAGCACACTATAGCACAAGGAGAATTCACTCACTGTCCTTCCCAGTCCCTAGAAACAAGGACTTGCACAGTGAAAGAAACTGACACTCTCCCTACCTACAGTTTTCTGTCCCTAGAAAAAATGTTTTTTTAAGCACACTATAGCACAAGGAGAATTCACTCACTGTCCTTCCCAGTCCCTAGAAACAAGGACTTGCACAGTGAAAGAAACTGACACTCTCCCTACCTACAGTTTTCTGTCCCTAGAAAAAATGTTTTTTTTAAGCACACTATAGCACAAGGAGAATTCACTCACTGTCCTTCCCAGTCCCTAGAAACAAGGACTTGCACAGTGAAAGAAACTGACACTCTCCCTACCTACAGTTTTCTGTCCCTAGAAAAAATGTTTTTTTTAAGCACACTATAGCACAAGGAGAATTCACTCACTGTCCTTCCCAGTCCCTAGAAACAAGGACTTGCACAGTGAAAGAAACTGACACTCTCCCTACCTACAGTTTTCTGTCCCTAGAAAAAATGTTTTTTTTAAGCACACTAAATGGGGACCCGAACTTTTAAGGACTAAAATGGCGCTTAAAAAGTAATGGAAAGAGCTAGAGGGCTGCAAATGACAGCAAAATGTTGTTAAGAGCATGGCAGGTGCTCTGCAAACAAATGTGGATAGGGAAATAACTTAAAATAACATAAAATACATAAAAAAAAAATAATAATCTTGACCTAGGAGGACGAGGTCCATATGGAGTAGGAGGTTGAGGTGGCGGTGGATGTGGCGGTGTAGGTGGAAGCGGCGGTGGAGGAGGACGAGGTAGCCAACACTGGTTTTTAATTATTCTTTTTTTCAAATTAGGGTACACCCCAAAAAAAGTGAGAAAGATCAAAAATAAAACAATGGCTGGGTAAGGCCGGTATCCATGTCTATTCTGCACAAGGTACGGACAAGTCCTGTGGGAGCCATGCCTGGTTCATTTTAATGAACGTAAGCTTGTCCACATTGGCTCTGGACAAGCGGCTGCACTTGTCTGTGATAACGCCCCCTGCCATGCTAAATACACTTTCAGATAATACACTGGCTGCAGGGCAGGCCAGCACCTCCAAGGCGTAAAGGGCAAACTCAGGATATGTGCCCAATTTGGAGACCCAGAAGTTGAAGGGGGCAGACCCGTCATTCAGTACGTGTAGGCGTGTGCACACATGGAGGCAACCGCCATGACACATGCGGCCGCGATACAACAGGTCCAAAGTGCCTCCACCTCACATGCCCACCACCTAATCGACATGCACAGGCATATGGAGGACCTGGACAATAGGGGCAGGAGACATAACCTTCGCATTAGAGGGATTCCTGAGTCAGTGGAGGGTCCCCAACAGCTGCAACAAGCGGTATGGGCAATATTTAACACTCTCCTGGGCAGACCCCCTGACGCTCCGGTGGAAATGGAGAGGTGCCACAGAGCATTACGACCCAGGGGCAGGGAGAATGACCCACCCAGAGATACTGTTTGCTGTCTGGTTAACTTTCTTCAGAAAGAAGAGATATTGCGCTTGGCGCGCAATCAAGCTAATGTGGAATACGAGGGAGCTCGCATCCAATTGTTTCAGGATCTGTCCGCCATCACTCTGCAGCACAGGAGGGACCTGCGTCCCCTCCTACAGGTCTCAAGGGACAGACGAATAATCTATAGGTGGAAGTTTCCCTTTTGTCTTCAGGCCACAGCGGGCAATCGCACAGCATCCTTGAGGACGCCTGCGGATCTACCACAGTTTTGTGACATCCTAGGTATCCCGGCAGTCAGCGTCCCTGACTGGTATGGCGTTTTTTTTCAATCGGACCCCTGGATCACCACCCGGCCCGATGATACCCCACGTTCACAGAGGAGCCGGCAGAGACGACGTAGGGCTTCTGATGCCACCCCACCTAGACCTAGGGGAGACATGGAGACAGAAGACAGTCCGCGGGCATCGCCGTCGTCTGTCCGGCGTCGGACGGAGCATTCTGAGCATTAATGAGGCCTGGTAAGCTGATCCCTGTTTCCTTATTCCACGCATTTACCCCCTGTTTCTACTTGTGCACCTGGTCTGCACTTGCTAGTAACATGGCCACTCCTGACCCCCTGCCCTGTGACTCTTCCGCTTCCCCTCCCTCCCTCCCCTACTTTTGGCCCCTATGCCCCTGCTCAACCCCTGCTCAACCCGAGTATTTCCATGGATTGCATATTACAAGTGAACAGACTTCCCCTATGATGGCTGCCTTGTAGCTGCCCCAGGCTTTGGGGCATGAGACTACTGATCTGGGTTATTTGGGGCTACGGTATATGAACAAACTACCTCAGCCTCCAACAATGCAGCACGAGGACTCGGAGGGGGCTTTATCCTCCCAAAACTGTGCACCTCCCCATGCCAGAACATCTGACTTCCCTCTAATACTGGTAGCACACTGCATGGGGGGATCATTGTTATTACTAATGCCAACACGTGCTGTTTAACCCATTTGTTTCCTAGCTCCATGATGCTGACCGGATAACAAGAGACTTGTTGGTCATTATGATCTTGCCACACAGGTACCTGTACCAGTTATGATAGAATATTGTTTGCCTTAGTGAGCAATCTTTAGCATTATTGGGTACTATGATTGTATTTTGCTTCCCCACTTCTTACATCCCCCCTCGCCCTTCCCTGTATCTGTCCCTGGCTTTCCCCTCCCCCTCCCTGCCCTTTGTATCCTCTGCCCATCCCTCCCTACCCCCCTCCCCGGCCATGAACATGCAATATCTGAGCTATTGAGTTTACTGCTGTCTAGCTATGTGGGGGTTGTGATGGAGATTTGGGAGTCAGCGCCTGCCTACATGTTTCTGCATTGCCCCCTTTTCTTTTATTTTTTGCAAATTGGGGTGGCCCCCCCTGTGTCCTGTAGGATGCTAACCTGGTTTCTGGGTGGTGCCTGGGGGAGTGCGGAGGGGGGGCACCCTCTGTGTAACTACGTTGAAGCATACCCCCCTGGCTCTCGGGCCTTTCTGGTGGAATTTGGGGTACAGCTTTCACCTGTGATTACCGGGTAGTGGATTGACTGGGGGACCCCCCTTGTGGTTTACGAGGGGGTCCCTTTCAGGTCAATGACGCAACATAAGCACAAAGTGTGAAGGTACTCACTGTCTTTTAATTCTGTTATTAAGTTACTCATGTTATTTTTCTGTTTGTCCTTCGTATACACATGAGTTATATGCCTGTTGTCTAATTTCTGGGTCATAGGGCTTGGGCACGGGTCCCTGGGTGCCCCTGGGTCTAGAATGCTTGGAATGACTAGATAATCTCCAGGGGTTTTCGTTTCTAGGTTGACAGGTAATAGTTCATGGGGGTTTCTCGCGCACCGCGCACGCCTGAACTGGACGCCCGGAGAACGGGGATTGGGTGATCCTCCCCATTATGGGATAGAGGCACTAAAGCGGTGGAGGTTAGGATTCTATGGAAGTAGTGATATCCCCTAGATTTGTGTCTGGGGAGTGGTCTTTTTGTGATAAGAGTGGGGGAGGAGATCGCCAAGGGCCGGCCGACCCTGTGGGGACGGGCTCTGGCGGTGAGCCTCCCTGCCCTGTCTCGAGCTCAAAGTTTTCCCTTTCAGTGAGTTATTTTTGGGGTTTGGAGTTTCTGGGCGGGGGGTTTGTGTGTAGGAAACTCGGTTGCTAGTCCTGGTACCCACCTCAGGAGAGGCGGGTCCCCCTCTTGATCTTCTCGGCTAAGAAGAGTATATCCTGCTTTCAGGATACCCTCTGACTCTATAGGTAACCTAGCAGGACTGGGATTACCTCCGGTATTACCTTGGTGGGCCCCATAGTTGGGGTCTTTTCTTGGAGAGGGAGGGTACTCCTCTCTGAATTGGGGGGTAGATAGACATATCTCTGCTCCCCTTCTTGTTCTTTATCTGCTTTCTCTGTCCTTTTCCCTTTTCTCCTCTCTTGCTGTTCCTCTCCCCCCATCTCACTCCGTCTCCCTTTTCTCTCCATTTCACCTGCCCCCCCCCTTTCCCTTTTTTTTTTCTCTCTCCCTTACTTCCCCCTCCCCGTTTGCGGCATCTGAAAGTAGGTGAATTTCCGCTGATACGCTAACATGGCGTCCGTAAGGGACTCCGTGATTCCTCTATCGCTCAAGGTTCTATCTGTCAATGCCAAAGGCCTTAATGTCCCTGAGAAGTGCTCCAGCTTCATAGCAGAAGCCCATAGACAAAGGGCCCAAGTTGTCTTTTTCCAGGAAACTCATTTTAAGTCCAACTCCGTCCAACACCATGCAAAAAGAGATACCCAGTTGCGTTTCACGCAACATGTGCTGACTCCAAAACGAAGGGGGTAACGATCCTTCTCGCTAAATCCTTTACATTCCAGCTCACGGATCAATTAGTGGATCCGGAAGGCAGATTCCTCTTCCTTAAAGGGCTGTGGAAAGACAAGCCGATTACGCTCGCTAACATATACTGCCCAAATTCTAAACAGGTCCCTTTTCTGAAGGAAATACTACTGAAACTTACATCATTCAGGTCAGGCCTCTTAATTCTGGGGGGAGACTTCAATCTAGCTCTTGACCCGACCCTCGACACCTCCACGGGCACTTCGTCCATCCCTTTCTCAGCCTTACGACAGGCTAAATTGGGGTTGGCCTCGTTGGCCCTCCATGACACGTGGCGCACTCTGCATCCTAGGGGTAGAGACTATACATTTCTCTCCTCTCCACACCAACGCTACTCCAGGTTGGACTACATCTTTATCTCCCAGCGGGATTTACAGTTTGTATACGAGGCGACCATTGAAAACATGGTCCTATCAGACCACCACCCAGTCACCCTGACCTTAAGATTCCCGCAGAAGGAGACATCCACTAAGATCTGGAGGCTTAACGCCTCACTTCTTGCGGATCTTGCTAATGTTGCCGCACTCAAACAAGCCATTAGCGATTATTTTTGCCAGAACGATACCTTGGAAGTCTCTCCCATGACCCTGTGGGAGGCTCATAAATGTGTGATCAGGGGGCACCTTCTGTCTCTGGCGGCCAGGAAAAAGAGGGAACGCAGAGAGTTGATTCAGTCTTTGGTTGAGAAAATCTCCAAATTGGAAGCTCAACACAAGTGCTCGCTGGCAATTGGGGCAGCATCCGAACTGGTGGATGCTAGAATTCTCTTGCGCGAGGAACTGTTTAAAGGAGCTCGGAAACGCTTCATGCTATCCCAAAAACTGTTCTATGAACAGGGGAACAAGCCTGGCAAACTGCTTGCAAGATTTACGCAAAAACGTGTTCTCGCCTCAACCATCCATCAGGTGAGGGATAGACAGGGTAAGATTCATACGAAAAATGAGGACATTGCGCGACAGTTTAAGGATTTCTACAGCAATTTATATAACATTAAGGGGAAAGAGGAAGGTGCGGTTTCGGCAGAGGCTCGGGCGTCCATAATCAAGGACTTTCTATGTCAATATGCGCCTCAGGCATTGTCTGAAGAAGACCAGCAACTCCTAGATGCGCCGCTGTCGTCGGAGGAATGGACTGCGGCTTTGAAAACCATGAAACCTGGTAAGAGCCCAGGGCCTGATGGTTACACAGCACAATATTACAAATGCTTCCCAGACCTCCTGGCGCCAAGTTTTATAAAAGCCTTTAACTCTCTTGCCAATCCCCATTGCCAGTCTAGCACTTTGCTAGAAGCCTATATTTCAGTAATTCCTAAGGACACTAAAGATCCCTCGGACGTAGCGAACTACAGACCAATTTTGCTTCTTAACGTGGACGTAAAACTCTTTGCTAAGATACTTGCTAACCGACTCGCACATCATGTCCCGTCATGGGTAGGACTTGATCAGGTCGGGTTTGTCCCTGGAAGAGAAGCCAGGGATAATACCATCAATGCCCTCAACATACATCAGTGGCTCACTTCTTCTAAACAAGAGGGGTTTTTTCTGTCGATGGATGCGGAGAAGGCCTTCGACCGAGTGGCCTGGGACTACATGGACTCTGTTATGGAGGCTCTAGGTCTGGGGTCCAGAATGCGGACTTATATTGGAGCATTGTACACGAGTCCACGAGCTCGAGTTAGGGTCAATGGTCACTTGTCGGAGGCCTTCTCCATACACAACGGTACTAGGCAAGGCTGCCCCCTATCCCCTATTCTTTATATCCTCAGACTGGAGCCACTCCTTCGTTGCATACGGGAAAGCCCTGATATTCGGGGTGTTGTCGTTCGCAGCAAGGAATACAAGCTTGCGGTATTTGCCGATGACATACTGCTCTTCCTCTCCTCCCCTTGATCTCCCTGCCTAACTTGATGTTTGTCCTTGACAATTTTAGACGTATCTCACATTTGAAAATTAATTGCTACAAGTCCTTTGCGTTGAATATCACCCTGCCCTCGACCTTGGTCGCCCAATGCCAAGAGAACTTCCCCTTCTCTTGGAAGTCGGACGATATTACCTATCTAGGTATTCGGCTACCGCAGAACCTCTCAAAACTTTACGAGAAGAATTTCTTGAATGAACTGAACGCCATACAACAGGATTTGCTCCGCTGGGAATCTCCCACGATTTCTTGGTTTGGGCGTGCCTCCATCATTAAAATGACAGTGCTCCCCCGACTACTATATAAACTTCAGACCATCCCGATCGCCTTGCCGTCCTCCTTTTTCGCCTCCTATAAGAGACTTTGTAGAAAATTCCTGTGGGGCTCCAAGGCCCCAAGAATTGGTTGGGCGAAGCTGGTACTCCCTAAATTAGAAGGAGGTATTGGACTCCCAGACCTGCAGAGGTACTATTGGGCCACTCACCTGGCACGAGTGGTCGACTGGAAGGTACACTCACATCGTAAGGGTTTGGTGCACCTGGAAAATTTGAGCCTAGGACTTGAGCTGGAGAAATTGCCCTGGCTTTCCAAAAAATACTGGACGCTCCCCGTGATGTCTCATCCCCTAGTGGGGGAAAACCTGTCGGCCTTTGCACGGGCTTGCAGGGCACATGAGGTTTCAGCCACGGAATGTGGTTTGACCCCCATCAAGGGGAACCCTGATTTTGCACCAGGACTGGAGGGGACCTTCCTAGAACTAGAATGGCAGCGTGCAGATATGTTAGCTAAACACTTTTTCTCTGGGGATAGATTCCTCACGCTGAGGGAACTGCAGGCAATGTCCCCGACCAAAGCTTTCCCTTTCTTTGCTTACCTTCAGCTAAAGCACTTTCTAGACAGCCCGAAAACAAGAGGCCGCTTTTCAAGGCCAGCCACGGTATTGGAATCTCTATGCTCTGGTCCGTCCCCCCAGAGGCATGTAATCTCGATGCTATACGCCTCGATGTTTAAGCGACCGTTCTCAGCTATGGAAGCAGAACGGGCCTCGTGGGAAGCCCGTCTGGACAGATCTATAGAGCCAAGGAACTGGGAACGGGTTCATTGGTATATCCATAAAGGTTCACTGAACGTAAACATCCAGGAGAACGGGTACAAGATCAGAACACAGTGGTATAGGACACCGGACCTCGTTCATAAATTTTGCCCGACCGTGTCAGACCAGTGCTGGAGATGTTGCAGAGAGCTGGGTACCTTCCTACATGTGTGGTGGGAGTGCCCTCTGATTCAACCCTACTGGCGAGGGGTCCATGATGTGACGACTAAGACTTCCTCACTACCCCTGGAGTTTTCATCAGCACAGTATCTCCTTCATCTCTCTGAAATATCAAAAAAGACGTACCGCACCTCGGTTGCGATCCATATGATCAACGCAGCCAGAATGTGTATTCCTGTGCACTGGAGGGATGCAACGCCTCCATCGATGAAAGAATGGCTGACACGTCTTAACCGTATTGCAGCGATAGAGGAACTAATTCACACCGCGCAAGATAGCATTACTACTTTTACTGCTACATGGGATGATTGGTTTAAATTTCGAAACTCTGCAGAGTACCAGACTCTAATGCTGAATACGGTTTGACCTGGTTTGAGCGAAGATGCTTTCATGTGACTAGGGCAGGTTCGGGTATGGGAACCTGCCTTAGAGCGACATGTACGGAGAGGGTTGATGGTGGTACCCCCACCCCCTCTTTAGGATTTTGTCTCTTAGTGGAGTGATCCCTACACATTCCTCTGCCCCCCTTCCCCCCCCTTTTTTTTTTTGGGTTTTGGTGTGCTCCCCTCCAAGTCCACACCCCACCTCTCTTACTCTTTCCTCCTGAGCCCGCTCTGAGCTTTTCCCCTTTCTCTCCTTCTCTTCTATTTCCTTTTCCTCTCTCTCTCTCTCTTTCTCCCTCCTTCCCCCTTCTCTGTCCGTATGATTCTGCTGGGCGAGGGGCGTGGGGGCTGGGGCCACGATGGATGGCCCCAGTGTCCAAGCTCTTCGGAATTTGCAAATCCTCAGATCAGATTAGGTCGCATTTAGCTTAAACAAGCTGGCTCCAATATAAGGCGGTAAGGGACCTGAAGTGTTGCTTTGTTTCCCCCCCTTTTGCTTTTCTTTGTCTGAGGACAATTACCAAAACATATACTATGATAATCGGGGTGAGCCCCCTCACAGAAGTACTGATGCATTTCTCTCTTGCGGGGGTCGAGGGAAGAGCAATTGTTGTTATGAGTGTTTTGGGTACGCTGTTCAGATCTTGCCACGTTCTGTGTTATTTATCTTTTGAATTGCTACGTATGTGGAGCAAGAACTCCTTTCTTCTGATCTGTATCTTTGGATATTATTGTGAACTTCTCTATTTTATCTGTAATTTGCTTTCTATAATAAAAAGTTTATTGTAAAAAAAAAAAAAGATATGCAGAAAATTATATAAAGGCTTGGTCACAATTTTTTGGGGGCAGAAAACGCACCAAAATATTTTTTTTTGCCCTAAATTTTTTTTTTTTGAATAGCAGACTAGGAGAACAGTATCTAAAATGTGCATCTCACATATACAGATATGCAGAAAATGCACCAAAAATTATTTTTTTGCCCTAAATTTTTTATTTTTTTTGAATAGCAGACTAGGAGAACAGTATCTAAAGTGTGTATCTCACAAATGCCCGCCGACGCCAACCTAACTAACAGATGGATAAAAGTTATCTTTTCTCTGGCACTGGGCTCAGGGCAGGATAAAAAGATTGTGCACTGCACCCACACAACAAAAGAAAGGTAGATCGCTGAGTAATTTGATTTCTGAATCAGGACTCCTATCTAATTCTCTCCCTCAAAGCAGCAGCAGCAGCAGCAACCTTTCCCTACACTATCTAAAGCAGAGTGACGTGCTGTGCTATATTCCTCTAGCTTATATAAAGGCTTGGTCACATGCTGCACTGGCCAATCACAGCCATGCCATTAGTAGGCATGGCTGTGATGGCTTCTAAGAGCACACAAGTTAAACGAATGTTGATTGGCTGCCCTGAAGCTTTTTAAAATGCGCCATTACATTGCGGAACACCGAACCCAAACATACAGTAAATTGTTTGGGTTCAGGTACCAAAAACCCAAAAGTCCGGTACGAACCCGAACTTTACAGTTCGGGTTCGCTCAACACTAAATCTGAACTCATTCTGAAATCCATAAATCGGTTGTAGAACTAGGGCTAACGGAACTGAAGGCACATGTAGCACAGGCTCAGACTCAGATGTACCACGCGCTAATGCGAGTAATGGAGACCCAAGCAAAAGTTCAGGAGCAAGGGACTCATGCAAGCGAACCAGAACAGTACTCAGGACTAGAGAGGAGGTGTTATGGATGCGGAGGAGCCGGACATTTCCGAGCCAAGTGTCCCAAGGCGGGTGTCAACTCCTTAATGAAGTTTTCAGAGCGTTACAGGAACTCCTCTTCCCTAAGCCGGCGGGAAACTTCAAGGGACCTCAATGAGGGAGCTAGTTGGGAGTCCCAAGGGAAGGCTGTGCCCCAGGGACAAGAAGAGAAATTTTAAGAAAACAAAGAGGGAAGAATGCAAGTTATCAGTCCCCTTGCACCCGCCCGTGCTCAAGCACGACTCAAAATGTAAATCCCCATAAAATGGAAGAAGGGGACAGGAAACCAATGCACACATCGCTAAACAAGCAGTTAAATCTCAAAAACCGCCTCCAAGGAGGCCTGTTACAGTACATACCTTGGAGGCACCTGGAGTGAACATACCCAGGACCTTAGTGGGGCCTTCCCCCATAGTATCAGTCCAAGTGGAAGGCATATATACACATACACTGTTGGACACTGGAGGTCAAGTAACGCTGCTGTATAAAGACTTCTATCATAAGCACTTAAAACACATCCCCTTGTGTAAACTTGATGAGTTGGAAATTTAGGGAATTGGAACTCAGAAGTGTCCTTATGATGGTTACATACCTATCAAGATAACTTTTATCTGGCAGGCCTGAGACATTTGACACACTGGCTGTTGTATGCGCCCGACCGCCTTGAGCCAGTAGAAATTATTTGCTGATAGGAACTAATACCAATTTAGTGAGAAGACTACTCACCCCCTTGGCCATAGAGGGTGCCCCTGTTGGGAAAATCCATCCTCAGTTGAGACAAGCATTTCAGAGGGTATTGCAAGAAAAGAAGGCACCCACTGAAGGAGTGGGGAGATTGTGGCGATTAGACACTCAAGGAAGAGTGCTGCAGCCTGGAAAATAGCCTGTCTCAAAGCCACTGTCAAGTTGTCCTGGGACCAACCAAGTTCCTGTTAGTGTGCGGAACATCACTAGTCACACGATCAGCCTAAAGCCTTGAATGGTGATCGGGAAAGTGAGTGCTGTCACTTCGGTGGAGAAGAATGAGACACCCACTGCCCAAGCCTCCCCCATGCTTGGGAACAATGGATCAAAGTTCAGATAGATTGGTGGAAGAAGATATTCTCGAAAAATTACTTTGATGTGGGCTGTGCTAAGAGTGCTCAACATCGCATCTGATTGACCGAGGATAAGCCCTTTCGAGAAAAGGCAAGATGGGCCCTTAATATGTGATCTGAAAGACCTTAGGGAAAAACGAAAGAATCCCAAAGCCCTTATGCTTCCACGATTGTGGTGGTAAGAAAGAAGAATGGGTCTCTATGGATGTGCATCAATTATCGAACCTTGAATCAAAGAACTATCCCTGATCAATACACCACCCCTCACATAGAAGAAGACTTGCAGTGCTTATCTGGGGCAAAATGGTTTAGTGTGTTGGATTGGAAGAGTGGGTGCTACCAAATCCCTATGCACCCCGAAGAAGAGGAGAAGACTGCCTTTATTAGAACATTGGGTTTCTTTGAGTTTGATTGGATGCCTCAGGAATTGACCAGGGCCCCTGCCAGGTTCCAGTGACTGATGGAAAATACAGTGGGGGATATGAACCTGGTAGAAGTACTGGTTTACCTTGACGATATCATTGTGTTTGGTCGAACTTTGGAAGAACACGAGGCCCGATTAGAGAAGGTTTTCCGGCAGTTACACAAAGAGGGGTTACATAGTTACATAGTAGGTGAGGTTGAAAAAAGACACAAGTCCATCAAGTCCAACCTATGTGTGTGATTATATGTCAGTATTACCTTGTATATGCCTGTATGTTGTGGTTGTTCAGGTGCTTATCTAATAGTTTCTTGAAATAATCGATGCCCCTGCTGAGACCACCACCTGTGGAAGGGAATTCCACACCCTTGCCGCTCTTACAGTAAAGAACCCTCTACGTAGTTTAAGGTTAAACCTCTTTTCTTCTAATTTTAATGAGTGGCCACGTGTTTTGTTAAACTCCCTTCTGCACCAGTACGGTATTTGTAAATTGAAATCATATCCCCTCTCAAGCGTCTCTTCTCCAGAGAGAATAAGTTCAGTGCTCTCAACCTTTCCTCATAACTAATATCCTCCAGACCCTTTATTAGCTTTGTTGCCCTTCTTTGTATTCTCTCCATTTCCAGTACATCCTTCCTGAGGACTGGTGCCCAGAACTGGACAGCATACTCTTAGTGCGGCCGGACCAGAGTCTTGTAGAGTGGAAGAATTATTGTTTTATCTCAGGAGTTTATCCCCTTTTTAATGCATGCCAATATTCTGTTTGCTTTGTTAGCAGCAGCTTGGCATTGCATGCCAATGCTGAGCCTATCATCTACTAGGACCCCAAGGGTTGAAGCTGTCATTGAAGAAGTGCCAATTCTACCAGACTTCTGTTACTTATCTAGGGGCAAGTTGTATCTGCGGAAGGGATAGCCACTGACCCACAGAAACTGGAGGCAGTCACTTCTTGGCCTCGGCCAACTCGTCACTGAGTTGAGATGTTTTTTGGGTTTCTGTTCTTACTACAGATGGTTTGTGAAAAACTTCTCTCAGATTGCTCGGCCCTTGAACAAGATGTTACAGAGGCAAACAGATGGAGAACAACCGAAAACCCTGAAGGGAGGAGTCAGAAGGCCAAAGGAGGTCCTTTGAGAAGGGGAGTTTGGTCGAAGCTCCAGTACTGGCCTACGCTGACCCCTCGAAGTCTTATGAATTACATGTGGATGCCAATAGAGACGGCATTGGGGGAGTGTTGTATCAAAAATCAGAAGGGAAGCTCAGCCCAGTAGGATATGTGAATTGCAGCCCTATCTGGTGCACAAGTTGGAATTCCTGGCCCTCAAGTGGGCTGTAGTGGACAAACTTCAAGTCCACCTGTCCTAGTGTCCTTCTGGAATCTGCTGCTAAAAATTCCCGTACCCTAAGGTTACAAATCCCAGGGACCCTTTTAGTGGCCTGAAGGTTGCTGGGAGGGATGATAAAAGGAGCTTAGGAAGACCGGGCAGGCTCTCTTCCTCTAGGGGCTGTCGTAAGACTCTCTGTGCTGGAATTTCACGCCAAAGAATTAGGGTCCAAACCCAGCTTACAGATACTTTGGCAAACCCATTGTGGCTTCCTTCTAGCCCAGGGTCAGCCACAATTTCCCCAGCCAGGTGTGCAGGTCAACACCAAAGGTTTCTCTAAAATTGATTTTTTAAATGCATTTTTCCCTGATGAATTAGTTCAAGGCATCGTGGACCAAACCAATCTTTTTGCCCATCAATTCATAGAAAACAACCCCAGCTCCAGCTAAGCCCGCCCTTTTGAATGGAGATCCCTAACGTTGGAGGAGCTTAAATGGTTTAGACCTTACGCTCAACATGGGGCTAACAAAAAAAATGAAATGCATGCATATGGGTCTACCAACCCCATCCACCACATGCCAAATTTTCCATCTGTCCTGTCCAGGTCCTGCTATGACATTATAATGCGCTTTCTTCATTTCAGTGATAACTCGCAGTGCATCCCCCCGCCCCCCCCCGAAATAATCCCAACTTTGAGAAATTATATAAAATTCACCCCCTAATTATTATTTTTTCCAAGAGGTTTGCCTAACTTTATATCCCTGACGAGAACATCTCTGTGGATGAATCCCTGGTCCATTTCACAGGCCGGCTGGGCATCAAGCAGTATTTCCACAGTAAGAGGGCGAGGTATGGCTTGAAGCTCAACAAGCTCTGTGAAAGCTCCACCGGATATGTGCATGCCTTCTGCATGTACGAAGGCAAAGACTCCCAGCTCCAGCCGCCTGAGTGTCCACCGTACATGGGAATAAGCGGGAAAAATCGTCTGGGAGTTGGCATTCCCACTCTTGGAAAAGGGGTATCACATTTATATAGACAATTATTAAACAAGTTTTCCCCTTTTCCACCACCTATACCTGAAGAATACTTTGACCTGTGGTACAGCAAGAAAAAACAGAAAGGGCTTTCCACAGCATCCTGTCACCACAAGGCTACAAAGGGGGTAATCGGAAAGAGGAACATGGAAGTTTTGGCTGTGAAGTGGAGGGATGGGAAAGATGTATACATCATGTCCACCATCCATGATGACACCTCGGTGTCAGACGCGGTCCCGTTCGAAAGCCTTCCTGTATCCACAAGTACATTAAATTCATGGGGGGGTGGATTTGAATGATCAAATGTTGCAGCCCTATCTATCAACATGAAAGTCCCTCTTCTGGTATAAAAAATTAGCAATTTTCTTTTCTCATTTGGCCATGTATAATGCTTTCATGACCTATCAAAAAATCAACGGAAACACCCAACACCTTCCTAAAATGTATTGAAGACATTTTCACTGCCCTGATCTATCAACAAGGATCCACCCCAGAAAGCATTCGCTCCGATTGAGTCAGTAGACTGCATGAGCGCCATTTTCCTGACAATATTCCACCATCAGCAACTGGAAGAAGACACCAAAAAAAAAGTCGGGTGTGCAGAAAAAAAGGAGTTAGGAAAGACACCAGTTTCCATTGTCCCCAATGTCCCTCCCAACCTGGACTTTGCATCAGAGAATTCTTCAGACGCTATCACACTCTTGTAAACTATTATCCCATATTTCTAATAGACTACCATTTCCCTGTTTTCAATTTCTGCCCTGAATATTTCCCTGGTGCCTCAACCAACCATATCATTGCCTTTCATGTGAACTGACCCTGGCCTGTTTATCGACTATGACTCTGCCTGCCGTCTGCATTGTTTATCCACCATGTTTCTGCCTTTCACGTGAACTGACCCTGGACTATCGACTATGCCTCTGCCTACCGTCTATTTCTGCCTTTTACCTGCACTGACCTCGGCCTGTTGACCATGTTTTTGCCTACCCCTTGGACTGATCTTTCACCCTGCTACACAGGGGTCTCACAAATGTGAGGGGCTCCAGAAGAGTGTTCTGAGTTGAGAAAAACTGTTTTTGGTTTTCTCTTTGTTTTGTAATTCACAGAACAGGGGCTGGAGTCCGGAGGCTTCAAAGCGATTTGGGTGGTAGAAGCCTCTACCCCTGTCCCCATTCTTTCCTGACTGAGGCCCTAAGCTGGATTATCCTGCCTGCTGCCTGGAAAAATACTTTGGCTGTGCTGACAATATATGACCCAGGACTTTATGGACCATGTGCCTGTTGCCTGGACCAATACTTTGGCTGTACTGACCATATATCTGCCTGCTGCCTGTAATAACTATGGACAGTATTCCTGCCTGCTGCATGGACGATCCTTTTGCTGCTGCTGACCACATCCCTGCCTGCTACCTGGACCAATGCTTTGGATGTGCTGACATCTCTACCTGTACTGACTAAGGACAGTATTCCTGCCTGCTGCCTGTTTTGCTGTCGCTGTCCACGTTCCTGCCTGCTGCCTGGACCGATGCTCTCCTCTGTGGACCACTGCACTACTAAAACCACAGGTAATCTTTTCTTTACCCTTTGCTCAGCAGAATGTATTTTTGTTTGTAATTGGTATGTACAGTACATGCTATGTGTTCGAAATATGAAGGGCTTTCAACAATGTGATAGGTTGGCAGGAATTTATGTGTGTAATTTATGCTCCTAGAACACCTAGAGGTGCTACTTGGATGTTGGGCCTCTGAATGTGGCCAGGCTGTGTAAAAGTCTCACACATGTGGTATCGCCATACTCAGGAGGAGTAGCAGAATGTATTTTGGGGTGTAATTTTTGCTATGTACATGCTATGTGTTGGAAATATCTTATAAATGGACAACTATGTAACTATGTAACTTTGTGTAAAAATAATGCGTTTTCATATTTTTAACACATTTTCCAAAAACTTCTGGAAAAAAAAATGAACCGTTCAAAAGACTCATTATGCCTCATAGAATATACATTGGGGTTTTAGCTTTCCAAAATGGCCTTCAAAAGTGTGATAGGTCATCATCAAATTAGATGTGTCATTTATGCTCCTAGAATGCCTGGAGGTGCTACTTGGATGTTGGGCCTCTGAATGTGGCCAGGCTGTGTAAAAGTCTCACACATGTGGTATCGCCATACTCAGGAGGAGTAGCAGAATGTATTTTGGGGTGTAATTTTTGCTATGTACATGCTATGTGTTGGAAATATCTTATAAATGGACAACTATGTAATTATGTAACTTTGTGTAAAAATAATGCGTTTTCATATTTTTAACACATTTTCCAAAAACTTCTGGAAAAAAAATGAACCGTTCAAAAGACTCATTATGCCTCATAGAATATACATTGGGGTTTTAGCTTTCCAAAATGGCCTTCAAAAGTGTGATAGGTCATCATCAAATTAGATGTGTCATTTATGCTCCTAGAATGCCTGGAGGTGCTACTTGGATGTTGGGCCTCTGTACGTGGCCAGGCTGTGTAAAAGTCTCACACATGTGGTATCGCTATACTCAGAATGTATTTTGGGATGTCATTGCAAGTATGCATGTGCTGTGTGAGAGAAATAATTTGTTATTATGACAATGTTGTGTAAAAAAAATCTTAATTTTCCCAAGAATTGTGGGAAAAAATCACAACTTAAAAAAACTCACCATGCCTCTTACTAAATACCTTGGAATGTCTACTTTCCATAAAGGGGTCATTTGGGTGGCATTTGTACTTTCCTGGCTTTTTAGGGTCTCAAGAAATGAGATAGGCCTTCAGTACATCAGGTGTGATCAATTTTCAATGATTTGCACCATAGCTTGTAGACTCTATAACTTTCACAGAAACTAAATAATATACACTAATTTGGGTTATTTTTACTAAAGATATGTAACAGTATAAATTTTGGCCCAAATGTATGAAGAAAAACAACTTCTTTGCAAAAGTTTACAATACAAACTAAGTGGTGAGTGGTGAAAGGGGGCAAATATGGAGCAGCTGCATTGTCTGAACCTTGCAACATACCACAAATGGATGGCATGGCACAAGTACATAGGCCTAATTTTGATGTGCCCCCTCCCCACACACACACATACCCCCACATTGGATTCATCCCCAACTCCAGCTGCAAGCATGAGATGAAACTGAGGGTCTGCAAAAAAATAAAAAATAAGAAAGTAAGCCATCGTCCCCTTGAACTGTTATGCCGCGTACACACGACCGTTTTTAATGTCATTGAAAAAAACTGAATTTTTCTCGACGTGATTTTTCGTGTTTCCTCTAAAGCCTGCCTTGCCTACACACTATCGTGGAATTTATTTTTCGAGTAAAGCGCGGTGACGTACAACACGTACAACGGCACTATAAAGGGGAAGTTCCATTCGAAAGGCGCCACCCTTCATGTTAGTAAAGTTTGTTGAGAGACGATTCGCGCTTTTCATCCTTGTGCTTTTCAGTCCGTTACAGCATGACGAATGTGCTATCTCCATTACGAACGCTAGTTTTACCAGAACGAGTGCTCCCGTCTCATACTTGATTCTGAGCATGCACATTTTTTTTCACGTCGTTAAAGCCTACACACAGCCATTTTTCATGACGAGAAAAACGACAATGTGAAAATCAACGAGAAAAATTAGAGCATGTTCCAATTTTTTCTTGCCCATTTTTCACGTCGTGAAAAATGCTCGGAAGCCCACACACGGCCATTTTTAATGACCATTTTAAAAAATTGCATTTTTCTCGTCATTAAAAACGGTCGTGTGTACGCGGCATCAGTTCATTGTGAACAAGCATTTTTTCACATTTTGGAAACTTCAAACATGTGGCCAAACAGTTGGATTTGGCCTAGTTTGTTTTAACTGTGAATTGTACCACCACTAGGGATGAGCTTCGTGTTCGAGTCGAACGTTATGGGCCGTTCACGCCAAATTCGAGTGACGCGAACGGCCCACAATACACTGTGCCATCGCAGTGCAGTTCCGGGTGCTGTGATTGGCCAAGCATGCACTGTGACCCCGCATGCTTGGCCAATCACAGCGCCGGCAGCGAGGAGAGCCATAATTGGCCACAGGTAGGACAGTGTGTTCTATGTTCTATTCTTTTCTCAGGCATCTGCAGAAGTTAGTGGGTGTTGTGTGCCTCCAGCACAGTATACACCTGGATCTACACTTTATTGCTGTTCTCTAAGCTAGATAGGCAGGCAGGCAGGGACCGTGTGTTCTTTTCTCAGGCATCTGCAGCAGTTAGTGGGTGTTGTGTGCCCCAGCACAGTATACACCTGTATATACCCATCATCGCTGTTCTCTAATACAGGCATCTGCAGGAGTTAGTGGCACAGTGTACACCTGTATATACCCGTCATTGCTGTTCTCTAATACAGGCATCTGCAGGAGTTAGTGGCACAGTGTACACCTGTATATACCCATCATTGCTGTTCTCTAATACAGGCATATGCAGGAGTTAGTGGCACAGTGTACACCTGTATATACCCGTCATTGCTGTTCTCTAATACAGGCATCTGCAGGAGTTAGTGGCACAGTATACACCTGTATATACCCGTCATTGCTGTTCTCTAATACAGGCATCTGCAGGAGTTAGTGGCACAGTATACACCTGTATATACCCGTCATTGCTGTTCTATAATACAGGCATCTGCAGGAGTTAGTGGCACAGTATACACCTGTATATACCCGTCATTGCTGTTCTCTAATACAGGCATCTGCAGGAGTTAGTGGGTGTTGTGTGCCCTAGTACAGTATACACCTGTATATACCCATAATTGCTGTTCTCTAATAAAGGCATCTGCTGGAGTTAGTGGGTGTTGTGTGCCCTAGTACAGTATACACCTGTATATACCCGTCATTGCTGTTCTCTAATAAAGGCATCTGCTGGAGTTAGTGGGTGTTGTGTGCCTCCAGCACAATATACACTACCCAATTGCTGGTTTTCCCATCTCCCTGCAGGCCATTACTATGTCTGGAAGGCCAACAAAGAGAGGCAGACAGTCACGAGCCAATAAAAGAGGGCAAGCAGGCTCCGTGTCTAGAGACAACAATGCTGGTCGTGGACGCGGTGCATTGTCATCAGCACGTGGCCATGGAACACGCTTGTCCTTATTTTCGGCAGCTGGACGTGTTGAGCCGCATCATGCCGAAGACTTGGTAGAGTGGATGACCAAGCCCTCCTTATCCTCCTCATCCTCACTCACCCAGGCTCAGGGTACTGGCAAAGCAGCTGCCAAAGCGTCCTTTTCCCTGGTATCAATGTCATCATCAGTCACTCCTTCCCTAGACCTACCATGTCCTCCTGAGGAGTCCCCCGAACTGTTTGAGCACAGTGTTGGGTACATGCTCCAGGAGGATGTCCAGTGTTTCGAAGGGTCTGATGATGATACCCAGCTAGAGGAAGGCAGTAGCGTGAGCGCAGAGAGAGGGGATGCTCAAGAAGGACAGCAATCTGGCAGTTATGTTCCAGCAGCTGCAGCATACTGCCAGATTGGCTCCAGTGATGGGGAGGGAGGGGATGATGAGGTCACTGACTCCACATGGGTGCCTGATAGGAGAGAGGAGGAGGAGGAGGATGAGGAGGAGGCACATCTCCAACGAGGCAGGATGCCCTCCGGGGGCCAGCGTAAGGACAGCACACCGACTGAATTATACCACAGAGCTACGCCTGTGCAAGGCGCTGCCTCTGCCCGTTATTCCAAAAGTTCTTTGGTGTGGGCCTTTTTTGAGTCGAGTGCATCAGATCGCACCGCTGCTATTTGCAACATATGTCTCAAGCGTATCTCGCGTGGCCAAAACATCAGCCGCTTGGGCACCACTTGCTTGACTAGACCTTTGTTGACCTGCCATGCAGCTCGTTGGCAAGCATACCTTAAAGACCCACACCAAAGAACAAAGCGGACCTCTCCTTGCTCCTTATCAGCTGGGATCTCCAACCCCACTATACCTTCAGTCGTCTTTGAAACCTGCACTGAGAGGAATGAAGGTGTAGAATTAGGTGTGTCACAGCCAAGTACTTGTGGGCACTCTGCTAGCAGTACACTGACGTCCGATTGTAGCAGGCAAATTTCCCTGCCCCAGATGCTGGACCGTCGAAAGAAGTTCACTCCCAGCCATCCACATGCCCAGTGGTTGAATGCTAGCTTGGCTAAATTGCTAGCAATTCAACTGCTGCCTTTTCAGTTGGTAGACTCTGCCCCCTTCCGTGAGTTTATGCAATGTGCGGTTCCTCAGTGGCAGGTTCCCAAACAACACTTTTCCTCACGGAAGGCGATTCCGGTTCTCTACCGGCATGTGGAAGGCAATGTCCATGCCTCGCTGGACAGGGTGGTCAGCGGTAAGGTGCATATTACCGCTGACTCATGGTCCAGCAGACATGGACAGGGACGTTACCTTTCTTTCACGGCCCATTGGGTCACTCTTTTGGCAGCTGGGAAGGATGCAGGACAAGGTGCAGTAGTGTTGGAGGTTGTTCCGCCACCATGCCTCCAAAATTCTACTGCTGGTTGTGACACTCCTCTCTCCTCCACCCCCTCCTCTTCTTCTTCCTCCATGGCCTCTTCCTGTGCTTTGTCCTCGGAACCAGCGGTGCTCCGTAGGCGTTCAAGGGGCTACGCAAGTACGCAGGCAAAAAGATGCCATGCCGTGCTTGCGCTGGTGTGTTTGGGGGGCAGGAGCCACACTGGGGCAGAGGTTCTGTCAGCTCTGCAGGGGCAGGCCGAGAGGTGGTTGACGCCATGCCAGCTTAAGCCAGGAATGGTGGTTTGCGACAATGGCAACAACATCCTCTCCGCCCTCCGACAGGGACAACTGACCCATGTTCCCTGAGTGGCTCACGTCCTTAACCTGGTGGTGCAGTGGTTCTTGGGCAGGTACCCAGGCTTACAGGATGTCCTGAGGCAGGCCAGGAAAGTCTGTGTGCATTTCCGCAGATCATATAATGCCAGTGCTCGGCTGGCTGAGCTGCAAAAGGAGTTGAACCTGCCCAAGAACCGCCTTATATGTGACATGCCCACCAGGTGGAACTCAACGTTGGCCATGCTGCAGTGGCTACACACACAGCAGAGGGCCATCAATGAGTACCTCTGCGACTACGGCACCAGGACAGGGTCAGGGGAGCTCAGGTTATTTTCACCATGCCAGTGGGGCATGATCAGGGATGCATGCACTGTCCTGGCACCATTTGAGGAGGCCACAAGGATGGTGAGCAGTGACAGTGCATGCATCAGTCACACTGTACCTCTTGTCCACCTGTTGGAGCATACGCTGTGTGGAATAATGGACAGGGCACTTGAGGCAGAACAGAGGCAGGAAGAGGAGGACTTCCTTGCCTCTCAAGGCCCCCTTTACCAAGACAGTGTTCCTTGTGTCCCACCCATCACACAGGAAGAGGACAAGGAGGAGGAGGAGGAGGATTGTGTCAGCATGGAGGTGGAGCATGGCACTCAGCATCAACAGCAGCAGTCTTTTAGGGATAATTTACAGTCCCAACAAACCTGTGGACTTGTACATGGCTGGGAGGAGGTGGCTGCGGATCATGTCGTCCTTAGTGACCCAGAGGACTCCGGATCGAATGCCTCAGCTAACCTACGCTGCATGGCCTCCCTGATCCTGCAAAGTCTGCGGAAGGATCCTCGTATTCTTCGGATCAAGGAGAGGGACTATTACTGGCTGGCCACTCTCCTTGATCCACGGTACAAGGGTAAGGTTGCGGACCTTATCTTGCCATCGCAGAGGGAGCAGAGGATGAGACAACTCCGGGAGGCCTTGCAGAAAGGTCTGTGCAACGCGTTCCCAGAGACTGGGAGGTTACAAACTCCTGGTCCTGGACAACGAGTTGCTGTGGCTTCAGTCAGTAGCAGAAGGAGCGGTGAAGAAGGTGGCCATCTGACCGATGCGTTCAGACAGTTTTTTAGTCCGCTGCCCCAAGGTATGATCGGTTCCAGCAACCATCGCCAGCGTCTGATATACATGGTGCAGGAATACCTAGGGGCAAGGTCAGACTTGGACACCTTTCCCACCGAAAATCCTCTGGCTTACTGGGTCTTGAGGATGGATCACTGGCCAGAGCTTGCACAGTATGCAATTGAGCTACTGGCCTGTCCTGCATCCAGCGTTCTTTCGGAACGCACATTCAGTGCTGCTGGAGGCTTTGTCACGGATCACAGGGTGCGCCTTTTTTTGATGCAATACTTTGCAACAGGGCTCATTGCTGTGCTCCAAGTACAGTGTCTGTGAGGGGTTGCAATGTTGTGGCACCAGTGCCTAAGGCCCAATTTTTCTGCCCCTGTTTAACAGGGGCGTGTAATTAACATTTTTGATGCAATACTTTGCAACAGGGCTCATTGCTGTTCTCCAAGTACAGTATCTGTGAGGGGTTGCAGTGTTGTGGCATCAGTGCCTAAGGCCCAATTTTTCTGCCCCTGTTCAACAGGTGGCATGTAATTACAATTCTTGATCTAATAATTCACAGCAGGGCCCATCCCTGCGCCCACCAAGAGTAACTGTGAGGGCTTACAGTGTTGTAGCACCAGCACCACCACCACCACCACCAAAGGCCCAATTTTTCCTACCACTGTTCAACAATGGCATGTAATTACAATTCCTGATATAATAGTTCACAGCAGGGCGTTCCAGCGCCCACCAAGAGTAACTGTGAGGGCTCACAGTGTTGTGGCAACACCATAATCTAAGGGGCAAATTTCAGCAGAGTATATACGGCAGGCCCCTACTTTCAAACATCCAACTTACAAACGACTCCTACTTGCAAACGGAAGGAGACAACAGGAAGTGAGAGGAAATCTACCCGTAGGAAGGGAAATTCTCTCCTGTGATGCCGCGTACACACGGCCGTTTTTCTCGTTCGACGAGAAAAACAATAGTCTGTGGGCTTTCTGTCGTTTTTTTCGACGAGAAAAACGGCATTAAAAACGACGAGAAAAATTAGAACATGTTCTAATTTTTCTCGTCGTTTTTTTCGACATGTTTTCCGCGGCAGTGTTTCCCATAGGGAAACACTGCCGCGGAGCCCACAGACGGTCGTTTTTCTCGACAAGAGAAAAAACGACGTGAAAAACGACCGTGTGTGGGGAACAAGCCGTTCCCTCGTTTTTAATGACATTATTCACGACGGTTTTTTAACCGCCGTGAATAATGATCGTGTGTACGCGTCATTAGAGTTAATATGGGAAAAATGTGTCTCCTCTCTACTGATGCTTTATCACCAATCCTCGTTTCAATAAAAACCCCACTTTTCAAAAACATTTGTCATTGGGACGGAAAGTTAGGTGAAATGTTCTGAACAGGTGCACAGACAGCAAAACAAATGTTACAGGGGTGATAACCCTTCCCTATGTTTTCCAAAAAGCTTAAAAATAGATTTTTTGGCTGGAGCTACACTTAAACAATGTACCTGTTCAAAATTACAAACAGATTCTACTTAAGAACAAACCTACAGTCCCTGTCTTGTTTGCACCGCCTGTCGACTCTGTTCAGAGTATATAGGACCTTTTTTTTATTTTTGGTGCGGGGTTCCCCTTAATATCCATACAAGCCCCAAAGGGGCTGGTAATGGGCTGGGGTGGGGGGGGGGGTTATGGGGTAGCCATGCCCTTTTTCTCAAAGATTTTCATCCATATTACTGGGACCAGACATTACATTAAAGCCGCAAGCAGTTTTAAATGGCTTTTTTTCCCTTTACAAATGTCATTTTGTGCAGGGACAGTTCTAAACACGGGAAACACATGTCACTTCACAGGCATACTTTAGACACCCCCCAGGTATGATATTTAAAGGAATATTTCACATTTTTTTTCACTTTATGCATCATTAAAATGACTGCTCCCGAAAAACGGCCGTTTTTAAAACTTCGTTTTGCATTGATACATGTCCCCTGGGGCAGAACCCGGGTCCCCAAACCCTTTTTAGGACAATAACATGCATATTAGTCGTTATAATTAGCACTTCAGATTTTGAACGTATGCGTCCATTGTATTTAATAGGGTTCTAACGTTCTTGCTAACTTTCGGTCCGTTCAAAGGTTCTGGTGCGAACCGGGGGGTGTTCGGCTCATCCCTAACCACCACTGGCAACCCACCACAAACACACCAGTGTAGTGGTAAAGAGGCCTTTGTCCTCAACATATGTGTGTGCTTTGCAATGGAGGTCTTGCTAGCAGGACACCACAGTGTACAAGCTAGGTAGCCTATTCTGGATCATAATCAGGGGCACACACCTTACTCCCCTCCACTCCCCAAATTCTGGTATCTCCCCAAGCATATGGGGTGTTGGAAGTTGACATTATGTTGATTATATATTTGTGCATGATTGTGCATTTGGTGGTCTCCCTCAAACTACTATGGTATTCTGATTTTAAATATGTCTACACTGTTTTCTGTTCCTGGCCTTCTCCCATGGAAAGATGTTTCTCCCAACTTTACCCATCTTTCAATCATACTACCTAGATCGTTCTCCTGGCTTCTCTGCAGTGGGATGGTGCTTGGCGTCACTGCCTCCTCCTTATGCTGGCGTGTTGCTGTGAAAATATGTTTGACGATAGAAAAGACAAAGGCAGGCGCCGCTTGAGTAAAACTGTATAATTTTAATGTACAATAGTATCAAAACACACACTCTGAAGTTTCTTTATGAAGGCATGTAGGAGTCCAGTGAGATGTCCATCTCCGCTCGTGTCAGCAATGTCCAGAAGCAGTCTCTCACTATGCTGTGCCATGTGCAGGGAAGCCGGTGTTCTGTCCAATAGATGATTTCCGGATCTCGGAGCGGCAACCAGAGCGAGGCCTGGAGCGCAAGTTGCGAGTCTGTGCTGGAGCGCAGCGTGAGGCGGGATGACGTGACAGACCGTGATGCAACGCGTTTCGATGCGTGCGTAGTGAGGAGATGAGAATCACTGTGCGCACCTTTTTCAAGCTGAACTGTGTTGGCTGTACACAGCCTTTTTTTATGCCATAGTGGTATCGCCACCTAGTGAGGCTAGATGTAAGCACACTCCATGCAATAGTGGAGGCTTACACTTGTATTGGCAAAGTATGCATGGGGCAGATAAAGAGCACTTGTAAAATATGTAATAAGGCTAAGAGGGAGCATATAGATAATACATAAATAATACCCGTAAAGACATTATATGGTGATAACAAAATAAAAGCAGGTGAAACAATATAAAAGGTTATTGTTATTCATAAGCACTTAAAATCAATAATCATAATAAATCCACTGAAAACATGTGTGTATGTATGTATGTTTAAAATAAAAATAGGAATGTGTAAAAAAATGTGTATACAAAATTGTGTAAAAAATTTATGTATATTGGAAATAAAAGTGTATAAAATGTATGGTTAATAAAATTATGCTATTCTGGGAAACATTAAATGAATTCAAAATAAATGATTAAATCGATGATAGATCAATCAAAAAATGTATATATGGACAAAGATCTAAATTGATGACTGAAAACAAGGGATATCCATCATATACATATGAGAGACATTGCTTGCAATATTAAGATCGACATCATCTGCCTTTCAGTTGGGAGGAGGATAAATATGCACATAATGTATAAACGCATGAGGACATCTACAGATGTGTAAACATGGGAAGGAAAAAGAAAAAGGGGGAAGATGGGAAATGGGAAGGGAAGAAAGAGGGGGGACAAAGAAATAAAATGAGAAAAAAAAGGAAGAGAAAAGAGAGAAATGGAAAGGAGGGGGAGGGGGGTGGGAAAGAAAAGGTGAAAGGAAAAGAAAAGGGAGGTTATACTACAAGGGGAAGAAAAGGGGAGGGGAAAGACAGAGAAAGATTTTCTGGGGGAGTGTGATGGATAATACTTACTGAATCAGAAGATGACCCAACCCGAACAGATATGTATAAGTGTCTAAAAGACACATGAAAACATCACCTGGGGGAGAGGACGGGGAAAAGAATGGCGGGAGGGGGAAAAACACAATTAGTAAGATTTACAGTATGGTAGATATTTCAAGCTCCTCGTTAATACCTCCAGAGTATCCAATGAATAGATCCAATATGTCTCTCTTTCACATAATTTTTGGAATCTCTCTGCTTCTGAAAGGGTATTAGGGATCTGTTCGATAACCCAAACTTTCAGGCCATCGGTGGACTTCTGATGGTACTCAGCAAAATGGCGGGGGGCACTGTGCTTGTCCTTGCCTACCTCTATTTTCCTTCTATGTTCGCCAAATCTTTGCCGAAGGGGTCGTATAGTACATCCCACATATAAGAGGTGACAAGGACAAGTCAGGCCATAAACCACAAAATCCAAAGAGTTGAAAAATTCCCCTAACGTATATGTTTTTCCTTTTGTGGTAAATTTTGCTTTACAAAGGCACACGTTTTGCATAGGGGTTTCTTACATTGAAACATGCCTTTTAAAGGGATCATATGAATATGTGAGGAAGAAGTGGCTTGCAATGCTTTTAGTTTGCTGAGTGCTTATTTATTCTTGAGATTAGCCGCTCTTCTATAAGTGATCCTAGGAATGTTATGTAGCGGCCTCACTCTCCCTCTCTGCTTCATCGCTTACTTGTCTAGGGGTACCTGGGAGAGGAGAGTGCAGGAACACTACGCCAAGCTCTCACCTCATATGTGTATGAGGGTTGAGCAAAGTCACTTGAATTACCTTCGGGTCTGTTCTCTGCATATAAAGCCCCTGCTTGTTCCATGGAGATGTGTCTGCCAGTAATAGAGCCCCACACCAATAAAAGTACAACACTCTTTTATTTCTCCATTGACAGGGTGAACATAATCAGTTGAACTTAAGTAACAGACAGACATGGGTGTGGATACGAGTAGGCCCAGGCACAAATGAACTCTCCTATTCCTTTGCAAGCGAATAGGCTTGGCGCACGGTCTCTGCCACCGACCGTGAGATTGGTCGCTGCCACCGACCGGATGAACTGTTGAGGCCCCTGCCACAGGACTAATAGCAGGTCTCTGCCACTGACCTGAGTTGACTAGTTGAACCGCTGCCACCGGTCATAGAACATGAACCACCTTCCTCTATGAATTGGCCCCTGTTCGAGAAAGATATCCATCTGGGCGGTCTCCAGAGGTTCACCCGACACTGGCAATATGCTGCACCAGATCTTCGGTTGAATCCCTCCTCTGGTCCCTTACGCCTCTGGATTCGGTGCCCAACACCCGGGGCACCCTAGGACAATCCCTCCCTTGCGGGACCCAGTGGAAGGTACTGGGTCCCAGGCCTCCGGTTGAGTACCTCACCCCAGACTGAAGGTGTCTGGGATGGAACACGAACTCCAAGTGTCCAGGCCTAGGCTGCCTGGACACCGACCGCGGACAGCAGCCCTCAGGCTGAAGGTGCCTGGGACTCGGACCTCGTAGTGAAGATGTCCGCCCCCCCTTATACCCTCTCCCAGCAAGCACAGCGGGTTCCCCGTCCCGCCGTACAACTGCTGCGAGAGGTCACAAAGGGTACGGCACTGCAGTGATGGTTCAACCCCGGCCCAAAGTGACAGCGCCACCTGCAGAGCTGCAGGGAACTAGACATCACTGATGTCTTCACCAGAATTTAACACTCTGAAAAGTACATACCCGCTACAGTTAGGTAGGAAAGGTTTGAGATGGGGGTCCTCAAGTAATAAGGGCCAGTGTTTTTTAAAAATAAATTAAATTTTTGGGGAATCTGTGCGTAACTTTGTAACAAAACGGGCAGATTGATCAAATGTTTCTTTTTATGTGATGGAAGGTGCATTGTGCTCTAGATAATGCTTGTATGCCTGATTGACCAAAGATACAGGATATTTCTTATCATGTTGTAACTTATTTTTTAGAATAGTACTTTGTTCTTTATAATCAGCTGTTTGGGTACAGTTGCGCCTCAAACGACAAAACTGATCCTTGGGAATGTTGTTGATCCATTTTTGATAATGGCAACTTTTATAGTGGAGCAGGGATTTGCCAGCCGTAGGCTTAAAATGATTTTTGGCATGTATAGTTCCTTCAAAATGATACAGGTCTAAATCAAGGAAAGTTAGCCTCTCAGGATCCCATACATGGGTGAAGGAAAGGCCATATGTATTACTGTTGCAGTGGTTGAATTGTGCGTCAAAAAAAACCTAGTACATTCAAGTATAAACTCTGCCTGTCCATGGCTCATGTAGGGATCTTCTGAAAGAAAATGATTAAGGGCTGATAACCCAAAATCATGAGGTATTGATGTGTAGAGCGAGTTCACGTCTAGGGACATCCAGACTTAACTGTTCTCCCACCCATATGGCTTCAGCAGATCAAGAAGGTGAGTTCCATCTTGGATGTAGGACTACAACCCCTGGGCCAGTGGTTGTAAGTGGTGGTCAATATATTTAGATAGGCCAGAAGTTATGCTGTCAATCGCAGCAATGATTGGTCTGCCAGGGGGATTGGTGATACTCTTGTGTATCTTGGGTATGTGATAAAAGTAAGGCGTGTGGTAATAATCCCTGCGCAAAATGAAGCTTCGTTTTTACTAATGATACTTTGCGAGAGTGCTAGATTGATAAGTGTGTAAATTTGTATTTTGTAACGGATCTGAGCTTAATTTGGAGTATGTGAGATGGTCACCTAATAGGCGTTCTGTTTCCAAAATGTAGTTGGTGCGGTCTTGTATGACAATCACACCGCCCTTGTCTGCAGTTTTGATTATAAGTTCATCATTTTTTATAAGGGATGACAGGGCAGTATTTTCTTGTTGGGTCAGGTGGCCAAGATCCGTAGTATGAGGAATGGGATGAGAACACATCCTCTAAGATTTGCAAAAACCATATTATAGAAGGTAATAAGGTGCGGCCCTTTGGATTGATAAGGGTAAAATATGGATTTGGGTTTTAAAATAGAATGTATTATTGGTGGAGAGGTATGGAGGTGTTGAATGTATAAATCAAGCCCTGTATAGGACTCATCATGATACAATTGTTCTAGCATCTCAATAACATCTGTGTCAAAGTCAAAATCACATGGGTCTTCCACAGGCCCAGACAAAGTTGGACCCTTAACAGTGTCAGAAAAAGGTGTGTTTTTGGCATTTTTTAGCTGAAAAATAAATAAAGTCAGATTCCTTACGTACCTGTTCAAATCTTTGAACAGTACAAAGGGATCTGGTTTGTTGGAGGGAGAAAAATTTAGGCCATGGCTTAGCAAGGACATCTCTGCTGAGGAAAAAATATGTTTAGACAGGTTGAAAATCTTTACAGTTTCCAATTTTTGAACGGATTTGACTCTAGTTCTGCCTCTGCTCTCTCTGCAGCCTCTCCTGCAAATTTTCTTTTGCTAGGTGCGGCTGGAGAGGGGTTCTCCAATAAAAAAGAACAACAAGATACAGAATTATACAGAGAAATGTGGGAACCAAATGTGATGGGTATAATATTATTATGTCCCACATGTCCTGAAGTGGAAGGAATTTGATCATTATGGTGCTCGGAATTACGTGGTTTCGGGATTCTGTTCATGAGGGAATTGGCTCATAGTAGTCCTCAACTACGTAACACGGGCAGTTCTATGATGGTAGTTGAGAACCATAGTCTTCCCACTCCCAATATTGCATCGGACCATGACTCTGGTACACCCATACCTTCCCTACCTTGGAAACTATAGTGCCATTTGTACTACTAAAAATTATATGAAAAACAGCAGAGAAAAATGTAATACATTAAAGTGTTTGTTCACCAATGCCAGAAGTCTGCCAAGCAAAATAGGTGAGTTGGAAGCTCTGGTGCATGAGGAGAGCTATGACGTAATCGGTATTGCTGAAACTTGGCTTCAATCCTCACATGACTGGGCTATTAATATTCCTGGCTATGCACTCTTTCGGAGAGACAGGGTAAAAAGGAAAGGTGGCGGGGTCTGTCTCTATGTGAGAAGTAATCTCAAAGCAAGCTTGAAAGAGGACCTGGTTGATGGAGAGTGTGATGAGGCTGAAGCATTATGGATGTGTGTAGTTCAAAGTTAATCATTGGAGTTTGTTATAGACCACCCAATGTTAATGAGTAGGTGGAGACTCAGCTCCTTGCACAGATGGAAAGGGCTGCAAGGGCTGGGACGGTGATAATAATAGGGAATTTTAACTACCCAGAAATTGACTGGAGTAATGGCACAGCTGGGACAATTAAAGGGCAAAAATTTATAAACCTATTGCAGGACAATTTTATGGTCCAGTTTATTGAGGCCCCAACTAGGAATGATGCTCTGTTGGACTTGGTAATCTCAAACCATGCAGAGCGTATTACTAATGTTCAGATAAAGGAACACCTGGGTAGCAGTGATCATAACTGAAGCAGGTAATACCGCCACCCAGGTGTACTTCAGGTAAATGCAAGATCATTTTCAGTGACCCCCGGATCCGTGAGAAATCAAAATGACACATGGAAACGGATAGTGTGTTCATTAGATCTCTGGTTTTTATTCAGTGTTAGAGTGGCTTATATGGAAAAGAAAGATAGGAGGGGAAATGTCTTAACACATACGTTTCTAAAAATTATACAAACTCAGTATATTCTTATCTTGTGTTAAACTTGATTCAGCAGTATCCATGAATCAGCTTAACCACAAATACGTAGCAGGGTGTGTCTCTTTGCAAACTGTTAGTATGTCAAAACACATTATTGAAAAGTTAATTTCTACTTAAAAATGGTGTCAATAATTTCATACATTCTATTATAATCCCCTCTTTTATCACGAACGTGATAATAACAAACCCTGAAGCCCCCGACATTCACCTGGACTACTTTCTCATAAATCATTATCCTAAGCATGTAAAAATAGAGAACAATAAACAGATAATCTCAGCTTCATAGCAATTGTCCATGACGACGCCTCTTACGGGGAAACGCCGCGTAGGGTGGAGCTCAGGACCCTGACGTCACCATGCCCCAAGCTGACTGGCTGCCGCCACAGCGGGGTTTCAGTGCTCTTTTGAAAATTTAGTTTTTTCTCCATATGGATGTCAGTTTACCCGTTTTAAGAATAAAGGGTACTTCGTTTTTACATGCTGCACCATGAAGTCTTCTTATTTTCTCTTCTAAATTGGTATCCTTTACATCGTATGAGCGTGCCTGCAGTCTCAAGGCAAACCAGGAGTCGGAGTTTCGACGAGTGGAGTGAGGACACAGAGGACTGCATTGCTGACACCTTATTCGGTGTAGTTGCTGAGCCCTTTTGGTCCCTGTAATAGGGACCCACCTGGTCTGGTAAGCCTCCTGTCTATACATCTTGATTGAAGTATATTCCAACTTTTGAAGATCTTTCATCACTTTGATACATGCTGGCTGGCTCTGCATCATCTATGGACTTTTCCCTTGTTTGTTTGTTTATGAGTTTATTGCTTCTCCTACTGCCGTGAGAGTCAGGCAGTTGAAGCTTATGGACTTTCTTGGTGTGTTTATATACTCACTCAGTAGGGAACATTTTTTTGTTTAATATTTTTATATATATAATTATTTTTTTTGTGTGTTAGTACATACATATACCACTTTTTGGCACGTTGGTTGCCACTTATACGGTTGCGCATTTATTATTTATTTTTGCATATCTGTATCACTCCCTTGTGATGCTCACTGGAATTTCGTAGACCTTGGGCGTGCGTCATGGCTAACCCTCAAGGTGTCATTCCAGGAATATTTTTCAGCAGGTGTCCGCCTTTACTCATCTCAGCATCTCCCATGGCATTTGAACAACAAAGATGAACAATGAAGATGAACAATGAAGATTTCCATGTAAAAGCTGTAGTCATCTCTTCATCCGGATAGGGTATAGGGCAGGGTATGAATGGGGTATAGGGTAGGAATAAGATTGGCATTTCTTCTGGCTGGCTGGGGCGGATATTCCTCATCCAACATGAATAATCACAGAATCTATCTGATCAATTAAGGCCTTAACCATTGGAGGTATTAAAAATAATATTCCTCATTAACTCAAACATAAGTAAAGCATGCAGAAATATTAAATGTTTCTCAGCAACAGTCTTCATTATGTAGATTCAATATGTTTAAACTAAACATTTTTTCAAATCCAGTATTACAGCAGGACTTCAATAAAACTTAAACAACTTTAGTTTCTTCTATCCCCGGGACCCAAGTGGACCCGAGGAACTCAGAACAACATTTTACCCAAACACATATTCTGACTCAGAAGTCAGTCTCCTAACTTTTCAAATATATCTGATCATCATCAGCAACAAACAAAACATTGATGGATAAACTTCATTACATCATTAACACTTCATGATTGAAACTCTGGGAATTCAAAACGTAAATATATCCAGAATGGTCACTCTGACTGTTATTCAAACAAACTTTCCCATCATATTTTAGTACCTCATGGACTCAATATATGCAGCAATTTATTTTGTATATCCTGTTTTTTTAACCCAAACTTTTAGGGAAATATATATTATCAGGAACATGGGCCTAATAACTTCTACTCCCTGAACAAGAAAACACAATATGAGACAACCATCTCTTTGTGTACATTTTAAACCAACACTTAAGATACTTTACTAATCAAATAATACCTTGTGCATTCATTAAACACAATACAACCACTTTCTCCTTTTATTCACATCCATTTGGCCACTCCATTCATTCTTCATTTAGAAATGTTTTCCATATTGCCCTTTTGAACATCTTTTAAGCACCTTTTACCATTACTTTTTTTTTTTTTTAAATATCTCTCATATTTTTTCCTAGTGCATAGGATTACACAAACCTTAAGTTACTTCCTTTTTCTTTACCAACCACAATTCCTCTGGCGTAGCGCCTAGAATACATAACTTCCTTGGATGAGGCTGGCTCACACACCTGCGGTGCATTCGCACTCCGCACTGCCCAAAAAGGTGTGCGTTTTCTAGGCAGTGTGGTCCGGCTTACGTGCGAATTCAGGACCATTGACTTCTAAGGGAACGCTTCTGAATCGCACATGTCATTCAGTTGTGAACAGTATAAAATCCTGACCTGATATGCAATCCTGACCTGATCCTGATCAAAAACTCACATGAAGCGCTGAACAACTACTTTGTCAATTAGCTGTGAAAACAGAGCTCAAACTCGCACTGCATATGTGTGAACCCAGCCCTAAAATTGTATTTAACCAAAAAAAAGAAAATCAAACATTTTAAAATCCCCAATCATTGTTCATACAGCCTAAACACAAATTAAAACCATTTGCACAAATATCCATTCCCTTGTCTTGTAACAGGCAATGTCCTTATACAAAGCAAAAGTTCGTTTTTTTTTTTACTCAACATCAACAAAACTATATTTGTCGAAACTGAAAAGAAAAACAACACCTTTTAACTTCAATAACGTAAGGATAGGCAATTACACAATTAAAACAGTCCCCAAAGTCAGACTCCAAAGCCCCGTACACACGATCGGTTTGACTGATGAAAACCGTCCGATGGATGGTTTTCATCAGACCAACTGATCGTGTATGGTACCCATCGGTCTTTTTTCCATCGGTTTTAAAAAATAGAACTTGTTTTAAAATTTTCCGATGGATAAAAAACCGATCGAAAACTCTGATCGTCTATGGGCAAGTCCATCGGATAAAAAACCCACGCATGCTCAGAATCAAGTCGACGCATGCTCAGAAGCATTGAACTTCATTTTTCTCGGCTCATCGGAGTGTTTTACGTCACCGCGTTTGGAACGGTCGGTTTTTTGACTGATGGTGTGTGGGCAAGACTGATGGAAAACAGTTTCATCGGATATCCGATGGACAAATCCATTGGACAAAAATCCATAGGTTATCCGACCGTGTGTACGGGGCTCAAGGCTCTATCTCCACTACTGTGAGTTGCCGTGCAACTTGACACATGCGAAGTCGCATGACAAGTCAAAAACCCATGTAATTCAATGATCCCTGTTTTAATTTGTGCGACTCAAGTCGCAGCGACGCAAAAAGGTTCTTGCACTATTTTGTTCCTACTTCGGTGTGACCTTTTCTTACACTTTTACATGACATTGCATCAAAAATCGCATTGCAAAGTCGCACTGCAAATTACGCAAATCTGGGGTTGCAATAGTGGAAACAGAACCTAACTGAAATAATCAAAATACCCCATGTATAAGTTGAATTGCTACTAAAAAAAAATTGTATCTGATCAGATTCCTCAAAAAAAACATTTGGTACCAGCGCATACATGTAATTTATCAGTGACGTCACATTCCCCTTTTAAGGTTTCCAATAAACTATGCATTGCATTGGACATGGGAATATGTGCCCAACACATTTCATGAGTTGCAACATTTTAACAATAAACATCTATATAGATAACTTTTCTGAATTAAATCCTTTAACATTTTCTCCACCTCAGCAAGTCTCTCGGACTCGCTGAATATGGAATGCAAATATAGCAGTATGCTTTGCGCAAAAAGCGTTGACGAAGGTATGGTCGGTTGTTTGATCCCCTCTTTCACTTGAAGTGAAATAGCAGATTTATGCAAGCGGACATATACCTCTGTGTATTGTGCTAAACAATACTTTGGATAAGAGGAATCACTCAAATAAAGCACCACACACAGATGAGTACCCTACTCTGTCCCTCTCACCTGCCCACTTTAGCAACGCTCTCCTACTTGGCAGGATCAAAGGACATATATCAATTACTCAACAATTCATTTGCATTCAGAAGAAAAAACAACTTATACTTTAAATTGGAATTCCAAGACAACAACAAACAAACACATAAAATGTAAGCATTTTTCTCTGAGCAGATGGAAGAGAATTCCCTATACTAACAACAACTTTCTTGTATAGCATAGCTAAAACCCCTTTGTCCCATCTGCACCACAGCGACAACATTTATAAACATACAGGCGGTCCCCTACTTACAAACATCCGACTTACAAACGGAGGGAGACAACAGGAAGTGAGAGGAAATCTACCCCTAGGAAGGGAAATTCTCTCCTGTAAGCATTTTTATGGGAAAAAGATACCTCCACTGGAGCTTTATCACCAGTCCATGTTTCCCTAACAACCAAAAAATTTCAAAATCCATTTGTCATTGGGATGGAAAGTGAGGTGAAATCTTCTGAACAGGTGCACAGACAGCAAAACAAATGTTACAGGGGTGTAACCCTTCCCTATGAAGCTACCCCTAAAAAATGTACCTGTTTTGACTTACAAACAAATTCAACTTAAGAACAAACCTACAGTCCCTATCTTGTTTGTAACCCGGGGACCCCCTGTACATACAAAAGTACTTACCACTCTCACGATATTTGGACTGTAGACCACTTTGACTGTCTCACCTTACAGTCAGTGTATCTACACAACAAATAATACTTATTACTTCTATGCGACAGAAAGAAAAGCGAAAGAAGGTTGGGTCACTGAAATATAATCCTCATTAACCTTTTCAGCTCCTTGCCAAAAGGACTGTCGTGTACACTTTTCTACAGCGTTCCCAAAACGCTTCTAATTAGGACCTTCTGAGAGGTACTTTACAGCGTTCCCAAAACGCTTCTAATTAATTAGGACCTTCTCAAAGGTGCTTTCAAAGGCGGATTTTCCCAAAAAAATCCCCTATACACCAAGGCGTGGTTCGTATCCCTCTTCTACATAAATTTAGTTCGAGATGAAATTTAAATCAGAGCTAAGGTAAGAGAAAACAGTCTGTCTAAAAGACAAAAGGATTCTTCTTACCAAAGGTGATTTTTTCATCCCCACCACTGCCACCATCTGAAGCAGGTAATACCGCCACCCAGGTGTACTTCAGGTAAATGCAAGATCATTTTCAGTGACCCCCGGATCCGTGAGAAATCAAAATGACACATGGAAACGGATAGTGTGTTCATTAGATCTCTGGTTTTTATTCAGTGTTAGAGTGGCTTATATGGAAAAGAAAGATAGGAGGGGCAATGTCTTAACACATACGTTTCTAAAAATTATACAACCTCAGTATATTCTTATCTTATGTTAAACTAGATTCAGCAGTATCCATGAATCAGCTTAACCACAAATACGTAGCAGGGTGTGTCTCTTTGCAAACTGTTAGTATGTCAAAACACATTATTGAAAAGTTAATTTCTACTTAAAAATGGTGTCAATAATTGCATACATTCTATTACAATAACATGATTTCATTTGATGTTAGCTGTAATCAAGAAATACATACAGGAAAGATAAAAACACTTAATTTCAAGAAAGCACATTTTCCAAGGATGAGGGCTGCTCTCCAGGACTTAGACTGGGAGGGAAAATTGGCATTGATATACACAGAACAGAAATGGGAATTCTTCAAAAAGACTGTTTGGGACCTCACTGCAAAGTATATTCTCATGGGCAATAAGTTTAAAAGGCTAAAAATAAAACCTATGTGGCTCACGGTTAAAGTTAAAAAAGCTATAAAACAATAAGAAAAGAGCTTTTAAAAAATATAAAAATGAAGGAACACTAGTGTTTAAATGTTACAAAGAATATAACAGGATATGTAAAAAGGAAATCAAGGATGTAAAAATTCAAAACGAACGACAGATTGCAAAAGATAGTAGGACAAACCCCCAAAAACTCTTCAAATATATTAATAGTAAAAAGGTCTGGTCTGAGCATGTAGGCCCTTTACAAAATAATCGAGAGTGGGTGACTGGGGACAAAGAGAAGGCTAATTTATTAAATACTTTCTTCAGCTCTGTGTATACAATGGAGCATGGGGGAGATCATGTCCATAATGGGGGTGGTAGTGACACAGCCCCAAATCCACAACGGCTCAAAAGTGATATGGTCCAGAAATATTTAGACAGAATAAAGGTGGATAAAGCACCTAGACCAGATGGCATACACCCACGGATCCTAAAATAATTGAGCTCTGTAATTTCAAAGCTATTGTATCTCATTTTTAGGGACTTAATGACAGGAATAGTACCACTGGATTGGCGCAGGGCCAATGTGGTGCCTATATTTCAAAAGGGAAAAAAGTCTTTAGCAAGTAACTATAGACCTGTTAGTTTAACTTCTATAGTTGGGAAGATACTGGAGAGATTAATAAAAGACCACATAGATGAGTTCTTGCTGGAAAAAAACGATTTAAGCAACAGACAGCATGGATTCATGAAAGACAGAAGTTGTCAGACAAACCTGATTTCTTTTCATGAAGAGGTAAGTGGCGGTGGATGTGGTATACTCGGATTTTGCAAAAGCATTCCATACAGTTCCGCACATACGGCTCATGTGTAAGGTAAAGTCTACAGGATTGGAAATATCAGTTTGTAAATGGATAGAAAACTGGCTAAAAGACAAAATTCCGATAAGCCCCCCGCCCGCAGACCCCCATAACCACCGGGCAAAGGTTGTGGGGATGAGGCCCTTGTCCCCATCAACATGGGGACATCCTCCCCATGTTGAGGGCATGTGGCCTGGTACGGTTCAGGAGGGAGGGGGGGCCGCTCTCTCGTCCCCCCCTCTTCCCCTGCATCCGGCCAGGTTGCGTGCTCGGATAAGGGTCTGGTATGGATTTTTGGGGGGACTCCACGCCATTTTCTTTTAAGTTTGGGGTGGAGTTCCCCTTAATATCCATTCCAGACCTGAAGGGCCTGGTAATTGAATTCTGGGGGACCCCCACACTTTTTTTTTTTTATCAATGACTTTTGTATGTATTGCCGGGAGCCGACAATTCATTAATAGCCGCGAGTGAGTTTTAAATGACTTTTTCCTTCAAAAATATTTTTTTTTGCAGGGACAGTTCTAAGCACAGGAAACATGCGCCACTTTACATGCATATCATACACACCCCCCAGGTACGAAATTTAAAGGAATATTTCACTTTTATTTTTTCATTTTAAGCATTGTTAAAATCACTGCTCCCGAAAAAACGGCAGTTTTTAAAACTTCTTTTTGCATTGATACATGTCCCCTGGGGCAGGACCCGGATCCCCAAACACTTTTTAGGACAATAACTTGCATATAAGCCTTTATAATTAGCACTTTAGATTTCGAACGTTCGAGTCCATTGTATTTAATAGGGTTCTAAAGTTCACACGAACATTTTGTCTGTTCGCAGGTTCTGGTGCAAACCGAACAGGGGGGTGTTCGGCTCATCCCTGCTCTTGAGAAGAGGAGAATAAGGGGGGATATGATTAACATGTACAAATGTATAAGGGGTCCATATAGTGAACTTGGTGTTGAGTTATTCACTTTACGGTCAACACAAAAGACAAGGGGGCACGCTTTACGTCTAGAGGAAAAAAGGTTTCATCTCCAAATACGGAAAGGTTTCTTCACAGTAAGAGCTGTGAAAATGTGGAACAGACTCCCTCCAGGAGGTGGTTCTGGCCAGCTCAGTAGATTGCTTTAAGAAAGGCCTGGATACTTTTCTAAATGTACATAATATAACTGAGTACTAACATTTATAGGTAAAGTTGATCCAGGGTAAATCCGACTGCCTCTCGGGGGATTAGGGAGGATTTTTTTCCTCTGCTTTAGAAAATTGGATCATGCTCTGCTGGGGTTTTTTGCCTTCCTCTGGATCAACTGTGGGTATAGAATTGGGTATACGGGATTGTAGGATATTTTATTTTTTTATTTTTTATTTTTTTATGGTTGAACTGGATGGACTTTGTGTCTTTTTTCAACCTGACTAACTATGTAACTATGTAGCAGAATCCCTAAACCACGTAATTCCGAGCACTTTGCAGAGATAACAGAGCTGGAATTCGCACTGCACAAGTGTGAATCCAGCCTAAAAGACATTTTCATCTGCTAAAAAGCAACATTAAACTGCATGTTTGATAAGCAACATGCACTTGACCAGCCCCTGCAGAGCAAAAATTAGGCAGGGACCCTTTTGCTGCATGAAACACTTACCCAGCAGCACATTACAATTAGGGTTGCCACCTCATTCCTTTAAAACCAAACACATATTAATTTCACAGGTTCTGTGGCTAATTAAAGTGGTAATTAAACTCACTTGGTAGCTTATCTGCATCAAATTTAGCTCAGAACCTGTGTAATTCATATGTGTTTGGGTTTAAAGAGATGAGGTGGCAACCAATGCATGTGCTGCTGGTCTCCCTAAAACCACCCTGTTGAAAATAATTTTTAAGAGAATATTGAATAAGGGCATTAGCCAGTGCATTTCAATGGAAAATAAATTTAAAAGAGCTAATAAAAGTCTGGGGTGGCTTAACTCAAACATAAAAATGCTTATAAAAGCAAAGGAGAAGGCCTTCAAAAAATACAAGGCTGAGGGATCATCATCAGCATTCCAAATTTACAAAGAATGCAACAAGAAATGTAAGGGTGCAATAAGGGTGGCTAAGATAGAACATGAAAGGCACATAGCGGTGGAGAGTAAAAAAAAACAATAAATTATTTAAGTACATTAATAGTAAGAAAGGGAGGTCAGATCATATTGGTCCCATAAAGAATAATGAAGGCAATCTGGTTACTAAGGATGCAGAGATGGCGAAAGTATTGAATTTATTCTTCTCCTTAGTCTTCACAAGGGAATCGGGGGGTTTCAGTAACCAAAACTGCAATTTTTATCCTCAAAAAAAAAAAGAAAAGGGGCGCCTCTGAGTATATATCATAAGAATAATTTTTTTTTTTTCCTCAATGGATTTTTATTGGCATATTTCAAATGTTACAGAGTCATAAACAAAAAATATAAGAATATAAGAAAGTGCCTACATATGTAACAAGTCCGTCCACATAAGATTTGGATTGTACAAAAAGAATACAATCAATAATATTCTGTCTGTCGTTACATAAGTATTACGGGTTCATCCGCAAACAGATAGTGCATTGATCAAATTCTAGTACCAAGGTGGAGGTTGGTACAGAGGACAGGTAAAGCTATTCATGTAAGTTAGGGTGGAGAGGGGAGACCCCACTTAAGCACCCCTTATAGGGAGCAAAACTGTGCCCGCGTGTTGACCCCCCTCCCCCCCCTCGTCAAGTGCCCTCTGTACCCACATATTAACAGACAAGTTATCAAACCAAGTTAAAGAGTGAACGCTGTTGTGAGACCGGGAGATTTAATCCATTCTTTCCACAGTTCCCATAGTTGGGCAATCTTCATTTTACTATTCTGCTTTAGTGCTAGGGAAGTTTCGTGTGTAAAGTGTTCATGAGTGGATTGAACTACATCTTTAATCGTAGGGGGAATTGGGTCTTTCCACTTACGGGTTATACTAAGGTGAGCTGCTAGTAGTATGTGAATTATAATGTGTTTTGATGGATTTGGGATTTTTTCTATTTCCAGGGATAGTAGGGCTAAGGATGGTGAGGCTATGATTGACAGAGGAGTGACCACAAAGATTAATTGGAAAACGGAGTACCAATAATGTTTAAGTTTGGAACATTTCCAAAATGTATGCAATAGATCACCTTTTTGTCCGCAGTTCCTCCAACATGTGCTAGGGAGTGATGAGTTAAATTTGGATAATCTGTCAGGAGTCAAGTACCAACGGTACGTCAGTTTAAACGCAAGTTCCCACAATGTTGAGCAGCAAGTAGCTTTGTATGTGGATTTACACGCTGTTTCCCATTGTAGAATTGTGAATTGTTGTCCTAAATCATTTTCCCAGCGCAATAGTGCTGTTGAAGTAGTAAAGGTGGATTTTTGTTGTAGTAAAGAATAGAACCGAGAAATTCCCCTCCGATGATGTGCAGGGGATCTAAAAAAAATCCACGCTATTTGGGGTATTTTCCATGCCCATGTTTTAAGTGAAGTGAGGCAATGATGGGTGCGTGCGTATAAGAACCAATCAGAGTGCGAGAGTTGGTATTCTTTCTGAAGTTTGGTAAAGGATTTGATGCGATTATTATAAAGTAGATCTGAGATATATATAATGCCCTTGTGTTTCCAATGTGTGTAGGAGGCTGTTTCTAGTATGTGGGTCAGGGAGTCTATGGTGACGGGGATGGTCGCTTGATTGGAGTAGAGTGCTGAGAGCTGTGTGAATCTGGACCAAACCTTGCTAGTCGCCTTCATGGTCGGTGAGACGTGGATGTGGGGCCTTGTCCTTAGTGTTGAGATGAATAGCCAAGAAGCTAAATTGCCTCCTGGTATCATAGATGCCTCTATCTTCCCCCACAACGTGGTTGGGGGGATTCTAGAAACCATTTCTTAGCTTGTGTGAGTATAGATGCCATGTAGTAATCCTGAAAGTCAACAGAACCAGTCCCTCCTGCTAAGCGATGTTTGATTAGTTGAGCATGGCTGCATCTAGCTTTTTTGCCTTTCCAAAGAAATTTGGTCAGGATCGATTGCAATGATTTGAAGTAGTAAAGAGGTATAGGAATTGGTATAGTTCTAAATAGGTACAAGATTTGGGGAAGATGGAACATTTTAAATGCTGCCAATCGACCCATCCACGAGAATTCAAAGGACGCCAGCCTGGTGAGATGCGTTTGAAGAGTGGATCTGATTGGTAAATAGTTAGAAGCAAATAGTGCTTTTGTTGTAGTAGTCAGCTGGATGCCCAAGTAAGTTATGCTATTTTTAGCCCAAGTGTATGGAAATTTCATTTTGAGTTGGTTTTCTGTGGGTGTGTCCAGACCTAAGTTGAGCACGTATGATTTAGTTTCATTGACTTTGTAGTATGATACTTCACTAAACCAGGCTAGCGTCCTCTGGACCTCAGGAAGGGATCTGTCAGGGTCCGTGATCATGAGGATCACGTCGTCTGCAAACAAACTTATCTTATGGTCTAAACCAGCAATGGGTATACCTGAGATTTCGCTGTTATTTCTGATATGTTCGGCAAGGGGTTCCATGACTAGGTTGAATATAATGGGTGAGAGTGGGCAACCTTGTCTTGTGCCATTGGTAATTTGGAATGGAGAGGAAAGGGTGTCTGCAGAAAATACTTTGGCCGAAGGATTGGAGTATAGGGCCATTATGGCATTGTGTATCGTACCCGTAATACCGAACTTGTATAGAACCTCCGATATATATCCCCAGTGGACCCTATCGAAGGCCTTTTCGGCATCTAGTGATAATAGAAGGGCCGGGATTTTTTGCGTTTCTACATGATGTATGATATTGATTATCCTTCTAGTGGCGTCCGACGCTTGGCGTCCTTTAGTGAATCCTGATTAGTCTATTGATATAAGGAAAGGGAGTATGTCCTCTAGTCTGTTGGCTATCAATTTGGTGTAAATTTTTAAATCAAGGTTGAGCAGTGAAATGGGTCGGAAGTTTTTTGGAGATGTGGGATCTTTGCCAGGTTTAGGGAGGGTTATAATCATGGCATTGAGCATATCAGTAGGGAAAGAGGCTGAAGTTGCTGTTAGGTTGAACAGTTGGCACAGAGTGGGAGCTAATACATGCTTGAACTTCTTATAATATTCCCCAGTGAAGCCGTCAGGGCCAGGGGATTTGGAGTTAGGTAGATTATTTATTATTGCAAGTATTTCCTCAGCTGTGAAGGGAGTATTTAATTTCTCAAGTTGTTGGGGGGACACAGTCGGGAGATTCAAACCTCCTAGGAAGGATCCAATCCCCGCCTGGGAGGGTTGGGTAGTGGAGGCATCATCCTTGAGGTTGTATAGATCCTCATAGTAGGTACTAAAGGAGTTCGCTATGTCTTGGGGTTTAAGAAGTTTTTCGTTCGTGTGAGGGTGATGTATGTACGGGATTTTTGTTTTGGTTCTATGACCCTTAACTCGAAGGGACATTGCCTTTCCTGCCTTGTTCCCTGTAGTGTATGAAGTGGCTTTGAGAATTCTGTATGATTTAGCACATTTTTCAAGTAGAAGGGCCCTTAGCTCGTGGCGAAGGGTGAATATTTTAGATTGGAGAAGTGGTGATGGGTTGGATTTATTCAGTGATTCGGATTTGGCTATCTCAGCTGTGAGTTCATCTAACCGTTGGGACCTTTTTTTTTTGGCTCTAGCTCCCATTTGGATGAACACTCCTCGCATGACTGCCTTGTGTGCGTTCCATATCACCAGCGGGTCAGATACCGATGCCTGATTGATTGAAAAGTACTCTTCCAAATGGCGCTCAATATGGGTAGAATAGAGTGGTGTAGTTAGGAGATAGTTATTGACTCTCCAAATAAAGTTATTGGGTTGACAAGAGTCATCAGATATGGTAATGCTAATGGGGGCATGATCTGACCAGGTGGTGGTATGAATGGTAGAGTTTGAAATTTTATGCAGTAACCGACTGTCAGTTAGGAATAAATCAATCCGTGAGTAGGTATTGTGACACGGCGAAAGGAACGTGAAATCCCTCTCGCTCGCATGACAACACCTCCACAGGTCAAATAGATCATTGGAACTAATAAACGGATCTAAAGGAGAGGTATTTCTGTGAGTCCCCGCAGTGGAGTCTATTGAGTTGTTCGGGACCATATTAAAGTCCCCACAAATGAGCAAATGTCCTTGTTGGATCTTACGGGCAGCCCGTAGTGTCTTCCTGAGAAAAGTCATTTGGCCATAGTTTGGGGCATAAATGGAGACCAGGGTAAAGGAGATATTGTTGATTGTGCAAATTAGGATAATATATCGCCCTTCCGGGTCAATGACACAGTTCTGCAGGGTGAAAACAACAGTGTTTCTGATCGCTATCATTACTCCGCGTTGTTTTTTACCAAAGGAGGAACGAAACACATGGGGGAATTGTTTGTGTTGGCAGGCAGGAGAGGAAGTCGCAACAAAGTGCGTCTCCTGTACGCAAAGAATGTCACAGTTCTGGGTAATGGCTGATTTCCATAGGGAGGACCTTTTTGCTGGGTGGTTTAGTCCATTCGCATTGAGTGATAGGATAGTGATCCCCATGCTGAATGGAGGTGTGGTGAGTCCGTGAAGCAACTACTTACAGTTGTGGAAGAATGAAGGAGGAATAATCAATCCACCGGTCGATGTGGGCGAGAATACTTCTGTTGGAGATTTGAGAAGGAAGTAGTAAATTCAGTCCTTGGATCTATAGAGGTATAAAACAAGTTAGATTTGAAGATCAACAAACTTCATGTGTGAACGAATTGTAGATGTCTGAAGCAGGTGAAGGCACTTGCAGAAGCGCAATCAAAAAGAAAGAAAAACAACACAAAAAAAAAACAACAGGGTCAAGAAGAAAAAAAAAAATAGACCCCGCTTTTTAGTAAAGACTAAGTGAACAAACTAAGCTCACAGGTGTGTCAGCATGAACCAGCTCCTCAGAGCAACTGACAACTAATGGGGGTAAGTTCAGTAAGCTGGTGTTAAGCACGCGACCAGACTGGACTAAGGTAGTCGCATAATGATGCAATTTGAGCTAGTAGATCAACGTTGGTTGTTTCTGCGGTTCTCCCTGTTACTTCCAAAGGTGAACGGGTTTGGTGTACCGTCATCGTCAGTTTGGTTGAGGGGAGGATCTGGTAGGATTCCCCATGCTTTAAGTAGTTTCAAGCCCCCTTCCAGGGTGGAGATGGTGTGAGGAATGCCGTTGTAAGTGACCAAGATGGTCGCTGGGTGGCGCCATTTGTATATAATTTTGTGATTGTTCATCGCCTTAGTGATAGTTTTAAGTTGCCGACGCATTTGGAGTGTATGTTGAGATAGGTCTGCAAACAGTTGTATATCAGAGTATGGTGCAGGGAGTGGTGACAGTTCTCTAGCTTTCATAAGTATCTGTCCTTTCGCTTGGAAAAAATGTACTCGCAGAAGTACATCTCGGGGTACCTCTGCTTCCAGGTGGCGTGGTTTAGGCAGCCTGTGTATACGATCAAACGTAAGCTCAATCGGGGAAAGTTCCGGGAGCATGCTGGAAAACATAGCGGTGGCATAATTGCGCAATTCTGTAGGTTGAACGGACTCAGGGATTCCGCGTATTTTAAGGTTATTGCGTCTGGAACGGTCCTCGAGGTCCGCTAATTTTGCTTTGATCCAGAGAGATTCCTCTTTCTGATCATTGTATGCATCCACTAATTCATTAACAGTGTCAGTACATTCCTCCATTTTTTTTTCCACACATTGCACCCTATTGTCCATGTGTTTCATTTCTAGTGAGAAAGTATTAATCAGGGATGAGAAGTTGGACATGAGAGAAGACTGCAGCGATAGGAGCATGTCTTTCATAGTGGTGTCTAGCACCGGTTGTCCTGATGTTGGGAATTGTGCTATGGAGGATTGTAATGATGAAACAGCAGAGTTATTATGCAGGCCTGTACTCACTGTGATTGAGGCCTGGTCCGAGAGATCCATCCGCATCCTCGATTTCGCCGGGCTCTGGGACACCGGGGTTGCAGGAGAGGTATCCAAAGGAAGGGAGGAACGATTTCCAGCTGGTATGTTCTGTGGATGACCCCCCGGGGTTCCGAGAACTGCAGAGAGTGGTGCGCTGAGGGTCCGGCACCGCCATCTTGGTTTCGCCGGCGGGGCTGGAAGGAGAAGGATTCCAGGCGTTTTAAGCCTCTATCCTGGATGCGTTTGCGGGACAACATGACGGCGCAGCCTGGCAGGTACGATCGCTGTGCTGTGGGGCAGAGTAGGGGGTAGTCAGTGCTCGATAGTCGCTGATTGTCCGGTCTGGATGGCGGAGCTCACTGCTTAAGCGGCCATCTCCGTGCACGCGCAAGCCACGCCCCATCATAAGAATAATTTAATAAACAACAACATCCACTCACATGGAGAACAGGTAAGTTGCATTCAGGTCCGGCTGCTGGACTGAATAGATGGAGTGGGACTGCAAGTCACAGCAAGTCCTGTAAAGCTGGCACCACATCAGATCCGAGCAGGATGGAGTGGGATGGCTGAGCACAGCGTGGTTTTCTTCAGTGATCCAGGCTTTGGCATATCTTGGTCTATCAGAGAAAGTCCGTCTGAAGAAGATATGGGTTCCAGATAAGGTGTAGTCGAGAAGGACAAGCATCAGTGGTTATGGCAAGCTGTGCTGTGGCTTCAGTGTGCACTCTGTCTCTGTAGAGTAGGAAGTAAACATGGCCGTGTATTCAGAGTGAGGCTTGGTGAGGTTTGGAGAGCACGGCGCCCGGCAATGACATCACACACATGCGACATGTTTCAAAGCTAGCAAGCCATTGGTGGAAGAATGGCCGCGCCTCTTTTTCAACCATAAAGTGTGTGAGAGAGCTGGATGGGACATTTTATAGGCTGACAGGGGGCGGGGCCAAAACTGAGATTTGAAAAAAAAATCAGCAATGCTAAGGGGAAAAAAACATATAAGCAGACACAATGCAAGTGGAATAAATATAACATAAAACAAAAGATGATGAATAAAAATTCAGGGGGAAGTAAACATTTAGAAAAAAAATAAATAAAAAAATTGCAAGGAAACTGAATGGTGGGAATAGGATTAAAAATATACATACATACATACATACATACATACATACATACATGTAGCGACCTCACCACTCTCACCCCTTCTCATTCTCGGCTTATTTGTCTCGTCTAGGGGTTAGTACTGGGGGGAGGGATGCGATACACCACGGCCCATGTCCCCCAGAGGGTATAGAGGTGAAAGCCAGAACTATCGGGTTTGGTATGTATGTCTCAGGGTCAGATCCTTTCTCCTAAATGACTCCCTTTGCTTCCAGTAACCAGAGTTCCACACGCTGAAAAGGTCCAACTCCTATTTATTCTTCCCAATAAATAGTCATACAGCACAGACAGGTTGAGACCCATATAACACTTCAGTATTTGTGGGGAGTAGGCCAAGGCACAATTCTTTAAGTACAGCTAACCACTGTGGTGTCACCAATGGTTATGATGTATAATCGCTGCCACCGACTATATAGAACAAGAGCGTGAATTACCTTCGCTATCGCTGCCCCTATCAAAGGGAAGACATCCATCCAAGAGAGTTACTGGAGGCCTCTCCGTCACCAGCAAATGCTGCGCCGGACTTTCCGGAGAAGTTCCGCTCACCAGCCTCCTTGTCTCAGACACGGGCACCCAAGGCTTTAGGGCCCCTCGGATTCCTCCACCCTCGCGGAACCCAGTCGAAGGTACTGAGTCCCAGGCCTCCGCACTAGTACCTCACCCCAGGCTAAAGGTGCCTGGGATAGACTCCATCTCCCGCTCCGGCCAGGTCAAGGGCACCTGAGCCCGGAACTCCGGAACGCCAGCACCCAGGCTGAAGGTGCCTAGGCGCGGCTGCGTCCTCCGACTCCGAACCCCGTGGTAAGGGCGTCCACCCCTTTTATCTCGTCTCCCTTTGCATCACGGCGGGTTCCCCGCCCCGCCGTACAAGCACCAGGAAAGGACAAAAAGGGATGCAGTCTTGCAGTGAGGGTTAAACTCCGGCCCAGGGCGACAGCGCCACCTGCAGGCCGCAGGGAACCTCACACCCCCAGAGTCCTCCAAGACTATCAATGGTCTCTAATCTCCAACAATCAGGGGTGCATTGGGTCATACTACCACCCATGCACTCCCCCTAGTTTTAGACCCCCGCTACACTCTCCCCATGGTGATTTGACACTGGTCCCCAGTGTCTGGTGCAAACCCATGTCTCCCAAAGAGTGGTAACATAAGTTCGACCCAGAGACCAAACTACACATAGAACCCAATCTCACAATTTAGTCATGAATTGTGCCAGGACCTAAAAACAGGAAAGGGAAACAGGAATATAAAACAATGAACTTGGTATCAAAAACTTTAAATGATTTTACACATTGAAATTTCCCCCCTCGCTATCTAAGAACCACCCCATTCTCAGCAGCCTTGACAGACGAGTCTCCTGCAGAGGGAAAATAAAAGAAAACACACATCCTAACACAATGTATATGTTTTCTTGGAAGGAATGGGTCTATCCAAGGAGAAACCCAATGATCATGGTGTATAGTGTACAAAAAAAAAAAACACAATCGTTGCGCAACACCGCCACCTGGTGGCAATGCCCCGGTCAAGACACTTATCAAATCCAGATGAACTTTTCTCTCTTCTTTTTTTTTTTCTCTGTACTGTGGCCCTATGCTAGCTATGCCCCAGAGTCACTGATTTCTTTTCTTGATGAAAGGAGAAAGAAGGAGAACAAACAACCATAACAGCTCCCATGTCTCCAAAGAGAAAAACACCCAAAAATATAGGGCACAGTCCCTGTGTTCCAGAAAATACTCTGGAAAGTTCAGCAACAAAAAGGGAATATAAAGGAGTCTTTTTCTCCTATAAATAGAACTTTGGATGTGGCAGGAACAAAGGCTTCAAATGCTTATCGCAGGTTTCCACATTGTACTCAATGTTCTCTCCATCCTTCCGACAGATCAGCAACCTGTCAGCATGAATGTGTCTCCCGAGCATCCACTCTGCCCTACAGTCCTTGAATTTTCTGGTGACTGTAGGTGAACATGAGAGGTATCTGCGTGCGTGAGGTACCTTGAGCTTTGTCCAGACAAACTCGTTGTACCACCGCTGCCGCAAGACCTCCACCTCATAAAGCAAGTCCCGGGGTAGATAGGGGTATTCCCACCCATATTCTCGGGCAACCTTCTGACAAAAGAGACGCTGCAGCCTTGCCAAGGGTGGCATTTTGACACGGTCTCCTTCTCCAGGCAGAACGATTGATTCAGGATGACGAGGTACTCCAGCCACCTCAGTAGATTTGGGCCTTGGAGCCCGCAGTGATGCGCGTTGCACTCCCGCAACGGAAGTAGGTGAAACACTTGATGGTTCAAGAAGTGGAAGTGCACACAGGGGACCAGATTCCCCCCTAGGCTCCGAGGTCTCCACCCGGGGTGTACTATCCCCAATGGACATAGGTGGGTCCCTTGAGACACGGGACAAGGGTAGCTTCATCTTGTCCCATCCCTTCTTGTGGAAGATTTCATCTATCTCCCCATCATCACCAGCGTCAGACAATGACTCTAGGTCGGAGGTGTCATAACACTCTGCCGGCAGGTAATTCCCAGTAGACACAAAATCACCCCCCTCCATGGGTTCCACCAACCGTGGGCTCCCGACACCTCCAACCGCACACACAGTCCCAACCCCTGGCTCACCTGGGCCTTTTGGAGAACACGGATGTCCAGGGCTCTTCCCTCCGGATCCATCCAGGCCAGGCAAGCGACGGGGCGAAGCTCTTCCACGACCACAAGACTTGTAACATACCTTAGGTGTGAGCCTGACGTGCGGAGAGGGACCTCCCGTACAACCCCGGCTCGGAGACCACTGGAGTGGGGACAGTGGTGGTAAGAGCACGGTGAGGTAAGGGTGCCTGTCTGATCCTCACTGCTTGGAGTGGTGGAGCCGAGTGGAGACTGGAACGGCTGGTTCCGGAAGCAGCGGATGCAGGTCAGCTGGTGCAGCTTGCAGAGCAGAGGATGCAGGTCAGCAGGTGCCGGTTTGCAGAGCAGGGATGCAGGTCAGCAGGTGCGGGTTTGCATTGCAAAGGATGCAGGTCAGTGTGTGTAGCTCGCAGAGCAGAGGATGCAGGTAAGCTGGTGCAGGTTTGCAGAGTCAGACAAGCCGGGTCATACACATCAAGGTAAACATCATAAGTGGCAGGCAGAGAGTAGTCAAAGTCCAGGCCGAATCTTGGCAACAGGCAGACTGGCAGATAACTGAGCAGGGTCAAACGAGCCAAGGTCAGGACTGGAGACAGAAGCGTGGTCAGGAAGCCGGGTCAAACACAGGAACAGGATACAAGCACAGAATCAGGAACTCAGGGAACAGAAGCAGATCAAACCGCAAGGGGCAACATCTCTGGAATGTCTTTTATAGGAAGTACATGGGAGGAGCAAGGGGGTTCAGAGTTCAACAGTAATCAAGACACCAAGCAGAGTAGTCTAATGGATCAGATAGGTTATCCAGCAGATCAGGCAGGGAACTGTCCAGCATCTCAGATAGCTCCGTTGGAAGAGTCAATGCCAGACACAGAAGAGGTCCCAGGTTCAAGCCCAGCACGTCCCTGACAAGACGCCTTCACTAGGCCGACTTTCCTCTTCGGTTGTATGAGCAGGGAGCTTGTGGTGACCGAGGCAGCATCCTCTGATTTTTCTCTTTCACTTTCCGCTTGGGCAGTCACTTCGCCCTGGTCAGTGCGCGCAGGAATCGCATAGGCATCGATCTCTCCCTCCGGAGTGTCAGTACCTGTGAAGTAGTTGAGGTGGAAGGCGCGAGGCCTTTCTGTGGATGGCTCCACCTCGAAGAGGAATTCTTTGCAGACCTCACATTGCCCGAACGGCTTCAAGTGAACCACCAGTCCCGAACAGCCGGGACAGATCACACCGAGGGCCTCTATGTCTCTGCATGTGTACAGAGCCAACCGCCCCCGGGGCCTTAGTCTTATTCCTGTGTCCATGATCGGGGCAGCAAAGGAAGTCATCTCCGCTGTAGAAGGAACAGAAATCCACTGAGTATTTGAGGTCACCCTGACTGGCTGCTGCTCCAATGCGCACTGACCCCTTCGCGCCGGAATCCCCACAATATGGCCGACCTATTTGGAACTCCTCTGTGCAGAAAAGTTCAAATTCAGACACAATACACATCCCGGACGAGCCCCCACGTGTAGCGACCTCACCCCTCTCACCCCTTCTCATTCTCGGCTTATTTGTCTCATCTAGGGGTTAGTACTGGGGGGAGGGATGCGATACACCACGGCCCATGTCCTCCAGAGGGTATAGAGGTGAAAGCCAGAACTATTGGGTTTGGTATGTATGTCTCAGGGTCAGATGCTTTCTCTGAAATGACTCCCTTTGCTTCCAGTAACCAGAGTTCCACACACTGAAAAGGTCCAACTCGTATTTATTCTTCCCAATAAATAGTCAAACAGCACAGACAGGTTGAGACCCATATAACACTTCAGTATTTGTGGGGAGTAGGCCAAGGCACAATTCTTTAAGTAGAGCTAACCACTGTGGTGTCACCAATGGTTATGATGTATAATCGCTGCCACCGACTATATAGAACAAGAGCGGGAATTACTTTCGCTATCGCAGCCCCGATCAGAGGGAAGACATCCATCCAAGAGAGTTACTGGAGGCCTCTCCATCACCAGCAAATGCTGCGCCGGACTTTCCAGAGAAGTTCCGCTCACCAGCCTCCTCGTCTCAGACACGGGCACCCAAGGCTTTAGGGCCCCCTCGGATTCCTCCACCCTCGCGGAACCCAGTCGAAGGTACTGAGTCCCAGGCCTCTGCACTAGTACCTCACCCCAGGCTAAAGGTGCCTGGGATGGACTTCATCTCCCGCTTCGGCCAGGTCAAGGGCACCTGGGCCCGCAACTCTGGAATGCTAGCACCCAGGCTGAAGGTGCCTGGGTGTGGCTGCATCCTCCGACTCTGAACCCCGTGGTAAGGGCGTCCGCCCCTTTTATCTCCTCTCCCTTTGCGTCACGGCGGGTCCCCCCCCCCACCGTACAAGCGCCAGGAAAGGACAAAAAGGGATGCAGTCTTGCGGTGAGGGTTCAACTCCGGCCCAGGGCGACAGCGCCACCTGCAGGCCGCAGGGAACCTCACACTTCCAGAGTCCTCCAAGACTATCAATGGTCCCTAATCTCCAACAATCAGGGTGCATTGGGTCATACTACCACCCATACACTCCCCCTAGATTTAGACCCCCGCTACATATATATATACACATACACATACATACATATATACATGATAAAAAACATATATATATATTATACATTATGAAGGATGGTGATACGATATCAATCAGTATCATTGTGAGGTAGATTATTAATGATGATAATGCTCTCCAAACCTCACCAAGCCTCACACTGAATACTCTGTGTGCACACTGAAGCCACAGCGCGGCTTGCCATAACCACTGACGCTTGTCCTTCTTGACTACACCTTATCTGGAACCCATATCTTCTTCAGACGGACTTTCTCTGATAGACCAAGATATGCCAAAGCCTGGATCACTGAAGAAAACCACGCTGTGCTCAGCCATCCCACTCCATCCTGCACGGACCTGATGTGGTGCCAGCTTTACAGGACTTGCTGTGACTTGCAGTCCCACTCCATCTCTTCAGCCCAGCAACCGGACCTGAATGCAACTTACCTGTTCTCCATGTGAGTGGATTTTGTTGTTTATTAAATTATTCTTATGATATATACTCAGAGGCGCCCCTTTTCTTGTTTTTTTCCTAGCATACTGGAACCGGCTTTTGGTTTTCTTGGTGGCTGCCCTGACTGATCCCCTGCCATATAGTTCTATGTGTACATATATATGTGTATGCACATACCTTCTTATCTCTGCCCTTGGACTATTGGGCACTACTACTTGAGGTACCTGTGCTTTGCGCCTTTTTTACTTGTTTATTTTTTATCCTCATGACATGTCACAGGAAGCACCCTCAAGGCTAACAGAGGACAGAATAAGAAATAGACTTGAAAAACTCAACATTAATAAGATACCGGGACCAGATGGCTTGCACCCGAGGGTCCTTAAGGAACTCAGTCAAGTAATTGCCAGACCATTGTTCCTAATTTTTAGGAACAGTCTACTGACTGGAATGGTACCAGCTGATTGGAGAAAAGCCAATGTAGCACCAATATTTAAAAAAGGGTGAAGATACATCCCTGGGAATTACAGACCAGTTAGCCTAACATCAAGTGTATGCAAGCTCTTGGAGGGGATGATAAGGGACTATATACATGATTTTAGTAATGACAATGGTATCATTAGCAGTAATCAGTATGGATTAATGACGAATCGTACTTGACAAACCAATCTATTAACCTTCTATGAGGAGGTGAGCTGCCATCTAGATAAAGGAAGGCCGTAGACGTGGTGTATCTGGATTTTGCAAAAAGCATATGATACAGTTCCCCATAAACGTTTACTGTACAAAGTAAGGTCCATTGGCATGGACCATAGGGTGAGTACTAGGCTTGTGCACAACGGAAAAATTCGTTCCGTTTCGGTTCGTTTCTTTCCGGTCCTGTTGATTCGTAATCATTCGTAATTTTGCTAGACGGGATTTTTCGTGTTCGGACTCATTCGTATTTTTGCAAGCGACATTTTTCGTTGAATTTTTTGTTGCTTTATAATTCGTACTTTCGGTAGAGTACGTTGTTTTTCGTTGATTCTGGACACAACTCCTACTTTCGTAACTTTTTTTGGGTTCGTTGATTCGTAATTTTCTGTGTCTCTCTCACGACGACGCTGCCTATTATGCCTAATGTGCTTCGAATGGATTTGTACTTTTCGAAATACATAGCGGTTATTTGTAACGATTCGAAATCTCGTATTTTACTTTCGTTTTTTACATGCGGCTATAGCCTCCGCCCCTGTACACCATTTTGAGAGGGTTCAGCACGGTGAGGGAGAAGCAGAGAGCAGAGCAGAGTGTTATTGTGCTTCGAATGGATTAGAAATCTCGTATTTTACTTTCGTTTTTTACATGCGGCTATAACCTCCGCCCCTGTACACCATTTTGAGAGGGAGTTCAGCACGGTGAAGGAGAAGCAGAGAGCAGAGCAGAGTGAGTGTTATTGTGTTTCCAATGGATTTGTACATTCATAAGTTTTTTCATAACGAATTATGCCGAAGACATTCGGGCATTCGCTATTTTGCGGTATAATTTATTTCGGATTCGGTTTTATTCGTAATTGCTTTGTTCGGAAATTCGAATGCTTCCGAATGTCCGAAAGTTGCTAAATTCGGACGAATTTCGATTTGTTACGAAACGAATTGCACAAGCCTAGTGAGTACATGGATTGAAAACTGGCTACAGGGATGAGTTCAGAGGGTAGTGATAAATGGGGAGTACTCAGAATGGTTCGGGTGGAAAGTGGGGTCCCCAGGGATTTGTCCTGGGACCAATCCTATTTAATTTATTCATAAACGACATGGAGGATGGGATAAACAGCTCAATCTCTGTATTTGCGGACGATACTAAGCTAAGCAGGGTAATAACTTCTCCGCAGGATGTGGGAACCTTGCAAGAAGATCTGAACAAATTAATGGGGTGGGTGCCCACCAGTGCCACCTCATCAGTGCCCACCAGTGTCGTCTATCAGTGCCGCCTTATCAATGCCTATCAGTGCCACCTCATCAATGCCCATCAATGCAGCCTCATCAGCGTATATCAATGAAGGAGAAAAATTATCTGTTTTCAAAATTTTATAACAACATATAAAACTGTTTTGTATTTTTTTTTAACAGAAAGATAAAACTGTTTTGTATTTTACTTCAAAATTTTCGGTCTTTTTTCATTTTTTTAACAAAAAATAAAAAACCCAGAGGTGATCAAATACCACCAAAAGAAAGCTCTATTTGTGGGAAAAACATTATAAAAATTCCTTTAGGTACAGTGTTATATGACTGCACAGTTGTCATTCAAAGAGTGACAGCGCTGAAATCTGAAAATTGGTCTGGGCAGGAGGGGGCTTAAGTGCCCAGTAAGCAAGTGATTATTATGCTCTTAAAGCATACACATGTTTCCTTTGTTTTCTTTGCTCCGAAAGATTTTATCCCATTTAGTACCTTCTAGCAAGGATCGTAGATAAGGGAAATTGGCTCTTTTGAAATTCAGTGTCTGTATATTCCCCTTATGTTTCCTATACAGTATGTGTGGTTTATACTGAAACAAATTGACCTGTGATCGCTGTTTCCTAAATGTCCCCGTATTTCCATATCTGTGATAAGGCTGTATTGTTGGTAATCAGTAGGTCTAGTAACGCTTTGTTTCTAGTTGGTGCATTTACCATCTGACCCATGAAATTGTCCTGCAAGACATTTAGGAACTGGCGAGCCTTAGAGGAAAGCATGTGTGACAGAACCCACTGTCACTGTGTGTTTTGGAGGGGACTGTGGGCTGGCCGCTTACCCACAGATTATGGCCCAGAAGAGACTGAGAGACTTGGGGGAAGCTGGCATTGAGATAATGTAATGTAATGCTACATCCCTTCTCCCCCATCCGCCCCCCCCCTTGTGGCTGTGTTTAATTGTGTTGGTTCATGGCACATAGACAATGGTCTGGACTGCAGACATCTCTCCGCAGGGTATGTGTATTGAAGGGCTGCCTGCTTACCATAATCCCTTTATGTTTAACTGTAGTCTCTGTTTCAATGTTCAGTTCCCATTGGTTCTTCCTTGTCCCCTACCCCCCTTATGACAAGGCTAAGGGGAGTGTCCCTAACTGTGTGTAAAAGTGTATGTTTTGGATTTAATAAACTGTTGATGCTCTGCATGTTTAACCCTCAACACCTGTGTGGATTGTCTCGTGATTGAGGGGTTAAGGGCTGGTTATGGTGAATCTGTAGGCTGCGGGTGCGTTTGGAGGACAGGAGACACAGGTCTGGCGGATGTGCCCACCTGGGGTATCTGAGATCCGTCACAGTGTTGGCAGCGGTTGGATGTCTCCTGCTGTCCGGGACATCCAAACCACCACCAGGATTCAAGATCTGGGCAGCCACCGAGGAGCAATACGGGGACCAGCCAGCATGAGAGCAGAGTTTGGAAGGAGGCTGCAAGGCATGCGGAAGCAACATCGGGAACCAGCGACAGAGTGCACCATGCTCGGCTGGGGGGATGTGATCCGCTGGCAACTCTGGCATGAAACGCTAAGCCACGAGCGGCACCATCAGGGGAAGATCCTTCCCTCCTCCACTGAGATGTACTGGACGCAGTACTATGCACGAGAGGTGTTCCTGAGGGAATGACCGCGAGATGAGTGGAAGACGGAGCTCGGAAGATTGGTCCAGGAGGAGATGAGGCTGGACGCCAGCTACAGAGCCCTCCGGTGGTTCGCGGCTCAACTGTGGCCAGGTACAGCAGATGGCAGCCCGACAGAAGGCGTTGGCTACGGCGGCGTGGGGATGCTCCATCAAAAAATGTACGGAGACCCAGACTTTGGGAGCGATGAGGAGTGGCGGCTGGAAAACATCCTGGACTACCGAGATGAGGTGCTGGACCTCCCCGAAGAGGCGTGTGACCTGGAGGAATTGGAGTTCCTGGTTGAGCAGGAATGGGAGCTTGAGATTGCCTACAAGAAGCTGTTTGACGGTGATCAGCAGCCTGGCATGGCTCCCGTTGCTTGGGACTGTCCGGGAGAAATAGCAGACAGTCACGAAGATGTGGAGCAAATGGGGCCAGGGGTGCTCCTAAGTTTTCCTGTCCTAACCGCAATGGAAGAAGCGGCGATGATACAGAGAGCACTGCGAGTGCTAGAATGCCGGAACGCACCGGAGGTTCCCCAAGCAGAGACAAGCTAATAGCATAAAGGTCTCAGAAGGGGGAGTTGAGATGGGCGCTGGAAGGCCAGTAAATGGTGATCAGCAGCAAGGCCAGAGTATTGCATCTGTTGCCCCAGCAGAAGCGCTGGCTACAGGGCAGAGTGCCGCTGGCCTCTGCCCAGCATCAGAAAAAGAGTTGGATCCGAAGAGTCTGAGAGATGATCTTCGTGAGCTGTTTCCCCAACAGCAGATATCCCCACCGGGAGTGGAGGAAGCAATTCTCCCTCCCCAGCAATTGGACACTATTCCAATGTTCATCCCCCCAGCAGAAGCGCTGGCTACGGGGCAGAGTGCCGCTGGCCTCTGCCCACCCTCAGAGTTAGATCCAGGGAGTCCGAGGGATGAACTCAGTGAGCTGGTTGCCCAGCACTTGGACACTACCCCAGTGTTTATCCCCCCAGCAGAAGCGCTGGCTGCATGGCAGAGTGCCGCTGGCCCCGGCCAAGCCCTCAGTAGGTTTTTGGAGGGTTTGGGAGACAGCCCCTGTCAGAAGTCGCCTCAGCAGCTGGTCACAGAACCAGGAGGGGAGAAAACCCTTCCCCCTCTCCAGCGGCTGAACTCTACCATTGTATATGTCCCCCTAGCAGAAGTGCTGGCTACGGGGCAAAAAAGAGATGGAGAGTCCGGGAGATTGTCCCTGCAAGATACCTCCTCAGCGGCTGGTAACTACACCAGGAGAAAAGCAAGTATGTTTTCCTCCCCAAATGCATAGCACTACCAGCCTACGTTCCCTACCAGTTATAGCTATGGCATCGGGGCAGAGGATTATTCAGCTACCCCCAATACCTGCAACACAGTCCCGAATCACGGGAGTGCGGACAGCTGTTCCCACTCTGCAGCGGCTGTTTTTATTCACGGGAGACCGTATGTGAAATTTTGCTCCCCAGCGCCAGAGACATACTTTTCCTTTTCCTGGTTGCCTGGGGTGGAGGTTTGTGACTAACGCAGGTCCAGACCAGTTGGGGGTCAGGAACCTGGTTAGTCTGTTTTTAAAAGAGGAGAAATGTGACAGAACCCACTGTCACTGTGTGTTTTGGAGGGGACTGTGGGCTGGCCGCTTACCCACAGATTATGGCCCAGAAGAGACTGAGAGACTTGGGGAAAGCTGGCATTGAGATAATGTAATGTAATGCTACATCCCTTCTCCCCCATCCACCCCCCCCCCTTGTTGCTGTGTTTAATTGTGTTAGTTCATGGCACATAGACAATGGTCTGGACTGCAGACATAATCCCTTTATGTTTAACTGTAGTCTCTGTTTCAATGTTCAGTTCCCATTGGTTCTTCCTTGTCCCCTACCCCCCCTCTATGACAAGGCTAAGGGGAGTGTCCCTAACTGTGTGTAAATTGTATGTTTTGGATTTAATAAACTGTTGATGCTCTGCATGTTTAACCCTCAACACCTGTGTGGATTGTCTCGTGATTGAGGGGTTAAGGGCTGGTTATGGCGAATCTGCAGGCTGCAGGTGCGTTTGGAGGACAGGAGACACAGGTCTGGCGGATGTGCCCACCTGGGGTATCTGAGATCCCTCACAGCACGGTTCCTTACACCCAGTCTATGTCTGGATAAAATCTCCCATTATAATGACACTTCCCATACTTGCCGCTAATGCAACTTGTGATAGGAGGTCTGCCTCCCCCTCCTCCCTTTGGTTAGGGGGCATATTGCATTCTCCCAGTATTACTCCTCCCTATGTAGCTCTACCCATAGGGATTCCACGTCCTCTCTTGCTCCCTTAGTGATACCGTCTGTCACATTCAATTGTACATCATTTTTACCCTCTCTATCCCTGCGATATAGGGAATACCCTTGAATGGTTGCCAGCCAATCATAAGAGCTGTTGAACCAGGTCTCTGAAATTCCTACAAAATCGAAATCCTCCTTGTACAATAGCAGCTCTAGGTCTCCCATCTTGTCTGTCAGACTCCTGGCATTAGTGAACATGCCATGTAGTTTACACTGGTCGCATACTATCTCCTTATTGGGTATTCTGAGGTTGCAAATAGGACCTGTTACTGTATTTACCTCGGGTTTAGGTGGTTTAGTCAACCTACCACTATTGCCCTCAATACTACCCTCCAAAATTTGTTCTCCACTGACTATCTCTACTTCTGGGTCCTCCCCCCCCATTGCCTAGTTTAAAAGCCTCTCTAACTTGTCGGCCATCTTCACTCCCAGCTGATCTGCACCCTCCCCATTTAGGTGCAGTTCGTCCCTGCTAAAGAGCTGGTAACTGACTGAGAAGTCGGCCCAGTTTCCCAGGAACCCAAACCTCTCCTTTTTTACACCAGCTCCTCAGCCACTTGTTTACTTCCCTAATCTCCCTCTGCCCTTCTGGTGTGGCTCAGAGTCCCATTAGTATTTCTGATTAATTAAAGGAAATTTAATAAATTAATTAATTAAAGAAAAGCATGCTGTTCAATGTTAGAGCCTTTTTTTAGAAACCACAATGCATCACACTGGCATCTTAGTTTGGAGGTTGCAATAAGGCACGATGTACACAGAGAAGGTACGCTTGCAAATAAATCAAACAATCCTAACTTATTGCTTCTAAGCCAGGACAGACATGTTTGGGAGGGTTAGATATTTCACAGCAAGGGAATAGTTACACTGTGCATTCTTGCCTAAATCTTCATGTTGCTAACTCTGGTGGAGCTCAGCCTGCCAAACAAACAGGAACCAGGTTTGAGTGCCCAAGCTTGTATAAAGAAGCAGATTAGAAAATGTGACTGCCTACCAGGCTCAAACACACCATTTGTTTTATAAATGCTCCCCAGGTCTGATGTATGTTAATTATAAACACACCGTGGGAGTGAGGGATGGGTAACAAACAGCTACAAATTTGGAGCACCCCAAACACCCTTGGGAAAATGTTATTTGGCAGCACATCCAAATTAAAGTGTTAATTCCAGCAGATTTGAGTAAAATGTGACTTACCCTTATAAGGAAGGTAGTGATGTGAAGGTGTACAGAACTCAATTCTATGTCACACTCTGCATCCAAAAAGAGAGAATGACCAGCAGCCATTGCTCAATTTAGACAACAGTAGGCGCATAATAGTGAGCATGTGCAGATGCCCACTAGCTCATCCTTTCTGTTTTGAGTCACGATGGCGCAGGAGAAAGAGGGCCATGAACAGGCAATTGCAGATCTTAGCATGGAATCTCTGGATCCTTTGAATTATAATGATCTGGTTATGTTTGTAATATCTGACGTTTCCAGAGCAATAGCGGATAAACTACTGCATGGAGAGGAAGCAGGAGATCATGCAGGAGATCATGCTCTGGCTCTTTCGCTCTTCATGCCATGAGCCTTTTTGGGAGACATGCGGGACTCTGATGTCCGGACCAGATTCCGCTTGACAAGAGGAGCAATTATACTTTTTATTTTATAAATCTGCATTTACAAACATTAACAATATTGCATCTAATCATTTTAAATTAATTTGTTTCTTTCATATTAATAAATGCATTTAACCACTTAACGACCGCCCACTGTAAATATACGTCGGCAGAATGGCACCGACAGGCACAATCACGTATATGTACGTGATCGCCTTTGTATAGTTGGGGGGACCTACCGGACCCCCCTTCTTTACAGTGAGCGGTGGTTAAGTGTTCGGGATGAGGATGAGGGGACGGCCGTTCGATTCCGGCCACCCCCTCGCGATCGCTCCAGGTGAATGAAAACCTTCCTCTGCCTGTGTAATGTAAACACAGGCAGAGGAAGTGATGTCATCTCTCCTCGTGTCTGTCTTTTCGATCCGGCGCGAGGAGTGAAGACATCTCACAGTAAGTGCACCAACAGCCCACTGACACCAGTACACGTAGGCACACTTACACCCCCCAGTCACCCCCAGATCACCCCCCAGATCACCCCTAGTACCCCCAGTCACAGTGCACCGTTTGCAGTGGTCATTTTTTTACTGATCACTGCAATCAGTGTCATTTGTGACAGTAAAAAGTTGCAGGGCAGTTAGGTTTAGGCCCCTTTAGGTCCAGGGTAGCCCCCTAACCCCCCCTAATAAAGGTTTAACCCCTTGATCGCCCCCCAGGTAACCCTTTCACCCCCTAACGCCAGCGTCACTAAGCAATCGTATTTCCGATCGCTGTATTTAGTGCCGGTGGTGCCCTAGATAGCCAGTTATTTATTTTTAGTTTCGCCGCAGGTTTTTATAGCGTTAGGTACCCCCAAATATTATTTTAACCCCCTGATTGCCCCTAGAGTTAACCCTTTCACCAGTGATCACCGTATAAGTTTTACTGGTGACACTGGTTAGCCGGTTAGTTATTTAGTTATTTAGGTTACCCATCAGGTTTTTATATAGCGTCGGGTACCCCCATATATGACCTAATAAAGGTTTTAACCCCCTGATTGCCCCTAGTTAACCCTTTCACCAGTGATCACCATATAAGTTTTACGGGTGACGCTGGTTGGTTAGTTAGCTTTTTATAGCATCAGGGCATCCGCCGTATATAACCCAATAAAGGTTTAACCCCCTGATCGCCCAGCGGCTGATATCAATTAGGTTTTAGCGCCAGAGAGGGTCTGCGTCGCCCCAGGCAGCGTCAGGTTAGTGCCAGTAACGCTAACACCCACGCGCAAAGCATACACCTCCCTTAGTGGTATAGTATCTGAACAGATCTATACTAGCGTCCCCAGCGGTTTAGGGTTCCCAAAAATGCAGTGTTAGCAGGATCAGCCCAGATACCTGCTAGCACCTGCGTTTAGCCCCTCCGCCCAGCCCAGCCCAGCCCACCCAAGTGCAGTATCGATCGATCACTGTCACTTACCAAACACAACACACATAGCTGCAGCGTTCCCAGAGACAGTCCTGATCCCTGTGATCGCAAACAGTTTTTTTGGTAGCGTTTGATACATTTGCTGACAGTCAGGTGCTTTTTTTTCCTGTGAATCTTACTAGTGTACCACTAAATTTAGAGCCCAAAATGGCAAGACAAAGGTACACTAGTAAAGAGGCCTACGAGATTCTGAGCATGACAGATAGTGAAGAGGAGGTCACGCATCTGTCAGATTCAGGCTCAGAATACCTTCCCGTAGAAGACAGTGAAGTCAGCGGCTCCTCGTCAGATAGCTCTGACGACGAAGTTGAGGTCCCTGCTAAGGTCAGGCGTACCCGATCCCGATCTTCTGAGGTTGTTGAGGAGCAAGAACCGCAGGGCTCTCGTATCATGGAGCAGAGTAGTACTAGCGCCGCTATTCCTTCTGGTGAATTGGCAAGCACCAGCGGCCTAGTACAGCCTGGGCGTACATCCAGCACTGCAGTATCACGTGGTGACGTGGCGAGTCCCATAAGTGCAGTTCAAGCTGGCGAGGGGGCAAGCACAAGTAGTGTCCCGCTGCCACCAAGAAGACAAAGGCAGGCCCGTCGTGCCCATAGTGCCCTTCCTGCAGAATTCGCCTATCCTGATTGGGTCCCCGCCACTTCTGCAGAACCCGTACTTCCCCCATTCACTGCCCAACCCGGTATTCAGGTGGAAACAGCTGATTTTATGCCAATTGATTTTTATTCGCTGTTTTTCACGGAAGATCTCTGTAGATCTATTGTGGACCAGAGTAATTTATATGCTGGTCAATTCATCGCCGCTAACCCCCAGTTGCCTTCCATTGCCAAAGATTGGAAACCAATTACGGTTTCCGAATTTAAGACCTTTCTGGGCCTTTCCCTCAACATGGGCACACATAAATTCCCGTCATTGCGTGCTTATTGGTCCACGCACCCAATTGACCACATGCCCGTGTTCTCTGCCTCCATGCCCAGGAAATGATACGAGCAGATATTGCGGTTCATGCACTTCAACGACAATGAACTTTGTCGTCCACGTGGAGACCCTGAATACGACCGGCTCTATAAAATTCGGCCCCTCATAAACCACTTCAACGAACGTTTTGCAGCCTTGTTTATCCCCGATCAAGTTGTCTGCGTTGATGAGTCCCTGATTAAATTTTCTGGCCGCTTGTCTTTCAAGCAGTACCTTCCCAGCAAGCGTGCCAGATACGGGGTCAAGCTCTATAAGTTCTGTGACAGGGCAACAGGCTATGTATGGAGCTTTACGGTTTATGAGGGAAAAGACAGTCAGGTTGAGCCGGTCAACTGCCCGGATTACATAGGGAGCGCTGGCAAGATAGTGTGGAACTTGGTGTCACCCTTATTCGGAAAGGGGTACCACTTGTATGTGGGCAATTATTACACGAGTGTGCCACTGTTTAGTCACTTGTTTGATCATCAGATTGGAGCATGTGGCACCGTGCGACCTAATCGCCGGGGCTTTCCCCAGCGGCTTGTAGATGCCCGTCTTAGGCTGGGGGAGAGAGCCTGCTTGAAGTGTAATAACTTGCTCGCTATGAAGTGGAGGGACAATAAGAATGCTTTCCTTCTTACCTCCCTTCATGCAGACACGACAGTCCAAATTCGTATGGCGACTGGTGTTGTGGAGAAACCCCTCTGTGTCCACGAATATAACAAAAATATGTGAGGGGTGGACCTCAACGACCAGTTGTTGGCGCCGTATCTAATTGACCGTAAGGCGAGACGCTGGTACAAAAAAGTGTCTCTATCCTTATTCCAATTGGCTTTGCTGAACGCTCATGTGCTATACAGAGCTTCAGGCGGGACGTTATCTCTTCTAAAATTCCAGAATGAGATAGTCACAGAACTCCTGTATCCAGGCGGTTCTGCACCTCACCATCCCCAACCAAATGCAGTAAGCCGGCTGCATGAGAGGCATTATCCGTATGCCCTCGAGAGTACCCCTACCCAACGAACCCCCCAAAAAAGATGTCGTGTCTGTAGCAAGCGCAGATTTAGGCGTGACACCCGTGTTTTTTGTCCACTCTGTCCTGACAAACCAGGTCTTTGCCTTGGTGAATGTTTTGAACGCTACCACTCAAAAGTGAAGTTTTAGCGTAGGGTACAGCATTTCACAGACTAGGACACACTTACACAGGGTCTCCCAAGATATCATTACATTTTGAGAGACCCGAACCATTACAGTTGTTAAAGTTAAAAACAAAAGTGTAAAAAAGAAAAAAAAACGGAAAAAACAAAACACAAAAAAAATATAAAATAAAAAAAACAAAAATAGTTGTCGTTTTATTGTTCTCTCTCTCTCTCTCTCTCTCTCTATTTTCTCTCTATTGTTCTGCTCTTTTTTACTGTATTCTATTCTGCAATGTTTTATCATGCTTGCTTTTCAGGTATGTAATTTTTTGTTTTCAGGTGCGCCATTAAACTGCAGCGCGGAATTATTTATCTTGACAGCAACAGCGTTTGCTCCCACGATACATAAAGCCGTGACTCCAGTGCTGTAGGAGGTGATTTCACCACCACAGTTAAAAAAAAAGAGCATATATGCCGAAGCATGGGGGCAGCAGGGGCGGAGGAGCGATTTTGCTCCTAATGCCACGTATATACGGTCGAAATTCCGACGGAGGCTTGCCCGTGGAAAAGTCCGACCGTGTGTACGCGGCATAACCTTTTATGCCGCGTGCATACGGTCGAAATTACGACGAAGGCTTGCCCGTGGAAAAGTCCGACCGTGTGTACGCGGCATAACTTTTTTGCGGGAGGATGCCCCCATGCTTCGGCATATATATATTTTAGGCACAGGTTGCGTTAAAAAAATGTTTTATTTTTTACTAGGTTTTGTTTTGGTATTTGCTTTGCAGGTATGGTATGGTAAGGTCTTACTGTTGTACTGTAATGTTCCTTTGTTTTAATGTTAACCATCATTTGCTTAGCAGGTACACCATTCAGTTGCAGAGCGGATCTATTTTTCTTGACAGCAACAGCGTTTGCTCCCACGATACATAAAGCCGTGACTCCAACGCTGTAGGAGGTGATTTCACCACCACAGTTAAAAAAAAGAGCATATATGCCGAAGCATGGAAGCAGGGGCGGAGGAGCGATTTTTCTCCTAATGCCGCGTATATACGGTCGAAATTCCGACAGAGGCTTGCCCGTGGAAAAGTCCGACCGTGTGTACGCGGCATAACCTTTTATGCCGCGTACATACGGTCGAAATTCCGACGAAGGCTTGCCCGTGGAAAAGTCCGACCGTGTGTACGCGAAATAACATTTTTGTGGGAGGATGCCCCCATGCTTCGGCATATATAAATGGTGCATGTATGCCCATCATTAGAAGTGGGTGGATGAAGGGAGGTATTCTAATGGTGGGCATACCCACCGATCAATCTCTTTTTTTCGTTCAGCCAACAGGCTGCATGAAAAAAAAGATTACAATACATGTCCAACAAGGACCAGCAACGTACTGGTATGTTGCTGGACTTTGAATGTTTATACCAGAATGATGCCTGCAGGTTTAGGTATCATCTTGGTATCATTCTTTTCAGCCAGTGGCCCGCTTTCATGTAAAAGCAATTCTAGCAGATAATTAGCCTCTAGACTGCTTTTACAAGCAGTGGGACGGAATGCTCCCCCCCCGGATATAAACAGCGCCATTGGGAAATTGGGAAAGCATTTTATCACACCGATCTTGGTGTGGTCAGATGCTTTGAGGGCAGAGGAAAGATCTAGGGTCTAACCCCCCAATTTTTTTCAAAAAAAGAGTACCTGTCACTACTTATTGCTATCATAGGGGATATTTACATTCCCTGAGATAACAATAAAAATGGTAAAAAAAAAAAAAAATATGGAAGGAACAGTTTAAAAAAAAAAAAAAAAGCAAAATAAATAATAAAAAAAAAAAAAAAAAAAAAGCACCGCTGTCCCCCCCTGCTCTTGCGCAAGCGCCGTTCTAGTGCCATATGTAAACAGCAATTGCATCATGCATATCACTGCGAAGGTCAGATTGAGGGCAGTAATTTTGGCAGTAGACCTCCTCTGTAAATGTAACGTGGTAACCTGTAAAGGCTTATAAATGCTTTTAAAAATGAATGTAGTTTGTCGCCGCTGCGCGTTTGTGCACAATTTTAAAGCATGTCGTGTTTGGTATCCATGTACTCGGCCTAAGATCATCTTTTTTATTTCATCAAACATTTGGGCAATATAGTGTTTTTTAGTGCATTAAAAATAAAAAAGTGTGTTTTTCCCCCCAAAAATGCGTTTAAAAAAATCGCTGCGCAAATACTGTGCGGAAAAAAAATGCAACACCCACTATTTTAATCTGTAGGGCCTTTGCTTTAAAAAAATATATAATGTTTGGGGGTTCAACATAATTTTCTTGCAAAAAAAAATGTTTTTATGTAAACAAAAAGTGTCAGAAAGGGCTTTGTCAGTGGTTAGAAGAGTGGATAATGTGTGGCATAAGCTTCCTAATGTTGTGCATAAAATGCCAGGACAGTTCAAAACCCCCCCAAATGACCCCATTTTGGAAAGTAGACACCTCAAGCTATTTGCTGAGAGGCATGTTGAGCCCATTGAATATTTTTTTTTTTTGTCCCAAGTGATTCAATAATGACAAAAAGAGAAAAAAAATGTACAAAAAGTTGTCACTAAATTATATATTGCTCAAACATGCCATGGTTATATGTGGAATTGCACCCCAAAAGACATTCTGTTTCTTCTCCTGAGTACGGGGATACCACATGTGTGAGACATTTTGGCAGCCTAGCCGCGTACAGGACCCCGAAAACCAAGCACCGCCTTCAGGATTTCTATGGGTGTAATTCTTTGATTTCACTCCTCACTGCCTATCACAGTTTCGGAGGCCATGGAATGCCCATATGGCACAAAACCCCCCCAAATGACCCCATTTTGGAAAGTAGACACCCCAAGCTATTTGCTGAGAGGTATGTTGAGTATTTTGCAGATCTCGCTTTTTGTCACAAAGTTTTGAAAATTGAAAAAATAAAAAATAAATATGTCTTTCTTCATTTTCAAAAACAAATGAGAGCTGTAAAATACTCACCATGCCTCTCAGCAAATAGCTTGGGGTGTCTACTTTCCAAAATGGGGTCATTTGTGGGGGTTTTGGGCTATCTTGGCATTTTATGGCCTTCAAAACTGTGATAGGTAGTGAGGAGTGAAATCAAAAATTTGTGCCCTTAGAAATCCTGTAGGCGGTGCTTGGTTTTCAGGGCCCCGTACGCGGCTAGGCTCTCAAAAAGTCCCACACATGTGGTATCCCCGTACTCAGGAGAAGCATCCAAATGTATTTTGGGGTGCAATTCCGCATATAACCATGGCATGTTTGAGCAATATATCATTTAGTGACAACTTTTTGTACATTTTTTTTTCTTTTTGTCATTATTCAATCACTTGGGACAAAAAAAAAATATTCAATGGGCTCAACATGCCTCTCAGCAATTTCCTTGGGGTGTCTACTTTCCAAAATGGGGTCATTTTGGGGGGTTTTGTGCTATCTTGGCATTTTATGGCCTTCAAAACTGTGATAGGTAGTGAGGAGTGAAATCAAAAATTTATGCCCTTATAAACCTTGAAGGTGGTGCTTGGTTTTTGGGGTCCCGTACGCGGCTAGGCTCCCAAAAAGTCCCACACATGTGGTATCCCCGTACTCAGGAGAAGCAGCAGAATGTATTTTGGGGTGTAATTTCACATATGCCCATGGAATGTGTGGGCAATATATCATTTAGTGACAACTTTGTGCAAAAAAAAAAAAGTTTGTCATATTCCCGCAACTTGTGGCAAAATATAAAATATTCCATGAACCCAACATGCCTCTCAGTAAATAGCTTGGGGTGTCTACTTTCCAAAATGGGGTCATTTGGGGGGGGGTTGTGCTATTTTGGCATTTTATGGCCTTCAAAACTGTGATAGGTAGTGAGGAGTGAAATCAAAAATTTACGCCCTTAGAAATCCTGAAGGCGGTGCTTGGTTTTTGGGGCCCGTACGTGGCTAGGCTCCCAAAAAGTCCCACACATGTGGTATCCCCGTACTCAGGAGAAGCAGCAGAATGTATTTTGGGGTGCAATTCCACATATAACCATGTCATGTGTGAGCAATATATCATTTAGTGACAACTTTTTGTACATTTCTTTTTTCTTTTTGTCATTATTCAATCATTTGGGACAAAAAAATAAAATATTCAATGGGCTCAACATGTCTCTCAGCAAATAGCCTGGGGTGTCTACTTTCCAAAATGGGGTCATTTGGGGGGGTTTGTGCCATCTTGACATTTTATGGCCTTCAAAACTGTGATAGGTAGTGAGGAGTGAAATCAAAAATTTATGCCCTTAGAAACCTTGAAGGCGGTGCTTGGTTTTTGGGGTCCCGTGCGTGGCTATGCTCCCAAAAAGTCCCACACATGTGGTATCCCCGTACTCGGGAGAAGCTGCAGAATGTATTTTGGGGTGTAATTTCACATATGCCCATGGCATGTGTGAGCAATATATCATTTAGTGACAACTTTGTGCAAAAAAAAAAAGTTTTTCATATTCCCGCAACTTGTGGCAAAATATAAAATATTCCATGAACCCAACATGCCTCTCAGTAAATAGCTTGGGGTGTCTACTTTCCAAAATGGGGTCATTTGGGGGGGTTTTGTGCTATTTTGGCATTTTATGGCCTTCAAAACTGTGATAGGTAGTGAGGAGTGAAATCAAAAATTTACGCCCTTAGAAATCCTGAAGGCGGTGCTTGGTTTTTGGGGCCCCGTACGTGGCTAGGCTCCCAAAAAGTCCCACACATGTGGTATCCCCGTACTCAGGAGAAGCAGCAGAATGTATCTTGGGGTGAAATTCCACATATAACCATGGCATGTGTGAGCAATATATCATTTAGTGACAACTTATTGTATATTTTTTTTTTCTTTTTGTCATTATTCAATCATTTGGGACAAAAAAAAAATTTCAATGAGCTCAACATGCCTCTCAGCAAATAGCTTGGGGTGTCTACTTTCCAAAATGGGGTCATTTGGGGGGTTTTTGTACTGCCCTGCCATTTTAGCACCTGAAGAATTGAGATAGGCAGTCATAAATTTAAAGCTGTGTAAATTCCAGAAAATGTACCCTAGTTTGTAAACGCTATAACTTTTGCGCAAACCAATAAATATACGCTTATTGACATTTTTTTTACTAAAGACATGTGGCTGAATAAATTTTGGCCTAAATGTATGACTAAAATTGAGTTTATTCGATTTTTCTTATAACAAAAAGTAGACAATATCATTTTTTTTCAAAATTTTCGGTCTTTTTCCGTTTATATCGCAAAAAATAAAAATCGCAGAGGCAATCAAATACCATTAAAAGAAAGCTCTATTTGTGGGAAGAAAAGGACACAAATTCCGTTTGGGTACAACATTGCATGTCCGCACAATTTACAGTTAAAGCAGCACAATGCAAAATTCTGAAATCACCTCTGGTCCTTTAGCTACCAAATGGTCCGGGGCTTAAGTGGTTAAAGAATAATTCATTATACATTTAATTTCACCCTGAAAAACTACATCAAAACCCAACATGAGAAGTACTGAATAGGGTGGAGACTGAAGTGGGAGAAAGGGAGAAAAGGAAGAAAAAAACCTCCTCCCCCACACAGAAACAGAAGTCAAGTCACCCACTTACCCTGGCTGCTACCTCCACTACCTTCTCATTTCCTAAGTTCCATAAATCAAGGAAGCCTTCTGTCTATGCCCCTCTTATACGTTATTCCTTCTTTACCTACTAAGAGTTAAAGATGAGTTTAACCATCCATCCCAAATTCTATGGTATTTCTGTGGTGTTCCTCTATGCTCGTACATTCATTTCTCATATGGAAGTATTTGATTTATTGCTTTAAGCCATTGATCCCTAGAGGGAGGTATTTGTTGCATCCACCTAAGCACAATTTGCTTGCATGCCAAGAATAACGCTTGTTGTAGACAGGTCTTAGCATATCCAGTCACCCTCTGGCTCTCCATCAGTCCCAGCAGACAGACCTCTGGGGTAAATGGAATACGTTCTTCCAGCACTTTTGACAGTGTATCCAAGACCTGTCTCCAATGTCTACTAATGTCCGTGCAGGACCACATTAAATGCTCAAAATCGGCCTCTGGTACCCAACATCTTGCACATTCCACATTCTCCATTCGTCCCATCAAGCTTAGTTTATGCGGTGTAAGATAAGCTTGATGTATTATATATAACTGTATAAATCTATTATTACTTGCAGGCGACACTACCAAGTGGTATTTACACGCTTCCTTCCAAGTCTGGTCTGTCATAGATGTGCAAATCTTTTGCCATTTCCTCTTAATCTGAAGCTGAGCATCCTGTGTCTTAACCTGCATTAGATATGTATATAGTTTAGATACTACTAATCCCCTTGGTCCCTGAGTTCTTCCGATTATAAAGGGAGTTTTGATATATTAATACTTTTACTGCCGAATTGAGCACCCAGCGCATGTCTCAGCTGTAAAAATCTATGTAGCGGACCCCCACATTTGGGGTCGCTATGCTTGAAATTTAGGGGATAGCATGAGCAATAGTTTGGCTCAGACTGTTTGATTTATTTAAATTGGACTCTGCTCTGCTGAGGTGTTGCCTGGTTGTACAGTTCCCTTTGGCCTGTGGGTGGCACTGTTGCCCAGGTCTCAGGTCGAACCACAGGTTGCACTGCGGCGTTGTTGGGTGTCCTCTCTCGGCGGCTGTGCGGTGGGCGTGGATGGTGTGCTGTGCATGCCGGGAGAGGGTACTTAAGGGGCAGAAGCCATTGGTTCTGGGTCGTCGACGTCGTCTTCGTCCTCAGCACCTACCCCACCTTCGGTGGCCCTCATGGCCAGGGGTGCGTGTGAATGTGCTGGGTCCTGGGCACCTTTAGCCCGAGGCCCCATCGTTCCAGGTAGGCCCAGTACCTTTAACTGAAAAACTGAAAAAAAAAACTTTGGAGGTGGGACTTTGAAAGTGACTGACGACACACAGAGATATATCAAAAAATATATAAGAATTTAATCAAAAAGTACAAATAATTAATTACAAAAACAGTCTATAATAAAATACATGGATTAAATACAGATCCACAGAAAAAACTGTTTACATTCATAAAAAGAGAATTATGACATTTATGAGCAGACCCGACAGCTGTTTCGGTATACCCTTCTTCGGGGGATTTGTAGACATAAAAGTCAGGGGTTGTCTATGAAAAGACAGATTCCGTTAAATACATAGTGTTATTGTGTATACATGTACATGAAATTATTTACATCAATAAACAAAATATAACATAGCAAATATGAAAATAAATGAATATTTGCTTACAGATATTTCCAAAAATGGTTTGCTATTCCATGCGTGAATAAGACACGTGTGTTGCTGTGTATATGGAGCGAAAAAGTAAGCACCCCACAGAAAAGGGCTCAAGATGGAGCAGGGTCCAAAAGGGTTTCATACAAGGGTCCCCAAATGGTGACAAGCGATGAAGCTAAACAAGACTCTAATTATTAAAAAAGAGGAAAAGAAGCACAAATTAGCAGACCCTTAATGTTAATTATCATCCTCATTTAGATTAAAGTTTAAGCCAAGTAAAAAATTGTTGTCTTAAAATAACACCTACCAGTAAACCTTCAACTCAGTGGATAAAAAGAAGAAAGAAGCGACTCTTATCAACTCAAGGAAAATCTCATATCTGAGGAATAGCATAGATTGTGTATTCCTCTAGTAGTAGAGTAAATTGTGTATATGGTTGCTGTCTTCTAATTACTGAAGGAGATTGCTGTGAGTGAGAATAAAGGTGCAAATAAGCAAATAAGCACAATTAGCATACAATCTGGGACATAAAGATGGTAATATCCTATATGACCCAAAAGCGTTTAACCATATGAGTAGGAATATGTACCTGTATAGCTCCTCCAAACCCTGATTGGTGCCGTGTCCTGTGCCCGTACAGATCTCCCTTTGTCAAAGAAAGCTTTAAATGGCGTCTTAATGAGCAGCCACAGCTGTGTAACCGAGCGGCGCGGGAAGCGAAAGTGTGGTGACGTCAGTGCGCATAGCGTCGCTTGAGTGTAATACACTCTAAAGCGAAACTGAAAGCTGAAAGGGGCTGCGAGCGGAAATAGATACACGCATAGAAACGCAGACACAGGAAACACAGGAAGAAGCCAGCGTCCACAGACCACAACAGGACGCAGATGACACGCATAATGTGAGTCCATCCATCAAGCCTAAAAATGAAAAAAAAAAAAAAAAAAAAAATATATATATATATATATATATAGGAGAAGGAAGCGAGGGAAGAAAGGGGGGCTTTAAAGAACGCCAAATTGACTATATTAGCATTTTTAGCCTTACATATTTTTATTTTTTATTTTTTTATATACATATAGTGTCCAAAATATTCGGATCACATTAGACCAATAAGTGCATGGATTGTAACCTGCACATATATGTCCCAGCGGGACTGGTGATATAATGCTTATCTATGTAAGAAGTTAAATGAATCGGCAACACCCCCAATCTTAAACACGCATAAAGGCCTTCCCTCTAGTTCAATTATTATCTTGATCGGATAGGACGACAAAGTGGATAAGGAAGATGATCCCTTAAAACAGACACAGAGTCATGTCACCTAAAAAGAAAGGGGACCCCCCGCGCATTAAATGCCAAACGTGGCCTCAATGTGACAGCAATCGGCAGATAATACGCGCCGACACATGTATGCAAAAAGAAAATTATTTTGCATCAAAGAGGGGGAAAATACATATGTCAAGAGGCCAAACTAGATTGGTCATCCGGACAGTTAACCCCCTACGTGCGTCGTGTGAAAACCAAAGGACCCAACAAGCCCAACACAGCAAACACACATGAACCCATGACGCAGCGAATAGCGATAAAAAAAAAAAAACCCACCCACCATACAACAAGACATGATCTACTGCAGGAGGCAAAAAAACGTGATCAAAGATATCAACAAAAGTGATAACGGATATATTCTGATATTTCTATTTCTATTCTTCCCACCCACCAGAGGAGAAGCCCTCCAAAAAGGGGCGATAACCTATAAGTTCATTTAACCCTGGTGGCAGGGTGGCATTCAGGGTAAAAATCCATTTTGTCTATCTCTGTAGGAGAGTTCTATTCCAGTCTCCTCCTCTATTGTTAGGATGGATCCTATCCAGGATTAAGAATTTGATTCTTGGAATTTTGCTATTATGAATATCTCTAATATGCCGTCCTAGAGGAAGATCTGGGTCACATTTTTTCATACAAGTGATGTGTCTAGCCGCTCTTTTAAAGAATGGCTGTTTGGTTTTGCCAATGTAGAAAGATCCACATTGGCATAGGAGTAAATAAACAACTCCTTCAGTTTTACAGTTGGCAAAGTGAGTTGCTTTGAAAACTTTTCCATTAGGTAGTATTACTTTATTGTCAATATTCATATACTGACATAGATTACAGCCTATACATCGAAATGTACCTGGTCGCCTACAGGGATCAACACGGAATTCACCTGTATACTCACTCTGTATTAGATTGTCCCTTATTGAGTTTGCTCTACGATAAGTAATTAAAGGTTTGGCTGGCACAAATGGAGCCAATGATGGATCAATTTTTAAAAGGTGCCAGTATTTGGAAACAATCCTCCTAATCTGATCACTCTGTCTGTACCTTTAACTGAGGCCTACAAGTACTAAACCGAATCACAGAAGTCCCAGGGTACCCGTGGGAGGGTGACCCGCTCTGAAGGAAAGGAAACCAGGGGAGGACCTGTCCAGGGAATCGGTGAAGGAAGTCACTGTCTCGGGAGAAGCCTGGTTGCCTGTCAGAGGGAAGGATTCCCTGATCATTTAAACAGCTCCTATAATGTGCCCCATTGGCACCTATGGTCTCTAAAAGTTACGGGTGCTAAAGAGTTCTGGATTCAAGGACCAAAAGATCCTGTGGCAGAGGATCTCCTGAACCTGTCCTTGGAGGGGACAAAAATTCTAAAGTAAATGTTCGTGTGTCACTCCGGCTGCTAGAACTGTGAGAGGGATCTATCCGGGTGAGCAAGACCCACTCAGGCTTGAGTAGCGACGAGGGTAAATAAGTGCCGCGTGCCTGAACCTAGTTCCCTACCCTACTCTATCTCTATCTTCAACTTTCCTACCAAGTTACGAGCAAGAGAAAAATAAACTTGTCTGTTGGAGTTTAACACTGTCTGGACATTGTTCTTCTTTGAGAGAGAAAATAGACTTTTCCCTACACTCTAGGGACGAGAATCAGCGGAAGGAGGTAACTCGCTGCAAGACCCAAAACTGTTAACACTGCTCACTCCATATACAACATGGAGGGTACTGGGCATGTGGCATGGTGTGTACTGTCCTGCAAGTGGAGGTAAGCGGGCAAAGGATGTGTGTGCTACATCTATAAAAATTCTTATCTGTTAGATTATATTGTGTTTTTAGAAAATCAAATGAGCATACTCTCCCGTTTTGATAGACCTGTTCCAACTCCACTATACCTTTTTGCATCCAGAAAGTATTATCTTGTAATATACTTAATTCTTCAAATAGTGGATTGTTCCACATGGGTAGTTCGGATGGAATATCCCCAAATCTTATACATTTTTTAGCCTCTCGCCATACCGATCGAATCAGTGAAAGCATGGAAATCCCAACCCTTGGTAGTTGTGTACCCCTTGCTTCCAGTGCTATCAATAAATTCTCCACCTGGATTAACTTTAACAAATACTTCTCCACCAGGGATGAGCCGAACAACCCCCTGTTCGGTTCGCACCAGAACCTGCGAACAGACAGAATGTTTGCGCAAACTTTAGAACCCTATTAAATACAATGGACTCGAACGTTCGAAATCTAAAGTGCTTATTATAAAGGCTAATATGCAAGTTATTGTCCTAAAAAGTGTTTGGGGACCCGGGTCCTGCCCCAGGGGACATGTATCACTGCAAAAAAAGGTTTAAAAAATAGACGTTTTTACGGGAGCAGTGATTTTAATAATGCTTAAAATGAAAAAATAAAAGTGAAATATTCCTTTAAATTTTGTACCTGGGGGGTGTGTATAATATGCATGTAAAGTGGCGCATGTTTCCCGTGTTTAGAACTGTCCCTGCACAAAGTGTCATTTTTGAAGGAAAAAAAGTCATTTAAAACTCACTCGCGGCTATTAATGAATTGTCGGCTCCCGGCAATACATACAAAAGTCATTGATAAAAAAAAAAAAAAAGCGTGGGGGTTCCCCCAAATTCTATTACCAGGCCCTTTAGGTCTGGAATGGATATTAAGGGGAACCCCACAGCAAATTTAAAAAAAAATGGCGTGGGGTTCCCCCTAAATATCCATACCAGGCCCTTGAGATCTGGCATGGATTTTAAGGGGAACTCCACCCCAAATGTAAAAAAAAATGGCGTGGAGTCCCCCCAAAAATCCATACCCGGTGGTTGTGGGGGTCTGCGGGCGGGGGGCTTATCGGAATCTGGAAGACCCCTTTAACAAAGGGGACCCCCAGATCCCGGCCCCCCCCTATGTGAATTGGTAAGGGGTACATTTTTTTTTAAATTTGGGGTGGAGTTCCCCTTAAAATCCATGCCAGATCTCAAGGGCCTGGTATGGATATTTAGGGGGAACCCCACGCCATTTTTTTTTTAATTTGCTGTGGGGTTCCCCTTAATATCCATTCCAGACCTAAAGGGCCTGGTAATAGAATTTGGGGGAACCCCCACGCTTTTTTTAATTTTTTTATCAATGACTTTTGTATGTATTGCCGGGAGCCGACAATTCATTAATAGCCGCGAGTGAGTTTTAAATTACTTTTTTTCCTTCAAAAATGACACTTTGTGCAGGGACAGTTCTAAACATGGGAAACATGCGCCACTTTACATGCATATTATACACACCCCCCAGGTACGAAATTTAAAGGAATATTTCACTTTTATTGTTTCACTTTAAGCATTATTAAAATCACTGCTCCCGAAAAAACTGCCGTTTTAAAAAAAAAAAATTTGCATTGATACATGTCCCCTGGGGCAGGACCCGGGTCCCCAAACACTTTTTAGGACAATAACTTGCATATTAGGCTTTATAATTAGCACTTTAGATTTCTCCCATAGACTTTTCGAATTTGCCGCGAACACCCCAATTTGTTCGCTGTTCGGCGAACAGGCGAACAGGCAATGTTCGAGTCGAACATGAGTTCGACACGAACTCGAAGCTCATCCCTATTCTCCACCCCTAAACTTTGTTCTTGTATAAGCCAATTACGCAGATGTCTTAATTGTCCCGCTAGATAGTACAAATCCTGCCTCTATTTTTGGGCGCTGTAATGTTGCAAGTTTAATGCGGCGTACACACGATCGTTTTTCATGTCATTTACTTTACCAACGTTTTTCACGTCGTTTTTTTCATGTTTCCTCCCAAGCCTGTCTTGCGTACACACGATCATTTTAAAAAACGTTCAAGCAAAGCGCAGTGACGTACACCACGTACGACGGCACTATAAAGGGGAAGTTCCGTCCTAATGACGCCACCCTTTGGGACGCTTTTGCTAGTTTCGTGTTACCGCGTGTTAGTAAAAGTTTGGTGAGAGACGATACGCGCTTTTCAGTCTTCGTGCTTTGAAGATCGTTTTGTGGAGTTCAGTTTGTGCCTGTGGGTTCGTATCTGTCTTGCAGTGCTTGTAGTCAGTTCGTATCTGTTTATTCAGTGCGTTCTTGTCTGCTCGTTCCTGTTTTTCAGCTTGTTCTTCATAGGCCTTGCTGTTCTTCCGTTCCTTCTTCTAGTTCGTTCTGAGCTGCCGACCATTATCTAGCCATGTTGCGGCTACGTACTCGTCATAGAGTTCATGCTCTAGTTGGTGCAGGGGTTCATGCTGTATCCCGACTCCAGGCCATGAACAGGGTGAGGAGGAGTTCATGAACCAAGAATTGGTTGCTCCAGTGGCACCAGTTCTGTCATATGCCTTTGTTGCGGGAGATCAGGGAGAATAATCCTGAGGACTACAGGAATTTTCTCAGGATGTCTGACCCCGTATTTCAGCATCTGTTGGCTTTGGTGTCCCCCTACATTACCAGGCAGGACACCGTTATGCGTGAAGCCATCAGTGCTGAACAGAGGCTCATTGCCACGTTGCGATACCTGGCGACTGGGAGAAGCCTGCAGGACCTAAAGTTCTCCACAGGCATATCCCCCCAGTCTCGGGGTATCATTATACCAGAGACGTGTTCTGCCATCCTTCAAGTTTTGCAGGAGGACTATATTAAGGTAAGTGTTCTTATTTCAAACATCACATTGTATGTATTTCTTTGTTTTTTTTTTGTTTTTTTGTTTTTTGGGGGGTTTATTAGCAGTCCCTAATTCCCATGATTCTTAGCTGCAGGGAATGTCCCCTTTCTCCACATGGTTATTTATTTTTGGGAATGTTTTTATTAGGCCTACATTTAAATTTGCCTTACCTAACCTCTCCAGCATGCTATCCTGGGGCCATACCCACCTTGGCTAGTCATTTCCATTTATTTTAATCTATGCTCCATCGTAGTGCTTTACCCTAAACGCCCCCTAAAGATTGCCTAGGAATGTAACATTTTTTAATAATTCATACAGAGTGCTACAGCCTACATTTGTGATCTCCCCAACTCATCTTCAACCCCCCCCCCATTTTTTTTTGGGGTTTGTTTTTGGTTTGTTGTTGCTTACTAATAATGTTTTAATTTTTCGGTTTCTCCCAATGTTGGCCATGAATGGTTTTCTTAAATCTGCTTTCAATGTTTCCGTCTCAAAGTATTAATTTTTTTAAAATTTAATTCCATAGTTCCCTTCTACGCCACATGAATGGCAGAATGTGGCATCTGAGTTTGCCCAACGATGGAACTTTCCGAACTGTGGAGGGGCCATCGACGGCAAACATGTTCGGGTCATCCCACCACCCCATTCGGGATCCTTTTATTATAACTATAAGGGGTTCCACAGCATCGTGATGATGGCAGTGGTGTCGGCCACCTACGAATTCCTCTATGTGGACGTTGGCAAGAATGACAGGATGTCTGATGGAGGAGTCTTTGCACAGACGGAGTTTGGATCAGCTGGCCTTGCCACCAGCGGAGCAGAATGTGGAGGGACTCCCATTTGTCTTTGTGGCGGATGAGGCGTTTGGCCTGGGTCCCCATTTGATGAGGCCATTCCCGCAACGCACCCTCACCCCTGAGAGGAGGGTGTACAACTATCGGCTGGCCAGAGCAAGAAGGGTGGTGGAAAATGCCTTTGGCATCATGGCCAGCCGATTCCGCCTGTTCCTCACCTCCATCCACCTTGCCCATTACAAATGGAACCATGTTGTAATGGCTTGTTGTGTACTCCATAATTATCTCAGGGTGCATTCAAGCAATTATCTGACTTTGACTGGGCCTGAGGCCTCATTATTTGAAGTGGAAAATCTTGTGGCCCTGGAAGCTGGCCGTCCAGGCTTGGCCCCCCAAACCAGACGTGAGGTCCGTCAACAATATGTTGATTATTTTGTGGGTAGGGGGGCCATTGATATGCCTGATGAATTTTAACCTTATTATTTTTAAAAATAAAACCTTTTTTGGAGAAAATATTGTTTAGGTGTTTTCATTTAATATTCTTTTAGGTTTCTCGTTGGTTTACCTAATGCACTTGTATTGCCATGTGTATTTTGCATTCTTAATTAGCCTTCATTGTCAGTGTAAACACAAAACATTGTTTAGCTCACTTTGCACCACATTTACATAATGAAGCCACAAATTCTGCTTAAGAAAATACCTTTTTTAATTATTTTTGAGGAAACTTCCTTTGAAGTGTAGATGTTATTAAAATATTTTGGGGGTTAAAACGCATGAACAGCCATGCATAAAAAAATTAACAAATAAAAAAACGTGAAAATGTAAACATGTACTATTCATTATCAAGCTTAAAACAAAAACAAAGCTGCCAAAACACAGCAAGTTCAACGTTCTTTTGTGTTCAAACATTATACACGCCCAAGCACAGCCATTATTTTTGTAGCTTTTCCTCAACCCGCTTGGTATTTTGCCTGATCTCTATCAAGTCTCCCTTTATTTTTTCAAGGTCACGACAGCAGACCATGAGGTATTGGATCAGGATCTGGGCACTGTGATGTGTAAACTTTTCGGGGTCTCCGGCCAGAACTGCACCTAAACAAAAAAAAATCATGTTGTATAGAATATGTAGGCCTACATCTATTAACCTGCATCTGTCTGGTTTGACACTGACCTCTTGTGGTGCTACTTTCCACTTCCACAACTTCACGTTCCTCTCCATCATGTGGTTCAGGGGGTATTGTTGAAGGTGTTGGATTTCTAGGCTCAACTGACATAGCTTTTTGAAGCCCTATGGAGATTGCAATAAAAGGTAGAGTTTCATTAGTATCTAATAATTTTTTGGCCACAAAAAAACAAGAAAAAGAGATTTCTAAATATTATTTGGAAGTGTGGTCCATTTTTAAATGTACCCTCAGTGACAACCGGAACACATGATTGGATACATTGCCCAAACCAGAGCATATACTTTTTGAAACAAAGTTTGCCATATTGTAACACCCCAAAGTATATACACAGGATCACCTGTGTGTGACACCCTAAAAATTTATGGGTTTGGTCCCACACTTGTACTACTGCGTTCAGATGTTTAAGCAGCTGCTGAGCATTCTCTCCCTTAACATTACAATGCCTACCCTTTTTCCCCAAAACAAATGTGATTTGGATTCTAAATATAAAGCAAATTGTTTACCAAATTTGCTCCCCAAAACCCCCAAAAAATTGTGTGTTCACACTGGATGATCCAAAAACATCGTTTTAGGAACTGGATGGAGAAAGAGGTTTACTACGTCCGTTTAGTGTGTGGACGAACATGAAAGTTCGTATCTTTCACTGTACTATATCAAAGTCTAAATATACACAACTTAATACAAGTAATAATCTTTAGCAGGGAAAATTAAGAAAAAGTACTTACTTTTTCCTATAACTTTCTTGATTCTTTTGTATTGGTCGGGCTCCCGCAACTTCAGATCAGACCATCGTTTTCTGAGCTGTTCCTTCGTTCTGCACACCCCGAATTTTTGGTGAAGAGTTTTGACCACTTTGCCCATAATTTTTGACTTGACAAGATTAGGCCTTTTATACGGCCCATGCTTGGCATCATAATCCTCCCTCCACAAAATGGCCACCATCTCCACCATTTCCTCGAATGACATGTTGGATGCCTTATATCTCCTGGATCGGGATTTGGGCTCCTCTGGAATTTCCTCCTCTGTAGAGGTAATCTCAGCCACCTGTGTCTCCGCCATGTTGTTAAGCACTACGACGAGCGAGAAGGGGCGGGGAAAGTACAATCTCGAACGTCGCGGGCGGGGAAAGCGTGCAGAGTTTCACGCATGCGCAGTGTATATCAAGTGAAGATCCATCGTGTTGAAAATACGTTCATTTGGCGGGAGAGGGAGTTACCAACGAACATGTTGACCAAGGTACATACGTTTTTAAGGATTTGGGTTTCATCAGAGGAGGAGATTTTGGGCTTGAAAATCTGTCAAAAATGCTGATTTGATGAATGTTGCCTGAAACATATGTATTTTCTTAAAAATAAAAATAGATAGTGCAGCGCTTTAAATGTCCATATGTCAAAGATAGAAAACCAGCACAGTGAATCAATGGATAATCCCCGTGATCTTCATAGGTGACACATGAACTCTTGATTGCATGCAGGTGGTAACAAACACACACAGTGAGAGACCTCCACCAACAGATAAATTGGCCGCTCACCTCCAAACATGGACCCTTTGATTATAGAGGGTCACTGAAAACCTTCCCTTGTGGGTTAATCCAAGGCAGATATAGATGTGGAATTCCCCAGATAAGTGAGGATCATCAATCCCATGTGAGATCAGAATCATTCAAGGACTTCAAGGTATCGGGTTCATAAGACAGTTTTTCATGTGGAAGATAGAAAGGCAGACCATAGTGTTTCTCCGTGGTAAAACAATTTAATGAAAAAACAAAAATAGTGCACTTACATTTAAAAGGCACTATACCAGTGCCGAGGTACAACAGCGCGTCTGGTGAGACTGTGAATGAACTGCGGGTGACGTCACGAACTTCCCATCCGTACGCACGTTACGTCCCAGTGGGCGGGACTTCATCAGCGGATGAGGGAAGGACGCCAGACACCCGCTCTTATACTTACTAAATGCCTGTAACTATGGAAACCCGAATGCGGCGTCACATGATGCCGCTGAGGATGTCCGAATCTCGTGACACCAACCAGGAAGTGTCCCCGTGAGCCGGACGCCCAAAGAAGGACTCCAAAGGCAGCCAAACCGAACTAATGAAACTCTTAAAACGATATAAAAGATATAAATAGTGTGACAGCAGGAAGGTAAAGTCACCTGGTTGCATCCAGGGGGGTAGATTTATTTCGCCCAGATTCAGGCTTTACGCCGACTTATACAACTAGGTGGAGAGTTGTATAAGCCCAGCTGAGGATAGTGGGCTCATGGATGACTCATACCTCTAGGGAGAGTGTGGGGCGTCGTGCAGACAGGGAGTTGATGAGACCAGCTGAAGCTTGTCAGCTCATTTAGGCCTCTATAAGAACTCCCAGCTTCATTAGGGGTTAGCTCATGCCTGGACCCAGACCTGTGTGGACTGTCTAGGGAGAGTGAACCCCTGTGCAGTGAGACAAAGCCTGTGTGGCTATTTGCTTGGACATTTAAAACCAGGGACTTAGGGACTAGGACAGCACTAGGCTGATCCCAGTTGTTAGTTAGGAAACCTGTATGTTTAGTCAGAGGTCAAATTGACCAGGATTTATTTTGTTTATGTTTCTTTTGCTTTGCTGTGTTTTTGTCACTGTAAATAGAAAATAAACCGCACCTTTTTGATTTTGAAAACCACAACCTCCGTCTGCTGGGCCTGTTTTTGTGTGGGGAGCCCATCCCGGGGGTCACACACACCCGCTGCCGAGCTAACCCCCTCACAGTTGGTGGAGAATGCGGGCAGTTTTTTTAAGCCAGCATGGAGGAGATACTGAAACAGCTGGCTCTAGCAAATGCCAATCAACAGCAGACAAATGCAGGTTTGCAAAAGAGCCTTGCAGCTCATCAACAGAGCCTTGCAGCTCAACAACAGAACTTCGCAGCCCAGCAGCAAGCTCATCAACAGAGCCTTGCAGCCCAGCAGCAGACAAACGCAACTTTGCAACAGAGTCTGGAGGCTCAGCAACAAGCCCAGCAGCAATCTGAGGCCCGCTTCATAGACCTGTTGCAGAAGCAAGAGCAGAGACTACAACAACAGATGGAAGCAGTAATGCAGCAACGTCCACAGACCAGTGAGGAAAGCCGTCCCACTAATACCGCGTCCTTTGGGGTGAGTCGTTTATTGACAAAAATGACTGGAGAGGATGATCCAGAGGTATTTTTGACCACATTTGAAAGGACCGCTGAAAGAGAAAAGTGGCCTGAGGAGCAGTGGGCTGGACTAGTGGCTCCTCTGTTAACTGGTGAATCGCAGAAAGCTTACTATGACCTAGAGCCTAACCAAGCAAAAGACTATGTGATGCTAAAAGCTGAAATATTGGCAAGGCTGGGTGTCACCCTGGCTGTCCGGGCTCAGCGTGTGCATAACTGGACTTTCCAGCTTGGAAAACCCCCCAGGTCTCAAATGTATGATCTCATTCACCTGAGCAGAAAGTGGCTACAGCCAGAGACTTTGTCCGCACCAAAGATTGTGGAACGTGTTGTAATGGATCGGTTTTTGAGAGCTCTTCCTACTGCCATCCAAAAGTGGGTAAGCCATGGAGACCCAGAGACGGCCGATGGTCTTGTGGATCGTGTGGAGAAATACTTGGCTACAGAGAACCTGACGGTCTCTTCCAGAGACACTCGGACTTTCCACCCTAAGACCAGACCATCCCCAGGGGCGGATAAGATGATTCCAAGGGGTAAGGGTGGAGAGAGTGAGAGGGTGGGAGCTCTACCCCAAGTTTGGCGAGAACAGCCTGGGAAATCAGCGGCTCAAGAGGCGGCAAGAAGGATCGTTTGCTACCGCTGCTGGCAAGCGGGACATATTGCAGCAAATTGCCCGGTTGTGGAGGAACCCATGCAGTGTGACTTTCTGACGGGCAGACGTCAGTCGCTGTGTGCGACAGTCGCATGCACTGCCATTCGAGGAACTGAGAAACATTTATGCAAAATGTGTGTTAATGGTAGAAATGTTGTGGTATTGCTGGATTCAGGTAGCCTTGTGACCCTGATAAAGGCTGAGTTAGTTAAAACAGAGGTCTCTGGGAATAGCAAGGTAGCTGTTATTTGTGTGCATGGGGACACCCGAGAGTATCCAGTGACTACAGTGTGTTTCGAGACCCCCAAAGGTACCCTCTCTCATCCAGTGGGCTTAGTATCTCAGTTACCGCATGACGCCATTGTGGGAAGGGATTTTCCGAAGTTCTGGGAACTGTGGGATGATCCTGAGCCCCCCACTGGTGCCCCTATGTACCAGGAATGTGATAGCCAGAACTCCCCTGAGAGTGGTGAGGACTCTCCGGAATTTCCCTTGTCAGTATTGGCAGGGGAGACTCAAGAAACTGGAGAGGAGCCCACCTCCTCAGACGAAAACCTACCGTCTGTGGAGTTTTCTGATCTTGAGGTTCACAGGGAAAACTTTGCCACAGAACAGTTGAAAGACCCCGCCCTAATAAAGGCACGGGAAAACGTAGTGAAAATAGATGGCGAGTTAGTGAACCCAGATAATACCTGCACTTACCCATACTTCAGCGTAGAGAAGGACCTACTGTATCGGGTGGCAAAAAGGGCAGAAGAAACCGTTGAGCAGCTTGTGGTGCCCAAACCGTACAGGAGGTTGGTGTTGGAGTTGGTCCATGGGCACATTCTTGGAGGTCACCTGGGGACAGAGAAAACCCGAGAGAGGGTATTACAGAGATTCTATTGGCCGGGGGTGATGAAGGACATAGAAAATTATTGTTCCTCCTGCCCTGTGTGTCAGAGGTCGGCCCCGATGCCACATTTCCGTATCATTGAGGTCCCGTTTGAGAGGATCGCCATGGATTTGGTAGGTCCTATAATCAAGTCCGCTAGGGGGCACCAGTACATATTAGTTATAATGGACTATGCCACCCGTTATCCAGAAGCGATCCCTCTCCGAAATACCTCGGCCAAAACCATAGCCAAAGAGCTATCTCTTGTGTTTAGCCGGGTGGGTATTTGTAAAGAACTGCTTACGGACCAAGGTACACCCTTTATGTCCCGGGTTATGAAGGAGCTATGTAAATTGTTCAAAGTGACGCAATTACGTACATCTGTGTATCACCCCCAAACCGATGGGCTGGTTGAAAGATTCAACAAAACCCTAAAACAAATGTTGAAGAAAGTGGTGGATAGAGATGGAAAGGATTGGGACTGTCTACTTCCTTATCTGATGTTTGCTATTAGGGAGGTGCCCCAATCCTCTACGGGATTCTCCCCCTTTGAGTTACTGTATGGGAGACACCCAAGAGGGCTGTTGGATATTGCCAAGGAAACTTGGGAAAGTGAGAGTTCTCCCCACAGGAGTGTGATTGAGCATGTCGCCCTGATGCAAGACCGAATTGCACAGGTAATGCCCATCGTGAAGGAACATTTGGCCCAAGCGCAGTTAGCACAGCAGAGAGTGTACAACCGTGGAGCCAAGACCCGTACCTTTTCCCCGGGGGATAGGATACTGGTACTGGTCCCTACGGTTGAAAGTAAATTCCTTGCCAAATGGCAAGGCCCCTACGAGATAATGGAAAAAGTGAGCGAAGTGAATTACAAGGTCAGACAACCAGGAAGGCGAAAGCCCGAACAGATCTATCACGTTAATCTGTTGAAAGCCTGGAGGGATAGAGAGTCCCTAGTCGCAGACACTTGGTCACCAGCTCAAACTGGTTGCGTGATTCCTGAGGTTGGAATCGCAGCCACCTTGTCACAACCCCAACAACAGGAGGTTAAGGAGTTTGTGCTTCGCAACAAGGAGGTATTCTCTGAGCTGCCGGGACAAACATCTGGGGTAGAGCATGACATTATTACCCCGCCCGGTGAAAGGGTGAAGTTAAAACCCTATCGGATCCCAGAGGCCCGACGGGAGGCAATACGGGAGGAAGTACAGAAAATGCTGAACTTAGGGGTGATAGAGGAGTCCCAAAGTGATTGGTCTAGTCCCATTGTGTTGGTGCCTAAACCGGATGGGAGCTGGCGATTTTGTAACGATTTTCGTCAGTTGAACAAAGTTACAAAATTTGACACCTACCCCATGCCACGTATAGATGAGTTGATCGACCGGCTGGGAACAGCCCGATACATGACGACTCTTGACCTCACAAAAGGGTATTGGCAAATCCCCCTGGCCAAGTCGGCCAAAGAGAAAACCGCATTTGTAACCCCAGACGGGGCGTTCCAATATAAAAGAATGCCGTTCGGGTTACAGAATGCGCCGGCCACATTCCAGCGGAAAATGGACCAGATGCTGAGGCCCCATCGGAAGTATGCTGCGGCTTACCTGGATGACGTAATTGTCCATAGCACAGATTGGGCCTCACATCTGCCAAAAGTGCAAGCAGTCCTGGACTCTGTTCGGGAAGCGGGGTTTACGGCTAACCCCAAGAAGTGTACCATTGGGCAGGAGGAGGCCAAATATCTTGGGTACACCATTGGGAGGGGAGTAATAAAACCCCAACTCAACAAAGTCGAGGCCATCCAGAGTTGGCCACGTCCCAACAGCAAGAAGCAGGTACGAGCCTTTCTGGGAATCGCTGGGTATTATCGGCGATTCATTCCCCACTTTGCTTCTAAGGCTGTGCCCCTAACCAACCTGACGAAGGGGAAAGGGTCGGTCATGATTAAATGGACCCCCGCGGCTGAGGCAGCATTCCAATTCTTGAAACAAGCCTTATGTAGCCAGCCAGTGTTGTACTCACCCGACTTCTCTAAAGACTTTGTCGTACAAAGTGATGCGTCAGATGTGGGGTTAGGAGCAGTATTGTCCCAGGTCTGGAACGGGGAAGAGCACCCAGTCATTTACCTCAGCAGGAAGTTGAAGTCCCATGAGGTAAATTACGCCACTGTTGAAAAGGAGTGTTTAGCGGTGAAGTGGGCTCTAGATTCCCTTCGGTACTACCTGCTAGGTAGGCACTTTGACATGGTTACGGATCACGCTCCATTAAAGTGGATGGCTCAAAACAAGGAAACAAATAGAAGAGTGAATAGGTGGTTCCTGGCCCTCCAGGAATTCAACTTCACAGTAAAGCATCGCCCTGGCGTTCAAATGGGGAATGTGGATGCTTTGTCTCGAGTACATGAATGCCTGATTGCTGGTGTTCCAACCCCGAGGTTAAAACAAGAGGGGGGGTATGTGACAGCAGGAAGGTAAAGTCACCTGGTTGCATCCAGGGGGGTAGATATATTTCGCCCAGATTCAGGCTTTACGCCGACTTATACAACTAGGTGGAGAGTTGTATAAGCCCAGCTGAGGATAGTGGGCTCATGGATGACTCATACCTCTAGGGAGAGTGTGGGGCGTCGTGCAGACAGGGAGTTGATGAGACCAGCTGAAGCTTGTCAGCTCATTTAGGCCTCTATAAGAACTCCCAGCTTCATTAGGGGTTAGCTCATGCCTGGACCCAGACCTGTGTGGACTGTCTAGGGAGAGTGAACCCCTGTGCGGTGAGACAAAGCCTGTGTGGCTATTTGCTTGGACATTTAAAACCAGGGACTTAGGGACTAGGACAGCACTAGGCTGATCCCAGTTGTTAGTTAGGAAACCTGTATGTTTAGTCAGAGGTCAAATTGACCAGGATTTATTTTGTTTATGTTTCTTTTGCTTTGCTGTGTTTTTGTCACTGTAAATAGAAAATAAACCGCACCTTTTTGATTTTGAAAACCACAACCTCCGTCTGCTGGGCCTGTTTTTGTGTGGGGAGCCCATCCCGGGGGTCACACACACCTGCTGCCGAGCTAACCCCCTCACAATAGATATATCTAAAAATTCAACTAGAGACCAGCCCTGTTGTTTAATAAAAAAATGCATGTATATCAGTGCAGCAATCAACTCCTGCATATACTGCATATATGGAGAAAGAAGCTGCATACACACTGGATAAAAATAAATAGACAAATCTGGACTGCAGACTTGAATATGAACATGACATCAACCACAGCCCTCAACAATCTCACCAAACAAATTAATAAAACCATAATAATATCATGACAATAATACATTGATAAATCACATATATATAATGAAAAAAACATCTGTGGTCTAATTAGCGGTCAGTTATAAAACAATTGATGTTGAAATCAACATTTAACCCGTCAGGGCAAAGAACGCGTGTTTCATGAATCCAATAGGATTCTCTTTTGCTCAGCTGACGGATAAAGTTGCCACCCCGCCAATGTCTCGTAACTTTCTCGATGCCCCAGAATCTCAGACCCTTGGGATTTTGTTGGTGGAACTGTTTAAAATGCCTGGAGACATTATGAGTTTTGACCCCCTTTTTAATATTATTAACATGCTCTGCCACACGAACATGTAGAGGTCTCGAGGTTCGGCCTATATACTGGAGTCCGCAATCGCACTCCAGCATATAGACGACCCCCACCGTAGCGCACGTAATCAATTGTTTAATATTATATTCTTTATTAATGGCAGATGCCAAAAATGACTTCCTTTTCTTAAGATTGACTTTAGAAGTCCTGCACGGGACACAACGGCCGCATGCGTAAAATCCACCAAGGAATTTGAACATACTGTTATCTGACGGTACGGGGGGGTTTAGAACACTAGGTGCCAAACGATCTCGCAAGGACGGGGCTTTCTTATAAATAAACTGAGGTTTCTCCGGTAAGACAGGACCAAGAACCTTGTCCTGTTTTAAGACGGACCAATTTTTTGCAATAATTTTCTCAAACTATTTATGCTGAACATTATAGTCCAATATCATTCGAAAGTTATGAGAATCGCCATCGGAAGTTTTACTTCGATCGGTCAATAGTGTCTGTCTATCAATCATTTTGACTTGTTCTACCTCTCCGAGTAAAACCTGTTCATCGTAACCCTTTTGCACAAATCTAGTGGTCAACACTTGTGATTGATTTACAAAATCGGATACCTGTGTGCAATTTCAACGCAATCTGATATACTGTCCCCTGGGGATGTTGCACAGCCAAGGACGGTGGTGACAACTCCCCAGGGGAATGTATGCATTGCGATCGGTGGGCTTAAAGTGGTTGGTCAACTTGAAATGATTACTTCCCTTGGTGATGGTGAGATCCAAATAGTCAACCCTCTCATTATCAATGGTCCATGTGAGGATGATATTCTTATTATTATCATTAAGATGACTAATGAAAAAATCCAAAGCGGATCTATCACCCTCCCACACCAAGATCAAATCGTCAATATAGCGACGATAACAGACTAATTCGGGGGGGGGCGACGTGAGAAAACCGCCTGTTCCTCCCAGTGGGCCATAAAAATATTGGCCACACTGGGAGCAAAACGGGCTCCCATCGCCACTCCCCTAGTTTGTAAGAAGAAGTCACCATCATACCAGAAATAGTTCCGGGATAAACAAAAGTCTAAACAACTCAATAAGAACTCCTGATGTCTACCAGATAGCGTGGAAGTGGACAAAGCCCATTCCACGGAAGTAAGTGCATCCTGGTGTCCTATAATGGTGTACAGGGACCCAACATCTGCTGTTACCAATATGCATTTTTCAGAACACCCCAAAGATTGAAGAATCTGGATGATGTGTTTTGTGTCCTTAAGAAATGCTGGCGTTTTAACAACCAGGGGTTGTAGAAACGAGTCAATGTATTGCCCTAATCGGGCTGACACTGAATCGATCCCATTTACTATGGGCCTCCCTGGTGGGTTCACACTGTCTTTATGTAATTTCGGTAGAAAGTAAATGATTGGAGTTCTACAAAACAATGGATCCAGGTAAAGAGCCTCTTTTTTGGTCAATATTCCCTGATCCTTACCATCCTCAATAATGTGGTGCAAGTCATCCTTAAAAGATAACATAGGGTCTGTATTAAGAACACTATATGTATCCTCATCTGACAACAAATTACTCATTTCCGTTTTGTAGTATTCTTTACTAAGGATGACCAAACTCCCTCCTTTGTCCGCTGGACGAATTACAATCTCTTTCCTTTTTTCCAAGGATCCCATGCCCCGTTTGATATATTGTGGGTCCAATACCTTTTTCACTTTCAATGACTCTAAATCTTTTATGACCATATTCTTAAAGACCTCCATATATTTGCTATCAACATTGATGGGGTTAAATATAGATTTATTTCGTAAAGAAGAATGGTCACCCCTGGTAAGTGGTGTAGTCCTACAAGGATTGGATAAAAAATACTTTTTCATGTTCAGACTTCTAATGTATTTTTGCAAACTTACATAAGTTTGGAATTTGTTCAAGTTTTTAGTTGGGGCAAATTTAAGCCCTCTGTCAAGGACTTTGATTTCATCATCATTTAATGTTACCCCCGCTTAAATTATAAATTCCTGCTCCTGTTACGGTTTCGATCTTTTGTAATCGCCTACCCCCTCTCCTTCCTCTCTGTCTTTTCTTTTTCTTGGGGTGCCTACATTGGGCGGTGGATATTGTGGCGGTTGTCTCCACCATTCCCCTAGGTTGGGTCTGTGTGCAGGGGGTCCTGTTTGGTATCCCCCACGTGGCCCTAAAAAATCCCCCCTATCATAATCGGAGTGGTTGGCTAAGGGTGCAAATCTATTTTGCGTAGGAAATCCCCTATCTTGGGGGTAATGGGGCCTCCCTCTATTAGATGGGTCAGCCCCCTCTCCAAAGTTGCGGGAATCTCTCCGTGGTTGGAATGCGTTCTGATAAAAAGAAGATGATGCATGATCATCATCATAATGGGGAGCTGAGTAATTCCCTTTACCTCTACCTCTTTTGTTCTTACCCCTTTTGGGGGCACCCCTATTGGGGTAATCATGAGGGGAGAAAAACTTCTCATGGGGAGGGGGTACATCATATTGATACACTGGTTGTTTTCTAGGTGTTGCCTTTGTGGTGACATTAAGAGTCCCAACTGGGGGATTGGCAGCTACATTACTGCCACCTGTGGGGGGAGCATTCTGCCATTTGAAAATGCTCCCTCCATTAAAATCATCCCAATCGCGTATAAACTTTTTATTTTTCTTTGTTTGAATCTCAGCGTCCCATTTCATAAGTTTATTTTTTAGCTCCCCTGAAAGTTTTAGAAATTCCTCACTTTCTTTGTGGGGTTCTAAAAAAGTAAGTACACTATTTTTGTTTTCTCATTAAATTGTTTTACCACGGAGAAACACTATGGTCTGCCTTTCTATCTTCCACATGAAAAACTGTCTTATGAACCCGATACCTTGAAGTCCTTGAATGATTCTGATCTCACATGGGATTGATGATCCTCACTTATCTGGGGAATTCCACATCTATATCTGCCTTGGATTAACCCGCAAGGGAAGGTTTTCAGTGACCCTCTATAATCAAAGGGTCCATGTTTGGAGGTGAGCGGCCAATTTATCTGTTGGTGGAGGTCTCTCACTGTGTGTGTTTGTTACCACCTGCATGCAATCAAGAGTTCATGTGTCACCTATGAAGATCACGGGGATTATCCATTGATTCACTGTGCTGGTTTTCTATCTTTGACATATGGACATTTAAAGCGCTGCACTATCTATTTTTATGCTCATTTCAGGGATTTTGATTATTTGACCCTTAGTGTTCAGCTGCTCAGTATCATATTGTATCATAGTTTATTGCGCTGATTTGTTTCTTTTTACATATTCTGATTTCTCAAGTTTTCTAAAATCACGCTGCAATAATGGATGTTTTTCAATATTTAGAAGTTAAAATTACTGAAGTTTTTTCTAGGAATTATTCTAATGAGCCCATTAATGATATCTCCCAGGCATTTCGCAAACTGGGGCATATTTTGGAAAAAAAGACTAAAACTTGGTGGGATATCACATCGTTTGAACAGTATTTATCTGCCAAGCTTATTCCTAGAAGGTTACGGTGGGATGTGCCCCCTAATGATGGTCTACTTGACGATGATTCTATGTCCGAGTGGAGTGGCTTTTTCATTAAAAATGGTTTTGAGTTAATAGAATTTCTTCTGGCTCGGAAACGAAGAAAATTGAAGCTCCTTGACTCCCAGATTGGGGAGATTATCTCTTTTTTAGAACCCCACAAAGAAAGTGAGGAATTTCTAAAACTTTCAGGGGAGCTAAAAAATAAACGTATGAAATGGGACGCTGAGATTCAAACAAAGAAAAAGAAAAAGTTTATACGCGATTGGGATGATTTTACTGGAGGGAGCATTTTCAAATGGCAGAATGCTCCCCCCACAGGTGGCAGTAATATAGCTGCCAATCCCCCAGTCGGGACTCTTAATGTCACCACAAAGGCAACACCTAGAAAACAACCAGTGTATCAATATGATGTACCCCCTCCCCATGAGAAGTTTTTCTCCCCTCATGATTACCCCAATAGGGGTGCCCCCAAAAGGGGTAAGAACAAAAGAGGTAGAGGTAAAGGGAATTACTCAGCTCCCCATTATGATGATGATCATGCATCATCTTCTTATTATCAGAACGCATTCCAACCATGGAGAGATTCCCGCAACTTTGGAGAGGGGGCTGACCCATCTAATAGAGGGAGGCCCCATTACCCCCAAGATAGGGGATTTCCTATGCAAAATAGATTTGCACCCTTAGCCAACCACTCCGATTATGATAGGGGGGATTTTTTAGGGCCACGTGGGGGATACCAAACAGGACCCCCTGCACACAGACCCAACCTAGGGGAATGGTGGAGACAACCGCCACAATATCCACCGCCCAATGTAGGCACCCCAAGAAAAAGAAAAGACAGAGAGGAAGGAGAGGGGGTAGGCGATTACAAAAGATCGAAACCGTAACAGGAGCAGGAATTTATAATTTAAGCGGGGTAACATTAAATGATGATGAAATCAAAGTCCTTGACAGAGGGCTTAAATTTGCCCAAACTAAAAACATGAACAAATTCCAAACTTATGTAAGTTTGCAAAAATACATTAGAAGTCTGAACATGAAAACGTATTTTTTATCCAATCCTTGTAGGACTACACCACTTGCCAGGGGTGACCATTCTTCTTTACGAAATAAATCTATATTTAACCCCATCAATGTTGATAGCAAATATATGGAAGTCTTTAAGAATATGGTCGTAAAAGATTTAGAGTCATTGAAAGTGAAAAAGGTATTGGACCCACAATATATCAAATGGGGCATGGGATCCTTGGAAAAAAGGAAAGAGATTGTAATTCGTCCAGCGGACAAAGGAGGGGGTTTGGTCATCCTTAGTAAAGAATACTACAAAACGGAAATTAGTAATTTGTTGTCAGATGAGGATACATATAGTGTTCTTAATACAGACCCTATGTTATCTTTTAAGGATGACTTGCACCACATTATTGAGGATGGTAAGGATCAGGGAATATTGACCAAAAAAGAGGCTCTTTACCTGGATCCATTGTTTTGTAGAACTCTGATCATTTACTTTCTACCAAAATTACATAAAGACAGTGTGAACCCACCAGGGAGGCCCATAGTAAATGGGATTGATTCAGTGTCAGCCCGATTAGGGCAATACATTGACTCGTTTCTACAACCCCTGGTGGTTAAAACGCCAGCATTTCTTAAGGACACAAAACACATCATCCAGATTCTTCAATCTTTGGGGTGTTCTGAAAAATGCATATTGGTAACAGCAGATGTTGGGTCCCTGTACACCATTATAGGACACCAGGATGCACTTACTTCCGTGGAATGGGCTTTGTCCACTTCCACGCTATCTGGTAGACATCAGGAGTTCTTATTGAGTTGTTTAGACTTTTGTTTATCCCGGAACTATTTCTGGTATGATGGTGACTTCTTCTTACAAACTAGGGGAGTGGCGATGGGAGCCCGTTTTGCTCCCAGTGTGGCCAATATTTTTATGGCCCACTGGGAGGAACAGGCGGTTTTCTCACGTCGCCCCCCCCCCCCCCCGAATTAGTCTGTTATCGTCGCTATATTGACAATTTGATCTTGGTGTGGGAGGGGGATAGATCCGCTTTGGATTTTTTCATTAGTCATCTTAATGATAAGAATAAGAATATCATCCTCACATGGACCATTGATAATGAGAGGGTTGACTATTTGGATCTCACCATCACCAAGGGAAGTAATCATTTCAAGTTGACCAACCACTTTAAGCCCACCGATCGCAATGCATACATTCCCCTGGGGAGTTGTCACCACCGTCCTTGGCTGTGCAACATCCCCAGGGGACAGTATATCAGATTGCGTTGAAATTGCACACAGGTATCCGATTTTGTAAATCAATCACAAGTGTTGACCACTAGATTTGTGCAAAAGGGTTACGATGAACAGGTTTTACTCGGAGAGGTAGAACAAGTCAAAATGATTGATAGACAGACACTATTGACCGATCGAAGTAAAACTTCCGATGGCGATTCTCATAACTTTCGAATGATATTGGACTATAATGTCCAGCATAAAAAGTTTGAGAAAATTATTGCAAAAAATTGGTCCATCTTAAAACAGGACAAGGTTCTTGGTCCTGTCTTACCGGAGAAACCTCAGTTTATTTATAAGAAAGCCCCATCCTTGCGAGATCGTTTGGCACCTAGTGTTCTAAACCCCCCCGTACCGTCAGATAACAGTATGTTCAAATTCCTTGGTGGATTTTACGCATGCGGCCATTGTGTCCCGTGCAGGACTTCTAAAGTCAATCTTAAGAAAAGGAAGTCATTTTTGGCATCTGCCATTAATAAAGAATATAATATTAAACAATTGATTACGTGCGCTACGGTGGGGGTCATCTATATGCTGGAGTGCGATTGCGGACTCCAGTATATAGGCCGAACCTCGAGACCTCTACATGTTCGTGTGGCAGAGCATGTTAATAATATTAAAAAGGGGGTCAAAACTCATAATGTCTCCAGGCATTTTAAACAGTTCCACCAACAAAATCCCAAGGGTCTGAGATTCTGGGGCATCAAGAAAGTTACGAGACATTGGCGGGGTGGCAACTTTATCCGTCAGCTGAGCAAAAGAGAATCCTATTGGATTCATGAAACACGCGTTCTTTGCCCTGACAGGTTAAATGTTGATTTCGACATCAATTGTTTTATAACTGACCGCTAATTAGACCACAGATGTTTTTTTCATTATATATATGTGATTTATCAATGTATTATTGTCATGATATTATTATGGTTTTATTAATTTGTTTGGTGAGATTGTTGAGGGCTGTGGTTGATGTCATGTTCATATTCAAGTCTGCAGTCCAGATTTGTCTATTTATTTTTATCCAGTGTGTATGCAGCTTCTTTCTCCATATATGCAGTATATGCAGGAGTTGATTGCTGCACTGATATACATGCATTTTTTTATTAAACAACAGGGCTGGTCTCTAGTTGAATTTTTAGATATATCTATTTATATCTTTTATATCGTTTTAAGAGTTTCATTAGTTCGGTTTGGCTGCCTTTGGAGTCCTTCTTTGGGCGTCCGGCTCACGGGGACACTTCCTGGTTGGTGTCACGAGATTCGGACATCCTCAGCAGCGTCATGTGACGCCGCATTAGGGTTTCCATAGTTACAGGCATTTAGTAAGTATAAGAGCGGGTGTCTGGCGTCCTTCCCTCATCCGCTGATGAAGTCCCGCCCACTGGGACGTAACGTGCGTACGGATGGGAAGTTCGTGACGTCACCCGCAGTTCATTCACAGTCTCACCAGACGCGCTGTTGTACCTCGGCACTGGTATAGTGCCTTTTAAATGTAAGTGCACTATTTTTGTTTTCTCATTAAATTGTTTTACCACGGAGAAACACTATGGTCTGCCTTTCTATCTTCCACATGAAAAACTGTCTTATGAACCCGATACCTTGAAGTCCTTGAATGATTCTGATCTCACATGGGATTGATGATCCTCACTTATCTGGGGAATTCCACATCTATATCTGCCTTGGATTAACCCGCAAGGGAAGGTTTTCAGTGACCCTCTATAATCAAAGGGTCCATGTTTGGAGGTGAGCGGCCAATTTATCTGTTGGTGGAGGTCTCTCACTGTGTGTGTTTGTTACCACCTGCATGCAATCAAGAGTTCATGTGTCACCTATGAAGATCACGGGGATTATCCATTGATTCACTGTGCTGGTTTTCTATCTTTGACATATGGACATTTAAAGCGCTGCAGTATCTATTTTTATGCTCATTTCAGGGATTTTGATTATTTGACCCTTGTTCAGCTGCTCAGTATCATATTGTATCATAGTTTATTGCGCTGATTTGTTTCTTTTTACATATGTTTTTCTTGTTGCTTGATTTTACAGAGAGAATGAATAGTTTCAAGAACCCTGACTTTATGGGGGAGTTCATTGATAAATGGAAAGACCTCCCTATCCTTTGGCAGACAAAAAGTGGTGCAAATAAAAATAAAGTGGCCGGGACAGTAGCACTGGAGAGCCTGCTTGCATTTGTGCAAACCCAGATACCCACAACAACTCTCCAAGATGTGAAAACCAAAATTGCTACCATCAGGGGGACATACAGGACCCAGAGGAATATGGTCCTGAAGTCCCAGAGGTCAGGTGCTGCAGCAGATAAGGTTTATAAACCCAGTCTGTGGTACTACAGCAAGTTATCTTTCCTGGATGGCCAGCTGGAAGTGCGGGAATCTCTCTCCACCCTTCCCCCCAGAGGTCAATCCAGCCTTCCTTGTAGCCAGCCCTCCAGCCTTCCTTGCAGCCAGCCCTCAAGCCTTCCTTGCAGCCAGCAATCCAGCCTTCCTAGCAACCCTGCTCTGGCTTCCCCTGAGGATCAAGATGAGGTCCTTGAGGATGCAGATTTGGATATATGGAGCCAGGTAAAGTATTGATATCTACATTTATATGTTACAAAAGTGATGATTTTAAATTGATGTTTTAGTATTGTTAGGTATTTAATGTTCGAAAAAAAGAGGATTTAAAGAGCAAGTTACAGTAGTGGTCAAATTTGATGGGGACAAGGCAACAATATCAGGAGGCGGAATCTATGCAAAATTAATACCTTTTGACATTCAATTCAAAAATGTCTGGAGGTGAACAATGTGTGTGATTGATGGTGTCAAAAAATAAAGAATGTCCCTTTCTTTTTTTACAGCCAGAGCTGAGCCAGGAAGAGGGTGATGTTGGGGACCAGGAGGAGGCTGGGCCCAGCACAAGAGCCCAGATGCCTCCCCTGATAATGAAACAACGAGGGCCAAGGAGAGCTAGGCAGGTGGAGGAGGAAACAAGAGCCTTTCTAAAAGAGGCTACTGTGGCCCTCAGAGAGGCACCCTCTGCTGAGGAGGGCTTTGCCACAGTCCTGGCCCATAAGTTAGGCCAAATGGACTTGCGGCAAAAGCTCTATAGTGAAAACCTTTTGCTGAAGGTGATTAACAAGGGGTTGCTCGGTGAACTGACCAAGTTCACCAACATCACTAAGGTTGTCCCTACTCCTCCACCTCCTCCTCCTCCTCCTACTACTCCTCCTGCCACCTCCTCTCCTCCTGATCCCCAGCCTCCGAGGAAGCAACCAACAAAGCCTGCAGGGAAGGCTGCAGAGAAGGCTGGAGAGAAGGCTACAAGGAAGCAAAAAAAATAATGCCTGCTGTAGTACCACAGACTGGGACATATATGACTTATCTGCTGCTGTTCCTGACCTCTGGGAGTTCAAGCCAAGATTCGGCTCCTTTTTTTTTTCAATTAAATAGTTTGGTTTTGACATCTTGGATGGTTGTTGTGGGGTCCAAAGGATGCACAAATGCAAGCAGGCTCTCCAGTGCTGCTTTCACGTTTAATTTGTAATGTACCTAAATAAAATAAATAAATAATAATAATAAATAAATAATAAATAAAAATTTTGAAGGTTGGTGTGGTAACTTTGCACACCAATAATTTACGCAAAATCACCCAAAATAAATAAAAGAAGCCTACATATATCAAAGAAGCCCATCAAAAATAATAAAGCTAACTTAATTACTAAAAAAAAAATTTAAAAAGAAAAAAAAATGTAAAAAGATTTTTTTTTTTTTTAATTATTGTGATCTTTACATTTAGTTATGAATTTATGAGGGAGATGTGGCTTCAAAAGAATATTTTACAATCATTAGATCAATTAGGAATTACTTAAGAACCTAGTTTGGCATAACTCTCAAATGTCATTAGCAAAAGAAGGTAATTATTTAAGCATTATCAAAAGAAGAACGGAATGCGCAGCATTAAAACGATGCTATTAATTCCACCGTGACGAATGTGCCATCTCCATTTCCAACGCTAGTTTTACCAGAACGAGCGCTCCCGTCTCATACTTGATTCTGAGCATGCGCGTTTTTTTCACGTCGTTAAAGCATACACACTATCGTTTTTCACGTCGTTAAAAAAAAACGACATGAAAAACGACGTGAAAAAATAGAGCATGTTCGAAATTTTTAATGGCCGTTTTTCACGTCGTTAAAAATGCTCTGGAGCATACACACGATCAGTTTTAATGGCCATTTTAAAAAATGGCATTTTTAACGGCATGAAAAATGATTGTGTGTATGGGGCATTACTTTACATCTGCCTTTGGCCCATATAAATTTTGTGAATTGAGAGTTCAGTCGTTTAAAGATGTTTTTAGGGACCACCTCCGGGGAGTGTGAAAAAATATATAAACATTTTGGCAGGAGAATTATTTTAATTACATTTATTCTACCCACCACCGAGAGTGGTAGGTTTCTCAAATTTTTCAACTTAGATTTAATATACTCCATCAATGGATTTGCCTTGTTATATAGATTTCTAAGAACTTAAAGGAGTCCACTATTCTAAGTGGGGTGTCTATCATTTCTTCCAATTCTAGTTCTTGATGCAGTGGCATAAGGAAATATTTCTGCCAATTAATCTTAAGCCCTGAATATTGGCCAAAAGTGTCTATTATACTCATAGCTTTCGTCAGGGTATTCTGTGTGTCCCGCATATACAGACTAATATTGTCTGCATTAAGACCAATCTGTTCTATACTCTCCCCCATCTCTATCCCCTGGTATTCTTCAGTCTGGCGTAACTGCAAGGCCAGGGATTCAATTGTAATAGCAAATAAAAGAGGAGATAGGGGACACCCCTGTCTCATACCTTAAATAGATTTATTGATGGGGTCAATGTTCCGTTGATCAGTAATTTTGATCTCGGGTTTGCATATAAGATTTTAACCCATTGTTTAAATCCATTGCCAAAGCCAAACTTCCCCAGTGTTGCTTGCAGAAATCTCAATTTCACAGAGTCAAAGGGTTTGGCTGTGTCAAGAGATGCCAGAGCCCCTGACTCTGGTATATATATTCCCTCATTTGTGCCACTAGTTGTGTTCTACAAATATTTATCGATGTTGATTTACCGGGTATAAGCCCTGTCTGATCTGTATGAATTATAGATGTTATTACAGTATTTAATCTTCTAGCTAGAATCCTGGTGATGATTTTGTAATCACAGTTTAACAAGGATATTGGTCTATAAGAGGTGCATTCATGTGGGTCCTTATCTGGTTTTAAGATTAATATTACCGTTGCTTCATACATTGAATATGGTAGTTCTCCCCTAGCAGGGGCCTCTCTATATATCCTAGTTAATATTGGGGCTATCTGATCTATATATCTACTATAGACTTACAGAGGTATCCCATCTGGTCCTGGGGATTTACCACTGGCTAGCAATGAGATCGCCTCCCTTACTTCTTCCTCCATAATCTCCCCATCCATAAATTTTGCGTTTTCTCTTGTTATTTTCCAGGAACGTTATTTCCTCCATATACCCCTCTATTTCCTCCTCCGTGCATGTTAATGAAGTAGCGTACATCTTAACATAATACTCATAAAAGCATTGCAAGATATCTTCTATTGTACCAGCCAGTATCCCATATTCATTTTCTGTCTCATGCCGCGTACACACGATCAATTTTTTCGACGGTGAAAACACCGTCGAGAAAATCGACGTGAAAAACGAGGAACAGCTTGTTCCCCCCACACACGGCCGTTTTAAATTACATTTTTTTTTTGGTCGAAAAAAACGACCGTGTGTGGGCTCCGCGGCAGTGTTTCCCTATGGGAAAACTGCTGCGGAAAAAAACGACGGGAATCACGACGAGAAAAATTAGAGCATGTTCTAATTTTTCTCGTCGTGATTAATGCCGTTTTTCCCATCGAGAAAAACGTCAAAAAGCCCACAGACGATCGTTTTTCTCGTCCAAAGGAAAAAATTTCATTTTTATCGACGGGAAAAACGGTCGTGTGTACAAGGCATCAGAGATAGACGAATTTGTTGTTTGCTGTTTGGTAATAAATGCCAGCAATCTACTAGACTGGTTGACCTGCTCAAAAATGTTTGCCTTATAAAGAATTGTTTCTGTTTAGCTTTTATTTCTATTGGTCCCTTATATAACCTAAGGAGACTTTCCCACCTTGCCTGATTTTCACTTGAGGGATTAGATACTGTACATATTTGTCTTCTGCTTGAAGAGGATCAATTATGTACCTCTATGGGCACATAGAGGAGAAATTGTCGCCATCTACATCCCTAAGCCATGCAGTGCCTGGGATTGTCAAGTTGCTGACCACACTTTATATTTTGGGCTGATGTTAATTTCCATACCACTTCTGCCCTTATATTGGGAACCAGCCAACCCACTGTGTCCAGGGTGTTTATGCAGGTCATTAAAGCCATTCTTGACCACAATTTAATCACTGGCGTCAAACTGAAGATGAATGGACCAATGTGAAGGTGGCTTTCTACCAGCAGGCGCAATTTCCACAGATCATTGATTTTACTCATGTTGCAATCAGGCCCCCCGGAGATCCGAAGTGGACTATAGGAACCGTAAGCAGTACCATTCTCTTAAAGTGCAAGTTGTGTGTGGCGACAGACAGCGTATCATTCATGAGTGCACAGACAGGAAGAGAATAGAAAAAAAGAGGGTGCACCAGCCTTGTGCATTATCCTTTGATATTTTTATTAAAGGAAAGAATTAAAACTACTCACAAGCATGTGAAAGGATCCGCAATATAAAAGCCTTTAACTTGTGGCAATCCGTCCAATAATAGCAGTCTCCAGATGACGAGAGAGAGGACATAAGAACCACTGCTTGCTGACACGTTTCAAACGGACACCTTCTTCCTCAGGTATTCCAGGGTCATTTCATGATGCATGTATCCTCCACCAGACTGCGCTATATGACAAGTTTGAGAGTGGCAAAATGCCCTCAGGGTGGCATGTTATTTATAGAACAGATAACATAGCTGTCATGACTTATGCAGTACTGTTTTTGTCTGTTTGCTCACCTTTCTGTTGTGTTCAGATTAGAGGCCAGTCGCTGTTCACCTGTATGCTTAAGTAATCTTCCCTCAAGCATGGCTCCACCCCAGCCTCTAATTATTAACACTATATTACCTGTGCACTGCAAGCCAAGCCTTGCTGATCATTATTGTGTGTTTGGCTTCCATGTGATCATTGCTGTGTGTCCTACGTCTGATCCTGTTTTCCAACCTTTGCTTGTTCTCGACTGTCCTTGTCTACTTCATATCCTGACCTTTGGTGTGTTCTTCGACTATTCCTATTTGCTTGTTGCCCTGACCTTTTGGCTTAACTCCTGACTAGCCTTTTTGTCCCAGGCTGTCCCTTTCTATCCTCCAGTAGTCTACCGTGAACGTGAGCTGGGAGACCCTGGGGGCCGCGACCTGGAGCCAGACTGCAGCAAAGTCCATCCCCACCATCAGGGGCCCTGGTGAACACCCGCTGGCTCTTAGATTCCGCACCCTGGGAAATCTCATGCTCTAGCTCCCAGTGTGATCCGTGTTGGTTCTCCAGAGTACCTGCTTTCCTAAAACCACCCAGAGCTCCACCCGCAGCAGTCAGCCGTATCTGGATTCCGGGGCTGCTGACAATTTTATGGACTGGAGAACTGTATCTTCTATGAAGCTTACACCTTTGCCCCTCACTACGCCACTGGTGGTCATGGAAATTGATAGCACTATTCTTCCAGGGGGCCCTATCCGCTTCCAGACTCTCCCTGTTTAGATGTCGGTAGGGATACTCCACCAGGAGTGGATATCCTTCCTTATCCCACCTAGGGATGAGCTTCGAGTTCGAGTCAAACTCATGTTCGACTCGAACATTGCCTGTTCGCCCGTTCGCCGAACAACGAACAATTTGGGGTGTTTGCGGCAAATTCGAAAAGTCTATGGGAGAAATTTAAAGTGCTAATTATAAAGGCTTATATGCAAGTTATTGTCCTAAAAAGTGTTTGGGGACCCGGGTCCTGCCCCAGGGGACATGTATCAATGCAAAAAAAAGTTTTAAAAACGGCTGTTTTTTTAGGAGCAGTGATTTTAATAATGCTTAAAGTGAAACAATAAAAGTGAAATATTCCTTTAAATTTCGTACCTGGGGGGGTGTATGATATGCATGTAAAGTCGCGCATGTTTCCCGTGCTTAGAACTGTCTCTGCACAAAGTGTCATTTTTGAAGGAAAAAAAGTCATTTAAAACTCACTCGCGGCTATTAATGAATTGTCGGCTTTTATCAATACATAGAAAAGTCATTGCTAATAAAAAAAAAAGCGTGGGGGTTCCCCCAAATTCAATTACCAGGCCCTTCAGGTCTGGAATGGATATTAAGGGGAACCCCTCCGCAAATTAAAAAAAAATGGCGTGCGGTTCCCCCTAAATATCCATACCAGGCCCTTCAGATCTGGCATGGATTTTAAGGGGAACTCCACCCAAAATTTAAAAAAAAATGGCGTGGAGTCCCCCCAAAAATCCATACCAGACCCTTATCCGAGCATGCAACCTGGCTGGCCGCAGGGGAAGAGGGGGGACGAGAGAGCGCCCCCCTCCCTCCTGAACCGTACCAGGCCACATGCCCTCAACATGGGGAGGATGTCCCCATGTTGATGGGGACAAGGGTCTCATCCCCACAACTCTTGCCCGGTGGTTGTGGGGGTCTGCAGGCAGGGGGCTTATCGGAATCTGGAAGACCCCTTTAACAAAGGGGACCCCCAGATCCCGCCCCCCCCTATATGAATTGTTAAGGGGTACATTGTACCCCTACCATTTCACGAAGAAAGTGTAAAAAAATGTAAATAAAAACACACCAACACCTTGGAAAAGTCCTTTATTAAAAAAAACAAAAAACAAAAAAAACATTCCAGCGATGAAATCCAGTGTCCCGCGGCGATCCTGATGTCCAGCGCTGTCCGTCATTGGTTGTGCCTGAGCGGACCTGATGGGGAACTTCCTCCGCAGTGTTTTAAATGTATAGACCCGCCCCTTCTAATGTTCCCCATCAGGTCCGCTTAGCGGACCAGATGCGGAACGCGAGAAGGGGCGGGTCTATTCATGTATTACACAGTGAAGGAAGTTCCCCATCAGGTCCGCTCTACGAGGGGGCGGACCTGATGGGAACTTACTTCACTGTGTAATACGTGAATAGACCCGCCCCTTCTCATGTTCCGCATCTGGTCCGCTGAGCGGACCTGATGGGGAACTTTAGAAGGGGCGGGTCTATTCATGTATTACACAGTGAAGGAAGTTCTCATCAGGTCCGCCCCCTCGGTATGTCAGACCCCGCCTACGTCATTGGCCTGAGCGGGGAACTTCCTTCACTGTGTAATTTAAATTTACACAGTGAAGGAAGTTCCCCATCAGGTCCACTCAGGCCACTGACGTAGGCGCGGTCTGACATACCGAGGGGCGGACCTGATGGGGAACTTCTTTCACTGTGTAATTCATGTATAGACCCGCCCCTTCTCGCGTTCCACATCTGGTCCGCTGAGCGGACCTGATGGGGAACTTTAGAAGGGGCGGGTCTATACATTTAAAACACTGCGGAGGAAGTTCCCCATCAGGTCCGCTCAGGCACAACCAATGACGGACAGCGCTGGGCATCGGTATCGCCGCAGGACACTGGATTTCATCGCTGGAATTTTTATTTTATTTTTATTTTTAATAAAGGACTTTTCCAAGGTGTTGGTGTGTTTTTATTTACATTTTTTATCATTTCTTTGTGAAATGGTAGGGGTACAATGTACCCCTTACCAATTCACATAGGGGGGCCGGGATCTGGGGGTCCCCTTTGTTAAAGGGGTCTTCCAGACTCCGATAAGCCCCCTACCCGCAGACCCCCACAACCACCGGGCAAGGGTTGTGGGGATGAGGCCCTTGTCCCCATCAACATGGGGACATCCTCCCCATGTTGAGGGCATGTGGCCTGGTATTGTTCAGGAGGGAGGGGGGGCACTCTCTCGTCCCCCCCTCTACCCCTGTGGCCGGCCAGGTTGCGAGCTCGGGTAAGGGTCTGGTATGGATTTTTGGGGGGACTCCACGCCATTTGTTTTTTAAATTTGGGGTTGAGTTCCCCTTAAAATCCATGCCAGATCTGAAGGGCCTGGTATGGATATTTAGGGGGAACCGCACGCCATTTTTTAAATTTTTTATTTGCGGCGGGGTTCCCCTTAATATCCATTCCAGACCTGAAGGGCCTGGTAATTGAATTTGGGGGAACCCCCACGCTTTTTTTTTTTTTATCAATGACTTTTCTATGTATTGATAAAAGCCGACAATTCATTAATAGCTGCGAGTGAGTTTTAAATGACTTTTTTCCTTCAAAAATGACATTTTGTGCAGAGACAGTTCTAAACACGGGAAACATGCACGACTTTACATGCATATTATACACACCCCCCAGGTACGAAATTTAAAGGAAAATTTTATTTTTTCATTTTAAGCATTATTAAAATCACCGCTCCCGTAAAAACATCAATTTTTTTAATTTTTTTTTGCATTGATACATGTCCCCTAGGGCAGGACCCGGGTCCCCAAACACTTTTTAGGACAATAAATTGAATATTAGCCTTTATAATTAGGACTTTAGATTTCGAACGTTCGAGTCCATTGTATTTAATAGGGTTCTAAAGTTCACGCGAACATTCTGTCTGTTCGCAGGTTCTGGTGCGAACCGAACAGGGGGGTGTTCGGCTCATCCCTGATCCCACCTAAGGCCTCAACCCACATCATATTGGGCCTTCCTTGGCTACAGCTCCACTCTCCACATGTGGACTGGGCTTCTGGGCAGATCCGGGCTTGGGGTCCCTCCTTTTTCTCATCCTGCCTACTCAAGGTTGCCCCCAAGGAGAGACTTCCAGTTGCAACCACATCTGTATCTTCCACTCTTCCCGCTGCATATAGCAATTTCCGGGATGTATTCTGCAAAAAATCAGCTTAGGTGCTTCCTCCTCACAGGCCCTTTGACTGTGCTATCGATCTTGTTCCCGGAGCAACCCTGCCAAAGGGCCGTACCTACCCTCTGTCCATTCCAGAGACCCAGGCAATGTCAGAGTATGTTGATGAGAATCTAGCGAGGGGGTTCCTCCGGAAATCCTCATTGCCTGCGGGAGAAGTTTTTTTTTTCTTTGCCAAAAAAGATGGTACCTTAAGACCCTGCATTGGCTATCGAGGCTTAAACATGGTGACAATCAAAAATCTACACCCCTCCCCTTAATATCTGAACTATTCGACAGGTTGAAAGGTGCCTCCATTTTTACCAAGTTGGATCTCAGAGGTGCATACAATCTGATCCGGATACAGGAAGGTGACGAATAGAAAACCGCATTTAACACTAGGGATGGGCATTACAAATACTTGGTTATGCCTTTTGGTTTGTGTAATGTTCCAGCTGTGTTCCAAAACGTTGTCAACAAAATTTTCAGGGATCTGCTGTATCAATTTGTTGTCATATATCTGGATGACATTCTCATCTTTTCGGAAAATCTGCTTGTCCTCAGAAACCATGTCCGGATTGTACTTTACGGCCTTAGAGAGAATAATCTGTATGCCAAGCTGAAGAAATGTTCTTTTGAATGTTCTGAGGTCCTGTTTTTTGGATGCTTTGTCTCTAGTTTGGGTCTTCGTATGGATTCTGGAAAGGTCTCGGCCATTACCAACTGGCCTCTTCCTGCCAGCCTCAAGGCCACACAGCACTTTCTTGGGGTCACAAATTGTTATAGGCAGTTTATTAGGAATTACTCTTCCATCGCCTTGACCAAAAAGGGTGCAAATGCCAAGGAGTGGTCCCCTGAAGCTGTCTCTGCATTTCACAATTTGAAACAGGCCTTTGTTTCTGGAACTTTCTTGAGGAGACCTAATCCTGGGTATCCATTTTTTGTTGAAGTGGGCGCTTCTTCAATGGGGGTGGGAGATGGGCTTCTTCAGTCCTTTGAGAATAAACATCAGCCATGTGCTTTCTTCTCCCAAAAATGTTTTCAGGCAGAGAAAAATTATGCTATTGGTGATCGGGAACTTCTTTCAATTAAATTGGCGTTAGAGGAGTGGCGTCATCTCTTGGAGGGTTCCCCTCACCCCATAACAATTTTCATTGAGCATAAAAATCTGCAGTACTTACAGAATGCCAAATGTCTGAATCCCAGACAGGCCAGGTGGAGTCTTTTCTTCTCCCGTTTTAATATTACGATTACGTACAAACCTGGTTCCTGCAACAGTCAGGCTGATGCTCTCTCTAGGTCATTTGACACTTTGGATGAGGAGCCCACCCCTGAACCTGAGCCGATCATTCCAGCCTCATGAATTCTTGCCCATTCCACCACCCTGGAGTCAAAAATTCCTCCTGGCAAGACCTTCGTCCCCACTGAGCTAAGAGATAAGATCCTTCGCTGGGGACATGATTCCAAGGTGAAAGATCATGCTGGGTTCCTCTGATCCTTCCTGATCATCAGTCACCACCTACTGGTGGCTTACTCTCCACACGGATGTCAAGGACTACGTTTAGGCTTGTCATGTCTGTGCTGTCTAAATCCTCCATACAAGCTCCTGCTGGTCTTCTCATGCCCTTGCTCATTCCTAAGGAGCCCTGGTCTCACATTGCAATGGATTTTATCACCAATCTTCCACTTTTTGAGAATAATACGGTCATTTGTGTGGTAATAGATCGGTTCTCCAAGATGGCTCATTTTGTTCTCCTTCCTGGTCTCCTTTCTGCTCCTGCTTTGATTCCCATTTTTGTTCAAGAAATCATCCGCCTCCATGGGGTTCCTTCTCATATTGTTTCCGATAGGGGTGTTTAATTTACTTATCATTTTTGAAGAGCCTTTTGCAAATCCCTCAATATTGTCTTGGATCTTTCCTCTTCTTACCACCCTCAATCCAATGGACAGACTGAGAGGGTTAATCAGGAGTTAAAGGCCTTTCTCGGCACCTTAGTCTCTGCTCATCAGGACGATTGGTCCTCTCTACTCCCGTGGGTAGAATTCTCTTACAACAATTGTGTAAACATCAGTTCTCAAAAGACACCACTTTTCACAGTTTATGGAAGACACCCTCATGCCTACATGTATAGCCCAGGGTTCCCAATTAAGACGGAATTTTTCTGGATTGTCTAGTAAGGTATTAGAAATCCTTTCCTGTGTCATTATCCAGGAAATCTTGTGTTTAGCTTGGCGAAATGACGCCGAGGGCGACTTCCAGGCGTGGGCTAAGGTAATCTTGGCCCCCAGAAGGATGAAGTGTATGAGAGAGTGGGAAAATTTAGGGACCTTAGGGAGAGCATCATTGAGGAGGGCAATAGTAGGGTTTTGCTTCACCTCGAAACCAGTGACTTTGCGAATGAGGCTGAAAATTCTATTTCAGAACCCCCTAATTTTAGGGCATTCCCAGAGGGTGTGGAGGAGAGAGCCTACGAGGCCACATCCTCTGAAGCAGAGGGGGGAAGACTGCGGATAGAGCTTAGAAAGGCGAGTAGGGACCAGGTACCATCTGGAGATAACCTTAACGTCATCTTCCATCAGGGAGGTGTTTAAGATACCCTTAAATGAACGGGAGAAATTTGTGTGCCAAGTGTCTAGGTCCCATTCAAACTGGAGGTCATGCTCCCATTTCAACATATAGCTCGCTTTGCCCTGAGGGTCAGCTAACGCTGAATAGATCAGGGAGATGCCCCCCCTGACGCCCATGGCTGAGGAACACCAATGCTCATATTTAGTAACAGAGATTGGGTTGTCTGAACTTTTCCAGACCCCACGCAGAAAATGTAACAACTGAAAATAGCGGAAAGTTTCGGAGGAGGGCATGTCCAATTTGGAAGTGCAGTATTTGAGCGAGATGGGGCCATCATTGTTAAAATATTGTGTATTATAGGGTGTGGGGTTTTGGCGCTGCTATAAGTGCAAATAACTAGTTGGGTAGGCTATGGCTGCTGTACCCTTGTTATTGGAGCTGTGTACAATACGTGTTAGTGTCTCAGGCTATATAGTAGTCCTCAACTTATAAGTGAACTGAAACACTTCTGTCTTTCACAATACCCCGTGGGGTTTGTGACAATGTGCTAAATTGGGCCTCTAGGTGGCCACTTAATACCGTGTGTGTATATAGTAATTAAATTTGTGTCAATCACTCTCCTTTTACAGATTACCATAAACCAATGTGAAAACAGTGTTACAAATAATGAAAAATAAACATATTGAATATTGAAATATCCTCATAAATTCTATACAGTATGCACCTATGTGCCGGTGTGTTTTCAGTATGTCCAGTGCCAACAAATAATTAAAAGGTATATAATAGTGCACACCAATTAAGGTCACTGATCACTGCCCCAGGTGGGAGCTGCCAGACAACCAATACGTCCCTTTGTAGATTACACCAATCCCTGAACCAATGAGATTAGATCACAATGGCCATGTGATGGGTAGCCACTTTATTGAGGGTATAATCCCCTGTGATTCTTTAGTCCAGCCAAATTACTTAATCAAATGTGAAATGCGGGTATATATAAATATATGGCAAAAGAATGGGTTCATGTGACTATAGAGTGTTTTCACATTGGTTTATGGTAATCTGTAAAAGGAGAGTGATTGACACAAATTTAATTACTATATACACACACGGTATTAAGTGGCCACCTAGAGGCTCAATTTAGCACATTGTCACAAACCCCACGGGGTATTGTGAAAGACAGAAGTGTTTCAGTTCACATATAAGTTGAGGACTACTATATAGCCTGAGACACTAACACGTATTGTACACAGCTCCAATAACAAGGGTACAGCAGCCATAGCCTACCCAACTAGTTATTTGCACTTATAGCAGCGCCAAAACCCCACACCCTATAATACACACTACATAGTGATCTGTCTTTGTGACAGAACACACAAAAAGGGGGGCAGCAGCTTAATCTTAGTCCAATTTGCGCGGAACACCAATATATATACATTGTTAAAATATTGTCCTATTCTGTATAGACCCTTGTCGAGCCACCATCCAAAAGCCCTGATGTTTAGACCCGGGGGGAATTGGGGGTTGTGGAAGATGTGAGCAGGGGATGCCAGGAAGAGGATAGTGCGGGATGTTTATGAAGGATATCACAGAGGGCCATTGAGTGAGAAAGGGCGGGTGACAGGATCGAGGGGCGGTCCTTACGTAGTCTCAAGGCTAAATAGTCCAATGTGTGGTTAGGGGTTGCCTGCCTTTCTATGTCTATGCCTGCCACATTCTTATGTGGCAGCGCTACATAGACGACATCTTCATTATTTGGGATGGGCCTGAAGATATGCTCAAGAAAGTTTTGGAACTTATGAATACCAACAACCTAAATTTATTTTTTACTATGTCCTACGACTTTGAGAAAGTCAGCTTTCTCGATATCCTTATATCTAAAGATATACAGGGGAAAGTCCAAAGTAGACTGTTTAGGAAGGAGACGGCTGGCAACACGATGTTGCACGCAGCCAGTTTCCACCCAACAGCACCCATACCTTTTAGCCAGTTCCTCCGAATCAGGAGGAATTGTACATCAGATGACGATTTTCAATTTGAATCTAATGAGCTAAGTAACCGCCTACTAGCGAGAGGTTATAGTAGATCCACCTTAAAGAAAGCCTTTAACAGAGTAAAGGGAATGGAAAGACACAATTTGATTTTCAAAACTTCTAAGAAAAATAAAAAAACTCAAGAAGATAATACTTCAAGGATAATTTTCAAATTCTCCAATGAGCATAAGAAAATTAGACAGATTCTAACCAAATACTGGCCCATCCTCACTGAGGACCCAATCCTTAAGACACTAGTACCATCCAAACCAGTAATCACTTTCAAAAAGGCAGAATCCATCGGTGGCATGTTGGTCAAAAGTGAATACAAGGGAGAGGCTAGAAAGGACCCATGTAAAATCTTTGGGACCTATCCTTGTGGGGCATGCTCTCAATGTACTGTCATTGGCGGGGGATCCACACTCACTTTACCCAATGGGGAGACCTTCACACTTAGGCATTTTGCCAATTGTAAGACACAAGGTGTGGTCTACTTGATGGTCTGTCAGCGCGGATCCTTTTACGTCGGAAAAACAAGACAGGAATTAGGGAAGAGAGTGGAAAAACATATACATAGCATGAGGATAGGGAATCTCTACTTGCCTCTTGGGAGACACGTAGCTAAAAAACACAGGTATAGAATGCCCAATGTAATTTTTTCAGTCATTGAAAGGATTCATATTCCATGTAGGGGGGGGGATTGGAATAAGGTCCTGCTCCAGCGGGAAATGCGCTGGATCAGGCACCTTAGGGCAACCACGCCCCCAGGTCTGAATGAAGTCGAAAGTTTTCGTCCATTCCTGGAGGGCTTTAGCTCTGCAAAGACTGATTAGTTTTGTTTCTGTTTCTGTTTTTGGTTTTGTTTTTTCCTTTTATTGATATACCCTGATGTCCCACCCATCCTTGTTTGAAATTGATTTTTCAATTCTTAATTATCTCTGTCATTCCAGCTTTTCTCCATATCAATGGATGCAGGATGATTTCTCTTTTTTCTAGACACATTGACACACATGTGGGGTTTGAGATATATATAGATTGTTATTTTTATGCATTTTGTATGTTTAATGTTCTTAACAGCCTTTTCTGCGGAGGTATATATGATCCCCTGGGCGGAAAGGATTTTTTTGATATGCTCCCATGCATGCATCCTAATTGGTCAGTGACACAACCAGAGGTTTGTCTTTGGGGTGGCCCATCATATCTCTCTATCCAGTATTCCTTCTTTTCCGACTTTACATGTTCATATCCGGTGCCTGGGAGGGGGTTTTCCTTACTGGAAATTGCCCCCTATCAATTTTTTCCTTGTTAGGGACATATTCCTATCATAGGTTAAAAACGGCACCGGTGGTATTAGTCCATGGCCTGCTCCCCGTCCATATCATTGTTCTGGGAGAAGGATCTATATCCTGGGTACCAGTTCACATTGGTACTCCATGTCTGATTGTCCCATGACAACCCAGCACCATCTTTCTCATCCAACCCACCCTTTATATCGGTATCCCCTAAATTTGCCCACATTCAAGATGGCCGTTTCTGCACTTCCTGCGGTGCGGAACGGACCAGAATTGGGGCTGATCGGGCTTCTGTGGTCACTCATCGTGCCCTTCTCTCCAGCGGGGCACGATGGATGGCATCACATCGGTTATGTAATGGGACCGTGGGCCAGTTTTTTCGGCCTCGCTGCCTTGTTTTGCTGCCTACATGCGCCGATGGCAGACGCACCGCTGATTGGTGCGGTTGCGTCATGTGACCGGCGCTGGATGTGATCTGGCGTGGCAAGTGCGGCGTATCCATGGCAACATGACGCTCTGCTCTACGAGCAGGTGCGTCATGTGACCTTGTCTGAACCAATCAGACACAGCAAAGGGATATATAGGACGCCAAATAAGTTATATGGTGTCATTCTCTCCCTCTGCTGGCAGGCAGAGGATGTTTTTGTATGGACCTCTGATGCATGGAACCTTTTCTGGATATCAATCGTGACTCTGGATCCTCTTGATAGGTAATATTTTAAAAGTTCCACCTAGGAGAGGGAGGAATTTCTTCTCTCTCTTTTTGATGGATATAATAATTTTTATCTTATTTCATATATTTTTTGATGTTTCAGGACATACAGTATATCTTTGGACTCAAGAATCCACTGGTTTTGTCCTCTTATATGAGTTATATTACCTGATGAATCAGAATTCTAGATCTGCACTTTCCATCTACAGGTACCATATCCATATTCTTTAGGGAGATTTATTTTACTCCCCAATGGAATTATTTTCATACTTATGTATGTTATATTTTTTGTTTAAGGCACCTATCTTGGACCAATTTTTTCATATGTCCGTACTTCTTATATGGACTTGTTTTTGATGGAAAGGTTTCCTGGAACTTTGAGGGCATCGGGGAATCCACAACACAGTGTTACTGGAACCTGAGATGCACATATGGGAGCATTGATGGAATAATTTTTCATGAGTTTTTTGTGTAAGTTTTTTTTTTTTTTGCTGTCTCGTTGTATTCTATATAACAGTTGAAATTAAAGTGGAAACTTATTTTATTGTTTCTGTATTTAATAGAAAATGTATTCTCGTAGAAGTGAATGAATTTGAATTCCCTGAAGAAGGACGTTTACAGTTTGAAACGCGTTGAACAAGCCTCTCTTGATCTGCTTCTGGCTGGAGCGGTCAATTCAGGCTGTTGTATTCATTTTTGGAAGATTTGTATTATGTCAGATCTATGTAGTTTCTGTACAATTTTCATATATATGTGCTTTTTTGTACCATTTGTTCTTTTTTCATATATGTGTCTGCTTCACGTGGCTTTTGTACAAATAAATATTTAGACATTTTAATTGAGTTTTTCTCATATTTTTTACATTGCCTCCAAAATCCCACAAACTAGAGGTTTTTTTCTCATTTTATACATATTTGGGATGATGGCAATTACATGTTGGGCTGCATGAGGTGTTACATTTTTTCACGTATCATAGGGTGGACAATACCTCTATAAACCTCGTCCTCACACCCATGCACCCATACATGGACCCCATTTTTGTGTTATAATTATAAATAACTTGATGCACTATTTTTCCCATATATCTGCCATCTTGGAGAAATCCAACATTGGCAGGAGTGTGGTGCACATTTTTTGAGAGCTGATATTTTGGAAATACAGCTATAATAACATATGTCTTTTGTGTTCTGAAATTTGTTTTGTTTCTCCTTTCAACCATTGAATATGGGGGATCTTCAGGGAGATGGGTGGGAGGAGTTTATGTCGGGGATTCAGAAGAACTATCAAGGGACTGAACAGCCAATCTCAAGTTGAACTGGGAAACCAAGTTAAATGAATGTTCAATGAATTTGATGATGTTATTGCAGGAGGAGTATAGACAGCAGCTGGTTGTTTTGGATATAGAAATAGAATCACTATATGCTCGCCTCTCACTCTTAAAAACGCATAAAGAATACAGTAACTTTGAAAAAAATCTCAACGAACATTTGGAAAATTTTGGTAAAACAATACTTGTGAAAAAAGAGAAAAAGTATTGGAGAGATAAAAATGCGTTCAGTGAGGGTCGAGCATATAGATGGAATCAAGAGAAAAAATATAAAAACAATCAATTTAATAAAAACAAAAATCGAGGGGGAGATACCAATGTACAAAATGATTATTCGTTTGACACCCCATCTAACTCTTCCTCCTCAGTCTCCTCAAACACAGGTCGTCTGTTTGGGACTAAAAGGAAAGGTACTTCACCTAGATCCAATGGAACTGATGGAGAGGTCCTACAATGCAACAAAAAAGCAACAACGGATTCCAAGGTATTCTCCACACAAAACAGAAGAGGGAGTGGACATAGTCGGGGTACATATAAGAACAACCCCAAGGGATCTACTACTCGAAGCAAAACGGCTTCTCAGAGGGAATTGGGGGAAATACCCAAATCTGGGGCCATCTCTCGAGTCCAGTCACTTCCAGTGGAGGATTTTTTAGAGAAGGGCAAAATACAACCATTTCCACCTTCGCCCATGACACAATTAGTCATGGAACTCTTTGTGACCAAAATAACTCCGGGGGAAAACTTAATATTATAAATCTATCCTCCTACAAGTTATCTGATTTGGAACATGAAGTATTGTCTTTGGGCCTTTCTTTTTGCCCAACTAGCAATACGGACAGTTTTGAAACAGTGAAGGATATTAATTTGTTTGCTCGTAAGCTCTTTTATAAGAGCTTATATGCTAAACAAGAGAATCAAGAAAATGAAGTGGCACCGAATCTTAAAGGCCTTGAGGGACCTAAATCTCCTACTCCAAGAAAACGCCCCTTTGAGTCAGATATGGGAGGAGAATTTGGAGGAGGAGGAGAGTGATGATGGGGTAAATAATCAGACATTTTTCACCCCCAAAAAATTTAAAAGGAAGTCTCATAACTTCCCACCAATCAACCAGAATCCTGCTTTAGCTCTGTTTGTAAGACAAACATCTAAGGAGATTGAGGTCTTGAGGAAAGAGACTTTACATTGCAATCTCAATCCAGAGCAAAAACATGCCCTAAAAACTCTTAAGAACAATGTCAACATCACGATTAAAGGCTCAGATAAAGGGGGTAACATCGTCCTTATGGACAACCCAGATTATGAGGAGATGTGCATGAAAATTCTCAGGGATCCCAAATGCTATCGCAAAATCTCTTCATCCACAGTGGATAGAATGAATAGCGAATTCTATCAATTGGTTGATGAATCCTTCAGAGATGGTGCCATAAACCAAGATACCTGGGACTTTATTAGAACCCGACACCCACGTACCCCTACGATGTACGCACTTCCCAAAGTGCACAAAAACCTGTTGAGGCCACCAGGTAGGCCCATCATATCGGGTAATGGTTCCATCTCTGAAGGTGCTAGCCGAGTCATTGACCAGCACCTCAGACCCCATGTGATGGATCTCCCTTCGTACACTAAAGACACAATCCACCTTCTGCAAATATTGGAAGGTCTTGTCGTACCTCCATCGGCCTTTTTGGTGACTGTAGACGTAGAGTCACTTTACAACAGCATACCACACGATCTTGGTATTTTAGCTGTCCAAAGAGTGTTACGACAACGCCCAACCACTGACTGGAAGTTTAATCAATTCATCATACAGATGCTTGATTTTATTTTACAGCATAATATTTTTTTATTTCAGGGCTCCCACTACCTCCAGGTGCAGGGGGTGGCTATGGGGACGTGCTGCGCACCCTCATATGCCAACCTGTACCTGGGGGAGTGGGAGAAGGACTTCCTCCTGGGAGATGATGCGTCTATGTGTGCCTGCCACATTCTTATGTGGCAGCACTACATAGACGACATCTTCATTAATTGGGATGGGCCTGAAGATATGCTCAAGAAAGTTTTGGAACTTATGAATACCAACAACCTAAATTTATTTTTTACTATGTCCTACGACTTTGAGAAAGTCAGCTTTCTCGATATCCTTATATCTAAAGATATACAGGGGAAAGTCCAAAGTAGACTGTTTAGGAAGGAGACGGCTGGCAACATGATGTTGCACGCAGCCAGTTTCCACCCAACAACACTCAAAGAATCCATACCTTTTAGCCAGTTCCTCCGAATCAGGAGGAATTGTACATCAGATGACGATTTTCAATTTGAATCTAATGAGCTAAGTAACCGCCTACTAGCGAGAGGTTATAGTAGATCCACCTTAAAGAAAGCCTTTAACAGAGTAAAGGGAATGGAAAGACACACTTTGATTTTCAAAACTTCTAAGAAAAAGAAAAAAACTCAAGAAGATAATACTTCAAGGATCATTTTTAAATTCTCCAATGAGCATAAGAAAATTAGACAGATTCTAACCAAATACTGGCCCATCCTCACTGAGGACCCAATCCTTAAGACACTAGTACCATCCAAACCAGTGATCACTTTCAAAAAGGCAGAATCCATCGGTGGCATGTTGGTCAAAAGTGAATACAAGGGAGAGGCTAGAAAGGACCCATGTAAAATCTTTGGGACCTATCCTTGTGGGGCATGCTCTCAATGTACTGTCATTGGCGGGGGATCCACACTCACTTTACCCAATGGGGAGACCTTCACACTTAGGCATTTTGCCAATTGTAAGACACAAGGTGTGGTCTACTTGATGGTCTGTCAGCGCGGATCCTTTTACGTCGGAAAAACAAGACAGGAATTAGGGAAGAGAGTGGAAAAACATATACATAGCATGAGGATAGGGAATCTCTACTTGCCTCTTAGGAGACACGTAGCTAAAAAACACAGGTATAGAATGCCCAATGTAATTTTTTCAGTCATTGAAAGGATTCATATTCCATGTAGGGGGGGGGGATTGGAATAAGGTCCTGCTCCAGTGGGAAATGCGCTGGATCAGGCACCTTAGGGCAACCACGCCCCCAGGTCTGAATGAAGTCGAAAGTTTTCGTCCATTCCTGGAGGGCTTTAGCTCTGCAAAGACTGATTAGTTTTGTTTCTGTTTCTGTTTTTGGTTTTGTTTTTTCCTTTTATTGATATACCCTGATGTCCCACCCATCCCTGTTTGAAATTGATTTTTCAATTCTTAATTATCTCTGTCATTCCAGCTTTTCTCCATATCAATGGATGCAGGATGATTTCTCTTTTTTCTAGACACATTGACACACATGTGGGGTTTGAGATATATATAGATTGTTATTTATATGCATTTTGTATGTTTAATGTTCTTAACAGCCTTTTCTGCAGAGGTATATATGATCCCCTGGGCGGAAAGGATTTTTTTGATATGCTCCCATGCATGCATCCTAATTGGTCAGTGACACAACCAGAGGTTTGTCTTTGGGGTGGCCCATCATATCTCTCTATCCAGTATTCCTTCTTTTCCGACTTTACATGTTAATATCCGGTGCCTGGGAGGGGGTTTTCCTTACTGGAAATTGCCCCCTATCAATGTTTTCCTTGTTAGGGACATATTCCTATCATAGGTTAAAAACGGCACCAGTGGTATTAGTCCATGGCCCGCTCCCCGTCCATATCATTGTTCTGGGAGAAGGATCTATATCCTGGGTACCAGTTCACATTGGTACTCCATGTCTGATTGTCCCATGACAACCCAGCACCATCTTTCTCATCCAACCCACCCTTTATATCGGTATCCCCTAAATTTGTCCACATTCAAGATGGCCGTTTCTGCACTTCCTGCGGTGCGGAACGGACCAGAATTGGGGCTGATCGGGCTTCTGTGGTCACTCATCGTGCCCTTCTCTCCAGCGGGGCACGATGGATGGCATCACATCGGTTATGTAATGGGACCGTGGGCCAGTTTTTTCGGCCTCGCTGCCTTGTTTTGCTGCCTACATGCGCAGATGGCAGACGCGCCGCTGATTGGTGCGGTTGCGTCATGTGACCGGCGCTGGACGTGATCTGGCGTGGCAAGTGCGGCATATCCATGGCAACATGACGCTCTGCTCTATGAGCAGGTGCGTCATGTGACCTTGTCTGGACCAATCAGACACAGCAGAGGGATATATAGGACGCCAAAGAAGTTATATGGTGTCATTCTCTCCCTCTGCTGGCAGGCAGAGGATGTTTTTGTATGGACCTCTGTTGCATGGAACCTTTTCTGGATATCAATCGTGACTCTTGATCCTCTTGACAGGTAATATTTTAAAAGTTCCACCTAGGAGAGGGAGGAATTTCTTCTCTCTCTTTTTGATGGATATAATAATTTTTATCTTATTTCATATATTTTTTGATGTTTCAGGACATATATCTTTGGACTCAAGAATCCACTGGTTTTGTCCTCTTATATGAGTTATATTACCTGATGAATCAGAATTCTAGATCTCCACTTTCCATCTACAGGTACCATATCCATATTCTTTAGGGAGATTTATTTTACTCCCCAATGGAATTATTTTCATACTTATGTATGTTATATTTTTTGTTTAAGGCACCTATCTTGGACCAATTTTTTCATATGTCCGTACTTCTTATATGGACTTGTTTTTGATGGAAAGGTTTCCTGGAACTTTGAGGGCATCGGGGAATCCACAACACAGTGTTACTGGAACCTGAGATGCACATATGGGAGCATTGATGGAATAATTTTTCATATGAGTTTTTTGTGTAAGTTTTTTTTTTTTTTTTTTTTGCTGTCTCGTTGTATTCTATATAACAGTTGAAATTAAAGTGGAAACTTATTTTATTGTTTCTGTATTTAATAGAAAATTTATTCTCGTAGAAGTGAATGCATTTGAATTCCCTGAAGAAGGACGTTTACAGTTTGAAACGCGTTGGCCAAGCCTCTCTTGATCTGCTTCTGGCTGGAGCGGTCAATTCAGGCTATTGTATTCATTTTTGGAAGATTTGTATTATGTCAGATCTATGTAGTTTCTGTAAAATTTTCATATATATGTGCTTTTTTGTACCATTTGTTCTTTTTTCATATATGTGTCCGCTTCACGTGGCGTTTGTACAAATAAATATTTAGACATTTTAATTGAGTTTTTCTCATATTTTTTACATTGCCTCCAAAATCCCACAAACTAGAGGTTTTTTCTCATTTTATACATATTTGGGATGATGGCAATTACATGTTGGGCTGCATGAGGTGTTACATTTTTTCACGTATCATAGGGTGGGCAATACACTTATAAACCTCGTCCTCATACCCATGCACCCATACATGGACCCCATTTTTGTGTTATAATTATAAATAACTTGATGCACTATTTTTCCCATATATCTGCCATCTTGGAGAAATCCAACATTGGCAGGAGTGTGGTGCACATTTTTTGAGAGCTGATATTTTGGAAATACAGCTATAATAACATATGTCTTTTGTGTTCTGAAATTTGTTTTGTTTCTCCTTTCAACCATTGAATATGGGGGATCTTCAGGGAGATGGGTGGGAGGAGTTTATGTCGGGGATTCAGAAGAACTATCAAGGGACTGAACAGCCAATCTCAGATCTGTCATCTTTATTTTTCAATCTTAGGAAAACACTAGAGAAAAAATCTGCCTTATATTGGCACATTAATTCATTTGATAGGTATATTAAAGAACATATCAATCCTATCGGCTTGAGGATTCAGATATTTCCGATCTTGGAAAATATCAGCAAAAACCTCAAGTTGAACTGGGAAACCAAGTTAAAGCGGAGCTCCACCCTAAATAGCAACTTTTGCTATTTGGAACCCTCCCCCCCCTCCGGTGTCACAATTGACACCTTTCAGGGGGGAGGGGGGTGAAGATACCTGTCTAAGACAGGTATTTTCACCCACATCCGGGAGTCCTGTCTCTGGGAATCTGCGGGAGTTACGTCACTTCCCGCAGACTTCCCTTGGTGTTCTGGGAGACACTCGGCTCCCAGAACACAGGAGCACCAATCAGAACGGCGCCGCGCGACTCGCGCATGCGCCGTAGGGAACCGGGCATGAAGCCGCAGGGCTTCACTTCCTGGTTCCCTCAGCGAGGATGGCGGAGGGAGCAGCAGAGCGACGAGCGGTCGCTCGTCCTCTGCTGCGGACGTCGCTGGACTCCAGGACAGGTAAGTGTCCAAATATTAAAAGCCAGCAGCTGCTGTAGCTGTAGCTGCTGGCTTTTAATTTTTTTTTTCCGGTGGAGCAACCCCTTTAAATGAATGTTCAATGAATTTGATGATGTTATTGCAGGAGGAGTATAGACAGCAGCTGGTTGTTTTGGATATAGAAATAGAATCACTACATGCTCGCCTCTCACTCTTAAAAACGCATAAAGAATACAGTAACTTTGAAAAAAATCTCAAAGAACATTTGGAAAATTTTGGTAAAACAATACTTGTGAAAAAAGAGAAAAAGTATTGGAGAGATAAAAATGCGTTCAGTGAGGGTCGAGCATATAGATGGAATCAAGAGAAAAAATATAAAAACAATCAATTTAATAAAAACAAAAATCGAGGGGGAGATACCAATGTACAAAATGATTATTCGTTTGACACCCCATCTAACTCTTCCTCCTCAGTCTCCTCAAACACAGGTCGTCTGTTTGGGACTAAAAGGAAAGGTCCTTCACCTAGATCCAATGGAACTGATGGAGAGGTCCTACAATGCAACAAAAAAGCAACAACGGATTCCACACAAAACAGAAGAGGGAGTGGACATAGTCGGGGTACATATAAGAACAACCCCAAGGGATCTACTACTCGAAGCAAAACGGCTTCTCAGAGGGAATTGGGGGCAATACCCAAATCTGGGGCCTCCCTCGAGTCCAGTCACTTCCAGTGGAGGATTTTTTAGAGAAGGGCAAAATACAACCATTTCCACCTTCGCCCATGACACAATTAGTCATGGAACCCTTTGTGACCAAAATAACTCCGGGGGAAAACTTAATATTATAAATCTATCCTCCTACAAGTTATCTGATTTGGAACATGAAGTATTGTCTTTGGGCCTTTCTTTTTGGCTAACTAGCAATACGGACAGTTTTGAAACAGTGAAGGATATTCATTTGTTTGCTCGTAAGCTCTTTTATAAGAGCTTATATGCTAAACAAGAGAATCAAGAAAATGAAGTGGCACCGAATCTTAAAGCGGCCGACTTCAAGGCCTTGAGGGACCTAAATCTCCTACTCCAAGAAAACGCCCCTTTGAGTCAGATATGGGAGGAGAATTTGGAGGAGGAGGAGAGTGATGATGGGGAAAATAATCAGACATTTTTCACCCCCAAAAAATTTAAAAGGAAGTCTCATAACTTCCCACCAATCAACCAGAATCCTGCTTTAGCTCTGTTTGTAAGACAAACATCTAAGGAGATTGAGGTCTTGAGGAAAGAGACTTTACATTGCAATCTCAATCCAGAGCAAAAACATGCCCTAAAAACTCTTAAGAACAATGTCAACATCACGATTAAAGGCTCAGATAAAGGGGGTAACATCGTCCTTATGGACAACCCAGATTATGAGGAGATGTGCATGAAAATTCTCAGGGATCCCAAATGCTATCGCAAAATCTCTTCATCCACAGTGGATAGAATGAATAGCGAATTCTATCAATTGGTTGATGAATCCTTCAGAGATGGTGCCATAAACCAAGATACCTGGGACTTTATTAGAACCCGACACCCACGTACCCCTACGATGTACGCACTTCCCAAAGTGCACAAAAACCTGTTGAGGCCACCAGGTAGGCCCATCATATCGGGTAATGGTTCCATCTCTGAAGGTGCTAGCCGAGTCATTGACCAGCACCTCAGACCCCATGTGATGGATCTCCCTTCGTACACTAAAGACACAATCCACCTTCTGCAAATATTGGAAGGTCTTGTCGTACCTCCATCGGCCTTTTTGGTGACTGTAGACGTAGAGTCACTTTACAACAGCATACCACACGATCTTGGTATTTTAGCTGTCCAAAGAGTGTTACGACAACGCCCAACCACTGACTGGAAGTTTAATCAATTCATCATACAGATGCTTGATTATATTTTACAGCATAATATTTTTTTTATTTCAGGGCTCCCACTACCTCCAGGTGCAGGGGGTGGCTATGGGGACGTGCTGCGCACCCTCATATGCCAACCTGTACCTGGGGGAGTGGGAGAAGGACTTCCTCCTGGGAGATGATGCGTCTATGTGTGCCTGCCACATTCTTATGTGGCAGCACTACATAGACGACATCTTCATTATTTGGGATGGGCCTGAAGATATGCTCAAGAAAGTTTTGGAACTTATGAATACCAACAACCTAAATTTATTTTTTACTATGTCCTACGACTTTGAGAAAGTCAGCTTTCTCGATATCCTTATATCTAAAGATATACAGGGGAAAGTCCAAAGTAGACTGTTTAGGAAGGAGACAGCTGGCAACACGATGTTGCACGCAGCCAGTTTCCACCCAACAACACTAAAAGAATCCATACCTTTTAGCCAGTTCCTCCGAATCAGGAGGAATTGTACATCAGATGACGATTTTCAATTTGAATCTAATGAGCTAAGTAACCTCCTACTAGCGAGAGGTTATAGTAGATCCACCTTAAAGAAAGCCTTTAACAGAGTAAAGGGAATGGAAAGACACACTTTGATTTTCAAAACTTCTAAGAAAAAGAAAAAAACTCAAGAAGATAATACTTCAAGGATAATTTTCAAATTCTCCAATGAGCATAAGAAAATTAGACAGATTCTAACCAAATACTGGCCCATCCTCACTGAGGACCCAATCCTTAAGACACTAGTACCATCCAAACCAGTGATCACTTTCAAAAAGGCAGAATCCATCGGTGGCATGTTGGTCAAAAGTGAATACAAGGGAGAGGCTAGAAAGGACCCATGTAAAATCTTTGGGACCTATCCTTGTGGGGCATGCTCTCAATGTACTGTCATTGGCGGGGGATCCACACTCACTTTACCCAATGGGGAGACCTTCACACTTAGGCATTTTGCCAATTGTAAGACACAAGGTGTGGTCTACTTGATGGTCTGTCAGTGCGGATCCTTTTACGTCGGAAAAACAAGACAGGAATTAGGGAAGAGAGTGGAAAAACATATACATAGCATGAGGATAGGGAATCTCTACTTGCCTCTTGGGAGACACGTAGCTAAAAAACACAGGTATAGAATGCCCAATGTAATTTTTTCAGTCATTGAAAGGATTCATATTCCATGTAGGGGGGGGGGGGTTGGAATAAGGTCCTGCTCCAGCGGGAAATGCGCTGGATCAGGCACCTTAGGGCAACCACGCCCCCAGGTCTGAATGAAGTCGAAAGTTTTCGTCCATTCCTGGAGTGCTTTAGCTCTGGAAAGACTGATTAGTTTTGTTTCTGTTTCTGTTTTTGGTTTTGTTTTTTCCTTTTATTGATATACCCTGATGTCCCACCCATCCTTGTTTGAAATTGATTTTTCAATTCTTAATTATCTCTGTCATTCCAGCTTTTCTCCATATCAATGGATGCAGAATGATTTCTCTTTTTTCTAGACACATTGACACACATGTGGGGTTTGAGATATATATAGATTGTTATTTATATGCATTTTGTATGTTTAATGTTCTTAACAGCCTTTTCTGCGGAGGTATATATGATCCCCTGGGCGGAAAGGAATTTTTTGATATGCTCCCATGCATGCATCCTAATTGGTCAGTGACACAACCAGAGGTTTGTCTTTGGGGTGGCCCATCATATCTCTCTATCCAGTATTCCTTCTTTTCCGACTTTACATGTTCATATCCGGTGCCTGGGAGGGGGTTTTCCTTACTGGAAATTGCCCCCTATCAATTTTTTTCTTGTTAGGGACATATTCCTATCATAGGTTAAAAACGGCACCGGTGGTATTAGTCCATGGCCCGCTCCCCGTCCATATCATTGTTCTGGGAGAAGGATCTATATCCTGGGTACCAGTTCACATTGGTACTCCATGTCTGATTGTCCCATGACAACCCAGCACCATCTTTCTCATCCAACCCACCCTTTATATCGGTATCCCCTAAATTTGCCCACATTCAAGATGGCTATTTCTGCACTTCCTGCGGTGCGGAACGGACCAGAATTGGGGCTGATCGGGCTTCTGTGGTCACTCATCGTGCCCTTCTCTCCAGCGGGGCATGATGGATGGCATCACATCGGTTATGTAATGGGACCGTGGGCCAGTTTTTTCTGGCCTCGCTGCCTTGTTTTGCTGCCTACATGCGCAGATGGCAGACGCGCCGCTGATTGGTGCGGTTGCGTCATGTGACCGGCGCTGGACGTGATCTGGCGTGGCAAGTGCGGCGTATCCATGGCAACATGACGCTCTGCTCTACGAGCAGGTGCGTCATGTGACCTTGTCTGTACCAATCAGACACAGCAGAGGGATATATAGGACGCCAAAGAAGTTATATGGTGTCATTCTCTCCCTCTGCTGGCAGGCAGAGGATGTTTTTGTATGGACCTCTGTTGCATGGAACCTTTTCTGGATATCAATCGTGACTCTTGATCCTCTTGACAGGTAATATTTTAAAAGTTCCACCTAGGAGAGGGAGGAATTTCTTCTCTCTCTTTTTGATGGATATAATAATTTTTATCTTATTTCATATATTTTTTGATGTTTCAGGACATATATCTTTGGACTCAAGAATCCACTGGTTTTGTCCTCTTATATGAGTTATATTACCTGATGAATCAGAATTCTAGATCTCCACTTTCCATCTACAGGTACCATATCCATATTCTTTAGGGAGATTTATTTTACTCCCCAATGTAATTATTTTCATACTTATGTATGTTATATTTTTTGTTTAAGGCACCTATCTTGGACCAATTTTTTCATATGTCCGTACTTCTTATATGGACTTGTTTTTGATGGAAAGGTTTCCTGGAACTTTGAGGGCATCGGGGAATCCACAACACAGTGTTACTGGAACCTGAGATGCACATATGGGAGCATTGATGGATTAATTTTTCATATGAGTTTTTTGTGTAAGTTTTTTTTTTTTTTTTGCTGTCTCGTTGTATTCTATATAACAGTTGAAATTAAAGTGGAAACTTATTTTATTGTTTCTGTATTTAATAGAAAATTTATTCTCGTAGAAGTGAATGCATTTGAATTCCCTGAAGAAGGACGTTTACAGTTTGAAACGCGTTGGCCAAGCCTCTCTTGATCTGCTTCTGGCTGGAGCGGTCAATTCAGGCTATTGTATTCATTTTTGGAAGATTTGTATTATGTCAGATCTATGTAGTTTCTGTAAAATTTTCATATATATGTGCTTTTTTGTACCATTTGTTCTTTTTTCATATATGTGTCCGCTTCACGTGGCGTTTGTACAAATAAATATTTAGACATTTTAATTGAGTTTTTCTCATATTTTTTTTATATTGCCACCAAAATCCCACAAACTAGAGGTTTTTTCTCATTTTATACATATTTGGGATGATGGCAATTACATGTTGGGCTGCATGAGGTGTTACATTTTTTCGCCTTTCTATGTCTACCCAGTCCGGTTTAGGTCCTTTAGTATATATTGCTGAGAATTGACAGAGTTGGGCTGCTTGGTAGTACCATCACATATTGGGAAGGCCAAGGCCTCCTTTCTTCCTTGCCCTATACAGAACTTTTTTAGATAGGCAATGTCCCTTGCCCCCCATATGAACTGTATGATTTTTGATTGGAGTCTCTCCAGTGCTCGCTTCTTGACAGGATTAGGCAGGGACCGGAAAAGATAAAGCAATTTGGGCAAGAGGGTCATCTTGACCGAATTGACTCTACCCAGCCAGGACAATTTATAGAGAGACCATTGTGTAAGTTCAGTTGTGAGTTTTTTGAACATGGCAGGGTAATTGTGTTGGAATAGGAGCTCTACTTTTGGGGTGAGGAAAACACCTAAATAGGGAAGAGAAGAGGCGCACCAGGAGAAGGGGAAGTTTGTTTTGAGCCTATCGACCATATCTTGGGGTGTAGTGACGTTCAGGGCCATTGACTTTGCCATGTTGACCTGAAGGCCTGAAACCTTTCCAAAAGTGTTGAGGAGTTGGAGAATATTGGGGGTCGACTTGAGAGGGGAGGTGACGAAAAGGAGGACATTGTCCGCAAAGAGGGCGCATTTGTGTGTATGTTGACCACATTGAACCCCATGAATGTCCGGGTGTTGTCTAATTGCTAGAGCTAGGGTTTCTATCGCTATCGCGAAGAGAATAGGGGAGAGCGGGCAGCCCTGTCTGGTACCTTTTAAGATTGGGAATTGGTCAGAGAGACGTCCCTGTAGTTTGATCTGGGCTTTCGGGGAGGAGTATAGAGACACCAGGGTTCTTAGGAATTCCGGGCCAAAGCCCCAATGGCGTAGAATGGTAAAAAGGTATGGCCAGGTGACCGTATCAAAGGCCTTTTGGAGGTCTATGGAAAGAATGTATCCCTTCTGGGGGAACCCGCCATCCCAGGAGGATTGCATGAGGGAAATCAAATCTACCGCTCTCCTGATCTGGTCCGGTCCCTGTCTCCCGGGAATGAAACCCACCTGATCCTTATGAACATAAGAAGCGATGAAGGAGGCCATTCTGTTGGCCAAAATCTTGGTCATGATTTTCAGATCATTATTGATCAATGAAATCGGCCTATAGTTGCCTACATCACTAGGATCCTTTCCCTGTTTGGGGATCACAGAGATATATGCGAGATTGGCAGCGGGTTCGAGAGTGGAGCCTTCTCGTAGGGAGTTAAAGAGACGGGCCAGACGAGGAGAGAGGACCCCAGAGAAGGTTTTGTAATAAAGGGCGGAGAAGCCGTCCGGCCCTGGTGCCGAGTCTGTTTTGAGATTTTTGATGACTTCCTGGACCTCTTCAGTGCTAAAAGGTGATTCCATCATGGATCTATGGGACTCTGAAAGTTTGGGGAGATCAATGTCAGCCAAAAATGATTCAAAGGGAACAGGGTCAGCAGAGGAGGGAGATGTGTATAGTTTGGAGTAGAAAGCTTGGAAGGTTTCTAGGATTGTATAGGGGTTCTGGGTGAGAGAACCCGATAACGATTTAATCTTGGGTAAGGAGAAATTTTTGATCCTTGGGGAGAGTTTGGCCGCCAAGCGTGAGCCGATTTTATCAGCTTGTAAGTAGAATTTGCCGCTTAACCAGCTCAAGTGTTTGTCTGCGTTAGAAGTTAAGGCAAGATTTAAAGCAATGCGAGTGGATTCCAACTTGGCCAGACTGGCGGGAGTGGGTTTGGACTTATGGGCTTTACTAAGTAGTTTAAAATCCCTTTCCAAGTTTTCTACATCCACCTTCCTTCCTTTTTTCAGGTTGGAAGCCATTTGAATCATCCTCCCCCTCAAGACGGCTTTATGAGCTCCCCAGAGAGAACTAGGGGTCGTGTCCCTGGTGTCATTGAGGAGGAAAAATTCTTGGATGTCCTTTTCCAGCATGGTGCAGTGGACCGGGTTGGCAAGGAGGGATTTACTCAAGCGCCACTGAGGGGGGCCTGAAGGTGAAAGGGAGCTAGAGATTCTAAGGGTTACTAAGGAGTGGTCCGACCACGGAACTTCTTGTATTGAGGAGTGAGTGGCAGTGTGAATGTCCGAATTGGGTACGAAGATGTGGTCAATCCTGGCAAATGTTTTGTGTGGGGCAGAGTAATGGGTAAAGTCTTTGGCCGTGGGATTCAACTCCCTCCAAGAATCAATCAGGCCCAAGTCGTGTAGGAGTCGGGCGATTCTGAGGCTTTGTTTGGAGGGTCTCTTAAGGCGGGGCCTGTTCTGGTGGGATTTGTCAAGTGTGTGGTCAAACGTGATATTGGAGTCACCCCCTATTAAGACTCTACCCTCTAGATGAGAGGAGAGGGTTGAGAACATGGATGAGAAAAAATTTGCCTGGCCCCGATTGGGGGCATAGTATGAAACAAAAGAGTACGTCACCCCTTCTATGAGCCCTTTGACCAGCAGGTACCTACCATCTTCATCACGAATTGTGTGGATGTGGGTAAATGGGATACGCTTAGCCAAGAGAATGGCCACCCCTCTCTGTTTGGTGTCAGCATTCGCAAGGTAGAAGGTGGGAAAGCTACGGTGTAGGAAGGAGGGGGTTTAGCTAGCGGGGAAGTGGGTCTCCTGAAGAAGGACAACATCAAGGCTTCTGGCGTGGTAGCTCTGAAAGGCCTTCCGGCGTTTAGGGGGGGAATTAAGTCCCTGTGTATTGTGGGAAGCTACTTTCAATGGCAGCTTGCGAGTGTCAGTCTCATCCATGGGTGCCCGAGGGGGGGTGCGAGAATGTAAAAGGGGAGCTTACCTGAAGAGAAGAGAGAATCCGGACATCCAGCGTGAGGTAGGCTATCAACAAACGCCCTGGAGTAAGGCCTGGGGGAGTTCTCCGCGAGGAATCCTGGAGGAGAGGGGAGGAGAACACTGTGGGGAGGAGAGAAGGGGGGGGGGAAGAAATAGAGGAGAAAAGATCAGAGATGTCATTATGTTGGTTAACTAAATCACAAAAAGAGAACAAAACAAACATATGCAAAAATGCAAAAAAAAATTCAACAGGACCGGCTAGCCGGGTCCAAGTCCAAGGACTCCTGCAAGAGGGGTCTTGGAGAGGGTGCAACCCCAATAGGGGTTGTCTACCTGATGTCACCAGAGGGATTAAAAGTCCCTCCGCGTCACAACAGAGAGAGTGGCATGATGAGCCGCTCCGGCTGTCAGAGCCGCCAATGGGGGGTAAAACAGTACTGGAACGGCCAAAGTGCAGAAAATACTGTAAACAAACAAATATAATGATCCGTAAAACTGTATAACCAGAACATAACCAGTGCAAGGAGTGGAACCTGCAAGGGAGAGAAAGGGAAGGTGAGGAGGGAGGGCAAGAGAGGGGGGGAGGGGGAGGGGAAAGGGAAAGGGAAAAAAGGGGGGGCAGGGGGAAGGAAGGGTAGAGGCTACTAGGCCTAACCATAGGTAGGAACTAGGAAAGGCATATCATATATGCAACAAGTCAGAAAGTCAATGAAAGCGTCCTCCTCATCGAGGTGGGAGGAACGGGAGGTATTGGGAGTCCCAACTAGCAATAAGATGGGCAAGTGGGGCCCAAACCAAACAGATCAAGACCCTGGCCCGCCTGATGCAAGTCAGGGCTGTGCGGGTCTGTCTACCACCATACTAGAGGGGGAGAGTAGTTAGCTCTCTGAATTATTAGGGGTAGTCAAAAACAACACATCTCCCGTCCGGGAGTAAAAAAGAAGTCCCTCATCTCGGGGGTCGGGATTCTCTCTGTCTCTTTGTTTGTTGTTTATTCCATAACGGGGTCAGAGGACTGCCTGGGGGTGGACGCTTTGAGGAGCCTGATTTGGTTGTCGCTTGTTGTGTAGCAAGTTCTTGGGAGATAAGACCAAGTTGAAGCACCAAGTTGAAGCAGGAGACGTTCGCCATCTTGAAAGGTGGAAAAGCCAAAGGATTTGTCCCTGAAATGAAATTGTAGGCGGAACAGAAAAGCCCAGCGGTACTTGATGGAATTCTGGTTGAGGACCTCCAGGAGGGGTTTAAGGGACCTCCGTTTCTGGACCGTGGTGGGCGAGATGTCAGCAAAGATTTGGATTTTATTCCCTTGGAAGGAGAGATTGTCCAGGTTGCGGGTCTGTCTCATAACATCCTCCTTCACACCATAGTAATGGGGCTTGACTACAATGTCCCTTGGGAGACCATTTGGGCGGGGGGGCTGGAGGGCTCTGGAAGCCCTGTCAAGTTCCAATCTGTGGTCCTGAATGTCTGGCATGAGTTCTTTAATGAACAATTTAACTGTGCTGGGAACATCAGTAACAGATTCAGGGATCCCACGTATACGGAAATTATACCTCCTACTTCTGTTTAGTGATGAGCCGAACACCCCCGGGTTCGGTTCGCACCAGAACCCGCGAACGGACCGAAAGTTCGAACGAACATTAGAACCCTATTAAATACAATGGATGCGAACGTTCGAATTCTAAAGTGCTAATTATAACAACTATTATGCATGTTATTGTCCTAAAAAGGGTTTGGGAACCCGGGTTCTGCACCAGGGGACATGTATCAATGCAAAAATAAGTTTTAAAAACGGTCGTTTTCCGGGAGCAGTCATTTTAATGATGCATAAAGTGAAAAAAAAAAAGTCAAATATTCCTTTAAATATCGTACCTGGGGGGTGTCTAAAGTATGCCTGTGAAGTGCCACGTGTTTCCCGTGTTTAGAACTGTCCCTGCACAAAATGACACTTCTAAAGGAAAAAAAAGCCATTTAAAACTGCTTGCGGCTTTAATGTAATGTCTGGTCCCGGTAATATGGATGAAAATCTTTAAGAAAAATGGCATAGCTACCCCATGACCCCCCCCCTACCCCAGCCCATTACCAGCCCCTTTGGGTCTTGTATGGATATTAAGGGGAACCCCGCACATAAAATAAAAAAGGCCCTATATACTCTGAACAGCCGTATACAGGCGGTGCATACAAGACAGGGACTGTAGGTTTGTTCTTATGTAGAATCTGTTTGTAATTTTGAACAGGTACATTGTTGAAGTGTAGCTCCAGACCAAAAATCTATTTTTAAACTTTTTGGAAAACATAGGTAAGGGTTATCACCCCTGTAACATTTGTTTTGCTGTCTGTGCCCCTGTTCAGAACATTTCACCTCACTTTCCGTCCTAATGACAACTGTTTTTGAAATGTGGTGTTTTTCTTGAAACAAGGATTGCTGATAAAGCATCAGTACAGAGGAGACACCTTTCTCCCATATTTATTCTTACAGGAGAGAATTTTCCTTCCTAGTGGTAGATTTCCTCTCACTTCCTGTTGTCTTCTTGCGTTTGCAAGTAGGAGTCGTTTGTAAGTTGGATGTTTGAAAGTAGGGACCTGCCGTATATACTCTGCAGAAATAGGCCCCTTAGTTGTTGGTGTTGGCACAACACTGTAAGCACTCACAGTTACTCTTGGTTGGTGCTGGAACGCCCTGCTGTCAACTATTATATCAGGAATTTTAATTACATATAATTGTTGAACAGTGGTAGTAAAAATTGGGCCTTTGATGGTGGTGCTGGTGCCACAACACTGTAAGCCCTGACAGTTACTCTTGGTGGGTGCAGCAATGGGCCCTGCTGTGAATTATTAGATCAAGAATTGTAATTACATGCCCCTGTTGAACAGGGGCTGAAAAATTGGGCCTTAGGCACTGGTGGCACAACACTGCAACCCTTCACAGATACTGTACTTGGAGCACAGCAATGAGCCCTGTTGCAAAGTATTGCTTCAAAAATTGTAATGACACGCCCCTGTTAAACAGGGGCTGAAAAATTGGGCCTTAGGCACTGGTGGCACAACACTGCAACTCCTCACAGATACTGTACTTGGAGCACAGCAATGAGCCCTGTTGCAAAGTATTGCTTCAAAAATTGTAATTACACGCCCCTGTTAAACAGGGGCTGAAAAATTGGGCGTTAGGCACTGGTGGCGGCACCCATAAACAAAAATGATCTTCCAAGCTATCATCATCAATCGTATCATTGAGGACTCGGAGGAGGAGGATAGCCAGTCAACATAACAGCACAGGCACTCAGCATCAGCATCAGTCTTGAAGGGATGTGACATTTTAAAATCAATTAGTCTGTTATATCAGCATCAGGTGTGTGGTAGCTGGTGGTGATCCAAGACTGGTTCATCTTGATGAAAGTCAGTCGATCAACCGAGTCGGTGGACAGGCGCACCCTGTGATCCGTGACAAATCCTCCAGCAGCACTGAATGTGCGTTCCGAAAGAACGCTGGATGCAGGACAGGCCAGTAGCTCAATTGCATACTGTGCAAGCTCTGGCCAGTGATCCATCCTCAAGACCCAGTAAGCCAGAGGATTTTCGGTGGGGAAGGTGTCCAAGTCTGACCTTGCCCCTAGATATTCCTGCACCATGTTTATCAGACGCTGGCGATGGTTGCTGGAACCGATCATACTTTGGGGCTGCGGACTAAAGAATTGTCTGAACGCATCGGTCAGACGGCCACCTTCCCCACCGCTCCTTCTTTGACTGGCCGAAGCCTCAGCAACTCGTTGTCCAGGACCAGGAGTTTGCAACCTCCCAGTCTCTGGGAACGCGTTGCACAGACCTTTCTGCAAGGCCTCCCGGAGTTGTCTCATCCTCTGCTCCCTCTGCGACGGTAACATAAGGTCCGCAACCTTACCCTTGTACCGTGGATCAAGGAGAGTGGCCAGCCAGTAATGGTCCCTCTCCTTGATCCGAAGAATACGAGGATCCTTCCGCAGACTTTGCAGGATCAGGGAGGCCATGCAGCGTAGGTTTGCTGAGGCATTCGCTCCGGAGTCCTCTGGGTCACTAAGGACGACATGATCCGCAGCCACCTCCTCCCAGCCACGTACAAGTCCACTGGTTTCTTGGGACTGTAAATCATCCCTAAAAGACTGCTGCTGATGATGCTGAGTGCCAGCCTCCACCTCCATGCTGACACAATCCTCCTCCTCCTCCTCCTCCTCCTCCTCCTCCTCCTCCTCCTCTTCCTGTGCGATGGGTGGGACAGAAGGAACACTGTCTGGGTAAAGGGGGCCTTGAGAGGCAAGGAAGTCCTCCTCTTCCTGCCTCTGTTCTGCCTCAAGTGCCCTGTCCATTATTCCACGCAGCGTGTGCTCCAACAGGTGGACAAGAGGTACAGTGTCACTGATGCATGCACTGTCACTGCTCACCATCCTCGTGGCCTCCTCAAATGGTGCCAGGACAGTGCATGCATCCCTGATCATGCCCCACTGGCGTGGAGAAAAAAAACCAAGCTCCCCTGACCCTGTCCTGGTGCCGTAGTCGCACAGGTACTCATTGATGGCCCTCTGCTGCGTGTGCAGCCGCTGCAGCATGGCCAACGTTGAGTTCCACCTGGTGGGCATGTCACATATAAGGCGGTTCTTGGGCAGGTTCAACTCCTTTTGCAGCTCAGCCAGGCGAGCACTGGCATTATAAGATCTGCGGAAATGCACACAGACTTTCCTGGCCTGCCTCAGGACATCCTGTAAGCCCGGGTACCTGCCCAAGAAGCGCTGCACCACCAGGTTAAGGACGTGAGCCACACAGGGCACATGGGTCAGTTGTCCCTGTCGGAGGGCGGAGAGGAGGTTGGTGCCATTGTCGCAAACCACCATTCCTGGCTTAAGCTGGCGTGGCGTCAACCACCTCTCGGCCTGGCCCTGCAGAGCAGACAGGACCTCTGCCCCAGTGTGGCTTCTGTCCCCCAAACACACCAGCGCAAGCACGGCATGGCATCTTTTTGCCTGCGTACTTGCGTAGCCCCGTGAACGGCTACGGAGCACCGCTGGTTCATAGGACAAACCACAGGAAGAGGCCATGGAGGAAGAAGAAGAGGAGGGGGTGGAGGAGAGAGGTGTGTCACAACCAGTAGTAGCATTTTGGAGGCGTGGCGGTGGGACAACCTCCAACACTACTGCACCTTGTCCTGAATCCTTCCCAGCTGCCAAAAGAGTGACCCAATGGGCCGTGAAAGAAAGGTAACGTCCCTGTCCATGCCTGCTGGACCATGAGTCAGCGGTAATATGCACCTTACCGCTGACCGCCCTGTCCAGCGAGGCCAAGACATTGCCTTCCACATGCCGGTAGAGAGCCGGAATAGCCTTCCGTGAGAAAAAGTGGCGTTTGGGAACCTGCCACTGAGGAACCGCACATTGCACAAACTCACGGAAGGGGGCCGAGTCTACCAACTGAAAAGGCAGCAGTTGAAGCGCTAGCAATTTAGCCAAGCTAGCATTCAACCGCTGGGCATGTGGATGGCTGGGAGTGAACTTCTTTCGACGGTCCAGCAGCTGGGGCAGGGAAATTTGCCTGCTAGAATCGGACGTCGGTGTACTGCTAGCAGAGTGGGCGCAAGTACTTGGCTGTGACACACCTAATTCTACACCTTCATTCCTCTCAGTGCATGTTTCAGAGAGGACTGAAGTTATAGTGGGGTTGGAGATCCCAGCTGATGCGGTGCAAGGAGAGGTCCGCTTTGTTCTTTGGTGTGGGTCTTTGAGGTAGGCTTGCCAACGAGCTGCATGGCAGGTCAACATATGTCTGGTCAGGCATGTGGTACCCAAGCGGCTGATGTTTTGGCCACGCGATATACGCTTGAGACATATGTTGCAAACAGCAGCTGTGCGATCTGATGCACTAGCCTCAAAAAAGGCCCACACCAAAGAACTTTTTGAATGACGGGCAGAGGCAGCGCCCTGCACAGGCGGAGCTCTGCGGTGTGATTCCGTCGGTGTACTGCCCTTACGCTGGCCACCAAAGGGCATCCTGCCTCGTTGGAGATGTGCCTCCTCCTCATCCTCCTCCTCCTCCTCTCTCCTATTAGGCACCCACGTGGAGTCATTGACCTCATCATCCCCTCCCTCCTCATCACTGGAGCCAATCTGGCAGTATGCTGCAGCTGCTGGAACATGACTGCCAGATTGGTGTCCTTCTTGAGCATCCCCTCTGTCTGCTCTCACGCTACTGCCTTCCTCTAGCTGGGTTTCATCATCAGACCCTTCGAAACGCTGGGCATCCTCCTGGAGCATGTACCCAACACTGTGCTGAAACAGTTCGGGGGACTCCTCAGGAGGAGGACATGGTGGGTCTAGGGAAGGAGTGACTGATGATTTGTCTGACATTGATACCAGGGAAGACGACGCTTTGGCAGCTGCTTTTCCAGTACCCTGAGCCTGGGTGAGAGAGGATGAGGAGGAGGAGGAGGGCTTGGTCATCCACTCTACCAAGTCTTCGGCATGATGTGGCTCAACATGTCCAGCTGCCGAAAAGAAGGACAAGCGTGTCCCATGGCCATGTGCTGATGACAATGCACCGCGTCCACGACCAGCACTGTTGCCCCCAGACACAGAGCCTGCTTGCCCTCTTTTATTGCCTCCTGACTGTCTGCCTCTCCTTGTTTGCCTTCCAGACATTCTAATAGATGGCCTGCAGGGAGATGGGAAAAAAGCAATAAGGGCTACCTTCAGGTGTCCTTCTCTGTCCCTTGAAACAAGGACTTTCACAGTGAAAGAAACTGACACTGTCCCTACCTAGAGTTTTCTGTCCCTAGAATAAATGTTTTTTTTAATCACAATATAGCACAAGGACAATTCACTCAATGTCTCTCCAGGTCCCTGGAAACAAGGACTTGCAGAGTGAAAGAAACTGACACTGTCCCTACCTAGAGTTTTCTGTCCCTAGAATAAATGTTTTTTTTAAGCACAATATAGCACAAGGAAAATTAACTCACTGTCCTTACAGGTCCCTGGAAACAAGGACTTGCAGAGTGAAAAAAAAAAACACTCTCCCTACCTACAGTTTTCTGTCCCTAGAAAAAATGTTTTTTTTAAGCACAATATAGCACAAGGACAATTAACTCACTGTCCTTACAGGTCCCTGGAAACAAGGACTTGCAGAGTGAAAGAAAAAAAACACTCTCCCTACCTACAGTTTTCTGTCCCTAGAAAAAATGTTTTTTTTAATCACAATATAGCACAAGGAAAATTAACTCACTGTCCTTACAGGTCCCTGGAAACAAGGACTTGCAGAGTGAAAGAAAAAAAACACTCTCCCTACCTACAGTTTTCTGTCCCTAGAAAAAATGTTTTTTTTAATCACAATATAGCACAAGGAAAATTAACTCACTGTCCTTACAGGTCCCTGGAAACAAGGACTTGCAGAGTGAAAGAAACTGACACTGTCCCTACCTAGAGTTTTCTGTCCCTAGAATAAATGTTTTTTTTAAGCACAATATAGCACAAGGACAATTAACTCACTGTCCTTACAGGTCCCTGGAAACAAGGACTTGCAGAGTGAAAGAAACTGACACTGTCCCTACCTAGAGTTTTCTGTCCCTAGAATAAATGTTTTTTTTAAGCACAATATAGCACAAGGAAAATTAACTCACTGTCCTTACAGGTCCCTGGAAACAAGGACTTGCAGAGTGAAAGAAACTGACACTGTCCCTACCTAGAGTTTTCTGTCCCTAGAATAAATGTTTTTTTTAAGCACAATATAGCACAAGGACAATTAACTCACTGTCCTTACAGGTCCCTGGAAACAAGGACTTGCAGAGTGAAAGAAACTGACACTGTCCCTACCTAGAGTTTTCTGTCCCTAGAATAAATGTTTTTTTTAAGCACAATATAGCACAAGGACAATTAACTCACTGTCCTTACAGGTCCCTGGAAACAAGGACTTGCAGAGTGAAAGAAAAAAAACACTCTCCCTACCTACAGTTTTCTGTCCCTAGAAAAAATGTTTTTTTTTAAGCACAATATAGCACAAGGAAAATTAACTCACTGTCCTTACAGGTCCCTGGAAACAAGGACTTGCAGAGTGAAAGAAAAAAAACACTCTCCCTACCTACAGTTTTCTGTCCCTAGAAAAAATGTTTTTTTTAATCACAATATAGCACAAGGAAAATTAACTCACTGTCCTTACAGGTCCCTGGAAACAAGGACTTGCAGAGTGAAAGAAACTGACACTGTCCCTACCTAGAGTTTTCTGTCCCTAGAATAAATGTTTTTTTTAATCACAATATAGCACAAGGAAAATTAACTCACTGTCCTTACAGGTCCCTGGAAACAAGGACTTGCAGAGTGAAAGAAACTGACACTGTCCCTACCTAGAGTTTTCTGTCCCTAGAATAAATGTTTTTTTTAAGCACAATATAGCACAAGGACAATTAACTCACTGTCCTTACAGGTCCCTGGAAACAAGGACTTGCAGAGTGAAAGAAACTGACACTGTCCCTACCTAGAGTTTTCTGTCCCTAGAATAAATGTTTTTTTTAAGCACAATATAGCACAAGGAAAATTAACTCACTGTCCTTACAGGTCCCTGGAAACAAGGACTTGCAGAGTGAAAGAAACTGACACTGTCCCTACCTAGAGTTTTCTGTCCCTAGAATAAATGTTTTTTTTAAGCACAATATAGCACAAGGACAATTAACTCACTGTCCTTACAGGTCCCTGGAAACAAGGACTTGCAGAGTGAAAGAAACTGACACTGTCCCTACCTAGAGTTTTCTGTCCCTAGAATAAATGTTTTTTTTAAGCACAATATAGCACAAGGACAATTAACTCACTGTCCTTACAGGTCCCTGGAAACAAGGACTTGCAGAGTGAAAGAAAAAAAACACTCTCCCTACCTACAGTTTTCTGTCCCTAGAAAAAATGTTTTTTTTAAGCACAATATAGCACAAGGAAAATTAACTCACTGTCCTTACAGGTCCCTGGAAACAAGGACTTGCAGAGTGAAAGAAAAAAAACACTCTCCCTACCTACAGTTTTCTGTCCCTAGAAAAAATGTTTTTTTTAATCACAATATAGCACAAGGAAAATTAACTCACTGTCCTTACAGGTCCCTGGAAACAAGGACTTGCAGAGTGAAAGAAACTGACACTGTCCCTACCTAGAGTTTTCTGTCCCTAGAATAAATGTTTTTTTTAATCACAATATAGCACAAGGAAAATTAACTCACTGTCCTTACAGGTCCCTGGAAACAAGGACTTGCAGAGTGAAAGAAACTGACACTGTCCCTACCTAGAGTTTTCTGTCCCTAGAATAAATGTTTTTTTTAAGCACAATATAGCACAAGGACAATTAACTCACTGTCCTTACAGGTCCCTGGAAACAAGGACTTGCAGAGTGAAAGAAAAAAAACACTCTCCCTACCTACAGTTTTCTGTCCCTAGAAAAAATGTTTTTTTTAAGCACAATATAGCACAAGGAAAATTAACTCACTGTCCTTACAGGTCCCTGGAAACAAGGACTTGCAGAGTGAAAGAAAAAAAACACTCTCCCTACCTACAGTTTTCTGTCCCTAGAAAAAATGTTTTTTTTAATCACAATATAGCACAAGGAAAATTAACTCACTGTCCTTACAGGTCCCTGGAAACAAGGACTTGCAGAGTGAAAGAAACTGACACTGTCCCTACCTAGAGTTTTCTGTCCCTAGAATAAATGTTTTTTTTAATCACAATATAGCACAAGGAAAATTAACTCACTGTCCTTACAGGTCCCTGGAAACAAGGACTTGCAGAGTGAAAGAAACTGACACTGTCCCTACCTAGAGTTTTCTGTCCCTAGAATAAATGTTTTTTTTAAGCACAATATAGCACAAGGACAATTAACTCACTGTCCTTACAGGTCCCTGGAAACAAGGACTTGCAGAGTGAAAGAAAAAAAACACTCTCCCTACCTACAGTTTTCTGTCCCTAGAAAAAATGTTTTTTTTAATCACAATATAGCACAAGGAAAATTAACTCACTGTCCTTACAGGTCCCTGGAAACAAGGACTTGCAGAGTGAAAGAAACTGACACTGTCCCTACCTAGAGTTTTCTGTCCCTAGAATAAATGTTTTTTTTAATCACAATATAGCACAAGGACAATTAACTCACTGTCCTTACAGGTCCCTGGAAACAAGGACTTGCAGAGTGAAAGAAACTGACACTGTCCCTACCTAGAGTTTTCTGTCCCTAGAATAAATGTTTTTTTAAGCACAATATAGCACAAGGACAATTAACTCACTGTCCTTACAGGTCCCTGGAAACAAGGACTTGCAGAGTGAAAGAAACTGACACTGTCCCTACCTAGAGTTTTCTGTCCCTAGAATAAATGTTTTTTTTAAGCACACTATAGCAGAAGCACAAAACACACTGACACTCTCCCTACCTATCCTTCTCTTTCCCTAAACTAAAGGAATCCAGGTTAAGCAAGAAAGAAATAACAGTCACTGTCCCTGCCTATGCTACTCTATCCCTGCTCCGGAACACACTACACTAGGCCGCCGTGCTGGCGGCCTTTTATAGTGTGGGGCGTGTACTAAACACCCTCAGCAATAATTGGCCACAGGCATCCTGCCTGTGGCCAATCATTGCTCTCCTCGCTGCCGGCGCTGTGATTGGCCAAGCATGCGGGGTCACAGTGCATGCTTGGCCAATCACAGCGCCTGGATGACACTGCGATGGCGTAGTGCATTGTGGGCCGTTCGCGTCACTCGAATTTGGCGCGAACGGCCCAAATCGTTCGATCTTCGTCGAACGATCGAACAGCCAATGTTCGAGTCGAACGTATGTTCGACTCGAACACGAAGCTCATCCCTACTTCTGTTCTCTAAATAATCGATTTTAGAGAGAGCTGTCTCAAGTTGGTCTTGTAAGGTTTGGATGCATGTGGTATTTTGGTTAGTATGGGCGGCAGTGTTATCCACAGCCTGCTCAATTGCATCCATGCGGGCTCCCAGGCTCTGCAAATCAGCCTTAATGGTAGCAGTGATCTGTGTGGCATTGTGAGCTAGGCCTGTGGCTAGCATCTCAGAAAAGTTCTGCAGCATGAGTTGCATGTCAGCGGAGTGAACTGGCTGCAAGGGGGAGGAGAGGTGGGGGCCTGCCAGGCCTAAGGGGGATCGCAGCATGGGAGAGTGGGGGAGATCTCCAAAAGTCTGTTTCAGCGGGGACTCAGTGGATGCTGGGGAGATCCCTTGGGGGTTGCAGGTACTCACAGGAGTTGCCAGCAGACCGATCTGGTGCTGGTAATGGGATGGAGGATCCGCAATGGAGTCCGGGTCCTCCATGCTGCCTTGTGCTGCGGCCGCCATCTTGGATGAAGCAGGGGCTGCCAGTGTAAAGTCGAGCTGGCGGCTCACCTCGCTCTTTTGCGAGCCGCCCGGCATATGATAGCGTGCCTGGTTCACCCGGGAGGCGATGGGGTCAGTCCTGGCCGGTTCCCGCTCGGTCTGAAGGCTCAGGGGGCTGCGAGAGGCCGGAGCAGTGCGGAGCTCCCTTTCAGAGCGTCTTCCCGGAAGTCCCGCGCATGCGCACCTCAGCCTCAAAATTTCTAACTCCTTCCATGTTTCCCTTCTAAAGACTTAAGTCCTCAATAAGTTCTCTCGTCCTCTCCCTACCGCGGCCCCGGTTTCTGAGGATAATCAGGAGTACGAGGTTAGTCAAATTCTGGATTCCCGGCTCTGTAAAGGCATTCTTCAGTACCTCGTTCATTGGAAAAGGTTTGGTCCTGAGGAGAGGTCTTGGATCACTGCACCTGATGTTTTTACACCTCGTCTTTTGAGGCGGTTGCATCTGAGGTTTCTCTCCAAGCCTGGGCCCAAGCGGGGGGTAGGGGGAGACCTCATACGAGGGGGGGTACTGTCATGACTCTGCAGTAGTGTTCTTGTCTGTTTGCTCACCTTTCTGTTGCGTTCAGCTTAGAGGCCAGTCGCTGTTCACCTGTATGCTTAAGAAATCTTCCCTCAAGCATGGCTCCACCCCAGCCTCTAATTAGGAAAACTATATTCCCTGTGCACTGCAAGCCAAGCCTTGATGATCATTGACTATCCCTATCTGCTTGTTGCCCTGACCTTTTGGCTTATCTCCTGACTAGGGATGAGCTCGGTGTTCGAGTCAAACATACGTTCGACTTGAACATCGGCTTTCCGATCGTTCGACAAAGATCGAGCGATTTGGGCCGTTCGCGCCAAACTCGAGTGACGCGAACGGCCCACAATACACTGCGCCATCGCAGTGCAATCCCGGCGCTGTGATTGGCGAAGTGTAGCGGGGTCCCCTTTAAGACTCCCAGGACTACCTTACCCAGAACCCCTTTCGGCAATGTTTCCACCCCAGAGACTCATGGGAGGGATTATAAAAGGGGGAGGCGAGGCTGGGCTCAGCCTCTTTGGGACACGAGACTTCAAGGGAGAGATCTTCCTGTGCGGATCCGCTGTAGTGCAAGGCCTGAAGCCTGGGGCCTTGCGCTGCTACCTAAAGAGCCTTCCACCCCATCGCGACCCTGGGTGGCATCTTACTCGGTTTTCTTCAACCGCTGCTGAGCCGGAGACCAGACCGCTGCAGACGCTGTGTGTGGAGACACAGCAGGTGGAAGTTCCCGGACTGGGATCGCGTCCAGAGGGGTGAGCGAGCACTTGCTCAATCCACAAATACTTTATACCATTGTTAGGCCTACAGACTGCCGTGGCCCACCAGTTCCTATTTTAGTTATTTTCCCCACTTGAGATCCAAAGCAGAACTGAGTCAAACGGATCTCTAGTGGAGTGTACTGTGCTGGCATTTTTACCCCCCCCCCCTTGGGTTACAAATGTGTTCCTGAAATGTGCACCACCGTTTAAAGACTTGCATGCGAATAATTTTACCCCTCCTAGAGACTGAGTTATATGGTCAGGCCTGGCCATCTAGGTAGTTTATTAAGTTGCTGCGCCATAGGGCGCACAGTGAAGTACTGTTACACGTGGCGCGTGTGCGCCATATCTTAATAGTTATAGTGTGACTATTGCTGCAGGGCTCAGCAGATAGATTCATATGATCTGTTATCACTGTTAATTTTTATTACCATAGAAAGTAAATTCGTTATTCTTCTATCACTGCCTTGGTGTTTGAATTTAATCATAGAGCATAAGATATACACATATTACCCTAGACTAACTGTGCCAGTAGGGGGTCAAGTTAATTGCCAGGGGTTGGCGGAGCTGTCTTCAGTGCCCAAACTAAATCTGCGGCCCTCTTAACTGAAGGTATCGCTACACGTGTGGGTTCTCGTCCGGGATCCTGATACAGCAGGTGAACACCAGAAGTGCCGGCATGGACCCACAAGCAGTAGAAGAGTGGTGCAAAGCCTCTAGGGCAGAGCCAAACAACTCGATAGTCATCAGCCTCCCTGGGGAGGAATGGTCGACTGATATGGTAGAGGAGTTAATGAAGTTAGTGTCCCCAGATCACACACCATGGGTGATGGATATAAAGTCAGACCCAGACACTTCATATCAGTATGCACTAGTGGAGTATGGGGACGGGATGCCAGAGGCTTGCAAGCGCAAGTGTGTGCGGACGCCAGACAACAGAACCTATAGGTTGGCGCACGCAGTAACTGTAAAGAAGTAACCATCACCGATGGGATCACCGCAGGCTGCGGCCCGTACCTCACCAGAAAGAGGAGACGGGGTGACGCCCCCAGTGGCACCCGCACCTGCCACTGCTATATCACCAGAATTGATAAAGGCAATAGGGGATCTGCTAACCAAATGTCAGAAGACAAGCACGGTGCATGTAGAGACTAGCTACCGGAGACTGAAGACATTCTCAGGGAAGCTCCCTGTCCCTGCAGGGGAAGAAGATTTTGATACCTGGGTGGAGCAGGCATTACAAGCAGTAGAGGCATGGGAGGTGCCTGAAGCGCAGAAGAGGCAACGAGTGATAGAAAGCCTCAAAGGCGCAGCAGCAGAAGCAGTGAAAAGTTTTTGGTTTGGGAATGCAGACTGCACGGCTCAAGACTGTCTGGCCATGCTACAGGAAGAGTTTGGTCAATTGGAAAAGGTGACAGAGATGGTCTACCAATTTGAACATACTTTCCAACAGCCGAAGGAGAAACTTTCAGAGTATGTTAGGAGACTGAACAGGTTGCTGTGCAAGATTGTATTGAAGAAGGGAATGAGGCCCCAAGATACAGATGCGGCAAGAATGAAGCAAGTCTTAAAGGGAGCGTTGCGCTCGGATCCAGTCTGGCTGCACCTGAAAACCTCGGGAGGAGGAACGTTACTGACTTATGCTAATTTGATAAAAATCATCAGAGATGAGGAGGCACTACAACAGGACCAGCAAATGATTAAGACAAATGTTGTCCCCGCACAGGTGTTAGTCAACCCAGTAATGGCCCCAGAAAGAGACTCAGAGGTGGACACTTTAAAGTCACAAATGTCCAAGGTGTTAGAGATGTTGACCTCTCTGATAGCAAAAGACCCAGAAGGCCCCAGGAGAGAAGTACCAAGGAAGGAACTATTCCCAATTGCCTCAGCACCCGCATCTTTACAAGAATGGGGAGATATAGTCTGCTTTAACTGTGGAGGAATTGGCCATATTGCAGCTACATGTTCCAGTCCCAAGAAGAAGAAAACAGATAACCGCAAGCCGGCGGGAAACTCCAGAGGGCCCCGGTGAAGGAGTCAACCGGGTGCCCATCATCTTCAGTGAGCTCCAAGCTGAATGTGAAGCAGAAGAAAAGAGGAGATAAAAACCTCAGAGGAAACACAACATTCCTCAACAGAGATACACCCCAGAGAAAGGGGGCAAGACCCCTCAGAAGAGACACAGCACTCCCCAGAGGGGGTGCACACCTAAGAAAAATAATAGTATCCCTCAGCGGGTCTGTACGCCTATTGAAAGGAGGGAAATCAATGCATACCAGGCTCAAGAAAGACTAAAGTCCAAAGGGAGTTGGACGAGAGAGAGTCCGAAGGGAAAGGACCAGAAGAAGGCGACCCCTGCCAGGCCATATCCAGAGAAGCTGGTAGGCCCATCTCCTATAGTGCCCATTCAAGTGGAGGGAGTCTACACCAGAGCCATCTTGGAAACTGGGGCACAAGTGACTCTATTATACCGGGATTTCTACGATAAGCACTTGGGTCACCTGCCCATCCAGAAGATAGAGGAACTGGAAATATGTGGGATTGGAACCCAGAGTTTCCCATACGATGGCTATCTGCCCGTCAAGATGACTTTTGACCCATCTGTGGCTGGGAAGGCTGAAGTGTTTGACACCCTGGCAGTTGTGTGCCCTCGACCGCCAGGAGCCAACAAGAGTTCCCTTATAATAGGGACAAACACGGACTTGGTCCGAAGACTCCTGACCCCTCTAGTGAAAGAGAAGGGGCAAGCGGCCACCAAGATCCACCCCATGCTGAAGACGGCCTACCAACGGCTGGTCCTAGAGCAGAAGACCCCTGGAGAGGGGATAGGGAAGGTGTGGAGACTTGGAAGAGAAGGGGTAGTGTTGCAGCCCGGCGAATGAACCTGTCTCAGAGCCACTGTGAAGCTTACTTGGGAGCAGCCTGGACCCTTTGTCATGCTGGAGTCCGACCCAAGGGAAGAGTCTCCCGGTCTGGAAGTGATACCAGAAGTGATTCCACTGTAGGCCCTGAAGAAGGCCCATTGTAGAGTTCCGGTGAGTGTTAGGAACACTACAGGTGGCCCCATGGAAATCCCAGCCAGGATGCTGCGGGGCCAGGTGAGCCCTGCTGCCCCGGTTACCCTGTCAGAAGTCAAGGGGACGGGTGAAGGAGGAGATGTTTGGGAGAAGCTGTCCGTGGAAAACCCGAATCTGCCCAGGGCTTGGAAAGAGAGAGCCAAGGCCCAGTTGACCAGATGGGAGAAGATCTTCTCCAAAGATGAGTTCGATGTGGGGTGTGCAAGGAGTACCACCCATCGGATCCGCCTCCAAGAAGACAAGCCCTTCAGAGAGAGGGTCAGGCGGGTCCCACTAGCAGATCTGGAGGATCTAAGGGAACAACTCGCAGAACTCAAGAGGACTGGTGTGATCCGGGAGTCTAGAAGCCCCTATGCCTCCCCGATAGTGGTGGTCAGGAAGAAGAATGGGTCATTGAGGCTCTGTATAGACTACAGGACTCTCAACAGGAGAACCATACCCGACCAGTACACCACTCCGAGGATAGAGGACGCTTTACAGTGTTTGTCTGGAGCCAAGTGGTTCAGCGTTATGGATCTCAAGAATGGATACTATCAGATCCCTATGCATCCAGAAGACAAGGAGAAGACAGCCTTCATAACCCCAGTGGGGTTCTTTGAGTTTGATCGAATGCCCCAGGGACTGTCTGGAGCTCCTGCTACCTTCCAAAGTCTCATGGAGAAGACTGTAGGAGACATGAACCTTATTGAAGTCCTTGTATACCTGGACGATGTCATTGTCTTTGGGAGAACCTTGGAGGAACACGAGGAGAGGCTGGAAAAAGTGTTGAGAAGACTCAGTGAGGAGGGACTCAAGCTTTCGCCTGAGAAGTGTCGGTTCTACCAGTCTTCTGTGAACTATCTGGGGCACATAGTGTCTGAAGAAGGGGTGGCCACAGACCCTGAGAAATTGGAGGCAGTTACCTCCTGGCCACGACCCACCACAGTAACAGAACTCAGATCCTTCTTAGGGTTCTGCTCCTATTACAGGAGGTTTGTAGAAGGATTCGCCCGAATTGCTAGACCATTGAATGAACTACTCAAGACCGAGGGGGAAGAGAACGACTCAGGGCCCAGGAAGCCGGGAGAGTCAGTCAGAGATCAGTGGAACCAAAAGTGTGAAGAAGCCTTCCAGGCGTTGAAGAAGAGCCTAACCACTGCCCCAGTCTTGGCCTACGCAGACCCAACCAAACCCTATGAACTACATGTAGATGCTAGTCATGATGGTCTGGGAGGAGTACTTTACCAAGAACATGAAGGACAACTGCGGCCTGTTGCCTACGTGAGCAGGAGCCTGACCCCCTCTGAGAAGAACTACCCCACTCACAAGCTGGAGTCCCTGGCCCTTAAGTGGGCGGTATTAGACAAGCTCAAAGACTACCTGTATGGGGCGGAGTTCACTGTGAAGACCGACAACAACCCTCTTACCTACCTTTTCACTACAGCAAAGCTGGACGCCACTGGACACAGGTGGCTGGCCGCATTGTCTGGATTCAATTTCAGCCTAAAGTACAGGCCAGGGACTGGAAATAGAGATGCAGACGCTCTGTCCAGGAGATCTCATGGCCCCACCAGTGACATGAAAGACTGGACTCAAGTGGCGCCTGACGGGGTGCGGGCCCTTTGTCAAGGGGCTGAGTGACAAGCCAGAGGAGGCTCAAGGGCGGAAGAGATAGGAGTTACCATGGTAGGAGTCCCCAAACAATACTGTGGAGTAACTCAACTGGAGGAAGACCATCTGCCAAAGTTGTCCAAGAAGGAACTAAGATGCGACCAATTAGAAGACCCCATGGGGAAATTGGTTCTGGAAGCCCTGGAGAATCAGGATCCAAACATACTCCTGCGTCACTCCTCAAAGGAAGCTCGCCTGTTGAGGAAAGAGTGGGACAGGTTACAGGTGCATCAGGGAGTGGTCTACCGAAGGGGCCCCTCTGATGACCTGGAAGATAAATGGCAATTGTTTCTTCCGGAAAAACATCGAGAGACTGTTCTGATTGCCCTACATGACAATCACGGCCACCTAGGGGCGGAACGGACCTTTCAACTTGTCAGAAGTCGGTTCTATTGGCCCTGCATGAGGGCAGAAGTGGAAGAGTACTGCCATTCATGTGCATGCTGCATCCAGAGGAAGACTTTACCCCATCAAGCTGCCCCAATGGGCCATCTACAAAGTCAAGGCCCAATGGATCTGGTATGCATTGATTTCCTCTGCCTCTAACCCGATCTGAGTGGACTAGGAAATATTCTGGTGATAACCGATCATTTCACCCGGTATGCCCAAGCTTTCCCAACCAAAGACCAGAAGGCTTCCACAGTATCCAAGGTACTTATGGAGAAGTATTTTGTCCATTATGGGCTGCCACAGCGACTCCATTCAGATCAAGGAAGGGACTTTGAGAGACGGCTGATCCGGAAACTACTGGATTCGTTAGGACTCAAGAAAACCCGAACCACACCTTATCACCCACAGGGGGATGCTCAGCCGGAGAGGTTTAACCGAACCCTGCTCAACATGTTGGGAACTCTGGATAGTGAGAAGAAACAACATTGGAGCAAACACATAGCGGCTATAGTACACGCTTACAACTGCACCACCAGTGATGCTACTGGCTACTCCCCATATCGACTCATGTTTGGGAGAGAAGCAAGGTTACCTGTGGACCTGGCCTTTGGCACCTCTTTAGACCATTCCTCAGCCACATCCCACAAAGGATATGTGGACAGGCTCAGACACAGCCTGAAAGTAGCCTATGAACAAGCTCAAGCGGCCTCAGATCAAAGGGGAGCTCGAAACAAAAGAAACTTTGACTTGAAGGTCCGGGTGCAAGACCTACAGCCCGGGGAACGAGTACTGCTACGCAATCTGGGGGTCCCTGGAAAACCCAAACTTGCAGACAGATGGAGATCTGAACCCTATGTCATCTGTAGGAAGCTGCCGGGCCTACCTGTCTACAAGTTGAAGCCAGAAGGAAAGGTAGGACCACTGAAGACGTGGCATCGAAACCACCTACTCCCACTTGCTGAAGCGGTCAGGATACCTCCAGTGAGGGACTCCCCTGAACCAGTCTCTATTCTGGATACCCCCAGGCCAAACACTCTGTCCCAGACCTCTCGGGCTGAAGATGGAGAGGCCTCTGAACTCAGTGGAGATGAAGGAAGAGAACTTGACTGGCTGTGGCCTTCCCCAACTCCAGGAACTTCTGCTATAGATCTTCCAACTACTGAAGACACTATAGATGGACAACTGAATGCAGAAGCCACTGAGTTCATCCCATCTAGTCCTTCATCAGATTACTGAGAAGATGCTTGTGATACTTACTCTGAAAAGGACCCTAGAGACTCTATGTATCCCTCGGCTCCTGAAGCAGATGTTACAGAGCCTGCCGTGTTGCCCGAGCCTGCTACAGAAGAAGAGCCTGTGGCGCCAGAGCCAGAAACCCCAAGAGAGCAAAGGGCTTGCAGAGTCATAAGGCCTCCCAAAAAGTTGACCTACCCACAAATTTGGAAGAGCTCAGAAGATTCTGTGGTCACTGCCAGGAGGAGTGTAGAGAATTCGGATCCCTCCACTGTTCATTTGGTGGAGGGCAGCCCCCACTCACTCTCTGGCACAGTTAGGCAGGCCACTCATGATAGTGTGACCTGTGGGCAAGGGAATTCAACCCCTTTGTTTTGGTGGGAATTTCCTATGCCAACATCATACAAAATGTTGTCTAGGGTTGTACGCAGTGTATGCTAGAATTGTCTTTGGGAACCAAAGAGTTTATGTGGGGGGAGTGTGTAGCGGGGTCCCCTTTAAGACTCCCAGGACTACCTTACCCAGAACCCCTTTCGGCAATGTTTCCACCCCAGAGACTCATGGGAGGGATTATAAAAGGGGGAGGCGAGGCTGGGCTCAGCCTCTTTGGGACACGAGACTTCAAGGGAGAGATCTTCCTGTGCGGATCCGCTGTAGTGCAAGGCCTGAAGCCTGGGGCCTTGCGCTGCTACCTAAAGAGCCTTCCACCCCATCCCGACCCAGGGTGGCATCTGACTCAGTTTTCTTCAACCGCTGCTGAGCCGGAGACCAGACCGCTGCAGACGCTGTGTGTGGAGACACAGCAGGTGGAAGTTCCCGGACTGGAATCGCGTCCGGAGGGGTGAGCGAGCACTTGCTCAATCCACAAATACTTTATACCATTGTTAGGCCTACAGACTGCCATGGCCCACCAGTTCCTATTTTAGTTCTTTTCCCCACTTGAGATCCAAAGCAGAACTGAGTCAAACGGATCTCTAGTGGAGTGTACTGTGTTGGCATTTTTACCCCCCCCCTGGGTTACAAATGTGTTCCTGAAATGTGCACCACCGTTTAAAGACTTGCATGCGAAGAATTTTACCCCTCCTAGAGACTGAGTTATATGGTCAGGCCTGGCCATCTAGGTAGTTTATTAAGTTGCTGCGCCATAGGGCGCATAGTGAAGTACTGTTACACGTGGCGCGTGTGTGCCATATCTTAATAGTTATAGTGTGACTATTGCTGCAGGGCTCTGCAGATAGATTCATATGATCTGTTATCACTGTTAATTTTTATTACCATAGAATGTAAATTCATTATTCTTCTATCACTGTCTTGGTGTTTGAATTTAATCATAGAGCATAAGATATACACATATTACCCTAGACTAACTGTGCCAGTAGAGGGTCGAGTTAATTGCCGGGGGTTGGCGGAGCTGTCTTAAGGGCCCAAACTAAATCTGCGGCCCTCTTAACTGAAGGTATCGCTACACAAGCATGCACTGTGACCCCGCATGCTTGACCATTCACAGCGCCGGCAGCTAGGAGAGCCATAATTGGCCACAGGCAGGTTGCCTGTGGCAAATTATAGCTCAGGGGGTTTAGCACACGCCCCACACTATAAAAGGCCGCCAGCGCGGCGGCCTTGTGTAGTGTGTTCCGGCGCAGGGAAAGAGAAGGATAGGCAGGGACAGTGTGCTATTCTTTGTGCTATTCTTGTGTGTAGGGAGAGAGAAGGATAGGCAGGGAGAGTGTCAGTGTCATATTCTTTGCTAAACCTTGTGTGCAGGGAGAGAGAAGGATAGGCAGGGGACAGTGTCAGTGTCATATTCTTTGCTAAACCTTGTGTGCAGGGAGAGAGAAGGATAGGCAGGGAGAGTGTCAGTGTCATATTCTTTGCTAAACCTTGTGTGCAGGGAGAGAGAAGGATAGGCAGGGAGAGTGTCAGTGTCATATTCTTTGCTAAACCTTGTGTGCAGGGAGAGAGAAGGATAGGCAGGGGACAGTGTCAGTGTCATATTCTTTGCTAAACCTTGTGTGCAGGGAGAGAGAAGGATAGGCAGGGAGAGTGTCAGTGTCATATACTTTGATAAACCTTGTGTGCAGGGAGAGAGAAGGATAGGCAGGGGACAGTGTCAGTGTCATTGTTGCTCAGCCCCCTGCACAGTATACACCTGAAGCTAGCCCGTATTTCTGTGTTTTCCTGAGGTGTTACACTAACAGGCATTTGCAGCACTTACAGCAGGCGTAGTGTGATTCCTGCAAAATATACTCCTGAAGCTAGGCCTTATTGCTGTGTTTTCCTAGTGTGTTACACTAACAGGCATTTGCAGCACTTACAGCAGGCGTAGTGTGATTCCTGCAAAATATACTCCTGAAGCTAGGCCTTATTGCTGTGTTTTCCTAGTGTGTTACACTAACAGGCATTTGCAGCACTTACAGCAGGCGTAGTGTGATTCCTGCAAAATATACACCTGAAGCTACCCCTTATTGCTGGTTTTCCCATCTCCCTGCAGGCCATTAGAATGTCTGAAAGGCAAACAAGGAGAGGCAGACAGTCAGGAGCCAATAAAAGAGGGCAAGCAGGCTCTGCGTCTAGAGAAAACAGTGCTGGTCGTGGACGCGGTGCATCGTCATCAGCACGTGGCCATGGGACACGCTTGTCCTTCTTTTCGGCAGCTGGACGTGTTGAGCCGCATCATGCCGAAGACTTAGTAGAGTGGATGACCAAGCCCTCCTCATCCTCCTCTTCCTCTCTCACCCAGGCTCAGGGTACTGGCAAAGCAGCTGCCAAAGCGTCCTCTTCCCTGGTATCAATGTCATCATCAGTCACTCCTTCCCTAGACCCACCATGTCCTCCTGAGGAGTCCCCCGAACTGTTTGAGCACAGTGTTGGGTACATGCTCCAGGAGGATGCCCAGCGTTTCGAAGGGTCTGATGATGATACCCAGCTAGAGGAAGGCAGTAGCGTGAGAGCAGAGAGAGGGGATGCTCAAGAAGGACACCAATCTGGCAGTCATGTTCCAGCAGCTGCAGCATACTGCCAGTTTGGCTCCAGTGATGAGGAGGGAGGGGATGATGAGGTCACTGACTCCACGTGGGTGCCTAATAGGAGAGAGGAGGTGGAGGAGGATGAGGAGGAGGCACATCTCCAACGAGGCAGGATGCCCTCGGGGGGCCAGCGTAAGGGCAGCACACCGACTAAATCACACCGCAGAGCTCCGCCTGTGCAGGGCGCTGCCTCTGCCCGTTATTCAAAAAGTTCTTTGGTGTGGGCCTTTTTTGAGTCGAGTGCATCAGATCGCACAGCTGCTGTTTGCAACATATGTCTCAAGCGTATATCGCGTGGCCAAAACATCAGCCGCTTGGGCACCACATGCTTGACCAGACATATGTTGACCTGTGTAGAATATATGATTAATATCTAATATTCTTGTATCTTAAGGGCGTTTCTGAATGAATAGCATTCATAGTCAGGTTGACTTAAATTAATAAGTGAGTTTATTTTCTCACAGGTGGCATCATAAATACAATGAAAAAAAATAGTATAACAGTTCAGTTCAGTGTAGGTAAATATATATAAAATAGAATAGATTGCTGTAGCAAGCTTATGAAAGCATGTGTCCTTAGTGTGTGCTGGCTTCAAACTCCATATTGTCTTGTTCCCAGTGAGAAGAAACAGGAAATGACGTTCTTAGGCTTCTGGTAATTCAGCTGTTCTTCTTGTCAATCTTAATGTAAATGTGTCAGTGTTATCTCTTGCAGTGGGTGTGAGTGAGTGCGTCTTCATGTGTGTTCGTGCAAGTGTGTCGGGTGTGTTGTGCCCCCTCCCATCTCAAACTATAGGCTTATATATATATCTTTACATATGTACGTCACCTCATACAAACTTAGAACCTTGTATGGCACACATTAATTTCTGCTAACTTCAGCAATATGTTATACCAATAGAAGATATTGGCTCTGAGACATATAGAGTTTGATTGACAGGCACACATGTAGCACTCTATACTTGGAGTGGTGTGCTGACGATGTAATATCATAACCAAACATCTCCTATATAAACATATATTACTAACAATAAAGTAACTATTAACTAATACATACTAGTATGACTAAGACTTCACTTAAACAAACTTAAGAGATATAAAGCAATATATTATTTATCTCACTACGTAGAAAAGGGTTGAGTATAGCCTCAATTATAAAAAATAAACTAACAATATATTGTGCCCTCATCCGTAGTAATGTTTGAGGAGGGAATCCATCAGACATAGGGTAGTGGTTGCTAGGGTCATCTTCCCCTAATAGTCACTCAGGATTAAAGGTTTGATGGACTTTCTCAGGCACTGATATGACAACATACAAATATTACATAAAAAATATTTATTAATGTGTATAAACAAAAGAAAACAATAATATTTAAAAAACAAAGACCAAACCCCACAGTATAGAACAGCATGAGTCGGTGACAAGACAGCCGTATACAATCTATCAAAGTGGAGCAGGCCAAGCCTCAACCGGTTTCGCGGCAGAAAAAACGCTTCTTCAGGAGGGTCTGTACAAAACATAATATACATAATAAATACTCTAGCAGTGTGTTAATACAAATATAGAACGTATTTAATATCAACAATATAATCAAAAAGTCAAGGTCTGTGGACTGCTCACCGTAGAGACGTTCAGAGGTGCAGCGACTGCCCAGGCAAACCCCCCGCGGCGGATGAGGGGGAATAAACGTATATGGTGCAGATTGATACAATCTAATAGTAATGATTAAAATAATATGGGTTAGATAATTTATATTTGAGCCAATTTAACATGGGACACCCAGCATATTACTTTTCAAAGTTCCAATGTCATTTTTGAACTTTGACCACAAACTTGGAAAACATTGTACCACTTCCTTTAAAGCACAATTTCCATCAACATCAGGCCACTTTTGTTCTGTAGACATATTGGTAATGGAACCAACATTACTGTATACAGAGGGATCAATAAGCACTGATTTGGGCCTGGATGGATCTTTCCAAATACTTTTATTAGCCAAATCAATCACTCACTTTTGTTTATTGATTACATCAATGCCAAGTATATTCTCTGCTTCTTGACAGACCCAAATGTTAATATTAGTTTTCACTAATCCAGGTACTTCAAATGTTACATTGGATACCTGCCTAGCAGTGGAATTACCTGTATTATTAAAACCCACTATATTACACATAGGAGAATTGGGTTTCACAGATATGTTTTCTTTGGTAAGGCTAATCATCGATCCACTGTCAATGAGACAATTAATATGTTTACCATTCAGCAAACATTGTATATATATGGCCTGCCATTCTCATCCAAAATAATTGGTGCTACATATTGTAATGGCAGAGAAATTGAATCCGGGTGTGATTCTATTTTTGGCAATGGCAATAAACCCTCTCTTTCAGTGACAGCTCCTTTTGCCATATTATCTGAACTGCTGTGAACAGTCAAATTACTGATCTGTTTGACTTCAGTGGCATAAGGCAATTCAGTCAAAATATAATCTTGACATGAAAAAGGTTGTTCAAAAGTAGATTTTTCATTCTCCATATCTTTAGTTTTTAGTTGTGAGTCACTTTTAAACTTACAGCAATGTTTTTTCACATGGCCAGATCCATGACAGTAAAAACACGTCATGGGGTCTCCTTGCCTCACTTGTCTGCACCTGTCGTCGTCATTTCTGCTAAGACCTGTCGTTTCTGACACGTCTGTAGCCTGACTATTTTTGTCACATTGAATTATAGCAACTTTGTGTGTAAGATTGCTTTGATTCAATTGTCTCCTAATTTTATCAATGAAGCTTACTATATCATTTAAATTTTGACGTTCCTGTGCTATGGCTACTGAAGTTGGGTCAAGATATTTAATTTTTTTTATGAAAGCTATTTTTAAACCTTGGTCATTTTCATCATCAGTTCCAAATATAATTTCATAAACCTTGCAAAATCTTGTCTTAAACAAAAATGGATCTTCTTCTGCAGTAGTCTGTAATAGATCTAACATTTCTATGGTCGGTATTTGCTCACCGGTCATACATAGCAATAATTGTCGCAATCTATCTGTGGCGTCATTTTGTCTTTCCTGACCTTCGTCATCACTAACAAGTGAATGGATTCGTTTAGCAAAATTAACAGGAACCCACAACTGAAATATGTAATTGCGTTGATCGTTTGAAAGGTTAAAACATCTGCAAACATTTCAAATAAATCCCAATTAGAAAATACAGTTGCCTCAACGTCATAAATAGGAAAGTCTTTTAACACTTTCATAAGTTGGTCATGTATTTGCAACTTTAGTTTTGCAGTTCTACATAATAAGTTTTTATATTTCATTTCAATCTCATTTGTAGCATCAATATTCTCTATTTCCGAACTTTCCGGAAAATAAGATTGTAGCCTTGACTTGGTTTCAGTCTTTTTGTCTTTTTGTCATCTGTAGTTATTACAGCAATCTGTCTACTGTCATTTTGTGACTCTGACAAAATCATTTTGTTAGATTCTATCTGCTCTTCAAGATTCTCTATGTAATTACAAAAAATCTCACAGTTAGAACAACTAAGAGACTCTTGGGACACATTTTATGCATTCCTGTGTTCTGTACATTATTAATCTCTGTCTGATTTAGTGTACACACATTTTTGGCAGGTAAAATATTAATAATCATCTTATTAAATATTCTCACCAATTTCAATACATTACTTATTTTCTTACGTAATTTATGTACAGTAAACCTGGATTTATCAATCTGTATATTAGCCTGTAAACATTCATTGTACATATATGCCCACAAGTGACTGTCATTTGGATAAAAAGACACATCTTTAAACTCTAGCTTGCTATCTCTAGCTATTTCATCAATAAAATCCATAATTTTTACTCACCGTATTTAGAAGAATTTCTCGTCTTCAACCGTCTGTTACTGGACTGTTGTCCACATCTGACGCAACACAAACGCCTCTTGGTTAATAGGTTCTGAACCGTCTTTTTTCTCGAGACTTGAATATTCGCAAAACTGCGCTAATCTCTCCCCCCTCAGCAAGGATCGAGATTTCCGTAAAAATAGAGATGCAACGGCATTGGGTGGCTCGCCAAATTGTAGAATATATGATTAATATCTAATATTCTTGTATCTTAAGGGCGTTTCTGAATGAATAGCATTCATAGTCAGGTTGACTTAAATTAATAAGTGAGTTTATTTTCTCACAGGTGGCATCATAAATACAATGAAAAAAAATTGTATAACAGTTCAGTTCAGTGTAGGTAAATATATATAAAATAGAATAGATTGCTGTAGCAAGCTTATGAAAGCATGTGTCCTTAGTGTGTGCTGGCTTCAAACTCCATATTGTCTTGTTCCCAGTGAGAAGAAACAGGAAATGACGTTCTTAGGCTTCTGGTAATTCAGCTGTTCTTCTTGTCAATCTTAATGTAAATGTGTCAGTGTTATCTCTTGCAGTGGGTGTGAGTCAGTGTGTCTTCATGTATGTTCGTGCAAGTGTGTCGTGTGTGTTGTGCCCCCTCCCATCTCAAACTATAGGCTTATATATATCTTTACATATGTACGTCACCTCATACAAACTTAGAACCTTGTATGGCACACATTAATTTCTGCTAACTTCAGCAATATGTTATACCAATAGAAGATATTGGCTCTGAGACATATGGAGTTTGATTGACAGGCACACATGTAGCACTCTATACTTGGAGTGGTGTGCTGACGATGTAATATCATAACCAAACATCTCCTATATAAACATATATTACTAACAATAAAGTAACTATTAACTAATACATACTGGTATGACTAAGACTTCACTTAAACAAACTTAAGAGATATAAAGAAATATATTATTTATCTCACTACGTAAATACTGATCTATTCTGGAGATCTATTCTTGTCACCCTACACCAAGATGCCTTATATGTCATACTCAAATTGGCTTCACCAGAAATATCCAGCAATACTCAGCCTTAGATTGAAGAATCATGTCATATCAATTGATCAAGGTCATTCATTCATACCTAATTTACTATGATTAATCATAAAACCAAATATGTTTTGCAAGCTTGCCTTATATTAATATAACACCTATAAGTGCCGAATTATGAATTTGAAATAATATTCTAACAACCTGTCATGCAGCTCGTTGGCAAGCCTACCTTAAAGACCCACACCAAAGAACAAAGCGGACCTCTCCTTGCACCGCATCAGCTGGGATCTCCAACCCCACTATACCTTCTGTCCTCTCTGAAACCTGGAATGAATGTGTGGAATTAAAGTAAATTGCTAGCGCTTCAACTGCTGCATTTTCAGTTGGTAGACTCGGCCCCTTTCCGTGAGTTTGTGCAATTTGCGGTTCCTCAGTGGCATGTTCCCAAACGCCACTTTTACTCACGGAAGGCGATTCCGGCTCTCTACCGGCATGTGGAAGGCAATGTCTTGGCCTCGCTGGACAGGGCGGTCAGCGGTAAGGTGCATATTACCGCTGACTCATGGTCCAGCAGGCATGGACAGGGACATTACCTTTCTTTCACGGCCCATTGGGTCACTCTTTTGGCAGCTGGGAAGGATGCAGGACAAGGTGCAGTAGTGTTGGAGGTTGTTCCGCCGCCACGCCTCCAAAATGCTACTACTGGTTGTGACACACCTCTCTCCTCCACCCCCTCCTCTTCTTTTTCCTCCATGGCCTCTTCCTGTGCTTTGTCCTCGGAACCAGCGGTGCTCCGTAGGCGTTCAAGGGGCTACGCAAGTACGCAGGCAAAAAGATGCCATGCTGTGCTTTCGCTGGTGTGTTTGGGGGACAGGAGCCACACTGGGGCAGAGGTTCTGTCTGCTCTGCATGGACAGGCCGAGAGGTGGTTGACGCCACGCCAGCTTAAGCCAGGAATGGTGGTTTGCGACAATGGCACCAACCTCCTCTCCGCCCTCCGACAGGGACAACTGACCCATGTGCCCTGTGTGGCTCATGTCCTTAACCTGGTGGTGCAGCAGTTGTTGGGCAGGTACCCGGGCTTACAGGATGTCCTGAGGCAGGCCAGGAAAGTCTGTGTGCATTTCCGCAGATCTTATAATGCCAGTGCTCGCCTGGCTGAGCTGCAAAAGGAGTTGAACCTGCCCAAGAACCGCCTTATATGTGATATGCCCACCAGGTGGAACTCAACGTTGGCCATGCTGCAGCGGCTGCACACGCAGCAGAGGGCCATCAATGAGTACCTGTGCGACTACGGCACCAGGACAGGGTCAGGGGAGTTCGGGTTTTTTTCACCACGCCAGTGGGGCATGATCAGGGATGCATGCACTGTCCTGGCACCATTTGAGGAGGCCATGAGGATGGTGAGCAGTGACAGTGCATGCATCAGTGACACTGTACCTCTTGTCCACCTGTTGGAACATACGCTGCGTGGAATAATGGACAGGGCACTTGAGGCAGAACAGAGGCAGGAAGAGGAGGACTTCCTTGCCTCTCAAGGCCCCCTTTACCCAGACAGTGTTCCTTCTGTCCCACCCATCGCACAGGAAGGGGAGGAGGAGGAGGAGGAGGAGGAGGAGGAGGAGGATTGTGTCAGCATGGAAGTGGAGCCTGGCACTCAGCATCATCAGCAGCAGTCTTTTAGGGGTGATTTACAGTCCCAAGAAACCCGTGGACTTGTACGTGGCTGGGAGGAGGTGGCTGCAGATCATGTCGTCCTTAGTGACCCAGAGGACTCCGGACCGAATGCCTCAGCTAACCTACGCTGCATGGCCTCCCTGATCCTGCAAAGTCTGCGGAAGGATCCTCGTATTCTTCGGATCAAGGAGAGGGACCATTACTGGCTGGCCACTCTCCTTGATCCACAGTACAAGGATAAGGTTGCGGACCTTATCTTACCGTCGCAGAGGGAGCAGAGGATGAGACAACTCCGGGAGGCCTTGCAGAAAGGTCTGTGCAACGCGTTCCCAGAGACTGGGAGGTTACAAACTCCTGGTCCTGGACAACGAATTGCTGAGGCTTCGGTCAGTCAAAGTAGGAGCGGTGGGGAAGGTGGCCGTCTGACCGATGCGTTCAGACAATTCTTTAGTCCGCAGCCCCAAGGTATGATCGGTTCCAGCAACCATCGCCAGCGTCTGATATACATGGTGCAGGAATACCTAGGGGCAAGGTCAGACTTGGACACCTTCCCCACCGAAAATCCTCTGGTTTACTGGGTCTTGAGGATGGATCACTGGCCAGAGCTTGCACAGGATGCAATTGAGCTACTGGCCTGTCCTGCATCCAGCGTTCTTTCGGAACGCACATTCAGTGCTGCTGGAAGATTTGTCACGGATCACAGTGTGCGCCTGTCCACTGACTCGGTTGATCGACTGACTTTCATAAAGATGAACCAGTCTTGGATCACCACCAGCTACCAAACACCTGATGGAAAAAAGAAAATTGCGCTGTTCAAAACTTAACTAAAAATGGGCAAGCAGCAACAAAAGTGATATACAACACAAACTAATATAATAAAAAAATAAGTTGCGCTAAACCAAACTGGATTATATGCGAGATAACAGTAAATCATGCATACATAAAAAAGAGTGAACTGAAAATTAATAGTGTATTATATAAGACTCAGTCCGTGTACAAAGATGAAAAAGGTACCACAGGAAGTGTCCAAATTAATTGAATAATAAAGAAAATCCACTGTGCCAAACTTGCTCCAAAATACTTGAAAGATTGTGATGATAGCAAAGCACCTCCACCATAAGTAAACACTGCCGCTTACCAGATGGTCGTGATCTCTTATGACAGGAGATCAAAAACAGCATAGGCTAATGACCCAGCCTGAGGTTCTTTAGGGAACACCTTTCCTCTTGTACAGCATACAGCATATAGGAGTGCAGACCTCAATGAACACCTCAACTCTGCACCGCAAACAGCTTGTAGGGATAAGGGTCTCAGTCGGAGTCACGCCACATAAAAGAATGAATAGACTCGCATAGTGTAAAACCTTTTACATTTAATAAACCCACATGAAGAGACACTTACAGTTATGTAGTTAAAATCAGCATAAATACCGAGCCGGCCGGCTCCTCGATAGAACAGCCCGTATCTTCTGGGTCTGTGATAAAACGCGGTGACGTCAGAACATCGTACCTCCCTACGTTTCGTCACAAGAGGGACGTGGTCACGGGATATGGGCGGCGCTCTGATTCACCGCTTAAATAGTGCAAAACAAATACAGCCTCGCTGTGAGTCCCGAGCGGCCGCTTGAAAACGCCATCTTGACTAATGGAAAAAACTTAAATCGTACACATAAATCCACTAAATGCTTTTAATAGTGAGGGCAAAACATAATAAATGGAAAACACATAAAACCATCAATCTGGGAATTAGCACGGAAAACTATTGAGAAATACCACCGTATATAAACAACACTTAGCTTGTGAAGCAAACGTGCAAGCCGTGCTAAACATGTAGTGTAAAAATTAGAACTGAAAAACCCCAAATTCACACTACTACACCTACAACGGCAGAAATACTGAAAGGTTAAATATCAATAAAAAAGGGATGCGTGTATGGATGCCAACCTGCACCGACATATCCATACTGTCCCTATAAGGGTAGGCCAGACTGTAGGTTCCTACATGGTGGGGGTCCTCTAAGGGCCTCCACACCAAATATCTCCCCGCTGTCAGCCATAACGAATACCAATCTTATCATCTAGGCTGATAGTTGTAAAGGTGAAAATGGATTAACCCTTACAGAAAGGCTTGAATAATGGCAAAATACTTGATGGAAAAAATTATGATAGACAGTTGTTGCAGCCACCTCGTGAGTCACATCAAGTTTACAGAGTAAATTAACGGCTTGTGACCTATATTGTTAAACAAATTGTTTTTACCCTTGGCGATCGCAGGAACACCACTGCGCTACCAAAAAATACACATTAAACTTGAATAAATGAATAAACCTAAAACTAAATATAAAATAAATTATAAAATTATAATGGTCACAAACATAAAGGAAAAATAGGAACATAAAAAAGGGGGGGGGATCTCAGGAGTTATCTATAAAGCAGTTGACATCCACCTCTATATTTAGGCCGAAAGGGGTATAACTCTTTAGTTTATGCACCCATACCATCTCTAGTCTGGATATACTCCTGACTAGATGGCTGCCCCTCCAATGGGGGGTATATTTATCGATACCTAAAAATATGGTATTGGTGGGATCCCTATTATATACTGCAAGATAGTGTTTTGACACAGAGTGTTTAGTAAATCCTCTCCTAATGTTATTGATGTGTTCATTCAAACGTCCTTGCAGAGGGCGCTTGGTTCTGCCCACGTATTGCAAGCCGCATGGACATTGGAGCATGTATACTACTCCCAATGTGGAACACGTAATGAAAGATCCAATGTCATAAGTCTTAGAGGTACAGGTAGAACTAAAACTTGTAGTCCTCCTCGATGTACACCCATTCAAAGAACAAACTTGGCATTTCCTACACTGGTAATAACCAGTGATGTTAGGAAAAAACATTGATCTTGTAATTGGAGGATTTAAAATATTAGGAGCCAATTTGTCCTTGAAGGAAGGGGCTCCCCGGAAAACCACCTGCGGCCTATCGGGTAGGATGGTCTTTAACACCCTATCATTCCTCAAAATATGCCAGTGTTTGTTAACTATGTGTTTAACCTTAGTGTGCTGACAGGAATAGTTGGTAACAAAAGGGTTACAAAAACCTTCTTTTTTAGTTCTATCACCTCTTTCTTGCAACAGACCAGCTCTGTCCACATTTTTTACATGTTCAAGAGTGCCAGAAAGGGATTCTAAAGAGTAGCCCTTATCGACAAATCTCTGCGTCAGAACCTGTACCTGTTCCAGAAAAGTTGTATGTTCTGTACAATTTCGCTTAAGTCTCAGGTACTGGCTTTTAGGCACGGACCTGAGCCACGAAGCATGATGGCAACTACTGTTGGGGATGAAAGCATTTCTGTCGGTGGGTTTAAAATAGGTGGAAGTGATAAAACCACCCACACTGACAGAAATGGTCAGGTCTAAAAAGTTTATTTTCTCCTGGCTTGCTTCATAGCTGAGATGAATGCCTCTATCATTAGTGTTCAATGAATCTACAAAGGCTGAAAGCTCCCCCCTATTGCCTTTCCACAGGAGGAGGATGTCGTCTATGTACCTGGCCCACAGAACGATCTGCGGCCTAGTAGGGACACAGACGACATCCTCCTCCCATTTGGCCATAAAGAGGTTCGCCAGACTGGGGGCATATTTAGCCCCCATGGCGACCCCTCTGTCCTGTCTGTAAAATTGGCCATTAAACCAGAAAAAATTATGCGTGGCCGCATACTCCAAAAGCTCCAAAATAAAATCAATTTGTTCCCAAGGCAGCCCTGAATCCTTATCCAAAAAATGAGCAACTGCATCCAAACCCAACTGATGGGGTATCACCGTGTACAGTGACGTAACGTCTGCAGTCACCAACCACAAATTGTCACACGGCTTAAAGGTGGACAAAAGGTTGATGACGTGACGAGTGTCCTTTACATAAGATGGCATTCCACGTACAAGTGGTTGGAGAAAAAAGTCTATATACTTGCCCACCCGGGACGTGACAGAGTCTATCCCACTCACGATGGGGCATCCCGGGGGGCAAGTAAGACTCTTATGGACCTTTGGTAAATAGTAAATAATCAGAGTCCTGGGCGCTTTAGGCACCAAAAACGCAAACTCCTTTTTGTTTAGAATATGCCGGTCGAACCCCCTCCCAACTATCTCCTCCAAGATCTTTTTATATCTCACTCCAGGGTTGGACGTTAATGGGGTATATGTGGTAGTATCTCCTAAGATTCGACACATCTCTTGCATATAGTCCTCTTTATCTAAAATCACTATACCGCCTCCCTTATCGGCGGGGCGGATGATCAAATCTTTATTGGCACACAAAGATTCAATTCCCAATTCTATATCCTTTTTACTTTTAAACAGCTTAATTTGCATCTCGTCCAGATCTTTTAAAGCTAAATCTCTAAAGACCTTCAATGAAGGGGAAAGATGTCCAGGCGGGTTAAACACAGAGGCATTAGTAAGGCCTGAATGTAAATATCCAGAGGGAGCCACCCTGGAAGATGAAACTGGGTTGGAAACCATATACCTCTGGATATTTAGTTTACGGACATATTTATGGATGTCCATATAAGTTTGGAATTTACTGATATTCCTAGGTGGAGCGTATTTCAAACCTTTATCAAGAACAGCCAATTCTGAGGCCGACAACTGGTGGGAACTTAGATTGAAAATGCCAGTCCCCACTATGTTCTTGGTCTTTTTGGACTGAGCGTACCTCCCCCCCTCTAATTCCTCTCTTAGTTCTACCACCCTTTTGATTCCTTGGCCGACCTTGGGAAAACCCCAATTTTGGTTACCATAGTTGGTATTTTGATTAGACTCACGATAATCTGTAAAATTAGGGCCATAATGATTGTTTCCTGGTCCATCATTACTGTTGACACCAGAATTTGTAGGATAGACGTTGGGATAGACGTTGTCAACAAAACCACCCGAATCGCTTAAAGGAAAAAAGCTATTTTGTGTAGCAATATTGTTATCCGATTCGGGGCCAGTGTCACAGTGAACAACCTGATTGTCCCCATATCCATAAGGCCGACCCTGACCCCGAAACTGGAATGGAACCAATGGTCGTTGATCCTGATAATACGCTCCACTGTTGTTACCGGAACTCCGGTTTTGAGGGGGTGGTGGGCCATAAGCCCAATTTCGCCCTTGTCCTCGTGAAGGGCCTGAATTACCCTGAGGATATTGGCCTCGTCCATGCGGATGAAAAGAGGGTTGGGGGTTGCCTTGGTGATTGCCACCACCCCTTCCCGTTTTTTTTTTTTGCTTCGCTGATTCATTATATATATTTTTAAAATATGTGTATTACGTGTGGAGAGGAGGTTGGTTCCAGTAGGCTTTGGAGCCTACACCACCACCTTTCTATTTATTTATTTAATTCACTTGGTATACATTCTCAATGTGTTTAGGAGGTTCTAATTGATGTGGTCATCTGAGATTGCACCGAGACCAATTTCACTTGAAAATATTTTCTTGTTATGATACCAATTTTGGTTTGATTCTAATCAACTCTGCGGTTCCAATTTTGGTCTTTATTGATGGTGTTTAACTAAGGTATTCAAAATTCAGTTTTATATTTATTTATGTTTAAAATAATTGTTTTCCAGCCTTTAGATTCAGAGATATTCCTATTTGGGTCTGTATGGACGCGAGGGGCAGGCATTTCTCTATCTTTTATCATTGGTTTAGGTTTTGTCAGCCCAGTAGGGGTTAACCAAATTGGCACCTGTCACGCTTTGGGCCGTCTTAACTACCATCATTTTGACTCCATTGCATTTTCTTTGAATTCCATGGCAATCACGTTTTACAACTACGTCTTTCCCCTCCATGTCCATTACATTTTGAGGGATCCGGGAATTTCCAAAATGGCCGTTCTAGCTTCATCTGGCCCAATACAATCAAGCCTTCAGCGTCCAGCTGCCAGACACTGCCCCCACTTTATGCGTCCGCCGCACGGCAATGACATCAGACGTTTGCCGCGCTGGGATGAGTATAAATTGGCGGGATTTTGCCATACTACTCTGTCATTTCCCTTGTGCGGAGGGATTGTGAGACTGTTTGGCAATCCGTCGGTTCTTATTTGGTATGAATGCCGCTACTTCAGCGGCTTGAATCAAGTACTCCACTACTTTTAGAAGGTATGTTTTTCCTTATACTCTTTCTGGCTGTTAGATGGATATGTACTTTGGTCCTTTTTGACACTATGATATCCATCACTATTATCATTCTATTTCAATGCACAGGATCTTTCTACAAATTTGCATGACATTGCTGCGGTTTCCAACAGCAAGATCCAGTATTGCTATTTATATTCTACTAAAATCAATGATTCAACCAATCAGGTATTTTTACTTATATATTTTATTTATTTTTTGTGAATCCAATTTGGAATTCACCCGTTGCATATTATCTGCATATTATTTTCAATTAATTTCTACTCATCTACAGGTCCCAATTTAGTAATTTCTCCTTATGATTTTCTGGCAGGATCATTATCAATATTGATTTCACCGCCTCTCTACAAACAACATTTGTGAGGCTGTATTTTCAATTAGATGGAATACCTCTGTGACCATCCCTCTCCGCAGGTGGAGCTTTAGGGCAGTCTGAGATTTTGGTCTTAAATTGCCAAAATACCTCCCTTATTTCCAACATTTTATTGGTAGGTGCTTTAGTTGACCACATCGTTTACTGTTATTTTGTTATTTCAGTATACTATGTAATTATTTTCATTAGATTTATGTTTTCCTGATTCTATATGATCTAACGATATTGGACATATATATCAATAACTACTTTGAAATAGTGACAATTAAAATTTGCATTTTGTTGTCACTCTATATTCGTTTGGGGATATTCCAATATATGTATTGTATAATGCAGTTCATGGATGTTCCTTTGTTCATTTTGTGTATTTCATTATAGTGTACTACTATACCGTGGTTTACTCCTGAAGAAGCTCCAACTTCGAGCGAAACATGTCGAGTTCAACGGTTGTTAAATGTACTCAGTTCTAAATGTTATATATGATGAACTTTTAGGAAAATTGTATTTTCCTTTTTATTAATATAATAAATATTGATTTATTTTTACATTTATCTATTGTCATTGGATTACTTTTGGTTTTTCAATCTATATGCCATTATTTGACACCTTCAAAAAAACCCTCTCCCAGACAAAGCCTCATACGGAGAAACGCAGCGTCGGGCGGAGCTGTAAGATCCTGACGTCACCACGCATCAGCTGATCGGATTACACCGCAGCTGAGAATCCCTTTTTTCGTTTGAAAATTTCGGCGCTTTCATGTATAATACCCAGGATTGCAAATAAAGGGTATCTTATTTTTAAGAATACTGCACCATGAAGCGTCTTTTTTCCTTTTAATCCCACTATACAATCTAACACGCCTGGAGGGGGAATTGACAAGCTGAGCAACAGAAAGGTGGTTCGGTTTTTCCCTGCCTCTGCAGACGTGTTCCTTGGAGTTCCTGCTGGATGTGCTGCTGGGTTCCTACCATCTGAGTGATCCGTGAAGGACATTGAGCCTCAAAAGATCCCTGTAATGGGGATCCGTCTGATCTGGTAAGCAGTTTGTACATCCATTTTCTACCTGAGCAAGTTGGGAAGTGTTGAATTTTTACCTGCACCCATCTTCAATGTGGGGAATATAGGATAATATTCCGAGTCGCCATCCCTTCTATGAACTTTGTTGTGCTTTTTATGAAAAGTTTGTTTTGTTGTTTTACATACACCAAATTGCAGCACTATGTCAGCTGCAAATTTTTAGTATAGTATTTGTCACTAAGAGGTTGCGCATTTGTTCTTTATTTCTCATATATTTGTAATTGCATATTCCAGTTATTCATTTGCAGCACTTAAAGCCAAATAGAAAATATATATATATATATATATATATATATATATATATATATATATATATATATATATATAATTTTTTTTCATGTATATCTAATCATATACATGATACCCTTCACGTTTTTTTTCCACTTACTCTTTTTACCTTATATGGTTTTAGAGTATCCACAGGAGATCAGAGTTAGCGCGGATACACCCCCCCCTTTCTTAAATATATGTGACCTCAAGCCCATCTTTTTAAATTAACTAATCACTGGGATTTGGTGTCCATCTTGTTTTGCTCATTCCTGCCCTTCAAAAATCTAAGGTTAAACACATAGTTAACAAACACTGGCATATTTTGAGGAATGATAGGGTGTTAAAGACCATCCTACCCGATAGGCCGCAGGTGGTTTTCCGGGGAGCCCCTTCCTTCAAGGACAAATTGGCTCCTAATATTTTAAATCCTCCAATTACAAGATCAATGTTTTTTCCTAACCTCACTGGTTATTACCAGTGTAGGAAATGCCAAGTTTGTTCTTTGAATGGGTGTACATCGAGGAGGACTACAAGTTTTAGTTCTACCTGTACCTCTAAGACTTATGACATTGGACCTTTCATTACGTGTTCCACATTGGGAGTAGTATACATGCTCCAATGTCCATGCGGCTTGCAATACGTGGGCAGAACCAAGCGCCCTCTGCAAGTACGTTTGAATGAACACATCAATAACATTAGGAGAGGATTTACTAAACACTCTGTGTCAAAACACTATCTTGCAGTACATAATAGGGATCCCACCAATACCATATTTTTAGGTATCGATAAATATACCCCCCATTGGAGGGGCAGCCATCTAGTCAGGAGTATATCCAGACTAGAGATGGTATGGGTGCATAAACTAAAGAGTTATACCCCTTTCGGCCTAAATATAGAGGTGGATGTCAACTGCTTTATAGATAACTCCTGAGATCCCCCCCCCCTTTTTTATGTTCCTATTTTTCCTTTATGTTTGTGACCATTATAATTTTATAATTTATTTTATATTTTGTTTTAGGTTTATTCATTTATTCAAGTTTAATGTGTATTTTTTGGTAGCGCAGTGGTGTTCCTGCGATCGCCAAGGGTAAAAACAATTTGTTTAACAATATAGGTCACAAGCCGTTAATTTACTCTGTAAACTTGATGTGACTCACGAGGTGGCTGCAACAACTGTCTATCATAATTTTTTCCATCAAGTATTTTGCCATTATTCAAGCCTTTCTGTAAGGGTTAATCCATTTTCACCTTTACAACTATCAGCCTAGATGATAAGATTGGTATTTGTTATGGCTGACAGCGGGGAGATATTTGGTGTGGAGGCCCTTAGAGGACCCCCACCATGTAGGAACCTACAGTCTGGCCTACCCTTATAGGGACAGTATGGATATGTCGGTGCAGGTTGGCATCCATACACGCATCCCTTTTTTATTGATATTTAACCTTTCAGTATTTCTGCCGTTGTAGGTGTAGTAGTGTGAATTTGGGGTTTTTCAGTTCTAATTTTTACACTACATGTTTAGCACGGCTTGCACGTTTGCTTCACAAGCTAAGTGTTGTTTATATACGGTGGTATTTCTCAATAGTTTTCCGTGCTAATTCCCAGATTGATGGTTTTATGTGTTTTCCATTTATTATGTCTATTATAAGCATTTAGTGGGTATGTGTACAAGTTTTTTCCATTAGTCAAGATGGCGTTTTCAAGCGGCCGCTCGGGACTCACAGCGAGGCTGTTTTTGTTTTGCACTATTTAAGCGGTGAATCAGAGCGCCGCCCGTATCCCGTGACCACGTCCCTCTTGTGACAAAACGTAGGGAGGTACGACGTTCTGACGTCACCGCGTTTTATCACAGACCCGGAAGATACGGGCTGTTCTATCGAGGAGCCGGCCGGCTCGGTATTTATGCTGATTTTAACTACATAACTGTAAGTGTCTCTTCATGTGGGTTTATTAAATGTAAAAGGTTTTACACTATGCGAGTCTATTCATTCTTTTATGTGGCGTGACTCCGACTGAGACCCTTATCCCTACAAGCTGTTTGCGGTGCAGAGTTGAGGTGTTCATTGAGGTCTGCACTCCTATATGCTGTATGCTGTACAAGAGGAAAGGTGTTCCCTAAAGAACCTCAGGCTGGGTCATTAGCCTATGCTGTTTTTGATCTCCTGTCATAAGAGATCACGACCATCTGGTAAGCGGCAGTGTTTACTTATGGTGGAGGTGCTTTGCTATCATCACAATCTTTCAAGTATTTCGGAGCAAGTTTGGCACAGTGGATTTTCTTTATTATTCAATTAATTTGGACACTTCCTGTGGTACCTTTTTCATCTTTGTACACGGACTGAGTCTTATATATTACACTATTAATTTTCAGTTCACTCTTTTTTATGTATGCATGATTTACTGTTATCTCGCATGTAATCCAGTTTGGTTTAGCGCAACTTATTTTTTTATTATTACCAAACACCTGAAGCTGATATAACAGACTAATTTATTTTCAAATGTCACATCCCTTCAAGACTGATGCTGATGCTGAGTGACTGTCCTGTTATGTTGACTGACTATCCTCCTCCTCCTCAATGATCCGATTGATGATGATAGCTTGGAAGAACATTTTTGTTTCTGGGTTCCGCCACCAGTGCCTAAGGCCCAATTTTTCAGCCCCTGTTTAACAGGGGCATGTAATTACAATTTTTATGCAATGCTTTGCAGCAGGGCTCATTCCTGCACTCCAACTAGAGTATCTGGGAGAGGTTGCAGTGTCGTGGCACCAGCACCAGTGCCTAAGGCCCAATTTTAAAGCCCCAGTTTAACAGGGGCATGTAATCACAATTTTTTATGCAATGCTTTGCAGCAGGGCTCATTCCTGCACTCCAACTAGAGTATCTGGGAGAGGTTGCAGTGTCGTGGCACCAGCACCAGTGCCTAAGGCCCAATTTTTCAGCCCCTGTTTAACAGGGGCATGTAATTACAATTTTTTATGCAATGCTTTGCAACAGGGCCATTGCTGTGCTCCAAGTACAGTATCTGTGAGGGGTTGCAGTGTTGTGGCACCAGTGCCTAAAGCCCAATTTTTCTGCCCCTGTTTAACAGGGGCATGTAATTACAATTCTTGATCTAATAATTCACAGCAGGGCCCATTCCTGCGCCCACCAAGAGTAACTGTGAGGCCTTACAGTGTTGTGTCAACACCACCACCACCACCACCAAAGGCCCAATTTTTCAGCCCCTGTTCAACAGGGGAATGCAATTACAATTCTTGATCTAATCATTCACAGCAGGGCCCATTCATGTGCCCACCAAGAGTAACTGTGAGGGCTTACAGTGTTGTGTCAACACCACCACCACCACCACCAAAGGCCCAATTTTTCAGCCCCTGTTCAACAGGGGTATGCAATTACAATTCTTGATCTAATAATTCACAGCAGGGCCCATTCCTGCGCCCACCAGGAGTAACTGTGAGGGCTTACAGTGTTGTGTCAACACCACCACCACCACCACCACCAAAGGCCCAATTTTTCAGCCCCTGTTCAACAGGGGCATGCAATTACAATTCTTGATCTAATAATTCACAGCAGGGCCCATTCATGCGCCCACCAAGAGTAACTGTGAGGGCTTACAGTGTTGTGGCAACACCAACATGTAAGGGGCAAATTTCAGCAGAGTATATAGGGCAGGCCCCTACTTTCAAACATCCAACTTACAAACGACTCCTACTTGCAAACGGAAGGAGACAACAGGAAGTGAGAGGAAATCTACCCCTAGGAAGGGAAATTCTCTCCTGTAAGAGTTAATATGGGAAAAAGGTGTCTCCTCTCTACTGATGCTTTATCACCAATCCTTGTTTCAATAAAAACCCCACTTTTCAAAAACATTTGTCATTGGGATGGAAAGTGAGGTGAAATGTTCTGAACAGGGGCACAGACAGCAAAACAAATGTTACAGGGGTGATAACCCTTCCCTATGTTTTCCAAAAACCTTAAAAATAGATTTTTTGGCTGGAGCTACATTTAAACAATGTACCTGTTCAAAATTACAAACAGATTCTACATAAGAACAAACCTACAGTCCCTGTCTTGTATGCACCGCCTGTATACGGCTGTTCAGAGTATATAGGGATTTTTTATTTTGTGTGCGGGGTTCCCCTTAATATCCATACAAGACCCAAAGGGGCTGGTAATGGGCTGGGGTGGGGTGGGGGGGGGGGTGGTGATGGGGTAGCTATGCCATTTTGCTCAAAGATTTTCATCCATATTACCGGGACCAGACATTACATTAAAGCCGCAAGCAGTTTTAAATGGCTTTTTTTTCCTTTAGAAATGTCATTTTGTGCAGGGACAGTTCTAAACACGGGAAACACGTGGCACTTCACAGGCATACTTTAGACACCCCCCAGGTACGATATTTAAAGCAATATTTGACTTTTTTTTTTCACTTTATGCATCATTAAAATGACTGCTCCTGAAAAACGTCTGTTTTTAAAACTTCTTTTTGCATTGATACATGTCCCCTGGTGAAGAACCCGGGTTCCCAAACCCTTTTTAGGACAATAACATGCATAATAGTCGTTATAATTAGCACTTTAGATTTCGAACGTTCGCATCCATTGTATTTAATAGGGTTCTAACGTTCGTGCGAACTTTCGGTCCGATCGCGGGTTCTGGTGCAAACCGAACCGGGGGGTGTTCGGCTCATCCCTACTCCTGACTATCCTTGTTGTCCCAGGCTGCTGCTTCCTTTCTTTTTTTTTTAACAAGTTTTTATTGGGGAATAAAGACAATTGTACAAAGAAAAGGTCAGTGAGTTTCAAAACATAGGTTCACATAGACAAAGATATAGCGAGTTGCACAGTTCAAGGAGGACAAAAAACAAAAGATAAAATTTGACACTAGAAAACTGAACAGCACAGGGTTTTAGAGAGCATTGAAAAGACATGAGTCTCACCTAGTGAGGATACAGAAAGTCATCCTAGATAAATATCAATACTAATATACATTGAGAAGGTAGATACTAGATGGATCTGTCTACGCGCCCCTGTAATTAATATCGGGAATAAAAAGGGGGGGAACATAACAGAAAACAATAAGTGAAGAGGAGGGGTGGGGGGAGGGGGTGAGGGTCCAGAGGTAATGGTGGACTACGCGTTCCAAAATATGGAGGATCCCGAGAACGAAAACAGCCATGATGGGGCCAATAGGAAAGTAGAGTCTTAGGTATTGCCTACAGCCCTTTTGAGATTGGGTCATCAGAAGAAAAGGAAAATTGTTCCAGAGCCGCCTGTTTAGCAGACGAGAGGGTTGAAGTGATGAAGGATTGCCATCTGTAGAAAAAGCAAGCTCTTGATCTGGGTTCTTTGAAGTCTGTGAAAAATCGTTCTTTATAAAAAAGGTTGAGGCAATCCTTTTCGAGTTGGATGAGGGAAGGGCTTTGAGGAGAGATCCAGTACCTAAGAATGAGTCTCCTTGTGATAAGCAGGCAAAGCAAAATCCATTCTTTGGAGGAAGGATGTTTGGTGGTCCCGGAGGAGGGTGATGCAGCAGGGGACAGAGACCAGGGTAGCAGTAGAGGGTCCCAATATCTGAATATTAGGAGTAGAGGGTCTTTGGGCAGCTTCAATAAAGTAATCTTGAAAATGTAAGATATGACTTGATCCCAGAATGATGCAATGAAGGAGCAGGACCAAAAACGGTGAGAGAGAGGAGGTTTGGGTACCTTGCATAAAGGACATGAGGCACCATCCTTATTGTATTTGGGGGAGAGGAACGGGATATAGGCCCGATAGGCGATCTTGAGTTGGATTTCTCTCCAAATTTTGTTGGGTGTTAGTCGAAGAGTCTTCTGCAGACCAGACGAGATTTTGTCTGTTATATTGGGATCCGGGAAATCCGCAGCCCAGTTAGCAAGAGATGAGGAGGACAGAGACGGGGATGATTCTCGTAGGGGAGGTTTGTAGATGTCAGAGATTTTGTAATGTCCATTTTGTAATAAAAGTTCTGAGAAACTAGTCTCAAATCTCCTGTGTTTATCTTTGCAAATAGTAGACAGGAAACTGATGCATTGGTTGTAGTGAAATACGTGGGGGGGGCAGAGAAAATGACAAGGATATAGTGGAGAAAGGAAGTGGTTTTCCAGTGTTGCCTTCGCACAATGAGGAAAAATTGGACAGTCCTCGATTCTGCCAGACCGAAAAGGCTTTGCAATGAAGACCAGGGAGAAAGCTAGGATTTCCTTGGATTGGTAAATGGGGAGAGATGAAGGGAGGGAGCTTGAGGGTTTTCCTGATTTCTCTCCACGCTAGAGCTGTGTCCCGTAAAAGGAGATTGTGTTGATATGGAGGGGGAACAGTTTTCCATCGGCAGTGAAGGAGGGCCACCAATGAGTAGGGGTGAGCCATTTCGGATTCTAAGACGTAGTTAGAGCATTGGGAAGAGTGGGCTATCCAATCTAGGCTGGTCCTAAACAAGCATGCTAAATTATACAATCTAATATGAGGTAGACTGATACCCCCGTCACGTCTGGGAAGGTGTAGTTTTTTAAAGGCTATCCGAGGCCTTTTGCCGCGCCAGATGAATTGCAAAATTTTGGAGTTGAGGGAATTGACATCTTTTTGTTTTAAGAGCAAAGGTATGGTTTGCAAAGGATAGAGCAGTCTGGCAAAGCTAATCATTTTGACAAGGTGGCACCTTCCCAGGAGTGAGAGGGGGAGATCCATCCAGTTTGACAATTCCTGAAAAAGTTTAGTGAAGAGGGGGCGATAGTTGAGGTGGTATATAGAAGAGGGTAGTTTCCCAATCTTTATTCCAAGATAAATAATGTGGGAAGAGACGACTTTGAACAGGGAGTGTTGAGTCCAGGAGGGTGAGGAGTGTATACCGATGGGGAGAATTTCACTCTTGTAATTGATACGGAGTCCGGAACACTTTCGAAAGTCGTCAAAGGTGCTTTTAATGGTCAAGATGTCGTCTTGGGGGTTACCCGTAAATATGAGGACGTCGTCAGCGAATAATGAGGTGTGAAGTTCCGTTTTGCCTATTTTGATGCCTCGTAGGGGGCCGTCTGGGAAAGATATCTAGAGAGGGGTTCTAAGGCTATGTTGAACAGAAGGGGGGAAAGAGGGCAGCCCTGTCTGGTGCCTTTATGAAGGCAGAAGTCCTCAGAGAGGAGACCCGCTGCAACAAGTCTAGCTGAGGGCGCTGTATACATAGAGTTAATAAGGTGGCAGAAGGGGCCTGAGAATCCAATTTTTTTAAATGTAAGAAATAGCCAGTCAAAATTAACATTGTCGAAGGCTTTTTCTGCATCTAGGGTGATGATGGCATAATCCCCCGTGGGGTCCTGTTTGGCTCGTTCGAGGGCCAAGAGAACTTTACAAAGGTTAAGGGTGGCTGTCCGCCCTTTCACAAAACCTGATTGGGTGTATGAGGTCTGGGAGGATGACAGCTAGTCTGGATGCCACTATATTTTCGACAGAATTTTGACATCTAGGTTGAGTAAAGAAATGGGCCTATAGGAACCCAGTTCTAGAGGGTATTTGCCCTTTTTAGAAAGTAGCTTGATGATAGCCTAGTTACCCGTCGGGAGATAGGGACCACCTGCCCAGATGTTGGAATAAACCGAGTGAAGTATGGGAGCCGTGATATTAGGGAGAGTTTGATTAAATTCACTTGTGAAGTCGTCCGGTCCGGGAGCTTTCGAGGGGTGGAGAGTGCGGATGGTGCGTTCTATTTCGTCAAGGGAGATGGAAGCATTTAAGGGTTCCAGTTGGGTGGAAGAGATAGTTGGTAGATCCATTTTATCAAGAAAGGCTTGGGCTAGCTTATGGTCGATAGGGTCGGGGGCATAGAGGGCCGTATAGTATTCCAGCATGGTTTTGTTTATGTGCAGTGGGGTAGAGTGTATAGTTCCCGTGTGGTCCCTCAGCGAGGTGATGTGTGTCGGACGGAATGAGCCCTTGCAGAGCCCAGAGAGTAGTTTACCAGCTTTATTACCAAATTTATGTAGAGTGGCATCTAAGTGAGTTTTTTTTGTGAGTTCCAGGGTGTCAGCCCAGGTGTCAAAGGCAGTTTTAGCCGCCGACTATGCAGCCCTGTCAGCCGGTGAAGTGGAGGTGGCGAGAGTGCGTTGTGCAAGGTGAAGTCTATCGCTGGCCAATTTGAATTTCCACACAACTCAATACAGCATACATTGCTGTACTACCCAAGCCGGACAAAAATCCAGAGGAAGTAGCAACTATTGCCCAATATGCCTTATTAATAGTGATCTGAAAATACTGACCAAAATCTTAGCCAACCGATTAAACAGGCTTTTTTTTTCTTTTTTTCCTTCAGCCTACTAATTAAGGGGAGTGGTTAATTGGTCACAGGTGCTTGAGGCTTATATAAATTTCTGTAGAGCACATGTGAAATTGCCAGCCTTGTTGGTTGGAGGGTAGACAGTGGAGACCTTGCGTGGAGAGTGAAGAAGTTTTTGCTTTTGACTGCTGGGTTGCATTTTAGGTAATTTTTGGGTCTTTTTCCTTGCAGCTTTTTAACACCTTTTTCTGGCACATTTTAAACAGCCTTTTTTTTTCTTTTTTTCCTTCAGCCTACTAATTAAGGGGAGTGGTTAATTGGTCACAGGTGCTTGAGGCCTATATAAATTTCTGTAGAGCACATGTGAAATTGCCAGTCTTGTTGGTTGGAGGGTAGACAGTGGAGACCTTGCGTGGAGAGTGAAGAAGTTTTTGCTTTTGACTGCTGGGTTGCATTTTAGGTTATTTTTGGGTCTTTTTCCTTGCAGCTTTTTAACACCCTTTTCTGCCACATTTTAAACAGCCTTTTTTTTTTCCTTTTTACCTTCAGCCTACTAATTAAGGGGAGCGGTTAATTGGTCACAGGTGCTTGAGGCCTATATAAATTTCTGTAGAGCTCATTTAGAGCCTGCTCATTTTGAGTTTGCTGGAACTCTGTCCAAGCGGAACTGGACTAAGTGGTAAGTTAAAATCAAGAGTTTAAAACAGGAGGTTAAAACAGGGGTCATAGTAGCTGTGTAGTGTGAGTACCTGAGTGTTGTCTGAGTAGTGTGTGTGGATCGTTAGTACTTGTGTATTGTGGGTGCACGCTGGTCTGCGAATGCACGCTGGTCTGTTGGTCTGCGAGTACACGCTGGTCTGCGAGTGCACGTAGGTCCGTTGGTCTGCGAGTGCACGCTGGTCTGCGAGTGCACGCTGGTCTGCGAGTGCATGCTGGTCTGCAAGTGCACGTAGGTCCGTTGGTCTACGAGTGCACGCTGGTCTGCGAGTGCACGTAGGTCCGTTGGTCTGCGAGTGCACGCTGGTCTGCGAGTGCACGTAGGTCCGTTGGTCTGCGAGTGCACGCTGGTCTGCGAGTGCACGCGGGTCCATTGGTCTGCGAGTGCAGGCTGGTCTGCGAGTGCACGCGGGTCCGTTGGTCTGCGAGTGCAGGCTGGTCTGCGAGTGCACGCGGGTCCGTTGGTCTGCGAGTGCACACTGGTCTGCGAGTGCACGTAGGTCCGTTGGTCTGCGAGTCTGCGAGTGTACGCTGGTCTGCGAGTGCACGTAGGTCCGTTGGTCTGTGGGTGCATGTAGGTCTGCGTGGTACCTGTGTATTGTCTTGCTGAGTACCTGTGTATTGGCTTGTTGAGTACCTGTGTATTGTCTTGAGTACATGTGTATTGTCTTGTTGAGTAGTTGTGTCAGGAAGCTAGTGTTAGGTAATTTGGACAGGGTATAATCTCTAATCCTCATTAAATTAATAGGTACGATGACCGGCGGGTGTGGCGAGGCGACTCGGTGTACATCTTGTGGCATGTATGCATTCCTTGATCATTTGATTGAGGGCGATTACTGCTATGCAAATTGTAAGCACATTGTTTCCCTGGAAGCCCAGGTTCTGAATCTAGGGAAGCAACTGTCAGCACTGGGAAGACCCTCCACACTAAAGGAGAGCCAGAAACGTACCCGGCAGGTGATGGCAGAGGCCAGCACAGAGGTGGGTGGAGACAAAGAGGTGCAGGCACTAGAAAATAGTAGATAGGTGACAGTCAGGAAGGGTAGAGGGCGAAGTGCCAGGGAGGCCGATCCAGGGCTGGAGCATCCCAATAAGAATGCTCCATTGAGTGACATTGGTGAAACCAGTCAGGGACCAGCACTGCTGGAGCTGAGGGACTCTCCTAGCTGCCAGGGGAAGAACTCCTCCAGTGAGAGTGGGGGGGGGAAGCAAATGGAAAGGAAAGACAGATTCTGGTGGTAGGGGACTCAATTCTCAGAAGGACAGAGACCTGAAGTGCCGAACTGTATGTTGTCTACCGGGCGCTCGGGTTCGGCACATCACGGATCTGGTGGACAGATTACTGGGAGGGGCTGGGGAAGACCCAGCTGTCATGGTGCACGTTGGCACCAATGAAAAAGTCAGAGGCAGATGGAGTGTCCTAAAGAATGATTTTAGGGACTTGGGAGCTAAATTGAGGAAAAGGACCTCCAAGGTAGTATTCTCAGTAATACTACCGGTACATTGAGCCACACCAGAAAGGCAGAGGGAGATTAGGGAAGTGAACAAGTGGCTGAAGAGCTGGTGTAGTAAAGAGGGGTTTGGGTTCCTGGAGGACTGGGCTGACTTTTCAGTCGATAACCAGTACTATAGAAGGGATGGGCTGCACCTAAATGAGGAGGGTGCATATCAGCTGGTTATAAGGAGGGGTTTTTAAACTAGGGGACGGGGGGAGGGTCCAGAGATAGTCAGCGCAGAACATATTCCAGAGGGTAGTTTTAGGGGCATTAGTGGTAGGGTAACCAAAGCACATAAACCCAAGGTAAGTATAGTAGCAAGTCCTAGTTGCAATCTGGGAACACCCAAGAGGATAGTATGTGACCGGTCAAAATATATTAATGCATTAAAGTGTCTGTTCACCAATGCCAGAAGTCTGCCAAGCAAAATAGGTGAGTTGGAAGCTCTGGTGCATGAGGAGAGCTATGATGTAATCGGTATTGCTGAAACTTGGCTTCATTCTTCACATGACTGGGCTATTAATATTCCTGGCTATGCACTCTTTCGGAAAGACAGGGTAAAAAGGAAAGGTGGAGGGGTCTGTCTCTATGTGAGAAGTGATCTCAAAGCGAGTGTGAAAGAGGACCTGGTGGATGGAGAGTGGGATGAGTCTGAAGCATTATGGGTGGAACTGCATACAGATGTGCGTAGTTCAAAGTTAATCATTGGAGTTTGTTATAGACCACCCAATGTTAATGAAGAGGTGGAGACTCAGCTCCTTGCACAGATGGAAAGGGCTGCAAGGGCTGGAATGGTGATAATAATGGGGAATTTTAACTACCCAGAAACTGACTGGAGTAATGGAACTGCTGGAACAGTTAAAGGGCAAAAATTTATAAACCTATTGCAGGACAATTTTATGGTCCGGTTTATTGAGGCCCCAACTAGGAATGATGCTCTGTTGGATCTGGTAATATCAAACCATGCAGAGCATATTACTAATGTTCAGATAAAGGAACACCTGGGTAGCAGTGACCATAACATGATTTCATTTGATGTTAGTTGTAAGCAAAAATCACATACGGGAAAGATAAAAACACTTCATTTCAAGAGAGCAAATTTTCCAAGGATGAGGGCTGCTCTCCAGGACTTAGACTGGGAGGGAATTTTGGCATCAATGGGCACAGAACAGAAATGGTAATTCTTCAAAAAGACTGTTTGTGAACTCACTGCAAAGTATATTCCCATGGGCAATAAGTTTAAAAGGCTAAAAATAAAACCTATGTGGCTCACTGGCAAAGTTAAAAAAGCTATAAACTATAAGAAAAGAGCTTTTAAAAAATCTAAAAATGAGGGAACACTAGTGTCATTTAAATGTTACAAAGAGTATAACAGGATATGTAAAAAGGAAATCAAGGATGCAAAAATTCAAAATGAACGACAGATTGCAAAAGATAGTAAGTCAAACCCCAAAAAATTCTTCAAATATATTAATAGTAAAAAGGTCAAGTCTGAGCATGTGGGCCCTTTACAAAATAATCTAGAGTGGGTGACTGGGGACAAAGAGAAGGCTAATTTATTAAATACTTTCTTCAGCTCTGTGTATACAATGGAGCATGGAGGAGCTCTTGTCTAAAATGGGGGTGGTAGTGACACAGCCCCAAATCCACAATGGCTCAAAGGTGATATGGTCCAGAAATATTTAGACAGAATAAAGGTGGATAAAGCACCTGGACCAGATGGCATACACCCACGGATTCTAAAAGAATTGAGCTCTGTAATTTCAAAGTCATTGTATTTAATTTTTAGGGACTCATTAATGACAGGAATAGTACCACTGGATTGGCGCAGGGCCAATGTGGTGCCTATATTTAAAAAGGGAACTAATGCGGCATACACACGATCGTTTTTTGTGCCGCTAAAAATATCATTTTTTAAAATGGCCATTAAAACCGATCGTGTGTATGCTCCAGAGCATTTTTAACGGCGTGAAAAACGGCCATTAAAAATTTCGAACATGCTCTATTTTTTCACGTCGTTTTTCATGTTGTTTTTTTTTTAACGACATGAAAAACGATAGTGTGTATGCTTTTACGAGGGGAAAAAAACGTGCATGCTCAGAATCTAGTATGAGACGGGAGCGCTCGTTCTGGTAAAACAAGCGTTCGTAATGGAGATAGCACATTCGTCACGCTGTAACGGACTGAAAAGCACGAGGCTGAAAAGCGCGAATCGCCGCTCAACAAAGTTTACTAACATGAAGGGTGGCGCCATTCGAATGGAACTTCCCCTTTATAGTGCCGTCGCACGTGTTGTACGTCACTGCGCTTTGCTCAAGCGTTTTTTTTAATGATCGTGTGGATGCAAGACAGGCTTGAGAGGAAACATGAAAAAAAACGACGAGAAAAAGTCGGTTAAAAAAATGGCATGAAAAACGATCGTGTGTACACCGCATAAGTCTTTACCAAGTAATTATAGACCTGTTAGTTTAACTTCTATAATTGGGAAGATACTGGAGAGATTAATAAAAGACCACATAGATGAGTTCTTGCTGGAAAAAAATATTTTAAGCAACAGACAGCATGGATTCATGAAAGACAGAAGTTGTCAGACAAACCTGATTTCTTTTTATGAAGAGGTAAGTAAAACCTTAGACAGAGGGGTGGCTGTGGACGTGGTATACTTGGATTTTGCAAAAGTGTTCGATACAGTTCCCCACACACGGCTCACATGCAAGGTAAAGTCTACAGGATTGGAAATATCAGTTTGTAAATGGATAGAAAACTGGCTAAAAGACAGAATTCAGAGAGTAGTGGTTAATGATTCTTACTCTGAATGGTCTAAGGTTATCTGCGGTGTACCCCAAGGTTCAGTGCTGGGACCCTTACTTTTTAATATCTTTATAAATGATATTGGGTCTGAGATCAAAAGTAACATTTCTGTCTTTGCAGATGACACTAAGCTATGCAGTGGAATAACGTCCTTACAGGATGTCGCCAATTTACAAGTCGACCTCAATGTTCTGTCTAATTGGGCGACTATGTGGCAGATGAGGTTTAATGTTGATAAATGTAAAATTATGCACTTGGGGGCTAAGAATATGAATGCATCATACATACTAGGGGGAGTACAACTGGGGGGATCCTTAGTGGAGAAGGATCTGGGGGTTTTGGTAGATCATAAGCTCAATAATAGCATGCAATGCCAAGCTGCGGTTTCCAAAGCGAGCAAAGTCCTTTCTTATATTAAGAGAGGTATGGACTCCAGAGAGAGAGATATCATTTTGCCCCTGTACAAATCATTAGTAAGACCTTGTCTGGAATATGCAGTTCAGTTTTGGGCCCCAGTTCTCAAAAAGGATATTGGGGAACTGGAAAGAGTGCAGAGAAGGGCAACCAAACTGATAAGAGGCATGGAGGAGCTTAGCTATGAGGAAAGATTAGAGGAACTGAATTTATTCACTCTCGAGAAGAGGAGATTAAGGGGGGATATGATTAACATGTACAAAGATATAAGGGGTCCATATAGTGAACTTGGTGTTGAGTTATTCACTTTACGGTCAACACAAAGGACAAGGGGGCACTCTTTGCATCTAGAGGAAAAGAGACTTCACCTCCAAATACGGAAAGGTTTCTTCACAGTAAGAGCTGTGAAAATGTGGAATAGACTCCCTGCAGAGGTGGTTCTGGCCAGCTCAGTAGATTGCTTTAAGAAGGGCTTGGATTATTTCTTAAATGTACATAATATAACTGGGTACTGACATTTATAGGTAAAGTTGATCCGGGGAATATCCGATTGCCTCTTGGGGGATCAGGAAGGAATTTTTTCCCCTGCTGTAGCAAATTGGATCATGCTCTGCTGGGGTTTTTTGCCTTCCTCTGGATCAACTGTGGGTATAGAATTGGGTATATGGGATTGTACGATATTTTTTTTTTTTTTATGGTTGAACTGGATGGACTGTGTCTTTTTTCAACCTGACTAACTATGTAACTATGTAACATCCTTCATCAACTATTATGCCATGTACACACGATCGGTTTTACCGATGAAAACAGTCCGATGGACTTTTCTCATTGGACAAACCGATCGTGTATGGGCCCCATCTGTCTTTTTTCCATCGGTGAGAAAAAATAGAACATGTTTTAAATTTATCCGATGGGAAAAAAAATGATAGCAAATTCCGATCGTCTGTGTGGAACTCCATCGGACAAAAAAACCACGCATGCTCAGAATCAAGTCGACGCATGCTCAGAAGCATTGAACTTCATTTTTCTTGGCTTGTCGGAGTGTTTTACGTCACAGCATTTGGGACGGTCGGATTTTTGACTGATGGTGTGTAGGCAAGACTGATGGAAGTCAGCTTCATCGGATTTCCGATGGAAAAATCCATCGGATTAGAATCCATAAGGAAATCCGATCGTGTGTACAGGGCTTTACATTCACAAAGACCAAGTTGGAGTCATCCCAGGCAGACAGGGCCCTGACCAAATTAGGAGAGCAGTTGATATACAGTAATACCCATACTCCAGACTAATTGGGAAGGGGGCCCTAAACAATCGGGCATGCTACTTTCTCTAGACCTACAAAAAGCCTTTGATTCAGTTTCCTGGCCCTATATCTTTACCCTTCTAGAGCGATTGGGCTTCGGCGAATGATTCATGGGCTTGATACGAGCTCTCTATTCTCAACCAAAGGCACATGTTCGCCTCCAGGGATACTACTCTAAACCAATACATATTGCAAAAGGCACAGGGCAAGGAGGTCCACTCTCACCGCAAATTTTTGCCTTGGCAATTGAAACCCTTGACATCGCAATTCGTCAAAACCCAAACATAAAAGGGGTATCATGTGGACAACAAACTGATAAATGTGGTCTCTATGCGGATGACATCCTACTATTCCTCCCCTCCCCTATCACTTTGCTTCCTAACTTATGCCAGACATTAGAAGATATCAGGCCTCCAGGTTAACTATTCCAAATCCCAAGTGCTGAACGTATCTCTACAGCCAGACACAGTTACCCTATTGCAGAAATCCTTCAAATTTGAATGGAGTGAGTCTTCCATTGAATACCTTGGAATTAACTTGACAGCTGAGACGGAGTCCCTCTATGTTAGTAATTATCCTCCTATGTTCCGTAAACTCGAATCAGATCTTACATCTTAGTCCAAATATAACCTATCCTGGCTAGGATGGATAAACTCTCTAAAGATGACACTGCTCCCCAGACTGCTCTACCTGTTCTGCTCCCTACCCATCCCAATTAAAAGGGACCACATTCGATCCTTTCAAAGAAAGTTACATAGTTACATAGTTAGTCAGGTTGAAAAAAGACACAAGTCCATCCAGTTCAACCATAAAAAAATAAAATAATAATATCATACAATGCCATATACCTAATTCTAAGTTACTGAAATTCACCTGTGGAAAGGGTGGATACAGAATTCCTCAATGTACCTTGTATTGTCATAGGAAAAGGGGGGCCTAGGCCTACCCCAACTACACCAATACTATTTAGCAGCCAGACTTGCCCAGCTTTCAATAGTGTATTCCAGATTCGAAAAACTGGACTGGGTTCAAATAGAAAGACAAGCAGTTCCCTTCCACACCTTGGACTTCTTGCTGTGGTGTCCACCGAAAAACCACCCTTCGATAATGGCTTTTACCTTATCTGACTACTTAGCCCTATGGGACACTATATGCACGTCAACAGCCCTAACCTCAGCAAGCAAGCCACTGTCCCATTTATTTAATAACCCTGACTTCCCTCCAGGCATGAACATAATAGAAATCTGACACTTCTATACCTCCACAGGTCCTCTTTCCCTCAATCACTGCGTCAGTAAGTTGGATCTACCCGCTTCTGAATGCTTCAGATTCAGAACAATTTCACACTTTTTACACTCACTCTGGAAACATAAACTTCTCCCACCTAGGTTCACTGTTTATGAACTCTGGTGTGGACAGGCAATGGAACAGAAGGGAGGGATCTCGCTTATCTACTCATCACTTACTCTTCCTACCTCTAAATCCCCTTTCATGATTTCCTGGGAATCGGATTTCCAATTCCACTGGGACCTGGAGAGCTGGCAACTTGTTTTAAATCCTTCAAGGGCATTCTAAATACATCCCTCACAGAAGCCAGTTTAAAAGTAATTTCTAGATGGTATTATACACCCTCCAGATTGGCCTCTATGTACCCCTCGGCAGACCCTGTATGCTTTAGAGGTTGCCAACTTTCGGGAACAATGGCCCACATTTGGTAGGAATGCCTTAGAATATGCCCTTTCTGGAGAAAAATCTTCAACACTGTCGACAGGCTCGCTGGACACCAGATCCCCAGGACTCCGATGGTTGCCCTCCTCAATGCCGGGATACCAAAGATCTCCGCTCCCACTCAAAGGCTAATCTACTTTATTCTACTAGGAGCCTTACTTACTGTTGCCAAGGCCTCAAAACTCTCAGTAATTGCTGCACACAGGAAAATCTCCTGGATAATGTCTCAGGAAAGGTTATCCAGCATATTATCAGAAACAGTCCACAAATATGAGGCCACCTGGGAGCCCTGGGCCCACCACGTAGGCATCTCCTTCATCCCTAGTGTAAAGCCAGACTGAACTGAACTAAAAGCCTGCTGATACACAAACTCTATACTCTTTATTTTTTCTTAACTTCCTTTCCTCTTTGCTCCTATTCTATCCCCTTTCCCCTATATTATAATACCCAAACATTTTTGGTTATAGAGGTTATTACAAAAATCAGAGTTATGGTATTTTTATGCTTATGTGAATAGCCATTATCCTAAATATATACTGCTTTTCCGTGGTGGAATGGGGGTTGGAGTCAGGGGTTAGAGATTCCCCTCCCGGCACAGCTTGATACCCTTGGGAGTGCCGGGTGAAGAGGGGGTCTCCCCCAGACTGGCCTGATCTTACTACGGCAATGTCTGACTTGACGTAATCCAGAGGTCCAAAACAGCCCACAGGTTGTTAGTAGATTGTTTATAGGGCTCCATTAATTGTGTCATTGTTATGCTTATTTTTGGTCATCTGTCTGAAATGATCTTGGTATGGCTCTCCGATTTCACACTTGCTCACACTGAGTTACGTACTTATTATGTTCCATTGTATCTCCTTTGTTCCTCTTATATTCATCTTGTATATGACTTTTATTAAATATAAAAAAAATGTAAGTAAATTTAGGGAAATCCCTGAGTCTGTCAAAGCCAATGAGTAGTGTTGAGCGAACCCGAACTGTAAAGTTCGGGTCCGTACCGAACTTTAGCTTTTTCCCGAACCCGGACTTTGCCCAAAAGTCCGGGTTCGGGTTCGGGTTCGGCAATCTAATTACGCATTTAGAAATGCTTCAGGGGCCAGCCAATCACCTTTTGATTAGCTGGTGTGCCCTTAGAGGCCATCATAGCCATGCCTACTAATGGCATGGCTGTGATTAGTCAGTGCAACATGTGACCCAGCTTCTATATAAGCTAGAGGCACACAGCACACACGTCACTCTGCTTCAGAATAGATAGGGAGAGGATCTAGTCTGCTGCTGCTGCTGCTTTTAGGGAGAGATAGAAAAATAGATGAGGTAGTCCTGATTCTACAATCTGAGGGAAAAGATAGAGAGATAGTGTAGTGAAGGGCCAGGTTCCTGTTGGTGCTTTCAGGGAGAGAGAATATTATATAGGAGTCCAGATTCAGAGATTAAAATCAGCGATCTGCATAGGTTTACCTGTTTGTGTTGCAGTGCAGTCTTTTTACACTGCCATGAGCCCAGTGTCAGAGAAAATCTAACTTTTAGGGGAAAAAAAAGGCACTTTATTGTGCTCTTTTCCAAAAGACCCATAGGGCAAAAAAAAAAAAGCATTTTATTTTGCTTGTGCAAAAAAAAAAACTTTTAGGGCAAAAAAAAAAAAAAATTTGCACTTTAATGTACGCTTGCAAAAAGAGCCATTCAGGGGCACAAAAAATAGTTTGCAGTGTGTTATACATATTTGGAGGTGTGTGAAATAAACAATTTCTATATAGTTTTCTCCTGCTGTGCTATACTAAAAAAACAACATTTCTTTTGAATAGCATTTTCTGCAGTTCTGTAGCTGTGCGATTCAGCGATTACGTACTGTGGGTGTGTTCTGCTCTTCCAAAAAACGCCGTTTAGGGGCACAAAAAATAGTTTGCAGTGTGTTATACATATTTGGAGGTGTGTGAAATAAACAATTTCTATATAGTTTTCTCCTACTGTGCTATACTAAAAAAACAAAATTTTTTTTGAATAGCATTTTCTGCAGTTCTGTAGCTGTGCGATTCAGCGGTTACGTACTGTGGGTGTTTTCTGCTCTTCCAAAAAACGCCGTTTAGGGGCACAAATAATAGTTTGCAGTGTGTTATACATATTTGGAGGTGTGTGAAATAAACAATTTCTATATAGTTTTCTCCTACTGTGCTATACTAAAAAAACAACATTTTTTTTGAATAGCATTTTCTGCAGTTCTGTAGCTGTGCGATTCAGCGGTTACGTACTGTGGGTGTGTTCTGCTCTTCCAAAAAACGCCGTTTAGGGGCACAAAAAATAGTTTGCAGTGTGTTATACATATTTGGAGGTGTGTGAAATAAACAATTTCTATATAGTTTTCTCCTACTGTGCTATACTAAAAAAACAACATTTCTTTTGAATAGCATTTTCTGCAGTTCTGTAGCTGTGCGATTCAGCGGTTACGTACTGTGGGTGTGTTCTGCTCTTCCAAAAAACGCCGTTTAGGGGCACAAAAAATAGTTTGCAGTGTGTTATACATATTTGGAGGTGTGTGAAATAAACAATTTCTAAATAGTTTTCTTCTACTGTGCTATACTAAAAAAAAAAAACATTTTTTTTGAATAGCATTTTCTGCAGTTCTGTAGCTGTGCGATTCAGCGGTTACGTACTGTGGGTGAGTTCTGCTCTTCCAAAAACACCCATTTAGGGCAAGATCCTAAATTTTGAAAATATGAGGAGAAGGTCAAAGGGACATGGTGGCCCCAGTCGTGGTGCTCCTGGTGGAGCTCCTGTTGCAGGGAGAGGACGTGGTGGATCTGTGCCAGATACACGCACAAGTGAAACACCTTCCTCAGGTGCGAGTAGGCGACCGAGCCTGCGGCGGTATTTTGTCGCGCCTAATGAGGCTGTACGAATGTTTAGGCCAGGACAAGTACAGGCGATAGTAGATTGGGTTGCTGACAGTGCCTCGGGTTCCTTCACATTGTCTCCCACCCACTCTTCTGATGAAAGAACAGAGTTGGCACCTGAAACCCATGTCCATCAGTCTTTCACCTCACCCCCTTGCAAATCAGCCAAGCAGTCTGAGCCCCAAATCATGCAGCAGTCTCTTCTGCTTTTCAATGACTCTGTTAGCAGGGTTTCCCAGGGCCATCCACCTAGCCCTGCCCCAAAAGCTGAAGAGATTGAGTGCACCGATGCCCAACCACTTATGTTTCATGATGAGTACATGGGAGGACCATCGCAGTACGTCTCGGATGATGATGAAACACAGGTGCCAACTGCTGCTGCTTTCGCAATTGTGCAGACAGACAAGGAGGGCAGGGGTGAAGACTGGGTGGAAGATGATGTGGAGGACGATGAGGTCCTCGACCCCACATGGAATCAACGTTATGCAGGTGACCAGTGTAGTTTGGAGGAAGAGGCGGTGGTCGCACAGAGCCACCAGCACAGCAGAAGAGGGAGCAGGGTGCAAAAGCGGAGCGTCCGTCCGCTAGACAGTATGTCTGCTACTGCCCAACGCAGCAAGGGGCCGAGCACACCAAAGCCAGGTCCAAGGAGTTCCCTAGCGTGGCAGTTCTTCACACAATGTGCTGATGACAAGACACGAGTGGTTTGCAGGCTGTGCAATCAGAGGCTGAAGCGAGGCATAAACGTTCTCAACCTGAGCACAACCTGCATGACCAGGCATCTAAGTGCAAAGCACGAGCTGCAGTGGAGTAGACACCTCAAAAACCAAGAAATGTCTCTGGCTTCTCCTGCTTCCTCTTCTGCTGCAGTCTCCGCCTCTTCATCCACCTCTGTAGTGACAGTGGCACCTGCCACCCCGCAAACAGAGGATCTGCCAGCAACACTACCACCTGGGTCACCAACCATCTCCACAATGTCCCATGGAAGCGTTCAGCTCTCTATCTCCCAAACATTGGAGCGGAAGAGGAAGTACCCCCCTAGCCACCCGCGATCCCTGGCCCTGAATGCCAGCATTTCAAAACTCCTGGCCTTTGAAATGCTGTCATTCCATCCGGTGGAGACGCAGAGTTTTAAAAGCCTGATGGCATTGGCTGTCCCACAGTACGTCGTGCCCAGCCGCCACTATTTTTCCAGGCGAGCCATCCCTTCCCTGCACAACTAAGTGGGGGACAAAATCAGGTGTGCACTGCGCAACGCCATCTGTGGCAAGGTCCACCTAACTACGGATGCGTGGACCAGTAAGCACGGTCAGGGACGTTATATCTCCCTAACAGCACACTGGGTAAATGCAGTGGCGGCTGGGCCTGAGGCAGATAGCAGTTTGGCGCATGTCCTTCCACCACCGAGGATTGCAGGGCGCTTCAGTTTGCCTCCTGTTGCTAACTCCTCCTACTCCGCTTCCTCATCCTCTACCGCCTCCTCATCCGGTCAGCGTAACACCTTCACCACCAACTTCAGCACAGCCAGGGGTAAACGACAGCAGGCAGTTTTAAAATGTTCCTGTTTGGGGGAAAAACCCCACACCGCGCAGGAGTTGTGGAGGGACATGGAACAACAGACCAATGAGTGGTTGTTGTCAGTGAGCCTCAAGTCCGGCCTGGTGGTGTGCGATAATGGGAGAAATCTCGTAGCAGCTCTGGGCCTAGCCGGTTTGACGCACATCCCTTGCCTGGCGCATGTGCTGAACTTGGTGGTCCAGAGGTTCCTTAAAAATTACCCCAATATGCCAGAGCTGCTGCAGAAAGTGCGGGCTGTGTGTGCGCACTTTCGGCGTTCTCACCCTGCTGCTGCTCGCCTGTCAGCGCTGCAGCGTAACTTCGGCCTTCCCGCTCACCGCCTCATATGTGACGTGCCCACAAGGTGGAACTCCACCTTGCACATGCTGGCCAGACTGTGCGAGCAGCAGCAGGCGATAGTGGAGTTTCAGCTGCAGCAATCACGCGTGAGTCGCTCTGCGGAACAGCACCACTTCACCACCAATAACTGGGCCTCCATGCGAGACCTGTGTGCCTTGTTGCGCTGTTTCGAGTACTCCACCAACATGTCCAGTGCCAATGACGCCGTTCTTAGCGTTACTATCCCAGTTCTATGCCTCCTTGAAAAAACGCTTCGGGCGATGATGGAAGAGGATGTGGCACAGGAGGATGAGGAGGAGGAGGAGGAAGCGGGATCATTTCAAAGGCTTTCAGGGCAGTCTTTCACAAGTGGCTACGAGGGTGGGTTCCTGCACCAACAAACGCCAGGTACACAATTGTCCGGCAGAAAGGGCACAGTTCTGGAGGATGACGAGGTGGAGGAGGAGATGGAGGAGGAGGAGGAGGAGGAGGAGGAGCCATTTTCACAGCAGGGTGGCACCCAGACCAGCTCGTGGCCATCACTGGTGCGTGGCTGGGGGGATACAGAGGACACAGACGATACACCTCCCACAGAGGACAGCTTTTCTTTGCCTCTGGGCAGCCTGGCACACATGAGCGATTACATGCTGCAGTGTTTCCGCAATGAGCGATTACATGCTGCAGTGTTTCCGCAATGACCGCCGAGTTGCCCACATTTTAACTGGTGCTGATTACTGGGTGGCCACCCTGCTGGATCCCCGTTACAAGGACAACGTACCGTCCTTAATTCCGTCACTGGAGTGGGATCGTAATATGCGCGAGTACAAGTGCACGCTGGTAGACGCGCTGCTGGTGGCATTCCCACCTGACAGCGGGCGTACGGTGGAAGCACAAGGCGAAGGCAGAGGAGGAAGAGGTCGCCAACGCAGCCAGGGCACCGGCAGCACCTCAGAAGGCAGGGTTAGCATGGCTGAAATGTGGAAAAGCTTTGTCAGCACGCCACAACAACCAGCACCACCAGCTGAGATGGAACGTCTTAGCAGGAGGCAGCATTTCACCAACATGGTTGAGCAGTATGTGTCCACAGGCCTACACGTACTGGATGATGGGTCTGCCCCCTTTAACTTCTGGGTCTCCAAATTGGGCACATGGCCTGAGCTTGCCCTTTATGCCTTAGAGGTGCTGGCCTGCCCTGCAGCCAGTGTATTATCTGAACGTGTATTTAGCACGGCAGGGGGCGTTATCACAGACAAGCGCAGCCACCTGTCCAGAGCCAATGTGGACAAGCTCACGTTCATTAAAATGAACCAGGCATGGATCCCACAGGACTTGTCCGTACCTTGTGCAGAATAGACATGTATACCGGTGTTGTGACAAAAACTGTCCGGCCATCGGATTGTGTCCGGCCCATACTGCGAAGGCGCAGCGCTTGCGCAGTACAGAGGACAAGGAGATTCACTAAATCTCCGAAGATGAACGGCGCCTGCGCTGTGAGTGCAGGTTCAAGCCCCACCATCTAAGTGGACATACAGTAGCACATAGTAACAGGGCCCCTCACGGGCTCGGTTCGATCGCCACGCTTCGGGCACGGCCTCACTTGGCTCGGCTTGAACCACGGATGGTGTGGCCTTCACCTGAACTCACCACGCAGGCGCCGTTCGTCTTGGGAGATTTTCGAAATCCCCTTGTCCTACATACTAAGCAAGCGCAGTACAGGGTGGACACTATTTGACGGGGGACAGAATTCGACACATCACCGGCCTTACCCAGCCATTGTTGTATTTTTGAATCAGTGTTGGCTACCTCGTCCTCCTCCACCGCCGCTTCCACCTACACAGCCACATCCACCGCCACCTCAACCTCCTACTCCATATGGACCTCGTCCTCCTAGGTCAAGATTATTATTTTTTATTTTTATTTTTTTATGTTATTTTAAGTTATTTCCCTATCCACATTTGTTTGCAGAGCACTTGCCATGCTCTTAACAACATTTTGCTGCCATTTGCAGCCCTCTAGCCCTTTCCATTACTTTTTTAGAGCCTTTTTAGTCCTTAGAAGTCCGGGTCCCCATTGACTTCAATGGGGTTCGGGTTCGGGTCCGGGTTCGGGTTAAAGTTCGGTCCCGAACCCGAACTTTTTTCCGAAGTTCGGCCGAACCCGTCGAACCCGAACATCCAGGTGTCCGCTCAACTCTACCAATGAGCTTTTACCTTATCTGAAACAACTTTTCCTTAATACTAACGGACCTCTCGCACAGAGATTTCCTTCTTGACCATGCCCACAGAATCCCAAAACCGGCACATTTCCTAGACACAGTCCCTAGAGATGTGTCGGCATGCATCTATTTTTGCCACATCAGAAATTAGCTTCTCAGGAATCCTCATACACTTCCTCCTCCATACAAAGTCATAACATTGTTTCAGGATATCTCAGCTGCTACTGCACAGAAGAGGAAAGAAATTCCCCCAATCACTAAAGTCCTGTAGGATAATAACCTAACCAATAGATGGGAATTCCCAACCAAACTACTGGTCATGCCACACGGTCATCAAGTGGCAAACAGCATTACCTCACCGAAAGAGAGGTTTAAACAACTCCATAACTGGGGTCTTGTGTCCACACTCTTTTTCAATTGCTCTCGTCAGAGTTCGGCACACAAATCTTATGCGCCACGAGAGAAAACAGAACGTGCCAACCAGAGGTCTTTTCCTCTATAGCTCTATACCTTAATTATCTTTCCAGCGGGCATGCTACAAAGTTATTTTCATCTTTCACAATGTTTCCCTGGAAGCTTGGCAGAATAACACATTCTGTTCTCACTCCCCAGTTACAAAGTGTACTGCGCACACCTTACAATATAAAATTTCTGCTCAAAAGTTGTTTTGTTATATTAGCTGTTTACCTTTATATTTCTACCTTTACATTGGATTTTTTTTTTTTGTAAATCATCCAGGTGTTGTTGTAATTGTAATCACTAGCACATTTAACTGGTCCATTTATAGTGACCTCAGTGCTCTCCCTCTGATCCTGGTTGGCACCATCACCTTCAAATCATAATGTCACTCAACATTACCACCATCAATGCAAAAGGGCTTAATAGACCCTTTAAGCAATCCAGACTCTGCAAAGAGACAATCTCCCAAAATACAGATATTCTATGTGTGCAAGAGACACGTTTTGCTGACACTAAAACCCCTTCCTGTCAGCACAGGTTATTCCCCCATCAATTTTTTGTTGATGCACCCAAAAAGGCCAGAGGCGTGATGATCGCTATCTGTGCCTCAGTAGCTTTTCAACTTCAACAGTGGCTTCCATCATGAAGAAACTGATCCACTGGGCAGATACTTATGCCCTATACACACGATCGTTTTTCATGCCGTTAAAAATGACATTTTTAAAAATGGGCACTAAAACCGATCGTGTGTATGCTCCAGAGCATTTTTAACGACATGAAAAACAGCCATTAAAAATTTCGAACCTGCTCTATTTTTTCACGTCGTTTTTCATGTCGTTTTTTTTTAACGACGTGAAAAACGATGGTGTGTATGCTTTGACGAGGTGAAAAAAAACGCGCATGCTCAGAATCAAGTATGAGATGGGAGCGCACGTTCTGGTAAAACTAGCATTTGTAATGGAGATAGCACATTCGTCACGCTGTAACAGACTGAAAAGCAGGAGGCTGAAAAGCACGAATCGTCGCTCAACAAACTTTACTAACATGAAGGGTGGCACCATCCGAACGGAACTTCCCCTTTATAGTGCTGTCGTACATGTTGTACGTCACTGCGCTTTCCTTGAACGTTTTTTAAAATGATCGTGTGTACGCAAGACAGGCTTGAGAGGAAACATGAAAAAAACGACGAGAAAAACGTTGGTTTAAAAAATGGCATGAAGAACGATCGTGTGTACGCCGCATTACTCTTGTCCGCCTCTTTCAATAATTATCCGCTGGTGAAACATTTATGCCCCTAACACATATCACAAAACTACTTTAAATCTGATTTGACCAAATTGCAAACATTTCCTAAAGAACAGATTATTCTTTGTGGTGACTTTAACCACTTCAGGCCAGGGCCAATTCTGACACTTCACTCCTACAAATAAAAATCATAATCTTTTTGCTAGAAAATTACATAGAACCCCCAAACACTATATATTTTTTTTTAGCAAAGACCCTAGAGAATACAATGGTGGTCATTACAACTTTTTATCTTGCACGGTATTTGCGCAGCAATTTTTCAAAAGTGTTTTTTGGGAAAAAAATATTTAATGCTTTAAAAAAAACAAAACAGTAAAGTTAGCCCAATTTTTTTGCATAATGTGAAAGATAAAGTTACGCTGAGTAAATAGATACCTAACATGTCACGCTTCAAAATTGCACACGCTCGTGGAATGGCACCAAACTTTGGCACTTAAAAATCCCCATAGGCGACGATTTTTTTTTTCTTACTGGTTACATTTTTTGAGTTACAGAAGAGGTCTAGGGCTAGAATCATTGCTCTCGCTCTAACGTTCGTGGCGACACCTCACATGTGTGGTTTGAATACCATTTTCATATGTGGGTGGGACTTATGTATGCGTTTGCTTCTGCGTGCGAGAACACGGGGACAGGGGCACTTTAAAAAAATGTATTTTATTTTTATTGTTAATTTTACTTATTTTTTTAACTTTGACACTTTTACAGTGAGATATGGGGTCAATAAGACCCCCCCCCCCATCTCACCACTAGGCTGGAAAGTAAAAAAAAAAAAAAAAGATCTCCGCTTCACAGCCGAAGCGGCGCCGGTTTTTTGAATGCAGAGGCCGGGCGTGACGTCATAACATCGCGCCCGGCCTCCGACAATCATAGAGACTCCGGCGACCATCTGGTTCACCGGAAATCTCTGTGATCAACATCCTGGGCCGGCGGATCCTGTCACCAACTCACCGATCGCACAGGTGAGTCGGGAGAAGCATTGGAGGGTGGCGGGAGGGGGGGACGTCCCATTCTGCTGCCCATAAGAACGATCCAGTGGTGGAACAGCTGCTATGATTGTTCTTATGGTACAGGGAATCGCCGGCTGAAATCGGCAATATCTGAATGATGCCTGTAGCTGCAGGCATCATTCAGATATACCCCCACAAAGACATACCTTGGGCTCCAAGTGGTTAATGACATTGCAGATTATTCCCTGGACACTTTCAGCACCTTTAGAAAATGGTCCACTGCTCTGTCCTCCCTTATTCAGTCAGAAGATCTCTGGCGGTGCCTTCATGGCTCAGCGAGAGTCTACACTATTTATTCAACAGCTCAAAAGTCATATTCCAGAATTGACCTCTTCCTGGTAAATAAGTCTTGCCTCCAAATTATCCCACAGGCAACCGCAGGGCTGTTCATATCATGCGCCAGTCACTATTACGCTCGCTCGTGGTCCTAAGGCTAAACAAAGCTCACTATGGCGATTGCACACAGCTATACTAATACACCCCAAGTACCAGGAACAGGTTAAGAAAGAAATAGAGTGTTATTTCAACCTCAATGCAGGGTCAATCACCAATGATACAGTTATATGGAATACTTACAAAGCCTATGTTAGGCTCGATTCACACCTATGCATGTTGCTTTTGAGCATTTTTGCAGTGCTTGCCGCGTTTTTCAACATGCGTTTTTACCGCGATTTGCGTTTTGCGTTTTTTTTATATATATATTTTTATTTATTATACAGAAATTACAATTTTTTTACATTTCCTTTAAAAAACAAAAAAAGCTGCAAAATCGCGGAAAAAACGCAGCAAAAATGCGGCACTTGCGTTTTGGATGCAGGTCCATTGACTTCTATTACATGCAAAACGCTGCTTTTTGCAGGAAAAAAAGTCCCCGACCCTTTCCAAAAACGCAGAGGCACCAAAATGCATTGATGTGAACATGTTCTATAGGAACCCATGTTAAAAAATTTCCATGCATTTCTGCAAAATGCAAAATGCACCAAAAAACGCATTAGTGTGAATGGAGCCTAAAGCCCCGTACACACGATCGGTTTGACTGATGAAAACCGTCCAATTGATGGTTTTCATCAGACCAACCGATCGTGTATGGTACCCATCGGTCTTTTTTCCATCGGTTGGAAAAAATAGAACATGTTTTAAATTTTTCCGATGGATAAAAAACCGATCGAAAACTCCGATCGTCTATGGGCAAGTCCATCGGATCAAAAACCCACGCATGCTCAGAATCAAGTCGACGCATGCTCAGAAGCATTAAACTTCATTTTTCTCGGCTCATCGGAGTGTTTTACGTCACCGCGTTTGGAACGGTCAGTTTTTTGACTGATGGTGTGTGGGCAAGACTGATGAAAAACAGTTTCATCGGATTTCCGATGGACAAATCCATCGGACGAAAATCCATAGGTTATCCGATCGTGTGTACGGGGCTTTAGAGGCCGTTTTCTCAAGCGAAGTGGAAACGGTCAGAATGTATCAATACTTTTTTAGACCAAATACGGCAATTAGAAAAATCGAATAAGCAAAACCCTAATGCAGCAGATACAACCTCATTACGCAAGCTAAGAGAAGAGCTGCGTGCTTTCTTATACTCTTTGTTTGATCATCATATTAAAAAAACTCAGCCTTACATGGTACACACAAAGCAACAAACCTGGAGAGCTATTAGCACAACAGTTTAAATGTAAAATGGCCAACTTTCAGGCTTAACAGACCCTTCTCAGAAAAAGAGGTCCTGGATGCTATTTATCCACTCCCACTCCACAAAGCACCTGGGCCTGACGGCTTCTGTAATGAATATTAAAAAATATTAAAAAAATATTAAAAAATATTACAAAACGTTTTCTTTGCTTCTCAGTCCCAATCTTTGCAAAGCATACACTCGCTTCGCTGACACGGGAGATATTCCAAAGGAATCTCTTGAAACAGTGATTGTCACTATACCCAAACCGGATAAATCTCATGCAGACCCAGCCAATTATAGACCAATTTCACTGCTTAACACCTACCTCAAGATCTACGTGAAAATTCTTGACACCCGCCTTTCCCAATATCTCCCACAATTAGCAAAACAGAATTCTGGTTGGTCGCACATCCAGTAAAAGCACCTTAATTTCAGCAAATCCATAAAAACATGTCCAAAAACACAAATAGAGGGGGACAGCATTACCAGCTAACGCAATTCACGCTTCCTTAGTGCTTAGTTATAGCTCACTGTAGTTTACCCCGTGCAAATTGGATTTGTCCCATACCGTCAGGCTCCGGATGGCACCAGGAAATGTATCATGGGCTAGCACAAAGGAGTCATTAACACAATAAAAGACCAACAACCATTTATTTCTTTCAACAATTTTATTTGTTTTGGCAAATTAAATTTAGACCACAATGTTGTTCAAGGGGAAACATGATGATGAAATAACGAAAATGCAAATAAATATAAATCCATCTTGGCTATAATACATCAACCCAAAATTTTACAGTGTCCATCCAGACAATGCTGGACGACTATTCCCCACCGACCGAGGCCAGGAGGAAAACTGCTGGCTGAGGTCCCCCCAACATCGTGGCACTTTCAATTAAACCTTGCAGGCCCATATTGAATATGTCCAAGCCTATTTCTGATAGGTGAACTAAATTCTTCCTAAATAACCCAGGTACGAAACCTTCTAGTTCAAAGTGGCGAAACGACACACCACCCCAAGGACACCAAAAAATGATGTATAGTCCTATTCAGCCATCTACGAATTCTATCCACATAAAATATATTTCCCAAAGGGGACCAAATGGGCCTAGGGATCATATCAGAGAAGGCCAAAGTGGTACTTGGAAACAAAAGCCTAATGGCATAGATATCCCGCTTCATTTCACATAGTTCACATAGTTCCATGTTCTAACTTTACCAATGTTGTTTGCTCCAACGTGAATGACTATAACGTGAGGAGAGGGCCAAATGGGGGATAAGTAAATTAAGTGGTCCCTCAGATTACGCCATCTTAAGCCCCTAACGCCAGACCATAAAACCTTAAATTGATTAAGATCCAGACCTAAATTGCTCAAACAAATCCTGGATGCAGCCTGCAGTTCAGCCCAGAAAATGTTCAAATGGCCTACTATCCAGAATCTGAGAATCAGAAAATAGAAAATCATACAATTAACAACTCAGGGCGAACATAAATTTTATATCTACTACTAGCCCACCTACCAACCCTTTTTTGACCCTCAGGCGAGAATCCCAAACAATTAGCTGTGGTGGCAGCCCCGATCCTAAAGGAATGCAATGAGAATTTGAGACCAGAGAGGTTAAGGCATTTAAGGCATGAAGACAGCATAGCAGAAAACTGGTATCGGGTTAAAGGGGACAAGTCCTGGTGAATAAAAAACGAACTATCAGAGGAGGGCCTGACTAACATATAAGTGGCAGTATGGGGTACCGGACAAACCAATGGATTGGGAGATTTACCTAGAGAGATTCACTGACCTTTACCCAAACCAAACGCTTTTGACCGACAGATAAACAGTCATAGGCATTCCGGTTCCATAGATACATGAGAAAACAGTAGAAAGGACACAGCTGATTTGTTTTGAGCTGTAAATTCTCCAACTCTTAGAGCACCATTAAGGGTAACAGAAAAAACTGCCCTGAAAAGCAAGAGTTCAAATTCAGAAAAACAAACCTCTTCTAATATTGAGAGAAGCTTAATCAATAAATTAACTGAAATGAGACTTCTGGAATCCTGAGCAGGGCGTGATTTCCTGAACCCTTTGAGGATCTGACTGACTTGAAAGAAAGAGCTCAAAGCTGGTGAGCCTGCACATTTTAGAAAAAATGAAACACCGGCCAGTACCTTAACTGAATTAGAAAGGATACAAAAGCTAAGGAGACATACGCATTCACCTCTAAGACATCTATAAACATGCTAGAGCAAAAGGAACACCATTTGGACAAGGCCAGACTATATTCCAGCCATGTCTTCTCTGCTACCGAATTCTGGAGATGAGCCGATATCAGTCCCAGATCAAGCCCCAGAGGAAATCTCGGCAAGGGGTGCCACACCGATCCGCCGCTGGAGCCAATTCCCGGAATCTCTGGAACTGTAAACGAGATAAAGCGCCAGCGATTTTATTATCAATCCCAGATATGTGTCGTGCTTTCAACCAAATATTGAATCGCATGCAGTGCAATACTAAGAAACTGAAAAGCTTGATAACTAGCTCGGATCTAGATGATAGCATATTGATAGCAAAAAGTACACCTTTGTTATCCGTATGCACAATAACCCTTTGATTCATAAACTGCTCTTTCCAGATCACAATTGAAACCACAACCGGAAACACCTCAAGGAGGACTATGTTGTGCAAAATGTCTTGTTGCAACCAACTGGAGTGCCATTCAGAGGCACACCAGTGGCCATTAGGGATGGGATGAACACCCCCCCAGTTTGGATCACATCCAGAACATGCGAACAAGCAAAAAATTTGTTCGAACACCGTTAAAGTTTATGGGACACGAACATGAAAAATCAAAAGTGCTAATTTTAACCACTTGCCGACCGCGCCATGGACGAAAGACGTCCACAGCGCGGTCGAGTTATCCTGAGTGGACGTCCCAGGGACGTCCTCACAGATTCTTGCTCCCACGCGCCCCCTGGGGCGCGCTCCAGGAAATGTCCGTGACCGCCGGGTCCGGAAGACCCAGCACATCACGGATCACGGTAGATGGCCGCTAATCGCGGCCGTTTACCACATGATCGCTCCGTCAAATGACGGAGCGATCACTTGTAAACAGACCGGCGTCATGTGATGACGCCGGTTTCCTCTCTCCCCTCTGTGTACCGATCGGTACAGTGTGAGAGGAGAGGGGAGGGAGCGGATCATGGCAGCTCCCTCCCCCATGTCAGCTGTGGGCTGGATCTGTGACAATTGCAGTCACAGATCCAGCCATCCATCCATCCCTGCTCAGCCATCCCTGTACAATACCCTGTGCAATACTCTGCAATACCCTGTACAATACCCTGTGCAATACTCTGCAATACCCTCTGCAATACCCCGTGCAATACTCTGCAATACCCTGTGCAATACTCTGCAATGCCCTGTGCAATACTCTGCAATGCCCTGTGCAATACTCTGCAATACCCTGCCAATACTCTGCAATGCCCTGTGCAATACTCTGCAATACCCTGTACAATACCCTGTGCAATACTCTGCAATACCCTCTGCAATACCCTGTGCAATACTCTGCAATACCCTGTGCAATACTCTGCAATACCCTGTGCAATACTCTGCAATACCCTGCCAATACTCTGCAATACCCTGCCAATACTCTGCAATGCCCTGTGCAATACTCTGCAATGCCCTGTGCAATACTCTGCAATGCCCTGCCAATACTCTGCAATACCCTGCCCATACTGTGCAATACTCTGCAATACTCTGCCCATACTGTGCAATACCCTGCCATACTGTGCAATACTCTGCCATATTCCGCAATACCCTGCCATACTCCTCAATACTCCTCAATACTCCTCAATACCCGGCAATACTCCTCAATACCCGGCAATACCCCTCAATACCCGGCAATACTCTGCCATACCCGGCAATACTACGCAATACCCGGCAATACTCCTCAATACCCGGCAATACCCGGCAATACTCCGCAATACCCGGCAATACTCCGCAATACCCGGCAATACTCCGCAATACCCGGCCATACTCCGCAATACCCGGCCATACTCCGCAATACCCGGCCATACTTCGCAATACCCGGCCATACTCCGCAATACCCTGCAATACTCCGCAATACTCCGCAATACCCGGCAATACTCTGCAATACCCGGCAATACTCTGCAATAACCACTTCCTGCCCACCGGCCGTCATATGACGTCCTTAACTTTATGCGAGGATATCTGAATGATGCTTGCAGCTACAGGCATCATTCAGATATTCGCTTTTTCAGCCGGCGATTCCCTACACCATAAGAATGATCATAGTGGCTGTTCCACCGCTTGATCGCTCTTACGGGAGGTGAGAGGGGATGCCCCCCCTCCCGCTGCCCTCCGGTGCTTCTACCGACTCACCGCTACGATCAAAGCCAGGATTTTTTTTGTTTTTTTTTCAGGCTTCCCAGCCTAGAGGTGAGATGTGGGGTCTTATTGACCCTATATCTCACTGTAAAGAGGACCTGTCATGCCATATTCCTATTACAAGGGATGTTTACGTTCCTTGTAATAGGAATAAAAGTGATAAAAAAAATTTGGGGCAGAAAAACATGTCAAACTAAAATAAATAAAGTAAAATGAACAATAAAATATATATATATTTTTTAAAGCGCCCCTGCCCCCGCGAGCTCGCATGAAGAAGTGAACGCATACGTAAGCCCCGCCCACATATGAAAACGGTGTTCAAACCACACATGTGAGGTATCTCTGCGAACGTTAGAGCGAGAGCAATAATTTTGGCCCTAGACCTTCTCTGTAACTCAAAACATGTAACCAGTAAAAATATTTAAAGCGTCGCCTATGGGGATTTTTAAGTAGCAAAGTTTGGCGCCATTCCACGAGCGTGTGCAATTTTGAAGGGTGACATGTTAGGTATCTATTTACTCGGCATAACTTCATCTTTGTAAAAATGGAAAAAATCCGCGCTAACCGTGATTAAAATTAGTGAATTAATTAAATATAAGAACCATTATATATATATAAATAATAATGGTAAAATTAATAAAGTGAATGAGTGGGTGCTGCAAAAAAAAAATAGCTGGAATAACCACTACACAAATATATGCAAAAAGAATTAATAAAAATGCGCTACCCTTAAACAAGCAATCATGGTGCTAATAATTCATATGTGTTCACACACACCAAAAACTGAAAAAAAGTCCTGTAAATAAAACACGGCAATATATCTGAAATATCCCCTGTGCACAGATAAAAGAATAAATAAAAATTAAAAATATATATATAAAAAAATGTGAAAGAGAGAAGGTCCAAATGAAGTTCATAAACAAAAAAAGCCACATCTGCTGATGTATATATAACAGACTCTTCTAAGCAGCTGTAGGCGAAATATCCACATCCAACTTGTTCAAACGAATTATAGAAGAAATAGCAGCTTACCAAATATAATAGATCTCTGTTACGGAGATCTATAGGGGCTCAGATTCATATGATGATCCCACCGGACATTCAGCCACGAAACACTGGAATCGAACGATATCCTCCTCCTCCTGGATATTTATTCCAAGAAAAGAGCTCTCCTTCCAGGTATCCGCTGATGTAATTAGCTCATGCAGCACAATGAATGTTGATATGGAAGAAAAATAAATAAATAAAACCTCATGGTGCAGTATTCCTAATAAAATAGGATTCCCTTTATTTATCCTGGGTAAAAAATGACATCCAGCAGGTTTTCAAAACAAGAGCGGCAAAACTCCAAAGAAACGAATGCTAGTACTCAGCTGCGGTCTGTGCCGATCAGCTGTAGCGTAGTGACGTCACGTTCGTTAGCTCCACCCGACGCTGCGTTTCGTCGTAAGAGGCGTCCACTGGGAAAGGAGGCTAAGGAACGGACGTCACTTACCACGCTTTTATAATGGCAGAGGGATGACACCGGAAGCCGGAAATGAAAAAAACCTCCGGCGCCCCGTGTCAGAATAATGTAATCCCTGAGCGCTCAATAACAAAGGTAAAGAGGCTGCCTAGGACACAATAGTTACCGTTGTTATAATCATAAAATTAACATTTAAAAACTGACAAAATTAAACATCTTAAAAATGAACATATAAAACATATGTATAAAAAACGGGAAGGCATATTCTACACATATGATTGCAACCACTGAAAATATATATATATATATACATACATATCAATCTGCAAGAAACATACTTATAATAGCAATATATATGCAATAGTGATGAGCCGAACACCCCCGGGTTCGGTTCGCACCAGAACCCGCGAACGGACCGAAAGTTCGCGCGAACATTAGAACCCTATTAAATACAATGGATGCGAACGTTCAGATTCTAAAGTGCTAATTATAACGACTATTATCCATGTTATTGTCCGAAACAGAGTTTGGGAACCCGGGTTCTGCACCAGGGGACATGTATCAATGCAAAAAGAAGTTTTAAAAACGGACGTTTTCCGGGAGCAGTCATTTTAACCACTTGACCACTGGGCACTTAAACCCCCTTAATAACCAGACCAATTTTCAGCTTTCGGTGCTCTCACATTTTGAATGACAATTACTCAGTCATACAACACTGTACCCATATGACATTTTTGTCCTTTTTTTCACACAAATAGAGCTTTCTTTTGGTGGTATTTAATCACTGTTGGGTTTTTTATTTTTTGCGCTATAAGAGAAAAAAGACTGAAAATTTTGTAAAAAAATGATTTTTTTTTCGTTTCTGTTATAAAATTTTGCAAATTACTATTTTTTCTTCATAAATTTTGGCCAAAATTTATACTGCTACATATCTTTGGTAAAAATAAGTACAAATTGGTGTATATTATTTGGTCTTTGTGAAAGTTATAGAGTCCACAAGCTATGGTGCCAATATCTGAAAATTGATCACACCTGAAGTACTGACGGCCTATCTCAATTCTTGAGACCCTAACATGCCAGAAAAGTACAAATACCCCCCAAATGACCCCTTTTTGGAAAGAACACATTCCAAGGTATTCAGAAAGAGGCATTGTGAGTTTTTTGAAGTTGTCATTTTTTCCCACAATTCTTTGCAAAATCAAGATTTTTTTTTTCTCTTTTTTTTTTTCACAAAATTGTCATATTAGCAGGTTATTTCTCACACACAGCATATGCATTCCACAAATTACACCCCAAAACACATTCTGCTATTACTCCCGAGTATGGCGATACCACATGTGTGAGACTTTTACACAGCGTGGCCACATAGAGAGGCCCAACATGCAGGGAGCACCTTCAGGCGTTCTGGAGCACCCAGGCCAATTCTGACATTTCTCTCCTACATGTAAAAATCATCATTTGTTTGCTAGAAAATTACATAGAACCCCAAAACATTATATATGTTTTTTTAGCAAAGACCTTAGAGAATATAATGGTGGTTGTTGCAACTTTTTATCTCGCACGATATTTGCGCAGCAATTTTTTTAACGCGTTTTTTACGGAAAAAAAATGTTTTGTGCTTAAAAAAAAAAAAAACAGTAAAGTTAGCCCAATGTTTTTGCATAATGTGAAAGATGAAGTTACGCCGAGTAAATAGATACCTAACATGTCGCCCTTAAAAATTGCACACACTCGTGGAATGGCGCCAAACTTCGCTACTTAAAAAATCCCCATAGGCGACGCTTTAAATATTTTTACTGGTTACATGTTTTGAGTTACAGAGGAGGTCTAGGGCCAAAATGATTGCTCTCGCTCTAACGTTCGCAGAGATACCTCACATGTGTGGTTTGAAAACCGTTTTCATATGTGGGCGGGACTTACGTATGCGTTCGCTTCTGTATGTGAGCTCACGGGGACAGGGGCGCTTTAAAAAAAAAAAAAAAAATTATTCTTCATTTTACTTTATTTATTTTAGTTTGACATGTTTTTCCGCCCTAAACATTTTTTTGATCACTTTTATACCTATTACAAGGAACGTAAACATCCCTTGTAATAGGAATATGGCATGACAGGTCCTCTTTACAGTGAGATATGGGGGGGTGTCAATAAGACCCCACATCTCACCTCTAGGCTGGGAAGCCTGAAAAAAAAACAAAAAAAAACAACAATCCTGGCTTTGATCGTAGCGGTGAGTCGGTAGAAGCACCGGAGGGCGGCGGGGGGGGGGGGACATCCCCTCTCCCCTCCCGTAAGAATGATCAAGCGGCGGAACAGCCGCTATGATTGTTCTTATGGTGTAGGGAATCGCCGGCTGAAAAAGCTAATATCTGAATGATGCCTGTAGCTGCTCCCATCATTCAGATATCCCCGCACAAAGTCAAGGACGTCATATGACGGCCGGAGGGCGGGAAGTGGTTATTGCAGAGTATTGCCGGGCATTGCGGAGTATTGCCGGGCATTGCGGAGTATTGCCGGGCATTGCGGAGTATTGCGGACTATGGCAGGGTATTGCGGTGTATGGCAGGGTATTGCGGTGTATGGCAGGGTATTGCGGTGTATGGCAGGGTATTGCGGTGTATGGCAGGGTATTGCACGGGTATTGCACAGGGTATTGTGGAGGGTATTGCACAGGGTATTGTGGAGGGTATTGCAGAGTATTGTGGAGGGTATTGCAGAGTATTGTGCAGGGTATTGCAGAGTATTGTGCAGGGTATTGCAGAGTATTGTGCAGAGTATTGCGCAGGGTATTGCAGAGTATTTTGCAGGGTATTGCAGAGTATTTTGCAGGGTATTGCAGAGTATTTTGCAGGGTATTGCAGAGTATTGTGCAGGGTATTGCAGAGTAGTGTGCAGGGTATTGCAGAGTATTGCACCAGGGTATTGCAGAGTATTGCACCAGGGTATTGCAGAGTATTGCACCAGGGTATTGCAGAGTATTGCACCAGGGTATTGCAGAGTATTGCACCAGGGTATTGCAGAGTATTTCGCAGGGTATTGCAGAGTATTTCGCAGGGTATTGCAGAGTATTTCGCAGGGTATTGCAGAGTATTGCACCAGGGTATTGCAGAGTATTGCACCAGGGTATTGCAGAGTATTGCACCAGGGTATTGGCAGGGTATTTTGCAGAGTATTGGCAGGGTGTATTGCAGAGTATTGGCAGGGTATAGCACAGGGATGGCTGAGCAGGGATGGATGGATGGCTGGATCTGTGACTGCAATTGTCACAGATCTATCCCACAGTGCTGCTGCCATCCGCTCCCTCCCCCTCCCCTCTCACACTGTACCGATCGGTACAGAGAGGGGAGGGAGGAACCGGCGTCATCAAATGACGCCGGTCTGTTTACAAGTGATTGCTCCGTCATTTGACGGAGCGATCACGTGGTAAACGGCCGCTATCAGTGGCGATTTACCGCGATTCGTGAGTTTCGGAGTTTCCCGTGTGCGCGCCCCAGGGGGCGCGCGGGAGCGCAATTCTGGGAGGACGTTATATAACGTCCTCCCAGAGTTAAGCAACCACCTTGTCGACGTTATTTGTCGGCAGGTGGTTGTTAAGTGGTTAATGATGCATAAAGTGAAAAAAAAAAGTCAAATATTCCTTTAAATATTGTACCTGAGGGGTGTCTAAAGTATGCCTGTGAAGTGCCACGTGTTTCCCGTGTTTAGAACTGTCCCTGCACAAAATAACATTTCTAAAGGAAAAAAAGCCATTTAAAACTGCTTGCGGCTTTAATGCAATGTCTGGTCCCGGTAATATGGATGAAAATCTTTAGGAAAAATGGCATAGCTACCCCATCAACCCCCCCCCCTACCCCAGCCCATTACCAGCCCCTTTGGGTCTTGTATGGATATTAAGGGGAACCCCGCACACAAAATAAAAAAGCCCCTATATACTCTGAACAGCCGTATACAGGCGGTGCATACAAGACAGGGACTGTAGGTTTGTTCTTATGTAGAATCTGTTTGTAATTTTGAACAGCTGCATTGTTTAAGTGTAGCTCCATGCCAAATTCCTTTTTTTTAGCTTTTTGGAAAACATAGGGAACGGTTATCACCCCTGTCACATTTTTTTTGCTGTCTGTGCCCCTGTTCAGAACATTTCACCTCACTTTGCGTCCCAATGACAACTGTTTTTGAAATGTGGTGTTTGTATTGAAACAAGGATTGGTGATAAAGCATCAGTAGAGAGGAGACACCTTTCTCCCATATTAATTCTTACAGGAGAGAATTTTCCTTCCAAGGGGTAGATTTCCTCTCACTTCCTGTTGTCTTCTTCCGTTTGCAAGTAGTAGTAGTTTGTAAGTTGGATGTTTGAAAGTAGGGACCTTCCGTATATACTCTGCAGAAATTGGCCCCTTAGGTGTTGGTGTTGGCACAACACTGAAAGCACTCACAGTTATTCTTGGTGGGTGCTGGAACGCCCTGCTGTCAAGTATAATATCAGGAATTGTAATAATATAATTGTTGATCAGTGGTAGTAAAAATTGGGCCTTTGATGGTGGTGCTGGTGCCACAACACTGTAAGGCCTGACAGTTACTCTTGGTGGGCGCAGCAATGGTCCCTGCTGTGAATTATTAGATCAATAATTATAATTGCATGCCCCTGTTGAACAGGGGCTGAAAAACTGGGCCTTTGGTGGTGGTGGTGGTGGTGATGGTGTTGCTGGTGCCACAACACTGTAAGGCCTGACAGTTACTCTTGGTGGGCACAGCAATGGGCCCTGCTGTGAATTATTAGATCAATAATTATAATTGCATGCCCCTGTTGAACAGGGGCTGAAAAATTGGGCCTTAGGCACTGGTGGCACAACACTGCAACCCCTCACAGATACTGTACTTGGAGCACAGCAATGAGGCCTGTTGCAAAGTATTGCATCAAAAATTTTAATTACACGCCCCTGTTAAACAGGGGCTGAAAAATTGGGCCTTAGCCACTGGTGGCGTCACCCATAAACCAAAATGATCTTCCAAGCTATCATCGTTAATCGTATCATTGAGGAGGAGGAGGAGGATAGCCAGACAACATAACAGCACAGGCACTCAGCATCAGCATCAGTCTTGAAGGGATGTGACATTTTAAAATCAATTAGTCTGTTATATCAGCATCTGGTGTGTGGTAGCTGGTGGTGATCCAAGACTGGTTCATCTTGATGAAAGTCAGTCGATCAACCGAGTCGGTGGACAGGCGCACCCTGTGATCCGTGACAAATCCTCCAGCAGCACTGAATGTGCGTTCTGAAAGAACGCTGGATGTAGGACAGGCCAGTAGCTCAATTGCATACTGTGCAAGCTCTGGCCAGTGATCCATCCTCAAGACCCAGTAAGCCAGAGGATTTTCGGTGGGGAAGGTGTCCAAGTCTGACCTTGCCCCTAGGTATGCCTGCACCATGTATATCAGACGCTGGCGATGGTTGCTGGAACCGATCATACTTTGGGGCTGCGGACTAAAGAATTGTCTGAACGCATCGGTCAGACGGCCACCTTCCCCACCGCTCCTTCTTTGACTGCCCGAAGCCTCAGCAACTCGTTGTCCAGGACCAGGAGTTTGTAACCTCCCAGTCTCTGGGAACGCGTTGCACAGACCTTTCTGCAAGGCCTCCCGGAGTTGTCTCATCCTCTGCTCCCTCTGCGACGGTACGATAAGGTCCGCAACCTTACCCTTGTACCGTGGATCAAGGAGAGTGGCCAGCCAGTAATGGTCCCTCTCCTTGATCCGAAGAATACGAGGATCCTTCCGCAGACTTTGCAGGATCAGGGAGGCCATGCAGCGTAGGTTAGCTGAGGCATTCAGTCCGGAGTCCTCTGGGTCACTAAGGACGACATGATCCGCAGCCACCTCCTCCCAGCCACGTACAAGTCCACTGGTTTCTTGGGACTGTAAATCATCCCTAAACGACTGCTGCTGATGATGCTGAGTGCCAGCCTCCACCTCCATGCTGACACAATCCTCCTCCTCCTCCTCCTCCTCCTCTTCCTGTGCGATGGGTGGGACAGAAGGAACACTGTCTGGGTAAAGGGGGCCTTGAGAGGCAAGGAAGTCCTCCTCTTCCTGCCTCTGTTCTGCCTCAAGTGCCCTGTCCATTATTCCACGCAGCGTGTGCTCCAACAGGTGGACAAGAGGTACAGTGTCACTGATGCATGCACTGTCACTGCTCACCATCCTCGTGGCCTCCTCAAATGGTGCCAGGACAGTGCATGCATCCCTGATCATGCCCCACTGGCGTGGTGAAAAAAACCCGAGCTCCCCTGACCCTGTCCTGGTGCCGTAGTCGCACAGGTACTCATTGATGGCCCTCTGCTGTGTGTGCAGCCGCTGCAGCATGGCCAACGTTGAGTTCCACCTGGTGGGCATGTCACATATAAGGCGGTTCTTGGGCAGGTTCAACTCCTTTTGAAGCTCAGCCAGGCGAGCACTGGCATTATAAGATCTGCGGAAATGCACACAGACTTTCCTGGCCTGCCTCAGGACATCCTGTAAGCCCGGGTACCTGCCCAAGAACCGCTGCACCACCAGGTTAAGGACGTGAGCCATACAGGGCACATGGGTCAGTTGTCCCTGTCGGAGGGCGGAGAGGAGGTTGGTGCCATTGTCGCAAACCACCATTCCTGGCTTAAGCTGGCGTGGCGTCAACCACCTCTCGGCCTGCCCCTGCAGAGCAGACAGGACCTCTGCCCCAGTGTGGCTCCTGTCCCCCAAACACACCAGCGCAAGCACGGCATGGCATCTTTTTGCCTGCATTCTTGCGTAGCCCCTTGAACGCCTACCAAGCACCGCTGGTTCCGAGGACAAACCACAGGAAGAGGCCATGGAGGAAGAAGAGGAGGGGGTGGAGGAGAGAGGTGTGTCACAACCAGTAGTAGCATTTTGGAGGCGTGGGGGTGGAACAACCTCCAACACTACTGCACCTTGTCCTGCATCCTACCCAGCTGCCAAAAGAGTGACCCAATGGGCCGTGAAAGAAAGGTAACGTCCCTGTCCATGCCTGCTGGACCATGAGTCAGCGGTAATATGCACCTTACCGCTGACCACCCTGTCCAGCGAGGCCAAGACATTGCCTTCCACATGCCTGTAGAGAGCCGGAATAGCCTTCCGTGCGAAAAAGTGTCGTTTGGGAACCTGCCACTGAGGAACCGCACATTGCACAAACTCACGGAAGGGGGCCGAGTCTACCAACTGAAAAGGCAGCAGTTGAAGCGCTAGCAATTTAGCCAAGCTAGCATTCAACCGCTGGGCATGTGGATGGCTGGGAGTGAACTTCTTTCGACGGTCCAGCAGCTGGGGCAGGGAAATTTGCCTGCTAGAATCGGACGTTGGTGTACTGCTAGCAGAGTGCCCGCAAGTACTTGCCTGTGACACACCTAATTCTACACCTTCATTCCTCTCAGAGCAGGTTTCAGAGAGGAGTGAAGGTATAGTGGGGTTGGAGATCCCAGCTGATGCGGTGCAAGAAGAGGTCAGCTTTGTTCTTTGGTGTGGGTCTTTAAGGTAGGCTTGCCAACGAGCTGCATGGCAGGTCAACATATGTCTGATCAAGCATGTGGTGCCCAAGCGGCTGATGTTTTGGCCACGCGATATACGCTTGAGACATATGTTGCAAACAGCAGCTGTGCGATCTGATGCACTCGCCTCAAAAAAGGCCCACACCAAAGAACTTTTTGAATGACGGGCAGAGGCAGCGCCCTGCACAGGCGGAGCTCTGCGGTGTGATTCCGTCGGTGTGCTGCCCATACGCTGGCCACTCAAGGGCATCCTGCCTCGTTGGAGATGTGCCTCCTCCTCATCCTCCTCCTCCTCCTCTCTCCTATTAGGCACCCACGTGGAGTCAGTGACCTCATCATCCCCTCCCTCCTCATCACTGGAGCCAATCTGGCAGTATGCTGCAGCTGCTGGAACATGACTGCCAGATTGGTGTCCTTCTTGAGCATCCCCTCTCTCTGCTCTCACGCTGCTGCCTTCCTCTAGCTGGGTATCATCATCAGATCCTTCCAAACGCTGGGCATCCTCCTGGAGCATGTACCCAACACTGTGCTCAAACAGTTCGGGGGACTCCTCAGGAGGAGGGCATGGTGGGTCTAGGGAAGGATTGACTAATGAAGATAATGATACCAGAGAAGAGGACGCTTTGGCAGCTGCTTTGCCACTACCCTGAGCCTGGGTGAGAGAGGATGAGGAGGATGAGGTGGGCTTGGTCATCCACTCTACCAAGTCTTCGGCATGATGTGGCTCAACATGTCCAGCTGCCGAAAACAAGGACAAGCGTGTCCCATGGCCATGTGCTGATGACAATGTACCGCGTACACGACCAGCACTGTTGCCCCCAGACACAGAGCCTGCTTGCCCTCTTTTTTTGCCTCCTGACTGTCTGCCTCTCCTTGGTTGCCTTCCAGACATTTTAATGGATGGCCTGCAGGGAGATGGGAAAAACAGCAATAAGGGCTACCTTCAGGTGTATATTGTGCAGGAGGCTTAGCAACAATGACACTGACACTGTCCCCTGCCTATCCTTCTCTGTCCCTAAACACAAGGATTGAAAATATGGTTCAGCAAAAAAGTTTTAGAACAGAATAGCACACTGACACTTTCCCTCACTGTCCTACTCTGTCCCTCCCTACAAACAAGATTTAGCACAGAATAGCACACTGATAATTTCTACGAGTGTCCTTCTCTGTCCCTCAACTCAGGGATTGAAAATATGGAACAGCAAAATAGTTTTAGAACAGAATAGCACACTGTCAGTTTCCCTCACTGTAGCTCTCTGTCCCTCAACTCAAGGATTGAAAATATGGAACAGCAAAATTGATTTAGAACAGAATAGCACACTGTCAGTTTCACTCACTGTACCTCTCTGTCCCTCAACTCAAGGATTGAAAATATGGTTCAGCAAAATAGTTTTAGAACACAATAGCACACTGACACTTTCCCTCACTGTAGCTCTCTGTCCCTCAACTCAAGCATTGAAAATATGGTTCAGCAAAATAGTTTTAGAACAGAATAGCACACTGTCAGTTTCCCTCACTGTAGCTCTCTGTCCCTCAACTCAAGGATTGAAAATATGGAACAGCAAAATAGTTTTAGAACAGAATAGCACACTGTCAGTTTCCCTCACTGTAGCTCTCTGTCCCTCAACTCAAGGATTGAAAATATGGAACAGCAAAATAGTTTTAGAACAGAATAGCACACTGTCAGTTTCCCTCACTGTAGCTCTCTGTCCCTCAACTCAAGGATTGAAAATATGGTTCAGCAAAATAGTTTTAGAACAGAATAGCACACTGTCAGTTTCCCTCACTGTAGCTCTCTGTCCCTCAACTCAAGGATTGAAAATATGGTTCAGCAAAATAGTTTTAGAACACAATAGCACACTGACACTTTCCCTCACTGTAGCTCTCTGTCCCTCAACTCAAGGATTGAAAATATGGTTCAGCAAAATAGTTTTAGAACAGAATAGCACACTGTCAGTTTCCCTCGCTGTAGCTCTCTGTCCCTCAACTCAAGGATTGAAAATATGGTTCAGCAAAATAGTTTTAGAACAGAATAGCACACTGTCAGTTTCCCTCACTGTAGCTCTCTGTCCCTCAACTCAAGGATTGAAAATATGGTTCAGCAAAATAGTTTTAGAACACAATAGCACACTGACACTTTCCCTCACTGTAGCTCTCTGTCCCTCAACTCAAGGATTGAAAATATGGAACAGCAAAATAGTTTTAGAACAGAATAGCACACTGTCAGTTTCCCTCACTGTAGCTCTCTGTCCCTCAACTCAAGGATTGAAAATATGGTTCAGCAAAATAGTTTTAGAACAGAATAGCACACTGTCAGTTTCCCTCACTGTAGCTCTCTGTCCCTCAACTCAAGGATTGAAAATATGGTTCAGCAAAATAGTTTTAGAACACAATAGCACACTGACACTTTCCCTCACTGTAGCTCTCTGTCCCTCAACTCAAGGATTGAAAATATGGTTCAGCAAAATAGTTTTAGAACAGAATAGCACACTGTCAGTTTCCCTCACTGTAGCTCTCTGTCCCTCAACTCAAGGATTGAAAATATGGAACAGCAAAATAGTTTTAGAACAGAATAGCACACTGTCAGTTTCCCTCACTGTAGCTCTCTGTCCCTCAACTCAAGGATTGAAAATATGGTTCAGCAAAATAGTTTTAGAACAGAATAGCACACTGTCAGTTTCCCTCACTGTAGCTCTCTGTCCCTCAACTCAAGGATTGAAAATATGGTTCAGCAAAATAGTTTTAGAACACAATAGCACACTGACACTTTCCCTCACTGTAGCTCTCTGTCCCTCAACTCAAGGATTGAAAATATGGTTCAGCAAAATAGTTTTAGAACAGAATAGCACACTGTCAGTTTCCCTCACTGTAGCTCTCTGTCCCTCAACTCAAGGATTGAAAATATGGAACAGCAAAATAGTTTTAGAACAGAATAGCACACTGTCAGTTTCCCTCACTGTAGCTCTCTGTCCCTCAACTCAAGGATTGAAAATATGGAACAGCAAAATAGTTTTAGAACAGAATAGCACACTGTCAGTTTCCCTCACTGTAGCTCTCTGTCCCTCAACTCAAGGATTGAAAATATGGTTCAGCAAAATAGTTTTAGAACAGAATAGCACACTGTCAGTTTCCCTCACTGTAGCTCTCTGTCCCTCAACTCAAGGATTGAAAATATGGTTCAGCAAAATAGTTTTAGAACACAATAGCACACTGACACTTTCCCTCACTGTAGCTCTCTGTCCCTCAACTCAAGGATTGAAAATATGGTTCAGCAAAATAGTTTTAGAACAGAATAGCACACTGTCAGTTTCCCTCACTGTAGCTCTCTGTCCCTCAACTCAAGGATTGAAAATATGGTTCAGCAAAATAGTTTTAGAACAGAATAGCACACTGTCAGTTTCCCTCACTGTAGCTCTCTGTCCCTCAACTCAAGGATTGAAAATATGGTTCAGCAAAATAGTTTTAGAACACAATAGCACACTGACACTTTCCCTCACTGTAGCTCTCTGTCCCTCAACTCAAGGATTGAAAATATGGAACAGCAAAATAGTTTTAGAACAGAATAGCACACTGTCAGTTTCCCTCACTGTAGCTCTCTGTCCCTCAACTCAAGGATTGAAAATATGGTTCAGCAAAATAGTTTTAGAACAGAATAGCACACTGTCAGTTTCCCTCACTGTAGCTCTCTGTCCCTCAACTCAAGGATTGAAAATATGGTTCAGCAAAATAGTTTTAGAACACAATAGCACACTGACACTTTCCCTCACTGTAGCTCTCTGTCCCTCAACTCAAGGATTGAAAATATGGTTCAGCAAAATAGTTTTAGAACAGAATAGCACACTGTCAGTTTCCCTCACTGTAGCTCTCTGTCCCTCAACTCAAGGATTGAAAATATGGAACAGCAAAATAGTTTTAGAACAGAATAGCACACTGTCAGTTTCCCTCACTGTAGCTCTCTGTCCCTCAACTCAAGGATTGAAAATATGGTTCAGCAAAATAGTTTTAGAACAGAATAGCACACTGACAGTTTCCCTCACTGTAGCTCTCTGTCCCTCAAATCAAGGATTGAAAATATGGTTCAGCAAAATAGTTTTAGAACACAATAGCACACTGTCAGTTTCCCTCACTGTAGCTCTCTGTCCCTCAACTCAAGGATTGAAAATATGGTTCAGCAAAATAGTTTTAGAACAGAATAGCACACTGTCAGTTTCCCTCACTGTAGCTCTCTGTCCCTCAACTCAAGGATTGAAAATATGGAACAGCAAAATTGATTTAGAACAGAATAGCACACTGTCAGTTTCACTCACTGTACCTCTCTGTCCCTCAACTCAAGGATTGAAAATATGGTTCAGCAAAATAGTTTTAGAACACAATAGCACACTGACACTTTCCCTCACTGTAGCTCTCTGTCCCTCAACTCAAGGATTGAAAATATGGTTCAGCAAAATAGTTTTAGAACAGAATAGCACACTGTCAGTTTCCCTCACTGTAGCTCTCTGTCCCTCAACTCAAGGATTGAAAATATGGTTCAGCAAAATAGTTTTAAAACACAATAGCACACTGACACTTCCCCTCACTGTAGCTCTCTGTCCCTCAACTCAAGGATTGAAAATATGGTTCAGCAAAATAGTTTTAGAACAGAATAGCACACTGTCAGTTTCCCTCACTGTACCTCTCTGTCCCTACAAACAAGGATTAGCACAGAATAGCACACTGTCACTGACACTCTCCCTACCTATCCTTATTTGTCCCTAAACACAAGGAATCCAGGATTAGTAAAGGAAAAAAAATGACACTGTCCCTGCCTATGCTTCTCTTTCCCTGCTCCGGAACACACTACACAAGGCCGCCGCGCTGGCGGCCTTTTATAGTGTGGGGCGTGTACTAAACCCCATCAGCAATAATTGGCCACAGGCATCCTGCCTGTGGCCAATCATTGCTCTCCTCGCTGCCGGCGCTGTGATTGGCCAAGCATGCGGGGTCACAGTGCATGCTTGGCCAATCACAGCGCCTGGATGACACTGCGATGGCGTAGTGCATTGTGGGCCGTTCGCGTCACTCGAATTTGGCGCGAACGGCCCAAATCGTTCGATCTTCGTCGAACGATCGAACAGCCGATGTTCGAGTCGAACGTATGTTCGACTCGAACACGAAGCTCATCCCTAATATGCAACCACATGAATTAAAAATATTGTGCAGACACCAATGGGTGAAAACCCCCCACTGATGTCTTGTGACAACATTTACAATATACCCTTTACTATACCACATCCCAGGGGTCCCAATGGACAAGGGGCCCCTGAGTGGAGCATATGAGTGCCTCTTAGCAACACATATTAAAGTCAAGGGTTAATTCCACTACATAGGTACACACTACCATCTAGTGGTGAAGAGGAGAATAACTTTACATAAAATATACTAAAAACTCATATGTATATATACACATATGGATGAACACAAAAAAATTCAAAAAACTTCCCATATATATTATGTTGGCCTACCTCCTTCAAAATTGACCCCTGGGAAGTGATGTTAACATTTTAATATATTTATGTAAGGTAGGACTCATGGGAGCACTAATAGGTGGTAAACTTAACTATTGTTTATAAAACAATTTATATCCCACTCTATATTGAGGCCAAGGGGTCGATAGCATTGTAAATTGAAAATCCACCTCGTTTCTCTACGAGATATTGAACGCTTAAGGTCACTACCCCTCCAATGGGGAGTATAGGCCTCAATGCCTATTACCTCCAGAAGAGAGGGGTCTCTGTTGTGGCATAGATGAAAATGCCAAGAGACACTGTGATCTTTAAAACCCTTGCGTATATTGGCCAAATGCTCCCCTATCCTAATTTTTAGGGCGCGGGTAGTCCTTCCAACGTATTGAAACCCGCATGGGCAACGGAGTAAATATATCACCCCTACTGTCGCACATATGATGAAACTAGAGATCTTATATTCTTTAGAGGTGACATGAGAGGTGAAAGAGGAAGTTTTAAAGGTATTAGATGATTTGCAAACTTTACACCTCCTACACGGAAAAAAGCCTTTTAGGTTTCCAAACATACTTATCTGCTGTGGTGGGTCTACCACACTGGGTGCTATTAAATCCTTCAGATTTTGGTTTCTCCTAAAAAGGACTTGAGGTCTCTCAGGTAGTGTAGGCCCCAAAGCCTGATCACTCTTGAGCACTCTCCAGTGTTTACGTATGACCCTATTGACCCACCAAAAATGAGAAGAGAAAGTGGTCAAAAAGGACCATTGCAAATCAGTTGTGGTATTGTTTTCTTTAATTTTGGGTACTAATAGGTTTTTCCTATCTAGTTTAGCAACATCCCTGAGATCATTTTCCAAGGTGCGGAGCTCATAACCCTTTTCCAAAAACCGTCTTTGAAGTACCATGGCCTGGGTTTCGTAGTCACTCAGCCGCGAACAATTTCGTCTTATCCGCTGAAACTGTCCCTTAGGGATAGCCCTAAGCCAGTTAGGGTGATGTCCACTGCTTGTTGGGATATAACCATTTTTGTCAGTGCTCTTAAAATAAGTCTTAGTCAAAAGAGAGTTGTTTTCTTTGAAAATCACCAAATCCAAAAAGTTAACCGATACAGCACTATACTCATATGTGAATCGGATTCCCCAATTGTTGGCATTAAGGGTAACCATGAAATCGCATAGAGACCCCGCATTTCCTTTCCACAAGAAGAAAGCGTCATCGATATATCTTCGCCATATTAATAGGCGGGGCTCCTGTAGGGAAAAAAGTTGGTCATTTTCCCACAGGGCCATGAACAATCCTGCGAGGCTTGGGGCAAATTTAGCCCCCATGGCCACGCCCGTGCTCTGGAGATAATACTGCCCGCCATAATAAAAATAGTTGTGTTCCATGGCGAAGTTCAACAGTTTCATGACAAAATCCAAAGTTGAGGATTTTAATGACAGATCCTTACGAAGGAAAAACTCTGCAGCCTTATACCCCAAATCATGGGGTATAATGGTATAAAGAGAAGCAACGTCTGCTGTTACCAGCAAGACGTCTTCTTCAATTTGATATTCTGACATTTCCCTAATGATCTGCATTGAATCCTTCAAAAATGCGGGTGTTTTTGCTACTATTGGTTGTAGGAATACATCAATAAATTTGCCAATCCTAGAGGTTAGGGAATCTATCCCGCTGACAATGGGACGTCCGGGGGGTTGCACTGGGTTCTTATGAACTTTGGGAATGTAGTAAATTATAGGGGTACGTGGGGCTAGAGGTATAAGAAAATCAAATTCCTTATCGTTAATAACTCCTTTTCTGTGTCCCTCTTGAACTATGCTGTTCAACAGCTGTTTATAGTTCTCCATAGGATCCCTGCGTAGGATAGTATAGGTTTTGCTATCCGCCAGCAAGGCTTCCATTTCCTTAAGATAATCCCCTTTTTTTAAAACAACAATCCCCCCCCCTTTATCTGCTGGCCTTATGATCAAGTTTTTTCTTTCACACAAGGATGCTATGCCTTCCTCTACATTCCTAGGTCTTTCCTTCTTCAATTTTACTGATGATAGTTCTTGTAAGACAAGCTCTTTAAACACTGTAATACTTGGTGCTGGTTTTACCGGGGGATTGAACATTGACGCATTTTTCAGGCCTGTCCCTCCCCTATTCGTCTCTATCATCGGAGTACTATTCCTAAGAACTGGATTGGTCAAAAAATGCCGTTTTATACTTAATTTTCTGGTAAATTTCTGTACATCCAGAAACATCTGGAATTTATTCAAAGGTTTCCTAGGGGCATATTTTAATCCCTGATTTAATGTGATTTTTTCGGATTTGGTGAGCTCCTCCCCACTGAGATTAAAAACTCCTTGGCATGATAGTTCTGTCTCAGTTTTTTTGGTGTTGCTCCACTGACCTCCTCTGCATCCTCTCTGAGTCTTCCCTTTTTTCCCCGGCCCTTTCCTAAAAAATTATCCGTCTTATTTCTAAGAGGTGCTGCTCCAGGAAGATCTTCATATGGTCTTCCTTTTGTATTACTTTGAGTCCTGGAAGCAGCCCCATATTGTTCATTCTCCTCAAAATCTTCATTGGGCCGTTGTGGTGGCCCATATTGGTTATGTACTGGAATGTCATACCTCCAAGGTACCTGTGGGGAAACAAATGAATTTTCCCTATGCCCATCTCCAGAGCTATTTCTATAATTAGGGTCTCCATATTGCCCATGATGGTCCATATAGGCAGGTCTATTTGGGGGATATGCATATGTATTGGTGTTATATTGATTATATCCATGGGGTTGTTTATTACCCCTATTTCCCCCTTGATTAGGAAATCTTCCCTGGTTTCTGGGATTTTGATACGATTGCTGATGCGGGGGTGGATAATAGTTAGAACCATTGGTAGGGGGTCTTCCATAATTGTAATTCCCCTTCTTTTTATTATTCTGCTGGGGAGTCTTTTGTCCCCCCTTCTTCCCTGTCCTTGATCTCTATATCCTGGGGTGGAGGGGGGTGGGGGCCCCATTCGGGACCCAGAGTGTTCCGGACCAAGCAAAGTCGGTACTTCTTCCCCTGCACTCTGTTCTTCCATGGCTACTACTTCTGCTGGTTTAGCAACATTTTCACGATGGTTCTCCTGCCATTTGAAGACATTGTGGCACTTATAGTCCTCAACGTCTCGAAAGTACTTTTTTTGTTTTTTGGCACGTTGCTCCTCTTCTTCCTCAATCATGATTTCTCTCAATTCTTTGGTGTAAACTTGATACAGCCCCTCTTTAGTCATGGGGGCCAATTTCTCTTTAATCTCATTTATTTCCTGCTGCAATTTAGCTACTTTGGATCTCTTTCTGGTTACTAAAAACTCGAGGAACGCTAACCCTACACCATTAAAGTAAAGGAACCATTCACTCAGGTCACTATCACCCCTATCAGGAAAAACATGCCACCTCAGACTCCTCGGAATCATTTTTTCTTGCAAATAACATTCCAAGAAAACAATATCCCAAGTGGCATGTAGTTCTGCTATGAGCACATTCTTTAGTCTCATAAAGATACCCCAAATACCATCTGCTTCAGAATTGGCTTGATCAAACACTTCATCTGGGTTAATCTTTCTATTTTTGTGAAAATCAAAAATATCCATAGTGAAAAAATATTATGTTAACAATAATATTCTATATATACTAAATTGCCTTTACTTTAATGGTGTAGGGTTAGCGTTCCTCGAGTTTTTAGTAACCAGAAAGAGATTCAAAGTAGCTAAATTGCAGCAGGAAATAAATGAGATTAAAGAGAAATTGGCCCCCATGACTAAAGAGGGGCTGTATCAAGTTTACACCAAAGAATTGAGAGAAATCATGATTGAGGAAGAAGAGGAGCAACGTGCCAAAAAACAAAAAAAGTACTTTCGAGACGTTGAGGACTATAAGTCCCACAATGTCTTCAAATGGCAGGAGAACCATCGTGAAAATTTTGCTAAACCAGCAGAAGTAGTAGCCATGGAAGAACAGAGTGCAGGGGAAGAAGTACCGACTTTGCTTGGTCCGGAACACTCTGGGTCCCGAATGGGGCCCCCACCCCCCTCCACCCCAGGATATAGAGATCAAGGACAGGGAAGAGTGGGAGGACAAAAGACTCCCCAGCAGAATAATAAAAAGAAGGGGAATTACAATTATGGAAGACCCCCTACCAATGGTTCTAACTATTATCCACCCCCGCATCAGCAATCGTATCAAAATCCCAGAAACCAGGGAAGATTTCCTAATCAAGGGGGAAATAGGGGTAATAAACAACCCCATGGATATAATCAATATAACACCAATACATATGCATATCCCCCAAATAGACCTGCCTATATGGACCATCATGGGCAATATGGAGACCCTAATTATAGGAATAGCTCTGGAGATGAGCATAGGGAAAATTCATTTGTTTCCCCACAGGTACCTTGGAGGTATGACATTCCAGTACATAACCAATATGGGCCACCACAACGGCCCAATGAAGATTTTGAGGAGAATGAACAATATGGGGCTGCTTCCAGGACTCAAAGTAATACAAAAGGAAGACCATATGAAGATCTTCCTGGAGCAGCACCTCTTAGAAATAAGACGGATAATTTTTTAGGAAAGGGCCGGGGAAAAAAGGAAAGACTCAGAGAGGATGCAGAGGAGGTCAGTGGAGCAACACCAAAAAAACTGAGACAGAACTAACATGCCAAGGAGTTTTTAATCTCAGTGGGGAGGAGCTCACCAAATCCGAAAAAATCACATTAAATCAGGGATTAAAATATGCCCCTAGGAAACCTTTGAATAAATTCCAGATGTTTCTGGATGTACAGAAATTTACCAGAAAATTAAGTATACAACGGCATTTTTTGACCAATCCAGTTCTTAGGAATAGTACTCCGATGATAGAGACGAATAGGGGAGGGACAGGCCTGAAAAATGCGTCAATGTTCAATCCCCCGGGAAAACCAGCACCAAGTATTACAGTGTTTAAAGAGCTTGTCTTACAAGAACTATCATCAGTAAAATTTAAGAAGGAAAGACCTAGGAATGTAGAGGAAGGCATAGCATCCTTGTGTGAAAGAAAAAACTTGATCATAAGGCCAGCAGATAAAGGGGGGGGGGGATTGTTGTTTTAAAAAAAGGGGATTATCTTAAGGAAATGGAAGCCTTGCTGGCGGATAGCAAAACCTATACTATCCTACGCAGGGATCCTATGGAGAACTATAAACAGCTGTTGAACAGCATAGTTCAAGAGGGACACAGAAAAGGAGTTATTAACGATAAGGAATTTGATTTTCTTATACCTCTAGCCCCACGTACCCCTATAATTTACTACATTCCCAAAGTTCATAAGAACCCAGTGCAACCCCCCGGACGTCCCATTGTCAGCGGGATAGATTCCCTAACCTCTAGGATTGGCAAATTTATTGATGTATTCCTACAACCAATAGTAGCAAAAACACCCGCATTTTTGAAGGATTCAATGCAGATCATTAGGGAAATGTCAGAATATCAAATTGAAGAAGACGTCTTGCTGGTAACAGCAGACGTTGCTTCTCTTTATACCATTATACCCCATGATTTGGGGTATAAGGCTGCAGAGTTTTTCCTTCGTAAGGATCTGTCATTAAAATCCTCAACTTTGGATTTTGTCATGAAACTGTTGAACTTCGCCATGGAACACAACTATTTTTATTATGGCGGGCAGTATTATCTCCAGAGCACGGGCGTGGCCATGGGGGCTAAATTTGCCCCAAGCCTCGCAGGATTGTTCATGGCCCTGTGGGAAAATGACCAACTTTTTTCCCTACAGGAGCCCCGCCTATTAATATGGCGAAGATATATCGATGACGCTTTCTTCTTGTGGAAAGGAAATGCGGGGTCTCTATGCGATTTCATGGTTACCCTTAATGCCAACAATTGGGGAATCCGATTCACATATGAGTATAGTGCTGTATCGGTTAACTTTTTGGATTTGGTGATTTTCAAAGAAAACAACTCTCTTTTGACTAAGACTTATTTTAAGAGCACTGACAAAAATGGGTATATCCCAACACGCAGTGGACATCACCCTAACTGGCTTAGGGCTATCCCTAAGGGACAGTTTCAGCGGATAAGACGAAATTGTTCGCGGCTGAGTGACTACGAAACCCAGGCCATGGTACTTCAAAGACTGTTTTTGGAAAAGGGGTATGAGCTCCGCACCTTGGAAAATGATCTCAGGGATGTTGCTAAACTAGATAGAAAAAACCTATTAGTACCCAAAATTAAAGAAAACAATACCACAACTGATTTGCAATGGTCCTTTTTGACCACTTTCTCTTCTCATTTTTGGTGGGTCAATAGGGTCATACGTAAACACTGGAGAGTGCTCAAGAGTGATCAGGCTTTGGGGCCTACACTACCTGAGAGATCTCAAGTCCTTTTTAGGAAAAACCAAAATCTGAAGGATTTAATAGCACCCAGTGTGGTAGACCCACCACAGCAGATAAGTATGTTTGGAAACCTAAAAGGCTTTTTTCCGTGTAGGAGGTGTAAAGTTTGCAAATCATCTAAAACCTTTAAAACTTCCTCTTTCACCTCTCATGTCACCTCTAAAGAATATAAGATCTCTAGTTTCATCACATGTGCGACAGTAGGGGTGATATATTTACTCCGTTGCCCATGCGGGTTTCAATACGTTGGAAGGACTACCCGCGCCCTAAAAATTAGGATAGGGGAGCATTTGGCCAATATACGCAAGGGTTTTAAAGATCACAGTGTCTCTTGGCATTTTCATCTATGCCACAACAGAGACCCCTCTCTTCTGGAGGTAATAGGCATTGAGGCCTATACTCCCCATTGGAGGGGTAGTGACCTTAAGCGTTCAATATCTCGTAGAGAAACGAGGTGGATTTTCATTTTACAATGCTATCGACCCCTTGGCCTCAATATAGAGTGGGATATAAATTGTTTTATAAACAATAGTTAAGTTTACCACCTATTAGTGCTCCCATGAGTCCTACCTTACATAAATATATTAAAATGTTAACATCACTTCCCAGGGGTCAATTTTGAAGGAGGTAGGCCAACATAATATATATGGGAAGTTTTTTGAATTTTTTTGTGTTCATCCATATGTGTATATATACATATGAGTTTTTAGTATATTTTATGTAAAGTTATTCTCCTCTTCACCACTAGATGGTAGTGTGTACCTATGTAGTGGAATTAACCCTTGACTTTAATATGTGTTGCTAAGAGGCACTCATATGCTCCACTCAGGGGCCCCTTGTCCATTGGGACCCCTGGGATGTGGTATAGTAAAGGGTATATTGTAAATGTTGTCACAAGACATCAGTGGGGGGTTTTCACCCATTGGTGTCTGCGCAATATTTTTAATTCATGTGGTTGCATATATATTGCTATTATAAGTATGTTTCTTGCAGATTGATATGTATGTATATATATATATTTTTTTTTTCAGTGGTTGCAATCATATGTGTAGAATATGCCTTCCCGTTTTTTATACATATGTTTTATATGTTCATTTTTAAGATGTTTAATTTTGTCAGTTTTTAAATGTTAATTTTATGATTATAACAACGGTAACTATTGTGTCCTAGGCAGCCTCTTTACCTTTGTTATTGAGCGCTCAGGGATTACATTATTTTGACACGGGGCGCCGGAGGTTTTTTTCATTTCCGGCTTCCGGTGTCATCCCTCTGCCATTATAAAAGCGTGGTAAGTGACGTCCGTTCCTTAGCCTCCTTTCCCAGTGGACGCCTCTTACGACGAAACGCAGCGTCGGGTGGAGCTAACGAACGTGACGTCACTACGCTACAGCTGATCGGCACAGACCGCAGCTGAGTACTAGCATTCGTTTCTTTGGAGTTTTGCCGCTCTTGTTTTGAAAACCTGCTGGATGTCATTTTTTACCCAGGATAAATAAAGGGAATCCTATTTTATTAGGAATACTGCACCATGAGGTTTTATTTATTTATTTTTCTTCCATATCAACATTCATTGTGCTGCATGAGCTAATTACATCAGCGGATACCTGGAAGGAGAGCTCTTTTCTTGGAATAAATATCCAGGAGGAGGAGGATATCGTTCGATTCCAGTGTTTCGTGGCTGAATGTCCGGTGGGATCATCATATGAATCTGAGCCCCTATAGATCTCCGTAACAGAGATCTATTATATTTGGTAAGCTGCTATTTCTTCTATAATTCGTTTGAACAAGTTGGATGTGGATATTTCGCCTACAGCTGCTTAGAAGAGTCTGTTATATATACATCAGCAGATGTGGCTTTTTTTGTTTATGAACTTCATTTGGACCTTCTCTCTTTCACATTTTTTTATATATATATTTTTAATTTTTATTTATTCTTTTATCTGTGCACAGGGGATATTTCAGATATATTGCCGTGTTTTATTTACAGGACTTTTTTTCTGTTTTTGGTGTGTGTGAACACATATGAATTATTAGCACCATGATTGCTTGTTTAAGGGTAGCGCATTTTTATTAATTATTTTTGCATATATTTGTGTAGTGGTTATTCCAGCTATTTTTTTTTTTTGCAGCACCCACTCATTCACTTTATTAATTTTACCATTATTATTTATATATATATAATGGTTCTTATATTTAATTAATTCACTAATTTAAATTACGGTTAGCGCGGATTTTTTCCATTTTTACAATATTGCCTTTGAATACACATTATCACGCAGCTTTCCAATATATAGCTTCATTGCCGGAATCTTTGCTATTATTGCGGCAATTTAGTATATATAGAATATTATTGTTAACATAATATTTTTTCACTATGGATATTTTTGATTTTCACAAAAATAGAAAGATTAACCCAGATGAAGTGTTTGATCAAGCCAATTCTGAAGCAGATGGTATTAGGGGTATCTTTATGAGACTAAAGAATGTGCTCATAGCAGAACTACATGCCACTTGGGATATTGTTTTCTTGGAACGTTATTTGCAAGAAAAAATGATTCCGAGGAGTCTGAGGTGGCATGTTTTTCCTGATAGGGGTGATAGTGACCTGAGTGAATGGTTCCTTTACTTTAATGGTGTAGGGTTAGCGTTCCTCGAGTTTTTAGTAACCAGAAAGAGATCCAAAGTAGCTAAATTGCAGCAGGAAATAAATGAGATTAAAGAGAAATTGGCCCCCATGACTAAAGAGGGGCTGTATCAAGTTTACACCAAAGAATTGAGAGAAATCATGATTGAGGAAGAAGAGGAGCAACGTGCCAAAAAACAAAAAAAGTACTTTCGAGACGTTGAGGACTATAAGTCCCACAATGTCTTCAAATGGCAGGAGAACCATCGTGAAAATTTTGCTAAACCAGCAGAAGTAGTAGCCATGGAAGAACAGAGTGCAGCGGAAGAAGTACCGACTTTGCTTGGTCCGGAACACTCTGGGTCCCGAATGGGGCCCCCACCCCCCTCCACCCCAGGATATAGAGATCAAGGACAGGGAAGAGTGGGAGGACAAAAGACTCCCCAGCAGAATAATAAAAAGAAGGGGAATTACAATTATGGAAGACCCCCTACCAATGGTTCTAACTATTATCCACCCCCGCATCAGCAATCGTATCAAAATCCCAGAAACCAGGGAAGATTTCCTAATCAAGGGGGAAATAGGGGTAATAAACAACCCCATGGATATAATCAATATAACACCAATACATATGCATATCCCCCAAATAGACCTGCCTATATGGACTAGGGATGAGCTTGGAGTTCGAGTCGAACTCATGTTCGACTCGAACATTGCCTGTTCGCCCGTTCGCCGAACAGCGAACAAATTGGGGTGTTCGCGGCAAATTCGAAAAATCTATGGGAGAAATCTAAAGTGTTAATTATAAAGGCTAATATGCAAGTTATTGTCCTAAAAAGTGTTTGGGGACCGGGGTCCTGCCCCAGGGGACATGTATCAATGCAAAAAGAAGTTTTAAAAACGGCCGTTTTTTCGGGAGCAGTGATTTTAACCACTTGAGACCCGCGCTATAGACAAAAGACGTCTGCAGCGCGCCTCTCAAGTGCTGAGTGGACGTCCATGGACGTCCTCCTGTTTCTCTCCCCCTGCACGCCGCCGAGGGCGCGTGGCGGGGAACAGCTGTGCCCGCCGTGGTCACGTGATGCTGATGCGCGTGCCTGGGGCCGCGATGTCCGCCAGGCACCCGCGATCGGCTGTGACACAGGCAGAATGTGGATCTCTGTGTGTAAACACAGAGATCCATGTCCTGTCAGGGAGAGAGGAGACCGATGCTGTGTCCCTTGTACAGGGACACAGATCAGTCACCTCCCCCTGTCAGTCCCCTCCCCCACACAGTAAGAATCACAAATAGGGAACATAGTTAACCCCTTCCTCGCCCCCTAGTGTTAACCCCTTCCCTGCCAGTCACATTTATACAGTAATCAGTGCATATTTATAGCACTGTTCGCTGTATAAATGTGAATGGTCCCAAAATAGTGTCAAAAGTGTCCGATATGTCCGCCGCAATATTGCAGGCCTGACAAAAATCGCAGATCGCCGCCATTACTAGTAAAACAAATATATATAATAAAAATGTCATAATTCTATCCCCTATTTTGTAGGCGCTATAACTTTTTCGCAAACCAATCGCTATACGCTAATTGCAATTTTTTTACCAAAAAAATATAGAAGAATACGTATCGGCCTAAACTGAGAAAAAAAAATAGTTTTTTTTTAAAAAAAATGGGATATTATTATAGCAAAAAGTAAAAAAATTGTGTTTTTTTTTCAAACTTTTCTGTCTTTTTTTGTTTATAGCGCAAAAAATAAAAACCGCAGAGGTGATCAAATACCACCAAAAGAAAGCTCTATTTGTGGGGAAAAAATGATAAAAATATCATTTCGGTACAGCGTTGTATGACCGCGCAATTGTCATTCAAAATGTGTCAGTGCTGAAAGCTGAAAATTGTTCCGGGCACGAAGGGGGTTTAGTGCCCAGTTGTCAAGTGGTTAATAATGCTTAAAATGAAAAAATAAAAGTGAAATATTCCTTTAAATTTCGTACCTGGGGGATGTGCATGATATGCTTGTGAAGTGGCGCATGTTTCCCGTGCTTAGAACTGTCCCTGCAAAAAATGTCATTTTTGAAAGAAAAAAAGTCTTTTAAAACTGACTCGTGGCTATTAATGAATTGTCGGCTCCCGGCAATACATACAAAAGTCATTGATAAAAAAAAAAAAAAAAGCGTGGGGGTTCCCCAGAATTCAATTACCAGGCCCTTCAGGTCTGGAATGGATATTAAGGGGAACCCCGCCGCAAATTTAAAAAAAAATTGACGTGGGGTTCCCCCAAATATCCATTCCAGGCCCTTCAGATCTGGCATGGATTTTAAGGGGAACTCCACCCCAAATTTTAAAAAAAAATGGCGTGGAGTCCCCCTAAAAATCCATACCAGACCCCTTATCCGAGCACGCAACCTGGCCGGCCGCAGGGGAAAAGGGGGGGACGAGAGAGCGCCCCCCCTCCCTCCTGAACCGTACCAAGCCACATGCCCTCAACATGGGGAGGATGTCCCCATGTTGATGGGGACAAGGGCCTCATCCCCACAACCCTTGCCCGGTGGTTGTGGGGGTCTGCGGGCGGGGGGCTTATCGGAATCTGGAAGACCCCTTTAACAAAGGGGACCCCCAGATCCCGGCCCCCCCCTATGTGAATTGGTAAGGGGTACGTTGTACCCCTACCATTTTACGAAGAAAGCGTAAAAAAATGTTTAAAAAAACACACAAACACCTTGAAAAAGTCCTTTATTAAAAAAAAACAAAACATTCCAGCGGTGAAATCCAGTGTCCCGCGGCGATCCCGATGTCCAGCGCTGTCCTTCATTGGTTGTGCCTGAGCGGACCTGATGGGGAACTCCCTCTCAGTATTTTAAATGTATAGACCCGCCCCTTCTAAAGTTCCCCATCAGGTCCGCTCCCTCGGTATGTCGGACCCGCCTACGTCATTGGCTTGAGCGGGGAACTTCCTTCACTGTGTAATTTAAATTTACATAGTGAAGGAAGTTCCCCGCTCAAGCCAATGACGTAGGCGGGTCTGACATACCGAGGGGGCGGACCTGATGGGGGACTGCTCTCACTTTGGTAATACATGTATAGACCCGCCCCTTCTCATGTTCCGCATCTGGTCCGCTGAGCGGACCTGATGGGGAACTTTAGAAGGGGCGGGTCTATACATTTAAAATACTGAGAGGGAGTTCCCCATCAGGTCCGCTCAGGCACAACCAATGAAGGACAGCGCTGGACATCGGGATCGCCGCGGGACACTGGATTTCACCGCTGGAATGTTTTTTTTTTTTTTTTAAATAAAGGACTTTTTCAAGGTGTTTGTGTGTTTTTTTAAACATTTTTTTACGCTTTCTTCGTGAAATGGTAGGGGTACAATGTACCCCTTACCAATTCACATAGGGGGGGCCGGGATCTGGGGGTCCCCTTTGTTAAAGGGGTCTTCCAGATTCCGATAAGCCCCCCGCCCGCAGACCCCCACAACCACCGGGCAAGGGTTGTGGGGATGAGGCCCTTGTCCCCATCAACATGGGGACATCCTCCCCATGTTGAGGGCATGTGGCCTGGTACGGTTCAGGAGGGAGGGGGGCTGCTCTCTCGTCCCCCCCTTTTCCCCTGCGGCCGGCCAGGTTGCGTGCTCAGATAAGGGGTCTGGTATGGATTTTTAGGGGGACTCCACGCCATTTTTTTTTAAAATTTGGGGTGGAGTTCCCCTTAAAATCCATGCCAGATCTGAAGGGCCTGGAATGGATATTTGGGGGAACCCCACGTCAATTTTTTTTTTAATTTGCGGCAGGGTTCCCCTTAATATCCATTCCAGACCTGAAGGGCCTGGTAATTGAATTCTGGGGAACACCCACGCTTTTTTTTTTTTCTTTATCAATGACTTTTGTATGTATTGCCGGGAGCCGACAATTCATTAATAGCCGCGAGTCAGTTTTAAATGCATTTTTTTCTTTCAAAAATGACATTTTTTGCAGGGACAGTTCTAAGCACGGGAAACATGCGCCACTTCACATGCATATCATACACACCCCCCAGGTACGAAATTTAAAGGAATATTTCACTTTTATTTTTTCATTTTAAGCATTATTAAAATCACTACTCCCAAAAAAAGGCCGTTTTTAAAACTTCTTTTTGCATTGATACATGTCCCCTGGGGCAGGACCCGGGTCCCCAAACACTTTTTAGGACAATAACTTGCATATTAGCCTTTATAATTAACACTTTAGATTTCGAACGTTCGAGTCCATTGTATTTAATAGGGTTCTAAAGTTTACACAAACATTTTGTCTGTTCGCAGGTTCTGGTGCGAACCGAACAGGGGGGTGTTCGGCTCATCCCTGATATGGACCATCATGGGCAATATGGAGACCCTAATTATAGGAATAGCTCTGGAGATGAGCATAGGGAAAATTAATTTGTTTCCCCACAGGTACCTTGGAGGTATGACATTCCAGTACATAACCAATATGGGCCACCACAACGGCCCAATGAAGATTTTGAGGAGAATGAACAATATGGGGCTGCTTCCAGGACTCAAAGTAATACAAAAGGAAGACCATATGAAGATCTTCCTGGAGCAGCACCTCTTAGAAATAAGACGGATAATTTTTTAGGAAAGGGCCGGGGAAAAAAGGGAAGACTCAGAGAGGATGTAGAGGAGGTCAGTGGAGCAACACCAAAAAAACTGAGACAGAACTAACATGCCAAGGAGTTTTTAATCTCAGTGGGGAGGAGCTCACCAAATCTGAAAAAATCACATTAAATCAGGGATTAAAATATGCCCCTAGGAAACCTTTGAATAAATTCCAGATGTTTCTGGATGTACAGAAATTTACCAGAAAATTAAGTATAAAACGGCATTTTTTGACCAATCCAGTTCTTAGGAATAGTACTCCGATGATAGAGACGAATAGGGGAGGGACAGGCCTGAAAAATGCGTCAATGTTCAATCCCCCGGGAAAACCAGCACCAAGTATTACAGTGTTTAAAGAGCTTGTCTTACAAGAACTATCATCAGTAAAATTTAAGAAGGAAAGACCTAGGAATGTAGAGGAAGGCATAGCATCCTTGTGTGAAAGAAAAAACTTGATCATAAGGCCAGCAGATAAAGGGGGGGGGGGATTGTTGTTTTAAAAAAAGGGGATTATCTTAAGGAAATGGAAGCCTTGCTGGCGGATAGCAAAACCTATACTATCCTACGCAGGGATCCTATGGAGAACTATAAACAGCTGTTGAACAGCATAGTTCAAGAGGGACACAGAAAAGGAGTTATTAACGATAAGGAATTTGATTTTCTTATACCTCTAGCCCCACGTACCCCTATAATTTACTACATTCCCAAAGTTCATAAGAACCCAGTGCAACCCCCCCGGACGTCCCATTGTCAGCGGGATAGATTCCCTAACCTCTAGGATTGGCAAATTTATTGATGTATTCCTACAACCAATAGTAGCAAAAACACCCGCATTTTTGAAGGATTCAATGCAGATCATTAGGGAAATGTCAGAATATCAAATTAAAGAAGACGTCTTGCTGGTAACAGCAGACGTTGCTTCTCTTTATACCATTATACCCCATGATTTGGGGTATAAGGCTGCAGAGTTTTTCCTTCGTAAGAATCTGTCATTAAAATCCTCAACTTTGGATTTTGTCATGAAACTGTTGAACTTCGCCATGGAACACAACTATTTTTATTATGGCGGGCAGTATTATCTCCAGAGCACGGGCGTGGCCATGGGGGCTAAATTTGCCCCAAGCCTCGCAGGATTGTTCATGGCCCTGTGGGAAAATGACCAACTTTTTTCCCTACAGGAGCCCCGCCTATTAATATGGCGAAGATATATCGATGACGCTTTCTTCTTGTGGAAAGGAAATGCGGGGTCTCTATGCGATTTCATGGTTATCCTTAATGCCAACAATTGGGGAATCCGATTCACATATGAGTATAGTGCTGTATCGGTTAACTTTTTGGATTTGGTGATTTTCAAAGAAAACAACTCTCTTTTGACTAAGACTTATTTTAAGAGCACTGACAAAAATGGGTATATCCCAACAAGCAGTGGACATCACCCTAACTGGCTTAGGGCTATCCCTAAGGGACAGTTTCAGCGGATAAGACGAAATTGTTCGCGGCTGAGTGACTACGAAACCCAGGCCATGGTACTTCAAAGACGGTTTTTGGAAAAGGGGTATGAGCTCCGCACCTTGGAAAATGATCTCAGGGATGTTGCTAAACTAGATAGGAAAAACCTATTAGTACCCAAAATTAAAGAAAACAATACCACAACTGATTTGCAATGGTCCTTTTTGACCACTTTCTCTTCTCATTTTTGGTGGGTCAATAGGGTCATACGTAAACACTGGAGAGTGCTCAAGAGTGATCAGGCTTTGGGGCCTACACTACCTGAGAGACCTCAAGTCCTTTTTAGGAAAAACCAAAATCTGAAGGATTTAATAGCACCCAGTGTGGTAGACCCACCACAGCAGATAAGTATGTTTGGAAACCTAAAAGGCTTTTTTCCGTGTAGGAGGTGTAAAGTTTGCAAATCATCTAAAACCTTTAAAACTTCCTCTTTCACCTCTCATGTCACCTCTAAAGAATATAAGATCTCTAGTTTCATCACATGTGCGACAGTAGGGGTGATATATTTACTCCGTTGCCCATGCGGGTTTCAATGCGTTGGAAGGACTACCCGCGCCCTAAAAATTAGGATAGGGGAGCATTTGGCCAATATACGCAAGGGTTTTAAAGATCACAGTGTCTCTTGGCATTTTCATCTATGCCACAACAGAGACCCCTCTCTTCTGGAGGTAATAGGCATTGAGGCCTATACTCCCCATTGGAGGGGTAGTGACCTTAAGCGTTCAATATCTCGTAGAGAAACGAGGTGGATTTTCAATTTACAATGCTATCGACCCCTTGGCCTCAATATAGAGTGGGATATAAATTGTTTTATAAACAATAGTTAAGTTTACCACCTATTAGTGTTCCCATGAGTCCTACCTTACATAAATATATTAAAATGTTAACATCACTTCCCAGGGGTCAATTTTGAAGGAGGTAGGCCAACATAATATATATGGGAAGTTTTTTGAATTTTTTTGTGTTCATCCATATGTGTATATATACATATGAGTTTTTAGTATATTTTATGTAAAGTTATTCTCCTCTTCACCACTAGATGGTAGTGTGTACCTATGTAGTGGAATTAACCCTTGACTTTAATATGTGTTGCTAAGAGGCACTCATATGCTCCACTCAGGGGCCCCTTGTCCATTGGGACCCCTGGGATGTGGTATAGTAAAGGGTATATTGTAAATGTTGTCACAAGACATCAGTGGGGGGTTTTCACCCATTGGTGTCTGCGCAATATTTTTAATTCATGTGGTTGCATATATATTGCTATTATAAGTATGTTTCTTGCAGATTGATATGTATGTATATATATATATATATTTTTTCAGTGGTTGCAATCATATGTGTAGAATATGCCTTCCCGTTTTTTATACATATGTTTTATATGTTCATTTTTAAGATGTTTAATTTTGTCAGTTTTTAAATGTTAATTTTATGATTATGACAACGGTAACTATTGTGTCCTAGGCAGCCTCTTTACCTTTGTTATTGAGCGCTCAGGGATTACATTATTCTGACACGGAGCGCCGGAGGTTTTTTTCTTTTTCATTTCCGGCTTCCGGTGTCATCCCTCTGCCATTATAAAAGCGTGGTAAGTGACGTCCGTTCCTTAGCCTCCTTTCCCAGTGGACGCCTCTTACGACGAAACGCAGCGTCGGGTGGAGCTAACGAACGTGACGTCACTACGCTACAGCTGATCGGCACAGACCGCAGCTGAGTACTAGCATTCGTTTCTTTGGAGTTTTGCCGCTCTTGTTTTGAAAACCTGCTGGATGTCATTTTTTACCCAGGATAAATAAAGGGAATCCTATTTTATTAGGAATACTGCACCATGAGGTTTTATTTATTTATTTTTCTTCCATATCAACATTCATTGTGCTGCATGAGCTAATTACATCAGCGGATACCTGGAAGGAGAGCTCTTTTCTTGGAATAAATATCCAGGAGGAGGAGGATATCGTTCGATTCCAGTGTTTCGTGGCTGAATGTCCGGTGGGATCATCATATGAATCTGAGCCCCTATAGATCTCCGTAACAGAGATCTATTATATTTGGTAAGCTGCTATTTCTTCTATAATTCGTTTGAACAAGTTGGATGTGGATATTTCGCCTACAGCTGCTTAGAAGAGTCTGTTATATATACATCAGCAGATGTGGCTTTTTTTGTTTATGAACTTCATTTGGACCTTCTCTCTCTCACATTTTTTTATATATATATATTTTTAATTTGTATTTATTTTTTTATCTGTGCACAGGGGATATTTCAGATATATTGCCGTGTTTTATTTACAGGACTTTTTTTCTGTTTTTGGTGTGTGTGAACACATATGAATTATTAGCACCATGATTGCTTGTTTAAGGGTAGCGCATTTTTATTAATTCTTTTTGCATATAACTTCATCTTTCACATTATGCAAAAACATTGGGCTAACTTTACTGTTTTTTTTTCTTTTAAGCACAAAACTGTTTTTTTCCGTAAAAAACGCGTTGGAAAAATTTCTGCGCAAATACCGTGCAAGATAAAAAGTTGCAACGACCACCATTATATTCTTTAAGGTCTTTGCTAAAAAACATATATAATGTTTTGGGGTTCTATGTAATTTTCTAGCAAACAAATGATGATTTTTACATGTAGGAGAGAAATGTCAGAATTGGCCTGGGTGCTCCAGAACGCCTGAAGGTGCTCCCTGCATGTTGGGCCTCTCTATGTGGCCACGCTGTGTAAAAGTCTCACACATGTGGTATCGCCATACTCGGGAGGAATAGCAGAATGTGTTTTGGGGTGTAATTTGTGGTATGCATATGCTGGGTGTGAGAAATAACCTGCTAATATGAAAATTTTGTGGAAAAAAAAAAAAGAAAAAAAAAATCTTGATTTTGCAAAGGATTGTGGGAAAAAATTACAACTTCAAAAAACTCACAATGCCTCTTTCTAAATACCTTGGAATGTCTTCTTTCCAAAAAGGGGTAATTTGGGGGGTATTTGTACTTTTCTGGCATGTCAGGGTCTCAAGAAATGAGATAGGCCGTCAGTACTTCAGGTGTGATCAATTTTCAGGTATTGGCTCCATAGCTTGTGGACTCTATAACTTTCACAAAGACCAAAAAATATGCACCAATTTGTACTTATTTTTACCAAAGATATATAGCAGTATAAATTTTGGCCAAAATTTATGAAGAAAAAATAATAATTTGCTAAATTTTATAACGGAAACAAAGAAAAATTCATTTTTTTACAAAATTTTCAGTCTTTTTTCTCTTATAGCGCAAAAAATAAAAAACCCAACAGTGATTAAATACCACCAAAAGAAAGCTCTATTTGTGTGAAAAAAAGGACAATAATTTCATATGGGCACAGTGTTGTATGACTGAGTAATTGTCATTCAAAATGTGAGAGCACCGAAAGCTGAAAATTCGTCTGGTTAGGAAGGGGGTTTAAGTGCCCAGTTGTCAAGTGGTTAAAGGTTAATATGCAAGTTATTGTCATAAAAAGTGTTTGGGGACCTGGGTCCTGCCCCAGGGAACCTGTATCAATGCAAAAAAAAGTTTTTCGGGAGCAGTGATTTTAATAATGCTAAAAGTGAAACAATAAAAGTGAAATATTATTTTAAATTTTGTTCCTGGGGGATGTCTATAGTATGCCTGTAAAGTAGCGCATGTTTCCCGTGTTTATAACATTCTCTGCACAAAATTTAATTTCTAAAGGAAAAAAAGTCATTTAAAACTACTCGAACAGAAAGCCCATCCCTAGTGGCCATCCAGAAAAGCTCCAAAACCCGATGAACCCGCGGTATCTGTAAAGTAATTTAACTGAAAATCCTTGGTAAAGGTTGCTGCCAGACGGTGGACCCATTGAAGTTGCAAAGAAAAGAATCCCACATTTTCAAGTCTTCTTTTACACTTTTAGAGATGCAAACATGAGCATAAGGGTTCTTAAAAGCCTTAGTAGCCATAGCAAAACGCCTAGAAAATATTCTAGCTATTGGAATAACCTTAGCTGCGAATGCCTCTTTAACCACTTAAGGACGGCCTCATGCCGATATACATCTGCAGAATGGCACGGCTGGGTCACAGAGCTGAAGAACGGGGAGAGGAGAGTGTAAACAAACCTTTTCCCGTTCTTCTCCGTTGCATGTCAGTGATCGTCTGTTCCCTGTCATCAGAACAGACGATCAGTGACGTGTAACGTGTAGCCACGCCCCCTACAGTAAGAATCACTTCTTAGGGTACACTTAACCCCTACAGCGCCACCTAGTGGTTAACCCCTTCACTGCCAGTGTCATTTTCACAGTAACCAGTGCATTTTTATAGTACTGATCGCTGTGAAAATGACAATGGTCCCAAAAATGTGTCAAAAGTGTCCGATGTGTCCGCCATAATGTCGCAGTACCGAAAAAATCGCTGATCGTCGCCATAACTAGTTAAAAAAAAAAAAAAATGCCATAAAACTATCCCCTATTTTGTAAACGCTATAACTTTTGTGCAAACCAATCAATATTGCGATTTTTTTTTAACCAAAAATATGTAGAAGAATATGTATCGGCCTAAACTGAGGAAAATTTTATTTTTTTATATATTTTTGGGAGATATTTATTATAGCAAAAAGTTAAAAATATTGCATTTTTTTCAAAATTGTCGCTTTATTTTTGTTTATAGCGCAAAAAATAAAAACCGCAAAGGTGATAAAACACCCCCAAAAGAAAGCTCTATTTGTGGGAAAAAAAGGACGCCAATTTTTTTTGGGAGCCACGTCGCACGACCGCGCAATTGTCAGTTAAAGCGCTGCAGTGCCGAATCGCAAAAAGGGGCCTGGTCCTTTAGCTGCATATTGGTCCGGGGCTTAAGTGGTTAACAACACCTTGCGCTTAGACAAGAATAACACGATCATCATTCTCATCCTATGCAATTTATCCCTGGGTAATCTGAATTCCATTAGGGTGAGTGAATCGTGATCCCCAAAAATTCTATAGTGGATGCAGGAAAATCCATCTTTTCTTGCGCAATGGGAATACCGAAGGAATCACAGATACTAAAGAGAAAAAAAATTGCGCTAATGAGTCCAGAATAGAGGAAAAACATTTTGTATAATTTTCCAAAAGTCCAAAAATATTCCAATAGAAAGTGCTGGAGTAGACAAATGCCAAGAAAAAACACGTAAATCCTATATGAACTTATGTGGATATGTGCTTACCAGATAGTAAGCCAAACAGGCAGATGGCTATAACCCAGCCTGGGGCTTTTATTAACACACCAGTGCTAATTTACTCAAAGATGTTGAACTGTAGCAATGGAAGTATGACTCCACAATATGGGTAGGTATATGTATCCAAAATGTTTTAACAAAGGAAAGAAAAAAACATAGCGTAATCCTGCCACATAAAGTAATCCTCAATGGAAAAGTGCTATGTAGTAAGGAAGACGTAACAACACCAAGTGTGTGCTATTTCAATAGAAGTGAGCCACCACCTTATAAGTAATCTCCTTACCAGATAGATGTGATTATAAGCCTTATGCCATGTACACACGATCGATGTTCTCGACGGTGAAAACACCGTCGAGAAAATCTTCGGGAAAAACGAGGTAACGGCTTGGTTCCCTACACACGGCCGTTTTTCCCGACATTTTTTTTCTTGGTCGAGAAAAATGACCGTGTGTGGGCTCCGTGGCAGTGTTTCCCTATGGGAAAACTGCCGCGGAAAAAAACGACGGGAATCACGATGAGAAAAATTAGAGCATGTTCTAATTTTTCTCGTCGTGATTAATGCCGTTTTTCCCGTCGGGAAAAATGACAAAAAGCCCACACACGGTCGTTTTTCTTGTTAAATTGATCGTGTGTACGTGGCATTAATCAATATAGTGAAAAGGGTGAAAAATCCACCACGGAGTGAACCGCCACCTCACAAGTAATCTCCTTACCAGATTACATCAGGTTGTAAGCTAAACAAATCCACTGATGGCAAGAGACAGGTGTACAGATATAGATGTCTCCCTATGGATAAGGCTGCTATACCGTATGAATGTGGCTCCCAGCTTTAACGATATGACTCCAAGGAGCCCACAGGATAATGTACCCAAAAGAAAATAAGGACTGGATAGTGTGATAACATCACTATTTATTAAAAAAGATTAAAATTACACTTACATCAAATAAGCGCAAACAGGACATGTAAGAAAAGCCGGCCGGCTGTAAAGCAAACTCCCGTCCAAATGAGCGTGGTACGCGCTGACGTCACCCCGCTCGTACCGTACCAAGAAACCGTCCTTGAAACCATCAGCAGCCGCGCCATTCAGTGATCTGGGTAATGATCTAACCATGGTTGCATTCTTAGCAATCTCACTGGCATTAAGGCCTTTGCCATTAGCATCGCGGGGTAACGATGGGAGAGAAGCTGCCAATGGCTTCAGAAAAATTCTACTAGCCGGATGGTTCCCATTGCAGTAAAAGCACTCATGCCTATACCTGCAGCTCGATAAGAATTTGCCATGCCCTTCATTAAAGGCAAAACAGAAGCCTTTACGAAAGGCATTCTGCAGGCTAGTCACAGCTCGAGGTGTGAATTGCGGCTTCTGTGGTAGCATGAGGTTCAACCATAAACCCACATCCTTGCAACCCCATTGCAAGGCAGGGTAAATGCTCATTTCTGCCTGAAATTCTCGTCATAAGAGAACCATGCTGAACCACCGAAATGACGGAAAGCTTCAGAAACTATATCCACGTGCTGAAATAGGCCTGAGCATTTCTCAGGAAATTGTTCTCCCAGCACGGCTACATAAATGCAGAAAGCCTGCAACCAATTCTGGAAGGTTTTAGGGACAGCCCTCCGCCTATCTTCTTCAGCTCGTTCTTCTGACTTCCTGTCAGATTTAGCTAGGAATTCTTTGGATGATGGTAATATTGACAGCAGATCAATAAAGTCCCCCCCCCCCAAATTTTCTCTTTGACAGAGTTGGCTAGAGGTGAATTTTCACATGGCATAGGTGCTTTAAAGGAGGACTCCGCAACTATAGAATGGGCGAAGAGCGGAGAATGAATAACACTGTACTATCTGTAGACTTCTCACCATGGGGGGTATCTGTTAAATTTTGCCAAATTGGACAGATATCTAGTAGTGTATTTAGGTTTTGTGCTGCCCTAGGCCTGACTAAACTCGTACACCCCCAATTTAAAAATATGACCCATTCCTTCCTGTCAAGGCCACACCCTTTTTTTTTGATTGGGGACACTAGTTCTTAGGGCCTGGGGGGGGGGGGCAATGGATTCCCTTATTTTGCATAGATTTCCTCTCACTTCCTGTTTGGCTATGGTGCAGGAAGTGACAGGAATGGTAAAAAATAAACTGCAGTGGCTAAAACCCTCCCTCACTCTATCCAAAATGAAAAAGAAAAAAATGTTGCCTACTTTAAACACAAATTTCTGATAATTTTATGGAGAAGACTTATGCCCCATACACACGATCGTTTTTCATGCCGTTAAAAATGCCATTTTCAAAAATGGCCATTAAAAATGATTGTGTGGAGGGGGCGCATGCGCGGCGCGATGCGGAGCGGACGTGTTTGCTGAAAGCTCCGTCTGACCGGCTCTGCCAGGCCTGATTCCCGGGGCTAAACTCGACTATCATCGAGCAACATTTCCCCAGCACCCCTGGGAAACATATTGGTGCATGAATTTTCATAAAAATAAGGGTAAACGCCGCTACAACTACTCCCTTACTGGCTATCTCCTGAGCCTGGAGGAACAAGCAGGGAAGATGTCCCAAAATGGCGCTGGAACGAGAGCTGCCTCTCACAACTCTACACAGAAACAACACCAGCCTGCAAAAGACTGTGAGTACTCCTCTCTATCTAAGGCTGATCTTGATGCAAGCCTCTCTGCTATGTATGATAAATTAGCAGATAAATTTCAGCAGGAACTACATAAATCCACTCATGCCTTATCACAGGAGATTGCCAGTATTGGGGGGCACACTGATGTCCTAGAGACCAAGCACGATGAACTCTCCCTTGCTCACAATGACCTTAGAAGGGATTATGAGACATTAGCGGATAGCTTCTCCTATATGCAGGCACACATAGAGGATTTGGACAATCGAAATCGCAGGAATAATATTAGACTGCGCGGCATTCCTGAATCCATCACTGAATTACTTCCCGCAGTTTCTAGAGTGTTTAATATGCTCCTGCCTGACAAACCTGCCTCAGCTTTTGTCTGCGACAGGATTCATAGAGCTCTTCGCCCCAAACCTCCTCCTGACAAACCTCCACGTTACATAATTTTGTGCCTTAAGGACTTCCTCATCAAAGAGGACATAATGAGGGCCTCCAGAAACACACCTAATATTGAACTGGATGGCTCCAGACTACAAATTTATCCTGACATATCTCCTGCTACCCTGGATCGCAGACGCAGGATGAAAGAAGTTACCACAATCCTACAAACAGCCAGAATTAAATACCGCTGGGGCTTCCCCTTCAAACTGTCTGTGATGCATAATGGTGCTACACATACAATATACAATGTCATTGAAGGAAAAGAACTTCTGGTCAAGCTAGGCCTGCTAGACCCTGAACCCCCCAACCGTCCTCCTGCGACTCCTCGCTCTTCGCCTATTTGGACCACCCCTTCCACCCGTCGTAACCCAAGAGATCAGAGAAGATGGTGAAATTCCCTTCAAGACCAAGATTAATAGACTATAAGTTGATTCCTCTTCTCATCATCCTGTATTATCCCACCATCTCTCCCCCCCCTTTTTTATTTTTTATTTATTTATTTATTTATTTTTTTGCCATATTTTTACCTCCCAGACCTAAAATTTTACATTTTGAGCAATAACTCTATATTCAAGATTACCTGTCTCGCAGACAACCAATATATATGTTCATCATGGTTCTTTCCCCCTTTCCCCTTTCCCCCCCCCTCCCTTCCCCCCTTTTTTTTTGTGTTGTCTCTCCCTCTCCACCTCCTCTTCCGAAAGGATGATGACGGCGTATTTAAACATGCAATAGGGATCTTCCCATGTTTTGGGAGCAGTCTATAGGTAATAGAGTGTCCCTTCCTTCTTGTTTGGCTTTGGGCCTACTTATTATTACGGTTTTATTTTTACGCTTTGTTTGCCCTCGATCTCTAACCCTTATTTTGCACACAGCAGATATAGGAAATTTTTCATATCCTGGCTCATCCGCTGCTGCTGGTTTGTCCCCACGCTCTCGTCCGTGGCCCGGTGTGGCCTCCCCCTTGCGTGGGTGGCGGTGCTGGGCCTTGGTTGTGAGTTTTGGACTTTATTGTCCCTCTTCACAAATTTTTTGGTCATTGGGCCTCCGGTCCTCTGACCCCCTTTTATTTTTTCTCTATATGTTATCAGTTATTCACATTGCTTACTATGTTTCTAGAAAACGCTATGGAAGATTCAATCGCAAATGGTCGGTTATCATCCCGCTACCTAACCCTTCTTTGAAATTTTTCAGAGTATGTTGTATTGCTCAAATAGCACTTTTTTGTACTAGATCTTTCATCGAAATTCTCTACAGTTTCGTTACTGTTGCTAGACACTTGAAGATATTCGTATTACTGCTATATGTATGCCTTCCTTTTACATTTCATAACTATGCCCTTCATAACCTTGCTCTGTATGTTGTTATACACTGTGATGTCATACACTTCCCTACAATACCTACTTCCACTATCCAATTCTCATACAGCACTATTTCTATATTCTCCCCAGCACTCAGCACACACACCCCCTCTGCCAATGGGTCTTAAAATCCTTTCCCACAACATCCATGGGTTTAACTCTAAACACAAACGCAAAAAAGCTTTCAAGCACTATAAAAGATTAGGTGCTGACATCATCCTTCTCCAAGAAACCCATTTCTCCACAGAAAACCACCCTAATTACTTTGACAAAACATATAGTGAACACTTCTTTACCAGTTTCTCTAATAAATCGAAAGGGGTTGCAGTCTTCATCCGTAACTCTATCATCTTTGACATACAAAGGATATATAGAGACACAGAAAGCCGCTTCATCATCCTAAAAGGCACTATAAACAAACGATCGATCACGATCGCCTCCATCTATGCACCTAATGAAGCACACTCTACTTTTTTTAATTCTTTTTTTGACACTCTCGACCAATATAGCTCCCCTCACATGGTGCTAGGGGGCGACTTCAATTTAGCGGCACACCCCTTCCTAGATAGGAGCAAAGTGACTCCCTCCACAAAAGCATTCTCCAGATCAATGAACCGCACACTTAATAAACTCCAACTGATTGACTCGTGGAGATCCCACAACGTTGGCATAAAGGCCTACACCCACTATTCCCACCCACATGACAGTTATGCCAGACTCGATTATATATTCTGCACCCCTATTCTTCTTGCGAACTCTTCGAGAGCTCTAATTCACCCTTGTCCCTGGTCTGACCATGACATGGTTGAATTTGACACTTCTCATGTGGGGCTCGTCCCCTCTGCATTTAATTGGCGTCTCAATGACTCACTTCTATCAGACCCACACATACTTCAAGACATAAACTTTCACATTGAAGATTATTTTGCTAATAACTATACCGAAGACATTGCTCCTACTACACTCTGGTCTGCACACAAGGCAGTCCTGAGAGGACACCTGATTAGCATTGCTGCAGCCAAGAATAAAGCTAAACTTACAGAAATTAAATCGCTAACTAGAGACTTGGATCTCTTATACAACAAACTTAGCCAATCTTCATCTCCATCCCCTGATATCACCAAACAAATCCTCTCTAAACGCCAATCCTTAGACACGATCCTCTCATCAGACACTGAGAAATCCCTTAGATTTTCTAAAGCTAAATTCTTGTTACAGAGCAACACCACATCTAAAATGTTTGCTCGCAAACTCAACCAGGAACATAACCCCCCCCCCCCACACATACAAACTGCGTAATCATAAGGGCAACCTGGTTACACATCCCTGTGATGTTTTAGACATTTTCTCCTCCTTCTATAAAAATCTCCTTTCAGGGCCTCAGACGCATCCTTCTTCCTCCGCCCTTAATTGGCTAGATAATTTACACCTTCCCTCCCTCAATGATCAACAAACTTCCATTCTCAACAATCCTTGCACGGATCTAGAGATTACGAACATCATTAAATCACTTAAGACTTCGACAGCGCCAGGCCCTGACGGCTTCTCCACATTGTACTACAAAAAATTTGCACCCCTCTTAGCTCCTAGACTAACTAAATTATTCAATCATATTCTCACTGGCGGACATTTCCCTGAGGACATGCTCCTTGCGAATCTGTCTCTGATTCCTAAACCTCTTAAAGATCATTCCCTTCCCCAAAATTTTCGCCCAATTTCGGTTCTTTTTTTTTTTTTTTTCCAAAAACAGTTTATTGAAATGTAAAAAGCATTTACAGATATCTTGAACAATAGTAGTACAATAAGGTATTAATACAACCACAAAACATGGATGAATAACATGTGTCACATACAATTCAACTTGCGGGTAGTGAAAATGAAATGGCTATGTGCATCCTTCATGAACTAGGCCGTGTTGGGGTGGGCTACCTTAATTCAAGGTAGTTGTGGGGTCTAGTCAAAGTCCACTACCATTGACGGGGATAGATCTTGTTGGTAGGTTAGAGCTAGGTAGGTTCACGGATGCCGTTATGGACTTTTGGTCTGTGTGGGAGGGAAAGGCCAACAGGTGCAATATGGCAGAAAGGGAGGGAAGGAGCTATAAACAGGTTTATTTCGTTGAGAGTGTATGAATGCGGGAGTGTAGGCTGGAGCTATGTTAGTGGTTGTATTGTACAGAAGCTTGTGGATGAGAAAGTAGGAGGGGGTAAGTGGTGGAAGGAGAAGGGGTGGGGTGGGGATCGAGGGGAGGGGAGTGAGGCAGGAAGGGATGGCGTTGGCAGGGGGTCCGTCTCTGACTTCCCCGACCCCTTGGGGTGTTCAAGGGGCGTGTTATGAGAAACTAGGGGCGGATCTGTATAGGGGGAGATATAGGAGGAGAGAGGTGTCTTTGTAAGGTTTAGGGTTAAGGGGAGATCCTGGCACGTCGTAGATTTTTAATGACAATTCTCAGAGGAGTAATTTATCCTTTGTCAGGGTTCAGGGAGTTTGCAAATTCTGGGGTCGTTTTATAGTGTAACCAGCAGGCCCATTTTTTACTAAATGATGACGGAGTCTCTCTTGCAATATGTATAAGATTTTCCATTTCCTCAATTTTGCATATTCTGTTAAACCATTCTTTTATGGTTGGTTGGTGAGTCGATTTCCAGTGTATAGGGATACACTGCTTTGCCGCATTGATCATGTGCATTGCTAGGGATTTGTGATAGGAATTGTGCGACAGGGGTGAATGGTGTAGAAGGAATTGAGAAGGGGAAAGGTCCAAATGATATGAGGTGACTCGAGAGGTTATATGGCATACCTTTTCCCAGAAGTCTTTTAGAGATGGACAGGACCACCAGATATGGAGAAGGGTTCCCCTTTCCCGGAGACATCTCCAGCAAACCTCTGGGATTGTGGGATTATATTTATGCAGAAGGGTGGGCGTGCGGTACCATCTAGATTGGATCTTAAAGCCGTTTTCCTGGGTCGACACATTCGTCGACCCTTTATGTATGTTGAGGAAAATTAGTTCCCATTGTTCCGCTGAAAGAGATACCGAGAGGTCTGACTCCCAGTTCTTACAGGCTAAGGTCTCGTTAGCTTTCATCTCGGCGAAGAGGAGTTCATGTGTGGTAGAAACTAGATGAGATTGGGGTGTCGTTTGGATACATAGCTTTTCGAAAGGGGTGAGTTCTCTGGAGCATTGTATATTCTTGTTAAGGGATTTTAGAAAATGAGCAATTAAAATATATGTCCAAGGGGGAATGGGTGGCTTGTTTAGTTGGGAGGAGAGTTGGGATGTAGACAATAGTTTGCCCCGGAGGAAGAACTGATGTGATCTAATTGGGCTCTGTGTCCAGTTATCGGTAAGAAACTTTGCGTGCATACCTGGTGGGAACCCAGGGTTCATTTTTACAGGTGTCAGTGGGCCGGGAATCGAAGATATGGGTGATCGGTAGCAAAGCTTTTTGAAGCATTGCAAGGTTGGGCCTATAAGTGGGTGTACGTGTAATTCAGAGGGGACGTGGGGTGAGAGTAACCATGGGAGAGACTCCAAAGGGAGAGCAGAAAAAGATGCTTCTAGGGAAACCCAATCTTTGTGGAGAGATTGAGTATTCCAGTCCACTATCCTGGTAAGGTGTGTAGCAGTGTAATAATTGAGAAGGTTGGGGAGGCCTATGCCCCCAAGTCTTTTAGGTCGGGTGAGCTGCGTAAAGCTGATTCTGGGTCTACGGTTCCCCCATAAGAATTTAGTGCATATGTTTCTATAAGATTTAAAAAAGGCCGGAGGTATATGTATAGGGATCGCCTGCAATATATAGAGTATTCTCGGGAGGGCATTCATTTTGAGGATCGCCGCTCTGCCAAACCAAGAGAAAAGCGGTTTGTTCCATGTTTCAAGATCAGAGGATATTCTGTGTAGGATAGGAACATGGTTTTTAGCGTAGAGGTTTGAGAGTTTGGAAGGGAGTTGTATCCCTAGGTATGTGATGGAATCATGTTTCCATTGGAACGGGAAGTTAGCCTTACATTGATCAACTATGTGTTGAGGTAATGTTATATTAAGGGCAAAGGATTTCGAGAAATTAATTTTAAGGTGGGAGAGGAACTGAAATTGTTTAAATTCAGAAAGAAGGTTTGGTAGGGAGATCAGTGGGTTCGACAGGAACAACAAAATATCGTCTGCGAAAGCAGCGTATTTATATTCTCTTTTGGAGGAACTTATACCTTGGATATCTGGGTTGTATGTCAGTTTACGGAGGAATGGTTCAAGTGTGAGTACAAAGAGGATGGGGGACAGGGGGCAGCCCTGTCTTGTGCCATTTCCGATGGGAAAGGCGTCCGACAGAGTATTGTTGACCCGTACCTTAGCAGATGGTCCCGTGTATAGTGACAGGATTAGGCCTAACATATATGGGCCCAATCCTATGGCCCTCAGAACCGCTGTCATATAGTCCCAAGCTACTCTGTCGAACGCCTTCTCCGCATCGAGTGACAAAAACAGGCCTTTTTGGGTTGTCTGTGTCATAAGGTGGTGTAAGTTTATTGCTTTAACAGTGTTGTCCCTGGCTTCACGTCCAGGGATAAAGCCGGTCTGGTCATGAGAGATTAAGGAAGGGAGAAGCGGTAAGAGTCTGTTTGCCAAAATCTTAGAAAAGATTTTGACATCTACATTCAATAATGAGATTGGTCTATAATTTCCCGTTTGGGTGGGGTCCTTATCTTCTTTGGGGATAACAACGATATGTGCTTCTAACATTTCGCTTTTGAAAGGATTTGTGGGAGAGAGTGTATTGAAGGCGTCAAGGAAGGGTTGTTGAAGAAGGTCTGAGAATGTCTTGAAATATACGGCGGAAAGACCATCAGGTCCCGGGCTCTTACCAGGCTTAAGTTGTTTTAAAGCTTTTTTCCATTCCTGAATAGAGATCGGGGATTCCAGAATCGTGGTGGTGTCAGTGGGGAGCTTTCCTGGAGCAAATTGGTCTAAGAACGAGTTAATATCATTGGGTCTGTCATTCGATAAGGTAGTAGGGGGTTCGGATTTATCTAGATTATATAGGGACGAGTAGTACTTCTCAAACTCTCTGGCTATGTCATTGTTATTCGTGAGAGTCTTACCCGTGGGGGATTGAATGTGGTGTATCGTATTAGCAGCCCTTTTCTTGCGTAAGGCTTGAGCAAGAAGATGGCCACTTTTGTTGCCGAATTCGTAAAAAAGTTTCTGAGATAGAGTGTATTTCTTCCTGAGGTGATGGCCCAATTCTTCCTGAATGAGTGTACGAGTCTCTAGTAGTTCTACGAGGGTTTGCTGGGCCAGGTTTCGTTTGTGTAGTGCTTCTAGTTTATTAAGTTTGGAAAAGAGATCAGCCAGTTTGGCCCGTTTTTCCTTTCTAATTGCGGCCCCCAGGGAAATCAATTTCCCTCGGACAACACATTTGTGAGCCGCCCACTGAGTAAGTTTAGAAATGTCCGGGGTGTTGTTCTCAGTGAAATAATTGCTTAGGCAAGTTTGAATCTCTAATTCTTTGGTTTTGTCTGTCAGGATGGAAGGGTCTAGTCTCCAAATTTGCGAGCGGTATACTTTTTCAGGGAAAGTGAGGGTCATTGAGATAGGGTGGTGGTCCGAGAAGGTCATCGGTTCGACGGTTGCTGCTTTCAGGGACGGGAGATCCTGTTGGGTAAGAAATATGTAGTCTAGTCGTGAATATTTGTTATGTGGGGCGGAGAAGAATGTAAAATCCTTTACGTTCGGGTGTAAGGTGCGCCATGTGTCGTGTAGCAAGAGTTCTTGGAAACATTTTCTGATTTGTCGGAGCGCCCTGTATGGTAGGTGGGATTTCCCCGACGAGGTGTCTAAAAGGGGGTTCAGGGGTACATTGAGATCCCCTCCCAGTATAAGAATACCCTCTTGGAAATTGGTTAGGTGTCTTGTTACAGCCCTAAAAAAGGGAACTTGGGACGAGTTGGGGCTGTATATGTTAGCCAAAGTGATTGGTTTGTTCCTGAGTGTCCCTTTTAGGAAGATATACCTGCCTAGTTCGTCAAGGTGAGTGTCTGTAATTTGGATGGGAAGGTTTTTGGAAATGATTATGGAGACTCCTTTGGATTTCGAGATAGGTGAGGTGGCATGGAAACTATGGGGGAAGAGGCGATTAGTCATGTTGGGAACTGATTTCTTACAAAAGTGGGTTTCCTGTAAGAAGATTATGTCAGCTTTCATGCTGCGCATGAGGGAAAAGAGTTGTGTTCGCTTTTCAGGTATGTTCAGTCCTTTGGCGTTAAGGGAGACTACCTTTAGGGACAGGTTGGCGCCTCGGACATTATCGGGGCTCATGTTGGTAGTAGAGGTTTAAGCGAGTGGGGGGCGGGAGGATATGGGGAAGTCAGAGATGGGAGGAAAAGAAAGGGGGGGGGGTTATGCGGATGGGGAGAAGGGAAGATGTGGGGTAGGTGAGGTTAGGACGTTGAGGAGGAAGATAACCAGGGAGGAAGGAGGGGACAGGTAGGGGGATGGGGTATTATACCGGGTGTGGGACTTGACCTGCAAGCCCACCAATTAGGAGTGGGGGTACCGGTGAGGTTCAGCGGTGTCTACCAGAGTCCGCTGTGTGTGAGAGCGGTAGGTGGAGTTCAACTAGAGAGAGGTGAGGTCTGCGTCTCTCTATGAGGTCTTAAGGATAACAGACGCTGCTGATTGTTAGCGTCATCTATGGCTCATTTTGGTGTCAGAGGAGTAATCTTGTTGTGTAGATGACGGACAGGTCATCCTATAAGGACATGGTGAGAGGGTGATTCGTAGGTGACTTCAGGGCTGTGTGTAACGGCTTATTCTCATAAAGCATGAAGGCTGTGGAGTTGTAAGGGCATTTATTCGGCAATTAGAGGAGGATGTTTAGCATTGTGTAATCTGGGGGTTTGTGTGGAAGAGGGGGATAAGAAATTAAGTGTATTGCTCAAATTTCAGATGTCACATGACAGAGAATAGGGGGCATATACTTTGGTTTAGAGGAATATGCAGGGAACAGAGTCAGTAACATGGTGAATTAGTTAAAACAGAACAGAACAGAACGTACAGCTTGCGTTACCGTGAACAAGTATGCATCTGCAGTTATGGCTGACATCAAAAATCCAAATATGGATAACATAGCAAACAAAACATAGTAAACAAAAACATAGTAAACAAAATCATACCCAGGGGTTAAGGGCAGGCTGTCTAAATCCGAGGGGGGCACGCCCATTCCCAAACCTGAGAATGGATTCTACCCGACATCCACGTAGGCCACACACCTGTGCATGTCCCCCTCGGATCCCCGACCACCCTCAGTGCTGTAAAGCAGAAAATTCAGGAGCTAGGAGCTAGTAGGGCCTGTGGGGAGAAAGACAGCACATAATGCAATCGGGGGATTATATATCGACATGTCATTAGCTGCATTGGAGTAGATAGGAGAATGTAGGAAGAAGGCTTCAATAGAAAAAGGGTACAGCCGATGAGCAAGAATGAATACAGTGTGAGGAGAAGGAGGAAAAGACAATCAGTGCGGGAGAAGGTAGTCTCTGACCCGACATAAGGAAGTTAGGGCGACCGGGGAAACCTTCGGGAGTTGTCCAAGAGGGAAAGAGGGTACCAACCGTTCTGCCAGTGTTCCCTAGGGATTGCTGTATAAAGTTACCTGCGAATTGGAGTGGTCCAGAGTCCAGCTGTGAGGTGGAAACAGAAGGACGGTATTCATGTTTCTTGTTAGGCGATGCGTGCTTTGCGGGGCACTGGAGAAGCCGTCTGGCTACCATTACGCGGGGCTCTTTGATCCTTTGAAGGAGTGTGGGGAGGAGGTGGGTGAGAGCGTCGGCGGCCGATACTAAAGTTGCCTGCTTCTGCGATACCTTCCATGGAGGTGACTCTTCTGAGTGGCGGTATACGGAAGTCGCTGTACCAGTCTGGTACTTCCACATACGGTATCTCCATGGCCGTGCAGAAGTGGTCTAAATCCTCCGGGACTTTTAGATTGGCTGTGCGGCCTTGGTGAGTTGCTGTCAGGCAGAAGGGGAACTTCCATCGGTAGATTATGGATCTGGCCCTCAGTGTTTCCAGGAGGGGACGTAGCTCGCGTCTGCGCTGCAGGGTGATGTTAGATAGGTCCTGGTAGATTCTGATATCCGTTCCCTGGAAAGACAGTTGGTTGCGGTGTCTGGCCTTGCGTAATATTTCCTCCTTCAAGGGAAAGTCTGTGAGGCAGCAGACTGCATCCCGTGGGGGATCTGTGTCCCTTCCCCGCGGGCGCAGTGCCCTGTGGAGCCGTTCGAACGCGATCGGGGTATCAGGGGCTCTTTCAAGTAGATCGTTAAAGATGGTAGTTACTGCCACTGGGAGCTGGCTGGCATCGATCATTTCTGGAATACCCCTCACTCTAAGGTTGTGACGCCTTCCGCGATTATCTAAATCTTCCATGTGGCGATTGATCTCCCTGAGGTGGATCGCATGCGACTCTGTTACCTGTTGAACGTGACAAATCGCTGTGTCTTGGCGGGCTTGAGCGTATTCCACCTCTTCCACCCTAAGCGTCATGGCGTGTATGTCCGACCTCATGTCCAAGATGGCCGCCATGAGGGTGTTTTTAATATCCGTAGCGACGCTGTGCAGGTCATTAAGGCTCACTGCCGGGGGGTGAGTCATCCCCGTTGCCAGACCTGGGGATCTCTGCTCCTCGGGTCGCTGCGGGCTGGAGCTCTGGGCGCGTGGCGCTTGGGAGGAGGCTGCTTGCGAGGCCTGCATCCTGGCCGTAGGCCGTGACCGGAATATCTCGGGGATTTGCTGACTCAGCGGGGTGTCGGTGTTCAGCGGGGATCGGGAACGGGTTGCCGAGGCACTGCGAGCGGTTCTCACCATGTCCGGTGGAGCAGGTAAGCTGATAAGCTGAAGTTGCTGGACCTCGGGACGGGAGCTCGCACACTACACGTCCATCCTGGAACGGCACCAGACCACGCCCCCCCAATTTCGGTTCTTAATAACGATCTGAAAATCTTTGGCCGACTTTTAGCTGATAGATTGGCATCTGTTATCGCTTCCCTTATCCATATCGACCAATCTGGGTTTATCCCTGGCCGTCAAATCACAGATAACATCCGACTTGTTACTAACATCATTCAAGATGCTAATCTTTTCTCTAACCCACTATGCCTTCTTAGCCTTGACATCCATAAGGCATTTGATAGTGTGAACTGGTCCTATCTTAATTATCTTCTCCCTAAATTTGGCATCACAGACAGATTTATCCATGGATTTAATGCCCTCTATCACCTCCCCCATACCAGAATTAAAATCCCAGGCCATAACTCAGATTTTTTTCCCTTAAGTAGAGGTACCAGACAAGGCTGCCCCCTCTCCCCTCTTTTATTTGCCCTGGCTATTGAACCTCTAGCACAAGCTATTAGAAACAACCCAAATATCAAAGGGTATATCAAGGGCCAGTACGAATCCAAAATTAGCCTTTATGCTGATGATGCTCTGGTGTTTTTATCAAGTCCCTTAACGTCTTTACCAAACCTCATCTCTGAACTTAAATCTTTCCACATCATCTCTGGTTTGGGTATCAACATTAATAAGTGCTCTGCTCTCCCTATCAACCTCGACCCTAACCTTACCACTACTCTACAAAAAAACTTCAACTTCATATGGTGCTATAAATCTTTTTTTAGGTACCTTGGGGTCCACATCACCTCCCATCATAAAACCTTATATACTACCAACTTCACCCCTCTATTCCAACAGATAAGCTCTCTACTCAAAATATGGTCCATATACCACATTTCCCTCCTTGGAAGGATTTGCGCCTTTAAAATGACCCTCCTTCTAAAATTATTATATTTTTTTAGAGCTTTACCTATCAATGTCCCTAAAACAAGAATTGAATCTCTTCAAAGGGAGATCAACAAATTCATCTGGTCTTCAAAAAAACCAAGATGTGGCTACCCACTCATGTTCAGACCCCAAAATAAGGGCGGCCTAGGCATCCCCAATATCTGGCACTATTTCATTGCTACTAAGCTCTCACAGATAGCCCAATGGCATGCTCCCACCTTAAACCTCCCTTGGCATATTTTCAAATCTTTTTCTATTACCCCATACCATCTCCAAGGAATTATTTGGTCTAATTTTATTCTCCACCAAAAACTTCTCAAATCTAATCTTATAGTGGCCCATCTCCTTCGATTATGGCTCGTCCTCACTAAAACCCTCAAACTCTCTTCTGACACACCCCCTCTTGCTTCCTTCTTGGGGGACCCTAGGCTTATACAGAACTTGAACAACATGCATTCGTTCCCCCTATGGCGAAATAACAATTTGTCCTCCCTAAAAGCATTGTCCTCTAACAATACTTTCCTCACGTTCTCTGCACTCCAATCTAAATACAATCTTCCTTCCTCGGAACTCACAAACTATATTCAAATTAAAAACTTCTTCAATGAGCATTATTCTTTAACTATACGTCCTCCTACGACGATTTTTGAACACATCTGCATACACTCCTCAAGAGATAAAGGCTTAATCTCCACACTTTACAAAGACCTTAACAGTACCTCATTGCCTGAAAAATCGACCCAAATGCTACACTGGGAATCCGAACTAGGCTGCAATATTCCCATAGATACATGGAACACTATGTCTGAGAATCTCCGCAAATGTAATATAGCTCCAGCATACAGAGAATCCCCTATGAAACTATTTTCTAGACTATATCTAACCCCTGATAAGATCCACTCTTTCTATTCATCTGCTTCTCCATACTGCTTCAGGGGTTGCTCAGAAATTGGTACATACACTCATATTTTCTGGAGCTGTAGATGCCTGGAGGCAGTGTGGCGACAGGCAGAACTGAAAATAGAATCCATGATTAAAAAAAAAATCTCCCTCTCCCCACAAATATGTATTCTTTATGCTAATATCCCTGATATCCCCCCTCCCTGTGTTAGACTGATTCACTCATTAGTAAGCTCAATCCAATGGATGATTGCCCTCAACTGGAGATCCAACAATCTCCCCTGGTCCCAGGTAATATCCAGAATGAGAAATATTCAGTTATCCGAAAGAATTCATCACACACTATTTGATAGCATCCCCACCTTTAATTCGAAATGGATGTTCTGGTCCAATGAATGATCCATATGCCTCCCGGATCTTTTGTATATTTTTATGTGCTGACCTTTTCTGGGTTCCCACACTCCCCATGACACCTCCTACTCTGAATGGTATCAACTCCAACTGGCACCCTTTCCACATATTGACATATTATCTTATCTTCTGCTCTTACTTGAACCATTAGTTAATCACCATTGTTTAACTTGTACTGCTTTATATCTTCTTCTGAAGAATATCCTCGCAACTCTGTAACGTATTTTTCTTTCAAATCTTCCAAATAAAACTTTTGTAAACAAAAAAAAAAATGATTGTGTGTATGCTCCAGAGCATTTTTAACGACGTGAAAAACGGCCATTAAAAATTTCGAACATGCTCTCTTTTTTCACGTCGTTTTTCATGTCGTTTTTTTTAACGACATGAAAAACGATAGTGTGTATGCTTTAATGACATGAAAAAAACGCGCATGCTCAGAATCAAGTATGAGACGGGAGCGCTCGTTTTGGTAAAGCTAGCGCTGGAAATAGATATGGCACATTCGTCACCGTTGAATTAATAGCATTGTTTTAATGCTGCGCATTCCGTTCTTCTTTTGAGAATGCTTCAACAATTACCTTCTTTTGATAATGACATTGAGAGTTATGCCAAACTTGTTTCTGAAGTAATTTCTAATTGTTTTAATGATAGTAAAATATTATTTTCAAGCCACATCTCCCTCATAAATTCATAAATAAATGTAAAGATCTTTTTTTTGTTTTTTGTTCTTTTTGCAGTTTATTTTAGTAATTAAGTTAGCTTCTTAATTTTTTGGGGCCTTTTTTTTTTGTCCTTAACTAATTTTTGTGTACAGTTCCCACACCAACCTTCAAATTTTGTCTCATTTTGCCTCAAGGAGGTTTGTGTCCCTTGTTAATAACAATAATATTATTTGAAATGTCCCTGCCTACTCCCTGGCAAACTCTCTTTTGAACTACAAATCACATAGTCAAGTATTTTAAGCCAAAAAAAAGTATCCTTTATTTAGGAACATAACAAATTAAAGGGGATGGCAGCACTGGAGAGCCTGCTTGCATTTGTGCATCCCTTGGACCCCACAACAAGCATCCAAGATGTGAAAACCAAACTAGTGATGGAAAGAAATCAAAAAGGAGCCCAATCTTGGCTTGAACTCCCAGAGGTCAGGAACCGCAGCAGATAAGTCATATATGTCCCCAGTCTGTGGTACTACAGCAGGCATTATTTTTTCCTCTTCCTTGTAGCCTTCTCTCCAGCCTTCTCTGCAGCCTTCTCTGCAGCCTTGGTTGGTTTCTTCCTCGGAGGCTGGGGATCAGGAGGAGAGGTTGTGGCAGGAGGAGTAGTAGGAGGAGGAGGAGGAGGTGGAGGAGTAGGGACAACCTCCGTGATGTCGGTGAACTTGGTGAGTTCACCGAGCAATCCCTTGTTAATAACCTTCAGGAGAAGGGTCTCACTATACAGCTTTTGCCGCAGGTCCATTTGGCCTAGCTTTTGGGCCAGGACTGCGGCAAAGCCCTCCTCAGCAGAGGGTGCCTCTCGGAGGGCCGCAGTAGCCTCTTTTAGGAAGGCTCTTGTTTCCTCCTCCACCTGCCTACCTCTCCTTGGCCCTCGTGGTTTCATTATCAGGGGAGGCATCTGGGCTCTTGTGCTGGGCCCAGCCTCCTCCTGGGTGCCACTTGGCCCTGCCTCCTCCTGGTCCCCAACATCACCCTCTTCCTGGCTCTGCCCTGGCTGTAAAAAAAAAAAGGACTTTATTATTGTTTTGCCAACATGAATCACACACATTGTTCACCTCCAGACATTTAGGAATTGAATCTGAAAATTTCGAAAAGTCTCACAGATTCCGCCTCCTGATATTGTTGCCTTGTCCACATCAAAATTGACCCCTACTGTATCTTGGTCTTTAAATCCTTTATTTTTCTAACATGAAATACCTAACAATACTAACATCAATTTAAATTCATCACTTTTGTAACATATAAATGGAGATATCAATACTTTACCTGGCTCCATATATCCAAATCTGCCTCCTCAAGGGCCTGATCTTGATCCTCAGAGGAAGCCAGAGCAGGGTTGCCAGGAAGGCTGGAGGGCTGGCTGCAAGGAAGGCTGGAGGTTTGGCTTCAAGGAAGGCTGGATTGACCTCTGGGGGGAAGGGTGGAGAGAGATTCCCGCACTTCCAGCTGGTCATCCAGAAAAGATAGCTTGCTGTAGTACCACAGACTGGGTTTATAAACCTTATCTGCTGCAGCACCTGACCTCTGGGACTTCAGGACCATATTCCTCTGGGTTCTGTATGTCCCCCTGATGGTAGCAATTTTGGTTTTCACATCTTGGAGAGTTGTTGTGGGTATCTGGGTTTGGACAAATGCAAGCAGGCTCTCCGGTGCTGCTGTCCTGGCCGTTTTGTTTTTATTGGACCCACTTTTGGTCTGCCACAGGATAGGGAGTTCTTTCCATTTGTCAATGAACTCCCCCATGAATTCCAGGTTTTTGAAACTATTCATTCTCTCTGTAAAATCAAGAACACAGAAAATACATATTTTTCAGGCAACATTCATCAAATCAGCATTTTGGACAGATTTAAAAGCCCCAAATCTCCTCCTCTGCGGAAACCCAAATCCTTAAAATGTTATGTACCTTGGTCAACACGTTCGTTGCGAACTCCCTCTCCCGCCAAATGAACGTATTTTCGACACATGGATCTGCACTTGATATACACTGTGCATGCGTGAAACTCCGCACGCTTTCCCCGCCCCTGACATTCGATATTGTACTTTTCCCGCCCCTTCTCGCTCGTCGTAGTGCTTAGCAACATGGCAGAGACACAGGTGGCTGAGATTACCTCTACAGAGAATGAAATTCCTGAGGAGCCCAAATCCCGATCCAGGAGATATAAGGCATCCAACATGTCATTTGAGGAAATGGTGGAGATGGTCGCCATTTTGAAGTGGGAGGATTATGATGCCAAGCATGGGCCGAATAAAAGGCCTAATCTGGTCAAGTCAAATATTATGGCCAAAGTGGTCAAAAGTCTTCACCAAAAATTCGGGGTGTGCAGAACGAAGGAACAGCTCAGAAAACGATGGTCTGATCTGAAGTTGCGGGAGCCCGACCAATACAAACGAATCAAGAAAGTTATATGAAAAAGTAAGTATTTTTTTGCTATTTTCCCTGCTTGAGATTATTACTTGTATTATGTCGTGTATTTTTGTCTTTGATATAGTACAGTGAAAGATACCATCTTTCTTGTTCGTCCGCAAAGTAAACGGACGTATTAAACCTTTTTCTCCGTACAGTTCATCAAACAATGTTTTAGGATCATCCAGTGTGAACACCCATTTATTTATTTTTATTTGGGGTAGCAAATTTGGTAAACAATTATTTTTGGGGATCAAATCCAAAGGACAATTTTTATTAAAATAAAGGATATGCATGGTAATGTTAAGGGAGAGAATGCTCAGCAGCTGATGAAACATCTGAACGCAGTAGTACAAGTGTGGGCCAAAAGCCCCAAAGTTTGAGGGTGTCACACACAGGTGATCCTGTGTATATACTTTGGGGTGTTACAATGTGTCAAACTTTGGTTAAAAAAGTATATGCTATGTTTTTGGCTATGTATCCAATCATGTGTTCCGGTAGTCACTGAGGGTACATTGAAAAATGGACCACGCTTCAAAATAATGTTTCCAAATTATTTGTTCATGGTTTAGTTTTCTCCAAAAAATCTTCGTTACTAAACTATACCTTTTCTTGCAATCTCCATAGGGCTTCAAAAAGCTACGTCAGATGAGCCTCTAAATCCAACACCTTCAACAATACCCCCAGACCCACATGATGGAGAGGAACATGAGGTTGTGGAAGTGGAAAGTGGCACCTCAACAGTTCAGTGTCAAACCAGACAGATGCAGGTTAATAGATGTAGGCCTACATATTCTATACTACATGTTTTTTTTTTTTATGTAGGTGCAGTTCTGGCCGAAGACCCCAAAAATTTTACACATCACAGTGCCCAGATCCTGATCCAATACCTGATTGTCTGCTGTCGTGACCTTAAAAAATTAAAGGGAGACTTGATAGAGATCAGGGAAAATACCAAGCGGGTGGAGGAAAGGCTACAAAAGATCATGGCTGTGCTTGGGCGTGTCTAATGTTTTTAAAAAAAATAACGTTGAACTTGCTGTGTTTTGGCAGGTATGTTTTTCATTGAACCTTTTAGGACTAGTACATGTTTATTTTTTCACTATATTTTTAAAGATCTTTTTTGTATGCATGGCTGTTCATGCGTTTTAACAAGCAAAAAATGTTTGGGACATCTACATTTAAAAGGAATTGTCCAAAAAAATAAAAATAAATGGTATTTTGTTATCAAGAAGTTGTGGCTTCATTATGTAAATGTTGTGCAAAGTGAACTAATCAATGTTTTGTGTTTACACTGACAATGAAGGCTAATTAAGAATGCACAATACACATGGCAATACAAGTGCACTAGGTAAACCTACGAGAAACATAAACCATTATTAAATTAAAACACCAAACCAATCTTTGTGAAAAATAAAGTTTTATTTTTCTAAATTAAAAGGTTAAAAGTCATCAGGCATTTCAATGGCCCCCCTACCCACAAAATAATCCACATATTTGTCACGGACCTCACGTCCGGTTTGGGGGGCCAAGCCTGGACGGCCAGCTTCCAGGGCCACAAGATGGTCTGCTTCCATTAATGAGGCCTCAGGCCCAGTCAAAGTCAGATAATTTGTGGAATGCACCCGGAGATAATTATGTAGCACACAGCAAGCCATTACAACATGGTTCCATTTGTAAGGGGCAAGGTGGATGGAGGTGAGGAACAGGCGGAAGCGGCTGGCCATGATGCCAAAGGCATTTTCCACCACCCTTCTTGCTCTGGCCAGCCGATAGTTGTACACCCTCCTCTCAGGGGTGAGGGTGCGTTGCGGGAATGGCCTCATCAAATGGGGACCCAGGCCAAACGCCTCATCCGCCACAAACACAAATGGGAGTCCCTCCACATTCTGCTCTGCTGGTGGCAAGGCCAGCTGATCCAAAAGGAGCCGTTCCCCAAACTCCGTCTGTGCAAAAACTCCTCCATCAGACATCCAGCCATTCTTGCCAACGTCCACATAGAGGAATTCGTAGGTGGCTGACACCACTGCCATCATCACGATGCTGTGGAACCCCTTATAATTGTAATAAAAGGATCCCGAATGGGGTGGTGGGACGACCCGAACATGTTTGCCGTCGATGGCCCCTCCACAGTTTAGAAAGTTCCATCGTTGGGCAAACTCCGATGCCACATTCTGCCATTCATGTGGCGTAGAAGGGAACTGTGGAATGAAATCCAAAATAAATTAATACTTTGAGACAGAAACATTGAAAGCAGATTTAAGAAAAGCATTCATGGCCAGCATTGGGAGAAACCAAAAAATGTAAACATTATTAGTAAGCAACAACAAACCAAAAAAAAAAAACACAAAATAAAATGGGGGGGGGGGTTAAAGATGAGTTGGGGAGATCACAAATGAAGGCTGCAGCACTCTATATGAATTAGTGAAAAATTTAACATTCCTAGGCAATCTTTAGGGGGCGTTTAGGGTAAAGCACTACTATGGAGCATAGATTAAAATACATGGAAATGACTAGGTGGGTGTGGCCCAAGTATAGCATGCTGGAGAGGTTAGGTAAGGCAAATTTTAATGTAGGCCTAATGAAAAATTTGCAAAAAATCAATTCGCATGTGGAGAAAGGGGACATTCCCTGCAGCTAAGAATCATGGGAATTAGGGACTGCTAAGAAACCCCCCCAAAAAATTAATACAAATAAATACATACAATGTGATGTTTGAAATAAGAACACTTACCTTAATATAGTCCTCCTGCAAAACTTGGAGGATGGCAGAACACGTCTCTGGTATAATGATACCCAGAGCCTGGGGGGATATGCCTGTGGAGAACTTTAAGTCCTGCAGGCTTCTCCCAGTCGGCAGGTATCGCAACGTGACAATGAGCCTCTGCTCAGCACTGATGGCTTCACGCATAAAGGTGTTCTGCCTGGTAATGTAGGGGGACACCAAAGCCAACAGATGCTGAAATACGGGGTCAGACATCCGGAGAAAATTCCTGTAGTCATCAGGATTATTCTCCCTGATCTCCCGCAACAAAGACATATGACAGAACTGGAGCAACCAATTCTTGGTCCATGAACTCCTCCTGACCCTGCTCATGGCATGGAGTCGGGATACAGCATGAACCCCTGCACCAACTACAGCACGAACTCTACAACGAGTACGTAGCCGCAACATGGCTAGATAACGGTCGGCAGCTCAGAACGAACTAGAAGACTGAACGGAAGAACCGCAAGGCCTATGAAGAACAAGCTGAAAAACAGTAATGAGCAGACAGAACGCACTGAATAAACAGATACGAACTGACTACAAGCACTGCAAAACAGATACGAACCCACAAGCACAAACTGAACTCCACAAAACGATCTTCAAAGCACGAAGACTGAAAAGAGCGAATCGTCTCTCACCAAACTTTTACTAACACGCGGTAACACGGAATTAGCAAAAGCGTCCCAAAGGGTGGCGTCATTAGAACGGAACTTCCCCTTTATAGTGCCGTTGTACGTGGTGTACGTCACTGCGCTTTGCTTTGAACGGTTTTTTTAAATGATCGTGTGTACGCAAGACAGGCTTGAGAGGAAACGTGAAAAAAAACGACGTCAAAAACGTCGGGAAAAATAATGGCATGAAAAACGATCGTGTGTACGCCGCATAAGAAAATATAACTATGCCAATGGTGCAGCAGAAAACATAGCACAGTGAGGAAGGTTTGTGGTCCAGGATGATGGGACAGTCAAAATTAGAAGCAGCTTGCGTTACACTAACAGTGTAGCACAAGCAGGCGGGGACTCTTTCCGTGCTGCCCCCCTGCAAAGTGCTGCCCTAGGCCTGGGCCTTGTTGGCCTAGGCCAGGATACAGTGTTGCAGATATCATCTCATGCCGCGTACACACGACCATTTTTAATGTCATTGAAAAAAAATGCATTTTTCTCGACGTGATTTTTCGTGTTTCCTCTCAAGCCTGCCTTGCCTACACACTATCGTGGAAAAAAATGTTCGAGTAAAGTGCGGTGACGTACAACACGTACGACGGCACTATAAAGGGGAAGTTCCATTCGGATGGCGCCACCCTTCATGTTAGTAAAGTTTGTTGAGAGACGATTCGCACTTTTCAGCCTCGTGTTTTTCAGTCCGTTACAGCGTGACAAATGTGCTATCTCCATTACGAACGCTAGTTTTACCAGAACGAGCGTTCCCGTCTCATACTTGATTCTGAGCATGCGCATTTTTTTTCACGTCGTTAAAGCCCACACACGGCCGTTTTTCATGACGAGAAAAACGACGATGTAAAAAACGACGTGCAAAATTAGAGCATGTTCCAATTTTTCTCGTTGTGATTCTCTGCGTTTTTCTTGTCGGGAAAAATGCTGGAAAGCCCACACATGATCATTTTTAATGACCATTTTAAAAAATGTCATTTTTCTCGTCATTAAAAACGGTCGTGTGTAGGCGGCATAAGACATTATGCTGAAAAAGGCTGTCATTTTGCTGTAAAATAGCACCATGTAACTGTGCCCCCCTTAAATCAGCCCTGGTATTAGCCCAGTGCAAAGCACCAGAATACTGTGTTCTTTCAGCCTCCTCAACAAAAGCACCAACCGTGTGTGCTCCTTTAAGGTTATGCAACATAGTAGATAAAGATTTAACAATCACAATAAATTCAGTGATATTAACATTAGAGAGTATCTCACCCACAGGCAGACTCCTAGGTTGCTCACTTCTGGCCGCAGCAGCGGCAGGCTGAGTAGCAGTATTGTGCTCCAAGGAGGGTGCATTCCTGGGAGGAATGCTGCCAGCTCTCCCCTTTTCTTTGGGCCTCGGAGAAGCATCCGTTCTCTGTCTCTTCCTTTGTCTCCCTGGCTGCTGGCGCGGACTGCGCATGCTCGCTTCTGGCTCCTCCATTTTCGTCTGGGCTGTGAAAGCAGACGGCTTGGGCGGAGCCTCGGAATGACCGGCCTCCAGGCATTGAAGAAGCCACTCCTCTCCTCCGAAACTCTTGGCTCTCTCAATGAGGCGGCGGAGCAGGCTCTCTCTTCTCTACCGAGTCCCTGTCCTGCTCCACAGGGTCTGTCTGTAACGGCCGGACTGCCCCCTTTTATCTCCTCCAGAATCGCGGGCTATGCTACCCACCAAATTCCTCCAATCCACTGCTTGTTGCTGCGCAGGGGAAGCTGTAGCTGTAACCAATGGCAATCCTGCAAAAAACATCATAAGGAAACATGCATTCCCCTTTAAGCTCTCCCTTGTGGGTCCTGCATATTGCATGGACCTGTCAATCTTATTGAGTGGACTGAGCATCATCAAACGCGTTCTCTACACCTTTCTTTGAATGCAGAGAAGGCATTTGACAAAGTGCATTGGGTGTATCTTGCAGAAGTTTTGCTGAAGTTTGGTTTACAAGGAGAACCATCGCTACAGCCATTTTAAGTTTATACTCCTCTCCCTCAGCTAGGGTCCAGACATTGAGCATCACTTCCACACCCTTCAATATCAAGGGTGCCCGCTCTCACCTCTAACCTTTGCTCTAGTGACAGAGCAACTAGTGGAGGCAATTAGGGCTCACCCCCATATAGCCAGCATTCAAATAGGAAACATCCCCCACAAACATTTGTAGGGATGACGTGATAGTTGCCCATACTAACCTGATTCAATTCTTACTTGCCCTCTCTAAACTCCTTACTCTATTTTGCCAAGTATCTTTGTATAAAGTTAAAAGCTCATAATCCTGCATGATGGGTATATGCTTGGACCTCCAATTGAGACAACCAAAAATGGGCCAAACACCCCCAGGTTTGCTTCACGCTAGAACTCTCGAACATTGCGAAAGTTCGGACCCGAACCGCAAACCCTATTAACCTCTATTAGACCCGAACTTGAAAAATCTAAAGTGCCCATTTTGAAGTCTTATATGCAAGTTATTGGCCATAAAAAGGATATGGGGCCTGGGTACTGTCCTGGGGGACATGTATCAATGCAAAAATGTTGTTTAAAACATATCCTTTTTAAAGGGCCAATGATTTTAATTATGCTTAAAGTGAAACAATAAAAATGAAAAATGTCTTTAAATATAGTGCCTGGGGGTCCCCTTAGTCTGTCTGTAAAGTGGACCATCTGTACCGTGTATAGACCTACTGCAGCAAAATTTACATTTATAAAGAAAAAAAATTACATTTAAATAGATTTTCCCTGCAAGCTTTCTTTATTTAGTAAACAATGGCTTGGAGAGCCAGTCTGTATGATGAATGCACTCGGAACAAGAAAATATTTTTATATCCCCCGGTCAAACAGTTGCAGAAAAATTGGTCTTTGATTGTTGGTGGTGCCTTCACCCTGTAACCTTCTAGAGGTACTCTTGGCCAATTAGCCTTGCTTTAAAAAAATAAAATTTGATGCCCCTGTCAGACAGTTTTGGAAAACTTGTTCTTGGGTGTTGGTGGTAATATCACCACGTAACAATCTAGAGGTACTCTTGATGAAAGCAAGAATTGGCCTTGCTGTAAAAAAAAAAAATGATGACCCAGTCAAACAGTCGCAGAAAAATTGGTCTTTGGATGTTTATTTAGTAAACAATGGCTTGGAGAGCCAGTCTGTATGATGTGGCTACATTTTAGTGCACTCGGAACAAGATTAGAGATTTTTTGGATACATTCTGGTGTCTCTTTGGCAGACTTTGGATGGAAATAACACAGTTTTGCACCACAGTGAGCAAGCCTTATGTTGTAAAAAAAAAATATTTGATGCCCCGGTCAAAAAGTTGCAGAAAAATTGGTCTTTGAGTGTTGGTGGTGCATTCACCCTGTAACCTTCTAGGTACTCTTGATGGAAGCAAGAATTGGCCTTGCTTTAAAAAATTTAAATTTGATGCCCCTGTCAAACAGTTGTGGAAATCTTGTTCTTGGGTGTTGGTGGTAATTTCACCCCGTAACCATCTAGAGGTACTCTTGACGAAAGCAAGTATTGGCCTTGCTGTAAAAAAAAATTATTTGATGACCCGGTCAAACAGTCCCAGAAAAATTGGTCTTTGGATGTTGGTGGTGCCTTCACCCTGTAACCTTCTAGAGGTACTCTTGATGGAAGCAAGAATTGGCCTTGCTTTAAAAAATAAATACATTTGATGCCCCTCTCAAACAGTTGTGGAAAACTTGTTCTTTGGGTGTTGGTGGTACCTTCACCCCATTACCTTCCAGAGGTACTCTTGATAAAAGCAAGAATTGGCCTTGCTGTAAAAAATATAAATTTGATGCACCTGTCAAACAGGTGTGGAAAAATTGGTCCATGGGTGTTAATTGTGCCCAATACCAAAACCTATACCAAAAAATCAACACACACAAAGCTAGGCAGCCTAGACAGTCTTGAAGAGATTCGATATCCCAATTACACATTAGCTGCTGCTAATCAAGGACTGATTAATTTTGACAAATGTCAGCCGATCAACAGAGTCTGTGGACAGACACACTCTTTTATCTGTCACAAAACCTCTGGCACTGAATACCTGTTTGGAAAGAATTATGGATACAGGGCAGCCCAGCAGCTCAATTGCATACTGGGCATGTTCTGGCCAGTGGTCTAGTCTCATGACCCAGAAGCCCAGTGGATCGTCACCTGGAAGGCTCTCCATGTCTGTCTTTGCCCCTTGATAATTTTCCACCATATGATGCAGACGCTGCCAATGGGATCTTGAAGCTGACAGCCCTGGACACCGAGGGAAAAATGTTTTTTGAAATGCATTACTGAGGCTGCCCCCTTCTCCACTGCTCCTCCTTTGACCAACAGAAGCCTCAAAAGTAGCTTTTCCATTAGACTGTAACCTACCAAAGTTTGGAAGGGCATTACATACAGTAAACTCCTCAAGATTAGGGATGAGCTTCGTGTTCGAGTCAAACCCATGTTCGACTCGAACATCGGCTGTTCGATCGTTCGATGAAGATCGAACATTATGGGCTGTTCGCGCCAAATAATTTGAGTGGCACGTGTGTGCTAGCTGCAGACAGTTAGTGTTTCACTTAGTGTACTGTTTGCTTTGCATAGCGTTCACCTAAAGCTTACCTGAATACAGTTAGTGACTATTATAGTGGTGTTCTCATAATAAAACCACAAGCAGACAGCTGCAAGTATTTTCAGTTAGTGTACTGTGTCCCTCTCTGCACAGTTTTCACCTAAAACTAACTGCTGCTGCTGCTTTTCCCATACTAATACCACAGCAGGCAGTTGATTCTGATAGCTGCATTATTAGTACAGACAAATATATATATACAAGAAATAAAAAATAAATGCGCAACCTCTTAGTGACAAATACTATACTAAAAATTTGCAGCTGACATGGTGCTGCAATATGGTGTATGTAAAACAACAAACAAACTTTTCATAAAAAGCACAACAAAGTTCATAGAAGGGATGGCCACTCGGAATATTATCCTATATTCCCCACATTGAAGATGGGTGCAGGTAAAAATTCAACACTTCCCAACTTGCTCAGGTAGAAAATGGATGTACAAACTGCTTACCAGATCAGCCTCCTCTCCCAGACAAAGCCTCATACGGAGAAACGCAGCGTCGGGCGGAGCTGAAAGATCCTGACGTCACCACGCATCAGCTGTTCGGATCACACCGCAGCTGAGAATCCTTTTTTTCGTTTGAAAAGTTTGGCGCTTTCATGTATAATACCCAGGATTGCAAATAAAGGGTATCTTATTTTTAAGAATATTGCACCATGAAGCGTCTTTTTTCCTTTTAATCCCACTATACAATCTAACACGCCTGGAGGGGGAATTGTCAAGCTGAGCAACAGAAAGGTGGTTCGGTTTTTCCCTGACTCAGCAGACGTGTTCCTTGGAGTTCCCGCTGGATGTGCTGCTGGGTTCCTACCATCTGAGTGATCCGTGAAGGACATTGAGCCTCAAAAGATCCCTGTAATGGGGATCCGTCTGATCTGGTAAGCAGTTTGTACATCCATTTTCTACCTGAGCAAGTTGGGAAGTGTTGAATTTTTACCTGCACCCATCTTCAATGTGGGGAATATAGGATAATATTCCGAGTGGCCATCCCTTCTATGAACTTTGTTGTGCTTTTTATGAAAAGTTTGTTTGTTGTTTTACATACACCATATTGCAGCACCATGTCAGCTGCAAATTTTTAGTATAGTATTTGTCACTAAGAGGTTGCGCATTTATTTTTTATTTCTTATATATTTGTAATTGCATATTCCAGTTATTCATTTGCAGCACCTAAAGCCAAATAGAAAATATATATATATATTTATATTTATATATATATGTTTTCCATGTGTATCTAATCATATACATGATACCCTTCACATTTTTTTTTCCACTTACTCTTTTTACCTTATATGGTTTTAGAGTATTCACAGGAGATCAGAGTTAGCGCGGATACACCCCTCCCCTTTCTTAAATATATATATACACATATATATATACATCCCACCTTTGTGCAGCTACATCTCACTGCAGGCCATTAGTATGTCTGGAAGGCAAACAAGGAGAGGCAAACGGTCACGAGGCAATAAAAGAGGGCAAGCAGGCTCTGTGTCTAGAGGCAACAGTGCTGCTGGTCGTGGACACGGTGCATCCTCATCAGCACGTGGCCGTGGGACACGTTTGTCCTTCTTTTCGGCAGCTGGCCATGTTGAGCCGCAACATGCCCAAGACTTGGTAGAGTGGATGAACAAGCCGTCCTCCTCCTCCTCATCCTCTCTCACCCAGGCTCAGGGTACTTTGTCTGGCAAAGCAGCTGCCAAAGCGGCCTCTTCCCTCGGCTCAATGGCATCAGTCACTCCTTCCCTTGCCTCACCATGTCCTCCTGAGGAGTCCCCCAAACTGTTTGACCGCAGTGTTGGGAACATGCTCCAGGAGGATGCCCAGAGTTTTGAAGGCTCCGATGATGGAACCCAGCTGTAGGAAGGCAGTAACGTGAGCTCAGAGAGAGGGGGTAGTAACGTGAGCCCAGAGAGAGGGTGTGCCCAACAAGGACAACTATCTGGCAGTCATGTTCCCCCAGCTGCAGCATACTGTCAGATTGGCTCCAGTGATGAGGAGGGAGGGGATGATGAGGTCACTGACTCCACGTGGATGCCTGATAGGAGAGAGGAGGAGGAGGAGGAGGAGGCACATCTCCAACGAGGCAGGATGCCCTCCAGGGGCCAGCTTAAGGGCAGCACACCGACCGCATCACACTGCAGAGCTCCGCATATGCAGGGCCCTGCTGTCTCTGCGTTATTCCAAAAGTTCTTTGGTGTGGGCCTTTTTTCAGACATGTGCAGCAGATAGCACTGTTGCCATTTGCAACATATGTCTAAAGCGTATCTCGCGTGGCCAAAACAACAGCCGCTTGGGCACCACGTGCTTGACCAGACATATGTCGACCTGCCATGCAGTCCGTTGGCAAGCGTACCTAAAAGACCCACACCAAAGAACAAAGCTGACCTCTTCTTGCTCCTCATCAGCTGGGATCTCCAACCTCACTCTACCTTCAGTCCTCTCTGAAACTTGCACTGAGAGGAATGAAGGTGTAGAATTCGGTGTGTCACAGCCAAGTACTTGCGGACAATCTGCTATCGGTACATCGACGTCCGATTGTAGCAGGCAAATTTCCCTGCCCCAGCTGCTGCACCGCCGAAAGAAGTTCGTTCCCAGCCATCCACATGCCCAGCGGTTGAATGCTAGCTTGGCTAAATTGTTGGCACTTCAACTGCTACCTTTTCAGTTGGTAGACTCTGCCCCCTTCCATGAGTTTGTTGAATGTGCGGTTCCTCAGTGGCAGGTTCCCAAATGCCACTTTTTCTCATGGAAGGCGTTTCCGGCTCTCTACCGGCATGTGGAAGGCAATGTCTTGGCCTTGCTGGACAGGGCGGTCAGCGGTAAGGTGCATATTACCACTGACTCATGGTCCAGCAGGCATGGACAGGGACGTTACCTATCTTTCGAGGCGCATTGGGTGACTCTTCTGGCAGCTGGGAAGGATGCAGGACAAGATGCAGTAGTGGTGGAGGTGGTTCTGCCACCACGCCTCCAAAATGCTACTACTAGTGATTCTGACACACCTCTCTCCTCCACCCCCTCCTCTTCTTCTTTCTCCATGGCCTCTTCCTGTGCTTTGTCCTTGGGACCAGTGGTGCGCCGTAGGCGTTCAAGGGGCTATGCAAGTACGCAGGCAAAGAGATGCCATGCGGTGCTTGAGCTGGTGTGCTTGGGGGACAGGAGCCACACTGGGGCAGAGATTCTGTCAGCCCCAGTGTGGGGCTGGCTCAGAGGGAGGTGGTTGACGCTACGCCAGCTTATGCTAGGAATTGTGGTTTCCGACAATGGCACCAACCTCCTCTCCGCCCTTCGACAGGGACAACTGACCCATGTGCCCTGTTTGGCTGACTATCCTCTTCCGCCTCAATAATCATGCTGATAGCTTGAAAGAACATTTTTGGTCCTGGGCACTGCCACCAGTGGCTAAGATCAAATTTTTCAGCCCCTGTTTAACAGGGGCGTGTATTTACAATTTTTGATGCAATACTTTGCAGCAGGGCTCATTACTGTGCTCCAACTACAGTATCTGTGAGGGGTTGCAGTGTTGTGGCACCAGTGCCTAAGGCCCAATTTTTCTGCCCCTGTTCAACAGGGGCATGTAATTACAATTATTGATCTAATAATTCACAGCAGGGTCCATTCCTGCGCCCACCAAGAGTAACTGTGAGGGCTTACAGTGTTGTGGCAACACCACCACCACCAGCAAAGGCCCAGTTTTTCTGCCCCTGTTCAACAGGGGCATGTAATTACAATTATTGATCAAATATTTCACAGCTGGGCCCATTCCTGCGCCCACCAAGAGTAACTGTGAGGACTTACAGTGTTGTGGCACCAGCACCACCACCACTACCAAAGGCCCAATTTTTTCTACCACTGTTCAACAATGGTATGTAATTACAATTCTTGATCTAATAGTTCACAGCAGGGCATTCCAGCGTCCACCAAGAGTAACTGTGACGGCTTACAGTGGTGTGGCAATACCAAGACCTAAGGGCCAAATTTCTGCAAAGTATATACGGCAGGCCCCTACTTTCAAACATCCAACTTACAAACGACTCCTACTTGCAAACGGAAGGAGACAACAGGAAGTGAGAGGAAGTCTACCCCTAGGAAGGGAAATTCTCTCCTGTCAAGCCTCGTACACACGGCCAGTTTTCACAGCAAGAACTGACAAGAAAAGCAGTTTTCTTGCCGAGAAAACAGGCCGTGTGTACAAGGCTTTCAGGTTTCTCGTCAGGAAAACTGACCAGAATCTCGACGAGAAAAAAAGAAGACCTGCTTTCTTTTTTCTCATCGGGATTCTCGTCGGCCTGTTTCCCGACGTGAAGCTCGAGTGTGTGTGTACACTTACCTGTCGCCACGGAAACCCGCGCATGCTCGAAATTACTTTGACACATGCGCGGTAGCTTCCTAGGCATAGGTAGGGTGTAGCAAGATGGGTGTAGGGTGTAGTCAATGACATCACTGCGTTCGTACCATTCAAAAGAACGGCGGTTCTTTTGAAAGGTACGTGTGTACACTCGGCCGGGACAAGATTCTTGTCAAGAATCTCGTCAGGAAAAACGACAGGTTTTTTCCTGATGAGATTCTCGGCCGTGTGTACAGGGCTTCAGAGTTAATATGGGAAAAAGGTGTCTCCTCTCCACTGATGCTTTATCACCAATCCTTGTTTCAATTAAAACCCCAAATTTTCAAAAAAACATTTGTCATTGGGACAGAAAGTGAGGTGAAATGTTCTGAACAGGTGCACAGACAGCAAAACAAATGTTACAGGGGTGATAACCCTTCCCCATGTTTTCCAAAAAGCTTAAAAATAGATTTTTTGGCTGGAGCTACACTTCAAAAATGTACCTGTTCCAAATTACAAACAGATTCTACTTAAGAACAAACCTACAGTCCCTGCCTTGTTTGCACTGCCTGTATACTGCTGTTCAGAGTATATAGGGCCTTTTTTTAATTTGGGTGCGGGGTTCCCCTTAATATCCATACAAGACCCAAGGGGCTGGTAGTGGGCTGTGGGGGGGGGGGGGTACCCGTGCTATTTTTCCCAATGATTTTCATCCATATTGCTGGGACCAGACATTACATTAAAGCCGTAAGCAGTTTTAAATTACTTTTTTTCCTTTAGAAGTGTAATTTTGTGCAGGGACAGTTCTAAACACGGGAAACACATGCCATTTTACAGGCATTCTTTAGACACCTTCAAGTACGATATTTGAAGGAATACTTGACTTTTTTTTTCACTTTATGCATCATTAAAATCACTGCTCCCGAAAAAACGGCCGTTTTTAAAACTTCTTTTTGCATTGATACATGTCCCCTGGGGCAGGACCCGGGCCCCCAAACCCTTTTTAGGACAATAACTTGCATATTAGCCATTATAATTAGCACTTTTGATTTTGAACGTTTGCATCCATTGTATTTAATAGGGTTCTAAAGTTTGTGAGAACTTTCGGTCCGTTCGCAGGTTCTGGTGCGAACCGAACCGGGGGGGGTGTTCGGCTCATCCCTACTCAAGATCATAATATCATAGTATCGTAGTAGGCAAGGTATAATAAAGACAATAGTCTATCCAGTTCAACCTGTGTAGGTTGTCAGTGTCTTTAATTATTTCCCATATACCTGTATATCGTGTTCCTTAAAATGCACATCTAAGATGTATTCTGATAATGACTAAGCGCTAACATTTGCACGAAACGCGTCTACCTTTTTGTCCCCTGCTCCATCTGTCACCCACTTGTCATATGAAACTTCAATAAAGGGATTTTTGGAAGTGCAGACGTCCCGAATCATTTCCTTATGCACATCTAAGATTCTCTTAAAACTATCAATACTCCCCGCAGTCACAACCAATTTTGAAAGAGAGTTCCACATCCTTATGGCCCTGACAGTGAATAACCCCCTGCGAGGTTTAAGGTTAAACCGCTTTTCCTTCAATCTCAATGTGTGGCCCCTTGTCATCTTACACTGCTTGAGGCTGAAATGTTTTTTTCCTATGATCAGATTGCCATTGACGTATTTGTAAATTACTATCATATCTTCTCTCAAGCGTCTTTTCTCCAGCGAGAATACATTTTGTGTTTGCAGTCTTTCCTCGTAATTGAGGTCCTCCAGTCCCCTTATTAGTTTTGTTGCCCTTCTTTGGACTCTCTCCAGTTCCAGCACATCCCTTCTGAGGACTGGTGACCAGAACTGGACAGAATACTCCAGATGTGGTCTAACCAATGTTTTATAAAGTCGTAGGATTATTGATCTATCTCTGGAGTATATCCCTTTTTTTATGCATGCTAATATTCTGCCAGCTTTGGTAGCTGCAGCTTAACATTGCATGCTATTGCTCAATCTGTCATCTACCAGGACCCCCAAATCTTTCATCATCCTTGATTCCCCCATCAGTTCTCCCCCTAGTGAGTAGTTTGCATTTATGTTTTTTGCCTCCAAGTGCATGACTTTACATTTCTTCATATTAAACCTCATTTGCCATGTAGTTACATAGTTACATAGTAGGTGAGGTTGAAAAAAGACACAAGTCTATCAAGTCCAACCTATGTGTGTGATTATATGTCAGTATTACATTGTATATCCCTGTATGTTGCAGCGTTTAGGTGCTTAAATAATAGTTTTTTGAAACTATCAATGCCCACCGCTGAAACCACCGCCTGTGGAAGGGAATTCCACATCCTTGCTGCTCTTACAGTAAAGAACCCTCTACGCAGTTTAAGGTTAAACCTCTTTTCTTCTAATTTTAATGAGTGGCCACATGTCTTATTAAACTCCCTTCCTCAAAAATGTTTTATCCCTATTGTGGGGTCACCAGTATGGTATTTGTAAATTGAAATCTTATCCCCTCTCAAGCGTCTCTTCTCCAGAGAGAATAAGTTCAGTGCTCGCAACCTTTTCTCATAACTAATATCCTCCACACCCTTTATTAGCTTTGTTGCCCTTCTTTGTACTCGCTCCATTTCCAGTACATCCTTCCTGAGGACTGGTGCCCAGAACTGGACAGCATACTTCAGGTGAGGCCGAACCAAAGTCTTGTAGAGTGGGAGAAGTATCACTTTATCCCTGGAGTTAATCCCCTTTTTAATGCATGCCAATATTCTGTTTTCTTTGTTAGCAGCAGCTTGGCATTGCATGCCATTGCTGAGCCTATCATCTACTAGGACCCCCAGGTCCTTTTCCATCCTTGATTCCCCCAGAGGTTCTCCCCTAGTGAGTAGTGTTGAGCGAACCCGAACTGTAAAGTTCGGGTCCGTACCGAACTTTAGCTTTTTCCCGAACCTGAACCCGAACCCGGACTTTGCCCAAAAGTCCGGGTTTGGGTTCGGCAATCTAATAACGCATTTAGAAATGCTTCAGGGGCCAGCCAATCACCTTTTGATTAGCTGGTGTTCCCTTAGAAGCCATCATAGCCATGCCTACTAATGGCATGGCTGTGATTGGTCAGTGCAACATGTGACCCAGCTTCTATATAAGCTAGAGGCACACAGCACACATGACACTCTGCTTCAGAATAGATAGGGAGAGGATCTAGTCTGCTGCTGCTGCTTTTAGGGAGAGATAGAAAGATAGAAGAGGTAGTCCTGATTCTACAATCTGAGGGAAAAGATAGAGAGATAGTGTAGTGTAGGGCCAGGTTCCTGTGTTGGTGCTTTCAGGGAGAGAGAATATTATATAGGAGTCCAGATTCAGAGATTAAAATCAGCGATCTGCATAGGTCTACCTATTTGTGTTGCAGTGCAGTCTTTTTACACTGCCATGATCCCAGTGTCAGAGAAAATCTAACTTTTAGGGGAAAAAAAAAGGCACTTTATTGTTCTCTTTTCCAAAAGACCCATAGGGCAAAAAAAGACCCGTTTAGGGCAAAAAAAAAAAAATTTGCACTTTAATGTACGCTTGCAAAAAACGCCGTTTAGTGGCACCAAAAAAGGTTTGCAGTGTGTTATACATATTTTGAGGTGTGTGAAATAAACAATTTCTATATAGTTTTCTCCTACTGTGCTATACTAAAAAAACAAAATTTTTTTTGAATAGCATTTTCTGCAGTTCTGTAGCTGTGCGATTCAGCGGTTACGTACTGTGGGTGTGTTCTGCTCTTCCAAAAACCGCCGTTTAGTGGCACCAAAAAAAGTTTGCAGTGTGTTATACATATTTTGAGGTGTGTGAAATAAACAATTTCTATATAGTTTTCTCCTACTGTGCTATACTAAAAAAACAACATTTTTTTTGAATAGCATTTTCTGCAGTTCTGTAGCTGTGCGATTCAGCGGTTACGTACTGTGGGTGTGTTCTGCTCTTCCAAAAACCGCCGTTTAGTGGCACCAAAAAAAGGTTGCAGTGTGTTATACATATTTTGAGGTGTGTGAAATAAACAATTTCTCTATAGTTTTCTCCTACTGTGCTATACTAAAAAAACGACATTTTTTTTGAATAGCATTATCTGCAGTAATGTAGCTGTGCGATTCAGCGGTTACATACTGTGGGTGTGTTCTGCTCTTCCAAAAAACGCCGTTTAGTGGCACCAAAAAAAGGTTGCAGTGTGTTATACATATTTTGAGGTGTGTGAAATAAACAATTTCTATATAGTTTTCTCCTACTGTGCTATACTAAAAAAACAACATTTTTTTTTGAATAGCATTTTCTGCAGTTCTGTAGCTGTGCGAGTCAGCGGTTACGTACTGTGGGTGTGTTCTGCGCTTCCAAAAACACCCATTTAGGGCAAGATCCTAAATTTTGAAAATATGAGGAGAAGGTCAAAGGGACGTGGTGGCCCCGGTCGTGATGCTGCTGGTGGAGCTCCTGTTGCAGGGAGAGGACGTGGTGGATCTGTGCCAGATACACGCACAAGTGAAACACCTTCCTCAGGTGCGAGTAGGCGACCGAGCCTGCGGCGGTATTTTGTCGCGCCTAATGAGGCTGTACGAATGTTTAGGCCAGGACAAGTACAGGCAATAGTAGATTGGGTTGCTGACAGTGCCTCGGGTTCCTTCACATTGTCTCTCACCCACTCTTCTGATGAAAGAACAGAGTTGGCACCTGAAACCCATGTCCATCAGTCTTTCACCTCACCCCCTTGCAAATCAGCCAAGCAGTCTTAGCCCCAAATCATGCAGCAGTCTCTTCTGCTTTTCGATGATTCTGTTAGCAGGGTTTCCCAGGGCCATCCACCTAGCCCTGCCCCAAAAGCTGAAGAGATTGAGTGCACCGATGCCCAACCACTTATGTTTCATGATGAGTACATGGGAGGACCATCGCAGTACGTCTCGGATGATGACGAAACACAGGTGCCAACTGCTGCTGCTTTCGCAATTGTGCAGACAGACAAGGAGGGCAGGGGTGAAGACTGGGTGGAAGATGATGTGGAGGACGATGAGGTCCTCGACCCCACATGGAATCAACGTTATGCAGGTGACCAGTGTAGTTTGGAGGAAGAGGCGGTGGTCGCACAGAGCCACCAGCACAGCAGAAGAGGGAGCAGGGTGCAAAAGCGGAGCGTCTGTCAGCTAGACAGTATGTCTGCTACTGCCCAACGCAGCAAGGGACCGAGCACACCAAAGCCAGGTCCAAGGAGTTCCCCAGCGTGGTAGTTCTTCACACAATGTGCTGATGACAAGACACGAGTGGTTTGCACGCTGTGCAATCAGAGCCTGAAGCGAGGCATAAACGTTCTCAACCTGAGCACAACCTGCATGACCAGGCATCTAAGTTCAAAGCACGAGCTGCAGTGGAGTAGACACCTCAAAAAGCAAGAAAGGTCTCTGGCTCCTCCTGCCTCCTCTTCTGCTGCAGTCTCGGCCTCTTCATCCACCTCTGTAGTGACAGTGGCACCTGCCACCCCGCAAACAGAGCATCTGCCAGCAACACTACCACCTGGGTCACCAACCATCTCCACAATGTCCCATGGAAGCGTTCAGCTCTCTATCTCCCAAACATTGGAGCGGAAGAGGAAGTACCCCCCTAGCCACCCCGATCCCTGGCCCTGAATGCCAGCATTTCAAAACTCCTGGCCTTTGAAATGCTGTCATTCCATCTGGTGGAGACGCAGAGTTTTAAAAGCCTGATGGCATTGGCTGTCCCACAGTACGTCGTGCCCAGCCGCCACTATTTTTCCAGGCGAGCCATCCCTTCCCTGCACAACCAAGTGGGGGACAAAATCAGGTGTGCACTGCGCAACGCCATCTGTGGCAAGGTCCACCTAACTACGGATGCGTGGACCAGTAAGCACAGTCAGGGACGTTATATCTCCCTAACGGCTGGGCCTGAGGCAGATAGCAGTTTGGCGCATGTCCTTCCACCACCGAGGATTGCAGGGCGCTTCAGTTTGCCTCCTGTTGCTAACTCCTCCTACTCCGCTTCCTCATCCTCTACCGCCTCCTCATCCGGTCAGCGTAACACCTTCACCACCAACTTCAGCACAGCCAGGGGTAAACGACAGCAGGCAGTTTTAAAACTTTCCTGTTTGGGGGAAAAACCCCACACCGCGCAGGAGTTGTGGAGGGACATGGAACAACAGACCAATGAGTGGTTGCTGTCAATGAGCCTCAAGCCCGGCCTGGTGGTGTGCGATAATGGGCGAAATCTCGTAGCAGCTCTGGGCCTAGCCGGTTTGACGCACATCCCTTGCCTGGCGCATGTGCTGAACTTGGTGGTCCAGAGGTTCCTTAAAAATTACCCCAATATGCCAGAGCTGCTGCAGAAAGTGCGGGCTGTGTGTGCGCACTTTCGGCGTTCTCACCCTGCTGCTGCTCGCCTGTCAGCGCTGCAGCGTAACTTCGGCCTTCCCGCTCACCGCCTCATATGTGACGTGCCCACAAGGTGGAACTCCACCTTGCACATGCTGGCCAGACTGTGCGAGCAGCAGCAGGCGATAGTGGAGTTTCAGCTGCAGCAATCACGCGTGAGTCGCTCTGCGGAACAGCACCACTTCACCACCAATAACTGGGCCTCCATGCGAGACCTGTGTGCCTTGTTGCGCTGTTTCGAGTACTCCACCAACATGTCCAGTGCCAATGACGCCGTTCTTAGCGTTACTATCCCAGTTCTATGCCTCCTTGAAAAAACGCTTTGGGCGATGATGGAAGAGGATGTGGCACAGGAGGATGAGGAGGAGGAGGAGGAAGCGGGATCATTTCAAAGGCTTTCAGGGCAGTCTTTCACAAGTGGCTACGAGGGTGGGTTCCTGCACCAACAAATGCCAGGTACACAATTGTCTGGCGGAAAGGGAACAGTTCTGGAGGATGACGAGGTGGAGGAGGAGATGGAGGAGGAGGAGGAGGAGGAGGCATTTTCACAGCAGGGTGGCACACAGACCAGCTCGTGGCCATCACTGGTGCGTGGCTGGGGGGATACAGAGGACACAGACGATACACCTCCCACAGAGGACAGCTTTTCTTTGCCTCTGGGCAGCCTGGCACACATGAGCGATTACATGCTGCAGTGTTTCCGCAATGACCGCCGAGTTGCCCACATTTTAACTGGTGCTGATTACTGGGTGGCCACCCTGCTGGATCCCCGTTACAAGGACAACGTACCGTCCTTAATTCCCTCACTGGAGCGGGATCGTAAGATGCGCGAGTACAAGCGCACGCTGGTAGACGCGCTGCTGGTGGCATTCCCACCTGACAGCGGGCGTACGGTGGAAGCACAAGGCGAAGGCAGAGGAGGAGGAAGAGGTCGCCAACGCAGCCGGGGCACCGGCAGCACCTCAGAAGGCAGGGTTAGCATGGCTGAAATGTGGAAAAGCTTTGTCAGCACGCCACAACAACCAGCACCACCAGCTGAGATGGAACGTCTTAGCAGGAGGCAGCATTTCACCAACATGGTTGAGCAGTATGTGTCCACAGGCCTACACGTACTGGATGACGGGTCTGCCCCCTTTAACTTCTGGGTCTCAAAATTGGGCACATGGCCTGAGCTTGCCCTTTATGCCTTGGAGGTGCTGGCCTGCCCTGCAGCCAGTGTATTATCTGAACGTGTATTTAGCACGGCAGGGGGCGTTATCACAGACAATCGCAGCCGCCTGTCCAGAGCCAATGTGGACAAGCTCACGTTCATTAAAATGAACCAGGCATGGATCCCACAGGACTTGTGCGTACCTTGTGCAGAATAGACATGTATACCGGTGTTGTGACAAAAACTGTCCGGCCATCGGATTGTGTCCGGCCCATACTGCGAAGGCGCAGCGCTTGCGCAGTACAGAGGACAAGGAGATTCACAAAATCTCCGAAGATGAACGGCGCCTGCGCTGTGAGTGCAGGTTCAAGCCCCACCATCCAAGTGGACATACGGTAGCACATAGTAACAGGGCCCCTCACGGGCTCGGTTCGATCGCCACGCTTCGGGCACGGCCTCACTTGGCTCGTCTTGAACCACGGATGGTGTGGCCTTCACCTGAACTCACCACGCAGGCGCCGTTCGTCTTGGGAGATTTTAGAAATCCCCTTGTCCTACATACTGAGCAAGCGCAGTACAGGGTGGACACTATTTGACGGGGGACAGAATTCGACACATCACCGGCATTACACAGCCATTGTTGTATTTTTGAATCAGTGTTGGCTACCTCGTCCTCCTCCACCGCCGCTTCCACCTACACAGCCACATCCACCGCCACTTCAACCTCCTACTCCATATGGACCTCGTCCTCCTAGGTCAAGATTATTATTTTTTATTTTTATTTTTTTATGTTATTTTAAGTTATTTCCCTATCCACATTTGTTTGCAGAGCACTTGCCATGCTCTTAACAACATTTTGCTGCCATTTGCAGCCCTCTAGCCCTTTCCATTACCTTTTTAGAGCCTTTTTAGTCCTTAGAAGTCCGGGTCCCCATTGACTTCAATGGGGTTCGGGTTCGGGTCTGGGTTCGGGTTAAAGTTCGGTCCCGAACCCGAACTTTTTTTCCGAAGTTCGGCCGAACCCGTCGAACCCGAACATCCAGGTGTCCGGTCAACTCTACTAGTGAGTAGATTGCATTCATATTTTTGCCACCCAAATGCATTATTTAAAATTTTTCTACATTAAACCTAATTTGCCATGTAGTTGCCCATCTCATTAATTTAATTAATTTGTTCAGATCTTCTTGCAAGGTTTCCACATCCTGCGGAGAAGTTATTGCCCAGCTTAGCTTAGTATCGTCTGCAAATACAGAGATGGAACTGTTTACGACATCCTCCAGGTCGTTTATGAACAAATTAAATAGGATTGGCCCCAGCACTGAACCATGGTGTACCCCACTTCCCACCCCTGACCATTCCGAGTACTCCCTGTTTATCCCCACCCTCGGAACTTGCCCTTGTAGCCAGTTTTCAATCCATGTACTCACCCTATGGTCCACGCCAACGGACTTTACTTTGTACAGTAAACGTTTATGGGGAATTGTGTCAAATACTTTTGCAAAATCCAGATATACAACGTCTACGGGCCTTCCTTTATCTAGATGGCAGCTCACCTCCTCATAGAAGGTTAATAGAATTGGTTTGGCAAGAACAACTCTTCATGAATCCATGCTGATTACTGCTAATGATGCCGTTTTCATTACTAAAATCCTGTATATAGTCCCTCATCATCGCCTCCAGGAGCTTGCATACTATTGATGTAAGGCTAACTGGTCTGTAATTCCCAGGGGTGTATTTTGGCCCATTTTTTAAATATTGGTGCTACATTGGCTTTTCTCCAATCAGCTGGTACCATTCCAGTCAGTAGACTGTCAGAAAAAATTAGGAACAATGGTCTAGCAATTACTAGTTCCCTAAATACCCTCGGGTGCAGGCCATCTGGTCCCGGTGATTTAATAATGTTATGTTTCCCAAGTCTGTTTCTAATTGTGTCCTCTGTTAGCCATGAGAGTGCTTCCTGTGATGTGTCATGAGGATAAACACGGCAGTTTTGGTTCCCTCGTGAAGACTGAGGAGAAGAATCAATTCAATATCTTCCCCATCTCCCCGTCCTTTGTAACCAGATGTCCTTCCTCATTCTTTATGGGGCCAATATGGCCTGTCCCCCCTTTTTTACTGTTTATATACTTTAAAAATTTATTGGGATTTTTTTTGCTCTCCTCCGCTATGTGTCTTTTGTGTTCTATCTTAGCCGCCCTAATTGCACCCTTATATTTCTTGTTGCATTCTTTGTAAAGTCTGAATGCCGATGATGATCCCTCAGCCTTGTATTTTTTGAAGGCTTCCTCTTTTGCTTTTATATGCATTTTTACATTGGAGTTAAGCCATCCAGGACTTTGTTCGCTCTTTTAAATTTATTTCCCAATGGAATGCACTGGCTAATGCCCTTATTTAATATGCTCTTAAAGCAAACCCATCTCTCCTTCGTGTTCTTTGATCCTAAGATTTTATCCCATTTATATCTTCTAGCAAGGTTCATAGTTTAGGAAAGTTGGCTATTTTGAAATTCAGAGTCTTTGTATTCCCCTTATGTTTCCTATTTGTGTGATTTATACTGAAGCCAATTGATCTGTGATTGCTGTTTCCTACATTTCCCCCCGTATTTCCACATCTGTGATCAGGTCTGTATTGTTGGTAATCGGTAGATCTAGCAATGGTTTGTTTCTAGTCGATGCATCTACCATCTTACCCATGAAATTGTCCTGGAAAATATTTAGGAACTGGCAAGCCCTAGAAGAATGCGTGATGCCCTCCATCCAGTCTATGTCTGGATAATTAACATCCCCCATTATAACACTTCCCATCCTTGCTGCTAATCCAAATTGTGATAGGAGGTCCGTCTCCCTCTCCTCCCTCAGGTTAGGGGGCCTATAGCATGCTGCCAGTATTATTTCCCCCTCAGCTGCATCCCTTTGGAGCTCTACCCATAAGGATTCCACCTCCTCCCTAGCTCCCTTATTGATGTCATCTCTGTCATTCACTTATACACTATTCCTGATATGTAGGCATACCCTTCTCCCTTTTTTACCCTCTCTATGTGGTGGGCAAGTCACAAATCGTGTGGTTTATGGGCAGGTGGAATTCCCGCTGAATTTCAGCCAACCGAACACTGACTGTGTATGACCACCTGAAATGGCTACTAACTCTTCTGGCCTGCCTTAGAAGATCTTGCAAACCTGGTTACCTGTTTAAGAAACGCTGCACCACCAAATTGAGGCATGGCACATGTGTTTACTTTCCCTGTCGAAGGGCAGATAGAAGGTTAATGATATTATTGCATACCACCATTCCTGTCTCAAGCTTCTGTGGCATGAACCAACTCTGGGCCTGAACCCGCAGAGCTGAAAAAATCTCTGCTCTGGTGTGGCTCCTGTCCCCTAGACAGACCAGCTGAAGCACTGCATGGCATCTTTTAGCCTGACTCAATGAATGGCCCCTTGAACACTTAGGGGGTACTGGTAGTTCATAGGACAATCCATCAGAAGAGGGCACATAGGAGGAGGGGGTGTAGCTTACAGATCTAAAATCAACACCACCAGCTGTATGGAGACGTGGCGGCAAAACAAGCTCCAAGACTGAGCCCTGTCCTGCATCCTTCTAGTTGCAAATAGATATACACAGTGTGCTGTGAATGAAATATATTGTCCCTGATCATGCTTGCTGGACCACATGTCAGCAATAATGTGGACCTTGTGGCTGACTGCCTTGCTCAACGATGCCAAAAAATTGCCTTCTATGTGATGGTACAGAGCTGAAATGGCTTTACGTGCAAAAAAAAAAAAAAAAACTAGTGCCCTGCCATTGTGGTATAGCACATTCTGCAAATTCACGGAAGGGGGTAGAATCCACCAGACTAAAAGGCAGGAGTTGTAAAGCCAGCAATTTTGTCAAGCTGGAATTTAGATGCTGGGCATGTGGGTGGCAGGGAGTGGTGGGAGGTTATATGCCTTGTCAAGCATTTGGTACCCAAATGGCTGGTGTTTTTGCCACTCTGCTCGAGGCAGAGATTGTAAATTGCAACAGTGCGATCGGCTGCACATGCGCTAAAAAGGCCCACACAGCTAAACTGTGGGAAGTAACAGCTCCATAATCTGATGGAATAGGATGACTGCTCTCTAGTCTTCCATGATGGCTGCCTCTGGAGGACATCCTGCCTCATTAGGGTTGTTTCTCCCCCTCACTTTCCTCCTCTGCTCTATCTGGCACCCAAGTCACATCAGTGACCTCATCATCATTATCACCTCCATCCTCATCATCACTGGAGCCAATAATACACTGTGACTAGGGGAACATGACTGCCATTTTGTTGTTTATCAGTGTTCTCCCCTCTCTGTAGGCTCATGTTACTCCAGTCCTCTACCTCAGAACCAACATCAGAATCAAGTAATGTCTGCGTATCCTCAAGAAGCAAGTGGCTGACGCTGTGTTCAAATAATTCAGCTGACACCTCCATGTATGATGCTGGGGCTATGGCAGGAGAAGCTATGGACAAAAGAGGCAGAAACAGACACTCTGGAATCTGTGGTGGACTAGGAACTAGTTTCAGCTTGGGTCATAGAGGATGAGGAGGATGAGGATGGTTTAAACCAGTCCACCACCTCTTCTGCATGCTGTGGCTGGATAGCATGGGCAACATCACTAAACAGAGACAAATTTATTAGAAACTGGGAAATGTGTGATTGGATGCACTTTATTGAATGAAGAGTGATGTTTGGTGCGCTTTAAATTGAGGACTGACGCTGACAGAAATGTAAAATCAATAAAAAAAAAAAAAAAAGGGGAAAACACAAGCGTTATAGTCAGAAAAACTGCAGCTGACAATTTAAAGAAAAGGGGCAGGCAGGGGACAAAAAAAAGACAAGAAAAAACCAAAACACGCAGCGACCAAATTTTTTAAAGAAAAGGGTATACAGCACTGTATACAGTACTTAATGTTATGTAATGCTGTGTTTAAAACTGCACTAACACACTACACTGACACTACACTATACTGACACACTATACTCACACTATACTAACACTCTACGCTCAGAGTCACAATAAGCAAACACACTAACACGCTAGTAGCAAACTGAGCCCTGCTCTGTCTATCTCCACTCCAACAACACACTGCAAAAGCTTCCTATGGTAAGGAATCTTTTGTAGTGTGGGGTGGGAGTTTGAGCTCTGAGATGTGATTGGACAAAGTCATCACCATTTTGTCCAATCAGGGCTCTGACAGTGCACTGTGCCCTAATTGGCAAAGCCTTGCACCTGACCAGCAGTCGGGTGCAAGGCTTCATCCAACTAGGGCCCTAGAATGCACTGTGCAGCGCACAGTGCATTGTGGGGCATTTAGTGGGCGAATATCCTGCCGAGCACCCTGCAAATTTGGGGTTTCGACAAACGGCCGAACAGGCGATATTCGGGCCAAGAAGCTTTGCTTGGCCTGAACCATTCGCACGACACTAGTGTAGCGGCACCCCCTTTTCCACTTCTCCCTCCTGCTCTCTTTGCGGCTGGCTGACTCGTCTAGGGGTACCAGGAAGAAGAATGGGGGGGACGCACCACCAGCTTGTGTCCCACCTGATGTGTGTTATGCAGAGGTGTGAGCTAAACCTTTTACCTTCGGGTCTGTGTTCACGTCCGGAGCTTCAGCTTCTCTTTGGGAGGATGATTGTCACTGTTACAGACAGGGCACTTAGCTCCCAGTAACTTGAGTTCCACACCAAATAAAATCCAACACTTATTTATTCTGTTAGAGCAACAAATAGTAGACTGGTTGAACTTGAAGAACAGACAGGTGTGGGAAGGAGAAGGTCCAGGCACAATCAAAGAATTAAAGTTCTCTCCTGTTCCGTATAGCGCAAACAGGCCCGTTGCTGCCACCGACCGTGAATTTGTTTTTTGCTACAAACCTTGGTGAAAGTAGAGGTCTCTGCCACAGACCTTGTTGATAGGTCTCTGCCACCGACCTGGTTCAGTTGGATCCTTGCCACTGAGCTTAAGAACATAGAATACCTCCGTTAGGATAAATGGCCCCTGTCAGGAAAAGACATCCATCCGGACGGTCTCCAGAGGCCCACACCATCACCGGCATTATGCTGTACCAGCTCTACGGGAGGGTCACATCTCTGGTCCCTTACGCCCTGGATTCGGGCACTCAATTCCGGGGGCATCCTGGACACGGACAAACGGACAGCAGCCCCAGGCTGAAGGTGCCTGGTGCTTGGACTCCTCGTGCGCAAGATGTCCGCCCCCTTTATACCCTCTCCCAGCAAGCACAGCAGGTTCCCTGCCCCGCTTTACTACTGCCGCGAGAGGACAAAAAGGGCACGGCCCTACAATGGTGGTTCAACCCCAGCCCAAGGCGACAGCACCACCCAGGGGCTGCAGGGAACTGGACACCATTGATATCTTCCATGAATAAAAACAACTATAAAACCCTCGTAATTAGTGCATCTGGGCCATGCTACCGCCCAGACACTTCTCCTAATTATTGATACCCGCTACACTAGAAACAATGCATATCAGACTCCTCTGCATGTTTCTTATACTCAGCTCTGATAAGTATACTTTGGGGGTTATTTACGAAAGGCAAATCCACTGCAAGTGCACTTGAAAGTGCACTGAAATTGCACTTGGAAGTGCAGTTGCTTTAAATCTGAGGGGTAGATCTGAAAGGAGGGGAAACTCTGCTGATTTTATCATCCAATCATGTGCAAGCTAAAATCTGATCTACAGCGACTGCACTTCCAAGTGCACTTTCAGTGCACTTTCAATTGCACTTGTAGTGCAAAGTGGATTTGCCTTTAGTAAATAACCCCCTTATGTGTTCCTGGTAGATATTCTGACCTGTGCACCACATTTTCTTACACTGGGGCACATTGGTTCTGAGACTGGCTGATACCATTTACCCTGGATGATTTCAAATTATTATCTAGATTGTTTACCCAAGCATTGCTCTCCAATCTTGGGTTATAATTGCTTCATAGGTCCTTTTAAAAGCTGCGTGACATTTGACTCATGTAACTCCCTATTCTCTGCATTAAAAAATCAAGTTTAAAAAAAAATATAATTATAACCATGTAGTTGTGTGCATGACTTGGAGGGACATTTGGGATTCACAGGGTCTCCCATAGGGCAAGACAATCCATCATATTAATGTATCTACCTCTTCTGGAATGGTAGGAGGAACAGGAAGAGTCCAAAACCAATTCATAAAAGGTTTTACAACCATTATATTGATATGAAGAGAAGTAATATATGGAAAAAACTTTGCCCTTTGATGGACTTGTTGGAGAGTGGTTGATTGCCAATTTTATCATAGGGTGACGTTTATTATATATTCATATATTGATATGATCGATTGTTTTTTCTTTGTGTGAGACTTTGTGGGTTTTGGATGTTTTTCTGAGTCACTCATGATTATAATTATATATGTAGCGGCCTCGCCCCCCGTCCCCTTTGTGAATAAAGTGGCTTGCTTGTCTAGGGGTATGCGGGAGGAGGGTGAGGTACACTACGGCCCCTGTCCTCTAAGGTATAAAGGTGAAGGCCAACACTATTTTACCTTTGAGTCCTGTGTTCTGGATGGAGCCTCTGGCCCTCCTGCAGAGGGCAAGTTTGACTGTCAGTAACAGAGCCCCACACCATAAAAAGTCCAACACTCCTTTATTCTTCTTCACATATGAACAGTATCAGTTGAACTTTCAAACGAACAAACAGGGTGTGGATACGAGTAGGCCCAGGCACAATGAACTCTCCTATTCCTTCTTTGGCGAATAGGCTTGGCGCACAGTCGCTGCCACCGACCGTGAGTTTGGTCACTGCCACCGAACGGGTGAACTGTTGAGGCCCCTGCCACAGGCCTAATAGCAAGTCTCTGCCACCGACCTGAATTGACTAGATGTACCGCTGCCACTGGTCACAGAACATGAATTACCTTCCTTTATGAATAGGCCCTTGTTGGAGAAAGATATCCATCCGAGCGGTCTCTGGAGGTCCACCCGACACTGGCAATATGCTGCACCAGCTTCACGAAGGGTCACCTCTCCGGTCCTTTACGCCCTGGATTCAAGTGCCCAACACCAGGGGCACCTTAGGACAATCCCTCACTCGCAGGACCCAGCGGAAGGTACTGGGCCCCAGGCCTCCGGATGAGTACCTCACCCCAGACTGAAGGTGTCTGGGATGGAACACAAACTCCACGTGTACAGGCCAAGGGCGCCTGTACACAGACCACGGACAGCAGCCCTCCGACTGAAGGTGCCTGGGACTCGGACCTCATGGTGACGATGTCCGCCCCCTTTATACCTTCCCCCAGCAAGCACAGCGGGTTCCCCGCCCTGCAGTACAGCTGCTGCGAGAGGTCACCAAGGGTATGGCACTGCAGTAGTGGTTCAACCCCGGCTCAAAGTGACAGCGCCACCTGCTGAGCCGAAGGGAACTAAACACCACTGATGTCCTCACCCGAACAGAATACAGCCCTATTCTTCCAATTAGTGCATCTGGGTCATGCTACCACCCAGATGCTCCCCCTAAATAGTACATGCCCGCTACATATATATTGTTACAGCTCATTTATGCTGAGATCTCAGGTCCTGATGAAGCAGGGTTCCATAAAAAGTCAACCTTGACAATTTTATCTGAAGATCACATATACAGGAAACTATGGACGGTTAACCTGTACAATTCCTTTTATTCTGTTTTAATGGACGTGTCCAAATACAGTGTTAAATTTAAAAAACAAACTAACAACAAAAAAAACCTTCTGTGTTCAGCAGCCCCCCCAACCCCCTCTAATACTTACCTGAGCCCCCTCTTGATCCAGCGATGTCCACAAGAGCCTTTCCTTTCTGGGGATTCACACTCCTGATTGGCTTTTGGCAGCAGCGGAAGACAATCACAGACAGTCAGCCAATCAGGAAACGGAGGGGTCAGGAGCACACCTGCTTGGGTGCCCCCACAGCAAGCTGCTTGTTGTGGGGGCACCCGGAAAAAAGGAGGGGCCAGGAGTGCCAGTGAGGGACCCGAGCAAAGGAGGATCCAGGCTGCTCTGTGCAAAACCATTGCACAGAGCAGGTAAGTATAACATGTTTGTTATTAAAAAAAAAAAAAAAACAAGGCTTTAATATCACATTACCTGTGGGTAGGAAAGTAAGGAAAACAGTGTTTTCCTACTGACATTTTACAGGGGTTTTGTACAGTGGATGTGTGTGTGTGTGAGTTTTTTTTTTTTTTTTCTTTGTAATAACAGCTCAAGTGAAGACAGCCCAGCAGGTAGATGTTAAAACTCATGTTTACATTTTTGTAATGTTGGGACAACTGTTTAATTTGCCTATTTCCCATTACCATGCCAATTTCCTATATGTAGTATCAGTTGGATTTGATTAATATGTCAATTGTGTTTTTTTTAATTACATTGCACATTATTGCTAATAACTACTGCTATTTTACAGGTTTTCTGAATCATATGGAACACAGGTGTAACAACATTTATAATCAAAGCAATGAATTAGTAATGGTTTTGCATAAATCAGATCTTGAAAATTACAACCCATGGATGCAATTTCTCTTTCAAATAAACAATTATCTTTTTTTGCACACTAACAAGGTGTAATACCTTCAACTGAAGAATAGTCATATGTTTCTCCAGACACTGGGTTAGGACAGCCACGTTGAAAAGATTGTAGGTTAAATGATGAAGTACTGAAGATCTTTGCTGATTGAGAACTGTCATCAAAATAGTATTCTCTATGAGTTGGAGATTTTTTACTGTGCAAGGACAACCCATGAGCACACAGTCCTCTAACAAAGAGACAGTCTTGGCTACCTGATTGGTTGTCACTGCTTTCAATATCCTCAGTAATGCTTGCATCTACTGTGTTAGCCAAAGACCAAATATGGGTTTGGGTTTTTTCATTTTCACAGCTGACAGTAGTTTTGCCAAAACAATGAAGATTGTTTTTCTCCTCCGTAATTCCCAACAGTGATTCTTTGTTGTCATTGCTGCATGAATGATTGAGGCCTTTGCCACTTGGTGTCAAGTAACATTCATTAATCTCTGATATGTCAGGAATAGGTTTTGTATCAGCAGGATGGCTTAGATCACGTTTGGTGTCAGTCTCTAAGCTGTTAAACTGTTCTTCTGTATTACTTAATTTCTGTTGTCTTAAGTATTTTTCACATTTGCATATTTTTTCATCTGGAATACAAAGGGTATTTTAGAGGTAAACTAAAATCATTAAATTACTGAGTAGAATTTAATAAATAGAATTATTTTACATATGTGATATTCAGAACATCTAATATATATATATAAATTATGGACAAACATATTGGATTCACAATGCCATTATAATCAAGGTCCTTCAAATAGATTTCCCACTTTCAGCATGTAAGTACAAGATCTGTTTTGCTTGGATTTAAAGTCAGGAGTTGGGACCCTTTGAAACATTAGCTATGGCTATGTAACCATTCACAGAAATGCTCCAAAGTCTTTAGGGCCCATTTACATCTGCAGGTTGCATTTAAATGCAAACTATATTATAGTGCAGTGTGGTTTAATGTAGTGGGCAATGAAATGCATGCAGACTAAAATGCACCATAATTCAAAAATTGTGTCTGTGGTGTGCTGCATTAAAAATAGAAAGGGTTAACCACTTAAGCCCCGGACCATTTGGTAGCTAAAGGACCAGAGGTGAATTCAGAATTTTGCACTGCGCTGCTTTAACTGTAAATTGTGCGGACATGCAATGTTGTACCCAAACGAAATTTGCGTCCTTTTCTTCCCACAAATAGAGCTTTCTTTTAATGGTATTTGATTGCCTCTGCGATTTTTATTTTTTGCGATATAAACGGAAAAAGACCGAAAATTTTGAAAAAAAAATGATATTTTCTACTTTTTGTTATAAGAAAAATCGAATAAACTCAATTTTAGTCATACATTTAGGCCAAAATGTATTCAGCCACATGTCTTTAGTAAAAAAAATGTCAATAAGCGTATATTTATCGGTTTGCGCAAAAGTTATAGCGTTTACAAACTAGGGTACATTTTCTGGAATTTACACAGCTTTTAATTTATGACTGCCTATCTCATTTCTTGAGGTGCTAAAATGACAGGGCAGTACAAACCCCCCCCCAAATGACCCCATTTTAGAAAGTAGACACCCCAAGGAAATTGCTGAGAGGCATGTTGAGCCCATTGAATATTTTTTTTTTGTCCCAAGTGATTGAATAATGACAAAAAAAAAATTACAAAAAGTTGTCACTAAATGATATATTGCTCACACATGCCATGGTTATATGTGGAATTGCACCCCAAAATACATTCTGCTGCTTCTCCTGAGTACGGGGATACCACATGTGTGGGACTTTTTAGGAGCCTAGCCACGTACGGGACCCCGGAACCCAAGTACCGCCTTCAGGATTTCTAAGGGTGTAAATTTTTGATTTCACTCCTCACTACCTATCACAGTTTTGAAGGCCATAAAATGCCAAAATAGCACAAAACCCCCCCAAATGACCCCATTTTAGAAAGTAGACACCCCAAGGAAATTGCTGAGAGGCCTGTTGAGCCCATTGAATATATTTTTGTTTTTGTCCCAAGTGATTGAATAATGACAAAAAAAAAAAAAATTACAAAAAGTTGTCACTAAATGATATATTGCTCACACATGCCATGGTTATATGTGGAATTGCACCCCAAAATAAATTTTGCTGCTTCTCCTGAGTACGGGGATACCACATGTGTTGGACTTTTTAGGAGCCTAGCCGCGTACGGGACCCCGAAAACCAATCACCGCCTTCAGGATTTCTAGCCACAAATTTTTGATTTGACTCCTCACTACCTATCACAGTTTCGAAGGCCATAAAATGCCAAAATAGCACAAAACCCCCCCAAATGACCCCATTTTGGAAAGTAGACACCCCAAGCTGTTTGCTGAGAGGCATGGTGAGTATTTTACAGCTCTCATTTGTTTTTGAAAATGAAGAAAGGACATTTTTTATTTTTTTTTCAATTTTCAAAACTTTGTGACAAAAAGCGAGATCTGCAAAATACTCACAATACCTCTCAGCAAATAGCTTGGGGTGTCTACTTTCCAAAATGGGGTCATTTGGGGGGGGGGGGTTTGTGCCATCTGGGCATTCCATGGCCTCCGAAACTGTGATAGGCAGTGAGAAGTGAAATCAAAAATTTACACCCTTAGAAAGCCTGAAGGCGGTGATTGGTTTTTGGGGTCCCGTACGCGGCTAGGCTCCCAAATTGTCTCACACATGTGGTATCCCCGTACTCAGGAGAAGCAACAGAATGTATTTTGGGGTGTAATTCCACATATGCTCATGGCATGTTTGAGCAATATATCATTTAGTGTCAACTTTGTGCAAAAAAAAAAAAAAAAAATTGTATTTTTTCCGCAACTTGTGTCAACCAGGGATGAGCCGAACACCCCCTATTCGGTTCGCACCGGAACCTGCGAACAGACAAAATTTTCGTGTAAACTTTAGAACCCTATTAAATACAATGGACTCGAACGTTCGAAATCTAAAGTGTTAATTATAAAGGCTGATATGCAAGTTATTGTCCTAAAAAGTGTTTGGGGACCCGGGTCCTGCCCCAGGGGACATGTATCAATGCAAAAAGAAGTTTTAAAAACGGCCGTTTTTTCGGGAGCAGTGATTTTAATAATGCTTAAAATGAAAAAATAAAAGTGAAATATTCCTTTAAATTTCGTACCTGGGGGGTGTGTATGATATGCATGTAAAGTGGCGCATGTTTCCCGTGCTTAGAACTGTCCCTGCAAAAAATGTCATTTTTGAAAGAAAAAAAGTCTTTTAAAACTGACTCGCGGCTATTAATGAATTGTCGGCTCCCGGCAATACATACAAAAGTCATTGATAAAAAAAAAAAAAAAAGCGTGGAGGTTCCCCAGAATTTAATTACCAGGCCCTTCAGGTCTGGAATGGATATTAAGGGGAACCCCGCCGCAAATTTAAAAAAAAATTGACGTGGGGTTCCCCCAAATATCCATTCCAGGCCCTTCAGATCTGGCATGGATTTTAAGGGGAACTCCACCCCAAATTTTAAAAAAATGGCGTGGAGTCCCCCTAAAAATCCATACCAGACCCCTTATCCAAGCACGCAACCTGGCCGGCCGCAGGGGAAAAGGGGGGACGAGAGAGCGGCCCCCCTCCCTCCTGAACCGTACCAAGCCACATGCCCTCAACATGGGGAGGATGTCCCCATGTTGATGGGGACAAGGGCCTCATCCCCACAACCCTTGCCCGGTGGTTGTGGGGGTCTGCGGGCGGGGGGCTTATCGGAATCTGGAAGACCCCTTTAACAAAGGGGACCCCCAGATCCCGGCCCCCCCTCATGTGAATTGGTAAGGGGTACATTGTACCCCTACCATTTCACGAAGAAAGCGTAAAAAAATGTTTAAAAAAAACACACAAACACCTTGAAAAAGTCCTTTATTTAAAAAAAAATAAAAAATACATTCCAGCGGTGAAATCCAGTGTCCCGCGGTGATCCCGATGTCCAGCACCGTCCTTCATTGGTTGTGCCTGAGCGGACCTGATGGGGAACTCCCTCTCAGTATTTTAAATGTATAGACCCGCCCCTTCTAAAGTTCCCCATCAGGTCCGCTCAGCGGACCAGATGCGGAACATGAGAAGGGGCGGGTCTATACATGTATTGCCAAAGTGAGAGCAGTTCCCCATCAGGTCCGCCCCCTCGGTATGTCGGACCCGCCTACATCATTGGCTTGAGCGGGGAACTTCCTTCACTATGTAAATTTAAATTACACAGTGAAGGAAGTTCCCCGCTCAAGCCAATGACGTAGGCGGGTCCGACATACCGAGGGAGCGGACCTGATGGGGAACTTTAGAAGGGGCGGGTCTATACATTTAAAATACTGAGAGGGAGTTCCCCATCAGGTCCGCTCAGGCACAACCAATGAAGGACAGCGCTGGACATCGGGATCGCCGCGGGACACTGGATTTCAGCGCTGGAATGTTTTTTTTTTATTATTATTATTTTAAATAAAGGACTTTTTCAAGGTGTTTGTGTGTTTTTTTTAAACATTTTTTTACGCTTTCTTCGTGAAATGGTAGGGGTACAATGTACCCCTTACCAATTCACATAGGGGGGGCCAGGATCTGGGGGTCCCCTTTGTTAAAGGGGTCTTCCAGATTCCGATAAGCCCCCCGCCCGCAGACCCCCACAACCACCGGGCAAGGGTTGTGGGGATGAGGCCCTTGTCCCCATCAACATGGGGACATCCTCCCCATGTTGAGGGCATGTGGCCTGGTACGGTTCAGGAGGGAGGGGGGCCGCTTTCTCGTCCCCCCTTTTCCCCTGCGGCCGGCCAGGTTGCGTGCTCGGATAAGGGGTCTGGTATGGATTTTTAGGGGGACTCCACGCCATTTTTTTAAAATTTGGGGTGGAGTTCCCCTTAAAATCCATGCCAGATCTGAAGGGCCTGGAATGGATATTTGGGGGAACCCCACGTGAATTTTTTTTTAAATTTGCGGCGGGGTTCCCCTTAATATCCATTCCAGACCTGAAGGGCCTGGTAATTGAATTCTGGGGAACCCCCACGCTTTTTTTTTTTTTTTTATCAATGACTTTTGTATGTATTGCCGGGAGCCGACAATTCATTAATAGCCGCGAGTCAGTTTTAAAAGACTTTTTTTCTTTCAAAAATGACATTTTTTGCAGGGACAGTTCTAAGCACGGGAAACATGCGCCACTTCACATGCATATCATACACACCCCCCAGGTACGAAATTTAAAGGAATATTTCACTTTTATTTTTTCATTTTAAGCATTATTAAAATCACTGCTCCCGAAAAAACGGCCGTTTTTAAAACTTCTTTTTGCATTGATACATGTCCCCTGGGGCAGGACCCCGGTCCCCAAACACTTTTTAGGACAATAACTTGCATATAAGCCTTTATAATTAGCACTTTAGATTTCTCCCATAGATTTTTCGAATTTGCCGCGAACACCCCAATTTGTTCGCTGTTCGGCGAACGGGCGAACAGGCAATGTTCGAGTCGAACATGAGTTCGACTCGAACTCGAAGCTCATCCCTAGTGTCAACATATAAAATATTCCATGGACTCGACATGCTTCTCAGTATATAGCTTGGGGTGTCTACTTTCCAAAATGGGGTCATTTGGGGGGGTTTTGAACTGTTCTGGCATTTTATACACAACATTAGGAAGCTTAAATCCACTCTTCTAACCACTTGAAGACAAAGCCCTTTTTGACACTTTTTGTTTACATGAAAACATATTTTTTTTGCAAGAAAATTATGTTGAACCCCCAAACATTATATATATTTTTAAAGCAAAGGCCCTACAGAATAAAATGGTGGATGTTGCATTTTTTTTTCTACACAGTATTTGCGCAGCGATTTTTCAAACGCATTTTTTGGGGAAAAAATACACTTTTTTTAAATTAATGCACTAAAACACACTATATTGCCCAAATGTTTGATGAAATAAAAAAGATGATCTTAGGCCGAGTACATAGATACCAAACACGACATGCTTTAAAATTTCGCACAAACGCGCATTGGCGACAAACTACATACATTTTTAAAAGCCTTTAAAAGCCTTTACAGGTTACCCCGTTAGATTTACAGAGGAGGTCTACTGCTAAAATTACTGCCCTCGATCTGACCTTCGCGGTGATACCTCACATGCATGGTGCAATTGCTGTTTACATATGACGCCAGACCGACGCTTGCGTTCGCCATTGGGCAAGAGCAGGGCAGGACAGGGGTGCTTTTTTTTTTTTTTTTTTTTTATTATTAATTTTGCTTTTTTATTTTATTTTTAAACTGTTGCTTCCATATTTTTTTTTTTTTATCATTTTTATTGTTATCTCAGGGAATGTAAATATCCCCTATGATAGCTATAGGTAATGACAGGTACTCTTTTTTGAAAAAACTGGGGTCTATTGGACCCTAGATCTTTCCTCTGCCCTCAAAGCATCTGACCACACCAAGATCGGTGTGATAAAATGCTTTCCCAATTTCCCAATGGCGCTTTTTATATCCGGGGGGGGACATTCCCTCCCACTGCTTGTAAAAGCAGTCCAGAGGCTAATTAGCCACTAGGATTGCTTTTACATGAAAGCCGGCCGCTGGCTGAAAAGAATGATACCAAGATGATACCTAAAACCACAGGCATCATTCTGGTATAAACATTCAAAGTCCAGCAACATTCCAGTACGTTGCTGGTCCTTGTTGGACATGTATTGTAATCTTTTTTTTCATGCAGCCTGTTGGCTGAACGAAAAAAAAAGATTGATCGGTGGGTATGCCCACCATTAGAATACCGCCCTTCATCCACCCACTTCTAATGATGGGCATACATGCACCATTTATATATGCCGAAGCATGGGGGCATCTTCCCGCAAAAGTTATGCCGTGTACACATGGTCAGACTTTTCCACGGGCAATCCTCCGTCGGAATTTCGACCGTATGTACGCGAAATTAGGAGCAAAATCGTTCCTCCGCCCCTGCTGCCCCAATGCTTCGGCATATATGCTTTTTTTTTTTAACTGTGGTGGCGAAATCACCTCCTACAGCACTGGAGTCGCAGGGATCAGGCCTGTCTCTGCGAACGCTGCAGTTATGTGTGTTGTGTTTTGCAAGTGACAGTGATCGATCGATACTGCACTTGGGTGGCCTGGGCTGGACGGAGGGGCAAAACGCAGGTGCTAGCAGGTATCTGGGCTGATCCCGCTAACACTGCGTTTTTGAGAACCCTAAACTGCTGGGGACGCTAGTATAGATCTGATCAGATCAGATATTGATCTGTTCAGATACTATACCACTAAGGGGGTGTATGCTTAACGCGTGGGTGTTAGCGTTACTGGCACTAACCTGACGCTGCCTGGGGTGTGACGCAGACCCTCTCTGACGCTAAAACCTAATTGATATCACCCGCCGGGAGATCAGGGGGTTAAACCTTTATTGGGTTATATACGGCGGGTGCCCTGACACTATAAAAAGCAAACTAACTAACCAGCGTCACCCGTAACACTTATATGATGATCACTGGTGAAAGGGTTAACTAGGGACAATTAGGGGGTTAAAACCTTTATTAGGTAATATATGGGGGTACCTGAGGCTATATAAAAACCTGACGGCGAACCTAAAAAAAAATTACTGGCTACCGATCTGCATCACCGACACTAAGACAACGATCATAAAAACGATCGCTTAGCGACAGTGGTGATAGGGGGTGAAAGGGTTACCTGGGGGGCGATCAGGGGGTTAAACCTTTATTAGATAATATATGGGGGTACCTGACGCTATAAAAACCTGCGGCGAACCTAAAAAAAATTACTGGCTACCGATCTGCATCACCGACGCTAAGACAGCTATCAGAAAAATGATCGCTTAGCGACAGTGGTGATAGGGGGTGAAAGGGTTACCTGGGGGGCGATCAAGGGGGTTAAACCTTTATTAGGTAATATATTGGGGTACCTGACGCTATAAAAACCTGCGGCGAACCTAAAAAAAATTACTGGCTACCGATCTGCATCACCGACGCTAAGACAGCGATCAGAAAAATTATCGCTTAGTGACAGTGATGATAGAGGGTGAAAGGGTTACCTGGGGGCGATCAAGGGGGTTAAACCTTTATTAGGTAATATATGGGGGTACCCGACGTTATAAAAACCTGCGGCGAACCTAAAAAAAATTACTGGCTACCGATCAGCATCACCGACGCTAAGACATCGATCAGAAAAATGATCGCTTAGTGACGGCGGTGCTAGGGGGTGAAAGGGTTACCTGGGGGGTGATCAAGGGGGTTAAACCTTTATTAGGTAATATATGGGGGTACCCGATGCTATAAAAACCTGCGGCGAACCTAAAAAAAATTACTGGCTACCGATCAGCATCGCCGACGCTAAAACATCGATCAGAAAAATTATCGCTTAGTGACAGTGGTGATAGGGGGTGAAAGGGTTACCTGGGGGGCGATCAAGGGGGTTAAACCTTTATTAGGTAATATATGGGGGTACCCGACGCTATAAAAACCTGCGGCGAACCTAAAAAAAATTACTGGCTACCGATCAGCATCACCGACGCTAAGACATCGATCAGAAAAATGATCGCTTAGCGACGGCGGTGCTAGGGGGTGAAAGGGTTATCTGGGGGGTGATCAGGGGGTTAAACCTTTATTAGGGGGGGTTAGGGGGCTACACTGGACCTAAAACTGAATGTACTGACACTTTTACAGTCACAAATGTCACTGATTGCAGTGATCACTAAATAAATGGTCATTGCAATCAGTGACACTGTGACTGGGGGCTGGGGGGTGATCTGGGGGGTGATCTGGGGGTGTCTGGGGGGGCCTGGGGGGGGCGATTTATGTGCCTATGTGTCCTGGTGTCAGTGTAGTGTTGTGTGCACTAACCTGCATCTTCTCCTGTACGGCGCTCGGTATATGTGAGCGCCGCAGGAGAGATGACATCACTTCCTCCAGCCTGTGTAAACAGTACACAGGCAGGGGAAGCTCTCATTCGCCGGGAGCGATCGAGAGGGGGTGGCCGGAATCGAACGGCCGTCCCCTCATGCCGGATCACTCCCGAAGGTAAAACGACCGCTCACTGTAAAGAAGGGGGGTCCGATCGGACCCCCCAACTATACAAAGGCAATCACGTACATATACATGATTCTGCCTGTCGGTGCCATTCTGCCGACGTATATTTACAGTGGGCGGTCGTTAAGTGGTTAAGCAGGTTTGTTAGTGTGCTAAGATTCACTAACAGCCTATTCCATATGAATGGATTGCCGTAATGTAATGCTTTGATGCACAATAACATGTCAACATTGATGTATTACCACTGCTTAGTTGTTCACAAGTATGACAAGACAAGCTTACACAACAGGGTAGATTTGATTTAAATCAAGTCGATTTAAATCACAATTTAAATTATGATTTAAATCACTAGTAAAAAGTCTTGATCTAAATCAACTTGATTTAAATCATCATTTTGAAAGAGCAACTGTCATCTCTGTTCCGCAGTCGCTCCTCCTCTGACCCGCTTTTGACTCGCCGACAGTCCCATTCACTTTAATGGGATGGCTGGTGATGCAGCAGTAACACAACAAGGTGAGGGATGTGGCGGCAGAAGGTGAGTGGATGCCCAGGCGCTGCCATGATGGATCTGAACTGACAGGTGCTCTTTAAATGTACATAAGGACTCATTCTAGCCAGTGGTTAGATTCTTTATTATTTGCAAGCAAAATGAAGGTTTCCTATTTAGAATAATAAGCTGTTAGGTTAGTAAAACAGCGATATCAGAACCGATTCAATCATACAGTTTGCAGTGTACATAGATTTGCAAAACAATGGGATAAAGGAATATTCCTGAACTTTGTTTTAGCTCATGGTAGGCAGCTGGTGGGCAGCTACTACTACAGTATATATAACAAATATTAGTCACAATGAGTGTAGTAAAACAAATAAAATAAAATCACTCTAGTAGCGCTCCACCTCTTTCATTCCAACCAACTTTCCCATCAAGTGATAGGGTGTGTGCAAAGTCCTTGCACTTGTAGCACCCTCTACCTTTAGGTAGGTGCTAGAATAGGATTTTCCTGGGTTCAAGATATCAGTGCAGGCAAATGTAGGCAGGCCTGTGCTTTAGGCTAGGCCTGTTTGTTTTTATCTTGATTTTACTTTTACAATAAAATAAAAAAAAATTGGAGTGCGGCTGTCCAAACATTCCTCTTTAATTTGCGTCGGAGAGAGGTACCGAGTATCTCTGGCCTGGTAAAGCACTCTGGTAATACTATCCAAAAGACTGTGTAGCTACCAAACTCAGTGAGCCACCGGGGAGAGGTATTGAATGCCTCTGGATTATTGATTTGCTTAAGCAACACCATTTGAGAGAATCTATTACATTAACAAAGTACAGCCAGCAAGCTGGGGTTATTCAGAGTGATCCCTTTTTGTCATACTGGAAGTGATGAGACAGGAATCTAAAGCCCTGTACACACGATCGGATTTCCGATGGATTTTTCCAATGAAGCTGACTTCCATCAGTCTTGCCTACACACCATCAGTCAAAGATCCGACCATCCCAAACGCCGTGACGTAAAACACTCAGACGAGGCGAGAAAAATTAAGTTCAATGCTTCTGAGCATGCGTCAACTTGATTCTGAGCATGCGTGGGTTTTTTCTCCAATGGAGTTCCCCACAGACGATCGGAATTTACTATAGTTTTGGAAAAAAAGACCGATGGGGCCCATACATGATCAGTTTGGCCAATGAAAAAAGTCCATCAGACTGTTTTCATCGGTAAAACCGATCGTGTGTACAGGGCTTAACAGTTTTGCAGCAAAGGATTTGTACAAGAGGAGTTTGTGGTAGTGATACTCTGCAGGAGCCAGTGCAGAGGAGGAGGAGCAATAGTCTGCAGTGAAGTTATGCAGGAGAAGTGACTGTGAATATTAGAAGTGCATAATTTTCAGGGCTAAATCTACTAACTAATGTTCTACAAATGTGCTGGAAATTTAATAAGTGCTATGGGCATCCCATATCTTCCTTTACCCCAACCAAGCTGTATCCCCCAATAAACGCAACAAAACTATGCAAATGACTGCTCATTGTCTCAGAAGTGATATATGGGGGTCTGGCAGCAGGGTGATTTGGTGGATGTTTGTAACTCGTAGCAACCTACCGCTACACACTCTCAAAGTTTTATATGATAAATGTTAATATCCACTCCTGGTAAGTGACTCCAAACACCAAGTGCACCAAGTGGACACCGCTCCTTTTTGACATGCACTCACCAAAAATAATTTGCATGAATAGCAGAATTCTCCCAATCATATGTGTTGTTCCATCAATGACTGGTATTCTTCGTCATAGCAAACACCATTTGCTGTAATTAAGTACTGTATATACCCACTGGCGTCTCCAGCTTTCATATTTAGGGGGGGAACAGGGACAAAATTAGGGGGGCCAATTATAAAATGCAATTATATATATATATATATATATATATATATATATATATATATATACACAGTCAGGTCCATAAATATTGGGACATCGACACAATTCTAATCTTTTTGGCTCTATACACCACCACAATGGATCTGAAATGAAACAAACAAGATGTGCTTTAACTGCAGACTTTCAGCTTTAATTTGAGGGTATTTACATCCAAATCAGGTGAACGGTGTAGGAATTACAACAGAAAAAAATATATATGTGCCTCCCACTTTTTAAGGGACCAAAAGTAATGGGACAGATTAACAATCATAAATCAAACTTTCACTTTTTAATACTTGGTTGCAAATCCTTTGCAGTCAATTACAGCCTGAAGTGTGGAACGCGATGACATCACCAGACGCTGGGTTTCATCCCTGGTGATGCTCTGCCAGGCCTCTACTGCAACTGTCTTCAGTTCCTGCTTGTTCTTGGGGTATTTTCCCTTCAGTTTTGTCTTCAGCAAGTGAAATGCATGCTCAATCGGATTCAGGTCAGGTGATTGACTTGGCCATTGCATAACATTCCATGTCTTTCCCTTAAAAAACTCTTTGGTTGCTTTCGCAGTATGCTTCGGGTCATTGTCCATCTGCACTATGAAGCGCCATCCAATGAGTTCTGAAGCATTTAGCTGAATATGAGAAGATAATATTGCCTGAAACACTTCAGAATTCATCCTGCTGCTTTTGTCAGCAGTCAAATCATCAATAAATACAAGAGAACCAGTTCCATTGGCAGCCATACATGCCCACGCCATGACACTACCACCAACATGCTTCACTGATGAGGTGGTATGCTTTGAATTATGAGCAGTTCATTTCCTTCTCCATACTCTTCTCTTCCCATCACTCTGGTACAAGTTGATTTTGGTCTCATCCGTCCATAGGATGTTGTTCCAGAACTGTGAAGGCTTTTTTAGATGTTGTTTGGCAAACTCTAATCTGGCCTTCCTGTTTTTGAGGCTCACCAATGGTTTACATCTTGTGGTGAACCCTCTTTATTCACTCTGGTGAAGTCTTCTCTTAATTGTTGACTTTGACACACATACACCTACCTCCTGGAGAGTGTTCTTGATCTGGCCAACTGTTGTGAAGGGTGTTTTCTTCACCAGGGAAAGAATTCTTCGCTCATCCACCACAGTTGTTTTCCGTGGTCTTCTGGGTCTTTTGGTGTTGCTGAGCTCACTTGTGCATTCTTTCTTTTTAAGGATGTTCCAAACAGTTGATTTGGCCACACCTAAGGTTTTTACTATCTCTCTGATGGGTTTGTTTTGTTTTTTCAACCTAATGATGGCTTGCTTCACTGATAGTGACAACTCTTTGGATCTCATATTGAGAGTTGACAGCAACAGATTCCAAATGCAAATAGCACACTTGAAATTAACTCTGGACCTTTTATCTGCTCCTTGTAAATGGGATAATGAGGGAATAACACACACCTGGCCATGGAACAGCTGAGCAGCCAATTGTCCCATTACTTTTGGTCCCTTAAAAAGTGGGAGGCACATATACAAACTGTTGTACTTCCTACACCGTTCACCTGATTTGGATGTAAATACCCTCAAATTAAAGCTGAAAGTCTGAAGTTAAAGCACATCTTGTTAGTTTCATTTCAAATCCATTGTTGTGGTGTATAGAGCCAAAAAGATTGGAATTGTGTTGATGTACCAATATTTATGGACCTGACTGTATATATATATCCTGGGGCCCTTTACTACGATCCCACAACGGGCCCTTTCACATGTTCTGCAGTGAGCTCCCTTCCTACTATACTGGGGTCCCCCAGGGTGGCAGAAAACAAGAGATATATGTCACCAGCACACCAAGAAAATATAAGGGTCCAAAGCAGTGGGAGAACTATCAGGGTTGCAAAGGTTGTCTTGCCACCGGGCCCTGGTGTTCTGCCACTGTGGGGTTCCCCAGCTGTCCTGCTATTAAAAACACTGGTCTGGCATCTGTCTCCTTGGCAGCGGCGGCAGTCTATTAGGACCTAGTGCTGGTGACATTATGGGTGCATGCAGGGGAAGGCTGGCACTATTGGTTATAGAGAGCCGAGCCCCCAGCTGGTCACCTAGCAGCAGTATGGCTGTATAACCTTCTCTGTTGACATGCTGATCGGGATGTGATCCAGGTGATGCTCCCAGTCAGATCTAATAAACACAGTATTTATTAGAAATCAAGAGTACAACCACATATATATAATCAACTGTATGTTCAGCAGCCATGTGGGCTCTATGCCTGTAAAGTGTGGGCTTTGATCAATAAAATCACTGATATTTAACACTAGGATTTGACTAGGAGCATCACCTGGATTGCATCACGATCAGCATGTCAGAGAAGGCTCCACTGCTGCTAAGCAACCTGCCAAGAGCTCAACTGTCTACAACCAATAGAGATGGGCTCGGGTGTGTTTGAAATCCCACATGCCCGATCCCGCCAGGAAGCCGACACTCCACAGTGCTAATCACAGCCAGTGAGACATTTCCTGATCTGTGCAGCTGCGGACCGGAAAATGTCTCACTGCCTGTGATTAGCGCTGTGCAGTGTGGGCTTCCTGGCAGGCTTTGGCATGTAGAATTTTGAACATGCCCAGCCAGGGCCGGCCCAAGACATTGTGCTGCCTGGGACCAAGAATGAAATGCTGCCCCCCCCCCCAAAAAAAAAATCACGCCCACCAAAAGGCCCCCACATTCATTATTTTATATCATGATAACTAAAGGGGACCCGTCATGCTCTATACATGTCAACAGGAGTATAAAGAGGACCTGTCATGGCTCTATACATGTATAGGAGTAAAAAGAGAACCTGTCATGGCACTATACGTGTATATAGGAGTATGAAGGGACCTGTGCATGGCGGGCGGCCGCAATGTCTTTTGCGCAAACTAATCAATGTACGCTAATTGTGTTTTTTTGGTACCAAAAATATGTAGAAGAATACATATTGGTCTAAACTGATGAAGAAATATTTTTTTTTTTTAGAAATTTTTTGGATATTTATTATAGCAAAAAGTAAAACATATTGTCAAATATCACCAAAAGAAAGCTCTATTTGTGGGGAAAAAAGAACATACATTTTATTTGGGTACAGTGTCGCATGACCGCGCAATTGTCAGTTAAAGTGACACAGTGCCGTATCGCAAAAAAATGGCCTGGTCATTAAAGGGGTTGTAAAGATTCGTGTTTTTTCACCTTTATGCATTAAGGTGAAAAAACACCTGGCAATTACTGCCCCCCAGGCCCCCCGTTTTACTTACCTGAGCCCGTTCACCTGCTGTGCCTATCCCCCGGCGTCCTCTTCTCCACGGAGGCTGGCCGTTTATTGGCTAGATTGGATAGATTAATAGCAGCGCAGCCATTGGCTCGCGCTGCTGTCAATCACATCCAATGACGCGGCTCGTGGGGGGGCGGGAATGAGTCGTACACGCTGTTTCTATGGACGCAGTGTGTATGACAGGGAGCGCGCCCGCAAGCTAACCTCCTTGGGAGAGCGCTTCCAAGAAGGGGGTTATCAGATGCAGGGAGGAGCCGAGACAGCCGCCGAGGGACCCGAGAACAAGAGGATCGGGGCCACTCTTTTCCAAACTAACTGCACAGTGGAGGTAAGTATAACATGTTTTTTATTTAAAAAAAATAAAAAACAAAGCCATACAATCGCTTTAAGTGGGCGAATCCTTCCGGTCCTTAAGTGGTTAATCAGGGCTGGGCAAGGCAAGTCCCTCTCAGGCTCTCATGTCTCATACAACTTGTGATGTGTGTTTGTACTTACAGTTTTGCTTTGGACTCCACCACCAGATGTGGGTTGTCACCTGCCACACGTTGCGTATTGTCACCTGCCACACGTTGCCGATTGTCACCTGCCACACGTTGCCGATTGTCACCTGCCACACGTTGCGGATTGTCACTTGCCACATGTTGCGCATGGTCACTTACGTCACCTGCCACACGTTGCGGGTTGTCACTTGCCACGTCACCTGCCACACGTTGCGGGTTGTCACTTGCCACGTCACTTGCCACGACATCACCTGCCACACGTTGCAGATAGTCACGTGACACACGTTGCGTATTGTCACTTGCCACGTGACGTCACTTGCCACACGTTGCGGATTCTCACAACGTCACCTGCCACACGTTGCGCGTTGTCACTTGCTGTGTCCCAGAGTGCACACGGCTGCACAGTGAGGGTGGAATTATGGTGATTCAGGGCGGGCGGTGAGAGATGACATCATCTCTCTGCTCCGATGCGCGCTCACTCACTGACTGCTCCAGCCCCCCGCTGCGAGTGTTCTGCCCGCGGCCGCCCCTGTCACCACTAACAGCAGCGGCGCTGGGCTCCTCACAGGCAGCGGCGCCTGCCTGCTCACTCACTGACAGCCCCCCCCGCTGTGAGTGTCCTCACACAGGCAGTGGCGCCTGCCCGCTCACTCACTGACAGCCCCCCCCCCCGGCTGCGAGTGTCCTCACACAGGCAGCGGCGCCTGCTTGCTCACTCACTGACAGCCCCCCCACGCTGCGAGTGTCCTCACACAGGCAGCGGCGCCTGCCTGCTCACTCACTGACTGCCCCCCCCGCCCCGGGCTGCGACTGTCCTCACAGGCAGCGGCGTCGGGTTCCTCACAGGCAGCGTAGCGGGCGGAACAGGCTGGCTGGCGGGCGTCAGTTTGCCGCCCCCCTAAAAGAGCCGCCTGGTTCCATGGTACCACCCGGTCCCATCATAGGGCCGGCCCTGTGCCCAGCCCATCTCTAACAACAAATTGTGCTGGCCCTCCTGTACATCAGCCCCATAAAGTAACCAGCACTGGGTTCCAATGTGCTGCCGCCGCTGCCATGGAGACAGAGACCAGCGCTGTGAATAGCTGGGACAGGACAGCATCTCTGGTTGTTCCAGCACTGGTCCACACTGGGAGGATGCTCCCATCCACCTATAATGTGAAGATGGGGGAATTGGAGCATTTCTTTTTTTTTTTTCATTCAACCTAATAGTTGAATGAAAAAAAGTGATCAATGTATGGGCTGCCTAAGAGCTAACATAGACAGTTTAAATCTCAACTGGTTCAGCAGGAACTGGCTGAGATTTGAACCATTAATGAGCAGATTCTCTTATGATTATTACTACTGGTTGCTATAGCCACTAGTGATAATCACTGTTTGTCTGGAGAATACAATTGCTGGGCAGGAGGGATATTCCCCTGTCAGAACTGTCTGTGTTGATGGGGGAATCATGCAAGTTTCTTTCCTGCAATCTGTGGATGCAGGAAAGAAATTTGCACCGTATAATACCTGCCTAACTGAAAGTGAAAGCAAATTGTGAATGTCTTGAAAGAACAGGAGAGGGGGAGGGAGAAAGATGGAGGAGAGAAGGGATGGAGATAATGCAGTTCAGTGATTACAGTGTACTGCAGTCTGCAGTGCACACACTTACCCACGGTCCAGGCTAGAATCTCAGGCATCATTCACACACAGCCAAGAATGCTGCTGATTTTCATATTTCCCACCCACACATCCCCTCTCTTCAGATACAGCACGCCGGGATAGTGTGGGCGGGACTGGAAGGAGGAGGAGGAGCTGTATTCCTCCCTGCTTGTATGTGAGGAGAGTGAGGGGGGGGGTGTGTCTGGACTCGCTGGGCTGTGAAAGAGTGTCATAGACTGACACTCGGCTCAGCTTGCAGTCACCACTCTCTGAATTTACAGGCTGGTTCTCCTGTCCTAAGGACGGGAGAAATCAGTATGTTTTTTCAGTAACTGAGATGAAGACTTGGGCCCCCCCCCCCCCACAGTGCTTGTGGAGTCCTTCCTGCAACTCGCTCTTCTCCGTGCCAATGAGGATGCAGGGGAAGGAGCAGATCGGGTGGCTGTGGTTGTGTGAGCACTCGCATTATGCAGTGTCAGCAAGCAGAAGGAGTGTGGAGGAATCCCCTGCAGGAGCTGACTGGGGACGCTATCCCTCTCAGGAGAGCCTGTGTTACTCCAGCGGCGGCCCGACCAAAATACAAAAAATATATATATATATATTATTATTTTTTTGGGGGGAGGGCACATGGTGGGGCACAGCATAATGTTGGGGGGGCAGGGCCCCCTCTGCCCCCCCTAGGGACGCCATTGTATATACCAGAATGTACAGGCTGCTGCATTCTGTGGAAATCTTCACTGCAGGGCTGTCCCGTCCTCTTCCTGCTTCTGAACTTCAGGTGCTGTGGGAGTTAACAGATTCCGGTCTTGGGTTCAGCTGCACTATAGATAATCTGACAAGGGCATGCCCACTCCTGCCCTCTCCTCCATTGAGAAATTTTCTTTCACTAATTACACTTCCTGTAACACCCACCATAAAAAAAGTAGATAAAAGTGTGTTTCTTAAATCAGTGTGCAGTCTGGACATCTGTACAGATGGCAGACTAGAGTGCAACTCCCTCCATGGCTGCTATACCAGAGCTGCTGCAGCCAGACACTATAGACAAGGAAAGAACCGCCGCTGTGGGACACAGAAAACACCACAGAATGATGTGCTCACACTGCCAGGACATGTGTAGTCACAAGCTCTGTCAGGAAATATAGCATCTATTGCTAGAAATCTTAGCATGTATTAAAAAGGGAATTTACTCCAGAGATAAAACGATAATCCTGCCACTTTATAAAACTCTGGTTAGGCCGCATCTGGAGTATTCCATCCAGTTCTGGTCATCAATCCTAAGAAAGGATGTGCTGGAACTGGAGAGAGTCCAGAGAAGGGCAACTAAAGCCCTGTACACACGATCAGTTTGACTGATGAAAACCGTCTGATGGATTGTTTTCATCAGACAAACCGATCGTGTATGGGACCCATCAGTCTTTTTTCCATCGGTTTTAAAAAATAGAACATGTTTTAAAATTATCTGATGGATAAAAAACCGATGGCAATTTCCGATCGTCTGTGGGGAAATCCATCAGATATAAAACCCAAGCATGCTCAGAATCAAGTCGACACATGCTCAGTAGCATTGAATTTCATTTTTCTCAGCTCATCGGAGTGTTTTACGTCACCACGTTTGGAACGGTCGGTTTTTTGACTGATGGTGTGTGGGCAAGACTGATGGAAAACAGTTTCATCGGATTTCTGATGGACAAATCCATCAGACGAAAATCCATAGGATATCTGATCGTGTGTACAGGGCTTAAATTTAAAGCGGAGTTCCAGGCAAAAATGTAACTCCTTAGAAAACGAACCCACACCCCACCCCCCCTTGTTTTTGGATTTTTTTAATATACCTTTTTCTTCTATTTTCTTTGGGACTTGTCCCACAGGGCCACGGCGATGTAGTCACTTCCGCTGTTTTTTTTTTGCCTTCCTCCTTCCCCCTTCTGGGGCCTATGTGTGTCCCAGAAGATGACATGACCATTCATAAAGCGCAGTGTGACTCGTGCATGCACAGTAGGAAACAGGCTGTGAAGCTGCAAGGCTTCACTTCCTGTTTCCCTTAGTAAGGATGCCTGCACTTGAAGCCGATGGATGGGCTCTCTGGACAGGTAAGTGTCTTTATATATTTATTTCACCCAGACTGTAACTCCTTTTTTTACTGTCAGGGCGGTAAGGATGTGGAACTCTCTTCCACAATCAGTGGTGTCGGCAGAAAGTATGGATAGTTTTAAAATACTCTTGGACGTGCATCTTAGACAAAACAATATACGGGGATATGGGAAATTATTTTTTACACACACACACACCAACAAAGGTTGAACTGGATGGACTGTTGTCTTTTTTTGAACCTAACCTACTATGTAACCATGAAATACATTTCAGAGGCTAGGGCCTACCTTCTTCCTCAGTCTCTTGCATCTACACATGTCCTGGCAGCACATCATCCGGCGGTGTTTTCTGTGTCCCACAGCAGCGGTTCTTCCCCTGTCTATAGTGCCTGTCTGCAGCGGCTCTGGTATAGCAGCCATGGTGGGAGCTGTACTCTGGTCTTCCATCTTCACAGATGTCTAGACTACACACTGATTTAAAAGACACACTTTTATCTACTTTTGTTTATGGAGTTACAGACAGTGTAATCAGTAAAAGAACATTTCTCAATGGAGGAGAGAGCAGGAGTGGGGATGTCTTTGTCAGATTATCTTTAGTGCAGCTGAACCCAAGACCTGAATCTGTTAACTTCCATAGCACCTGAAGTTCAATGCAGGAAGAGGAAGGGGCAGCCCTGCAGTAAAGATTTGTACAGAATGCAGCAGCCTGTACATCCTGATTGTCGGGAAAGGTTCCACTCGCTGGTAATACCATCTGATATTTGGCGTGCAGTACTGATGTCCACCAGCAGGTGTCTCCTGGCAGTTTGGAACTGTCAGGAGAGCCTTTCGCTGCTGGTGTTCTGTGATCTTTGGGCCACAGTACTGGTGTTCACCAGCGGGTGGATCCTGGAAGGATGGAGCAGATATCTCCTCCTGCAATTAGGAATCACCTGAACCTGATAGCAGGTAATGGTATAAAAAGCTGGCAAGTTCAACATACTTTGCCTTGGCTTCGTCTTGTGCCCTGATCGGAACTTTGATACTGAACCTGTTGCCTGAACCTGTTATCTGAACCTGACTCTGATCCTGATCCCTAACCTATTTGTACCTGTTCCCGTCAGTCCTGTATCCCTGCCTTGCTGTCTGATCCCTTTCACCCTCTCCCTGTCCATTGCTCCTTGTCCCCCATTGGAAGACAAGGAGAGAGGCGCCTCTAAGTGCAATAGTGTAACAAGTTTTTAATAGTAGATACAAATACACTCACATTTAGGTGAATTAACATAGGCGTTTAAAATGTCAGGATGACGATCATCAGCAGCAGGTCACAGGGGGTTCTCAGCTCTGCGTAGAATGACAGGAGTGTCTCTGAAGATGGAGCGGCCTGCTTCCGGGGACAACGATCCTGTAGTATGTTAAGAGCGAGGCTAGGAGCGCACATGTGGTTAAGCTGCAGAGGGTGACGTCATCAAAAATGGACGCGTTTCATGAGCGTGCAGACTTGCGGTGTCCTGGCAAGTCGCGCTCCTTTATCAACATGACATAAGGGCAGAAGTGGATAGACGCCTTATATAGGGACAAGGATGAGGAAGTGAGCTGGATGGGGTGGGGCTGGGAGAAGGTGGTGTCCAATGACAGGAGGAGTGGAGAGGTCATGTGATCGGGATGGCCTGGATCACATGACCTGATCGCATGACCGAAAAAACAAAACAAAAAAAGCCTGACCTGATCACATGATCACATGACCGAAAAAAAAACCAAAAAAAAAACCTGACCTGATCACATGATCACATGACCGAAAAAAAAAAGCCTCAGCTGTCCCTGCGGCCTCATGTATGTGGGCCGCACTATACGAGCTTTGCGAGTCAGGTTTGGGGAACACAGGAGGCTAATTGAAGGTGGCACCGATCCCCACAGTGTCCCCAGACATTTCTGTGTAGCCCACCAAAAATCCACCAGTGGCCTAAAGGTCTGGGTGATTGAACAGATCCCCCGCTCACTTCCAGCAGCAGAGCGGTTCAAAAAGTTATGCGCTAGGGAAACTTTTTGGATTTACACTTTAGACGTTCTCTCGTCTGGTGGTATAAATGAAGGGATTGAGATTTCCACTATTTTATAAATAACATTACCCCACCTCCTCACATTTATGCTCATTTCACCTGTTATTTTACTATTTATTGTATTATCTTAGAGGCCTGCATGTGCAATTAGAATTTTTGTAGAATTTATATATTTTTAATATTTTAACCTTTTATCTATTGGGTAATACCCTTATTGCACTGATTTGATTTTTATTGTCGGAATATATATAACTACCGTTTGTATCATATACTGACATATTGCCCATATATTGCCTATGTTAGTATATTTGATTTAATCCATTTATTCTTATACTACATCCTTACAGTTGATGTAGTTCACGTTATTGCTTTGTTTTTTGAAAAATTATCATTCTATTAAGCTCCATGTATGTGATCATCTGTACACTTGTGTAAACTAATATGCATAGATGTATATGTTTTACTGTCATACATATCAGCATGGCATATATTTTCCCCATAGTCACCTTTTTCCCCTTCCTTTTATCATTTCTTTTCATTTGTATCTACTATTAAAAACTTGTTACACTATTGCACTTAGAGGCGCCTCTCTCCTTGTCTTCCAGTTACCCCTGAACATGGTTTCTGTTCATCTATGATGGCCGCCCTGTGCACAGTGGATCCCATTTATCCCTGCTCCACCCATATACACCGCAGTGTGTAAACAGACTCCTAAGGACTTCCTTTAAGACTGTCTATATATATACATATGTTGTATGGTATTTTTTCATCTTATTTTTATATTTTATATATATATATATTTTTTTTTTATTATTTATTTATTTATTTATTTATTTTATTTTTTCTTGCTTCATATTGATTACTTTGGATAATACATGTTTCTGTGGATATTGTGCGCCACCACTTGTCTATATACCTTGTCCCCCATTTGCTGATCTCCTGTTATAAAAAAAAATATATGGGATATACTGCGCTGTGCAATAAGTGAACACAAAAATTAGCTGCCAACACAGCTGAGACAAAGCAAAAACTGGTCAATATGAAAAAGTGTAGCGCTTATTTTTGTAAAAAAAGTCAGTTATCGACACATCAAATGTTGCAAACATGCATATATATGAAATCTTAATTTTAGTGACACCAAGTGACAGAGTGTGATCCGTGAAAAAAAAAATATATGTAACAAATAAATCAGAGCGAAGCAGTCCTCTATTGTGACCACACACAAATAACAGTCCAAAAGTGTAGAAAAAACTGCAAGGTTGAAATGAAGTGTCCCACATGGATATGACCCTTTCTGTGAAAGGATAGAGACACCACCACCGATGTAAGGAGGAGGCTTACCAGATGGTGTTGACTTGGTGAGGTGTATACCACCCAAGTCAAAACAGGCTTATATAATCAGTCGGCAAGATGTATCCAGCTGGTCCTGAATCCACATATCAGTCAGCACCGCTAATTCCCGTAAACACCAGGAAGTGTAAATACATGTAGTCTTGTTGAAGCCAGAGATACGGTAACCACATAACATGCGTAATGGGAAAAAAACTCACATAGTGTGATACCGTACAAGGTAGTATTTATTAAAAAAGCTGACTGTTTAGTTGAAATGCGTCGGGTGGACCCATTCACACACATCGCTCTTGCACTTTGTGATATACCTATGATGTTCTTCCAAATGTGAGTGTTCATTTTTTAATCTTTTTTAATAAATACTACCTTGCACGGTATCACACTATGTGAGTTTTTTTTCCCATTACGCATGTTATGTGGTTACCGTATCTCTGGTCCAACAAGACTACATGTATTTACACTTCCTGGTGTTTACGGCAATGTGCGGTGCTGACTCATATGCAGATTCAGGACCAGCTGGATACATCTTGCCGACTAATTATATAAGCCTGTTTTGACTTGGGTGGTATACACCTCACCAAGTCAACACCATCTGGTAAGCCTCCTTACATCGGTGGTGGTGTCTCTATCCTTTCACAGAGAGGGTCATATCCATGTGGGACTCTTCATTTCAACCTTGCCGTTTTTTGTACACTTCTGGACTGTTATTTGTGTGTGGTCACAATAGAGGACTGCTTCATTCTGATCTCCCGTTATGACCATGGCTTAGCTAGACTACGATTCCGGTATTCCCTTTTGGCTATATTTATTCGTCTGATTATTGTTATTTTGGGGTCTTGTCTAATATTGTTTTGTTGTGCACTGTGTGTTATTGGAGGTGGTTGCGTTACATATTATTCACATTTCATTAATAAATTATTACTTTCTTCACCTATATACATCTGGTTCACTTGTGCAGTCCACACAGTTCTGATCACATCTGATTCATGACACTGATACATACAGTACTTAAATACAGCAAATGGTGTTTGCTATGATGGAGAATACCAGCCATTGATTGAACAGAAAATGTGATTGGGAGAATTCTCCTATTCAAGCTAATTACTTTTGGTGAGTGCGGTGTCAAAAGGGAGTGGTGTCCATTTGGTGCACTTTGGTGTTTGGAGTCACCTACCAGGGAGTGGTTAACATGTAGTTAACATTTATCTTTTCAAATATTTTTATTGAGTTTTTCATAGAAATAACAGAATATTTCATAACATAGACATAATAGACACTGAAAAATGTCAATGAGTAGACGGGTACTACAATTAGGCAGTTGTATAACATAGGATAGTTATTTATTAATCAAGTCAAGTGAAAGCTCGAACCTTAGGCTCCTCCTGGTCGAAGCGTTGCACCCGCCTCCCAGACACCCCTGTTGGGAACTAACTGTGCCATGGGATACAGGACAACGCCTCCTCCTCCTGCATGAAAGCATGATCACATGACTACTTTAAAGAATTAGCTTCAATACCTCTAGAATATAGGTAGCTCTAAGAGATTACTTATTAATACTGTTAGTGTAACATGACAGAAAATAAAATAAAAATAAAAACAAATAACTTGTACCATATTGATATGTGATTATTCAGAAAAATAGCGCTTTGTTTCTTTCAAGAATTATTTAGTCATCAACCGGATAACATGCTGCCCATGTATTCCACCAAAAATTACATTTAGTTAGGTTTTGGGACTTCATAGCAAAATATTTTTCATAAGTATATTATTGTAACTGTACTCTATATATTACCTAAGAAACGTTAGGGGCTTTTGTGAATTTCCATTTGGATGTGACAGTTAACTTTGCCGCTATAAGGATATGAGTAATCAGGGGTCTGAACTGTGTGGGTACAGAGTGTAAAGCTATGCTAAGTAAAGCCGTAGTTAACATTTATCATATGAACAATTGATACCTTAGAGACATTCTGCTCACTTTAGGAGTGCAAGGACTTTGCTCACACCCTATCACTTGATGGTGGAAGTTGGTTGGAAAAAAAGAGGTGGAGTGCTACTAGAGTGATTTTATTTTATTTTATTTGTTTAATTTTATTACACTAATTGTGACTAATATTACCACTGCATGGTCTGAATGGAGCTTTAGGGAATTCAACGAGGTTTAAATTATTTTTATATCTAATACCTAACCTATACCTAATTTGCATTTTGAAATACATAACTACCCTGCAAGTAATAAACAAATCATTTATTTTATTATTTAAAGTAGATAATGTATTTAATACATTCCATTTTAGGACAAATTTGGAATAAATCTGCACTATTCAGACTGAAGCAAGAGCGGCTACCTTCAGTAAAGACCACATGTCAAAACAACCAGGAGAATTGAGACATATAGACATCTCATGTTCTATGAATGCAAATATAGTTTTTTTTTGCTGAAAAAAAAGCCCCACCTTACAACAGGGAAAGGAGAGAGATTGTGTAATTGTAAATGGGGAGCAGAATGAATGGATTTGCAGCTGCAGATTCATTTGTTCTGTTTCAGTGACGCAGAAATTATTTCTGTTAACCCTTTCATGCTCCCTCCTCTCCTTTGTAAACTATCTGTATTTTGTGTCCCTGTTACCTGTACAATAACCCTTTCACCACCCTAACCCTGAACATTTGAACATTAACTCCTTTCATGACATCACCATATATGACCAGTATATCAACCCCTTTACTCCCTCCTTTCTCTGTGTAGGACTTGTACATTAATGTATCTGGTGCACCTTTCTAAAGCTCCACATTTAACCCCCCCCTCCCCTTCTGTACTGGATCGTTTCTCCATTTCCAAAAAATGGTGCTGAAAAATGGGGTGTCTATCTTCCATAAAAGGGTTGTTTTGGGGGTTTTCATACTATTCTGACATTTTTATTTGACCAAAAAGTAAGTATAATAGAAACTCCAAAAACCAATAAATAAATATTATTAAATACCACCAAAAGAAGTACAGTGTTGCTGTTGCAATTGTCAGTCAAGCTATCCCAGCACTGAAAACTGGAAATGGCCTAGTGATGATAGAGGCTGGTACTCAAGTGGTTAGAGTCACAGTTCTAATTTAACTTAAGCTATGTATATTTGGATTTAATAATTGTTTTGATATGTGGCTTTTATTGATAGTAACCTCTAATTTTAGTTTTTTTTTTTATCATATGCTCAGTATGAGTTGCTTAGGATATCCAGGTTTACTTTAATAGTGATTCTAAAGTTATAGTTGTTGAACAGAACATACATTTAATAGAAAAGAACATGCACTAGCCATGTATATGTTGTATTAAGAATGTTAACCTTAATAAAGTTATCATAGTTACCTGGATCATCAATGTCAAAATAATTTTTTTCTTCACATGGTTTTTCTTCTGTCCTTTCTTCGCCAGATTTGCTTTTAGGTGACCAAGTCATCTTATTCTCCTTTTTCAACCTCCTTCTTGCATTAGCAAACCAGGTGGACACTTGAGTAAGGGTCATCTTAGTTATAATTGCCAGCATAATCTTCTCTCCCTTTGTTGGGTAAGGATTCTTCCTATGCTCAAATAACCAGGTTTTAAGTGTACTTGTATTCTCTCTAGTTGCATTTTTCCTTCTGGCAGAGACCGTGAAATCCAGTGCTCCAAATCTTTCCACAGATAATGAATCACAATGGGCACAGACGGCAATAAAAAAAAAAAAAAGTTACAGAGGGTGTAACTCTAAGCCAAGCTACGTAAAACTGAAAAAAAGGTTTGTTCAAAATAACACTTTAATGTTTGTTAATTTTACGTGTCTACTGTTATAATATGATGTCCTGAAGCCCTTTTAAGTAGAAGCAGGTTTCTATTACACTGCGTTGCTGATTGTCCATACGCCTAAACCAGGCTATCTACATTTTCTGTGCTGTAAACAATAATTTTGGATGCACAGTTGGCCCTGAAACTAAAAGGAATAATTTGCACAGTTCTGCCCACTATTATAACATGAAAAATTAGACATGCAGATACCCGTTGTTTTAAGAAGGCTCTAGTGTGCTTCACGCTTGTTTAGTAAACTAATTTTTAAATCCTTTTAGCCCACTTCACCATGATGTACAGTAGCTCACAAAAGTGAGTACACCCTTCACGTTTTTGTAAATATTTTATTATATCTTTTCATGTGACAACACTGAAGAAATTACACTTTGCTACAATGTAAAGTAGTGAGTGTACAGCTTGTATAACAGTGTAAATTTGCTGTCCCCTCAAAATAACTCAACACACAGCCATTAATGTCTAAACCTCTGGCAACAAAAGCCATTTTCTCTCCCCAGTGGCATGTGACTCGTTAGTGTTACAGGGTCTCAGGTGTGAATGGGGAGCAGGTGTGTTAAATTTGGTGTTATTGCTCTCACTCTCTCATACTGGTCACTGGAAGTTTAACATGGCACCTCATGGCAAAGAACTCTGAGGATGGCCTAGGCTATAAGAAGATTGCCCAGACCCTGAAACTGAGCTGCAGCATGGTGGCCAAGACCATACAGCGGTTTGACAGGACAGATTCCAATCAGAACAGGCCTTGCCATGGTTCGACAAAAAGAAGTTGAGTGCACATGCTCAGCGTCATATCCAGAGGTTGTATTTGAGAAATAGACATATGATTACTGCCAGCATTGCTGCAGGGGTTGAGGGGGTGGGGGTCAGCCTGTCAGTGCTCAGACCATACGCTGCACACTGCATCAAATTAATCTGCATGGCTGTCATCCCAGAAGGAAGCCTCTTCTAAAGATGATGCACAAAGAGGCCCGCAAACAGTTTGCTGAAGACAAGCAGACTAAGGACATGGATTACTGGAACCATGTCCTGTGGTCTGATGAGACCAAGATAAACATATTTGGTACCAGATGAGGAGTACAAAGACAAGTGTGTCTTGCCTACAGTTAAGCATAGTGGTGGAAGTGTCATGGTCTGGGGCTGCATGAGTGCTGCCGGCAGGGGAGGGCTGGCAGCCTTGGGCCTGGGGGGCATGTCCAGTCAAGTGGCCCATTAAACCACCGAATCAGCTCACCATCACCAGTGCCCATCAATGCAGCCTCACTAGTGCCCATCAATGCAGCCTCACCAGTGCCCATCAATGCACACTCAACAGTGCCCATCAATGCAGCCTCACCAGTGCCAATCCAAAGCAGCCTCACCAGTGCCTATCAGTGCCCATCAATGCAGCCTCACCTGTGCCCATCAATGCAGTCTGTTCAGTGCATGGGGATTAGACAGAGAAGATCTGCCGGATTACACAGAGCGGCGATCTCCCGCTTACACGGTGCGGCTGCTGTCATACAAAGTGTGCAGTCTATCATAGGAGCTGGTCCAGGAGGCGGAACTTCATATGACAGTGGCCGCCGAGTAAGCGGGAGATCCCCGCTCTGTGTAATCTGGCACACTTGCCCCTCCTTCCCCTGGTAGGGCCTGCCCTGGGTGCTCTCCCTCTGCCCCAGCTTACGGTGCACCCGCCCAGGATTGGCCCTGCAAAGTGGGGACAAAATCGGTCACAGACTTGGTCCGGAGTGTCAGCAGTGTCGGCCAGCAGGACCCACAGGTCAGGGGTCAGCTTCCAGCAGGACCCAAAGTGATGAGAGATGACATCACTTCCGGTTTACTGAAGCCTTAAAGGCACCAGATTTTAAAAAATGACAGTATGTAAAGCAGCCAAACTTAGCGTTTTGAATGATTTTAAGTGCAAAGGAGAGATTTGTGGTCTTATAGACCCCCAATCCCTCCATAAAGAGGACCTGTCACTGCCTATTACTGTCACAAGGGATGTTTACATTCCTTGTGACAGCAATAGAAGTGATCTTTTTTTTTTTTAGAGGGATAGTGTAGAAGCAAAAATATATACCGTATTTATCGGCGTATAACACGCACTTTTTTCCCCTGAAAATCAGGGGAAAATCGTGGGTGCGTGTTATACGCCGATACCCACATTCCCTGGGCTGTCTCCGCTGACTGAGCGGAGCGAGATACACATAGCCGAATGTACTCGGCTATACTCAGCTTTTCTCGGCTCCGCTCACAGTCACGCCCAGTCCCGCCATTGGACCTGTGTTATGTCCATCATAGGGCGGGACTCGGCGTGACTGTGAGCGGAGCCGAGAAAAGCCGAGTATAGCCGAGTACACTCGGCTATGTGTATCTCGGCGTCCCTGCGTTCTCGGCGGCGTCCGCCCCGCTCCGCACAGTCTCGGCGCCAATTTTAAAATCCGGCACGGCGACACTGGGGCAAGGCTGCACGGCGACACTGGGGCAAGGCTGCACGGCTACACTGGGGCAAAGCTGAAATGGACTCTGGGGCAAGGCTGCAATGGACACTGACAAGGCTGCACTGTGACAAGGCTGCAATGGACACTGACAAGGCTGCACTGTGACAAGGCTGCAATGGACACTGACAAGGCTGCATTTAAATGTAAGTTATTTTTCCTAAGGCCCCATGCACACGAGACGCCGGTGCAAACTCTGCTGAACACACGTATTTAAAGGCTAAAACCGGCGTTTAAAAACGCCCATTTTGCCGCGATTTTAGCGGCGTTTTACCGCGTTTTACCGCGTTTGCGTCTATAGGCGTTTAGTTAAGAAACATCATAAGACCCTCCCTAAGCTCAAAAAACATTATTATTTAACCATTTCAGCCATTTTGGGAGACCAGCAGCTGAGAGAGCAGCAGTGTACTTGTATTTAGCGTATCACTTGCCACATTATCTGCCACAAGCTGTGGATTGTCCACTTGCCACGTCACCTGATACGTCACCTGGCCACGTCACCTGCCACAAGTTGTGAATTGTCCACTTGCCACGTCACCTGCCACGTCACCTGACCACAAGTTGTGGATTGTCCACTTGCCACATCACCTGGCCACGTCACCTGGCCATGTCACCTGCCACGTCACCTGCCACAAGTTGTGGAATGTTCACTTGCCACGTCACCTGCCACGTCACCTGGCCACGTCACCTGGCCACGTCACCTGCCACAAGTTGTGCATTGTCCACTTGCCACGTCACCTGGCCACGTCACCTGCCACGTCACCTGCCACAAGTTGTGAATTGTCCACTTGCCACGTCACCTGCCACGTCACCTGGCCACAAGTTGTGGATTGTCCACTTGCCACATCACCTGGCCACGTCACCTGCCACAATTTGTGGATTGTCCACCTGCCACGTCACCTGGCCACGTCACCTGCCACAAGTTTTGGATTGTCCACTTGCCACGTCACCTGCCACGTCACCTGCCACAATTTGTGGATTGTCCATCTGCCACGTCACCTGGCCACGTCACCTGCCACAAGTTTTGGATTGTCCACTTGCCACGTCACCTGCCACGTCACCTGCCACGTCACCTGCCACAAGTTTTGGATTGTCCACTTGCCACGTCACCTGCCACGTCACCTGCCACGTCACCTGCCACAATTTGTGGATTGTCCACCTGCCACGTCACCTGCCATGTCACCTGGCCACGTCACCTGGCCATGTTACCTGCCACAAGTTGTGGATTGTCCACTTGCCACGTCACCTGGCCACGTCACCTGCCACAATTTGTGGATTTCCACCTGCCACGTCACCTGGCAACATCACCTGCCACAAGTTGTGGATTGTCCACTTGCCACGTCACCTGCCACAAGTTGTGGATTGTCTACAGTGCAATGCAAGCAATTACAGTTTTTTTCCATATTTTTTTGATGGTTTTTCATCATTTGCCATCATTTTTGAGATTTCTAATGTAAAAAAATAGGTCACCTTTAAAAACGCTAATAAACGAAATCGCGGCAAAACGCCGGTACCGCGTTTAGCGGCGTTTAGCCGCGTTTTGCGTCTGAAACGTGGAAAACTTTTGCGTCTGAACCCATTTTTTTGCTTCTGGAAAAACGAGGTTAAACGCAACTGCCTAAAAACGGCAATAAACAAGACTGTGTGCATGGACACATAGGATAACATTGAATGGGTTCAGGAGCAGTTGAAAAAAGTGTCCAACTGCCTCTGAATGCGCGTTTAACAGCAAATAACAGCGTCTCGTGTGCATGGGGCCTTAAACTTCCCTCCTAAAAGTTTTTTTCCCTAAAATTTCCTCCTAAACTTGGGGTGCGTGTTATACGCCGGCGCGTGTTATACGCCGATAAATACGGTATATATTTTTTTAAAGTGCCATATCCTTCCATGCTCCTGCGCAGAAGCGGAAGCATAAGTAAGTCGCCCCCGCAAATGTAAACAGTGTTCAAACCACACATGTGAGGTATCGCCGCAATCGTTAGAGTGAGAGCAATAATTCTACCACCAGACCTCCTCTGTTTTGGAGATTGGAGATTTTTAACTACTTTCTTACTGGCCACTTAAACCCCCTTCCTGTCCAGTTCAATTGTCAGCTTTCAGCGCTGTCGTACTTTGAATGACAATTGCACGGTCATGCTACACTGTAACCATATGACATTTTTCAATTTTTTTTCACACAAATAGAACTTTCTTTTGGTGGTATTAATTTAGGCTGAGGCCCAACTCACACAGATATGGAACACCTCATCCCGTTTGAATTGTGAAAAGAAAATATTGGAGAATTGAGCACCTAGGTGCTCAGGGATTTTAAACGGTGTTCGAAAAAAGTAGCTTACAGAGAGATATAAATACAATTTAACAAGGTTTATTGAATGATTATAAAAAGAAAAAAACAAACATGCATATTGTAAAAAACCATCCACAGAAATAAATGACGAAGCAATCACAGCATATGATAAACTGGCGTCGAGAGTCACTCTACTAGTTTCGCTCACTAAGAGCTTCCTCAGGAGTTAATTGACAATGAACGCTGATCATACTAGAAGATAAGATTTGCATAAGTCAAACAGTCGATGTAAGGCACGTCCGTTGTACAAAAAACATAAAGAGCAATAAGTTGTGATACAACATAGTCAAACATGAAACACATCATAGTTAATAAAGTATAATGGTGTAAAGAAAAAGTTTATATATTAATAATCACAATCTGGATAGCAGAATATAACTCACCACGAGACTCAAAATCGCATATAGGCAGAGGGTCACTAAAATTCCCACAGATAAACTGGACCGACCACTATGGACAAAACAAACCATCCCAGGCATCAAGGCCATAGAGAGCAAAGATGATAGAACAGAGTAGAACCTGAAAATTGGGTATAGCAAAAAGAAAATTGGTTGTCGGAGCATAATCTCGGTATCTGACCTAGGTCAGAAGACATCGAGCACAGGTTCCAAAAATATGTAATGAATAAACACATACCTGAAACAGACAGGTACAGCATAATTAATGCCAATTAGTTATTTTGATGACGATTTGTCTGGCTCAATCAGTCGCTTGAATAGTAAGGGGTTGAATTTAGAAAACTAAAATCCCCAGCTAGACATCCAGCATGAGTGAGAGCACATCTCACACTGAACTTGATGAGGAGAAAAAGAAAGGAAAGAAAAAAAGGTAATCAGGAAAAAAAATTTTCCGTGAGGTTTCTAAAAATGCAAACATTGAATGGGGAATGGATCATTAAAAAATGATCCCTATCCCAAAGACACCTAAAAGGAGGAAAACTTACCAGAGGTAATAGTAGGATGCTGGGCACTGGTTTGGCAAAAGTGGCCACCTCTCCCCACAGTGGGAGTTTGTCAGGATTGCGGTAAGCACCGCGCTCTTATGCTCCCCATTCCGGCGGCGTCTGACGTCACCGCCGGGAAGCGGACGTACGGAGCACATCAAGTGCGCATGTCCGGCATACCAAAGTCAAGAGGTGGCGCCGTGCATGGGGATGGCGCACGTAGCGTGTACAAAGACACCAACGGCGTTGCGTCATCAGAGGCAAACTGCGCCATCTCGATTAAGGGAAGGCTGCTGGATGGAAACAGAGCAGTATGGGAAAGACCAAGTGGGCAATTAAAAACATTGCCAGAATGGAATTAGGTCTGCCCATCAACAAATAGGGGAATGCCAGAAAATGGAACAATGCTAGTGCAATGAATGGGGTGCGTTAAACGGACAGATGATTGGCATAACACCTGCCTACGGATAGGTCCGTATGGCAATAAATGCCAGATGGTTCACTTTCCCCACAGTGGAGTCCCGGAGAAAAAAAAAAAGTATTGAATTTCTAGAAATAATTAAATAATTAAGTAAATTAGATAATTGAATAATTAGGTATAAAAGAAGATATTGCAGTAGAATCGTCAAATGTAACATTGAATGGGAATTGTACTTCAACTGTGGCCCAGATGCTAGGTATAGTACAATAGAAATAGAAAGGTTAATCAAGTAGGTTGCCAACTACTAAATAGATCAATGCGATTTGGTGAGTACACCCATAGCATACACACGCTCGGACTTTTCTGCAAACTTTCTTAAAACTTCTTACAACATCACGTGTTTTTTCTGCTCTTTTCTGATCTTTACTGCCACCCTTTGGTCAACTTCTGCTATTGTTGGTTGATTTTAACATTAGTTGTTTTGTCCATCGGACTAAAGTCCGATGGTTTTCTGTACACACGGTCGGACTTTGCTCCATCGGACTTTTGTTGGGCAAAAGTTTGTCCGTTTGCAGACCCAACTTTTGTACGATGAAATCCAAAACCAAACAAAAAAAGTTTGTCCGATGGAGCGTACACACGATCGGATTGTTGGTCCAACTTGCTCAAAACGAAGTTTGTTGGGCAAAAGTCCGACCGTGTGTACGGGGCTTAAGTAATTTTCTAACAAAAATACTGATTTTAACTTGTAAAACAACAAGTGTCAAAAAAAGGTTTAGGCAGTGGCGGCTGGCTGGTGCTTCGAAATTTTGGGGGAGTGCAAACAAACTGAAAAATTCAGAAAAAAAAACATCAATTGCAGCCTCACTGTGTCCAATAATTGCAGCCTCGCTGTATCCATCAATTGCAGCCTCACTGTATCCATCAATTGCAGCCTCACTGTGTCCATCAATTGCAGCCACACTGTATCCATCAATTGTAGCCTCACTGTATCCATCTATTGCAGCCTCACTGTATCCATCAATTGCAGCCTCACTGTGTCCATCAATTGCAGTCTCACTGTGTCCATCAATTGCAGTCTCACTGTGTCCATCAATTGCAGCCTCACTGTTTCCATCAATTGCACAGCCTCAATGTGTCCATCAATTGCAGCCTCACTGTATCCATCAATTGCAGCCTCACTGTGTCCATCAATTGTAGCCTCACTGTGTCCATCAATTGCAGCCACTGTGCCCATCATTCATATGCAGCCGCTGTGCCCCATAACATGCAGCCACTGTGCCCATCATATGCAGCCACTGTACTCCATAAAATGCAGCCACTGTGCCCATCATATGCAGCCACTGTGCCCCATAAAATGCAGCCACTGTGCACCATAAAATGCAGCCACTGTGCCCATCATATGCAGCCACTGTGCCCATCATATGCAGTCACTGTGCCCATCATTCACATGCAGCCACTGTGCCCATCATTCATATGCAGCCACTGTGTCCATCATTCATATGCAGCCACTGTGCCCATCATTCATATGCAGCTACTGTGCCCATCATATGCAGCTACTGTGCTTATAAAAGAAAAGCCTCTGTGCCCACAAAATGCAGTCACTGTGCCCATCATAGGCAGTCACCCCCCCTCTGTCTGACTGGCACTTACCCAATCGTGGTGGTGGGTCAGGCAGCGGGTGAGGCCGGCAAGCTGTGGGACATGCAGTGAGTCAGGCGACGGCTCCCGCGTCCTCCATGGTTCAGGTGTGTCTCTTCTTCTGTTCCACTAGGCGTCCAATAGAGATGCCTGTGCCTTCAGCCAATCAGGTGATGGGTATTAGATACACGCTTCCTGATTGGCAGAGAGGCAGTTCAGTGTTAGAAAAGCGAATATTTATTTGCTTTTCTAACACACTTGGGTGGGCTGCGAGCGCAATGCTCTGCACTCCAAGTCCAGCTTTTTTTAAGCCTATTAGAGCCAATTGCTCTAATCATGTGCTACAAAAATACACCCCCCCACCGATGTAATTTAGGATCTCGGCATCCGAAAAGGGTCCAGACGCCTGAATAGGGGGTGGCTACAGCGGCCATGGATAGATTCATGCGATGCATGAATCTATCCACTCCACACAGAGGGGGCGGCGCCTGAGAGCCCCTAATGGATGCACCGCCATGGGTTAAGGGGTTATTATCAGCTCCCAGCATGAAACAATGTGAAGGAAGTGAGAAATCTTTATAGTGTTGTAAGACCTTTCTTTTTAATGTGGAAAAAAAACACATTCACCAAAAAAAAACTTACATCTCTGCTCTGTCCTCTCGCCTTAATGGAGTGACAGTCCGCTCCCCTGCAGCCTCTTGTCCATCCTCCTGTGTGCAGGCTGGGGAGTTTCTGCCCCCAGGTATTGCTAATGGGACCACTGGCGAATGGGACTACATGTGCCATGATGCTTTGCAGCTACTGGAGGTTGATGGGCTCCCTCCCCCTATCAATGAGGAAGCAAGGGAGGGAACAAAGTGGACGTCCGGGCTCTTTGAGCAGAGCTCACACATGCTGCAGTGTTCGGAGGAGAGGGAGGGGGGAAATCCCCCACAGGATCTGACAGGCTGGCTCTCACTCCACTGTCAGTGGATTAGTGTGAGCGCGACCAGCGGGAGGTGTAGCCCCGCTACATAAGTGAGTGGCACTTGAGCTTTGGAACCCCTCCCTCTGCCTCAGCTCGCGGCCCCTTCCCTGGCTGACATGACTTCCTCCAAGGAAAAAAAAAATTGTGAGCGGTTGGCCACTGGCCATTATGCATATAAATTAGGGCAGCCTGGGGGGAAATTGCCACCCTGCCCCCCAGGCCAGCCTGCCCCTGGCTGCCGGCATTGAGGAGCTACAGTTTATTGAGGGAAACAGGAAAGCCAACATGTACTGCGACATACTGATGCAGAACATAGTTACATAGTTACATAGTAGGTGAGGTTGAAAAAAGGCACAATTCCATGAAGTACAACCTATGTGTGTGATTATATGTCAGTATTACCTTGTATATCCCTGTATGTTGTGGTCGTTTAGGTGCTTATCTATAAATCTTATCTTGAAACCATCGATGTTCCCCACTGAGACCACCATCTGTGGAAGGGAATTCCACATCCTTGCCACTCTTACAGTAAAAAACCCTCTACGTAGTTTAAGGTTAAACCTCTTTTCTTCAAATTTTATTGAGTGGCCACGTGTCTTGTTAAACGCACTTCCACAAAAAAGTTTTATCCCTATTGTGGGGTCACCAGTATGGTATTTGTAATTTGAAATCATATCCCCTCTCAAGCGTCTCTTCTCCAGAGAGAATAAGTTCAGTGCTCGCAACCTTTCCTCATACTGTAACTAATATCCTCCAGACCCTTTATTAGCTTTGTTGCCCTTCTTTGTACTCGCTCGATTTCTAGTACATCCTTCCAAAGGGCTGGTGCCCCGAACTGGACAGCATACTCTAAGCCAGACCAAAGTCTTGTAGAGCGGGAGAATTATCATTTTATTTCTGGAGTTAATCCCATTTGTAATGCATGCCAATATTCTGTTTGCTTTGTTAGCAGCAGCTTGGCATTGCATGTCATTGCTGAGCCTATCATCTACTAGGACCCCCAGGTCCTTTTATATCCTAGATTCACCCAGAGGTTCTCCCCCCAGTGTATAGATTGCATTCGTATTTTTGCCACCCAAATGCATTATTTTACATTTTTCTACATTGAATCTCATTTGCCATGTAGTTGTCCACCCCATTCATTTGTTCAGATCTTTTTGCAAGGTTTCCACATCATTTGGAGAAGTTATTGCCCTGCTTAGCTTAGTATTGTCTGCAAATATAGAGATTGCACTGTTTACCCCATCCTCCAGGTCGTTTATGAACAAATTAAACAGGATTGGTCCCAGCACAGAACCCTGGGGGACCCCACTACCCACCCCTGACAATTACTTGACTGAGCTCCCTAAGTACCCTAAGTACCCTCGGGTGCAAGCCATCTGGTCCCGGTGATTTATTAATGTTGAGTTTCCCAAGACTAATTTTAATTCTGTCCTCTGTTAACCATGAAGGTGCTTCCTGTGATGTGTCATGAGGATAGACACTGCAGTTTTGGTTACTGAAGCCCCCTGATTCCCTCGTGAAGACTGAGGAGAAGAATAAATTCAATACCTTTGCCATCTCCCCATCCTTTGTAACCAGATGTCCTTCCTCACTCTTTATGGGGCCAACATGATCTGTCCTACCTTTTTTACTGTTTCCATACTTAAAGAATTTATTGGGATTTTTTTTGCTCTCCTCCGCTATGTGTCTTTCATGTTCTATCTTAGCCGCCCTAATTGCACCCTTACATTTCTTGTTGCATTCCTTATAAAGTCTAAATGCTGATGATGATCCCTCAACCTTGTATTTTTTGAAGGCCTTCTCCTTTGCTTTTTTTATGCATTTTTACATTGGAGTTAAGCCATCCGGGACTATTGTTTGCTCTTTTAAATTTATTACCCAATGGGATGCATTGGCTAATGCCCTTATTTAATATGCTCTTAACCACTTCCCTACCCAGCCATAGTCAAATGACGTCCACAGATGGGATCTCCCATCCTGGGTGGACATCATATGACGTCCTGGCTTTGTAGGGGGATATCTGAATGATGCCTGCAGCTAGAGGCATCATTCAGATATCCTTTTGAAGTGCCGGCGATTCTGTGCACCATAAGAATGATCATAGCGGCGGTTCCGCCGCTTGATCGTTCTTTCAGGCGGCGGGAGGGGACATACCTCCCCTCCCACCGCCATCCGGTGCTTCTCCGGGCTCTCCCGTGCGATCGGGGACCCGGAGAGAATCTTCCGGCGCCATTGGTGGGTCACGTGACGAGCATAGAGATGACTCTTTATGATCGTCGGAGGCCCGGGCACGATGTGATGACGTCACGCCCGGGTCCTCAAAAATAAAAACAAAGCCGCCATTGCGGCTAGTAAGTATGAGATCAGTGAAAAAAATGTCACTGATCTCATGCTTTCCAGCCTGGAGGAGAGATGTGGGGTCTTATTGACCCCGCGTCTCTCAATAAAGAGGACCTGTCACACACATTCCTATTACAAGGGATGTTTACATTCCTTGTAATAGGAATAAAAGTGATAAAAAAAAAGTAAAATAATTGTAAAAAAATTAAAAAAATGTAAACGCCCCTGTCCCCGGTAGCTCGCGATCAGAAGCGACTGCACACGTAAGTCGCCCACATTTGTAAACGCCGTTCAAACCACATATGTGAGGTATCGCCGCATGTGGTAGAGCGCGTGCAACAATTCTAGAACTTGACCTCCTCTGTAATTCTAACCTGGTAACCTGTAAAAAAAATTAAAGCGTCGCCTATGGAGATTTTTAAGTACCGAAGTTTGGCGCCATTCCATGAGTGTGCGCAATTTTAAAGCGTGACATGCTAGGTATCTATTTACTCGGCGTAACATCATCTTTCATATTTTCCCCAAAAATTGGACTAACTTTACTGTTTTGTTATTTTTTAATTCATGAAACCATTTTTTTTTTTAAAAAAAGGCGTTTGAAAAATTATTGCGCAAATATCGTGCAAGAAAAAAAGTTGCAATGACCGTCATTTTATTCCCTAGGGTGTCTGCTAAAAAAAACATATATAATGTTTGGGGGTTCTGAGTAATTTTCTAGCAAAAGAATGATGATTTGTACATGTAGGAGAGAAGTGCTAGAATAGGCCCGGTATGGAAGTGGTACAAAAAGCCCTGTATTGAAGTGGTTAAAGCAAACCCATCTCTCCTCCGTGTTCTTTGTTCCTAAGATTTTATCCCAATTTATGCCTACTAGCACGGTTCGTAGTTTAGAGAAGTTGACTCTTTTGAAATTCAGTGTCTTTGTATTCCCCTTATGTTTCCTATTTGTGCGATTTATACTGAAGCCAATTGACCTGTGATCACTGTTACCTAAATTGCCCCGTATTTCCACATCCGTGATCAGGTTTGTATTGTTGGTAATCAGTAGATCCAGTAATGCTTTATTTCTAGTTGGTGCGTCTACCATCTGACCCATAAAATTGTCCTGCAAGACATTTAGGAACTAGCGAGCCTTAGATGAATGCGTGGTTCCCTCTGCCCAGTCTATGTCTGGATAATTAAAAGCCCCAATTATGATAACACTTCCCATCCTTGCTGATAATCCAAATTGTGATAGGAGATCTGTTACCTTTAAAAGGAATCGATCACTTGGAGATGCCTTGACGGCTAGCCATTTTGATAGACGGAGGGCCTAGATCAGTGCGGCACACGCCCTAAAGGCATTTTTAAATGTGGCCACTGTGACTATTGCTGTTATATTAACTCTGAAAATAAACCCTTTAAAATAGGCTTTACTCATATCCAACTGATGCACTTTGCCAACTGTGAAACTAGAGGTATAGTCTATTTAATGACGGGGGACTGCAACGCCTTCTACATGGGCAAGACTAAACGTATGCTTTGGCAGAGAATGAAGAAACATGCAGCTGATATTAAGGAAGAGATCCGTGTTAGTCCTATTGCTAGGCATTTTGCTGAATGCACATTATGTAACATTGACTCCCTTCGATTCCGAGCAATAGATAAGATACATTCTGGCCCCCATGGAGGGGATTTTGATAATCGTATCCTGCGCTCAGAATCTCGAGCGAGCAAACCATCCCCCCGGTTTAAATGGATTTATTAGTTATGCTCCCTTTCTCTCAAACTAATGATATAGGGGCCTTTATGCTTATATTATGTCCTTGGCAATGTATGTATATTTATTTTTGCTGATGGGTCATTTATCTGATAAATTGCTCTTGGCTGTGGTTTTCTATAACTATATGTATATTTTTTATTTATTTATACTCAGTTGAATTTTTTTATTTTTTTTTTCCTTTCCTTTATTGGTACCTTGAGGCCTCAGGATTGGGTCTCCATAGGTTTTATTTAAGGTGGCTTTTTGGTTCATATTTCTGTTATGGACCCCTGCTGTTTTAAGGGGCCTTGCTAAATGATGGGAAGGTTTTTTTCTTTTATTAACCTTCCCTCTTCAAACTATCCCCACTATGTTGGTGATTGGTTTTACACCACTTAGTGTCTGATATAGAGAAGTGGTTGTTTTCCTGTTTTCTCTAGGTTGTTCTGGTTTTGCAGCTGTTGCTCTGCTTTGCTGCCGCCGTAGAGGGGTATGTCTGTTGCTTTTGATGGGTTGGATTCTCGATTGCAACGGCCTTCATGTCAGGGTTTATATTGGTAACATTAGGGGCGGTGTCTTGTCTTGTTTACCCTTCCCTCTTTTCCTCCATGCCTGGCAGTGAACATGCGTTTTGCCGCCTGGCCATGCTCCCCTCCTTGGACGCTGGCTAGCAGTGGAATACACGCCAGTAAGCCATGGAGCGCGCATGTGCATGACATCACTTCCGATTAACATGGGAGGATGCCGCTATGCACGTGGGCTCCTTATGCAGTGGACATCTTGGTGCTTGGCAGGTAACGGCAATGGAGAGGATTGCGGCTCTAACTAACACCAATCACTATGCTTTGCGCCATTTTTTGTGACCTGACCTATGGGGAAAGGACCCGCCCAGCATCCCGCGGACACTCGCCTCCCTGTATCAGCTATACAGGGGAGAGTCTGCTTTGGGGTTTTCATGATGGGGAGCGGGTTCCTTGGGAGACCCAGAGTTGTGGTACGCCAGGCGGGATACACACTGAAAGGACTGTCTTCCATGCTTGTCTTCTCTTTTGAGACTTCTATACTGTATACCCCGGACTTTACTGGTGCTTATCACATGCATTAGGTAGGGCTATGCCCTCGTGGCTCCTAATATAGGGCCATGTTCTGTATCCATCTGTGCCTGCCCCTGGGTGGCTGGAGTTTGTTTTCTTTTTTTCAATAATTTTTTTTATTATCAGCTTTTACAGGTGTACAATGAGCCATAGACATTGAAATACGTTGAATAAAATGTTTGAACAAAGGCTTCTCAGGCAAATATTGCAAAGTATGATCGAAGCACAGAAAAAATTAAACGAAAAAATTAACAAATGAATAACTGATATTATCTAGGCGTTAAACAATAAAGAAGTTGCATAATTGTCTGATCTTAATTAAACGTCGTTAAGTGTAACATGAATTATCAGAAACATCAGGGGAGAGTAGAAAGCAGAACCTAAGAATCGGGGTTGGGGGGTGTTCAGGGATCAGGATCTCAAATGTGGTTTAATCCAAACCGACAAAGGCCAGCCATACACCCAAACACCCCAAAAGGGTACTAGCTGTGAATGGGCGGGGGCCAGGGAAGGTTGTAGACTTACTCTGAATCTGAACGGTCTAGAAGGGTGTGGTTGGGATCCCCGGTAGGGAAGTTAGCTGTCCACAATGAGTGGGATTGTAACTTCAGTGTCCATTCATGAGTGTGTGTATACTCTATCAGGTGGAAATCAGGAAGTGAGTGTACGGTCAGTGCGTACAACATAATTTAAGGTCTTGTGTGCAGTAGAGGGGGAATGGGGAAAGATGGATAGGAGGGGTTTGCTGTATTATAGTTAGCATGGGAAGTTGTTTCAAGCGGGAGAAGGAGATCTATGGGTTGGAGTTGGCGCGGTGTGATTTGTAGTTTCTCTAAAATGTATCCAGCAGGCCCAAATGTCCCAAAATTTTGTTGGATTGTCGTGTGCTTGAAATACGAGTTTTTCCATGTCTGCTATTCTGTCAACTCGTTGAAGCCATTCTGAGACGGTGGGGGGGGGGGGCAGAACTTCTCCAATGCACGGGCACACAAAGGTTCGCAGCATTAATGAGATGCATGATGAGGGATTTTTTGTATGTGGAGAAGGGCAGGGAGGTGTGGTGCAGCATGAATTGTGTAGGTGTGAAATCTGGGGTGTACCGTATGTAGTGATCTGTGAAATTAGATGGTGTATGTCGGTCCAATATGGTTGGATAAGAGGGCATTCCCACCGTATGTGAAGTAGGGAACCTAAGCTTGTATTGCATCTCCAGCACGTCGGCAGGACGCTGGAAAGGAATTTGTGGACCTTGTCAGGCGTCCTATACCACTTGGAGTATATTTTGTACCTGTTTTCTTGGGTGGAAACATTTATGGAGCCCTTATGAATATGAGTATATATGCGTTCCCATTCAGTCGTAGAGAGTTGCATGGATAGTTCAGCTTCCCATCTTTTGACAAGTTTGTCGTCTTTTATTTTATATGTGGAGAATAGGAGCGCATACGTGGTTGAAATTACAGTAGGTGGCGTTGGGTTTTGCCCTCGTCACAAATTGTTTCAAGGGATGTAAGGTCACGGACGGTACCAGAGAGAGTAGGAGTCAGCCTTGCCGAAAAAATGTCGGATTTGCAGGTATTTGTAGAATGGAATGAGATATTCCGGGAATTTAGAGGAGAGAGCCTGGTAGGACAGAAGTGACTCGTCTTGGAAGAAGTTACGTGCTCTGGGACGTGAGCCTTGGGGGTCAGTAGCCACGGCAAGTGGAACGAGGTCTGGAGGGAAGTTAGGGTTACGGCTTACTGCGGTCATGGGTCCGGGAGATGGGACAAAAGCCAGGGTTTTGCAAGCTATTCTGAAGTGATGCAAAGTGGCTCCTATAAGGGGGTGTGAGGTGCAATATTTTGGGATGGATTTATCTGTGATCCAAGGTTTGGGATGGATTTATCTGTGATCCAAGGTAAGTGGGATAGGGGGAATTTTGAGAAGGCGTCTTCAAGTTTGATCCAGTCTTTGTTGTGACCATGGATATGCCAGTCTGCAATCCTGGTCAAATGACTGGCCCAGTGATATTTTCGGATATCCGGGAGACCCAGGCCTCCCAGCAGTTTAGGAAGAACTAGTCTGTCCCAGCTTAGTCTTGGGGTTTTGGAAGCCCAGATGAACGTCCTGCACATACGATTGTATGAAAGAAAGAATGAAGGGGGCAGTTTAATGGGGATGGCCTGTAGAAGGTAGAGGAGTCTGGGTAGGATATTCATTTTCAGTACGGCTATTCTCCCCAACCATAAAAAGGTGCCCAAGTGCCATTTATGTAGATCTCCCTGAATAGCTTGAAGAGCAGGCAGGAAGTTTCTTGAGTAGAGATCAAGCATCTTCGCAGGGATCTTGGTACCTAAGTAAGTGATTTCAGTAGGTTCCCAACCAAAGGGGATATTTTTGTATTGTGAGATCAATGTGGCAGGCAGGGTGATGTTTAGTGCTTTCGATTTCGTAAAATTGATTTGCAGGTTGGATAAAGTTTTGAAAAGAGCGAAATCTGTGAGAAGGTTAGGGATAGTTGTGATAGGTTCTCTCAGGAATAGTAAAATATCGTCCGCGTATGCGGCTATCTTATAAGTCTTGTCGTTGAAGTCAATGCCTTTGATATTGGGATTGTCCCTCAACTTGTGGAGCATAGGCTCCATGGTAAGAATGAAGATTATAGGGGATAGGGGGCAACCTTGCCGTGTACCATTTGAGATCGAGAAGGCGTTGGACAGGTGGCCGTTGACTCTGAGTTTAGCAGTCGGGGAGGAGTATAGAGTCATGATCATTTGGAGCAGGCACGGTGGGAAACCCATAACACGTAACGTTGCTTCCATGTAATCCCAAGCCACTCTGTCGAACGCCTTCTCAGCATCTAGGGAAAGGAAAAAGCCTGGGGTGGACGTTTTAGAGAGCCAGTGGTGGATGTTTAGGGCTTTGATGGTATTGTCCCTGGCTTACCTGCCAGGGACAAAACCCACCTGGTCTAGGGTGATTAATCTATGTATTAGGGGAAGTATCCTGTTTGCTATAACCTTAGCGTAAATCTTCAGGTCTACATTAGGGAGGGAGATTGGGCAATAGTTAGGGACCAACATGGGGTCCTTACCTGGTTTAGGGATGAGTGTGACGTGGGCCTCAAGCATGTCCCTATTGACAGTGGAGTGTGGTGATAGGACATTGAAGGCTTTGACAAGGTGGGTAATCAGGGTGTCAGGAAAGGATTTGTAGTAGCTAACAGTAAGTCCATCCGGGCCAGGGCTCTTGCCAGTTTTCATTTGTTTTAGAGCTAACAACATTTCGTCTACTGAAATTGGGAGGTCCAGGTCCGCCGAGTCCTCTGGCGTGAGGGGTGTAGGGCTGTATTGTGTCAGGAAGTCCATGATTGCTGTCATCCTGTCTGAGGTTGTGTCATAAGGGCGAGCCGCGGGAAGATTGTATAGGTTGGAAAAATAGTGCACAAATTGGTCAGAAATGTCTTCTGTAGTGGTCAGTGTCTCTCCTGAGGGTGTCTTGATTTTGTGGATGGTGTGTGCTGCCTTCTTCGCTTGTAATGCTCTGGCCAGGAGTCTACCAGACTTGTTGCCATATTCATAAAAGAGCTTTTGAGTCATTGTGAACTTACGTTTCAAGGTGTGAGTGTGCTCCTCCAGGAGTTCTTCTCTAGTCTGTAATAATTCTGTCAGGGAACTTCCCGCTAGCGACGCTTTGTGTACTTGTTCTAGTTTATATATGCGTGCAGTTAAGTCGTTAATGCGTTTCTTCCTGAGTCGGTTCCTCTTAGCCACTAGGGAGATGAGAACCCCTCGTATAACACATTTATGTGCAGCCCAGAGCACTGAGGGGGCAGTGTCGTCCGAGGCATTTTCAGCAAAGTAATTGGAGAGGCTGGTGGAAACGTGTTGTATGTTGTCCAAGTCAGTCAGGAGGGAGTAATCCAGTCTCCAAGTATCGGATCTTGTGTTAGTAGTGGGGAGAGCAAGGGTCATGGAAATGGGATTGTGGTCAGAGAGTACCATGGGTTCAATTGTGGCCTTGGTGAGATAGGATAGGTAATTTTGGGAAAGGAAAAAGTGGTCTAGTCTGGTATATTTATTATGTGGGGTGGAGAAAAAGGTGAAATCCTTTACAGTTGGGTGGAGTGTGCGCCAAGTGACATGGAGTAGGAGGTCGCTAAATAGCAATTTGATCGCTCTAAGTCTAAGGGCTCTGTAAGGTAGGGAGGATTTGCCATTGGAAGTGTCTAGGGCAGGGGTCAAGGCTACATTGAGGTCACCCCCCACGATCAGGGTGCCAGATTGGAAACTTGTTAGTTGTCCCAGAGTGTTTCGCAAGAATGTGACTTGTTGTACGTTCGGTGCGTAAATATTGGCAATAGCTATTGGCCTGTTGTGTAACGTGCCCTTGAGAAAGAAGAATCTCCCCTGGGTGTCTTTCTGCACTTCCGTCACTTGAAGGGGGCAGTGTTTTGAAATAAGAATAAATACTCCCTTAGATTTAGCATCATCGTTGGAGGCATGAAACACCGATGGGAAGTGGGAATTATACAATTTGGGAATATTGTCTGTTCTGAAGTGGGTCTCTTGTATGAGGGCTATGTGAGCTTTTGACTGTTGTATGGAAAGTAGTAGTCTTGACCATTTTTTGGGGGTATTAAGGCCCTTTATGTTAATTGAGTAGAGTTTAAGTGTGGGATGATGGTGGTGTTGACTGTGCGGTACAGCCTGTGAGTCAATGTCTCCAGTCATTCTGAAAAGACGTGCAATGAGGGGGGGTAGGGAAGTAGAAGTAAGGAAAGCAAGGTTAGAACCTGAGAGTTAAGCCAATTAGGTGGGCACTGAAGGAGAACCGAAGAGTCTGTAAGGAACTAGTCTACAGACCTCTAGACGGTCAGGATTCGGAAAGATACAGTATGTGGACAATGTGTGCACTCTGTGTGGAGTGTCAGCACCTTGACCGCGACTGTGTGGGGTCAGCTGTCACAAGGCGGTGAGGGGGGACTATGGAAACAGGGAGGGTCCGCCGCCACAGTGATTTATAGTGTCGGGTAGGAGGCCGTGGTGAGCTACAGAGAGGTGGGGTTATGAATGAGGAATTAGGGGTTTCAGCGAGGGTAAATAGAACAATGAGCTATACCTTACGTAAATAAAAAGGAACAAGACCAAATAGCATAAGTCAAACTATCCTGGGGCCGGTCCACAGCTGCGCCCCGCTGAGAAGTCCACAGTTTCGATTGTGCCATCTCTGAGTAGTCAGAGGCCTGATTGTGAGGTAAATGAGGTTTAGGCTGTGGGCCGGCAACAGGGCAGAACGTAGTCTGAACAGAAGAACACAAAGTAAACAACCATAAACCGTAACTGTTGTATAGACCTAGGTATGAAAAGCATGCTATTGAACTTGAAAATGTTGTGGAAGAGACAAAGTACATTCAGCACATTCGACCATGCCTAAGTCAACAGTGAAGAGAAGAGAGGCATGTCATTAGTGCACCATACTTGCTATTTAAGATGACTCTTGTGTCCATATCATCCATTACCACGGGAGCCTGAACGGTAATTGTGAACAACTGGGATCGAGTGCTCTACCGAGGAAGTGATCTTCTCCTCGTTCTGCCCGAGGGGGAGAACACATCAAACCGTCAGGTGGCCGTCCGCAGCATCACGGGCCGATAACGGGGGCTGGAAGGATGTGTAGATCTGTTGGAAGATCGGGAGATCGAGTAGCAAACAGAGTCCGGTATTGGGGCTACCGCACAGATATATGTAGTGGGAGTATAGAGGCTGCGTCCTGGTGGTCGCTGTGGGAGTGACGATGAGAGTCCGTGCATGCCAGACGAGAGTCACTTCCTGGGATGACAGACAGTAGCAGTGGGATGTGCCCAAGTGTGAGCCGTCTGTGTCACGTCGCTAGCCGTGCGGCATTATTGGCATTGTAGTCTCCACATTGCAATATTGTACATGGCTGGAAGTCTATCGTGAGGGAATTTTAGGCACAGGAGTAGACATATAGCCGCATCAAGAAGTGGAAATCCGTTGGAAACATGAGGACAAGTCCACAAGTATTTATTTACCTGCCAACTGTACTGCAGGGATGTCATTCCCGTTAAACAATGGAACAGTCAGAAAAAAGCACAAAAAAAAAAAGCAGGAGGAAAAATAAAAAATGTAAAGTCAATAGAGCCGAACATGGGCAGCAGGAACTGCAAGCTATGGGTCATTGAGGAAGAGTCAGTGATCTCGACGGGCTCTCCTGGCTCTCGGATACTCCGAGGGGCTAGTATCTTAGTAGAAGTGGCGGGCTGGTAAATGGTGCCCAGGCGGGGAGGATGACCTCCTCCTGTGGTATCTGGTATCCTGTGCCTCCATGGGTTCTTCTTGAGGCACATCCTTCCATGTGGTGTCTCTGCGGAATTCCGCATACCAGTTCAGCACTTCTGTCAGGGGGATGCCCAAAGTTCCGCAAAAGTGTGGCAGGTCCTCGGGCACTTTTAGGAGAGCCGTACGTCCCTGTGTGGAGGCCGAGAGGCAGAAAGGAAATTTCCACTTATATTGTATGCCTCTTGAGCATAGCACATCCAGTATGGGCTTCAGGTCACGGCGGTGTCGGAGCGTGATGCCCGACAGGTCTTGATATATTTGCACCGGTTTCCCATCAAGGAGAATTTGTGGTCGGTCCCTGGCTTTTTTCATGATTTCTTCCTTCAACTTGAAGTCTACCACATAGCAGATGATGTCCCTAGGTGGGTCGGTGTCTCTGCCTTTGGGTCGTAAGGCGCGATGAAGTCTTTCAAGGTCAATTGGGGTATGAGAAGGTCTGTCCAGCAAGTCGTTGAAAAGGCTGGTAACGGTAGGGGATAGCTGGTCTCCCTCGATCAGTTCCGGGATATTTTGAATCCTTAGGTTGTGGCGCTGGCCCCTATTGTCGAGGTCCTCAAGATGGCGCTGCATATCCCTCATCTGCAGTGTGTGGGAGTCTATGCATTGTGAAGCCGCACGGAGAGTCACATCATGGCGGCTGGTGGCTTTCTCCACAGATAGGACCCTATCATTCAGCGCGCAGATGTCCAGCCTGAGGTCAGCGATGGCGGCTGAGAGGGTGTCCTTAATGTCTGCGGCAATGGTCTGCAGATCATTAATGTTTAGTTGGGGTTGAGGTGACAATTCCACCCCGTTCGTGCCTGTGTTAACGCTCGGAGGAGCCATAGGTGGTGAGGCAGTCAGGACGGGAGCCGGCGCCATGTTCCCTCTGTGTCCGGAACATCTCGGGGATGTTTTGGTTCATACCTCCGGTTTGTTCCCTGGGGGAACGGGATCTGGATGCCGACGAGGAGCGGGAGGCAGTCCCCATAATTTGAAAGTGGTCTGAGAGTAAAATACCTCCTGGAAAAGCTTGTTCTTTTTCTGTGGCGGCCGGAGCTCAGGGATCAAGCAACCATCTCCATGCCAGGTCAGGCCACGCCCCTCCGGAGTTTGTTTTCTTCTATATACAGACACATAGATATTCTGTTTTGTCTTACAGATCATTTTAAATTTGTTTTAATCTTTGACTGTTCGGACTCCCCCCTTTTTTTGATATCCAAGTGCTTTTCCTGTATGAATATCTTTTATGGTATTCCTCCTACTTTCAGGTTAGCATTAATATTTCGTTATTATGAACTATGGCCTCACCCTCTCCGACATTGGCTCTTTTAGGATATTACTGTTTGCTATTACTATCACTATCTTTTCTGATTGTTGATCCAGACATGTGTCAACCCAAATGGGCTTATATATATATTTACAGATCTATCACTGGTACACATTTGATGTTCCACTGTAAGTGATGACTAAGGTATCCTTATACATCAAGAATGTCGCTCCATGATAAACGTACCCTACCATTGGCGTGTTTCTTTTTGGTCTCCCCTCAATCCAGACACTACAAATGACCTATGAGGTACTCATTTTTGGATCCAATTTATTTATTTATGTATTTTTTTTTTTCACTCACATGTATTATGTACAGATCTTTTCATATATAAATTATTCTTTTTGTAAATAGATCTTGATTAAAGCAAGAAGCAATCCAGCCTTGATGAAGCGGATATGTCTAATAACTGCAAAATATGTCAACCCTGATTGCTTGTATATAGTGTAGTTGCTGTACAATATTGATCCTTTAGGGATATGTGTACCTTTTTAATTGTTACATTTGTATGTATGTTGTTCTGTGTGTTTTTTTGTGTTTTTTTCTATGAATAAATTACATATATATTTTTACAATCTCGCATTATAGTATGGATGTCTAGAGGTGACTGTTTAACGCCCTACATCTATTGTGTTCCCTTCTTCCCCAATTGTATTACCAGGGTTGGCACTGCATGACAACAACAATTTTAAACGTTTGGTGGGTCTTGACTATATATATATATATATATATATATATATATATAGAAAATGTGGTAAAATAATAAAACAGTACAATAATCTGGATCACTAGTTTACACAAAACAGCGCTCTAATTAAAATAATATTAAAGTCTCGTGGTCAATACCACTGATAAAAAGTCCAGAACGTAGTCTGGTGATGTACCAGTTCAAAAGGCATATAAGTGAGTATTAACAACTGTCCCAGTGTGCACCTTCCACCAACAAAGACATTGACTGTAATCCACGGCGTGATGAATACTCCCCTTAGGGGTTCAAACTCACCAGAGGCATGAGTAAAATAAGCCTTAAGTAAGATGACTCATCAGCTCCTCTTGTTATGGATCATCACCTTCCAGCAAAATCCCCCGGTGTATGGGCTCCACCACAGGTCATAGAATAAAAAGAATGGCAACACAATAGTGTAATCCTGTTTATTTAAACAATGGTTCCCAAGCAGCAGAAGACCCCTTTATCCTAACTACGTACATCAGAGCAGTAAAAATTAGCAAAGAATGGCCCCAGAGGGCGCTATCACCAGTATCCAGCCGTCACAGGAAAGTGTGCGTCTCATTGCAGATCCAGCAACAACTTCCGGGTGGGAGTGATGGACGGCCCTAAGGGCGTAACCACAACATCCCGCTACCCGGAAGTGACGTTTGCGCTCCACGGATGCGCTCCACCGTCCATCGCTCCCACCCGGAAGTTGTTGCTGGATCTGCAAGGAGACGCACACTTTCCTGTGACGGCTGGATATTGGTGATAGCGCCCTCTGGGGCCATTCTTTGCTCATTTTTACTGCTTTTGATGTACGTAGTTAGGATAAAGGGGTCTTCTGCTGTATGGGAACCAGTGTTTAAATAAACAGGATTACACTATTGTGTTGCCATTCTTGTTATTCTATGACCTGTGGTGGAGCCCATACACCGGGGGATTTTGCTGGAAGGTGATGATCCATAACAAGAGGAGCTGATGAGTCATCTTACTTAAGGCTTATTTTACTCATGCCTCTGGTGAGTTTGAACCCCTAAGGGGAGTATTCATCACACGGTGGATGACAGCCAATGTCTTTGTTGGTGGAAGGTGCACACTGGGACAGTTGTTAATACTCACTTATATGCCTTTTGAACTGGTACATCACCCTACTACGTTCTGGACTTTTTATCAGTGGTATTGACCACGAGTCTTTAATATTATTTTAATTATAGCGCTGTTTTGTGTAAACTAGTAATCCAGATTACTGTACTGTTTCATTATTTTACCACACTTTCTATTTTTTATCTTTTAAACAGCTGCTTAGTATTTTAAAGTATTTTGTGAAAGATATTTTAATACCCACACATGGTGTATATGCTACTAAAGGTGCTGTTGGATTGATCTGGCACAGAGTGGGTGTTCTGTTAGACCTTATTGTACACCCCTTGTTTATATATATATATATATATATATATATATATATATATATATATATATATGTGACCTTACTCTATCCCATTCTATGTTTCTGGTATACTGAAGATTGTGATCACCTGCAATTTTATGACTGACATTATTATATTAACTGGGGATTAAATTAAGACATATTCACATACCTAAATACTAAGCACTTTACTACTATTTGAAACCATTTTTTTTTGCTATTTTGTTTTTTGTAATTTGTATGCTTATGTTAGATGCGTTATAGTCAAATCCAATAAATAGCCAGGGACCTTACCATATCTAACACCTAGAATATACTCCTCTTCCTTCCTCATCATCTCAAACCAACTCATACAGGTACTCATTTAACCATCTCCTTCTCCACAGGACATTAGTGACTGACTGATATTGTTCTGATGTGTTTATACCCTATCTATTGGCCCTGTTTTTCCCTCCTAAGGAATTAATTACACTGTTCCCTTTCCCTCCGAGGAGGGCACACTTTTTTTGCCAGCAAAGCCAAAAAACGTAGGTGTGGATTTCTACCAAATAAAACATTTACCGTCCCTGTTATGTAGAGGGTGTAGATGTCCAGTTAAGAAAGGTTCAGGCAGCAAAAAAAAAAATATTGTCAAAAGTTCTATGGTCACAAAAAGCAATAAATCCTGATTCAAGGCTCTATTCAAGAATCCATCCCTAATCGTGGGCAGAATTGACACGATTCCACCCGTACTTTCAATTTACTGCAAAGGGCGGGACACGTTTGCAATGCCATTATTCCTTAAAGGCACCTCAATCGCACCGTGGTTTTCCCTTGATTGTCGCACGGTAAATTGCGCTGCGATCGCAATGCAATGTCGCTCAAAAAGAAACATGAGCTTCTTTTGGGTGACAGTGTCACGCATTGTGATTTGCCGTAATTGGAGCGTGATTTACTGCATGACGATCATGGCAAAATCACGGTGCAATTGGGTTGCAATTAGAAGTAATATCAGCTCATGTGCTAAATGCAATTAGTCTCCCACTTCTACCAGTTGAAAGGCTGTACTCTTTTCTCCTGTTACATTTGCTTTGGACAGTTATCAATCATGAAAAGTTTGTGCAGGAACTAAAGTTTTAATAAAGCCACCTGCCTGCTTGCCTGAACACTCAGTTCACCAGTATGTTGGTTTTGCAGTCATCACCAATAAAGATTTTAAAATCTGCAATGCCACTTTCACTTTTATGGTTTTTGCATTATGCAGTACTGCTCTCAATGCCAAATTGTTCATATATATATATATATATATATATATATATATATATATATACTGGGCTCAAAATTTCAAGGCCTGAGCTACTAGCCAGGCCTCAAGGGTTATCCGCTACCAGTTGCCCCACCCAACCTCGACCTTGCCCCACCCCTAATTCCACCCCTAAACACGCCCTCATTAAATTTTTATGCAGAATTAAGTTCTAAAAATAAATTATAACAAAACCTTTATCCGTGCTCAACAATGCAGCCTACCTGTGTCCATCAAGGCTGCTTCACCTGTGTCCATCAATGCTGCTTCACCTGTGTCCATCAATGCTGCTTCACCTGTGTGCATCAATGCTGCTTCACCTGTGTGCATCAATGCTGCCTCACATGTGCCCAACAATGCAGCCTCACCTGTATCCATCAATGCAGCCTGCCCATGTCCATCAATGCAGCTTGCCCATGTCCACTAATGCAGCCTGCCTGTGCCCACCAATGCAGCCTTCCTTTTCCCACCAATACAGCCTGTGTCCACCAATGCAGCCTGCCTGTGCCCACCAATGCAGCCTGCCTGTGCCCACCAATGCAGCCTGTATCCACCAATGCAGCCTGTGCCCAACAATGCAGCCTGTTCCCAACATATAGCCCCGCCTCCTGGCTGGGGAACTTTGATAGACATACAGATCACCCATCCCGGGAATCTGTCTATCAAAGTGTATGTGACAGCGAAGGTGGGCAACATACAGCAATTGAAATAAAAACTGTTATCACTGTGTTCCCCGTGCTCTGATCACCTGGGCAAATCTCCTGTTCCTCTCTTCCCCTGCACAGCCATGTCCATCAATGCAGCCTGCCTGTGTCCATCAATAAAGCCTGCCCGTGCCTACTAATGCAGTCTGCCTGTGCACACCAATGCAGCCTTCCTGCACCCACCAATGAAGCCTGCCTGTGTCCACCAATGCAGCCTGTCTGTGCCCACCAATGCAGCCTGTGCCCACCAATGCAGTCTCAAGTGGTGCCAAACGCAAGTGGTACCGTAGAGCCTCAAGGCCCACTTAATGGCCAAACACTCTCGCTCCACAATACTATAATTTACCTCTGACGGGGTCAGCTTCCGACTCAAATAGACCACGGTGTGCTCTTCTCCGTCTACCACTTGTGACAAGACAGCTTCCAGACCTATACTCAAGGCATCGGTCTGGACCAAAAATCTTTGTTAAAATCTGGGGCCACAGGTATTTACAGTTCAGACATTTATTACAGGTACAGTTTGGAAGAAAGGAACTAAAAATATCTAAATATCCTCTTATAGGTATCTTGAGAACACAGGGACCAAAGGGACTGATATCCAAATTATATTCACACCTGTTACAGAGTAAAATAAGTGGAGAACTGGTGGGAGCAAGGGATAAATGGCAGGCAGCCATCCCAGAAATGAGCGATCAGGATTGGGATGAACTCTGCTCTTCTCACCTGAAAGTATCCCCAGCAATGAAGAACAGAATAATTCAATTAAATATAATACATCAGACATACCTGGCTCCAAATAGACTGTACAGAATGGGGAGGATGCCTGCACAAAACTGCATAAGATGTGGGCAGGGGGGTGTGGACTTCCTCCACTTGATATGGCACTGTGGGAGCATAGGGGGATTTTGGCAACAGGTTGTCAGGAAATTAGGAAAAGTTATAAACAAACCTATTATGGCCACAGTGGAATTATGCTTGCTGGGGGTATTAAAAGAAGAAAGAGGGTGTAGATATACCAGGATATTTCTGCAAGAAGTACTATTTCTGGCACGAAAACAAATAGTGGAAAAATGGATCCAGCCAAAACCACCGACAATAAGTCAATGGGTGAGAGCAGTAAACCAAGTCGTGCCACATGAGAAAATATGTATGAACAAAGGGGAAATGTGCAAAAATATGAAAATATTTGGGCAAAGTGGAATAGATCATACTTAACAACGGATACAGGAATACCTGAAAATATAGCATAAAGTGAATAGAAGATGGAAGGTGACTATAAGATGGATTAGTAGAAAGGAATGAGTAGTAAGAGTGAATTGAAATGAAAATAGAAATATATGTTAAGATATTGGAATAAAACAAATGTAAAACTATGTAAATTAATTTGTAAGGAAAATTTGTAATAAAGAGTTTATAAAAAAAAAAAGCTGGGGCCACCAACACAGGCTTTTTACACAGGGCTTCCTTCAGATTTTGGAAAGCTGCTTCAGCCTCAGGATTCCATGTAATCGCTACCAAGAAGCTTTTGCCTTTGGTGAGGTCAGTTAAAGGTGCTGCCATTGTGGCAACGTTTGGGATGAACCTCCGATAATACCCAACCATGCCTAGGGAGGTTCACTTGTTTCTTGGTGGCCAGTCTTTAATGGCTTCTACCTTATTGGTGTATCCTAGATACCGGACCTCTTCTAACCCTATGGCACACTTCTTTGGGTTTGCGGTCAAGCCGGCATTTCTAATGGAGTTTATGACAGCCTGGACTTTGGGTAGGTAACTTTTCCAATCTGTGCTCCAGATAACATCATCTAGATAGGCTGCAGAATAGCATTGATGTGGGCTAAGGATCTCATCCATCATCTGCTGGAATGTAGCTGGAGCTTAATTTAACCCAAAGGGCATCCGCACATACTGCCATAATCCCTCAGGTGTTGCAAAAGCGTTTTTCTCTTTTGCTATCTCTGTCAGGGGAACCTGCCAATACCCTCTAGTGAGATCAAGAGTGGTTATGTACCTGGCGGGGCCCAACTTCTCCACTAATTCATCAACCCAGGGCATGAGATGTGTATCAAACTTTGACACCTCATTCAATTTTGGGAAGTCATTGCAAAATCTTAAGGACCCATCTGATATAGGACTACACCATTCACTTTTGGACTTCTCTATCACATGGGGGTCAAACATCCTCTGAACTTCCTCAGATACTGCTTGTCTGCGGGCCTCAGGAATACAATAAGGCTTAAGGCGCACTCAAACCTTGGTGTCAGTGACAATGTCATGTTTAATTAGATTTGTGCAGCCGGGCAAGTCTGAGAAGAAGTATTTATTGCACTTTATGTCACCTCCTGCTGTTGGGACATTGACATAGACTCAGGTATCTGAACCTCACTTATGCCTTCCTCTTTTTTAAGTGACTGATCGCCCAGGGCTAGGAGAGCTTCCATGCCTTGCCATGCTTTAATTAAATTTACATGATAGATCTGATCTTTCTTCTGGCTGTCTGGTTGGTATACCTTATAGTTCACCCCCCTGACCTTTTCCAGTATTTCATAGGGTCCTTGCCACTTAGCTAGGAACTTACTCTCCACCATGTGTATCGGGTTGACAAAATTCAGGGTGAGGTTGTGGAACAACACGTGGTACCTGGCCCCTATAGGAGGACAGTGCTGAACCTGGCCCATACACATCCCTTGGGTGGTCATCTGGCCTATAAAAAGACCAAAGAACATGTTGTTGAGCGTTTCTTTTAGCCTGGGATACATGCCAACGTGAAAAACTATTGCGAGTCATGCCCTGAGTGTCAAAAGGCAGCCCCCATGCCCCATTACCCCATCCTGGAGATTACAAGTATGCAATCTCCAGGATGGAAAATTCAAACCTTGGCCAACCTATTGTACACTTGACTATGTGCTTCCTTGGCTTGTTGCATGTGTTCTCGGACAAGGAGAATTACTGAAGCAATTATATCCTGTATGGCTGAGATATGCTCTATGACACTCCGGCAGGGAGTAGTTTCAGTCTCCCAGGTTGCTTTAGCAACATTCAGCAACCCTTTGGGGATGCCTCCCATACAGAAGTTCAAAGGGTGAAAACCCCATGGAAGACTGGGGCACCTCTCTAATTGCAAACAACAGATATGGCAGTAGACCATCCCAGTCTCTTTCATCTTTAGCCACCACCTTCTTTAGTATACTCTTGAAGGTTTTGTTAAACCGTTCCACTAAACCATCTGTCTGAGGGTGGTAAACCAAAGAATGCAAATGCTTATAACTGAACAATTTGCACAATTCTTTCATTACCTTTGACATGAAGAGAGTCCCTTGGTCAGTTAAAACCTCCTTTGAGATCCCAGTACAGGTAATGGTAAACATGTGGAACACCTCTTTGGCTATAGTCTTGGGGGAAGTGCTTCTTAAAGGAACAGCCTCGGGATAGTCTCATAGTCCATGACCACTAGGATGCAGTGATAGCCTCTAGCAGACTTAAATACTGGCCCTATCAGATCCATGGCAATTCGGTCAAAAGGAATCTCAATCACAGGCAATGGCACCAGTGGGCTATGGTAATGGGGCATGGGGGCTGCCTTTTGACACTCAGGGCATGACTCGCAATAGTTTTTGACATCGGCATGTATCCCAGGCTAAAAGAAACGCTCTACAACATGTTCTTTGGTCTTTTCATAGGCCAGATGACCATCCAAGGGATGTGTATGGGCCAGGTTCAGCACTGTCCTCCTATAGGGGCCAGGCACCACGTGTTGTTCCACAACCTCACCCTGAATTTTGTCAACCCGATACAACATGTCATGGTTAACCGCCATATGAGGAAACACATTCTCCAGCCCTGGGGTTACCGGGGTCCCATTGTTTACCTTCACATTTTCTAGGCTTGTATAAGAGTAGGATCTTGCAACTGGGAAGTCCCGAAGTTGTCTTGAGAAACCTTTAGCTCCGGCACACCGGGCAACTCTAGGGTCTCAGGGGTCACCTCCAGTTCACTAGCACAGACTGCTAGGGGAAAAGACACATTTTCATAAGGTGTCACCCCTACCGCATTTTCATCAACCTTTGGTTCAAAGGGCTTGGGGTTCCCCCCTGCACTCCCACTAGGAAGTCCTGGCTCATGACTCTTCTCACAGTTACACAGTAGGCAAGGTTGAAAAAAGTCCATCAAGTCCAACCTATGTGCGTGATTTTATGTCAGTATTACATTGTATATCCCTGTATGTTGTGGTCATTAAGGTGCTTATCTAATAGTTTTTTTTAATTATCGATGCTCCCTGCTGGAACAACTGTTTGTGGAAGAAAATTCCACATCCTTACCACTCTTACAGTAAAGAATTCTCTACGCAGTTTAAGGTTAAACTGCTTTTCTTCTAATATTGGTGAATGGCCGCTAGTGTCTTATTAAATTCCCTTTCATGGAAACATTTTATCCCTATTGTGGGGTCACCAGTACGGTATTTGTACATTGAAATCATATTCCCTCTCAAGCGTCTCTTCTCCAGAGAGAATAAGTTCAGTGCTCGTAATCTTTCCTCATAACTAATGTCATACAGAATAATTCCGCGCTGCCTTTGGGATAAGCTGCTAACACAACAAGTAGACAAATAGCAAGAATGTGGAAACAGAAAGTGTTGCGCTACACTTTTTGTTTCCTCATAACTAATGTCCTCCATTCCCTTTATTCACTTTGTGGCCCTTCTATGGACTCTCTCCAGTTCCAGCACATCCTTCCTGAGGACTGGTGCCCCGAACTGGATGGCATACTCCAGGTGCGGCCGGACCAGAGTCTTGTAGAGTAGAAGAATCATTGTTTTATCTCTGGAGTTAATCCCCTTTTTAATGCATGCCAATATTCTGTTAGCTTTGTTTGCAGCAGCTTGGTATTGCATGCCATTGCTGAGACCATCATCTACTAGGACTCCCAGGTCCTTTTCCATTCTAGATTCCCCCAGAGGTTCTCGCCCCATTGAGTAGATTGCATTCATATTTTTGCCACCCAAATGCATTATTTTACATTTTTCTACATTAAACCTCATTTGCCATGTAGTTGCCCATCTCATTAATTTGTTCAGATCTTCTTGCAGGGTTTCCAAATCCTGCGGAGAAGTTATTGCCCTGCTTAGCTTAGTATCATCCGCAAATACAGAGATTGAGCTGAATCCCATCCTCCAGGTCGTTTATAAATAAATTAAATAGGATTTGTCCCAGGACAGAACCCTGGGGGACACCACTTTCCACCCTGGACCATTCTGAGTACTCCCCATTTATCATTACCCTCTGAACTTGCCCCTGTAGCCAGTTTTCAAACCATGTACTTACCCTATGGTCCATGCCAACGAACCTTACTTTGTACAGTAAACATTTATGGGTAACTGTATCAAATGCTTTTGCAAAATCCAGATACACCACATCTATGGGCCTTCCTTTATCTAGATGGCAGCCCACCTCCTCATATAAGGTTAATAGATTGGCTTGGCAAGAACGATTCTTCATGGATCCATGCTGATTACTGCTAATGATACCATTTTCATTACTAAAATCTTGTATATAATCCATTATCATCCCCCTCCAAGAGCTTGCATATAATTGAGGTTAGGCTAATTGGTCTGTAATTCCCAGAGATATATCTTGGCCCTTTTTTAAATTAGTCAGTAGACTCTTCATAAAAATTAGGAACAATGGTCTGGAAATTACTTGACTGAGTTCCTTAACCACTTCAGTACCAGTCACTTATACACCTTCCTGCCCAAGCCAATTTTCAGCTTTCAGCACTGTCGCAATTTGAATGACAATTGCGCAGGCATGCTACACTGTACCCAAACAAATTTTTTATCATTTTGTTCCCACAAATAGAGCTTTCTTTTGGTGGTATGTGATCACCTCTGCGATTTTAATTTTTTGCGCAACAAATAAAAAAATAGTGAAGATTTTGAAAAAAAAAATTTTTTTCTTTGTTTCTGTTACATTTTTTTATAAATAAGTACCTTTTCTTCTTCAATGATGGGCACTGATATGGCTGCACTGACGGGCACTGATAAGGCGGCACTGATGGGCACCGATGAGGTGGCACTGATAGGCGGCACTGATGGGCACTGATAGGCAGCACTGATGGGCACTGATGGGCACTCATAGGCGGCACTGATGGGTACTTATGGGTGGCATTGATAGGTGGCACGGAAGGGCACTGATAGGTGGGCACTGATGGGCACTGATGGGCACAGATGGGCACTGATAGGTGGCATTGATGGACACTGGTGGGTGGCACTGGTGACACTGGTGGGTGGCATTTCTGGGCATCACAAATTTTGTTGGTGCCATGATGGTGCCAGTCAGTGCACATTTGTGGGCACTGATTGGCATATGTTATCTATATATTTGTACATGTGGATGGTCATGGGGGACTTACCTGGCCATCCACATGTTAGGTGCTTCCCTGGTGGTCCTGGGAGTCATCCTGGTGGTCCAGTGTGGGCATCCGAGGGGGGGCCGCGCTGATAAACAATCAGCGCAAACCCCCCTGTCAGGAGAACCGCCGATCGGCTCTCCTCTACTCGCGTCTGTCAGACGCAAGTGAGGAAAAGCCAATCAACGGCTCTTCCTGTTTACATCGTGATCAGCCGCGATTGGACACAGCTTATCATGTGGTAAAAAGCGTCCGCCGGAGGCTCTTTACTGAGATCGGTATTGCGGTGTGTCAGACTGACACACCGCACCACCGATCGCCGCGATGCACGCCCCCACGGGCGCGCAGCGGCTGTTATCCTGCTGGACGTCATATGACGCCCAGTCAGGATAACTGAACCACCGCCCGGCCGTCATTTTGCTATAGGCTGGGCGGGAAGTGGTTAAGGACCCTTGGGTGCAAGCCATCTGGTCCCGGTGACTTATTAATGTTACGTTTTTCAAGTCGATTTCTAATTATGTCCTCTGTTAGCCATGGGGTTGCTTTCCGTGACATGTCATGAGGATAAACATTGCAGTTTTGGTTACTGAAGCCCCCCGATTCCCTCAAGAAGACTGAGGAGAAGAATAAATTCAATATCTTCGCAGGGCCGGACTGGGAATAAAATCCAGCCCTGGAAAAAATGTCAGACCAGCCCCACAGCATTATTATACTAGCGTAACAGCATAACGTCATTATTTTCTTGTTCATGAAAGGGAAAACCATACATTTTAAAGCACATTTGAAGAGTGTATTATATATGGATAAGACAGATATGAAAGCACATAGGGCTTTATATATATATGTAGCGGGGTGTTACATTTAGGGGAAGTATCTGGGCGGTAGCATGGCCCAGATACACTGATTATTAGGGATTTATGGCTCGTGGAGGATATTAATGGTGTCCAGTTCCCTGCGGCCCTTGGGTGGCACTGTCGCCTTGGGCCGGGGTTGAACCACCATTGTAGGGTGGTGCCCTTTGTGTCCTCTCGCGGCAGTAGTACAGCGGGCAGAGAACCTGATGTGCCTGCTGGGAGAGGGTATAAAGGGGGCGGACATCTTGCGCACGAGGTCCGAGCCCCAGGCACCTTCGGCCTGGGGGCTGCTGTTCTGTTCGTCCGCGCCCGGGTGCCCTTGGCCTGGGCGCGCGGGGGAGTTCGAGTTCCATCCCAGGCACCTTAAGCTTGGGGTGAGGTACTAGCAGAAGGCCTGGGGCCCAGTACCTTCAACTGGGTCCCGCATGGGAGAAGATACCTAGGGGCCCACCGAGTGAGGGGACCCGAGTCTTGGGTGAGGAGAACCAGGGAGGTGACCTGGCCTGAAGATCCAGCGCAATATTGACTGGGGACAGTGCAGGCCTCTGGGGACCGTCCGGATGGATCATCTCCCTAACAGGGGCCGTCATTAGAAGGTAGTCCATGTTCTATGGTCTTTGCAGAGACCCAACTATATCAGGTCGGTGGCAGAGACCTAACCAAAGGTCTGTGGCAGAGGCCTCATCGTTCACCCGGTCTGTGGCAGGGACCAACCTCACGGTCGGTGGCAGCGACCGTGCGCCAAAAGTTGTTGTGAACTCCTAACAGCTTCTCTAATCCGAAAGGATTGTGCCTGAACCCTCTCCCCACCAAGATTGTGTTTGTATCAACCTGTCTGCTTGCAAAGAGGCATATTTATCTCTGCGGAAATAAATATAGAAGTTGTACTGTCACCTGGTGTGGGCTTACTTTTCTGGGAGCAAAGTGTTCTACATTCATCTATCCACCTGCGGAGAGCACTGGGGGGGCTTGAGAGCACTGGGGGGGAGCCAAAAAGAACAGAGGTGGAGAGCACGGGAGGCTGATAGGGGGGGGCTGGAGAGCACTGAGAGGGGCTAAGAGTGTGGGAGGTAAAGAGCACTGGGGGGATCTTGAGAGCACTGGGGGGGCAGAAAGAACAGGGGTGGAAAGCACGGGGGCTGGAGAGCACTGGGGGGTACAAAGAGCAGTGGGAATGGAGAGCACTGGGGGGTGGAGAGCACTGGGGGGAGCTTGAGAGCACCAGTGGGGGCCAGAAAAAACAGGGGTGGAAAATACGGGGGGCTGGAGAGCACTATGGGGGGCGGAGAGCACTAGCGGGGTTGGAGAGCACATGGGTGGGGGCAAAAAGAACAGGGGTGGGGAGCACGGGGGGCTGGAGAGCACTGGGATGGGGGCTGGAGAGTGATGGGGGGAGCTGGAGAGCACTGGGGGGGAGAAAGAACAGGGGTGGGGAGCACTGGGGGGTGTAGAGAGCACTGGGGGGGAGAACAGGGGTGGGGAGCACTGGGTGGGGGGAGTGGAGAGCACTGGAATGGTAGCTGGAGTAGGATGGGGAGAGCTGAAGAAGGATGGGGAGAGCTGGAGAGCAGGGGGGGGCAGAAAGAACAGAGGTGGAGAGAACTGCGGAGGGGGGGGGGCTGGAGAGTGTGGTGGGGAGGAGAGCACTGAGGGGGAGCCACAAGGAGAACTGGGAGGGGCCAGCAAAAGAAGTTGGATAGGAGAAGCAGGGGGACCGCATATAGAGGAAATTAGCTTTCTATATTCCTCCATACAGCCACGGAATGCTTGATTCTCCTCCTCCCCTTTCTGCAAGCATTCAGCGGCTGTATGGAGGAATATAGAAAGCTAATTTCCTCTATATGCGGCCCCCTGCCGAATCCGATCCTCCTATCCAGGCACACAGGGCGGGCTGTACGGCGGGCATCTCCTCCTGTTTATCACGGTCACGGAGCCGACCTGGCTGGATCTGTGTTTGGCGGTGACGCTGTAACACGGTCCCGCCCCCCCTAGACCGGCTCCTGTGATAGGCTGAACACTGACTCTATCTACTATCACACGAGCCGGTCTAGGGGGGCGGGACCATGTTACATCGCCGCCGCCGCCGAACACAGACAAAGCCAGGCAGCTCCGTGATACACAGGAGCAGGAGAGAGGGGACAGGGAGCACTGCAGCCGCAATGAAACTGGCCCCAGGACAGGCAGCCTACCGGGAAATCTCCCGTTATCCCGGTAGGCCAGTCCAGCCCTGTATCTTCGCCATTTTTGCATCCTTAGTAACCAGATTCCCTTCATCATTCTTTATGGAACCAATATGATCTGACCTCCCTTTCTTACTATTTATGTTTACTCTCCTGCATTTCGTGTTTTATCTTAGCTGCCCTGATTGCACCCTAACATTTCTTGTTGCATTCTTTGCAGGGGGACATGATGATGATCTCTCAACCTTGTATTTTTTGAAGGCCTTCTCCTTTGCTTTCATATGCATTCTTACATTGGAGTCAGCCACTCAGGACTTTTAGTAGCTCTTTTAAATTTATTTCCCATTGGGATGCACTGGCTAATACCCTTATTTAATATGCTCTTAAAGCATACCCATTTTTCCTCCGTGTTCTTCGTTCCTAAGATTTTATCCCAATTTGTATCTTCTAGCAAGGCTCGTAGCTTAGGGAAGTTGGCTCTTTTGAAATTCAGTGTCTTTGTATTCCCCTTATGTTTCCTATTTGTGTGATTTATACTGAAACTAATTGACCTGTGATCGCTGTTTCCTAAATTGCCTGGTATTTCCACATCCGTGATCAGGTCTGTATTGTTGGTAATCAGTAGGTCTATTAACGCTTTGTTTCTACTTGGTGCATTTATCATCTGACCCATGAATTTTTTCCGCGCTGACTATCTCTACCTCTGGACCCTGAAAAGTTCCTCCTCCTCTCCTTCCCTCTGCAAAGTTCATGGAACAGTGGAAAGTCTCTCCCCAACATTACACTTAGGGTTGCCACCTCATCCCTTTAAACCCGAGCACATATAAATTACACAGGTTCTGAGGCTAATTAAATGCAGATATGACACCAAGTGAGTTTAATTACCACCTTAATCATCCACAGAACCTGTGTAATTCATATGTGTTCGGGTTTAAAGGGATCAGGTGGCAACTCTAATTACACTTCTGTGCAACAGAATAGGGGACACCGCCACTTCATGGCAAACAGATCCTGAGCTGGTTTCAAAGGTCACCAGCGCTGTGGGGTACTTCTTACAGTCACCATGCACACATACCACTCCTACTTGATGGTGGGTCAGCTGTTCAGAGTCCACCAGTCAGGTATGGACCAGGATGACCAGGCTTCCAGAGTCCAGGAGGGCTTCGCACACTTTTCCCCCTTATCTTTACAACAGAACTCGGCCTGTCCGGATCAGCGACTAGGCCCCGGCAAGCAAACAGAGACATGCGTTAAACTACTTCACATTCCATAGGCTCAGGGTTCAAGGGACATTTAGCAGACCCCACTCACTGCACTGCCAACACTGGGTTCCTCTGGGGCTTCCCAGACAGGGTCTTTCAACAGGGGGTGATGCTCCGACAATTCTCGCTGGCCTTTCAGGACTTCCTCTTTTCAGCTTTACCAACTGTGTTACTGGGGTTGACCAGGCGGCCACAGGAGGGGTCTTTTGACCATCAGGGACCTTGAAACTGAGGACCCAGCAACCATTTCCTCTGCCACAAAGTAGCGTTCCACCAGCTCAACCAGAACATACTTTTAACTTGGATCAGATTGCCTCTCTCACCTCTGCAACTCAGGAGGTAGAGCTCTCAGGCACAGGTCCATTGCAACTCTTTCCATTATTTGGGGCCCTGTGAGTATCTCAGGCTGCAACCACCGCTTGACCAGTTTGATTAGATCATACATTTGGAAGCAGGGGGATCCATCTGCCTTTGAAACTCCAGCTGTTTACTCGCTGCACTCTCACTGCCGCGGTGATGCCCAGACACAATAAGATCTCAACTTTTAGTCTGTCATAATCTCAGTTCTCTCAAAAGTACATAGGAAGGCCTCCACATCATCCTGGGATGTCATTTTTTGTAGAAGGTGACTTTTGGTGCCTGGCAGGGTGTCACCAGGGGACCCTGTGGAGACATTTGTAGTCTGGGCTGGCATCTGCTGGAGTACTTCTGCTAAGGCCTGTCAGTCTTTCTCAGCTGCCTGAGCCAAAGCAGCCACTTGTGCCTCTGTTGCCTTAGCCAGGGCAGCCACTTGAGCCCCAGCTGTCTGCGCCAAAGCAGTTACATGCTGCTGCTGAGCAGCCAGATTTTTATTGGTTTGGTGCTGCTGAGTAGCCAGCATTTTACTTGTTTCTTGTTGCTGTGCAGCCAACATTCTATTAGTGTCTTGCTGTGCAGCATTACTTTGGACCAAGGTTCTTATCAAGTCCTTCATGCTGCAGATTCACAATTACTCTGCAGTACACTGTGCTTTTCAGGGGTTTAGACACACACTGCTGTCCTTTTAACACCGCTGACACAACATTCACACAGCTTAATACAATGCAGTATTTTAACAACAGGTACACTGTGTAGCCAGAAAACTTGCCTTTCAGCGGGATCGGTAGAGGGATTGCACGCATCCGTTTCCACCAATTGTGGGCGATTAGCTCCAAGTGAAGAGTTTTCGGAGTTCCACCCATAAAATGTACTTTATAGCATTAAACAGCATTATACTTCAGCAACAACATTTGGAACTTTTTTTTTTTTTTACTCCTTCTGCATTATTGCTATGTGGTCCCTTATAATCTGCCACTTCCTCTCCACAGCAATTGATGTAATTTCCCTCGGCTCGCTATTGCTCCTGGGAGATGTGTGTCATTCTTTCCCAAGAGTCAGTGGGCAGCGCCGAGGGCTATTATTGCGTTACTTGGAATCTTGGGTGTCATCACAACCGGGAGGGAACTTCCGACGATGCTGCCCTTTGTGATGGCAACCTGAGAAGTTTACTGCGCTGTGAGGTGTGCTTACTGTGCATGCATGAGAATGGGCGGTGCATGCTGTTTATTCCGCAGCACCGTATCCCGGAAGTTTATCTTTGTGGGCTTCGCTTGCCCACAAGCAAGATGGGAACGCCCAAACAGGAGGAATATAAGGTTAGTTTTTTCATAAAATATGAACAATAGCGGTGCAATTTACCAGGCTAATGAGTGCAACATTAGTGTACTATGTTTATAACAGATGGATTTTAAGAAAAAATTGCTATATGTCGTTGGAACTCCGCTTTAAGGGCTTCCTGCCCATGTTTATTTGGTCAGCAAATAAAGAAAACAGAAAGGCTTCCCTCGCAGTGGTAGAAAAACATAGTCCCAAAACAAAAGCCCATTAAATGAATGTAGCACACCAATCCTTTTGCCCCCGCTTACCTTCACCTGCGGGGGGTAGGACACACCATGCCACAAGCCCGTGTCCTCCTTATAAGAGGTCAGACAGTGTTCACCGATTTGGGTCCTGCAGCGAGTTACCTCCTTCCACTGGTTCTCGTCCCTAGAATATAGGGAAAAGTCTATATTCTTTCCCAAGAAGAACACACGACTTTAACTCCAACAAAGAGTTTATTTTCCTTTGCTTCAGTTAACGGGAAATTGAAGAGAGAAAGAAGCTAGCGAAGATAGGAGGTAGATTCAGGCACACAACACTTGACTCACTCGTTAGCTCACCCGGATAGATCCCTCTCACAGTTCTAGCAGCCGGAGTGGAGCTCGAACAATACTATCACTTTGTCCCCTCCAGGGACGGGTTCAGGAGATCCTCTATAGCAGCAGAATCCTGTTATTCCTGAATCCAGAAACTTTCCTTAACCCTCTGTAGAATCTAGAGAACAGACAATGCCAATGGGCACTCTACAGGGTTAACTTTGTTGAGTAAGGAATCCTTCCCTCTGACAGGTCACCAGGCCTTTCCCAAAATCAGGAACCTACTATCACTCGTCTCCTCTGTGGGACCGATCCTCCCCTGGCTTCCACTCGGTCAGAGCGGGCACCCTCACCTGGGCACCCTGGGACTCCAATGTGCTGATTGTAGACCCAGTTGAAGGTACTGGGCCTACCTGGAACGTTGTAGCCTCGGGCTAAAGGTGCCCGAGACTCTTCGGCCAGTCCACGCACCACCATGGGGCGCACTCCCCCCGGGTACTCCTCTCCACTCCTCCCTAAAACATGGCGACTGCCCCTTATATACTCTCTCCCGGCATGCACAGCAGGCGAAGCCCCGCCCACCACACGGCAGCCGAGAGAGGACATCCAATCACGCCACTGTGTCACCTGAGGTTTGACCCTAGACCTGGGCAACAGTGCCACCCACAGGCCAAAAGGGGAACCGTACACCAGACAACACCACAGCAGAGAAGAGTCCAGTATCAATTAGAAGGCCTGAGCAAACTATTGCCCAGGCCGTCCCTTAAATTTTGGGCATAGCAACCCCCTAAATTTAGGGGTCCGCTACATGATTATAATGTCACGTACACACGGACGTTTTTAATGTCATTGAAAAAAACAATGTTTTTCTCGACGTGATTCTTCTCAAGCCTGCCTTGCCTACACACTATCGTGAAAAAAAATGCTCGAGCAAAGCGTGGTGACGTACAACACATACGACAACATGTACGACCGCACTATAAAGGGGAAGCTCCATTTGGATGGCGCCACCCTTTGGGCTGCTTTTGCTGATCTCGTGTTAGTAAAGTTTGGTGAGAGACAATTCGCGCTTTTCTGCCTCGTGCTTTTCAATCCGTTACAGCGTGACGAATGTGCTATCTCCATTACGAACGCTAGTTTTACCAGAATGCTCCCGTCTCATAACTTGCTTCTGAGCATGCGCGTTTTTTTCCCGTCATTAAAGCGTACACACGGCCGTTTTTCATGACGAGAAAAACGACGAGAAAAAATAGAGCATGTTCTAATTTTCTCGTTGAGAAAAATTCTCTGGAGCCTACACACGATAATTTTTAATGACCAATTTAAAAAATTGCATTTTTCTCGTCATGAAAAACGGTTGTGTGTACACGGCATTAGTCTCCTGGCTAACAGATAGACCTCACTGGGTCTGCTTCAGGCCTGCAGGCATGTTCCCTCACAGCCTTTATCTCCTCTATCAGCACCACCACTGATTACAGTCAGTAAGTAAAAATGATACCCCAGGTGGGGGAGCAAGGTGTGGCCAGTGCTTAGCTCCTTGCAGACCTTTCACTGTCACTCATTTATCTTAATAATCATAAGATCCTGCGTGGCAGATACACCCCATCTATCACTGACAGGGGCTGTCTCTCACAGTCTCCAAATACATCATCAGGGAAAAGATCACCATTAATCAGTATAGATCACCAGCAATCTACCTAATTTCATTATTACAGAGAACACTCACCTTGAACTCATACAAAGGATCTAGAAAAAACAACCGCCCCCACCTCAAACTTGTCATGGTTTTGTTATAATGTGTTGATTTAATGAAGAAGTCACAAAGGTGTAAATGGAGAAGGAATAGGAGGGGCATCATTATTATTTGATTCTTCGTATGATGAAGAGGTGAAAGGGAAGAATGCAGTGTGGGGATGAACTACTGGCTATCTATTGGATGTTCCAGAGGTGATGGTGACAACAGGGATGAATGGCATGGTCTTGGCTAGCATGGTAGACAGAATGATTGTGTGTTTGAAATCTCTATGATATCGATAAAACAGAGGTACAGCTACTAGGTACCAATGCTTCTAACCTCTTACTGTAAGATGAAAATGTCAGACTTCTTTCAGGCATCTAAAAGGAGAACTATACTGAAGCATTATCAATCAGTGTCCTGCATTCACATTGTAGCAGCTTTTAAAGTAGGGTGACCAGACATCCCCGGTTTCAGGGGACAGTCCCCGGATTGAGGACACTGTCCCCAGACCAAGTCTGTCCCCGGTTTTGTCCCCGGATTGGATTTGAACAGGAGCTGGGGCAATTTCAAAGACAGTCAGTGCAGAATTAGAAAAAAAAATCTGACTTGCACACCCCCGCTCCACCGCACCTACTAGCTTAGGGGGGTGTATTTTTTTCCAATATCTGCACCCCTTTCTGATGATCATGTGCTGGCCGGAGCGGAGGGAATATTTCTTCTGTTTCGGGTGCATGCCCATTCAGCTCCGCTCGCATGCTCTTCTGCCTTGGCTCAAGTCCCGGACAGCCGCCTGCCTGCCTATCTCCTTGCCTTCCCTGGCGGAGTGATCTTCCTCCGCTCCCCACCCAGTAGTAACCGGGGCTCAGGGAGTAAGCCTTGACAGGCTGTGAGGCGAGCGGCAGCGGCGACGGGCAGAGAGTCGATGATTGCCGCCATTACTAGTAAAAAAATAAAATATGTCCCCCGGATTTCATTTTAAAAATCTGTTCACCTTATTTTAAAGAGCTATCATTTTTGCTTCTGAGGATCAGGCCATCAGTGTACCTTTTCTCCATTGCCTCAGCTGACAGAATAGAAAACAGCAGTGCCAACAGCAGCATCCTTTGCAGCCTCATATTAGACATATTTTAGCTACAGAGTTTTGCCTTGTACACACGATCGGATTTTCCTATGAAAAAAGTCAGATGGACTTGTTTCATCGGAAATTCCGATCGTGTGTGGGCCCCATCTGACTTTTTTCCATCGGAGCAGGGTTGCCAACTTTCAGTAAATTTACAAACAGTTTGTAAAATCCGTACTTTTTGCATCTTTCCTTGAATGTCCATTGCTGACATGTGGGCTGCATGTCTGTAACTGACATTCATGGAAAGATGCAACAATTAAGGATTTTACAAACTGTTTGTAAATTTACTGAAAGTTGGCAACCCTGCATCGGAGTAAAAAAATAAAACATGTTTTAAATCCGATGGGAAATATTGATCGTCTGTGTGGAATTCCATCGGAGAAAAATGAACGCATGCTCAGAATCAAGTCGACGCATGCTCGGAAGCATTGAACTTAACTTTTCTCGGCTCGTCGTAGTGTTTTACGTCACCACATTTTGGACGGTCGGAATTCAGAATGCATCAAAACTCAGTGATGTGCCTTCAGCATCATTATATTTCTGGTTTGCTATTGTGACTTTTTATCTTTGTTTGGGCTCCATCTAGTGGATTAACTATCCTATAGCAGTATAAAAAAGGGGTGTATCTAAGGCCTACAATACACCACTCAGCGCCTATAGATGAATAAATTAATCCCTGCAAGACACAGTAGGTGTACTGGGACAATGCAATAATTGTCCACACACCCCACGGTGAGTATGACATATATGAATCTACAAATAAGTAGATACGATTGATTTGCCTATATCTTAAACAGGTGAAGAAAAACCAATAAAAGCAGCTATTTAAATATCACAAAATACATAAAATTAATAGTAAAAAACATGGAAACAATGATCTGTGTCCAGAATTACTACAAAACAGCGCTATGTTGATTTAAAGTGGTCAACATCACATAATAGTCTTTTTTAAAAAGATGACAACCAATTCCAGTGTTTCATAACAGTGTCCATAGGTGATTTCTAAAGAAATTGTAGAGTGCACCTTCCACCGATTCTCTAGGTCCACCACGTGATTGCACAGAAGATGAACACATGGGAAGGAAGGGAGTCAAACGCACTGTGATATCCCCTGGATGGATGCAGCTTTCCGGTGTGCAGCTTGGATGTGAATATTGTTCAAAGCTTATATTCATTGGTGATCTGGTGAGTGTTAACCCCTAAGGGGTGTGTGCAATCACGTGGTGGACCTAGAGAATCGGTGGAAGGTGCACTCTACAATTTCTTTAGAAATCACCTATGGACACTGTTATGAAACACTGGAATTGGTTGTCATCTTTTTAAAAAAGACTATTATGTGATGTTGACCACTTTAAATCAACATAGCGCTGTTTTGTAGTAATTCTGGACACAGATCATTGTTTCCATGTTTTTTACTATTAATTTTATGTATCCTATAGCAGTGCTTAAGATTGTTTAGTGATATACTAATGCAAAGTTATATGTCTGTGGACAGGACTCTTTCTGCCAAGTTCAGGATTGTTAAAATGCATGTGCATGTGGTGAATTATTGACTTAAAGGGGTTGTAAAGGTTTGTTTTTTATTTTCTAAATAGGTTCCTTTAAGCTAGTGCATTGTTGGTTCACTTACCCTTTCCTTCGATTTCCCTTCTAAATGTTTTTTCTTTGTCTGAATTTCTCACTTCCAGTTTCTCCTCAGTAAGCTTGAGCCCATCATCCATGGGGGTTAGTCAGCCAGAACAGCTAATCGAAAGAAAAGCTTAGTGAACCAACAATGCACTAGCCTAAAGGAACCTATTTAGAAAATAAAAAATGGATCTTTATAACCCCTTGAATGTTAAGGCCCCTTTCACACTGAGGCGTTTTTACCGCGTTTTCGCGCTAAAAATAGCGCTGTAATAACGCCTGAAATAATCCTGCCCCAGCATTCTCAATGTGAAAGCCCTGAGGGCTTTCACACTGAGGCGTTATGCTGGCTGGGCGTTGGAAAAAATCCTGCAAACCGTTTTTTTAGAGCAACTTTAGGGCGCATAAAATAGCGCATAAAAGAGCGCTGTAAAAACGCCTATCCCCATTGAAATGAATGGGAACCGCGGTAAAAACGCGGTAAAAACGCATAGGCATAAGCGTTATTTTAAAAAATAGCACTAACGCGTATGCGTTTTTACCGCGTTTTTACCGCGTTCGCCCCCTTACATGCCACATTTGGAAAAGAAAAAACGCGGTAAAAACGCATACGCGTTAGCGCTATTTTTACCGGTAAAATCGCGGTAAAATAGAGGTACAAAATCCCATATTTTTTTAGCGTTTTTTCAACGCCTCAGTGTGAAAGGGGCCTAAAGGGGAGTTCCAGCCTTTTTTATGTTTATTAAAAGTCAGCAGCTACAAAAAGTGTAGCTGTTGGCTTTTAATAAACAGACACTTACCTGCTCCACTGTCCAGCGACGCGGCCGAACGGAGCTTCACTCCTCTCCCCCACCTCTCCGCAGTGCCTCCATCCTAACTGTGGGCACCTGGCCGTGACAGCTTTCGGCTTCACGGCCGGGCACTCACTGCGCATGCGCGAGCAGCGCTGTGCTCCCTGAGTGGACAGGCGATCGCCTGGGACATGTCACGTGTCCCAGGTGAACGCCTACAGGGAGGGGCCGCCAAAAGGCGATATGACGTGTCACCTAAGCGGTCCCTGGGCGGAAGGATGAAGTGGGACAGGAAGTCCCACTCCTACTGAAGCCCCCACCCCCTCCCCCAAAAAAATGACATGCCAAATGTGGCATGTAAGGGGGCGAGGAGTGGTTTAAGCGGAAGTTCCACTTTTGGGTGGAACTCCGCTTTAAATTATTTATCACTTCCCTATGAAAGAAAATGTGCAGCACTGCAGTTCGTTTTGGAAATGTTGTTGAATGTTTATATGGTAGCACTTGGAAAACAAATATTAATAAATTGGGAAAAATCTGATTACCTGGACTATAGCAGGATTTGTTCTAAAAGCATATACTGAATGTTATATAAAAAAAAAAAAAACAGTGCAGATTTTGGTGGACTTGATGAAGCAGGATGTAATTTCCTGCATGTTGTCTTTGGATTGTCATTATTCCATATTTGTTGCTCACATATTGCTACAACAGCCCATCTCTTCCCCTGTATGGCCAGGGTAAACTGCCTGTTTCTTTTCCATGTTTTCCCCAAATTTCCAATTTCTTACCTTCATTTTGCCATGAATACCTGTGTACTGTGCATGTATTGTTCCAGTGCCCACTTTCTGCCCATATAATTTCAGGGTTGCCATTTTGTATTTTTAAGGCAAAATTATTGCCTTAGAGGACTATGGGCTCAATTCGCTAAAGAATATCTCATGAGATAATTGAATCATGTAACACATTTTCTCCAATTATCTCATGAGATACTGAAAATCTCAATTCACTATCACCTCGTCATGAGATCCTCATGGGTTATTTACCTCACAAACCAAAAACATGAGTCAAATAACTCATAAAACAGTGTTAAGCCCCATACACACGATCAGACTTTTTGACAACAAACTTCAAAATTAGCAAGTTTTCAAAAAAATCCTACCGTGTGTACGCTCCATCGGACAAACTTTTTCGGTTTTCATCGGACAAAAGTTCACTCTGCAAACAGACAAACTTTTCGGCAAAAAAAGTCCTACAGTGCAAAGTCCTATCGTGTGTAATGAAATCCATCAGACTTTTGTCCGAAGTACAAATACGCATGCCCGGAACCAATGTTAAAATCAACCAACAATAGCAGAAGTTGACCAAAGGGTGGCGGTAAAGAGCAGAAAAGAGCAGAAAAACCACGTGATGTTGGGAAAGTTTTGGGAAAGTTTGCAGAAAAGTCCTGCCGTGTGTATGCTATGGGTGTGCCCGGCCAACTCCCTTCGGACAAAAATCCACGGAAAAGTTTGTTTGAAGTCGTGTGTATGGGGCTTTAGTCAAGGTTCACACTAAGGCCACCTGTCAGGTGACTTAGCCCCCACCCCTACACCTGTATATATACCAACCCCCCACACCTGTATACAGTCGTGCTCAAAAGTTTTCATACTCAGGCAGAAATTGTAAAATCATGGCAATAATATTGAAAAGATAACTGATCATGCCAAACAACTGTCTTTTATTTAAGGATAGCAATCACATGAAGCCATTTATTATCACATCATTTTTTTGGAACCTTTTTAAATCATAATCATAACAGAAATCACCCAAATGGCCCTGATAAAACATTTACATACCCTGGAATATTTGGCCTTGGTACAGACACAGAAGGTGGCACACACAGGTTAAAATGGCAATTAAAGGTTAATTTTCCACATTTGTGGCTTTTTAAATCACAATAAGTGTCTGTGTATAAATAGTCAATGAGTTTGTTAGCTCTCACATGGATGCACTAAGCAGAGTAGACACTGAGCCATGAGGAGGTAGAAAAGAACAGTCAAAAGACCTGCGTAACAAGGTAATGAAACTTTACAAAGATGTAAAAGGATATAAAAAGATATCCAAAGCCTTGAAAATGCCAGTCAGTACTGTTTAATCACGTATTAAGAAGTGGAAAATTAGGGGCTCTTTTGATACCAAGGCAAGAGGTGGATTTAGGGGTAATTTTAAAGGCAGTTTTAGAGGCAGACCAGCATCTTATCAAAACTATTACCATCAGTGGAAGGGAAGGAGGGGATGGAGGGAACCCTACAGGACCCCACCCCCACCTCCCCAACAGTACCCCAGGGATCATTTAGAAAGAGAGGAAAGAGAGGAGTAAGGAGAAAGAAAAAAAAAAACGGGACAACTAAATATTGGCTGATTCAACCCAGCTAGGGTCCAGTTCTCGGCGGAGGAAATTGAGGTTCTAGCTCAAGGATTAAAATTTGCGCCAGATAAAAACATTGATAAATTTGAGGCCTTCATTGATATTGAAAAATATGTGAGGAAACTCAAGATTAAAAAACACTTTGCAGGGTTGCCAACCTTCCCCACACCATGGGGTTAGTATTGCATTTGTACACAGTGGGCTTAAAAACAACTCAGTGTTTAATCCTAAAAAGGGTTCACATAATTTTTAAAGAAGTGTTTAAACATCTGATCCAGAATAATGTTAAAAAATTTAACAATAAAAAGTATAGGGAATCACGGTCGCCCTCAATGTAGGAGTGGGCGACACGTGTCAACCGCGTGGCAACATTGGAGGAGCTGATATTCACTGCACAGGATAAAATCTCGAGCTTCTCAGAGACATGGGAGGCGTGGATTACTTATAAAAAATCTCAGTTATATCAGAATTTGCTGAGCCACAACATGTAACTCACTGTCTAGACACAAGATGAACTCGGATGGTCTACCCCGAGATCCCGATAGACCCTGTAGATATGTGAAAATGGATGGAGGGGGTAGCAGGTGAGACCCCACCCCCCCTGTCTGTCCCCCCTTATATATATTTTTTTTTCTTCTTTTTTCTCTTTTCTTTTTGTCCCTGCCCTTCCTCCTTCCCCTTCCCCTTCCCCTCTTACTCATTTGGTTCTTTTCTTTTCCAGGTCATCTGTGTCTTTGTATGTAGGAGACATGGAGACTGGGACTGACTGGTTTGGCTGGTCCTGATCTCTATGTTGCCGTCTCAGGGAGAAATAATTGGGAAAGAAAGGGCTAAGACAAACAGGCCCCTTCAGATGGTTCCGAAAGACGCCGAGAATGTTAGTAGACCAACTTGATCCGAGACACGTGATTAGTAGAGAAGATAATGTAAGCTTGAGCCTTGCACACTGTTTGTAGTGTATATATGTGTCTTACGGAGCTTGATTTTTTTCCTAGATAATTTCGGTACCCGCAATATGTAAGCCACTATTTGGATTATCATTTTTGGAACATGTATCCCAATTTACTGTATGCAGATGTATGTTTGTTTTTGTTTATTTTTGGAAAACTGTAAAAAAAAAATTTGGAAAAAAAAAAAAAGTATAGGGAAAATAAACGAATATGGGAAGGAATCAAACAACTGGAAAGAAAGAAACAGGTTGTAGTAAGACCGGCAGATAAGGGGGGAGTTAGTAATATTGGACAAGGAAGAATATAATAAAGAAGTACTTAGATTACTTGATGACACCACAACATACAATACATTAAAAACAGATTCTACTATCAAATTAAATTCTGAATTAACTGATTGGGTAAAAAGAGGACAACAAATAAAATCCTAGACAAAAAAGAGGCAAATCCTATCCCACAAGCCCCCAGAATACCAGTAATATATATTGTTCCTAAGGTACACAAATCCAAAGATAACCCCCCTGGATGACCCATCATTAGCGGGATTGACTTCCTCTACTCCAGGGTGGGGGAGTATTTAGATATTTATCTAAAACCATTAGTTTTACAAGGACAATCATATCTCAAAGACAGTAGAGAGCTCATTAAATTGCTACAAACAGTAGAAGCTAGTCAAAAAACTTTACTTGTGACAGTGGACATTGAACCATTATATACAAATTTTAAACAAACTGATGGCCTCAAAGCGGTCAAATGGACACTCAAAAATCAGTCTTCACTCAAAGATACATAGATTCACTTTATAATAGAGGGGTTAAAAATGGTGATGGGTAACAGTTATTTCTAGTTTTAAAACCATTATTATAAACAGATTAAAGGGGTAGCCATGGGGGAAATATATGCCCCTGGTGTAGCTAACCTGGTGCTCAACAAGTGGGAAAATGAAACTATATTTGTAAAAAAGTGGGAAGGACTTCTAATATACAAAAGATACATCAATGAAATTATTCTATTATGGGAAGGCCCCAAAACCAGTCTAGAGGTATCTTTACGTATGCTTAACAACAATGCCTATGGTATTAAGTTTACAGCAGACTGCCACATGGAGATAGTCAGCTACTTGGACCTGGTATTAACAAAAAAGCAAATCAAATTGTAACTAAAACATTTTTAAGGAAACCAACCAAAATGGTTATGTACCCATACAAAGTTGCCATCATCCGCAATGGCTAAAAGGTATTCCAAAAAGCCAATATATGCGAGATGAGGAGAAATTTTGACAGTCTAGATTCTAGAAGATTACAACACCCAATCAGAAATTCTTACTACTAGGTTCATTGAGAAAGGTTACTCTCCCTAAGAACTAAACCATTGCAAAGATAAAGTATTTGACATGGATAGCAATTCTCTCTTAAACAAAAGCAATAAGTGAAGTTTCAAAGGAGATCTGGCCTTCGTTACAGAATTCCATTGACAGTATAGAGAGGTTGAAAGTATCTTCAGAAAACACTGCCCCATCCTTCTTAAGGATAACGATCTCAAAACATTATTACCAACAAAACCCAAATTCATCTATAGAAGGGCCCCAGAGCTTGGAAACAAAATAGCACCAAACATTCCAGACCCACCCAAGAAACCCACTACTTTTCTAGATAGAGAAGGATTGCATTACTGTATCAGATGCAAGTCATGCAGAACCACCAAAAGAACTAAAAGGAAAATAGCTAGTTTCCATTCAGTGGTCACTAAACATGAACACCAAATACAGTCGTTGAACATGTTTGACTCTAAATATGTGACCTATGTGTTGGAGTGCCCATGTCCACTTCAATACGTGGGCAGAACTACCCATAGGTTACTACTACTAATAAGCACATTACTAATATTACGAATGGGTTTGTCAAACATTATGTGTCCAAACACTTTGGACAATTCCATAATAGAGATCCCACATTGTTAACTTTCTAAGGAATAGATAAAATTTCAAAACATTGGAGAGGTACCCATCTTAAACGAGCGGTTTCTCAGAATGAAACAAAGTAATTATATCGGCTGGATACTATGCAACCAGCCGGTATGAACATAGACCTAGTTTTTAACCAATGATTAGACTCCTACACCTTTATTTCCCATGAATTTACAAATCATTATAATTAAATTTACTCTCATAAAATTAGTGCAACATATAAAATCCTCATATCACCTCAGATTAACAAGAAAAAAATCAAAAGTTTAGAATGATAACGTTTATTAAAGTAAAGTTACGTGTTTAATTGTTAATCAGAGTATTTGAACAATCATCCAATGTGGTTGAATATATTTTAAATTCACTTTTTAACATTTTTAATCTTATATACATTTTTTGTATTTACAACCTGCTTAATGTTTTTAAGAATCAATGTAACAGTGTAATATATGACACATCTATAGATTTCTGGTGTGCTGGGTGGAGAATCGCCGCTCCACCAATCGCATCTCACTTCCATGTCATAAAGAGCAATTATACCTAGTGACCGAAGTGCTTTCTGATGACGTAGCAACTATGAAACGTACATCGAGGCGCCTTCCGGTCACGTCACTTCCGGGTCCGAGCTTCCGGTTTTGTCTCACAGGGGTATGGAACACATGCCGACCTTCTAGCACGAGCATGGCGGTGTGCGGCCCCCTACCAACATTCTCGTAGGTCATCCTAGTGCTAGGAAAGGCACAAATAAATGTAAGCAGGACTATTTGTATTACCTATCGTTTTTAATGAAATACAGTATTGCGCTATTGGCTCTCCCTTTATTTTTCATCCTGGGCACCGAGGTGGAGAGAAGATCATGACACAAAGGATTGAATGTTTTCCCCAGTCTACCTACTGCAGGATTTCTCCATAAAAGTGGTGAAGGACTTTTCGTTGTTAATAGATCAATAATTTCAATGAAGATTAATAGACTTTTAATATTTTTATTTATTAATATTGTCAAATTTTGGTTCATACTGTTCCGTGTTTATGGTCGTAAAGTAGACTTTATTTATTCTGTACTCAAGGAGCCTCACCTAACATTCTACCCAGACAGAATAGTCCTAAAACCCCAAACTGCTTTTATACATGGGGTGTCTTTCTCCTTCCACTTTAACCAGGAAGTCAATTTACCTTCTTTCTTGGTTAAGACCCCTTTCACACCGAGGACGTTTTTCAGGCGCTATAGCATTAAAAATAGCGCCTGCAATCCGCCCTTAAACTGCTGCTCTATTCACTCCAGGGTGAAAGCCCGAGGGCTTTCACACTGAAGCGGTGCGCTGGCAGGGCATCAGAAAAAGTCCTGCCAGCAGCTTCTTTGGAGCGCACTAGGAGCAGTGAACTCACTGCTCCTAATGCGCTCCTGCCCATTGAAATCAATGGGCAGCGCCACCGTACCACTGGCAATACGCTGTTTAACCCTTTCTCGGCCGCTAGCAGGGGTTAAAAGCGACCCGCTAGCAGCCGAAATGCGCCGCAAATTCGAGGGTTAAAATAGCAGCGTTTTACCGCTATTTTACCGCCGATGCTATGGGCGGCAGAGTGTGAAAGGGGCCTAAGTAAGAAAACCACATCCCCTGGAAACTGCTCTAACGCTCAATACCTGCTTGGCAGCTACCTTTTCAATCAGGAAAGCTGAAATCTGTGCTTGGTTCGGCATGGCTTAAGGCAGCGTCAGTCAGCATCAACAACATGTACAGTTACTTTCTACATTGTTAAGACAAAATAAAAGAGCCTACTCTTCAAAATTCCTGTTCCAGAGGACATAAGAGCACATTCAGCTAGGGCAGTGCCAGCTCTGTGGACAGAGCAGTGCCGAGTGTCTCTTGAGGCTATTTGCAAGTCAGCAATATGGTTCTCCCAGGACACCTTCATTACACTTAACTAGGTGAATCCAGCTCACGACAGTAACATTTGGAAAATTCATTGTGCATACTACGCTACTGATCATTACAAATTTTTTCTTGCAACATCTCGTATGGCGAAGTAACTCCTCATTGTATACTGCCATGATGCGCCAGAAAAACTTAAAATTGGATACTTACCTTTCCGTAATTTTCCTATCCTGGTGCATCTTCATTGCAGCATACAGATTCCCACCCAAATGATGAGAGCTACAGAGAATACTGTGAGCTGGGTCTGTCTTTGATTGTCCTATCAGGTTGTGGGGGCAGAGCCACAACCCATTGTAAGCTGCCATGAAGATGCGCCAGGAAAGAAAAATTACGGAAAGGTAAATATAAAATTTTCAATTTTCATGTACCAGAGAAAGCCAAAACTGCATTGCACAGGTTCAAAGACTGTCCCCTAATCAGTTACCTTTACCATTCAAGTGGGCAAAGATTTAAAAACTGCAACTCATTAAAGGCATGTTATCTGTAATAAACAGCTTGTATGATCTATTAGAATTTGCAACCCCATCACAATCCAAAGAAAAAACACTGATCAGATATTTAACCTATGGGATATTTTACTGGGAAGCTCCACTGCCCCCTGAGAAAATAAATCTCTAGTCACATTTGGAAACATCTGACATTTTTTTCTAGCCTTCATGTTACATTTTCGTATGCCCCTGTGCTCTCTACAGAAGTTCAAAGGCAAAAATCTGTATATTCTGCATATTCTCTGATGATTCTCTTAAAGCAGTGGTCTCCAAACTGCGGCCCGGGGGCCGGATGTGGCCCTTTGCTTGCTTTTATACGGCACTTGGGGCACAATTCCTCACAATGACACCAACAATGGAGCACAGTTTCTCTCTGTGACGTCATGAGACGTCATGAGAAGCCTATAAAAATCTCTGCGGACCGAAGATATAGCATTACTGCGAGAGGAAGCGACGACTCAACATCGAGGAGGAGAAGAAGGAAGAAGACGCCGACGGCGACGGCGGGAAGACCGGCCCCTCCACTAGCAAAAGAGCTACAAGAAGGTAGTGGAGGGGCCGGCAGAAGGACAACGGAGAGCCGGACGAGACGACGGGGAAGACCAGGCCTCTCCGCTAGCAAAAGAGCTGCAAGAAGATAGCGGAGGCCCGGCGGAAGAAAGAACCGGAGAGCGCGGTGACGACACCGGAGAGCGGGAGAAGAACTGGAGAGCGGGAGAAGAAGAAGGCGACGGAGAAGACCGGGCCCCGCTAGCAAAAGAGCTGAAAGAAGGTAGCGGTGGCCCGGCAGAAGAAAGAACCGGAGAGCGCGGAGACGACACCGGAGACCCCCGAAGATGGAAGAGACCCCCAGAGCTGTGCAATAAAATACTTTAACCACTTCCCACCCAGTCAATAGTGAATTGACGTCCGGGAAGTGGTTGCATTATCCATACTGGACGTCATATGACGTCCTGCAGGATAATGCCTTGCGCGCGCCCGCGGGGGCGCGCAGCGCGGTGATCGGGTACGGCGTGTGTCCCTCGGACACAGCGCTTCCCCGATCACGGTAAACAGCCAATTTCATTGGCTGTTTACCATGTGATCGGCTGTGTCAAAGTCACAGCCGATCACGTGTCACAACAGACTCGGCGGCGCGCTCCGTGCGCGCCGCCAGAGGCTTGCAGAGCGGGGATCGGGGAAGGCGAGTGTCCCTTGGACACAGCGCGTCCCCGATCAGGGTAAACAGCCAATGAATTGGCTGTTTACCACATGACCGGCTGTGTCCAATCACAGCCGGTCACAAATGTAAACAAACTGCAGGAGTTACTACCTGATCCCTGCTCTCTCCTCACACACCGATCTGTGAGGAGAGAGAAGAGATCAGTAAGTTAGCTCAGTGTAGTTTGTCTACATCAGTTTACAGTGCACAACACGCCCCCCCCATAAAGAGGACCTGTCACACAGCCCAGCACATCAATCAGCCTAGCCAATCAGCCCATCTGTCAATCAATCAGCCCACCTGTCAATCAATCAGCCCAGCCAATCAGCCCATCTATCAATCAATCAGCCCACCTGTCAATCAATCAGCCCATCTGTCAATCAATCAGCCCACCTGTCAATCAATCAGCCCATCTGTCAATCAATCAATCAGCCGGAGGGGGCGTGGGGACCGGACTCCAAGATGGACGCTTAGCCCAGGAGCTCCGCTTGTCAGCCTGAGATAACATCAGCCTCCACAGCCCACCGGCGATCCTGCGAGCCCTGCGATCGGTCATCCGATCACTGACCTGCCGAGGAACAACCGGTGATGCCCAGGAATCGTAAATCACCGCTGCAGCCCCAGATACTAGACAGCTTCTTCGGAGCAGCAGCGAGGGGAATGCAGAAAAATGGTGGCGACGACGGAGCGCGAGTCCCACAGCACGCCTCGCAGCCAGGAGCACTTACCACAGGCAACGGCCCGCCGTCCGTCGCCATCCGCTCGGCTACAGCACACAGCGCTTCCTCCTCCGGGACATCCAGCCCCTCAACGCGGAGCCCAGCCAAATCGAGGCCGAGGAGGGATTCCCCAGCTAGGCCGCAGCCGGATCTCAACATGGAGGTAAGCGGGCCGCAATCCACCAGCACTAGCCAGCGGCAACAGAGGGGGGACCCCATATCAGAATTCCCCACGGCAGATAGACCAGTATCCGACACCGTGCTGAAGGACATGCTCCTTTCACTGAGAACATCCCTGCAGTTAGATATATACAGTGGGATCACTGCATGCCAAAAAGAAGTACAGGCCATAGGACAGAGGGTCCATGTTGTGGAAGACAAAGTGGAAGAGCACACTTCTGCATTTAACATGATGGTGGATGCCATCAAGGCACAGGGGGAGGAAATAGTTTGGCTCAAGGATAAGATGGCGGACCTCGAGGACAGATCAAGAAGGAATAACCTCAAACTGAGGGCGTCCCTGAAAATGTTCCCCCCACACAGCTCCTTCAATACACCCAGACTCTGTTCTCCACGTTGCTGCCAGATGCAACAGCACAGGATCTTATCATTGATAGAATCCATAGGGTCCCTAAACCGTCGTTCCTCCCTGACGAGACTCCCAGGGATGTACTGATGAGAGTACACTTTTTTCACGTCAAAGATCGCATACTACAAGCGTCACGTACCCCAGGGAAAGTCCCGCCACAATACGCCAACATCAGGATGCTACCTGACCTGTCCAGACACACTCTCCAGCGCAGACGCAATCTGCTCACTGTAACCAAAGCATTGAGGAATCACAACATACCGCATAAGTGGAAATATCCAGCCACTCTTATTATCACCTACAATGGGACCAGTGTCTCAGTGTCCAAAATAGAGGAAGGGCTGGCTGCTCTACGCCAATGGGGGATTCTCCCGGAACAAGTTCCTCAATCCCAATCCTCTGCAAGCCCACGGCCAATACAGAATGACTGGCAGGTAGTGTCACACAAGAAGGCTAGTAAGAAAAAAGCCGGTGAAGCAACATAATTACTTACACTCACCAATCTCGTTTATCTCAGGTGCACAGGTACCGCAGTGAGGTACCAACTGTACACCCTCCGTTCTGCACTTGCAGCTACATCTGCTCGAGGATCAATTTATGGATCCATTTCTTATGCAAATCCAGTTATATCTATTTTTTTTCTTATGTCTCCGTTGCTGTTTTCCTTTTTTCTCCCCAGTGTCCCTTTTGATATACACAGGAACGCTCAATGTATAATGACAGCGGTAAATGAAGAACATGTTAGACTACCCTCAGCATACCACAAGGATGGACGAAGCCAACCAACTTTCTCCGAGACGAGTAAGTGCCTAACCAGTTTCCTCACACACGATACCAATCCAATAACACTATGACGATTAGGATCCTATCTATTAATGCCCGGGGTCTGAACCACCCGGTAAAACGCTTCTCCATGTGGAAGGAAGCCGGCATTCAGAGAGCTGACATACTCTGTGTGCAGGAAACACATTTCCAAAAAGATGCTGCCCCGAAGTGTTCACATAAGGACTACCCTTTCATATATACGGCTTGTACGCCTGCCAACAAGAAGGGAGGAGTCCTATTAGCCATCAAAAACTCCCTATCATTCCAACCGAAAACGACTGTTCTGGACGAGGGAGGCAGGTATATAATCCTTACGGGAGACATCAATTCCAAACCATACACGATTGTGTCAGTATATGCCCCTAACACTCACCAACTCCGCTTCTTGAGGAAAATCCTTACCAAAGCCCAAAATTTGCAATATGGCAACCTCCTGATATGCGGTGATTTTAACATGACATCGGACCCGCTACTGGATACTACCTCTGGCAAACCCAGGACCCACCTGTCTCTACAACCTTTGTTACACAAAGTGGAACTCTTTGATGTATGGAGATGTCTCCACGCCAACGAACGTGACTATACTTTTTTCTCGAACAGACACAGTTCATATTCTCGTATAGACATGTTCCTAACTGATAAATGGTTGCTGCAGAACGTTGAAAAAACTAGTATACACAATATTACATGGTCAGACCATGCTGCTATATCTTTATCTATTATAGAAAAGGGTGTCTCCCCTTCTATCCCCATCTGGCGTAGTAACAATAGGGTTCTTCAAGAACCAATCCTCCAAAAGTCTATAGCCCAACACCTAACGAATTACTTCGCAGAAAATGCTGATTCTGTAACTGATCCAAACATTCTGTGGAATGCACATAAAGCCTATATTCGAGGGGTATTAATCCAAATTGGCGCTAGGGAAAAAAGAAAACTAACGCACTTACTTAACTCTACTATTGCTGACATACAGGTTCTAGAAACCATGCATAAGCAGTCACCGTCAGAACCCTTAACTAGTAAACTGTGCGCCAGCAGAGAAAAGCTTAGAGAACTTCTATCGCGCCAATTTGATAGGCACCTAAGACGCCTGAAACTCCTACACTATGCCAACGCGGACAGAGCAGGCAAATATTTAGCAAATAGACTCAAAGCCACTCGTTCCAAAACTAGAATACAATACCTGAAACACCCATCCACTTCACTAAAAATTATTCACCCCCAAGATATAGCCGATCAATTTGCTGACTACTATAGCTCGCTTTACAACCTCCAGAGAGACTCCAATACCCCTCAACCGACAACAGAAAAAATACAAACGTTCTTGCACACGCTGAAACTCCCATCCCTTTCCCAAACACAACTGGAGGACCTAAACAGCCCAATCACGGCACTAGAAATAGAACACATAATTGACTCTTTACCAATCGGGAAATCCCCCGGCCCAGATGGCTTTTCCAATGAATATTTCAAAACATTTAAACAGATCCTTTCGCCCCACATGTCTACAGTCTTCATTAAAGCCACAGAAACAGCGACACTTCCACAAGAATTGCTAAATGCACACATAGTCACACTCCCTAAACCAGGGAAAGAACCCCACACACCAGCTAACTTCAGACCCATTTCACTCTTAAACACTGACACAAAAATATTTGCAAAATTACTGGCTAAAAGACTTACGCATATTATACCACTAATCATCAAAAAAGACCAGATGGGCTTTATAAAGGGGAGGCAGACCTCTGACGCTACCAGAAGAATCATCAATGTAATACATCAGGCTGAAAGAACTCGAACGCCTTCTCTGCTGCTCTCTATCGATGCAGAGAAGGCGTTCGACAGGGTCCATTGGACCTACATGGAAATGGTTCTGGAAAAATTTGGGTTCAAAGGATCAATTTTAAAAGCTATTCTATCTCTATATTCATGTCCATCCGCCCAGGTGTACTCTGCAGGCCTACTGTCTAAATCATTTGACATATCAAATGGGACCAGACAGGGCTGTCCCCTGTCCCCAACTATTTTTAATCTTATGATAGAACCACTAGCTGAAGCAATCAGATCAACGCCCTCGATCACGGGCTTCCAGTTTGGTTCCAATATGCATACCATTAATCTATTTGCGGATGATGTAATTCTAATTCTGACTAATCCTTTACAGTCCCTAAAAGAGGCGCACAAAATACTAACAACATTTGGGGATATATCCTACTATAAGGTCAACTTTACAAAATCTCTCATCCTAGACCTAGGAGTACAGTCTCAAATGAAACAGTCCCTTCAAAAACAATTACCATATACTTGGAGCGCGGGTAGTATCACGTACCTGGGTATCTCACTCACTAGTAAAATAGCTGCCCTCGCTAAAACTAACATGACTCCGCTGGTAACCAAACTGGAAGCCCAACTCAAGGCCATTTCGAGAACTGAAATCTCATGGATGGGTAGAATCTCCGCATATAAAATGTTCATCTTACCACAAATTTTGTATGTATTTCGCACTCTGCCTATTCATATCCCTATTCATTTCATCAATAGTCTCGCTAGAATAGGTTGGAAGTACATATGGAAGGGAAAAAGAGCTAGGTGTTCCAGGAACAACTTGACTTCACATAAACAAGCGGGAGGGGCGGGTTTCACGGACATTTATGACTACCTATGGGCGGTGCGCCTAGACCAAATTAAACTCTGGTTTCAACAATCCGACGCACCTCTTTGGGTTGACATAGAAACTTATTTATCCCCAACGAAAGATCTTACCCAATTATTCTTAGGAGACCGTTGGACTCCATGGAACATATCTCTTCTCCCGCCTACCATGCAGACATCACTGAGAGCATGGAGACTCCTTTTAGATAAGCGTTACACGGACGTACAAACCATGGACTTCGACCTTCCCCTGAATATATTGGAATCCAAGATCCCAATGTTGGACGTCACTGACATGATAGACAAAGGCATATATCACATATCGGACCTATATGAAGGCCCACGACTCAAACCCATAGAACAAATCATGACACAATATAAGATCTCCCCACAGGGCACTTACAAATGCCTCAGAATTACACACTTCTTGAGATGTCAGGCACCCTCATTAGCGACAATGCCGATTAAAATTTGGCAGTTCAATTCCAGTGCAGTACTAGACAAGAAGGGTATTTCCTTTTTCTATAACCTACTGCAAGACAGACTGACATTCAAGAAGACAAAAGCAATGTAGAAATGGGAGGTAGACATAGGCGATACATTCTCGGACAAACAATGGCACAGGGCCTTCATGGAAGTACACAAGTCTTCCCACTGTGTGAAGCACTGGGAACTGATGATCAAGATAACAAATAGATGGCACTATACTCCTTTCCGACTTGCCACGTTCTTTCCGGGAACATCCTCGCACTGCTGGAGGGACTGTGGGCACGTTGGTAACTTATTACATATGTTCTGGCACTGCCCCAGCATAAGAAGTCTATGGAACCAGGTTTTCCAGCAGATTTCCTCCATGACTGGAATACTGACACGACCCGATCCAGCTTTAGCATTACTGCACCTAAACATTGACAAATTCCCACGGACTGTTAGGCAAGTCGTGACACACATGCTTCTGGAAACACGCCTGTTGATATTGCGCAATTGGAAATCTAATAAAACTACAAACATCTCTGAAGTCATAGCAGCAGTTCATAGAAATTATACGTTCGAACGCCTACTAGCGATCAATTCTCTAACATGTAAAAAATTTGATGATGACTGGGCTATCTGGCCCAAGTCCCTTGGTTAAATTGTACACTTACCACAACTGTGTATCACCTTTTGTGTATATCTCTTTATGTACCCCTTGTTTATATTCTATCCTCTATCTCTGTCTATTATATGTAAAAGAAATTCTTCAATAAAAAACTATTGCTTTAAAAAAATCAATCAGCCCATCTGTCAATCAATCAATCAGCCCATCTGTCAATCAATCAGCCCATCTGTCAATCAATCAATCAGCCCATCTGTCAATCATCTGACACAGGCCCACCTCCATCGGTACCGCCATTGGTATCGCCACACAGGCTACCAGTACCGCCATCGGTACCACTACCAGTACCGCCACCCGTACCGCCACTAGTACCGCCATCAGGCCCAGCATCTATACTGCCACACAGGCCCGCTACCAGTATCACCACTAGTGCCGCCATCGGTACCACCACCAGTACCACCACCTGTACCGCCATCGGTACCATCACCACCCATACCACTATCAGTACCACCACCACCTGTACCGCCATCGGTACCACCACCACCCGTACCGCCATTGCTACCACCACTACCCGTACCGCCACCTGTACCGCCATCGGTACCGCCACCACCACCACCCGTACCGCCATCGGTACCACCACCACCTGTACCGCCATCGGTACCACCACCACCCATACCGCCATCGCTACCACCACCACCCGTACCGCCATCGGTACCGCCACCACCACCACCCGTACCGCCATCGGTACCACCACAACCTGTACCGCCATTGGTACCACCACCACCCATACCGCCATCGGTACCACCACACAGGCCCACCACTAATACCTCCATCGGTACTACCACACAGACCGCCACCACTACCACCAGCAGTACCATTACACAGGCCCACCAATAAGCACTGCCATAATGTCCCAAAGGGTTTACACACCTGAGGAGGCATATGCCATTCTTGCCATGTCGGATGATGAGAGCAGCGGGGAGCTCCCATTATCCGATTCTGGTTCGGAATACGAGCCAGTGGAGGATAGTGGCTCAGAGTCTGAGTCCCCGGAGGAAACCGTCCCTCCCAAAAGAATGCGATCAGGACCAAGATCAGCACCAAGATCAGCACCAAGATCAGGAGAACTGCCCACCACCAGCAGCGCCATACCCCAGGAAGAGGAGCCCAGTACAAGTAATGGAAATGCACGCCCAACCCGAAGAATCCAGCCCCAGTCCTACCTTCCCAATGCCCTTGCAAACCCCTTATGGTTGCCTGCCAACTCAGGATCCGCTATCATCCCCCCTTTCACCGCACAGCCAGGTGTGCAGCCCGACACTACAAATTTTTCTAAATTTGATTATTTTTGTTTATTTTTCCCACAAGATTTGCTGCAGAATATAGTGGACCAAACGAATCTGTATGCATCCCAATTTATTGCTGCCAACCCCGATTCTTCCTACGCCCGCATGTTCCAGTGGCGGCGTCTAACATTGGAGGAATTTAAATTATTTTTGGGCCTTATGTTCAATATGGGGCTTACAAAAAAGAACGAAGTCCATTCATATTGGTCCAAACGCCCCATCCAACACATGCCCATATATTCCGCTGTCATGTCCAGGAAAAGATACGACATGATTATGCGCTTTCTCCACTTCAATGACAATTCACAGTGCCCTCCCCGAGATCATCCCAACTACGACAAATTGTACAAGATACACCCCCTAATCAATGCCTTTTCCCAGCGATTTGAAGAAGTTTTCATCCCAGACCAAAAAATTTGTGTGGACGAGTCCCTCGTACATTTCACCGGCAGACTGCAGTTCAAGCAGTACATACCAAGCAAGAGAGCCAGGTATGGGTTAAAATTAAATAAATTATGCGATCGAGCCACTGGATACGTCTTCAAATTCAGGATCTACGAAGGCAAAGACTCCCAGCTCCAGCCCCGTGATTGCCCCACATATATTGGAACCAGTGGGAAAATTGTCTGGGAGTTGGCATACCCCCTGTTCAGAAAAGGTTACCATTTATATGTTGATAATTATTATTCCAGCCTGCCCCTTTTTCGCCACCTTTACAGTAAACAAACCCCGGCCTGAAGTACCTTAAAAAAAAAACGGAAGGGATTCCCACAAAATGTATTGACCAAAAAATTGCGACCTGGAGAATCGGCATTCATGAGGAACGAGGAGGTGTTGGCCATGAAGTGGAGGGACAAGAAAGATGTCCACATCCTCTCTACGATCCACAATGACACAGTGGTGGAGATCCCAAGAAGACGCGGCCCCATTGTAAAGCCCGAATGTGTCCACGACTACAATTTGTACATGGGGGGGTGGATTTAAATGACCAGATGCTACAGCCCTACTTATCAACAAGAAAGTCCCGTTATTGGCACAAAAAAGTTGCGTTTCACCTTTTTCACATGGCCCTTTTTAATTTGTTTGTCTGCTACCAAAAAGCAACTCAAAATCACCAACTCCACTACCTCCAATATATCGAAGATATCATCGATGCCCTCATTTACCAACAAGATCCCGCCCCAGGAAGCATTCGCTCTGATAGTGTGAGTCGGCTTCACGAGCGACACTATCCCTTTAGCATCCCCCCCACAGAATCTGGAAGAAGACGCCAAAAGAAATGCCGTGTATGCAGCAGAGGAGTAAGAAGAGACACCAGCTATTATTGTCCCGATTGTCCCTCCCAACCTGGCCTGTGCATCGGAAATTGCTTAAAAAATTATCATACATCCATTAGTTCCCCTTATTATTAACAGACTGCCATTTCCCCATTTGCCTGCTACCATGTTACTAACTACCTTCCATGTTAATTAACTGACCCTGGCCTGTTTACCGACGATGTCTTTGCTTGCCGATTTAAACCACGTTTCTGACCTCCACGTGCACCAACCTCAGCCTGTTTACCGACGATGCCTCTGCCTGACGATTTAAACCACGTTTCTGACTTCCACGTGTACCGACCTTGGCCTGTTAATCGACCATGTTTTTGCCTGCTACTTGGACTGATCTTTTGGCCATCTACTTTTAGTACACAGGGGTCTCACATATGTGAGGGGCTTCAGAATAGCGTTCTGAGTAGAGAAAACCAGTTTTTCAGTTTCTGTGCTCCAAGAACAGGGTCTGGTTGCCCGGAGGCTTCAAAGCGATTTGGGTGGGAGAAGCCTCTACCCCTGTCCCCCTGGCCCTAAGCTTGATGGTCCTTCCTGCTGCCTGGACCAGTAATTTGGCTGTGCTGACCATATTACTGCCTGTAATGACCCATGACATTATGGACCATGTTTCTTCCTGCTGCTTGGACCAATACTTTGGCTGTGTTGACCATATATCTGCCTGCTGCCTCTACTGACTTTGGACACCTCTGCCTGCTACCTGGACCTGTGCTTTGGCTGTGCTCTGGCTGTGCTGACAGTATCTCTGCCTGTGCGAACTATGGACAGTATTCCTGCCTGCTGCCTGGATAATTGCTTTTGCTGTCGCTGACCTCATCCCTGCCTGCTGCCTGGACCGATGCTCTCCTCTGTGGACCACTGCACTTCTAAAACCACAGGTAATCTTTTGTTATTTGGTATGTACCTGCTATGTGTTAGATATATGAAGGGCCTTCAAAAATGTGATCGGTAGTCAGAAAATGATATGTGCAATTAATGCTGCTAGAATGCCTGGAGGTGCTACTTGGATGTTGGGCCTCTGTATGTGGCCAGGCTGTGTGAAAGTCTCAAACATGTGGTATAGCCATACTCAGGAGGAGTAGCAGAATGCATTTTGGGGTGTCATTTTTGCTATGTACATATTATGTGTTAGAAATATCTTATAAATTGACAACTTTGTGTAAAAAAAATGCATTTTAATTTTTTCTCCACATTTTCCAAAACCTTCTGGACAAAAATGAACCATTCAAAAGACTCATAATGCTTCATAGATTATACGTTGGGGTGTGTGCTTTCCAAAATGGGGTCATTTTGTGGAAAATTCTATTGTCCTGGTGCTCCAGGGCCTTCAAAATTGTAATAGGTGGTTGAGAAAGGATATGTGCGATTTATGCTTGTAGAATAGGGATGAGCTTCGTGTTCGAGTCGAACATACGTTCGACTCGAACATCGGCTGTTCGATCGTTCGACGAAGATCGAACGATTTGGGCCGTTCGCGCCAAATTCGAGTGACGCGAACGGCCCACAATGCACTACGCCATCGCAGTGTCATCCAGGCGCTGTGATTGGCCAAGCATGCACTGTGACCCCGCATGCTTGGCCAATCACAGCGCCGGCAGCGAGGAGAGCAATGATTGGCCACAGGCAGGATGCCTGTGGCCAATTATTGCTGAGGGTGTTTAGTACACGCCCCACACTATAAAAGGCCGCCAGCACGGCGGCCTAGTGTAGTGTGTTCCGGAGCAGGGATAGAGCAGCATAGGCAGGGACAGTGACTGTTATTTCTTTCTTGCTTAACCTGGATTCCTTTAGTTTAGGGAAAGAGAAGGATAGGTAGGGAGAGTGTCAGTGTGTTTTGTGCTTGTGCTATAGTGTGCTTAAAAAAAACATTTATTCTAGGGACAGAAAACTGTAGGTAGGGACAGTGTCAGTTTCTTTCACTCTGCAAGTCCTTGTTTCCAGGGACCTGGAAGGACAGTGAGTGAATTGTCCTTGTGCTATATTGTGCTTAAAAAAACATTTATTCTAGGGACAGAAAACTGTAGGTAGGGAGAGTGTCAGTTTCTTTCACTCTGCAAGTCCTTGTTTCCAGGGACCTGGAAGGACAGTGAGTGAATTGTCCTTGTGCTATAATGTGCTTAAAAAAAAACATTTTTTCTAGGGACAGAAAACTGTAGGTAGGGAGAGTGTTTTTTTTTTTTCACTCTGCAAGTCCTTGTTTCCAGGGACCTGTAAGGACAGTGAGTGAATTGTCCTTGTGCTATATTGTGCTTAAAAAAAACATTTATTCTAGGGACAGAAAACTGTAGGTAGGGAGAGTGTCAGTTTATTTCACTCTGCAAGTCCTTGTTTCCAGGGACCTGTAAGGACAGTGAGTGAATTGTCCTTGTGCTATATTGTGATTAAAAAAAACATTTTTTCTAGGGACAGAAAACTGTAGGTAGGGAGAGTGTTTTTTTTTCTTTCACTCTGCAAGTCCTTGTTTCCAGGGACCTGTAAGGACAGTGAGTGAATTGTCCTTGTGCTATATTGTGCTTAAAAAAAACATTTATTCTAGGGACAGAAAACTGTAGGTAGGGAGAGTGTCAGTTTATTTCACTCTGCAAGTCCTTGTTTCCAGGGACCTGTAAGGACAGTGAGTGAATTGTCCTTGTGCTATATTGTGATTAAAAAAAACATTTTTTCTAGGGACAGAAAACTGTAGGTAGGGAGAGTGTTTTTTTTCTTTCACTCTGCAAGTCCTTGTTTCCAGGGACCTGTAAGGACAGTGAGTGAATTGTCCTTGTGCTATATTGTGATTAAAAAAAACATTTTTTCTAGGGACAGAAAACTGTAGGTAGGGAGAGTGTTTTTTTTCTTTCACTCTGCAAGTCCTTGTTTCCAGGGACCTGGAAGGACAGTGAGTGAATTGTCCTTGTGCTATATTGTGCTTAAAAAAAACATTTATTCTAGGGACAGAAAACTGTAGGTAGGGAGAGTGTCAGTTTATTTCACTCTGCAAGTCCTTGTTTCCAGGGACCTGTAAGGACAGTGAGTGAATTGTCCTTGTGCTATATTGTGATTAAAAAAAACATTTTTTCTAGGGACAGAAAACTGTAGGTAGGGAGAGTGTTTTTTTTCTTTCACTCTGCAAGTCCTTGTTTCCAGGGACCTGGAAGGACAGTGAGTGAATTGTCCTTGTGCTATATTGTGCTTAAAAAAAACATTTATTCTAGGGACAGAAAACTGTAGGTAGGGAGAGTGTCAGTTTATTTCACTCTGCAAGTCCTTGTTTCCAGGGACCTGTAAGGACAGTGAGTGAATTGTCCTTGTGCTATATTGTGATTAAAAAAAACATTTTTTCTAGGGACAGAAAACTGTAGGTAGGGAGAGTGTTTTTTTTCTTTCACTCTGCAAGTCCTTGTTTCCAGGGACCTGTAAGGACAGTGAGTGAATTGTCCTTGTGCTATATTGTGCTTAAAAAAAACATTTATTCTAGGGACAGAAAACTGTAGGTAGGGAGAGTGTCACTTTATTTCACTCTGCAAGTCCTTGTTTCCAGGGACCTGTAAGGACAGTGAGTGAATTGTCCTTGTGCTATATTGTGATTAAAAAAAACATTTTTTCTAGGGACAGAAAACTGTAGGTAGGGAGAGTGTTTTTTTTCTTTCACTCTGCAAGTCCTTGTTTCCAGGGACCTGTAAGGACAGTGAGTGAATTGTCCTTGTGCTATATTGTGATTAAAAAAAACATTTTTTCTAGGGACAGAAAACTGTAGGTAGGGAGAGTGTTTTTTTTCTTTCACTCTGCAAGTCCTTGTTTCCAGGGACCTGGAAGGACAGTGAGTGAATTGTCCTTGTGCTATATTGTGCTTAAAAAAAACATTTATTCTAGGGACAGAAAACTGTAGGTAGGGAGAGTGTCAGTTTATTTCACTCTGCAAGTCCTTGTTTCCAGGGACCTGTAAGGACAGTGAGTGAATTGTCCTTGTGCTATATTGTGATTAAAAAAAACATTTTTTCTAGGGACAGAAAACTGTAGGTAGGGAGAGTGTTTTTTTTCTTTCACTCTGCAAGTCCTTGTTTCCAGGGACCTGGAAGGACAGTGAGTGAATTGTCCTTGTGCTATATTGTGCTTAAAAAAAACATTTATTCTAGGGACAGAAAACTGTAGGTAGGGAGAGTGTCAGTTTATTTCACTCTGCAAGTCCTTGTTTCCAGGGACCTGTAAGGACAGTGAGTGAATTGTCCTTGTGCTATATTGTGATTAAAAAAAACATTTTTTCTAGGGACAGAAAACTGTAGGTAGGGAGAGTGTTTTTTTTCTTTCACTCTGCAAGTCCTTGTTTCCAGGGACCTGTAAGGACAGTGAGTGAATTGTCCTTGTGCTATATTGTGCTTAAAAAAAACATTTATTCTAGGGACAGAAAACTGTAGGTAGGGAGAGTGTCAGTTTATTTCACTCTGCAAGTCCTTGTTTCCAGGGACCTGTAAGGACAGTGAGTGAATTGTCCTTGTGCTATATTGTGCTTAAAAAAAACATTTATTCTAGGGACAGAAAACTGTAGGTAGGGAGAGTGTCAGTTTATTTCACTCTGCAAGTCCTTGTTTCCAGGGACCTGTAAGGACAGTGAGTGAATTGTCCTTGTGCTATATTGTGATTAAAAAAAACATTTTTTCTAGGGACAGAAAACTGTAGGTAGGGAGAGTGTTTTTTTTCTTTCACTCTGCAAGTCCTTGTTTCCAGGGACCTGTAAGGACAGTGAGTGAATTGTCCTTGTGCTATATTGTGCTTAAAAAAAACATTTATTCTAGGGACAGAAAACTGTAGGTAGGGAGAGTGTCAGTTTATTTCACTCTGCAAGTCCTTGTTTCCAGGGACCTGTAAGGACAGTGAGTGAATTGTCCTTGTGCTATATTGTGATTAAAAAAAACATTTTTTCTAGGGACAGAAAACTGTAGGTAGGGAGAGTGTTTTTTTTCTTTCACTCTGCAAGTCCTTGTTTCCAGGGACCTGTAAGGACAGTGAGTGAATTGTCCTTGTGCTATATTGTGCTTAAAAAAAACATTTATTCTAGGGACAGAAAACTGTAGGTAGGGAGAGTGTCAGTTTATTTCACTCTGCAAGTCCTTGTTTCCAGGGACCTGTAAGGACAGTGAGTGAATTGTCCTTGTGCTATATTGTGCTTAAAAAAAACATTTATTCTAGGGACAGAAAACTGTAGGTAGGGAGAGTGTCAGTTTATTTCACTCTGCAAGTCCTTGTTTCCAGGGACCTGTAAGGACAGTGAGTGAATTGTCCTTGTGCTATATTGTGATTAAAAAAAACATTTTTTCTAGGGACAGAAAACTGTAGGTAGGGAGAGTTTTTTTTTTTCTTTCACTCTGCAAGTCCTTGTTTCCAGGGACCTGTAAGGACAGTGAGTGAATTGTCCTTGTGCTATATTGTGCTTAAAAAAAACATTTATTCTAGGGACAGAAAACTGTAGGTAGGGAGAGTGTCAGTTTATTTCACTCTGCAAGTCCTTGTTTCCAGGGACCTGTAAGGACAGTGAGTGAATTGTCCTTGTGCTATATTGTGATTAAAAAAAACATTTTTTCTAGGGACAGAAAACTGTAGGTAGGGAGAGTGTTTTTTTTCTTTCACTCTGCAAGTCCTTGTTTCCAGGGACCTGTAAGGACAGTGAGTGAATTGTCCTTGTGCTATATTGTGCTTAAAAAAAACATTTATTCTAGGGACAGAAAACTGTAGGTAGGGAGAGTGTCAGTTTATTTCACTCTGCAAGTCCTTGTTTCCAGGGACCTGTAAGGACAGTGAGTGAATTGTCCTTGTGCTATATTGTGATTAAAAAAAACATTTTTTCTAGGGACAGAAAACTGTAGGTAGGGAGAGTGTTTTTTTTCTTTCACTCTGCAAGTCCTTGTTTCCAGGGACCTGTAAGGACAGTGAGTGAATTGTCCTTGTGCTATATTGTGATTAAAAAAAACATTTTTTCTAGGGACAGAAAACTGTAGGTAGGGAGAGTGTTTATTTTCTTTCACTCTGCAAGTCCTTGTTTCCAGGGACCTGTAAGGACAGTGAGTGAATTGTCCTTGTGCTATATTGTGATTAAAAAAAAACATTTATTCTAGGGACAGAAAACTGTAGGTAGGGAGAGTGTCAGTTTATTTCACTCTGCAAGTCCTTGTTTCCAGGGACCTGTAAGGACAGTGAGTGAATTGTCCTTGTGCTATATTGTGATTAAAAAAAACATTTTTTCTAGGGACAGAAAACTGTAGGTAGGGAGAGTGTTTTTTTTCTTTCACTCTGCAAGTCCTTGTTTCCAGGGACCTGTAAGGACAGTGAGTGAATTGTCCTTGTGCTATATTGTGATTAAAAAAAACATTTTTTCTAGGGACAGAAAACTGTAGGTAGGGAGAGTGTTTTTTTTCTTTCACTCTGCAAGTCCTTGTTTCCAGGGACCTGTAAGGACAGTGAGTGAATTGTCCTTGTGCTATATTGTGCTTAAAAAAAACATTTATTCTAGGGACAGAAAACTGTAGGTAGGGAGAGTGTCAGTTTATTTCACTCTGCAAGTCCTTGTTTCCAGGGACCTGTAAGGACAGTGAGTGAATTGTTCTTGTGCTATATTGTGATTAAAAAAAACATTTTTTCTAGGGACAGAAAACTGTAGGTAGGGAGAGTGTCAGTTTATTTCACTCTGCAAGTCCTTGTTTCCAGGGACCTGTAAGGACAGTGAGTGAATTGTTCTTGTGCTATATTGTGATTAAAAAAAACATTTTTTCTAGGGACAGAAAACTGTAGGTAGGGAGAGTGTTTTTTTTCTTTCACTCTGCAAGTCCTTGTTTCCAGGGACCTGTAAGGACAGTGAGTGAATTGTCCTTGTGCTATATTGTGCTTAAAAAAAACATTTATTCTAGGGACAGAAAACTGTAGGTAGGGAGAGTGTCAGTTTCTTTCACTGTGAAAGTCCTTGTTTCAAGGGACAGAGAAGGACACCTGAAGGTAGCCCTTATTGCTTTTTTCCCATCTCCCTGCAGGCCATCTATTAGAATGTCTGGAAGGCAAACAAGGAGAGGCAGACAGTCAGGAGGCAATAAAAGAGGGCAAGCAGGCTCTGTGTCTGGGGGCAACAGTGCTGGTCGTGGACGCGGTGCATTGTCATCAGCACATGGCCATGGGACACGCTTGTCCTTCTTTTCGGCAGCTGGACATGTTGAGCCACATCATGCCGAAGACTTGGTAGAGTGGATGACCAAGCCCTCCTCCTCCTCCTCCTCCTCTCTCACCCAGGCTCAGGGTACTGGAAAAGCAGCTGCCAAAGCGTCGTCTTCCCTGGTATCAATGTCAGACAAATCATCAGTCACTCCTTCCCTAGACCCACCATGTCCTCCTCCTGAGGAGTCCCCCGAACTGTTTCAGCACAGTGTTGGGTACATGCTCCAGGAGGATGCCCAGCGTTTCGAAGGGTCTGATGATGAAACCCAGCTAGAGGAAGGCAGTAGCGTGAGAGCAGACAGAGGGGATGCTCAAGAAGGACACCAATCTGGCAGTCATGTTCCAGCAGCTGCAGCATACTGCCAGATTGGCTCCAGTGATGAGGAGGGAGGGGATGATGAGGTCACTGACTCCACGTGGGTGCCTAATAGGAGAGAGGAGGAGGAGGAGGATGAGGAGGAGGCACATCTCCAACGAGGCAGGATGCCCTTTGGTGGCCAGCGTAAGGGCAGTACACCGACGGAATCACACCGCAGAGCTCCGCCTGTGCAGGGCGCTGCCTCTGCCCGTCATTCAAAAAGTTCTTTGGTGTGGGCTTTTTTGAGGCTAGTGCATCAGATCGCACAGCTGCTGTTTGCAACATATGTCTCAAGCGTATATCGCGTGGCCAAAACATCAGCCGCTTGGGTACCACATGCCTGACCAGACATATGTTGACCTGCCATGCAGCTCGTTGGCAAGCCTACCTCAAAGACCCACACCAAAGAACAAAGCGGACCTCTCCTTGCACCGCATCAGCTGGGATCTCCAACCCCACTATAACTTCAGTCCTCTCTGAAACATGCACTGAGAGGAATGAAGGTGTAGAATTAGGTGTGTCACAGCCAAGTACTTGCGGCCACTCTGCTAGCAGTACACCGACGTCCGATTCTAGCAGGCAAATTTCCCTGCCCCAGCTGCTGGACCGTCGAAAGAAGTTCACTCCCAGCCATCCACATGCCCAGCGGTTGAATGCTAGCTTGGCTAAATTGCTAGCGCTTCAACTGCTGCCTTTTCAGTTGGTAGACTCGGCCCCCTTCCGTGAGTTTGTGCAATGTGCGGTTCCTCAGTGGCAGGTTCCCAAACGCCACTTTTTCTCACGGAAGGCTATTCCGGCTCTCTACCGGCATGTGGAAGGCAATGTCTTGGCCTCGCTGGACAGGGCGGTCAGCGGTAAGGTGCATATTACCGCTGACTCATGGTCCAGCAGGCATGGACAGGGACGTTACCTTTCTTTCACGGCCCATTGGGTCACTCTTTTGGCAGCTGGGAAGGATGCAGGACAAGGTGCAGTAGTGTTGGAGGTTGTCCCACCGCCACGCCTCCAAAATGCTACTACTGGTTGTGACACACCTCTCTCCTCCACCCCCTCCTCTTCTTCTTCCTCCATGGCCTCTTCCTGTGGTTTGTCCTATGAACCAGCGGTGCTCCGTAGCCGTTCACGGGGCTACGCAAGTACGCAGGCAAAAAGATGCCATGCCGTGCTTGCGCTGGTGTGTTTGGGGGACAGAAGCCACACTGGGGCAGAGGTCCTGTCTGCTCTGCAGGGCCAGGCCGAGAGTTGGTTGACGCCACGCCAGCTTAAGCCAGGAATGGTGGTTTGCGACAATGGCACCAACCTCCTCTCCGCCCTCCGACAGGGACAACTGACCCATGTGCCCTGTGTGGCTCACGTCCTTAACCTGGTGGTGCAGCGGTTCTTGGGCAGGTACCCGGGCTTACAGGATGTCCTGAGGCAGGCCAGGAAAGTCTGTGTGCATTTCCGCAGATCTTATAATGCCAGTGCTCGCCTGGCTGAGCTGCAAAAGGAGTTGAACCTGCCCAAGAACCGCCTTATATGTGACATGCCCACCAGGTGGAACTCAACGTTGGCCATGCTGCAGCGGCTGCACACGCAGCAGAGGGCCATCAATGAGTACCTGTGCGACTACGGCACCAGGACAGGGTCAGGGGAGCTTGGTTTTTTTTCTCCACGCCAGTGGGGCATGATCAGGGATGCATGCACTGTCCTGGCACCATTTGAGGAGGCCACGAGGATGGTGAGCAGTGACAGTGCATGCATCAGTGACACTGTACCTCTTGTCCACCTGTTGGAGCACACGCTGCGTGGAATAATGGACAGGGCACTTGAGGCAGAACAGAGGCAGGAAGAGGAGGACTTCCTTGCCTCTCAAGGCCCCCTTTACCCAGACAGTGTTCCTTCTGTCCCACCCATCGCACAGGAAGAGGAGGAGGAGGAGGAGGAGGAGGAGGAGGATTGTGTCAGCATGGAGGTGGAGGCTGGCACTCAGCATCATCAGCAGCAGTCTTTTAGGGATGATTTACAGTCCCAAGAAACCAGTGGACTTGTACGTGGCTGGGAGGAGGTGGCTGCGGATCATGTCGTCCTTAGTGACCCAGAGGACTCCGGAGCGAATGCCTCAGCAAACCTACGCTGCATGGCCTCCCTGATCCTGTAAAGTCTGCGGAAGGATCCTCGTATTCTTCGGATCAAGGAGAGGGACCATTACTGGCTGGCCACTCTCCTTGATCCACGGTACAAGGGTAAGGTTGCGGACCTTATGTTACCGTCGCAGAGGGAGCAGAGGATGAGACAACTCCGGGAGGCCTTGCAGAAAGGTCTGTGCAACGCGTTCCCAGAGACTGGGAGGTTACAAACTCCTGGTCCTGGACAACGAGTTGCTGAGGCTTCGGCCAGTCAAAGAAGGAGCGGTGGGGAAGGTGGCCGTCTGACCGATGCGTTCAGACAATTCTTTAGTCCGCAGCCCCAAAGTATGATCGGTTCCAGCAACCATCGCCAGCGTCTGATAAACATGGTGCAGGAATATCTAGGGGCAAGGTCAGACTTGGACACCTTTCCCACCGAAAATCCTCTGGCTTACTGGGTCTTGAGGATGGATCACTGGCCAGAGCTTGCACAGTATGCAATTGAGCTACTGGCCTGTCCTGCATCCAGCGTTCTTTCGGAACGCACATTCAGTGCTGCTGGAGGATTTGTCACGGATCACAGGGTGCGCCTGTCCACCGACTCGGTTGATCGACTGACTTTCATCAAGATGAACCAGTCTTGGATCACCACCAGCTACCACACACCTGATGCTGATATAACAGACTAATTGATTTTAACATGTCACATCCCTTCAAGACTGATGCTGATGCTGAGTGCCTGTGCTGTTATGTTGACTGGCTATCCTCCTCCTCCGAGTCCTCAATGATACGATTGATGATGATAGCTTGGAAGATCATTTTTGTTTATGGGTGCCGCCACCAGTGGCTAAGGCCCAATTTTTCAGCCCCTGTTTTACAGGGGCGTGTAATTACAATTTTTTTAGCAATAATTTGCCATAGGGCTCATTGCTGTGCTCCAAGTACAGTATCTGTGAGGGGTTGGAGTGTTGTGGCACCAGTGCCTAAGGCCCAATTTTTCAGCCCCTGTTTAACAGGGGCGTGTCATTACAATTTTTGAAGCAATACTTTGCAACAGGGCTCATTGCTGTGCTCCAAGTACAGTATCTGTGAGGGGTTGTAGTGTTGTGCCACCAGTGCCTAAGGCCCAATTTTTCAGCCCCTGTTCAACAGGGGCATGCAATTACAATTCTTGATCTAATAATTCACAGCAGGGTCCATTGCTGCACCCACCAAGAGTAACTCTGAGGGCTTACAGTCTTGTGGCAACGCCACCACCACCACCACCACGAAAGGCCCAATTTTTCAGCCCCTGTTCAAAAGGGGCATGTAATTACAATTCTTGATCTAATAATTCACAGCAGGGCCCATTGCTGCACCCACCAAGAGTAACTGTCAGGGCTTACAGTGTTGTGGCACCAGCACCACCATCAAAGCCCCAATTTTTACTACCACTGTTCAACAATTATATGTAATTAAAATTCCTGATATAATAGTTGACAGCAGGGCGTTCCAGCACCAACCAAGAGTAACTGAGTGCTTACAGTGTTGTGCCAACACCAACAACTAAGGGGCCTATTTCTGCAGAGTATATACGGCAGGTCCCTACTTTCAAACATCCAACTTACAAACGACTCCTACTTGCAAACGAAAGAAGACAACAGGAAGTGAGAGGAAATCTACCCCTAGAAAGGAAAATTCTCTCCTGTAAGAATAAATATGGGAGAAAGGGGTCTCATCTGTACTGATGCTTTATCAGCAATCCTTGTTTCAAGAAAAACACCACATTTCAAAAACAGTTGTCATTGGGACGGAAAGTGAGGTGAAATGTTCTGAACAGGGGCACAGACAGCAAAACAAATGTTACAGGGGTGATAACCCTTACCTATGTTTCCCAAAAAGTTTAAAAATAGATTTTTGGGCTGGAGCTACACTTCAACAATGTACCTGTTCAAAATTACAAACACATTCTACATAAGAACAAACCTACAGTCCCTGTCTTGTATGCACCGCCTGTATACGGCTGTTCAGAGTATATAGGGCCTTTTTTATTTTATGTGCGGGGTTCCCCTTAATATCCATACAAGACCCAAAGGGGCTGGTAATGGGCTGGGGTAGGGGGGGGTCATGGGGTAGCTATGCCATTTTTCTTAAAGAATTTCATCCATATTACCGGGACCAGACATTACATTAAAGCCGCAAGCAGTTTTAAATGGCTTTTTTTTCCTTTAGAAGTGTCATTTTGTGCAGGGACAGTTCTAAACACGGGAAACACGTGGCACTTCACAGGCATACTTTAGACACCCCCCAGGTACGATATTTAAAGGAATATTTGACTTTTTTTTTCACTTTATGCATCATTAAAATGACTGCTCCCGAAAAACGACCGTTTTTAAAACTTCTTTTTGCATTGATACATGTCCCCTGGTGCACAACCCGGGTTCCCAAACCCTATTTATGACAATAACATGCATAATAGTTGTTATAATTAGCACTTTAGAATTCGAACGTTCGCATCCATTGTATTTAATAGGGTTCTAATGTTCGTTCGAACTTTCGGTCCGTTCGCGGGTTCTGGTGCGAACCGAACCCGGGGGTGTTCGGCTCATCACTATTGTAGAACACCTGAAAGTGCTACTTCAATGTTGGGCCTCTGTATATGGCCAGGCTGTGTAAAAGTCTCACACATGTGGTATTGCTATACTCAGGAGGAGTAGCAGAATGCATTTTGGGGTGTCATTTTTGCTATGTATATGCTATGCGTTAGAAATATCTTATAAATGGACAACTTTGTGTAAAAAAAATGCATTTTCATTTTTTCTCCACATTTTCCAAAACCTTCTGGAAAAAAATGAACCGTTCAAAAGAGTCATAATGCTTCATAGATTATACATTGGGGTGTGTGCTTTCCAAAATGGGGTCATTTTGTGGAAAATTCCATTGTCCTGGTGCTCCAGGGCCTTCAAAAATGTAATAGGTGGTTGAGAAAGGATATGTGCAATTTATGCTTGTAGAACGCCTAAAAGTGCTACTTCAATGTTGGGCCTCTGTATGTGGCCAGGCTGTGTAAAAGTCTCACACATGTGGTATCGCTACACTCAGGAGGAGTAGCAGAATGTATTTTGGGGTGTAGTTTCAATTATGCATATGCTGTGTGAGAGAAAAAAACTGTTAATATGACCAGTTTGTGTAAAAAATTAAAAATAAATCCAAATTTTCCCAAGAATTGTGGGAAAAAAATACAACTTCAAAAAACTCACCATGCCTCTTAGTAAATACCTTGGACTGTCTACTTTCCAAAAAGGGGTAATTTTGGGGTATTTGTACTTTCCTGGCTTGTTAGTGTCTCAAGAAATGAGATATGCCTTCAGTACATCAGGCGTGATCATATGTGATAAATTTTCAGTGATTGCCACCATAGTTTGTAGACTCTATAACTTTCACAAAGACCAAATAATATACACTAATTTGGGTTATTTTTACCAAAGATATGTAGCAGTATACATTTTGGCACAAATTTATGAAGAAAAATTACTTATTTGCAAAATTTTACAATAGAAACTAAAAAAAAGGTTTTTTTTTTTTTTTAAATCGCTGTTTTTTTGCTTATATCGCAAAAAATAAAAAACCCAGTGGCAATTAAATACCACCAAAAGAAAGCTCTATTTGTGAGAAGAATATGATAAAAATTTTGTTTGGATACACTGTAGCATGACTGAGTAATTGTCATTCAAAGTGTGAGAGTACTGAAAGCTGAAAATTGGTCTGGGCGGGAAGGTGCATAAAGTGCATGGTATTGAAGTGGTTAAAAAACTGTGTTGTGTTTTTATTGCCATTTTTTTTTCCACCAGGTGAATGGGTAGAGGTACGATGTACCCCATACTCGTTCACATAGGGTGGGGGGGCCGGGATCTGGGGGCCCCCTTATTAAAGGGGGCTCCCAGATTCCGATAAGCCCCCCGCCCGCAGACCCCGACAACCAACGGCCAGGGTTGTCGGGAAGAGGCCCTGTCCTCATCAACATGCGGGCAGGGTGCTCTGGGGTGGGGGGTCGCAGGTCGCCCCCCTGCCCCAGAGCACCAAACCCCCCATGTTGAGGGCATGCGGCCTGGTACGGTTCAGGAGGGAGGGGGGCCGCTCTCTCGTCCCCCCCTCTTCCCCTGCGGCCTGCCAGGTTGCGTTCTCGGATAAGGGTCTGGTTTGGATTTTGAGGGGGACCCCCACGCCGTTTTTTTGGCGTAGGGTTCCCCTTCAAATCCAGACCAGACCCAAGGGCCTGGTATGCTCCTGGAGGGGGAACCCACGCCGTTTTTTTCTTTAAAAATTGGTGTGGAGTTCCCGCTCAGGATTCATACCAAACGCAGTGCCTGGTATTGGCGGGAATCCACATCGGATCCCCGTTCAATACAGTGCCGCGTCTCCTCACTATTGCAGCGAGCACGACATGTGTCGCCATCCTGTCGCCGAGATGTCGGCACCCCTGTCGCCGAAAATCTCTGCGATATACAATGTCGGCGGCACCTACTGTATGTGGAGATCTTCTCTCTTTTGCCACTGGAAAAGTTTAACTTGGACAGGGTCAAGCCTGATGATTCCAAGAAGGAGGATGAAGAAAAAAGGTGGTACAGGTTAATCCCGCGTACGTTTGTAAACTGGCTGCAGGCGTTTGCCATTATGGCGAGTGTCATCGGAGAGAAGAACCCCGAACATTGTATGGCATTGTTCTGTTACATGGATGCCATTGGGGAGGCCCACAGGGTGTATGGGGGATCGGCTTGGTTGAGATATGATGAACAGTTCAGACAGCGCAGGGCAGTTAGGCCGCCACTTTGCTGGGATCATAAAGACATCAGCCTCTGGATGCGGCTTATGACGTCGGCGAGGGCCCTCACTCAGTTTTTTTAAGGGGGAGCCGGGGGTACAACCTCCTCAGGACTACCGGCCGGAAAAAAATGGGGGGGTTTGTTGGCAATTCAATGAGAACTCCTGTAAGTTTGGGGGGTCTTGCAGATTTAAGCATGAGTATTCAGGGTGTGGGGGATCCCATCCCTTGTCCAAGTGCTTTAAAAAGGGTAAGCGTGACAGCGAGCCTGCTCACAAAAGGGACGACTCAGATGAAGGGGGAAAGGATGCAGCCTTTCCAAAGTAGATACCCGGATAGGGCGGCGGCTATGCTGCTTGCCTCTGGGTTTCGGGACGGTTTCAGGAGACCGTGTTCATTGGTGGTGGTCCCGCCGGTGGCGTGGAGTTTGAAATCTGCCTTACAGCATCCAGGGGTGGTGGGGGACAAATTGGCCAAAGAGGTGGTGCTGGGTCGCATGGGGGGGCCGTTCACGGTCCCACCTTTGCCAAACCTGGTGGTGTCTCCATTGGTGGTGGTGCCCAAGACGGAACCGAACAAATTCTGTCTTATTCACCACTTATCTTTCCCAAAAGGGGGTTCTGTCAATGATTTCATTGATCCTTCATTTGATGCAGCTGTCGGGTGGATTAGGCGCTATGGACAGGGGGGAATGATGGCAAAGTCGGACATTGAATCCGCGTTCTGGTTGCTGCCGGTTCATCCGGACAGCTTTTGGCTGCAGGGATGCTGTTGGCAGGAACAATTTTATGTGGATCGGTGCTTGCCCATGGGTTGCTCCATTTCCTGCGCGATGTTTGAAGCTTTCAGCTCTTTCTTGGAGTGGGTGGTTCGGGATGTGTCGGGCCTTGATTCTGTCATACACTACTTGGATGACTTTCTCTGCGTGGGGCCGCCTTCCTCTGGTGTGTGTGCGATTCTCCTTTCTTTTTCGTACATCACGGGACACAGAGCGACTTAGTCATTACTAATGGGTTATATAGTTTACCTTCAGGTGCTGGCACTGGCAACTTCCAAACCGGAAGTACCCTCCCCTATATAAGCCCCTCCCATCCGAGAGCACCTCAGTTTTTTGCCAGTGTCTAAGGTGTTGGCCAAAGAGTAACATGTGTTTTCCTGGGCTTGCGTACAGGTTCTTTTACGGGCCTTAGTAAGCTGTTCCGGATCCCACCAAAAAAGCTTCATAGCTAAACGGTCGGTACCCGGGCCTTGCAACAGAAGAGCAAGGTTTTGCCTGTAATGCCTCTCTTAGGAGGGCTGGACCCTGGGATCCAGAGCTCTGGTCATACCCACGACCAAGATGTTTTCTGTGCAGGGTGCTATACAGGTCCAGGGGAGTGGAATCCTTGGGAACCCGGTCCCTGAAGGTTTAATTACAATGCCTGCCGTGATAGGTGAAGTTTGGGCTTCTGTGGACCAAACAGAGTCCTGCGGCGGGGAACAGGTAAGTGGGGGCCCCCAGGAACTTGGTTCTATTGGGGGACCCCCAAGCCTAATTTGTCTTTCTGTCTGTTACCTAATGGTATTCCCGCTAATATCTGTGTATGCCTGTAACTACTGGAAAATGTAAAATTTTAATAGTAGTCAAGAAAAAAAAAAAAAAAAGAAGAGGACCGCGGTACCTGTGTTAAACCACTAGAGGCCGCTGTGGTCCATTTTTTTCTTGTCATGTGGATCTTTGGTTTTCTCAAGTCAAAAGATCCAGGCAGTTGGTAAGTTCTCTGTGGGAATCCACTTCCTCTGCCCTGTTGCTGCGCTCATCCACCGCACAGGCCCTCCGGCAAAAAGGGCCCTGGCTCCTAGTCCCTGCTTGGTTTCGAAAAGGTTGCCAATGGCGCACGGCGCGCGCGCGCGGGCGCGTGCACGCGCCTCCTATGAAAAAAAAGAGGCGGGGCAGGTGGATGACGCTCGATGCGCGCCGCGGCGCTTCTGCGCATGTGCAGGCGTCCCAGCATGTGTAAAAGACACAGTACAAGTGTCAGCTGGATGCAAGCAGAGCTAGCAACAAAACGGTGGCACACAGAGGCGGTTGATGCAGGCATCCCCATAGAAAGACACTTTAGTGGACACCAGCTGGTATATAGCAGCAACTGTGTTAGACTATTACCAGCAAAATTGGTGTATGACGACGGGAATACCTCAGCTTTGTGCTTATAGGATATGTCGTCCAGACGCTCTGGAAATAAATCTTCCAAGAAGCGAAAGGGGTCTCCATCGGGCTCTGAGGATTTTGGGCATGCTGTACTGCGCCAATCTCCCCTGAAATTTCAGAGGTCAGTAGCCGTAGGAACCCCGCAGGAGTACCTGGTACTGCGGCTGTCCCCAGTCCACCTGCTCCTGTATATATAACAGAGGAGGTTTTATCCTCAACTCTGGGAGGATTGGAAGAGAGATTAACAGCATTGATCGCTGCTTCCCTGTCACAGGAAAAGCGCGTCCGATCTCCGTCTCCTCCTGCAGAGTGCCTGTTAGTGGAGGAACAGTCCCAGAGATCGACCTACCTGAAGGGGATCAGGTGAGGTTGATAAAGTTATAGAGGAATCAACAGTGGAAGAACTCAGCATCTCAGGCTGAAAGATTATGGGTTCAGTCTCTGACTAACATGGTCCGAGCAGCATTTTAAATGCCTCTGGCGGAACCATCAACCACTACTGTCTCCTCGCTGGGGTCGCTGAAAGCTCCCCAGACTGTCTGTTCCTTCCCAATCCACCCTTTATTGGAAGGGCTTATTTACCAGGATTGGGAGCATCCTGTTAAAATATTTACTCCCCCCAAGAGATTTCCAGTGATCTATCCCATGGAGGATAAGTTCATAAAAAAAAAAATGGAGGGTCCCTACAGTAGACACAGCCATCTCTTGTGTAAATAAATCACTGACATGTCCAGTAGATAATGTTCCAATGTTCAAAGACCCAATAGATAAAAAATTGGAGTCTTTACTAAAATCTGCTTTCTCTACAGCAAGCATGGTGACACAACCTGCAGTAGCAGCAATTGGAGTCTGCCAAGCAATGAAAGATCAGTTGAAACAAGTCTTAAGGGACTTACCAGATCAGCAGGCTCTTGCCCTAGCTGACCTACCTAGAGCCTTGTGTTGCGGTGGACGCCAAAAAGGATACAATCCAACAGGCCTCCCGCTTTACGCTGTCTGTAGACATATGCGTAGACTTCTATGGCTCAAAAACTGGTCTGCTGAAGCTCCCTATAAGAAATTGCTGATTAGCTTCCCATTTCATGGAGAACGCTTATTTGGAGAAGATCTGGACAAATATATCCAGAAAACTTCTGCCGGTAAAAGTACACTCTTGCCGGTTAAGAACAAGGGTAGAAGTCCTTCTTTTAAGAGGCCTACTTCTCCAGTCCCTGGCACATCGGCTGTGAAACAGTTCCGACGGCCTCCGCGGTCAAATCCAGGGGGCAGAAATCAGGGACAATCACAGGGTAACAAGAAACCCTGGGTCAAGAGAGGTACAAAACCTCCCCCCAAGTCATGAAGGGTTGCCCCCACTCAATCGGGTGAGGGGAAGACTTCAGTTGTTCACAGAGACCATGGCGGGACACCATCAGAGACAGATGGGTGATCTCCGCAGTAAGTCTGGGATACAGGCTGGAGTTAAAAGACATTCCTCCTGCCCATTTTATGAGGTCAAACGTGCCAAGCGATCCCCAGAAGAGAGGATCCCTCCTTCTGGCACTAGAAAACTATTGCTCCAAGGGTAATCATGAGGTTCCCTTGGAAGAAAGCGGGTTCGGGTTTTACTCGAACCTTGTCACAGTCCCCAAACCAAATGGGGACGTGAGGCCCATATTAAATATAAAAGGGCTAAACAAGTTCCTACATATCAGGACTTTTTCGGATGGAGTCGATCCGATCGGTGGCCACCGCCCTACAAGGGCAGGAATGGTTAGCCTCGATCGACATAAGGGATGCTTATTTGCATATTCCCATCTGTCCGGCCCACCAGAAATTTCTACGCTTTGCAGTAGAAGGGCGCCATTTTCAGTTCAGAGCCTTACCTTTCGGTCTGGCCACAGCACCACGAGTGTTCACAAAAATTCTAGCCCTACGATTGGCCAAACTAGGAACACAAGGTGTAACGATAATGGCATATCTAGACGACTTGTTGCTGATAGACCACTCAGTGGAAAAAAACAGAAGTGGTCGTTCACAAGACAATCAAGTATCTGGAATATCACGGTTGGATTATCAACCGAGACAAGTCAGCCCCAAAAACCAGTCAAAAGTCTGGAATACTTGGGGGCTAAGACTGGATTCAAATCAGAGAAAGATTTTCTTACCTCCAGAGAAGGTGTCGTCTTTGAAAAATTTGACCCACTTTGTGGGTACAAAAAAGAAAACCATCCATATGCCTGTGCATGAGGCTGCTGGGAAAAATGGTGGCTTCATTTGAAGCAGTACCCTATGGTCAATTCCATTCAAGGAACTTGCAGAGGGCCATACTGTCAGCCTGGAACAAAAAAGTTCAGGCTTTAGACTTACCAATGTCCCTGTCCCCTTCCGTTCGCAAGAGCCTCCATTGGTGGTTGGTGCCCCAGAATCTGGAAAAAGGGAAACCCTTCAGTCCGGTTTCTTGGAAGGTGGTCACTACAGATGCCAGCCTCATAGGCTGGCGGGCAGTACTGGAGCAATGGTCTCTCCAGGGCAAGTGGTCAGAAGCAGAGAAGGCCCTGCCCATCAATCTCTTAGAGATACGAGCAGCCCGGTATGCCCTAGTAGCATGGACATCCAAACTCCAAGGGTCCCCTGTCAGAATTCAATCAGACAATGCCACAGCAGTGGCATATATCAATCACCAGGGTGGCACCAGGAGTCGTGCAGCCCAGAGGGAAGCGAATTGCATCCTGGAATGGGCAGAAAGATATGTCCCAGCCATATCCGCGGTTTTCATCCCAGGAGTGGAAAATTGGAGAGCGGACTTTTTAAGTCGCCAGCAATTATGCCCGGGGGAATGGTCTCTTCACCCCGAGGTTTTCCAGGCAATATGCCAGCGGTGGGGAACACCGGATGTAGATCTGCTAGCATCCAGATTCAACGCAAAGGTGGACAGATTTGTGTCTCGCACAAGGGATCCCCTAGCTTGCGGTTCGGATGCCCGAGTGTTCCCTTGGGATCAGTTCAAGCTGATATATGCATTCCCACCGCGATTAATCCGCAGAATCAGGGTAGAAAAGAAACCAGTGATTCTGGTGGCTCCAGCGTGGCCCCGAAGGGTATGGTACGCGGAGATTGTAAAAATGTCAGTGGGAAGTCCTGGGACCCTCCCACATTGTCCGGACCTGCTTTCGCAAGGACCGATATACTACCCTTCCTTACCAGCCCTAGGTTTGACGGTCTGGCTATTGAAGCCCACATTCTAAAAAAGAGAGGGCTCTCTAATCCTGTGGTATCTACCATGATCAATGCCAGGAAGCCGGTATCCAGGCAGATCTATTATAGGATCTAGAAGGCGTACATCACGTGGTGTGAGGCCAAGAAATGGCATCCACGTAAGTACGTAATAGGTAGGATTCTGGACTTCCTACAGTGGGCTGTACATAGGAAGCTTGCCTTGAGTACTATCAAGGGTCAGACGGCCTTGTCAATATTTTTTCAAAGGCCCTTGGCTTTGCATTCATTAGTCAAAGCTTTCATACAAGGAGTGATGCGTATTAGCCCTCCGGTTAGTATTCCCATATGTCCATGGGACTTAAACCTGGTTCTGTCGGTTCTACAGAAACAACCATTTGAACCATTGCGGCACATTTCCTTGGTTCTTCTCACCAGGAAATTGATTTTCTTAGTAGCCATTTGTTTGGCTAAAAGAGTATCGGAATTAGCCGCCTTGTCCTGTAAGGAGCCATATCTGGTTGTCCATAAGGACAGAGTAGTATTACGTCCTCATCCAGCCTTTCTTCCTAAGGTGGTATCGAGGTTCCATTTGAACCAAGATGTGGTTCTTTCTTCCTTCCTTTTTCCCCAAACCTAGCTCGGTAGAGGAAAAGTTATTGCATTCTTTGGATGTAGTAAGAGCAGTTAAAGCTTATCTAAAAGCCACTGCTCAGATTCGCAGAACGGATACTTTGTGTATTCTGCCGGAAGGCCCCAGAAAGGGTCAGGCAGCATCAAAATCTACTTTAGCCAAGTGGATTCGACAGGTCATAATACAAGCCTATGGCTTGAGAAAGAGACCGCCTCCATTCAGAGTTAGGGCGCACTCCACAGGAGCAGTTGGAACTTCATGGGCAGTGCATCACCAGGCCTCCCTGGCTCAAGTCTGTAAGGCCGCAACATGGTCTTCAGTACACACGTTTACTAGATTCTACCAGGTAGACGTTAGAAGTCAGGAGGATGTCGCCTTTGGGCGCAGTGTGTTGCAGGCCGCAAAAGAGCCTCATGCCTGATGGCGCCCAGCTTATGTAGAGTGTATCCCTCCCCTCATTTGGCATTGCTTTGGGACGTCCCATTAGTAATGACTAAGTCGCTCTGTGTCCCGTGATGTACGAAAAAGAAAAAGGGATTTTTATAACAGCTTACCTGTAAAATCCTTTTCTTGGAGTACATCACGGGACACAGAGCTCCCACCCCTCTTTTTGGGACACTTATTGCTTTGCTACAAAACTGAGGTGCTCCCGGATGGGAGGGGCTTATATAGGGGAGGGTACTTCCGGTTTGGAAGTTGCCAGTGCCAGCACCTGAAGGTAAACTATATAACCCATTAGTAATGACTAAGTCGCTCTGTGTCCCGTGATGTACTCCAAGAAAAGGATTTTACAGGTAAGCTGTTATAAAAATCCCTTTATCCACATTGCAGCACATTGCAGGACGTTTTGGTGTGCTGTTAGCGGCTGACAAAATGGAAGGCACCACAATGGAGATTCGTTTTTTGGGCATAGTGATTGATTCAGTGGCAATGGAGTGCTGCTTGCCCAGGGACAAGTTGGAGGCTTTACAGAGGGAGATTCAGGAGATTCAAGGTTTGCGGAAGGTGCAGTTGAGGACTTTGCAGTCACTGCTGGGTAAGTTCAATTTCGCTTGTAGGATTATCCCCATGGGTAGGGTTTTTTGCCGGCGGCTATCGGCGGCTACAGCGGGGGTTAAGGTCCTGACTCACTTTATTCGGCTGACTAAGGAGCACAGGGAGGATTTGAAGGTATGGTATGAGTTCCTGGCCTCTTACAACAGCAGATCAGTGTGGATGTCCGTCCCGGTGAGTAATTTCGATGTGGAATTGGTCACAGACGCGGCGGGGTCCACGGGCTATGGAGCATTCTTTCAAGGGCGGTGGAGTGCGGAACCTTGGCCACAGTCCTGGGTGGAAGCGGGGTTCCTTCGCAACCTGGTATTACTGAAACTCTTTCCAGTGGTCTTGGCTATGGAACTGTGGGGTGCCGCAACCTAAAACTCTGTCTGAATTGTCACAACATGGGCGTGGTCCAAGTGGTTAACCGCATGTCTGCGTTTTCACAACCGGTTATATGGCTGCTGCGGCATTTGGTGTTGAGGTGCTTGCAGTTGAACATTTTTATCTATGCTGTTCATCTCCCGAGCATCGACAACACACGGGCTGACTCCTTGTCTGAATTTCAGTGGGACAAGTTCACAGAGCTGGCTCCGGCAGCGGAGGCAGAAGGGGTACCTTGCCCGGGCTGGATTTGGGAGCTGGCATTGGAATCGCCACGGGATGGAACCGGCAGTCGGTGAGCGAGTCCACATGGTCAGCTTAGGCTAAGGTATGGAAAGAATGGTTGGTGTTAGGTAGGGAGTCTGGGGTCGGAAGTCACGGGTCTGAGGTGAGGTTGATGGTTGTGTACTTCGTTTCCAGGAACATGGAAAGTGGGGTGTCTGTGTCGGCTATGGAAAAGAAGCTGACGGGGCTGTCCTTTTTCTTTAAATTAATGGAGGTGGAGGATTGTATGAAGGATTTCTAGGTTAGACAGGCAGTAAAAGGTTACCGTAAAGTTCACAAAATGAAAGATGCTCAGAGGTCTGTCACTTTTTCTAATCTCCTGTCCATATGTGAGTCCTTGGAGGGGGTGTGTACGGGGTGGTACGAATGTCTGCTCTTTCGTCTGCATTTTACAAGGTGTTTCGCATTGGAGAACTAGTTAGCCCTTCTAGGCAGCTGGCAGGTGGGCTGTTGGATCAAGATGTGAGGGTGGAGGAGGACAGGGTGTGTTTGAGGCTGCACAGGTCCAAAACTGACCAGAAGGGTAGAGGGGTGGATGTGTTACTGTTTTCATTACCGGGGTCCAGGGTGTGCCCTGTGGCAGTGCCCTGTGGCAGTGGTACGGGAGTTTTTAGGGGTTAGACCTGCTGGTGTGGGGCCGCTTTTGTGGCATGAGGATGGGTTCTACTGTATTTGTCATGGTTCCCATTTGTATTGGTGTTTAGAAAATGTCTTAAGAGGGCTGGGTTGGATTGTGCCGCTTACGCTTCTCACTCCTTCCGCATCGGGGCGGCTACTGAAGCTGCCAGGTGTTGGTTGGATGAGGCGGCGGTAAGGAGGATTGGTAGGTGGGAATCGCAGAGATTCCGTTCTTACATACGGCCACATCTGGTAGTCGATTGATACGCTGGTTTACATAAAGAAAAAAAATATAGGATGGCAACCACATGCATGCATGGGTGGCTGGACACACATGCTGTGCTGTTGTGATTTGGGTATACTTTGGGTATACTGTTTATGTCAACTGGGTGCTATTTGGTTTTGTTTGTTTTTCATTTCAGATGGAGGGTCTGGATACTAGGCCACTCGTATGTTTGTTGGGGGGCCAGGAGAGCAGATGTGAGACCTGACGGCAGACAGTTGGATATCTCACGGCGGGAGGCATATGTTCGCTGGTTGGGGGTACCAGGCATGATGTGGGGTAGAGTTTTGGCAGAAGTGGAACGTTATGCACGGCTGGATAGACCGCCAGATGTTTTGATCCTACATGCAGGGGGTAATGATTTGGGGGTCCGTAAGATCAGGGATCTGATCTTAGATGTCAAAATGGACATAGTAAAACTTTGCATGGCCTTTCCTTCTACTTTGCTGCTGTGGTCTGACATTGTGGCCCGGACGACGTGGCACAGGGCAAAGTCCATTGCGAGACTAAACAAGGCCAGGGTCCGTGTAAATCGGGTGGTGGGAGGTTTGTGGCTCAACAAGGGGGCATGGTCATTAGGCGCATGGAACTAGAGTCAAATGTGGGCCTGTCTTTGAGGAGTGATGGTGTGCATCTCTCAGAAGTGGGGATAGATCTTTGGGTGCTGGATTTGCAGGATCCAGCGGGCCCTGCGGGTGTGGAGGGGCCCTTAAGGTTGAGGTGTCATCCTTGCGGGCTGTGGCGGTGTTTCTGTTGGTCTTTGACGGTTGCAGTAACAAATGTGATGAAAATGGTGATGAAAATGGATGGGGGGCTCATCAGTAGTATGTGCCCCTCCGGTGTATTCCAGCTGAAAGGTTGATGGAATACCGTAATGGTTGCACTGCGGGCGGGGGTTGTCTCCCAGCTGATTCTATGGCTGGAGGCCTAGTGTGTTATATGGGCCCGCAGTGTATTGGTGGTATATGTGTTGGAGTTCGGGGGGGGGGCCGTCAAAAGACCATCAGACTGTGTTAATTAAGTTCTTTACAGATGTTATATATTTTATTATATATATTTTATTATATATTTGAGTTTGGAGTTTTTATTTTATAGTGTTTTAATAAATAGGCTGTTATGGCCATTTTATTCCAAATTTAAGGTGTGGTCTCATCATTTTAGAAAATAAGATATGGGGAGTGTTGGAGTAGAAGTGTTATAACAGTAAGATGTAAGGTTGGGTACCTCTGGACTCCACTGGTCATGGCTTCCCTCCACTCTTCTCCTCTCCCACACAGGCACACAGGGGGATCTTTACAGGCTGTATAGCGTATGAATGAACACAATCAGTGATCTGTACCTATCACTCACTGTGTTCATTTATAACTCATAACTGTGTTTACTATGCTTTAGTTTGTAAATGAACAGGGGCCTCTATACAGAGTGTGTTCTGCAGTGCAGCAGAGGCTTCAGAGAAAGGGATGGGTGAATCTATGTTCTCAGTTTCTTTCTCTGTCTCAAAAGTGAGAAATTAGGGGTCTGTTGAGATCCTTGATATTTCCCCAAAGCCCCCCCCCCCCCCCAACAACGTTCTGAAAACAAATATGAACAACATAATTTAAAACTTGTAAAAAAATTATTAAAAATGTAACGGCATACAGTGTGAATGAGTGGTTTGTTTTTGTGTTTTAAGCCGCCTGTTACTCTATGAGGACACCAAGGCTTTACAAACACAGAAGCGTGTCCTACTTTGACAGGTGTTCAGGTGTGGCTGATTGGCCCTGAATGCACACTGTCTGTGTTTGGGGATATAAACCTGCATCCCCACACCTGTCAAATTAGGACCTGCGGCTGTGTGCCTCATTCAAACACAGAGCTTTTTTTATTAACTCAATACAAATTATCTTTTACATTTAGAAGGAAAAGTTATTTAGTGTTTGTGTCCAGTCCACTTATAATGATTTTCATGTATTTTTTGCAAAAATATTGTTTTAATATTTTGTGGGGAGAAGGGGGGCCCTGTCAGGTAAGCTATACGGGGCCTTGTGATTTCTAACAGCAGCCCTGCAGGTGTAACATGTGTGGGCGGGGCCTACTGGCCCTGTAGATGGGGATGACACCATGTTGTGGGGCTGGGGCCACTGATGTGAAACACTCCATGGACATGCTCAATATTGCCCAGAACTAGGCTGGACTGTGGTCCTGTAGGAATCAGCATTTAGGTGGTACACCATGTTTAGAAGTGAGCTGTCCACCTTGCACAGTAACACATAAACTGAGGCTCTTCACTGTGAGACTATACACCTTATGTTCCTAAATGCAGCATTTTGAGGGCCTGTGTCCCACTCCACCACCTCAGCTACCCTGCCACCTCGTTCCCTATGGCAGATCAGAGATACCGCCATGCACTGAGCATGGATCTCCACATGTGCACTAGTTATCTCCTTCACTCTCCCGTACCTGCAGCTAGGTCCATGGGGTCTCCGTGCCACAGATTTGGTCCCAGATGCTGTGGGATACTGTGACGGACCTGGCTCGTTAAAGATACAAACTACTATGGAGGGAGTCAGAACGCCAACCCCCTCTCTAACCAGTGGACCCATCACCCGTACCCGGTATCATCTTCCCGCTGGCTGTTATAGCATTCCCAGCAGTCCTGGTTACCCATAGTAACTGCATGTTAAACATGACTTTCCACCAATTCCTCTTCATGGTTAACAGGCCTTGTTCTTTTAATATAAAACAAGAAAGTACCGTGCTTAGGACAATATAAAAAAGGTTTGCTGGCCCCCTAAAAGAGCTCCACAAGGGAGTCTGGTAAATTATAGAAAACAGATGGGGTAGTGGCGCTACCTGGGGTACCTGACAGTGGGGAAACCCACTGAATTAACAAAAAGTATCTATATAACCATATAATGTAAGATGTAGAACCCGTACCTTGGTGGGATCATACAATGTAAATAATGGATTCTAATGCCCCATACACACGATCGTTTTTCATGCCGTTAAAAATGCCATTTTTAAAAATGGGCATTAAAACCGATCGTGTGTATGCTCCAGAGCATTTTTAACGACGTGAAAAACGGCCATTAAAAATTTCGAACATGCCCTATTTTTTCACGTAGTTTTTCATGTCGTTTTGTTTAACGACGTGAAAAACGATAGTGTGTATGCTTTCACGAGGAGAAAAAAAACGCGCATGCTCAGAATCAAGTATGAGACGGGAGCGCTCGTTCTGGTAAAACTAGCGTTCGTAATGGAGATAGCACATTCGTCGCGCTGTAACGGACTGAAAAGCACGAGGCTGAAAAGCGCGATTCGTCGCTCAACAAACTTTACTAACATGAAGGGTGGCGCCATCCGAATGGAACTTCCCCTTTATAGTGCCGTCGTACGCGTTGTACAGTACGTCACTGCGTTTTGCTCGAGCGTTTTTTGTAATGATCGTGTGTACGCAAGACAGGCTTGAGAGGAAACATGAAAAAAAACTACGAGAAAAACGTCGGTTTAAAAAATGGCATGAAAAACGATCGTGTGTACGCCGCATAAGAGCAGTGAAAACGGAAAATTTATATCAAATACTTACCGTAATTTTCCTTTCCTGATGGACTCCATGGCAGCCTACGTGTGGGTTAATCCCGCCCCTCATACCTCATAGGACCCTTCTCCCATAAATCTTTGCTCTGGGCCAGAGGCCGTGTTCCATAATTTAGCCTACTCCAGCCACTGGGAGGGAACTCCTGCTGCCATGGAGTCCATCAGGAAAGGAAAATTACGGTAAGTATTTGATATAAATTTTCCGTTTTCCTGACAGACTCCATGGCAGCCTACGTGTGGGAAATAACTAGCCATACACACCCGGGTGGGCAGAGTGCTGGACAAAAGAAAAAAGGTTTAATTGGCACCATCAACAGACAAGATATGTAAACCACTACGCAGTAGTGTGCCATGAACGTGTTAATTGAAGACCACAAGGCCACCTTGCAAATAACTTCTGGAGGCACGTGACGTGATGCCGCCCATGATGAAGACACTTCTAGTTGAGTGAGCAGTCACCGCTTCTGGAGGCGCCAAGCCCTTGGCTTTATAGGCCCACTGAATGGCCTGAACAATCCATGCTCCGATAGATCTGGAAGAGGCACGCATTCCCTTATACTTCCTGTGAAAAGAACGAGCAGGTGGTCAGTCTGACGGAAAGAAGCTGTAGCTTCAAGATACTGACTCAGAGCTTTTCCAACATCTAAGGGATAAACACTGGAATCCTCAGTAGATCTGAACGTTGGAAGAGCAATCTCCTGATTGTCATGAAACACAGATGCCACTTTGGGGTCTGAACCCAACAAAGGAATTAAAAGGTTTAGAAATGGCTCCTTGCATCCCTGAGAGCTGATTTCAGAGACCCTCTTGGCCGATATTATAGCCACCAAGAAGACAACTATTAGAGAGAGTTATTTGACAGAAGATTGATCTTCATGTTCCAACTCTCTACCTAAGAAAAAATCCAGGACAAGGGGAAGATCCCAATTAGAAAAACTTGGCTCTGAGGTCTGAGCCTTATTGCTCCTCTGAAAAACTACTGAGTAAGAGGGTGTCTAGCCCAGGAAACACCGGTAAAGGCAGAGATTACAGCGATTTGGACTCGCAGCGAGCTGACTGACAATGAGAGATCCAATCCTGATTGTAAGAAGCCCAGGATATCATGTATCTTTGGGTTTTTGCAAGAACCTGCAGTGGAAGAGGTGTAGTCTGAAAACTTTTTCCAAATCCTCTGGTAGACCCTGTTGGTGCCTGTTCTTCTGGCATTTAATATTGTGGAGATGGCCCTACTTGGACAGCCTAGGGCCTCCAACCTTCCCCTCTCAAGAACCAGATCATAAGATGTAGATGGGCCGGGCATGGATGTAGAAATGCCCCTTGTGATAGGAGATCTGGTCTGGAGGGTAGAGGAACTGGGTCCCGGAAGCGGAGTTGCATCAGCAGTAGAAACCATGGCTTGTTTGGCCAGTAGGGGACTATTGCCACTATCTCTGCTTCTTCCATCCTGAGCCTCGACAAAAAACAGAGAATGACAGGAACCGGGGGAAAGGCATAGGCCCTGTGGAACCGCCAATGGTCTGTCAGAGCATCTACCCAAAAGCCTGGGGATACCAAGACCTCGTGTAGTATCTCTCTAGTCTGAAGTTGCATGGGGAGCCAAACAAGTCTACTTCCGGAATGACTCCCAGGGACAGGACCCACCTGAAGACTTCGGGGGGGAAGTCCACTCGTTGTCCAGAGAAACTCTCAACAGAAAATCTGCCTGAACGTTCGGGACTGGTTGGCCAGGTTTTTCTGGGCCAAGATCATGATGGGCTCTATTTCCTTTGACAGGGAGAGTCTGCGAGTACCCCCCTGTCTCTTGATGTATGCGACTGCCGTTGTGTTGTCCAGTCTTAGGAGGACTGAGTCTCCTGCTGTTAAGTGGTGAAAGGCCTGCAGAGTGCAGAACGCTGCCCGGAGTTCCAGAACATTGGAGACTATCCTGTGAGAGGGAAAATTCCATATGCCTTGGGCTACTTCTGTCAGCCCCTGTTGCTGGCATCTGTAGTGATGGTGACCCAAGACACAGGTGCGATGGAGTGACAATTGAGGAGGTTCCTCTGTTGTAGCCACCAAGGAAAGCTCTCCCGCATGGATGAGGTTATTTGGATAAAGTGATCCCGAAGCCCTGGATTATACTGCTGGAGGAAACCCTTCTGGAAGGGCCGCATTTTCCACTGAGCCCACTTTACCATGGGTGTTGTTGCCACCATGGTGCCAATGATCTTTAGGCATTGAGAGGCTTGGAGATGAGGACGACATTGCAAGCCAAACTCTGTTCCGGATCACTGGGATTTTTCCAGGGGTAACAAGATGGTGCTCTTGATAGCGTTGAAGTGTGCCCCGAGGAATACCAGGGACTGCGTAGGATCCAGATGGCTCTTTTCCAGATTCAGAAGCCAACCAAACTCGAGTAGAGTGGAGATGACCTGGGATCTGTGGATTAGCAACTGCTCCTTGTCCCGAAACAGCAGGTCTAGATAGTGATACAGACGGATACCTCTGGTCCTGATCAGAGCCACGACAGCCAACAAGTTTTGAAAACACACGAGGCGATGTTGTAAGCCCGAAGGGGAGACAGGTGAACTGCAGACGGATTTGATCGACAGCAAAGCGAAGGTATTTCTGGAATTCTGACGCTATCGGAACATGGAAGTAGGCGTCCTTCAGGTCTATAGAGACAAGCCAATCGCCTGGTTGGATTGCTTGACTGATCATGAGTAGTGTCTCCATCTTGAACTTCTCCTTCTAGATAAAAGAATTCAAGTGGGTTAGGTCTATAACTGGCCTCCAGGAGACGTTTTTCTTCAACACCATGAAGAGGGGCGAGTAGACCCCTTAAAACCTTTTGTCATCTGGAACTGGAATTGCAGCGCCCTGAGCCACAAGAGAGACAGGAGAATTCGCTTTTTCTCTTCCGAGAGAGGCAAGGATGCCGACTCGCTCTGTTTTAGGCAGGTGCAATATCATAAAGACTTAGGGGATTCTTGTCCACCGGAAGATGCCCCTTTTGAAAACTTCTGGCCTGAAGGCTGTTTTTTCTTCCAGGTCTTCTTGAACTCACGGCCAGGCCTATAGTAGTGAGCATTCCTTGCTCGATCTGAACTTTGCCTGGGCTGTGTTCTCTTCTGGTTTAGCAGACGGCGATCCTGGGCAAGGAACCCCGACTTGCCCCCTGTGGCACGGGTGATGGCACTGTCCGATATGTTCCCAAAGAGAGACGAACCCCCAAATAGAATCCTGCACCATGCCTGCTTGGAGGCAGGGTCAGCTACCCATGGGCACAGCCACAAGGCACGCTTAGCCGTGACAGATGTCAGCATGATCCGAGCCACCAGGCGAATTATGTCTAGGGAAGCCCCACGAGAAAAGCCAACGTCAACCTTAGCCCATGAATAGGTGAGCTCCTGGCCAGTTCTTCCGAGATGCTCCTCAGAGAAGCATCTACGTCGTCTGCCCAGACTTCCATCGCTTTAGAAAGGGCTGCGAGAGCTAGAGCTGGTTTGCAGGTCATACCCGCTGTAATGTAGATCTGCTTGAGGTCGGTATAAATTTTCCACTCCAGGCAATCCCTAAAGGAAACAGTATCCTCCAATGGGAGTGTGACATGCCTCACCATCCTCATTAGGGCTGAGTCAATGAGAGGAGCCGACTCCAGGTGTTTTACATCCTTGCTTTTAAATGGGTACATTTTTGATACCTTCATTAACAGGCAATTCTTCCTTTCAACACCACCCCATTTGTCGGTAATTATTGCGCCGAGTTCACCCAAAAAGGAGAAATTAGGGTGTTCTTTTTTGAGGTGTTTAAAATATTTCCTCTGTTTGGAGGGTGCCTCCACCGGCTCTTCCATCTCAAAGCTTCTTTGACAGCTTTTGACCAGCTGTGGTACTAGGGCAAATTCAAAACCTGCACCAGGGTCATCTACCTCCACCTCACTGTCTGAGGCTTCAATTGAGGAATGGCTCGGCTGTGAAGGGCCTGGAGCCTTGAGATCATCCCTAATAGGGACTGACATAGTGTCGCCAGCAGGGTTGTGGGTATGACCAGAATCCCCTTTACTCAGGGACTCATGGACCACCTTTCTGACCAGTGCTTCCACTTGTTGGTCTCCACCCTCTCTTTCTTATGCGACTTTAGAAAAGCATCGCTTGCAGAGCGATTTGCCTTCAGGAACCTGGGCCCCGCATACCCAGCAGGCTTTCCTCACAGAGCGGCTGGAGTGGCGGTGAGAGTGACGCCCAGAGGTGGTTTTAGACTCCTATCTGTGGTACCTAGATCTAAAGGAAGATCTGACGCCTGGACCTTGAAGAGGAGTGACAACGTTGAGACCTAGGACGGTCTTTGCCGTGCTTTGGTGTTCAGACCTAGAAGAGCTGAGTGAAAAAGAAAGGGTTAAGAGCTCCTGAATGAGTGAACCCAAGCATCACAGGTAGAAAATAAATAAATCCTACCTGCAGCGCAAGGGTTGGCCACAAGAGGGCGGTGACAGATCCATGGCAAGGTAGTTTGAAAGTGAAATGAATCATTAAAGCCTTATGAGAAACAGGAGTGACAACAGGCATGAGAGAGCACATAACAAAACATAGCCAGCACCCAGGGAGCCTGCGGCAAACAATTTACCTTGTAAACCAGAGCCCAGTGCCTGGGTAAACACCGCATAAGCCTGCAAGTCATCCCAAGTAATAGCTGCTTTGACAGCTATTTAAATCTGCCACCGTTAACGATGTCACCGCCCCATAGCGGTTGCCATCCGGTGGCGGCCAATCGCATTCGCGACCGCCGCCATTTTGGCGAAACTGCGCCTGCACGAACCAAGCACAGAATCTTCGTTCGCGGCTTGCGGATGCGCAGCGACTTCCTGAAATGGCGAGCTGGAACGCAGCTGCGCTCCAGCCGCCGTGGCCACTCACTGGAGCTTGATAGAAAATAAGGAGACACACAAAACACAGAGATACGGCTGCCATATAAAAGGAATATCTTTGTACATTACCACCACCACGGCACAATCCGGACCAGAACCTGAGACTGGGGAGCTGTTCGCTCGACCCACCGCACGATCGGGCGTTTACAAAGCCTCCCGCTAATAGCTGGGACGTTTGGCCATATTGCCGCTTGCCTGCCAATGGCCAGGTTAGTAAGCTCTTCATGGTATCACATCATATCGCCCATGTCCACCTGCTAATAGCTAGGATTGCTGGACTGCAGAGAGGATCACCGCTAACCACCAACGTATCGCCGTGCACACCGCCAGGCCTGGATTACAGAAAAACTTCATGAAAAGGTAAGACTATATCTTGGTCCTAGGAGGAGGACAAAAAAAGGAACACGGCCTCTGGCCCAGAGCAAAGATTTATGGGAGAAGGGTCCTATGAGGTATGAGGGGCGGGATTAACCCACACGTAGGCTGCCATGGAGTCTGTCAGGAAACAACAATATGTGAGAAAGCATAAATAAGTGCATAACAATCTGTGCAATAAAATCTCTATACCAGTGACCAAAAACCTAAATATGTATATATATCAATAATACAAAGAATCCGGTAACAGAACGGTGAAAAAAATTAAAAAAATTATATATACAGTATATGGTGAGAAGTAGTCCAACACTAATGTGTATAAAAAATGAATGTTCAGAAAAATAGATGAATAGACCAAAAATGTACTAAATTATTGAAGAAATTCCCATAACAAGTTCATTCTCTGTGAGATAATCCAAAGTGACTTGGTGTGGTATGAAGCAGGGAATCAGGTGACTTGTGTGCTCCCCCTTCTGGGTCCCCACTCACCAGATGCCACCACCCCTGCAGGGGTAGATGGCATATAGTAGCTGAAGCTGCTGGAATCCTAAGGCTTCTCCACGTCAGCTCGCCTCCAGCCTTTCCGCTAGATGATATCCTGCGATCCCGAGTGCTGAGCGAAGCTGGTATGATGGTAGCAATTCCTCAGCAGTGAATCCTCATGGGAAGAGACAAGGACTCCAATAGTGTAGTGTAGTGCCCCTCTACTTTGAGGGGTGCTGTGTGCCTAAATTTAGGGGTTGGTCTGAGCTAGTAGCCAGGCTCAGACCGCTTTTATTGATAGGTTTGGTTATTTGTTCTTCAGGTGTTGTACTGGTGTGCGGTTCCCTGTGGCCTGTAGGTGGCACTGCCATGACAGGTCAGGGTTGAATCACTGGTAACAGTGCTGTGCCTTAGGGTGTCCTCTCTCGGCAGTAGTACAGTGGGCGTGGTCAACCTGATGTGCATGCCGGGAGAGGATACATAAGGGGCAGACACCGCCTGGAGAGGGGTTTGTGGTTCCAGAGTTCCTGGGCTCCGGAGTTCGGGTCGCGTGACCTGGCCCTCCAGGCCAGGGGTGTGCTTATGCATCGGTCCAAGGCACCTTTAGCCTGGGGCTGCAACTTCGCCATTGGGCCCAAAACCTTTAGCTGGGGCTCAGCTCTAAGAGGAGGAATCCCAGGGTGCCCTGGGGGAGGGGACCCGCTCTAAGATGAAGAGACCAGGGGAGGACCTTTCTGAGGGACCGGTGAGAGTTTCACGGTGAAAGAGAGGCCTGGTAAACTTCTGGAGGGATTCCACAAATCATCTGAGGCCTTGTAATGTGCAGCAACTTGCACCTGTTCTTCAATTACAAGCGCTGAGAGGTTCGGGGCTCAGAGATTCTGTGGCAGAGAATCTCCCGATTGTATCTCTAAAAAGAGGGACTTAAGTGAAGTAAAGTTTGTGCATCACTCCGGCTGCTAGGCCCGTGAGAGGGGACTATCCGGGTGAGCAGAGTCCACTCGGGATTGAGTGGTGATACCAAGTGCCTGAACCCAGTGGCGTAACTAGAACCTTCAGGGCCCTGATGCAAGAAACCATGAAGGGCCCCCCTGACCCCCGGACAGGGCTCTTTTCTCCGAGCCCGGTGGCGGAACAACAGGGCCCGGTCGCAAGTGGGTGGCGGCATATAAAGGAACTGATTTCTCTATTTCCCCCGGCTTCTCCTCCTCTCCCTCCTCCAGGCATTCAGCGGCTGCAGGAGGAAAATGGAGAGATCGATTCCTCTATGTCGGTGTTTTCTCAGTATATCCCTAGGGGAATGGGGCTACACTGCAACCACTCTGCAACTGTGTGCATTGCATGCAGTTGCAGCATAGTGATGATGCATTTAAGGTGTTAAAACAGGCGGTCAGTAGGCAACATATTGCCTCTTTACCGGCTGTCAAATGCCTCTGAAAAGCGATCTGAGCATGGATCGCTTTTCGGAGGAACATCATTTTTTTGCTGGTACTATGAACAAGCAAAAAAAAAAAAAAAAAAAAAATAGTTTCTGATTGTACACATATAGAGGGTCGGGATTAAAAGCGCATACATAAAATGTGCATACATACATGTAAACACACATATATAAACACACACATACTGTATATATACATACACACACGCATATATATAAATGTACATATGCACACACATATAAACCAGTGGCGGCTGGTGCTCAAAATTTTTAGGGGGGCGCAGGCAAACTGAAAAATTATGAAAAAAAAAACATCAATTGCATCCACTGTGCCATCAAACGCTGCCACTGTGACCATAAAATGCCGCCACTGTGCCCATCAAATGCCGCCACTGTGCCCATCAAATGCCGCCACTGTGCCATCAAATGCCACCACTGTGCCCATCAAATGCTGCCACTGTGCCCATCAAATGCTCCCACTGTGCCCATCAAACTCTGCCACTGTGCCATCAAATGCCGCCACTGTGCCCATCAAATGCCGCCACTGTGCCATCAAATGCCGCCAGTGTGCCCATTAAATGCTGCCAGTGGGCCATCAAATGCTGCAACTGTGCCATCAACTGTGCCAGCGCCTATCTTTCAGCTAATCAGGTGACGGGTAACAGACCCGTGCACCTGATTGGTGGAGAGGCGGTTCGGTGTTAGGAAAGTGAATATTAATTTGCTTTCCTAACACACCTGGGTGGACTGTGAGCGCCAAGCATGGCGCTCGCAGTTCACCTATTTTAAAGCCCATTAGAGCCTATGGCTCTAATCAGGTGCTTCAAAAATACCCCCCCCCTGTAATTCAGGTCCCCGGCGCCCCAAAAGGGGCCAGACACCTGAATAGGGGGTGGCAGCGGTGGCCATGGATAGATTCATCCAATGCTTAAATCTATCTATTGGTCATAGAGGGGGTGTCCGGAGAGAGGGGGGGGGGCGCCCGTGCGCCCTTATGGACGCAGCGCCACTAAAAACACATGCACATACATGCACACTCACATACATACATAAGCACACACACATACATATACATATGCACACTCACATACATACATGTGCACACACACATACATATACATATGCACACACACATACAGTAGTAGATAGATAGTCTGATAAAAAAAACGGCAGACATTTACCTTACCTCTTCCTGCTGGGTACTGCACTGTAGGGGGAGACAAAGAGCACACACTGTGCTTTCACTTTAGATTATTGTGACGAGCTCCCCGCACAGTGCCATTACAGTTCAGCTGACGATCGGGGAGCTCGTCTCAGCCGCTCTTGCCGCTCCTCCTATCGAAGAGTAGGGGCCCAGTCGCCATAGCGACCTCAGCGAGCCCTATAATTCCGCCACTGCCTGAACCTGCCTCCCTGTTTCCTTTTATTCTTCAAATCCAACTTTCCTATCCAGTTATCAGCATAAAGAAAATAAACCTTCCTTCATTAAGGTTTAACCTGTCTGGACATTGGCCTTATTGGTGCACCTACAACCGACTCTTCCCTACACTCTAGGGGTGAGAACCAGCCGATGGAAGGTAACTCGCTGTGGGACCCGACAATTTCTGAACACCGCTCACCCTCTTATTCAAGAAGGAACCTGGGCATTGTGGTACGGTGTGTCCCGCCTTTAGGAGGTAAGGCCAGGGATCTGTGTGCTACAGTAGTATCATCAGTGTTTATTTAAAAAGTTAAAAAACAACAAGGGGTACCTGCATCAACACATAAAAAGCAGCTGGTACTCCCCAAGAACATACACTAAAATCCATGGGTAAATGAGCGTAACGGGGGCTGGGATGAGCAGCGTGGGTTCCTGCTGCATTCCACCCGCTCTCCTCGCAACCCGGAAATGACGTAATGTGCTTATACATGACCCCGCTTTTCGTCAATGGATGTCGTCTGAGGCAGTGACCTGTACAGCGCACACACCTGATACATTCGAAAAATTCCTTGGCAACCTTAAAAGTAACAAATATGGCATCACTTTTACTGGAAAATGGAGTTACCAACAGATTGACTATCTAGATCTGAAAATCTTTAAGGAAGAGGGCAACCTGTGTACAAAGACATTCTTTAAAACTACTGATCGTAATGGGTATATACCCACTACCAGTTGTCATCATCCTAAGTGGAAAAGTAATGTCCCCAAAGGTCAACTATTGAGGATACGCAGGGATTGTGACAGGATTGAGGATTTCCATGTCCAAGCAGATACGCTGATTAAAAGGTTTCAAGAAAAGGGGTACAAGCAAGATAGCCTAGAAAAGCTGAAGCTTGAAGTAACATAAATGGATAGAGATGCCCTGTTCTGTAAAAAAAAACAAGGAAATGTGATAAGATGGAAATGGCCTTCGTTACAGGGTTTAATAACCAATATAAAGCGTTTGAACGGATTATGGGCTCCTACACTCCGCAACCATCTGGTTCACAATGCTATTGATCCCCCTAAACCGGTAACAATTTTTGCTGAAATGAAAGGTTTTTATAAATGCCAGAGATGTCTCCCGTGCAGGGTCAGTAAAAAACAGCCAAGAAAGAAGGAAACCTTTAAATCAATGACTGATCGGAAGGAATACCAGATAAAAGAACTTATTACCTGTCACAGCAAACATGTCACTTATATCATCGAATCCCTGTGCCACCTTCAATATGTGGGCAGAACCACACGCCCCCTGTTTGTGAGAATAAGGGAGCACATTAACAACATCCATAAAGGCTTCCCCAAGCATAACCTCTCACGTCATTTCGATGAGGTACATCACAGGGATCCCACTGGACTTATTTTCTATGGGATAGATCATATTAAGGACAATTGGAGAGGGGGGAACAAAACGACTCTAATATCACAAAATGAAACTGCCTGGATTTATCGGCTGGGGTCCCTTGCCCCTAGGGGTAGGGTTGCCACCTATCCGGGATTCACCCGAACAGTTCGGGTTTGGAATCATGCGTCCGGGTTTCAGACTGCCTTAAACCCGGACACATTATTCAGACTGGACTATGGCTTCCCAGCAGGGTTGCTGGCTGCAGTTGTCTAAGCTGATAGTGTCTGTTACACTCTCTTTCATTCTGCCCAAAGCCAGCACTATCAATCCCCCCCAAATACACACACAGATGGGGGAGGCATGATCTGCACCTCTTCCCCCCACCTCTACTCCTCTGTGTGTGCTCACACACCAATCTCCAGGACTGTGCCTCAGAAGAGGAAAGTGTGGGCCAGAAATTTGAAGTCCAGCAGCCTCAGATACATCTGGATGAGAGGTGCTGACTGCCAAAGGGGTGAGTGAGCTCACCATCCATGCCTGTCTGTGACTGAAGTCTCCTCCCTACTCTCTCCTGCCTCTGAGTGAGTACACTAAGGTAAATCAGGGTTCTCAGGGAGCACCCCTTACATCAGAGTTCCCCTTTACACCAAAGGCCACAGTGTTCCCTTTTACATCAGAGTCCTCTCCGTACAGCAGAGTTCTCAGTGTTCCCTCTTACATCAGAGTCCTCTCCGTACATCAGAGTTCTCAGTGTTCCCCCTTACATCAGAGTCCTCACCGTACATCAGAGTTCTCAGTGTCCCCCCTTACAACAGAGTCCTCTCCGTACATCAGAGTTCTCAGTGTTTCCCCATACATCAGAGACCTCTCAGTACATCAGAGTTCTCAGTGTTCCCCCTTAAATCAGGGTTCCCGGAGGATCCCTTATGTCAGAGTCCCCAGAGTTCTCCCTTACATCAGAGTCTGCAGAGTCCCCCCTTGCAGTGAAAGGGAACTCTGTGGATTGAGATGTAAAAGGGGAACTCTGTGGACTTTGATGTAAAGGGGGACTCTTCTTATTAACTTCATATGATTAGAAATGTTATTTATTAGCCAAATGTATGTATAAAGAAAAAAATTGCCATGCGCTGCTAAAGTGTTCGGGTTTGACTTGAAGAAAAGGTGGCAACACTACCTCAACCTGGATATTGACCTCAACTGTTTTTTTAGCTAACCCCTGAATGCCTGATTTTGGGGGTTTACCCATTCTTCATAATCTCCTTTCTGGTTATGGTTTAGCGCAGTGTCCCTACCATTATGTGGCAATATTAGTGACTTGCCGATTGAACTTTAGCCTCAGCCTCATGGCCTTCCCTCTACCCTGTCTCAGTCTGATGTACTACCCAGTCAGTTTTTATGTTATATAGATGGTCTAGGATCCCCTTTCTATCTTCCACATCTACATTTATATATATACATTTTTTATATTTTCTATATTTTTTATTTCTATCTACCTTTCTATCCTTATCCTATGGGGAGGGTAGATATTATCAATCCTTCTGGAGGACTTATTCCATTGCCTTATCATCTCCATGATATACTTATTAAATAGTTTAAAAGGTAATGTCATCTTTGGCACATCGTCTAGTTGTGGTTTAGAATTCCACCACTGGATGGCGCACATCCTTAGTGCATTGCCTGGATGATATTTACTCAAACCTTTATTTACTATTTATTTAATATATTTATTTCTTTTTTGTCCTTCTGGCTCTGCCAGCTTTGTATTTGTACTACCCAGTCAGTTTTTGGGTCATATAGATGGTCTAGGATCCCCTTTCTATCATTCACATATACATTATATATATATATATATATATATATATATATATATATATATATATATATATATTCTATATTTTCTATATATTTTTTAGTTCTATCTACCTTTCTATACTTATCCTATGGGGAGGGTAGATATTAGCTAGTCTATTGGAGGATTTATTCCATTGCCATGTGGTGGGTGGGGCTTCGCCTGTTGTGCATGCCAGGAGAGGGTATATAAGAGGCAGACGCCATGTTTTAGAGAGGAGTGGAGAGGAGTACCTGGGGGGGAGTGCGCCCCTTGGGGGTGCGTGGACTGGCCGGGGAGTCTCGGGCACCTTTGGCCTGAGGCTGCAGCGTTCCGGGTGGGCCCAGTACCTTTGACTGGATCTGCAGTCAGCACATTGGAGTCCCAGGGTGCCCAGGTGAGGGTGCCCGCTCTGGCCGAGAGGAAGCCAGGGGAGGATCGGTCCCACAGAGGAGACGAGTGATAGTAGGTTGCTTTCTCAGGAAAGGTCTGGTGACCTGTCAGAGGGAAGGATTCCTTACTCAACAAAGTTAACCCTGTGCCCATTGGCATAGTCTGTTCTCTCGATTCTACAGAGGGTTAAGGAAAGTTTCTGGATTCAGGAATAACAGGATACTGCTGCTATAGAGGATCTCCTGAACCTGTCCCTGGAGGGGACAAAGTGATAGTATTGTTCGAGCTCCACTCCGGCTGCTGGAACTGTGAGAGGGATCTGTCCGGGTGAGCTTGGCCCACTCGGGATCGAGTGGTGACGAGTGAGTGAAGTGTTGTGTGCCTGAATCTACCTCCTATCTTCGCTAGCTTCTTTCTCTCTTCAATTTCCCGTTAATTGAAGCAAAGGAAAATAAACTCTTTGTTGGAGTTAAAGTTGTGTGGACATTGGCCTTCTTGGGAAAGAATATAGACTTTTCCCTACAATTCTAGGGACAAGAACCAGTGGAAGGAGGTAACTTGCTGCAGGACCCAAATCTGTGAACACCGCCTGACCTCTGATAAGGAGGACACGGGCTTGTGGCATGGTGTGTCCTACCCCCCGCAGGTGAAGGTAGGCGGGGGCGAAATGATTTGTGTGCTACACGTGGGGGCTCAGGTCTGGGATTTTGCAGCTACCCCTGGAAGTTGGACTATATTTTTTCCCCTGTTTGTGGTTCTGTGGAAGTCGGCCATTTTGGGAAAAATTTAACTGTGTCACTTGTGAGAGAAATGGAGGTACAGGTCTAAACCTATACTGGATTTTCTAACTGCGTAGTTCGTGGGCATGCCTCAAATGTAGAAAAGCTTGCGAGCTACGTGCAAAGAGGAAAAAGGGGGAGGAGCCCCCGCCAACTTGTGTGTTGCACGTGGCGTCTTGGCGCCAAAGGACAGTATGAGCGGAACTAGTGAAGGAGAAGCAACATGTCTTCCGCCCCATGGATTTCTGCTGCACCGGGACCACGGATGTTCCCACCTACCCCAACCATGGACGTTGCTCCCCTCACTGCCCCCCTGGCGGATACAGGAATCTGGTTCAAGCCTAGGGGCCCGCTTTGCGCTCTACACGTGCAGGGATGCAGAGGCCCTGGGCATGCTCTGTCCTGGATGCCAAGGACTGGCGGTACAACTTCGGCCGTTTGGAAGATGTACTACGTGCGGAGAGTTTCTCTTTGAAGTGGACCAGCCGACTGAGAAACCCAGGGGTTACCGGGCCAACTGCCTTACAGGCATCGCCACTCTTGAAGAGAAAACCAATACTCCCACAGCCAGGCCCACGCACACCGCTCCGACTGCCACGGATGTGGAGGATGGAGTTCCAGCCATCACGGAGCTTGCGACGGATGTCATTGCAGATGCTGCCTCCGTTACAACAGAGACCTCTCTTCCACCCGCCAAGCAGAAGGTGGAATACATTAAGGCCTCCCGCGGCCGCGGTCGAAGCCTGCCCCAGCGCCTACCTGAACCGGATCTTCAACCCGGAGGGACCTCCAGGAGATCCACGTCAGGGGACGGTAAGGAGGCTGGGGGAACTGTGTCATTGTGTTTGCCGGGAAAGGGAAGGAAGCCCATACCCCACACTATTGGAGATGCATGGACAACCAGCCCGCAGAAACCTTCTATTTTCGGGGACAATGTGTCTGTCTCCACCACCAATTACCTGCTGGCGGAGAAGTATGATACCTCCGAGTTGGATTTATCTTCGGATGAGGGAGATGATCACGATGTTGATGACGTTTTCATCAAAAAGGGTTGGGATAGAATTCCGGTGGCTTCACCCGCAGTTTAGGGGGAGTTTTGCCAATGGACTCTGGGGAAACTACACCCCGAGTGGAAGCCCCTACTCTAAAGGAAGAGATTAATCCTATGCCCGCTTTGCCTGCTCCAGGATCCTCCTTGCTTGTTGTTACTGATGTCTGAGCACCATTGGGCAGCACAGTGGTGTAGTGGTTAGCACTTTCACCTAGCAGCAATAGGGTCACTGGTTCAAATCCCGACCACGACACCATCTGCCTGGAGTTTGCATGTTCTCCCTGTGCCTGTGTGGGTTTCCTCCGGGTACTCTGGTTTCCTCCCACACTCCAAAGACATGCTGGTAGGTTAATCAGATCCTGTTGCCACAAGGACTGAACTTATGGTCGGCACATCCATGTGGACCGTGTGGTAATCTGCAGCAAGGACAGAGAAGATGCTGTCTATTTCATAGAAACTTTGGACAGACAGTGGAAAACTCTTGTCCTCCCTGATCCCAAGTATTATCTCTGAAGTGGGAACTTGTGTTTTTTTTATTATTCCACTTCAGGGAAACTGCCTTGACTATTAACTTGGCCCTCCGCTCAAAGGGGGAACCTACTCTGTCAGAGGAATCGGAGAACTGTTTTTTTTTTTTCTCCCCTCTTCAGTCCCGCAGAAAAGAACGTTTTTTTTTCTTTTGCTCTTTAAAAAAAAAGAAGAGAAAACTGAACACTGGGTAGGTTTAGTCAGGGCCAGAGCAGGAAGCCGCCATGATCAAGAAGGAAGGTTCCAGTGTGTTAAAACATGCCTATGCGCACCAAGGACAGTGTAGTGATGTGTGCTGCCACTAGGTGGTGGAAATTTGTGCTGCAGAAGCCAGTCATTCCTTCTTGAAGGAATGGTTCGCTTCTGTTTTCTAAGAGTTAGGCCTAATGTCCATGGACGTTTTTACAGCCGCATTTTTTACAGCTTAAAAACGCCTGTCCATGTTATTGTATACATTTGACCGTATTTTTTTCGAAAAACAAAACAAAACGTCAGAGCTCAAAAACGCAATCGCGGCATTTTTCCGCGTTTTTCCGCGTTTTTTTAACTCTTTTTTTTGCCTAGCGCCGACGCCGAGGAACGCACTGGTCCTGTTTTTTTTTTTTTACAGCTTAAAAACGCCTATGCTATTTGCAGCTCAAAAACGCCTAGGTGGGCATGAAGCTATAGACTAACATGGAAAGGCGTTTTTAAGCTGTAAAAAACGCTCAAAAACACGGCTGAAAAAACGTCCGTGGGCATAAGGCCATAGGATGTGTTTATTGTGTGCTTGTTTTTTCTCCCTCTGCAGGCGATCGGCGATCAACTCTAGCGGAGAATGGGTGGGGAAGATATGATAGGATTGCAGGAGGGAATGTCTGTTGGAAAAAAAATGTGTAATGTGTTTTGCTACATGCTTCTTTCTTTTCCTTCTTCTCTTTACTTTGTTTCCAAAATTTGATTCAGGCACCAAACCAATTTATTGTACATAGTTTGGAAAAGACCAGAACCCACTCAGGATTGAGGGGGGTCTTCTGATCTCTTCCAGCCACTGGGGACAGTGGCTCTTTAAGGGGGGTATATGTAGCGGACCTCTAAATTTAGGGGGTCGCTATGCCCAAATTTAAGGGACGGCCTGGGCAATAGTTTGGCTCAGGCCTTCTAATTGATACTGGACTCTGCTCTGCTATGGTGTTGTCTGGTGTACGGTTCCCCTTTGGCCTGTGGGTGGCACTGTTGCCCAGGTCTAGGGTCGAACCTCAGGTGACACAGTGGCGTGATTGGATGTCCTCTCTCGGCTGCCGTGTGGTGGGCGGGGCTTCACCTGTTGTGCATGCCGGGAGAGGGTATATAAGGGGCAGACGTCATGTTTTAGAGAGGAGTGGAGAGGAGTACCCGAGGGGGAGTGCACCCCATGGGGGTGCGTGGACTGGCCGGGGAGTCTCGGACACCTTTGGCCCGAGGCTGCAGCGGGTGGGCTCAGTACCTTTGGCTGGGTCTGTAGTCAGCACATTGGAGTCCCAAGGTGCCCGGGTGAGGGTGCCCGCTCTGGCCGAGAGGAAGCCAGGGGAGGATCGGTCCCACAGAGGAGACGAGTGATAGTAGGTTGCTGTCTCATGAAAGGCCTGGTGACCTGTCAGAGGGAAGGATTCCTTAGGTAACTCGCTGCAGGACCCAAATCTGTGAACACCGCCTGACCTCTGATAAGGAGGACACGGGTTTGTGGCATGGTGTCTCTTTCCCGCCTCAGGTGAAGGTAAGCGGGGATGAAAGGATTGGGGTGTTACACTCCATATTGCTTTGATTTATATATGTTTTTTAATGTTTTTATATTGATTTACATAGCCTGTCTTATGTGCTTATGGGAGAGCGAGCATCCAGCTGTTCACAATCTAGAGTGGGTGGCCCTTTATTAGGTATAGACTCATCGTTATGCTATTTTAGTGTTGTCAGCTGTTTAGCCTAATACGCCCTGTTAATGGGGGTGGAAAGAACTTTGGACGGATACTCTGCCTATTTAGACGTAGTGTGCGCTGTACAGGTCACTTCCTCAGACGACGTCCATTGATGAAAAGCTTAAGGCGTGGTCACGTATACGCACGTTACGTAATTTCCGGGTTGCGAGGAGAGCAGATGGAACGCAGCTGGAACCCACGCTGCTTTTTATGAGTTGATGCTGGTACCCCTTGTTGTTTTTTTACTTTTTAAATAAACACTGATGATACTACACTATTGGAGCCCTTGTCTCTTCCCATGAGGATTCAGTGCTGAGGCATTGCTACCATCATACCAGCTTCGGTCAGCACTCAGGAACGCAGGATATCATCTAGTGGAAAGGCTGGAGGCGAGCTAACGGGGTGAAGCCTTAGGATTCCAGCAGCGTCAACTACTATACGCCATCTACCCCTGCAGGGGTGGTGGCATCTGGTGAGTGGGGACCCAGAAGGGGGAGCACACAAGTCACCTTATTACCTGCTTCATACCACACCAAGTCACCTTGGATTATCTCAGAGAATGAACTTGTTATGGGAATTTCTTCAATACTTTAGTAATTTTTTGGTCTATTCATCTATTTTTCTGAACATTCATTTTTTATACACATTAGTGTTGGACTACTTTTCTATATATATATATATTAAAATTTCACCGTTCTGTTACCAGATTCTTTGTATTATTGATATATATATATATATATATATATATATATATATTTTGGTCACTGGTATAGAGATTTTATTGCACAGATTGTTATGCACTTATTTATGCTTTCTCACATATTGTTGTAATCCATTATTTACATTGTATGATCCCACCAAGGTACGGGTTCTACATCTTACATTATATGGTTATATAGATACTTTTTGTTAATTTAGTGGGTTTCCCCACTGTCAGGTACCCCAGGTAGTGCCACTACCCCACCTAATTGTTCTTTTAATATGCCATGTACCTTAATGCAACTCTTTCAATGACTTCAGGCCAGGCACAAAACAGTTAGCGGCAGCTTTACTGAAGACTTGCAGCAGTACAGTCCATAATGCACAGTTTTTCAGAAGCACAGACCCATTACTATTCTAACTAAGGTTGGCTACCCAATGTATACCTTGCCTAGATATAGCAAGTCCTTAGTCACAATCATAGATGTGCGCAGCCTATTGCATTAGGACGTGCACCCCAAAGCTCAAACACACAATAACGCCATCTGCTGTCACAGGGATGAGGCTCTGATGGTGGGAGACAGTTTATTGGAAGCATATTACGTTACATCCTAAGTATAGGTGTAATGTGTTCCTACAGTTGACCCTAGCCTTTAATATAATGGGGGCACTTACACCACCCACCTGGTGCCACCCCTGTATAATGCTAATGCACATGGGGTGATTAGTGTTAGTGACCCAGTGGTGGGAAACCCAATGCTCTGATCGGACTACATAGCACAGCAGGCTTGAAACAGCACTTTCACTGTGAACCCCTGGCCCTGAGCCTTCCCCTTGTATTTATCAGAGCACAACAGGGGCAGGACCAATAAAAGCCAAGGAAAGAGTCCAGCAACTGTTACCCCTTCACATCCCAGGCAGCCTGCACTGTCTGCATAGTCACAAATTACAAATACTTCAACAGTAAAACACATTCCCTGGCATGCCATAAGCACTTGCTTAGATATGTAGCAGATGCAAAAGGTCAACTTAGACTTTAAAGCACAATTCAATGTCAGGTTTGTTATGAATGAAATCAGTACTACATCTTGAGCACACTGGATATTTGTGCTGCTGTATTAGCTATTGAGCTTGCAGAATATATTACACCAGAGATGACCATTGAACTATTTAATCCTCATTTTTTTAAACTAAAATCATAAACATGTCCAACTTACCTGCTCTGTGCAATGGTTTTGCACAGAGCAGCCCCAATCCTCCTCTTCTCAGATCCCCTGCTGGCGCTCCTTGCTCCTCCTCTTCGGTACGTGCCCATTGACACCGACTGGGCGGCTCGGCCTAAACTTCTGCTCCCTCTCCACTGGATTTGATTGACAGCAGCAGGAACCAATGGTTCCCACTGCTATCAATCTGCCCAGTGGGGAGGGGCAAAGCCGGGAGAGCTGCTGCTCTCGGGCACATTGCTGGATCGAGTTCGAGATGGGGCTGAGGCAGATTCTACAGCAGTGGCGGCTGGTGCTCCCCCCTGTGCGGGAGATGGACGGGAAGGCGGTGATCACCCCACCCCCCTAGGCGGGAGACGGACGGGAAGACGGCGATCTCCCAACCCCCTCCCACGGGAGATGGATGTGAAGGCAGCGATCAACTCCACCCCACAAGAGTGTTGTTTTTAATTTTTCTTGCATGTGATTGATTGTTCTTTGTAAAGTGAATCTTTACCTCATTTACAACTGCAGACATGATACAAGAGACGGTCGGAGACTGCAGACATGATACAAGAGATGTCAGAGACTGCAGACATGATATAAGAGACTATCAGAGAAGGGGGGGGGGGGGGTGAAAGTGCCCTGTATTGAGGTGGTTAAAGTCCAGTTGAAGTTGAAAATGATCCCTTATGCCGCGTACACATGGTCAGAATTTCCGACAACAAATGTTCAATGTGAGCTTGTTGTCGGAAAATCCGACCATGTGTATGCTTCATTGGACATTTGCTGTTGGAATTTCCAACAACTGCACTGTAATGAGTTAAAAAAAAGTGGACACAAATATAAATATAAAAAATATATATAAGTGGTGTGGTTAGTTGCTCCTTAGGATCACGTCCAAAATAAATAGTAAGAAACAACTACACAAATTGCCAGAACAATTTAAAAATAACCAAATAGAAACTGTAGAAAGGCTGAATCCTTATAAAAAATATCATCAGGAAATAGCCATTATCCTATCTTGCAAAGGACTTTGCATAAAGACCTTGATGTATTCACACAGTATCCAAAAAGGACCGCTGATGAAGCCAGATCAGTTAACTCTAATGCCGCGTACACACGGCCATTTTTAATGACGAGAAAAATATATTTTTTTAAAATGGTCATTTAAAATGATCGTGTGTGGGCTTCAGAGCATTTTTCACGACGTGAAAAACGGCCATGAACCTGCTATAATTTTTCACATCGTTTTTTACATCGTAGTTTTTCTCATCATGAAAAACGTCCGTGTGTGGGCTTTAACAACGTGAAAAAAAATGCGCATGCTCAGAATCAAGTATGTGACGGGAGCGCTCGTTCTGGTAAAACTAGCGTTCGTAATGGAGATAGCACATTCGTCACACTGTAACGGACTGAAAAGCGAGGCTAAAAAGCGTGAATCGTCGCTCAACAAACTTTACTAACATGAAGGGTGGCGCCATCCGAATGGAACTTTCCCTTTTATAGTGCCGTCGTATGTGTTGTACGTCAGTGCGCTTTGCTTGAGCATTTTTTTTTCACGATAGTGTGTAGGCAAGGCAGGCTTGAGAAGAATCACGTTGAGAAAAACAACGTTTTTTTCAATGACATTAAAAACGGTCGTGTGTACACGGCATTAGTATTCTAATAGCAACAGGTAGGCTAAAGCTATATGAAACTATACAGGGCCGATCCACCCTATACGCTGACTACGCAAGCTGCGTAGGGCCCCACAATCTACTCGAGGCCCCGCCTCCCCCTCGTCTCGTCACATTCACTTGCTGGAGAGAGAATTAGGCTATCTGCTCCCTCCACCCTGCAGGGGGAGATAGACAGCCGGAAGACTTTCCTTCCTCTCTCCACTTATCACTTGTCACTTATCACATGATGACTGGAGAGAGTAACAAGATGCTGCCTTCAGAACTGTGAGTACATGTGGGAGGGGGAGGAGAGATGGGGACTCTGATGTAAGGGGCTGCTGTTAATGGTGACTGTGCTGATGTAATGGGGACTCTGCTGGTAATGGGGACTCTGCGGATGTAAGGGGGCTGCTGGTAATGGGGACTCTGCTGCTGGTAATGGGGATTCTGCTGATGTAATGGGGACTCTGCTGGTAATGGGGATTCTGCTGATGTAATGGGGACTCTGCTGATGTAAGGGGGCTGCTAGTAATGGAGATTCTGCTAGTAATGGGGACGCTGCTGGTAATGGGGACTCTGCTGATGTAAGGGGGCTGCTGGTAATGGGGACTGCTGGTGTAAGGGGGCTGCTGGTAATGGGGACTCTGCTGATGTAATGGAGACTGTGCTGGTGTAAGGGGGCTGCTGGTAATGGGGACTCTGCTGGTGTAAGGGGGCTGCTGGTAATGGGGACACTGCTGATGTAAGGGGGCTGCTGGTAATGGGGACTCTGCTGATGTAATGGGGACTCTGCTGATGTAGGGGGGCTGCTGGTAATTGGGACTCTGCTGATGTAATGGGAACTCTGCTGATGTAATGGGGACTCTGCTGATGTAATGGGGACTCTGCTGATGTAAGGGGGCTGCTGGTAATGGGGACTGTGCTGGTGTAATGGGGACTCTGCTGATGTAATGGAGACTGTGCTGGTGTAAGGGGGCTGCTGGTAATGGGGACACTGCTGATGTAAGGGGGCTGCTGGTAATTGGGGGCTCTGCTGGTAAGGGGGCTCTGCTGGTACTGGGGACTCTGCTGATGTAGGGGGGCTGCTGGTAATGGGAACTCTGCTGATGTAATGGGAACTCTGCTGATGTAATGGGAACTCTGCTGATGTAATGGGGACTCTGCTGATGTAATGGGGACTCTGCTGGTAATGGGGACTCTGCTGATGTAAGGGGGCTGCTGGTAATGGGGACTCTGCTGGGGTCACTGATGTAAGGGGGTGCTGTTGGTGACACTCAAAAATAAAGTGGGCCGGTCTGGATGAAGTCCAGGGCCAAATTTTTGTCCCAGTCCAGCCCTGCCCTTGTGTCATAGCGCGTCAATTAATGTCACGGGCGCGGTGACATCACTCGTGTGCGTGCTTCTCTCTGGTCAAATGGTTTACATAGATCACGGGTCAGGTAGAGGGCCCCTTAGCAGAATTTTGCTTAGGGCCCCAGGGAGGTCAGGATATGCACTGAAACTATATAAAAAAAATCCAATTAAGGGATATAAACATAGAAAGGATAAACTATGTGAAAACAGGGATTTCAAAAGGGGAAGGGGGACCCTTGCAAATGTTCTGAATCTGTGAAATTGTTTGCTGCTGGTGACACTTCTTATCTCACTGGATGAGAAATTAATGTGATCCATTTTGGAGTAAAAAACTCAGCTATACTTTCCCTTTTGTACATAATTCATATCTATAAATCACTATCCCATCAGTATTACCGCCTAGATTTTTAATTTTGTAACCAACATGTTTACACCATCACATGCATATAGATAATCCCTTTTCTCCATCTTCTGTTGAAATCCCTGTATTTTTTTATTTTTTTTATGTTTATATCCCTGAACTGGGATAATTTTTCATATAGTTTCTTCACATATTTTTTAGCATACACCAAGGTCTTCATGTTAAATATTTTTTGTGATATAGAATAATGGCTTGTCCTTCTTTTTTTTTTTTTTTAAATGTGCTGGAGGTTTGAATAGTTGTTTCTTACTCTTTGTTTTGCATGTAAGGCACAAGTAATCACACATTGTATTTGTATATTTATATTTCTATAGTTATTCTCCATTATTTTTTAATAACTCATTACTTGCATGTTCTTAGTCTAGCAGATATACTTTGATACCTTCCATGTATTCCAGGGATATGCAATTAGCAGACCTCCAGCTGTTGCAGAACTACAAGTCCCAAGAGACATAGCAAGACTCTGACAGCCACAACAAGCAAGACACCCAGAGGCAGAGGCATGATGAGACTTTTAGTTTTGCAACAGCTGAAGGTCCGATAATTGCATATCCCTGATGTATTGCCTTACTATGAAGCCACTCCCAGCAGTAGTTTATATGTCACCTTATGAATACTGGGAAATGTAGTCCTGGGTGAATATAAATAGCGCCCCTTCACAATAGGTCCAATAGGCTTAAGTACTGAGCCTGGGTGACTCTGAAATGCATATTCATGCCCCTTTTGCCCTCCAGCTTCTGGTCCAGCCCTGCACTCCATCGAGATCCCTGGTTTCCTGGTCCCTGGTTCTGAGCTTGCTTCCTAGTTTCTTCCGCCTGACCAGTAGCAGTGAGACTGTTTCCGAGAATATTGGGATCTGCCATGAATCCACATGGGATCTGTACCAGGGAGTGTGCATATAACATGTGTCATATTTTGCTACCTTTGTGAGCATTTTTTTGTAATTTTATCATTAAAGTGTTTCTAATGCTGCACTTATGTGGGCACCCTCTGGTGGTCACTTCTTACCAAATATGGTCATGTCCATGTTTGGTCAATGACATCACTTGGGAGACCACCACTTCTTTGTTTTTACTTTGTTTCTCTGTATTGTTCTCTAAGGTCTTGTGATGAACCCCATTTGATATTTTTATACTGACTGAATTACAGCCTGTGCCAGTGTTCTAATCACATCACAATGCACACAATACACATAACCACAGCCAGTGGCAGTTTTCCAGTTTTGCTGATTACAGCAAGTGCCAGTGTTTGCAGTGAGAGCTTTTCCAGTTTGCCTATCAAAACCAGCACAAATTTCCAGCTTGCTAATCATAGACACTACCAGTGTTTCCAGTTTGCTGATTCATAGCCAGCACCAGTGCCTCCAGTTTTCATATTATAGCAAGTGCCATTGTTCAAATCACATCACGCAATACACCTAATGACATGCAGTTGCAGTTTTCCAATTTTACTTATCACTGTCAGTGCCATTGTTGCTAATCACAATCAAATACCAGTGTCTACAGTTTGCACATCACAACCATTGTTTACAGTTTGCTAATTACAGCCAGTGCCAGCGTTTCCTTTTTACTGTTCAAAGCCAATGTCAATGTTTCCAATTTGATGATCACAACCAGTGGCAGTGTTCCCATCACATTACAGTGTTTCACCTGCTTCACAGTGCACACAACACATAATTACAGTCACTGGCAGTTTTCCAGTTTTTCTAATCACTCTCAGTGGCAGTGTTGCTGATCACAAGTACCAGTGTTTCCAGTTTTCAGATCACAACAAGAGCAGTATTTTCAATTTGCGGATTACAGCTAGTGCCACTGTATGCAGTTTTCTCTTCACAGTCAGCACCAGTGTTCCCAGTTTTCTGATCGCTGCCGATACCAGTGTCCAAATCATATAACAGTGCCCACAAAACACATAATTTCAGTCAGTGGCAGTTTTCCAAATTTTGCTGATCACTGTCATTTACAATGGTGCAAAAAACTAAAAAACTGCGCTAATCTTTAACGATATATAACAGCAGCACCTGTGATATGTGATAACATACAAAACAGACAAAAATGGAAAAAACAAGTGCGCTATAATGTGAATAATAATTAAATTAGTAATCAAGGTTCACAGATAAACTGACAAAGTCCAATTTCGAAGGCTGTGGATAAAGTGAGTGAAACATGTGTCAGTCCCATCAAAAACCAGAAAATTAAAAGGATGCCATGAAGAGGTGAACTGGAATACACTGAAGAGTTGATGCATGCAACACCCGTGTCCACCGCCACCAGTACAAACTGCTTGCCAAAGGTAAGAGACAATAGAGCCCATCCGTAATCCCAGGAATTGATCCAAAGAAATCCAATTGCCGATTCAACCGCAGTGGATATGACAGAGGTTACCCAAAAAGACAGAGGAGGCTCGATAGTGCATTACCCAATAACATATTTATTTTAAAAAACACAGGGTATAAAAACACTTACAGAAAATCAAATGTTTAAGACAAAACAACCGGCCGGTCCGCCGTACCTGTCCCGTGATGATGTAGGTGTGTGTGCTGACGACTTTAGAACCCTATTAAATACAATGGACGCGAACGTTCAAAATCTAAAGTGCTAATTATAACGCCTAATATGCATGTTATTGTCCTAAAAAGGGTCTGGGGACCCGGGTCCTGCCTGAGGGGACATGTATCAATGTAAAAATAATCTTTTTAAACTGTTGTTTTTTCGGGAGCAGTGATTTTAATGATACATAAAGTGAAAAAAAAAAGTGAAATATTCCTTTAAATGTCGTTCCCAGGGGGGTGTCTAAAGTATGCCGGTGAACTGGCATGTGTTTCCCTTGTTTAGAACTGTCCCTGCACAAAATGACATTTCTAAAGGGAAAAAAAGCCAAGTTTTACTGCTTACGGCTTTAATGTAATGTCTGGTCCCAGCAATATGGATGAAAATCATTGAGAAAAATGGCATGGCTGCCCCTTTGGGTCTTGTATGGATATTAAGACACAAGGGAACTGACATCTGCAAGATTGTATTGGTTTAACAGTCACCACATCCCAAAAATTAAGTAAAAAACAAAAAACCCCCTCAGAGGTGGGACTTTGAAAGTGACTGCAAAACACACAAAGTATATTGAAATTGTATAAATTTAATAAATAAGTACAAAAAGGACAAATGAATATAAATCACATAAATTGTGTACAAGTCCAGAAAATTGGTTGCGTGGGTAAGGAGAAAAATTGAAACATTGATAGTCAAACCCGACAGCTGTTTCGGTTACGCCCTTCTTCGGGGGAATTGTAGACATACAGTTCAATAAGACAGACAAACTCTGTTGAATACATAATATAGTACAAATAAATATCACGATGTATGCATATACATACATTACAAACAGTCATATAAAAAAATATATATATTAAATAAATATATGCTTACAGTAATCTATCCAAAGAGAAATTAATATTTGGTGCACCGGGGGACCACATGCACGGCAGTAAATGTGGGGTGAAGAAAGAGAACACCCCACCAATGAGGGGGCTCCAAGATCGATGGGGTCCAATATCCCAACAACGGGGGTCCCCAGGCGACGACACGCAGACAGGCCAGAGAGAGACCAAGGAATCCGGTAAGGTAATTATCTAGAAGACAAATTTATGAAGGGTGGGAGGCAAAAGGGGGAAATCACATTAGTGAGTCCCTAATATGTAGTAAAGCCCCCCAAAAAAAGCCATATAGACCCTAACTTAAGTCCCATATATGGATAGTGTGAATTCATCCATTACATGTATAATGTGTGTCCAAGGAAACCTACCAGTATGGAAAAGTATTCCAGATCATGGAGGTGTCTGGTGAAAACTTGAAACGGCTTCAAAAGTAGAGGGAATCCTCAATACAAAAATTGCATCCAATATGCACTATTGTAGTGATGAAGCAAATATGTGCATCGTTTCAATCCGATTTAAATCCAGAGAATCTAAAGGGTAATATGGACGGAGAAACAAGGGACAATAGATGGATATAGCATTAAATTTGTCCAAGGTAAATAAACAAAATACAGAGTTTCAAGGAACTGTCCTATAAGAGTTTACCTGTAAGGATCCCGGGTGTCCCAATGATCGCTGCGTGAGGTACCTGGTGTGGACTCCGACTGGTCCTTGAGAGCTTTAAATGGTGTCTCAAAGACATCTGCGCATGCGTCAGAAAGCGCCGGTAAACGACGCAGACGTAGTGACGTCAGTGCGCTATCCGTCGCGTACCTATGACGCTCCGGACGGGCACATAAAGAAATAGACGTTAATGAACAGGAATGTGAGATGTCTCTCTATACAGAGAGTGTGCCGCAGTATGTCTGAAAGGAACACATAGGTATAGCTGTATAATCCCTGCCATTCCGTGCCAAAGAGAGTACCCGTGTATATAATGAGACCCGACAGCAGGGAGGAGGAAGAAGGATTAATATTATTGTAAATATACTAGGAGTTATATATCTCTATATTGTATTGGAACTCCATGTTATCCAAAATTTTGCTTTAAATAAACTCTTCAATCTAAATATAAATTATATATTGAAAGTTATTAAAAATAAAAAAGTAAAGATGTAAAAAAATGGAAAGAGAGTTAAATAATAATTGTCAGTCATAATTCAAAGAAAATTAGAGCAATATCATTCATTGTTTACATGGAAAATGATCTTTACATTCTTATTCCATGGAGAAATTGTATATTGACTATAACATTATATCTATTAGAAATTACATAATAATAATAATCAAATAGATGAAAGCCTCCCTCTGATACAATGGATGTTTGTTAATATAGTAAAAAGGCACATATAGGACAGGCAGGTTCCCAGTGTCGAATCCAGAGGTTAGAGTCGCCAATAGGGGGCCCCCCGCGCGGCATCCGCCCAAAGACCGTCCCAAGTGGCGGTAATTGGCAGATGACGCGCGCCGACGCATGAATGCAAATAAATGCATAAAAAGGGGGGTAAAAGAGGCCAATCCCCCCCAGAAAGAAAAAAAGGGGGGGAAAAAACCTGGCGACCCAACTCACCCCCTGTGTGCGCCGTGTGAGGAACAATGAGCCCACTGGGAGCCCCAAACTGACGTATGCATGCGGGTCACCGGTACACCAACACCAAATGGAGATAAAAATAAATAAAAAGTGGGGGAAATCTGGGGGAGATAGAGGGGAAAGGGGGAAGAAAAAAAAAAGGGGAATCCATTGATGGTAAGAGATACATTGTCTCACCTGTACTTCTATTCTTCCCACCCCCCTGAGGAGAAGCCCTCAAGAAAAGGATGATAACTTATAAGATCGTTCAATCCTGGAGGCATGGTGGCATTTAGGGTAAAGATCCACCTAGTCTCTCTTTGTAGGAGAGTTCTGTTCCAATCTCCTCCTCTGTTGCTGGGGTGTACCCTGTCCAGAATTAAGAATTTTATTCTGGGAATTCTACTATTATGGATATCTTTTATATGGCGTCCAAGGGGAAGGTCTGGGTCACATTTCTTCATACAGGTGATATGTCTAGCCGCTCTCTTAAAGAATGGCTGTTTGGTTTTGCCAATGTAGAATGATCCACATTGGCATGTGAGTAGATAAACTACTCCTTCCGTTTTGCAGTTCGCAAAATGAATGGGTTTGAAGATTTTGCCATTAGGTAGTGATGCATTTTCATCAATGTTCATATATTGGCATAGATTGCAACCTCCACATCGATATGTGCCAGGTCGCCTACATGGGTCAACCCGGAATTCACCCGTGTATTCACTCTGTATTAGGTTATCCTTTATTGAATCTGCCTTCCGATAGGTAATTGCCAGTTGAGCCGGCACAAAGGAGGCTAGAGAGGGATCGATCTGCAAAAGATGCCAGTATTTGGAAATAATTTTTCTAATCTGTTCGCTTTGTCTATTAAATTTGGTAATAATCCGTATAGTATTAGAATCAAAATTGTCGGGTTTGATGCTGGGTTGTTTTTTTGTTAGAAGTTGAGCCCTAGATTTTAGGGTAGCCCTTCTAAAAGATTTTTTAAGGCTATTAAGAGAGTAGCCTCGTATCAAAAGGCGGTCTCTGAGGGCATTTGCTTCATTCTGAAACGTAGCATCATTCGTACAATTTCGGCGTAGCCGTAAATATTGTCCGTATGGGATTGATTTTACTAACGATGTAGGATGTGCACTCCCCGCATGTAGTATAGAATTGCATGCTGTATCTTTGCGATATAGTGCACTTGTTAGTTTACCATTTGTGTCCTTAAGTATAGTGATATCTAAAAAATTAACGGACGTCTCACTATACGTCATGGTGAATGTAAGGTTGTAGGAGTTATCATTCATAGCATCCAAGCAGGACAACAATAGTTCTGGAGTGCCTATCCAGACGATAAAGATATCGTCGATGTAGCGACTCCAGTTGACAATATATTCAGTCATAGGCAAAAGACTCTCTTCAGATAGAAAATTCTGTTCCCACTCCCCCAGATACAGGTTAGCGTAGGATGGGGCGCAGCAAGTCCCCATTGCCACGCCCTGTATCTGGAGGTAGTGGGACCCATCAAACGAAAAGGCATTGCAGGTAAGAATATGTTCAAGAGCAGAAAGCAAAAATAAATCGAAAGAACGATTATCACGATGCGATTGGAATAAGATATGTCTGATTACCCCAATGCCCCGCTGGTGGGGGATGGAGCTATATAGGGATTCTACATCAACAGCCACCAGCAGGGCATTGGGGGGCACAGACATCTCATCCAATTGATTGAGTAAATGCATTGTATCTTTCACAAAAGAAGGCAAGTTGTTCACGTAAGGACGAATTTGTTCATCTATGAACTTACTAAGGTTCTCCGTGATGCTACCACATCCCGATACGAATTATGACTGACAATTATTATTTAACTCTCTTCTTTCCATTTTTTTTTTTACATCTTTACTTTTTTATTTTTAATAACTTTCAATATATAATTTATATTTAGATTGAAGAGTTTATTTAAAGCAAAATTTTGGATAACATGGAGTTCCAATACAATATAGATAGATAGATAGATAGATAGATAGATAGATAGATAGATATATATATATATATATCTATCTATCTATCTATCTAACTCCTAGTATATTTACAATAATATTAATCCTTCTTCTTCCTCCTCCCTGCTGTCGGGTCTCATTATATACACGGGTACTCTCTTTGGCACGGAATGGCAGCGATTATACAGCTATACCTATGTGTTCCTTTCAGACATACTGTGGCACACTCTCTGTATAGAGAGACATCTCACATTCCTGTTCATTAACGTCTATTTCTTTATGTGCCCGTCCGGAGCGTCATAGGTACGCGACGGATAGCGCACTGACGTCACTACGTCTGCGTCGTTTACCGGCGCTTTCTGACGCATGCGCAGATGTCTTTGAGACACCATTTAAAGCTCTCAAGGACCAGTCGGAGTCCACACGAGGTACCTCACGCAGCGATCATTGGGACACCCGGGATCCTTACAGGTAAACTCTTATAGGACAGTTCCTTGAAACTCTGTATTTTGTTTATTTACCTTGGACAAATTTAATGCTATATCCACCTATTGTCCCTTGTTTCTCCATCCATATTACCCTTTAGATTCTCTGGATTTAAATCAGATTGAAACGATGCACATATTTGCTTCATCACTACAATAGTGCAAATTGGATGCAATTTTTGTATTGAGGATTCCCTCTACTTTTGAAGCCGTTTCAAGTTTTCACCAGACACCTCCATGATCTGGAATACTTTTCCATACTGGTAGGTTTCCTTGGACACACATTATACATGTAATGGATGAATTCACACTATCCATATATGGGACTTAAGTTAGGGTCTATATGGCTTTTTTTGGGGGGGCTTTACTACATATTAGGGACTCACTAATGTGATTTCCCCCTTTTGCCTCCCACCCTTCATAAATTTGTCTTCTAGATAATTACCTTACCGGATTCCTTGGTCTCTCTCTGGCCTGTCTGCGTGTCGTCGCCTGGGGACCCCCGTTGTTGGGATATTGGACCCCATCGATCTTGGAGCCCCCTCATTGGTGGGGTGTTCTCTTTCTTCACCCCACATTTACTGCCGTGCATGTGGTCCCCCGGTGCACCAAATATTAATTTCTCTTTGGATAGATTACTGTAAGCATATATTTATTTAATATATATATTTTTTTATATGACTGTTTGTAATGTATGTATATGCATACATCGTGATATTTATTTGTACTATATTATGTATTCAACAGAGTTTGTCTGTCTTATTGAACTGTATGTCTACAATTCCCCCGAAGAAGGGCGTAACCGAAACAGCTGTCGGGTTTGACTATCAATGTTTCAATTTTTCTCCTTACCCACGCAACCAATTTTCTGGACTTGTACACAATTTATGTGATTTATATTCATTTGTCCTTTTTGTACTTATTTATTAAATTTATACAATTTCAATATACTTTGTGTGTTTTGCAGTCACTTTCAAAGTCCCACCTCTGAGGGGGTTTTTTACTTAATTTTTGGGATGTGGTGACTGTTAAACCAATACAATCTTGCAGATGTCAGTTCCCTTTTGTCTCCTATACAACCGGGTAGCAAATACCCACACCCCCCATTTTTTCTGACATCTGCGGATTTGTTCTATCCTTATATACATACATATGCATGCATATGTATGTATATATGTACATATATGTATTGATAATTTTTTGTACAATTTATTGGAGATTTAAAAGACATAATTTCCTGTTGATGTCATATTGAATTTATTTTGCTTATATAATTTATTAGTTCCCCTCCCTTCACTTCCCCCTCCCCCCCCCCTTTTTTTGGTATCATCATTGGATTACCTCCACATTATATTTTTCTAGTCTCTTTGTGCCTATTATACATTATGTTCAAATCTAAGGACTTTGAGGGACATATGTCTAGATACAGAGAGCAAGCAAAAAAGGAAGCTCAAACTTCTGAAATGTCAGCATTATTTTCCCAATTATCTAAGTTGGTGGAAAAGAAGGCACAATTAATATGGCATATTGAGGGTTTTGAACAATACATTAGGGAATAGGGATGAGCTTCGAGTTCGAGTCGAACTCATGTTCGACTCGAACATTGCCTGTTCGCCCGTTCGCCGAACAGCGAACAAATTGGGGTGTTCGCGGCAAATTCGAAAAATCTATGGGAGAAATCTAAAGTGCTAATTATAAAGGCTTATATGCAAGTTATTGTCCTAAAAAGTGTTTGGGGACCCGGGTCCTGCCCCAGGGGACATGTATCAATGCAAAAAGAAGTTTTAAAAACGGCCGTTTTTTCGGGAGCAGTGATTTTAATAATGCTTAAGATGAAAAAATAAAAGTGAAATATTCCTTTAAATTTCGTACCTGGGGGGTGTGTATGATATGCATGTGAAGTGGCGCATGTTTCCCGTGCTTAGAACTGTCCCTGCAAAAAGTGTCATTTTTGAAAGAAAAAAATGCATTTAAAACTGACTCGCGGCTATTAATGAATTGTCGGCTCCCGGCAATACATACAAAAGTCATTGATAAAAAAAAAAAAAAAAAGCGTGGGGGTTCCCCAGAATTCAATTACCAGGCCCTTCAGGTCTGGAATGGATATTAAGGGGAACCCCGCCGCAAATAAAAAAAAAATTGACGTGGGGTTCCCCCAAATATCCATTCCAGGCCCTTCAGATCTGGCATGGATTTTAAGGGGAACTCCACCCCAAATTTTAAAAAAAATGGCGTGGAGTCCCCCTAAAAATCCATACCAGACCCCTTATCCGAGCATGCAACCTGGCCGGCCGCAGGGGAAAAGGGGGGGACGAGAGAGCGGCCCCCCCTCCCTCCTGAACCGTACCAAGCCACATGCCCTCAACATGGGGAGGATGTCCCCATGTTGATGGGGACAAGGGCCTCATCCCCACAACCCTTGCCCGGTGGTTGTGGGGGTCTGCGGGCGGGGGGCTTATCGGAATCTGGAAGACCCCTTTAACAAAGAGGACCCCCAGATCCCGCCCCCCCTATGTGAATTGGTAAGGGGTACATTGTACCCCTACCATTTCACGAAGAAAGCGTAAAAAAATGTTTAAAAAACACACAAACACCTTGAAAAAGTCCTTTATTTAAAAAAAAAACAAAAAACATTCCAGCGGTGAAATCCAGTGTCCCGCGGCGATCCCGATGTCCAGCGCTGTCCGTCATTGGTTGTGCCTGAGCGGACCTGATGGGGAACTCCCTCTCAGTATTTTAAATGTATAGACCCGCCCCTTCTAAAGTTCCCCATCAGGTCCGCTCAGCGGACCAGATGCGGAACATGAGAAGGGGCGGGTCTATACATGTATTACCAAAGTGAGAGCAGTTCCCCATCAGGTCCGCCCCCTCGGTATGTCAGACCCGCCTACGTCATTGGCTTGAGCGGGGAACTTCCTTCACTATGTAAATTTAAATTTACATAGTGAAGGAAGTTCCCCGCTCAAGCCAATGACGTAGGCGGGTCCGACATACCGAGGGGGCGGACCTGATGGGGAACTGCTCTCACTTTGGTAATACATGTATAGACCCGCCCCTTCTCATGTTCCGCATCTCGTCCGCTGAGCGGACCTGATGGGGAACTTTAGAAGGGGCGGGTCTATACATTTAAAATACTGAGAGGGAGTTCCCCATCAGGTCCGCTCAGGCACAACCAATGAAGGACAGCGCTGGACATCGGGATCGCCGCGGGACACTGGATTTCACCGCTGGAATGTTTATTTATTTATTTTTTTAAATAAAGGACTTTTTCAAGGTGTTTGTGTGTTTTTTTAAACATTTTTTTTACGCTTTCTTCGTGAAATGGTAGGGGTACAATGTACCCCTTACCAATTCACATAAGGGGGGGGGGCCGGGATCTGGGGGTCCCCTTTGTTAAAGGGGTCTTCCAGATTCCGATAAGCCCCCCGCCCGCAGACCCCCACAACCACCGGGCAAGGGTTGTGGGGATGAGGCCCTTGTCCCCATCAACATGGGGACATCCTCCCCATGTTGAGGGCATGTGGCTTGGTACGGTTCAGGAGGGAGGGGGGGCCACTCTCTCGTCCCCCCCTTTTCCCCTGCGGCCGGCCAGGTTGCGTGCTCGGATAAGGGGTCTGGTATGGATTTTTAGGGGGACTCCACGCCATTTTTTTTTTAAACTTGGGGTGGAGTTCCCCTTAAAATCCATGCCAGATCTGAAGGGCCTGGTAATTGAATTCTGGGGAACCCCCATGCTTTTTTTTTTTTTTTTCTCAATGACTTTTGTATGTATTGCCGGGAGCCGACAATTCATTAATAGCCGCGAGTCAGTTTTAAATGCATTTTTTTTTCTTTCAAAAATGACATTTTTTGCAGGGACAGTTCTAAGCACGGGAAACATGCGCCACTTCACATGCATATCATACACACCCCCCAGGTACGAAATTTAAAGGAATATTTCACTTTTATTTTTTCATTTTAAGCATTATTAAAATCACTGCTCCCGAAAAAACGGCCGTTTTTAAAACTTCTTTTTGCATTGATACATGTCCCCTGGGGCAGGACCCAGGTCCCCAAACACTTTTTAGGACAATAACTTGCATATTAGCCTTTATAATTAACACTTTAGATTTCGAACGTTCGAGTCCATTGTATTTAATAGGGTTCTAAAGTTTACACGAACATTTTGTCTGTTCGCAGGTTCTGGTGCGAACCGAACAGGGGGGTGTTCGGCTCATCCCTGTTAGGGAAGATCTGAACCCGTTGGGTTTACGCATTCAGATCTTCCCAACTTTTGATAATATTGACGAATCTTTCAAAAAACAGTGGGAAAAAAACCTGCAACAATGTAGCCTCACTATGATGAGGCTCTTAATGGAAGAATATTCTAGAAGAGTTACGATTCTAAATACAGACATTGAAAATGTGTATATACAGCTCAAACCATGCGAAAATCTTGATAACTATAAAACTCTAGAAGAGAGCATAAAAATCCATCTTGATTTGCTGGCTGGTAATGTCCTGCCGGCTAAAGAACAAAAATTCTGGAGAGATAAGATTGCCTTTAAGGAATCAAAAGCATACCATTGGCAAAGGAATAACAACCCACGCACGCGCCCCAAATTCATTAAAACAAGGGGTGTAACTGCTGAGAGGGGCTCCAATGCTTCACTCAATTCTTCACTCTCCTCATCCTCCCAGCGCTCGGTCACAGATAAGAAAAAACCACTCAAGAACAAATGGAAATCACCCAACAAGGGACAGACGAAAAAACGCATGTTGGAAGCAATGCCCATTCCTCCCCAAAACGGGACTTTTAATATAAAGACAACAGGACCACGTGGTGGGCCGCTGGAACAATCCACATCGGGAATTTTATTTCCCCACAACAATGTATCAGAGGTGACCGAACCTTTGGCAGAGATGAATATTGATTTATCCAACATGACATCATAGCTAAAGAGCCACAAAACGAGTAGTGATAGATTGATAATATTCAACCTATCTGATTATATATTATCAGATGATGAAAGATCTGTTCTATCCAGGGGTTTGAATTTCTGTCCAAGCTCAGATTTGGACAAATTTGAGGTAATTAAGGACTTGCAGTTATTTTCTAGGAAACTGTTATTGAAAAGCATGTATACCAAAACGGAAGTCTCTACTAAAGAAAGAGAAAAAGATAAAACTGCAATTCAACATGAACATGATGTACAGACCCTGGTTGATCTATCCACGGATAATGTAAATACAGATCTTATAGACAGGATTGACTTGGATAGTCTATTGACATGCGATGTATTACCCACGACTAACAAGAAAAAGGTCATCTTACCGAAGATACAATCTTCTTTAAAAAAGAAATCCGATAAATTTCCTGTGATAGGTACCAATATCAACCTGGGAGCCTTTCTGACTATGACAACCAATGACATTAAGAAGCTTAATATCAACCGCAAGGGTGAAACACCATCTAATTTAACTGAAGGCGAAAAAAAGGCCCTTGAGAATCTGACTAAACAGATTCATCTGACAATAAAACCGGCAGATAAAGGGGGCAATATTGTGATCATGGGGAATCTCCAATACAAGGAGATGTGTTTAAAAATACTAAACAACAGTGATTGGTATAGAAAAATCTCAAGAACCATGATTGGGAAATTCAATGATGCCTTCTATATACTGATCGATGGGGCCTATACGAACAGGACAATCGATCTGCAGATTTGGAACTTTATCAGAACTCTTCATCCCAGAATCCCGACTTTCTATAGTCTTCCTAAGGTGCACAAAAATCAAACTATGCCACCAGGCCGTCCCATCGTATCGGGATGTGGTAGCATCACGGAGAACCTTAGTAAGTTCATAGATGAACAAATTCGTCCTTGCGTGAACAACTTGCCTTCTTTTGTGAAAGATACAATGCATTTACTCAATCAATTGGATGAGATGTCTGTGCCCCCCAATGCCCTGCTGGTGGCTGTTGTAGAAGCCCTATATAGCTCCATCCCCCACCAGCGGGGCATTGGGGTAATCAGACATATCTTATCCCAATCGCATCGTGATAATCGTTCTTTCGATTTATTTTTGCTTTCTGCTCTTGAACATATTCTTACCTGCAATGCCTTTTCGTTTGATGGGTCCCACTACCTCCAGATACAGGGCGTGGCAATGGGGACTTGCTGCGCCCCATCCTACGCTAACCTGTATCTGGGGGAGTGGGAACAGAATTTTCTATCTGAAGAGAGTCTTTTGCCTATGACTGAATATATTGTCAACTGGAGTCGCTACATCGACGATATCTTTATCGTCTGGATAGGCACTCCAGAACTATTGTTGTCCTGCTTGGATGCTATGAATGATAACTCCTACAACCTTACATTCACCATGACGTATAGTGAGACGTCCGTTAATTTTTTAGATATCACTATACTTAAGGACACAAATGGTAAACTAACAAGTGCACTATATCGCAAAGATACAGCATGCAATTCTATACTACATGCGGGGAGTGCACATCCTACATCGTTAGTAAAATCAATCCCATACGGACAATATTTACGGCTACGCCGAAATTGTACGAATGATGCTACGTTTCAGAATGAAGCAAATGCCCTCAGAGACCGCCTTTTGATACGAGGCTACTCTCTTAATAGCCTTAAAAAATCTTTTAGAAGGGCTACCCTAAAATCTAGGGCTCAACTTCTAACAAAAAAACAACCCAGCATCAAACCCGACAATTTTGATTCTAATACTATACGGATTATTACCAAATTTAATAGACAAAGCAAACAGATTAGAAAAATTATTTCCAAATACTGGCATCTTTTGCAGATCGATCCCTCTCTAGCCTCCTTTGTGCCGGCTCAACCGGCAATTACCTATCGGAAGGCAGATTCAATAAAGGATAACCTAATACAGAGTGAATACACGGGTGAATTCCGGGTTGACCCATGTAGGCGACCTGGCACATATCGATGTGGAGGTTGCAATCTATGCCAATATATGAACATTGATGAAAAAGCATCACTACCTAATGGCAAAATCTTCAAACCCATTCATTTTGCGAACTGCAAAACGGAAGGAGTAGTTTATCTACTGTGACAGCAGGAAGGTAAAGTCACCTGGTTGCATCCAGGGGGGTAGATATATTTCGCCCAGATTCAGGCTTTACGCCGACTTATACAACTAGGTGGAGAGTTGTATAAGGCTAGTGGGCTCATGGATGACTCATACCTCTAGGGAGAGGGCTGGGCGTCGTGCAGACAGGGAGTTGATGAGACCAGCTGAAGCTTGTCAGCTCATTTAGGCCTCTATAAGAACTCCCAGCTTCATTAGATGTTAGCTCATGCCTGGAACCAGACCTGTATGGACTGTCTAGGGAGAGTGAACCCCTGTGCGGTGAGACAAAGCCTGTGTGGCTATTTGCTTGGACATTTAAAACCAGGGACTTAGGGACTAGGACAGCACTAGGCTGATCCCAGTTGTTAGTTAGGAAACCTGTATGTTTAGTCAGAGGTCAACTTGACCAGGATTTATTTTGGTTATGTTTCTTTTGCTTTGCTGTGTTTTGTCACTGTAAATAGAAAATAAACCGCACCTTTTTGATTTTGAAAACCACAACCTCCGTTTGCTGGGCCTGTTTTGTGTGGGGAGCCCATCCCGGGGGTCACATACACCCGCTGCCGAGCTAACCCCCTCACAGTTGGTGGAGAACCAGTGGCAGTTTTTTTTTAAGCCAGCATGGAGGAGATACTGAAACAGCTGGCTCTAGCAAATGCCAATCAACAGCAGACAAATGCAGGTTTGCAAAGGAGCCTTGCAGCCCAGCAGCAAGCTCATCAACAGAGCCTTGCAGCCCAGCAGCAAGCTCACCAACAGAGTCTGGAAGCTCAGCAACAAGCCCAGCAGCAATCTGAGGCCCGCTTCATAGACCTGTTACAGAAGCAAGAGCAGAGACTACAACAAATGGAAGCAGTAATGCAGCAACGTCCGCAGACCAGTGAGGAAACCGTCCCACTAATACCGCGTCCTTTGGGGTGAGTCGTTTATTGACAAAAATGACTGGAGAGGATGATCCAGAGGTATTTTTGACCACATTTGAAAGGACCGCTGAAAGAGAAAAGTGGCCTGAGGAGCAGTGGGCTGGACTGGTGGCTCCTCTGTTAACTGGTGAATCGCAGAAAGCTTACTATGACCTAGAGCCTAACCAAGCAAAAGACTATGTGATGCTAAAAGCTGAAATTTTGGCAAGGCTGGGTGTCACCCAGGCTGTCCGGGCTCAGCGTGTGCATAACTGGACTTTCCAGCTTGGAAAACCCCCCAGGTCTCAAATGTATGATCTCATTCACCTGAGCAGAAAGTGGCTACAGCCAGAGACTTTGTCCGCACCAAAGATTGTGGAACGTGTTGTAATGGATCGGTTTTTGAGAGCTCTTCCTACTGCCATCCAAAAGTGGGTAAGCCATGGAGACCCAGAGACGGCCGATGGTCTTGTGGATCGTGTGGAGAAATACTTGGCTACAGAGAACCTGACGGCCTCTTCCAGAGACACTCGGACTTTCCACCCTAAGACCAGACCATCCCCAGGGGCGGATAAGAGGATTCCAAGGGGTGAGGGTGGAGAGAGTGAGAGGGTGGGAGCTCTACCCCAAGTTTGGCGAGAACAGCCTGGGAAATCAGCGGCTCAAGAGGCGGCAAGAAGGATCGTTTGCTACCGCTGCCGGCAAGCGGGACATATTGCAGCCAATTGCCCGGTTGTGGAGGAACCCATGCAGTGTGACTTTCTGACGGGCAGACGTCAGTCGCTGTGTGCGACAGTCGCATGCACTGCCATTCGAGGAACTGAGAAACATTTATGCAAAATGTGTGTTAATGGTAGAAATGTTGTGGTATTGCTGGATTCAGGTAGCCTTGTGACCCTGATAAAGGCTGAGTTAGTTAAAACAGAGGTCTCTGGGAATAGCAAGGTAGCTGTTATTTGTGTGCATGGGGACACCCGAGAGTATCCAGTGACTACAGTGTGTTTCGAGACCCCCAAAGGTACCCTCTCTCATCCAGTGGGCTTAGTATCTCAGTTACCGCATGACGCCATTGTGGGAAGGGATTTTCCGAAGTTCTGGGAACTGTGGGATGATCCTGAGCCCCTCACTGGTGCCCCTATGTACCAGGAATGTGATAGCCAGAACTCCCCTGAGAGTGGTGAGGACTCTCCGGAATTTCCCTTATCAGTATTGGCAGGGGAGACTCAAGAAACTGGAGAGGAGCCCACCTCCTCAGACGAAAACCTACCGTCTGTGGAGTTTTCTGATCTTGAGGTTCACAGGGAAAACTTTGCCACAGAACAGTTGAAAGACCCCGCCCTAATAAAGGCACGGGAAAACGTAGTGAAAATAGATGGCGAGTTAGTGAACCCAGATAATACCTGCACTTACCCATACTTCAGCGTAGAGAAGGACCTACTGTATCGGGTGGCAAAAAGGGCAGAAGAAACCGTTGAGCAGCTTGTGGTGCCCAAACCTTACAGGAAGTTGGTGTTGGAGTTGGCCCATGGGCACATTCTTGGAGGTCATCTGGGGACAGAGAAAACCCGAGAGAGGGTATTACAGAGATTCTATTGGCCGGGGGTGATGAAGGACGTAGAAAATTATTGTTCCTCCTGCCCTGTGTGTCAGAGGTTGGCCCCGATGCCACATTTCCGTAGCCCGCTGGTCCCTCTACCCATCATTGAGGTCCCGTTTGAGAGGATCGCCATGGATTTGGTAGGTCCTATAATCAAGTCCGCTAGGGGGCACCAGTACATATTAGTTATAATGGACTATGCCACCCGTTATCCAGAAGCGATCCCTCTCCGAAATACCTCGGCCAAAACCATAGCCAAAGAGCTATCTCTTGTTTTTAGCCGGGTGGGTATTTGTAAAGAACTGCTTACGGACCAAGGTACACCCTTTATGTCCCGGGTTATGAAAGAGCTGTGTAAATTGTTCAAAGTGACGCAATTGCGTACGTCTGTGTATCACCCCCAAACCGATGGGCTGGTTGAAAGATTCAACAAAACCCTAAAACAAATGTTGAAGAAAGTGGTGGATAGAGATGGAAAGGATTGGGACTGTTTACTTCCTTATTTGATGTTTGCTATTAGGGAGGTGCCCCAATCCTCTACGGGATTCTCCCCCTTTGAGTTACTGTATGGGAGACACCCAAGAGGGCTGTTGGATATTGCCAAGGAAACTTGGGAAAGTGAGAGTTCTCCCCACAGGAGTGTGATTGAGCATGTCGCCCTGATGCAAGATCGAATTGCACAGGTAATGCCCATCGTGAAGGAACATTTGGCCCAAGCGCAGTTGGCACAGCAGAGAGTGTACAACCGTGGAGCCAAGACCCGTACCTTTTCCCCGGGGGATAGGATATTGGTACTTGTCCCTACGGTTGAAAGTAAATTCCTTGCCAAATGGCAAGGCCCCTACGAGATAATGGAAAAAGTGAGCGAAGTGAATTACAAGGTCAGACAACCAGGAAGGCGAAAGCCCGAACAGATCTATCACGTTAATCTGTTGAAAGCCTGGAGGGATAGAGAGTCCCTAGTCGCAGACACTTGGTCACCAGCTCAAACTGGTTGCGTGATTCCTGAGGTTGGAATAGCAGCCACCTTGTCACAACCCCAACAACAGGAGGTTAAGGAGTTTGTGCTTCGCAACAAGGAGGTATTCTCTGAGCTGCCGGGACAAACATCTGGGGTAGAGCATGACATCATTACCCCGCCCGGTGAAAGGGTGAAGTTAAAACCCTATCGGATCCCAGAGGCTCGACGGGAGGCAATACGGGAGGAAGTACAGAAAATGCTGAACTTAGGGGTGATAGAGGAGTCCCAAAGTGATTGGTCTAGTCCCATTGTGTTGGTGCCTAAACCGGATGGGAGCTGGCGATTTTGTAACGATTTTCGTCAGTTGAACAAAGTTACAAAATTTGACACCTACCCCATGCCACGTATAGATGAGTTGATCGACCGGCTGGGAACAGCCCGATACATGACGACTCTTGACCTCACAAAAGGGTATTGGCAAATCCCCCTGGCCAAATTGGCCAAAGAGAAAACCGCATTTGTAACCCCAGACGGGGCGTTCCAATATAAAAGAATGCCGTTCGGGTTACAGAATGCGCCGGCCACATTCCAGCGGAAAATGGACCAGATGCTGAGGCCCCATCGGAAGTATGCTGCGGCTTACCTGGATGACGTAATTGTCCATAGCACAGATTGGGCCTCACATCTGCCAAAAGTGCAAGCAGTCCTGGACTCTGTTCGGGAAGCGGGGTTTACGGCTAACCCCAAGAAGTGTACCATTGGGCAGGAGGAGGCCAAATATCTTGGGTACACCATTGGGAGGGGAGTAATAAAACCCCAACTCAACAAAGTCGAGGCCATCCAGAGTTGGCCACGTCCCAACAGCAAGAAGCAGGTACGAGCCTTTCTGGGAATCGCTGGGTATTATCGGCGATTCATTCCCCACTTTGCTTCTAAGGCTGTGCCCCTAACCAACCTGACGAAGGGGAAAGGGTCGGTCATGATTAAATGGACCCCCGAGGCTGAGGCAGCATTCCAATTCTTGAAACAAGCCTTATGTAGCCAGCCAGTGTTGTACTCACCCGACTTCTCTAAAGACTTTGTCGTACAAAGTGATGCGTCAGATGTGGGGTTAGGAGCAGTATTGTCCCAGGTCTGGAACGGGGAAGAGCACCCAGTCATTTACCTCAGCAGGAAGTTGAAGTCCCATGAGGTAAATTACGCCACCGTTGAAAAGGAGTGTTTAGCGGTGAAGTGGGCTCTAGATTCCCTTCGGTACTACCTGCTAGGTAGGCACTTTGACATGGTTACGGATCACGCTCCGTTAAAGTGGATGGCTCAAAACAAGGAAACAAATAGAAGAGTGAATAGGTGGTTCCTGGCCCTCCAGGAATTCAACTTCACAGTAAAGCATCGCCCTGGCGTTCAAATGGGGAATGTGGATGCTTTGTCTCGAGTACATGAATGCCTGATTGCTGGTGTTCCAACCCCGAGGTTAAAACAAGAGGGGGGGGTATGTGACAGCAGGAAGGTAAAGTCACCTGGTTGCATCCAGGGGGGTAGATATATTTCGCCCAGATTCAGGCTTTACGCCGACTTATACAACTAGGTGGAGAGTTGTATAAGGCTAGTGGGCTCATGGATGACTCATACCTCTAGGGAGAGGGCTGGGCGTCGTGCAGACAGGGAGTTGATGAGACCAGCTGAAGCTTGTCAGCTCATTTAGGCCTCTATAAGAACTCCCAGCTTCATTAGATGTTAGCTCATGCCTGGAACCAGACCTGTGTGGACTGTCTAGGGAGAGTGAACCCCTGTGCGGTGAGACAAAGCCTATGTGGCTATTTGCTTGGACATTTAAAACCAGGGACTTAGGGACTAGGACAGCACTAGGCTGATCCCAGTTGTTAGTTAGGAAACCTGTATGTTTAGTCAGAGGTCAACTTGACCAGGATTTATTTTGGTTATGTTTCTTTTGCTTTGCTGTGTTTTGTCACTGTAAATAGAAAATAAACCGCACCTTTTTGATTTTGAAAACCACAACCTCCGTTTGCTGGGCCTGTTTTGTGTGGGGAGCCCATCCCGGGGGTCACACACACCCGCTGCCGAGCTAACCCCCTCACACTACTCACATGCCAATGTGGATCATTCTACATTGGCAAAACCAAACAGCCATTCTTTAAGAGAGCGGCTAGACATATCACCTGTATGAAGAAATGTGACCCAGACCTTCCCCTTGGACGCCATATAAAAGATATCCATAATAGTAGAATTCCCAGAATAAAATTCTTAATTCTGGACAGGGTACACCCCAGCAACAGAGGAGGAGATTGGAACAGAACTCTCCTACAAAGAGAGACTAGGTGGATCTTTACCCTAAATGCCACCATGCCTCCAGGATTGAACGATCTTATAAGTTATCATCCTTTTCTTGAGGGCTTCTCCTCAGGGGGGTGGGAAGAATAGAAGTACAGGTGAGACAATGTATCTCTTACCATCAATGGACCCCCTTCTTTTTTTTTTTCTTCCCCCTTTCCCCTCTCTCTCCCCCAGATTTCCCCCACTTTTTATTTATATTTATTTTTATCTCCATTTGGTGTACCGGTGACCCGCATGCATACGTCAGTTAGGGGCTCCCAGTGGGCTCATTGTTCCTCACACGGCGCACACAGGGGGTGAGTTGGGCCGCCAGGTTTTTTCCCCCCCTTTTTTTCTTTCTGGGGGGATTGGCCTCTTTTACCCCCCTTTTTATGCATTTATTTGCATTTATGCGTCGGCGCGCGTCATCTGCCAATTACCGCCACTTGGGACGGTCTTTGGGCGGATGCCACGCGGGGGGCCCCCTATTGGCGACTCTAACCTCTGGATTCAACACTGGGAACCTGCCTGTCCTATATGTGCCTTTTTACTATATTAACAAACATCCATTGTATCAGAGGGAGGCTTTCATCTATTTGATTATTATTATGTAATTTCTAATAGATATAATGTTATAGTCGATATACAATTTCTCCATGGAATAAGAATGTAAAGATCATTTTCCATGTAAACAATGAATGATATTGCTCTAATTTTCTTTGAATTATGACTGACAATTATTATTTAACTCTCTTTCCATTTTTTTACATCTTTACTTTTTTATTTTTAATAACTTTCAATATATAATTTATATTTAGATTGAAGAGTTTATTTAAAGCAAAATTTTGGATAACATGGAGTTCCAATACAATATAGAGATATATAACTCCTAGTATATTTACAATAATATTAATCCTTCTTCCTCCTCCCTGCTGTCGGGTCTCATTATATACACGGGTACTCTCTTTGGCACGGAATGGCAGGGATTATACAGCTATACCTATGTGTTCCTTTCAGACATACTGCGGCACACTCTCTGTATAGAGAGACATCTCACATTCCTGTTCATTAACGTCTATTTCTTTATGTGCCCGTCCGGAGCGTCATAGGTACGCGACGGATAGCGCACTGACGTCACTACGTCTGCGTCGTTTACCGGCGCTTTCTGACGCATGCGCAGATGTCTTTGAGACACCATTTAAAGCTCTCAAGGACCAGTCGGAGTCCACACCAGGTACCTCACGCAGCGATCATTGGGACACCCAGGATCCTTACAGGTAAACTCTTATAGGACAGTTCCTTGAAACTCTGTATTTTGTTTATTTACCTTGGACAAATTTAATGCTATATCCACCTATTGTCCCTTGTTTCTCCATCCATATTACCCTTTAGATTCTCTGGATTTAAATCAGATTGAAACGATGCACATATTTGCTTCATCACTACAATAGTGCATATTGGATGCAATTTTTGTATTGAGGATTCCCTCTACTTTTGAAGCCGTTTCAAGTTTTCACCAGACACCTCCATGATCTGGAATACTTTTCCATACTGGTAGGTTTCCTTGGACACACATTATACATGTAATGGATGAATTCACACTATCCATATATGGGACTTAAGTTAGGGTCTATATGGCTTTTTTGGGGGGGGGGGCTTTACTACATATTAGGGACTCACTAATGTGATTTCCCCCTTTTGCCTCCCACCCTTCATAAATTTGTCTTCTAGATAATTACCTTACCGGATTCCTTGGTCTCTCTCTGGCCTGTCTGCGTGTCGTCGCCTGGGGACCCCCGTTGTTGGGATATTGGACCCCATCGATCTTGGAGCCCCCTCATTGGTGGGGTGTTCTCTTTCTTCACCCCACATTTACTGCCGTGCATGTGGTCCCCCGGTGCACCAAATATTAATTTCTCTTTGGATAGATTACTGTAAGCATATATTTATTTAATATATATATTTTTTTATATGACTGTTTGTAATGTATGTATATGCATACATCGTGATATTTATTTGTACTATATTATGTATTCAACAGAGTTTGTCTGTCTTATTGAACTGTATGTCTACAATTCCCCCGAAGAAGGGCGTAACCGAAACAGCTGTCGGGTTTGACTATCAATGTTTCAATTTTTCTCCTTACCCACGCAACCAATTTTCTGGACTTGTACACAATTTATGTGATTTATATTCATTTGTCCTATTTGTACTTATTTATTAAATTTATACAATTTCAATATACTTTGTGTGTTTTGCAGTCACTTTCAAAGTCCCACCTCTGAGGGGGTTTTTTGTTTTTTACTGTATGGATATTAAGGGGAACCCTGCACCCAAAATATAAAAGGGCCCTATATTCTCTGAACAGCAGTATACAGGCGGTGCAAAAAAGACGGGGACTGTAGGTTTGTTCTTAAGTAGAATCTGTTTGTAATTTGGAACAGGTAAATTTTTTAAGTGTAGCTCCAGCCAAAAAATAAATTTTTAAGCTTTTTGGAGAACATAGGGAAGGGTTATCACCCCTGTAACATTTGTTTTGCTGTCTGTGCACCTGTTCAGAACATTTCACCTCACTTTCCATCCCAATGACAAATGTTTTTGGAAAATTTGTGTTTTTTATTGAAACAAGGATTGGTGATAAAGCATCAGTGGAGAGGAGACACCTTTTTCACAAATTAACTCTTACAGGAGAGAATTTCCCTTCCTAGGGGTAGATTTCCTCTCACTTCCTGTTGTCTCCTTCCTTTTGCAAGTAGGAGTCGTTTGTAAGTTGGATGTTTGAAAGTAGGGGCCTGCCATATATAGTCTGCAGAAATTTGGCACTTAGGTGTTGGTGTTGCCACAACACTGTAAGCCCTCACAGTTACTCTTGGTGGGCGCTGGAACGCCCTGCTGTCAACTATTATATCAGGAATTGTATTTACATGCCACTGTTGAACAGTGGTCGGAAAAATTGGGCCTTTGGTGGTGGTGCTGGTGCCACAACACTGTAAGCCCTCACAGTTACTCTTGGTGGGCGCAGGAATGGGCCCTGCTGTGAATTATTAGATCAAGAATTGTAATTGCATGCCCCTGTTGAACAGGGGCTGAAAAATTGGGCCTTAGGCACTGGTGCTGGTGCCACAACACTGCAACCCCTCACAGATACTGTACTTAGAGCACAGCAATGGGCCCTGTTGCAAAGTATTGCATCAAAAATTGAGGCTTTAGGTGAATGCTTTACAAAGCACACAGTAGTACACTAAGTGAAACACTGACTGTCTGCAGCTAGCACAATCACCGGACTGCCTGTCACAGTATAGAGAATAACTGTATCCAGGTTAACTTTAGGTGATCGCTATGCAAAGGACACAGTAGTACACTAAGGCCCCTTTCACACTGGGGCGGTTTGCAGGCGCTATTGTGCTAAAAATAGCGCCTGCAAACCGAGCCTAAACAGCGGCTGCTGTCTCTCCAATGTGAAAGCCCGAGGGCTTTCACACTGGAGCGGTGCGCTAACAGGAACGTGAAAAAAAGTCCTGCTAGCCGCATCTTTGGAGTGGTGAGAGGAGCGGTGTGTTTACCGCTCCTACACCGCTCCTTCCCATTGAAAGCAATGGGAAACCGCGGTAATACCGCCGGCAATGCGCCTCTACAGAGGCGCATTGCCGGCGGTATTAACCCTTTTTTGGCCGCTAGCGGGGGTTAAAACCGCACCGCTAGTGGCCGAATACCTCCGCAATTCCGACGGTATAGCACTGCTAAAAATAACGGCGCTATACCACCACCGCACCCACCGCCCTAGTGTGAAACCAGCCTTAGTGAAACACTGAGGCTGGTTTCACACTGGGGCGGTGGGTGCGGTGGCGGTTAAGCGCCACTATTTTTAGCGGCACTATAACGTCAGAATTGTGGAGGTATTCGGCCCCTAGCGGTGCGGTTTTAACCCCCGCTAGCGGCCAAAAAAGGCGCATTGCCGGCGGTATTACCGCGGTTTCCCATTGCTTTCAATGGGAAGGAGCGGTGTAGGAGCGGTAAACACACCGCTCCTCTCACCACTCCAAAGATGCGGCTAGCAGGACTTTTTTTTCACGTTCCAGGGTTACGCAAACGCGAAGCTCATCCCTATTGCTGATCATAGCAAATGTCTGTTTTGCTAGTTTGACTGTCATTTCCAGTGTTGCTGATCTTGTTTTGCTAGTTTGTAAATCACAGCCAGTTTTTTGGGGTTTGATGATCACATCCAGTACCAGTGTTACTTCACAGTGCACACAACATACATAATCACAGCCAGTGGCAGTTTTACAATGTCATTGACAGTGTTGCTGATCACAAGTGTTGATGTTTCCAGTTTGCAGATCACAGCAAGTTCAGTGTTTCCTAGTTTGCTGATCACAGCCAGTGATGGTGTTTCTAATTTGCTGATCAGAGCAAGTGACAGTATTCCCAGTTTGCTAACTGCAACCAGTGCTAGTGTTCAAATCACAAATCACAGTGCACAAAATACAACCAGTGGCAGTTTTACTGATCACAGCAAATGCCAGTGTTTCCAGTTTGTTAATTAAAGCCAGTGCCAGTGTTTCCAGTTTGCTGATCAAATCCAGCACCCATGTCACACCCAGGGGCAGTGTTGCAGTTTACCGCAAGTTCAGGGTTTCTAGTTTGCTGATCATAGCCAGTAGGCTTGTGCAATTAGTTTCGTAACAAATCGAAATTCGTCCGAATTTAGCAACTTTCGGACATTCGGAAGCATTCGAATTTCCGAACAAAGCAATTACGAATAAAACCGAATCCGAAATAAATTATATCGCAAATAGCGAATGCCCGAATGTCTTCGGCATAATTTGTTATGAAAAAAGTTACGAATGTACGAATCCATACGAAGCACAATAACACTCGCTCTGCTCTCTGCTTCTCCCTCACCGTGCTGAACTCCCTCTCAAAATGGTGTACAGGGGCGGAGGCTATAGCCTAGGGTGACCAGACATCCCCGGTTTCCGGGGACAGTCCCCGGATTGAGGACACTGTCCCCGGACCAAGTCTGTCCCCGGTTTTGTCCCGGGATTGGATTTGAACAGGGGCTGGGGCAATTTAAAAAATAATAATTCTGAATTACACAGCCCTGCTCCGCCGCTCCTACTAGCTTAGGGGGGTCTATTCCTTTCCATTATCTGTGCCCCTTTCTGATGATCATGTGCTGGTCGGAGCGGAGGGAATATTTCTTCAGTTTCGGGTGCCCATTCAGCTCCGCTCGCATGTTCTTCTGCCTTGGCTCAAGTCCAGCCAGCCGCCTTCCTGCTTATCTCCTTGCCTTCCCTGGTGGAGTGATCTTCCTCCACTCCCCACCCAGTAGTAGCCAGGGCCTGGAGAGTTAAGCCCTGTACACACGATCGGATTTCCGATGGAATAAAATCCGATGTATTTTTGCATCGGATTTCCGATGAAGCTGACTTCCATCAGTCTTGCTTACACACCATCAGTCGAAAATACGACCGTCCCAAACGCCGTGACGTAAAACACTCCGACAAGCAGAGAAAAATGAAGTTCAATGCTTCTGAGCATGCGTCGACTTGATTCTGAGCATGCGTGGGTTTTGTCTCCGATGGAGTTCCACACAGACGATCGGAATTTGCTATCGTTTTTTTTTTCCATCGGATAAATTTAAAACATGTTCTATTTTTATTCACCAATGGAAAAAAGACCGATGGGGCCCATACACAATCGGTTTGTCCGATGAAAAAAGTCCATCGGACTGTTTTCATTGGTAAAACCGATCGTGTGTACACGGCTTAAGACTTGACAGGCTGTGAGGCGGGTGGCAGTGGGCAGAGAGTCGCTGATTGCTGCCATTACTAGTAAAAAAAAAATATGTCCCCGGATTTCATTTAAAAAATCTGGTCACCTTACTATAGCCGCATGTAAAAAACGAAAGTAAAATACGTGATTTCTAATCCATTCGAAACACAATAACGCTCTGCTCTCTGCTTCTCCCTCACCGTGCTGAACCCTCTCAAAATGGTGTATAGGGGCGGAGGCTATAGCCGCATGTAAAAAACGAAAGTAAAATACGTGATTTCGAATCGTTACAAATAACCGCTATGTATTTAGAAAAGTACAAATCCATTCGAAGCACATTAGGCATAATAGGCAGCTTGGTTGTGAGAGAGACACGGAAAATTACGAATCAACGAACCCAAAAAAAGTTACGAAAGTAGGAGTTGTGTCCAGAATCAACGAAAAACCATGTACCCTACCGAAAGTACGAATTATAAATCAACTAAAAATTCACCGAAAAATGACGCTTGCGAAAATACGAATTAGTCCGAACACGAAAAATCCCGTCTAGCAAAATTACGAATTATTACGAATCAACAGGACCGAAAAGAAACGAACCGAAACTAAACGAATTTTTCCGTTGTGCACTGATAACAACCAGTTCTAAAGTCCACAGTTTGCCGATCGACGATCGCAGCCAGTACCAGTGTTCAAAATCACATCACAGTGTTCAAATCATCGCACACAATATACATGAATGCAAAACATAAATGCAGCCAGTGGCAGTTTTCCACTTTTGCTGATCACTCTCAGTACACGTGTTGCTGATCACAGTAAATGTCAGCATTGCTGATAACAGCAAGTGCCAGTTTTTTTCAATTTTGCAGATCACAGCCAGTGCCAGTTTCTCCAGAATGCAGAACACAGCAAGTGCAGTGTTCCTAGTTTGTTACAATGTTTAGCTTACAACAGTCAGTGCCAGTGTTTTCCTTCTGTGCACATTTTTGTTTTGTTCCCCTAATGTCCAAAATAATGTAAAGTAGTGAGGAGAATAACGAGAGCAGCAGAAAGACCCCAAAATCATATTCTGATTATGAACCTGTAGAAAACAGCTGTAAAATATGTCCACCTCTGATTCAGAAGGTAAAGCGTTCCCTGCAAAAAGAGTCAAGCCTCTTAGCAACTGCTTTTATGGCCTCCGACCCTTCTGGGAAAGCAGGAGTGGTGATTTAAATCGCACGCTTGTGTCCCCTACGAATCAAATCTTCATATTTGGACCCCCAGGGCAGATTTATTATCTTGGACTGCACCTTCCTCACCCATTCCCTTGCTTTAGTGAATGTTTATGCTCCCAACTCTGGCCAAATCCAGTTTCTCTCTCTACTGTGTTTGACAAACTAGATAAATTCTCCCAACCCTTTATGATTATATGCGGGGATTTTAATATGACTATGTCCCCTAGCAAGGATAGGCGTTTGCTATTTCCTTCCGCAATGGCCTCGACAGTTCACCACCTCTAGACCCCCTTTCGCAAACTCATTAGAACACGTAATCTCGACGACGTTTGGAGACTTAAACACCCCACGCATAAGCAGTATACCTTTTTATTCCCACCCTCATAAGCTTTACTTCAAACTAGACCACTTCTTTGTATCCTCCCCTTTACCGGCATCTACTGTTTTCTCCAAAATTGATCCTTTAACCTGGTCTGATCACTCCTTTGTACACCTAGACATTGCCCTATCCTCTGCTTCACCCAGAACATGCCATTGGCATCTCAACGAATCCCTGCTCCATATTCCGGAGACTAGAGACCACCTCCCCAACAGCCTGTCTGAATTTTTCCAACTCCATGAGAACACGGTTTCGGAGTCCTTCACCCTGTGGGAAGCTCATAAGGCCGTCTTTTGGGGTCAATGTATTTCCATAGGCTCCCGCTTAAAAAAAGATGCAGCTTTCCAACGCTCTTCTCTTCTAGCCAAACTCTGGAAGGCCGAGAGGCTTTTGGTGTCTTCCCCCACGGTGGTTAGACTCCGAACCATTATTTTTCTATGAAACCAGCTTCGATCCATAGATATGGTCCAAGCAGAAACTCTACAAGTACTCCAATAAACCCCACAGGATGTTGGTGAATAAACTGAAACCTCGCCCCTTCCACTTATCCCCAGATTTTCTTATGCAAGCTAATGGTACCCCCTCCTACTGTCCCCCGACCATGTCCAAAGTATTTGGAGAATTTTTCCATAAATTTTATATTACGGTTTAAATACAGATCCCAACTACCACTTCACACAGGAGAAATTTGATTCTTTTTTGGAATCCATACATATACCCAAACTTTTTTCAGCCCGTCTCTCTTCCTTAAATTCACAGGTCTCTCCTGAGGAACTAGCCAAAGTAGTCAAAAACCTTCCAACTCATAAGTCCCCTGGCCCAGATGGTCTTCCTTACTCTATTATTATAAAACATTCCTCCCGATTTTAGGCACACATTTGATATCCCTCTTTACCTCATTGGTAAAGAACTATGCCCCATCCCCACTTTCTTCACGCTCATATCTCTGTGATCCCAAGACCCGACAAAGATACCTCCCTCCCTGACAACTACAGACCCATAGCTTTACTCAATTCCGACTACAAGATCTTTACTAAAATATTGGCCAACAGACTTTCCCTCATAATCCCTGAACTCATACACAAGGATCAAGTAGGTTTTGTCCTCGCTAGACATGCCGGTGACAACACGAGACGCACCATCGATCTCAATGATCTGCTAAATAGAACGACACGTCCAGCTCTAATTCTAAGCCTAAATGCGCAAAAAGCCTTCAACTGACTAAGCTGGCCTTTTATGTTTGCCACCCTATCCAAATATGGCTTTACAGGCTCCTTTATGGCAGCATTACATGCCCTATACTCCCGTCCCACTTCCCAAGTTAAGCTTTCCTTTTTTCTGTTGCCATCGTTCCCTTTGAGCAATGGCACCAGACAAAGATGCCCGCTATCCCCCTTGCTCTTTATACTATGTTTGAAACCCTTGACCGCAGCTATCCGTACTCATCCTGACATCAGTGGGGTCTCACTGCGACAGAGGGAGTACAAAGTCTCTTTGTTTGCAGATGACATCCTACTGACACTGACCAACCCCCATACCTCCCTCCCGAATCTCCACGACTTGTTAAAAATATTTGGCTCAATTTCTGGGTACAAAACCAATACAAGCAAAACGGACCAATTTGCATCCTCCCTCTACCCTAGCCATGCTACAACAGAACTACCCCTACCATTGGTTCCCCCATGCTCTCAAATATTTGGGGATACCTTTAATTTTCCATGTATCACACTCTCTATCAGGCCAATTTACCCCCGTTCTTCCGTGACATTGACCGCCTTCTGCGCCTATGGGAAACTCTTCCCCTCTTTCTCTTAGGTCGGATCAATGTCCTTTAAAATGACAATCTTACCTAGACTCCTCTACTTGTTTGAAACCTTGCCAATCCCCATCCCAATGTCACAGCTTAAGGCCACACAAAGGCTATTCCTTAATTTTATCTTGCACAATAAAGCTCACCGTATAGCCAGGTCAGTGATGCTAGCTCCTCGCTCCAGAGATGGTCTGGGGGCCCCAGACCTTATCAAGTACTACTTTGCTACTCACCTTAAACCGGTTATTGGTCTACTAGAATAGCATCTAGCATGTGATCAGAGATAGAAATGAGTATAACAAGTCAAGTCCACCCCTGCTCCATGATCTGGTCGACCCTAGATACCTCCAGTGCCCAACTCCGGAGCCTTTGTTTACACCCGATGCTATTTACACTTTCGATATGGAAAAAATGTTTTTGCCAGTTCTCTCTCTCTTCTCCATGCCCACCCTTACTAAACATGCTTTTCAATCCTGACATCCCAGATAGTCTATCCTACACTCAAATGTACCCCTGGACACAAGCTTAAATTTTTCAGCTTTGTAATATAGTACACCCACTCACTCATAACCTTTTACCTTTCACAGTAATACAACGAAAACACCAGATCCCTAAACATCTCTTTTACTTATATCTCCAATTTAAGCATTATTTCTACTCTAAGTCACAGGCCCTGACCTTAGATAAACCCACCCCATTTGAACTCTTATGTGCCCAGGGTCCACACCAGACCCACCTTATTTTTGATATCTATAAGTTTCTCCACAATGCCCTCCCATTAACTAATACACATCACCTATACATGCAAAAGTGGTCTCAGATTCTTCAACGACCTATTTCTGTACCTCAATGGCATAAAATTTGGGAGGCTGTTTCCAAGTCATCAAGGTGCATGGAGCAGAGAGAGACAGCTTATAAGATATTGTTTCTATGGTACAGAACCCCTGAGATTTTACATAGATATGATCCTAAGGTTCCTCAGGGGTGCTGGAGATGCATGGGTAATATTGGCTCGCACTTCCACATATTTTGGGATTGCCCCATTATCCAACCATTCTGGTCCTCCATCCAAGTCCACTTACAAGGCCAATTTAAAATGAATCTGCATTTAGATCCGATTCACTATCTCTTGGGCCTGCCGTTCCCGGGCATCTCTAAACACACCCAAAAATTGGCTGCCAAAAGGGATATACCCTTGAGATGGCTTTCTCCTTCACCGCCCACACTTCCACAAGTTTTACAGATCTTGGAACAGATCCGTAGAATGGAACACCTTACAGCGGTAATCCACGACTCGCTTCCTCAGTTCTCACAAATTTGGGATTTATGGGATCACTCTGAGCTTAACCCAGGCGCCATACCATTACTTCCCCCATGATCAACACCCTTCCATGCTACTATGTCAGTCTCATCTTTTCAGAATACCTGCTGTTTTAATCATCTTTCCATGGTGTCTTTGGTTGTAACATGATGAAATGTGGAAAATTTCAAGAAGTATGAATACTTTTTCAAGGCACTGTACATAGTTACAGTTAGTCTGGCTGAAAAAATTACACAAGTCCATCTAGCTCAACCAATAAAAGGGGGAAAAAATTGTACAGTCCTATAAACACAATCCTCTACCCACAGTTGATCCAGAGGAATGTATTACCCTTACTTTCATGTCTCCCTTACAATAGAGTCAAAGCAATTTAATCTGTCCTTCACATATTTGCCAACATTTTAAAGCAATCAGAAGAGACACTTTACACTAGCAGGATAGCAAAGATGTGTTGGTGTGACCAGAACATGGATATGCTTTTAAGGGGGCTGGAAGCAACAGTGTCATTGTGCTGCTTAGGAGTCCTGACAATGAGAGCAGAGTATGCAGACTAAGTGTAGTGGATATTAGGCATTTATTAAAAGGAGACAATTAGCAACTCACATGAAATAAATTAAAACATGCTTATTATGGTTCTCCGTGGGATTCTCAGCTATGGAGGACACCAAAGAAGCTGTCAAAGTGAATATACTGTATCTGGTCCTGGTGACACCTGAAGTGGCTGAGAGAAACAGCAAGAGGGTGCCAGACTAAATGCAAGATGGTGGAGAGGTGAACAAAGTACACAACAATTGGCAACTCACTAGAGTGTAGGTAATTTCATGTTTAACAGATGGTAAAAGCGGTCATTGGTCTACCTGCAGCTGGGAGGGAGACATTCAGGATCCAGGGGTTGGACCACCACTGCAGAGGGGGAGCGTGGTATCTGAGGTAACCAGGCAGCCTCAGAGCAGGAAGCAGGAAACAGCTTGGATCGGTGGTGCACACATGAGGACCGGAAGTGACAAAACGAATTGAGTGGAGTTGCATAAGGTCAGTGGGCGGGACTACTTGTTTTTAGGCCATGCCTATTTTTTAAGCCAAAATGTCATCATTTTCTGGGTATTTTTATTGTCTTGGCATTTCAGGTTCTCCAAAAATGTGATAGGTTTCAGGAAAAAGAGGTGTGACCGCTAAACATGTAGCTCTGCACATAGACGTCTCATGACTCCACTTCCAATTTCAACACTTCTGGTCCTCATCTGTGCATCACCGATCCAAGCGTGCCATTTCCTGCTTCCTGCTCTGAGGCTGCCTGGTTACCCCAGCTATTACACTCTCTCTCTGCAGCAGCATTCACTGAATCCTGCATGTTTCCTTCCAAGCTACAGGTGCAACAATGACCAGAGGCGGTGCTAGGGGGGTGCGGGGGGTGCGGTCCGCACCCGGGTGACACCCGCTAGAGGGGTGACACCCTTCCGACGGTGAGAAAAAAAAATATTTATTTTTTTTTTTACTTTTTTTTTTTTTTACTTTTGACACTTTAATTCAGCAACTTCACCCCGCTGGGCTGGAACAACACTTCCAGCGCCGCCGCGCCTGGTGTGTGTGTGTCCTCCGGTTCCTTATTCTTCTTCCTCCTCCCTCCCTACCCTACAGAGCGTCAGCCTGTCACATCATCACACTGCACGCTGTGAGGGTCGCTGCCCAGCCCTCCTCCTCTCCAGTCAAGACTCCAGAACAGGTGGGGGGGTCTCCACTGCCGGCCCGACTCCCGAGCACAAGCACAAGATGAGGTAGGTGTGTGTGTGTGTGGGGAGTGGGGGGGCGGTTGCCATTGTAAGAGGCAGAGCTACTAGCTAGTGTGGGAGGAGGACTCAGTCTGTCTGGCGCCCTGACCTGTATTGTATGATAATGAAGGGGGGGGGTGCAAGGTGGCCTGCTGCGACACAGCTATAGATTATATATAGATATTATGTAATATAGCTGGTCCATCCGCCCCTCCCCCCACCAGTCCAGCTAACTCAACTACTGTGCCTATTATATGTAATATAATATATCTATATCCAGCATCACCCCCCCCCCCGCCCATTATCAGACAGACAACACTGACTATATAATTTATATTAGCTGACTGAGACACCCCCACCCTGAGCTGGTCTGATGATGATAATGGGGGGGGGGGGGGTGATGCTGGACACAGATATATTATATTACATATAATAGGCACAGTAGTTGAGTTAGCTGGACTGGTGGGGGGAGGGGCGGATGGACCAGCTATATTACATAATATCTATATATAATCTATAGCTTTGTCTAGCAGCAGCAGACCACCTTGCACCCCATGATGGAGTCCTAACCTGGCACCATACCACCCCAGCCTGCCTTATGCCACCGCAACCTGCCTTATGACACCGAAACCTGCCCTATGCCACTGCAACCTGCCCTATGCCACCCCAGCCTACCCTATACCACCCCAGCCTGCCCTATGCCACCCCAGCCTGCCCTATACCACCGCACCCTGCCCTATGCCACCCCAACCTTCCCTATACCACCGCAACCTGCCCTATGCCACTGCAACCTGCTGTATGCCACGCAAACTGCTCTATACCACCCCACCCTGCCCTATGCCACCGCACCCAGCCCTATGCCACCCCAGCCTTCTCTATACCACCGCACCCTGCCCTATGCCACCCCAGCTTTCCCTATACCACCCCCAACCTGCCCTATGCCACCACAACCTGCTCTATGCCATCACACCCTGCCCTATATAACCCCAACCTGCCCAATGCCACCCAGCCTGCCATATACCACCCCAACCTGCTCTATACCACCCCAACCTGCTCTATACCACCCCAACCTGCCCTATGCCACTGCAACCTGCTCTATGCCATCACACCCTGCCCTATATAACCCCAACCTGCCCAATGCCACCCAGCCTGCCATATACCACCCCAACCTGCTCTATACCACCCCAGCCTTCCCTATACAACCCCAACCTACCCTATGCCACCCCAGACTGCACTATACCACTGCAACCTGCCCTATATTACCCCAACCTGCCCTATATCGCTCCAGCCAGCCCAATACCACCCTATATTTTAATTTACAGGGGTCATTTGGGGGTGCGCCTCGTGACTGTGCGCTGCCTGGAGGGCGCTGGGCAGGATAGACAGGAGGGGGGGTGACACCATGTTTTGCCGCACCAGGTGACACCAACCCTAGTGACGCCACTGACAATGACTGCTTCTATCACCTGTTATACGTGAGATTACACACTCAAGTGAGTTGCTAATTGTTGTGTGCTTTGTCCACCTCTCCACCATACTGCACCTAATCTAGTGACCTTTTGTTGTTTCTCTCAGCCACTACAGTTGTCACCAGGACTACATCAAGTACATCCTATTGGAAAGCTTGCTTGGTGCCCCCCCCCAGTTGATAATCCTATTGTGAAAAGATGCTAATTGTCTCCCATTAATAAATGTCTAATATCCACTACACTTAGTCTGTGCACTCTGCTCTACTTTTTTATTTGCCATTATATAGATCTCTTCAGTCTCTCAGAGGTGCTGTGTAAAGTTTGTTGGATTGGATTCATCAGTGGATTCCTTAGCCAAAGGATTTGTTCTGAGGATTCATCTCACCATAACTACTCCACCCCCAGACAACATATTTTGCTCCAGCCTAGTTTGGCAATTATTTATTCTTGGGCGTCCTGCAAGGCAAAGGGTCCTAAATCCTGTGGGACTTCCTATTGGATGTTAAAGCGGAGGTTCCGCGGTCCATACATTATTTTATTTTTATTTTTATTTTTTTTCTATGCTACAATGTATGCATTTGAATTACTCACTTCTCCCGTGCTGTTAAACACCCCCCGTCCGTTTTGCGAATAAATAACCCTTTATAAAACGTTTCTTGTATTTCCCATTTTGCTTGTGGGCATCTTGAAGCCCACAAGCATATTCTTCCGGGTAGCGATGAATGCTTGTCTCCCGGCATTAATCTCTGTATCTCGCGAATGCGCAGTGTTGACGGCGAGCTGCGCTGTCAACACTTCCTGGTTGCCATCACAACGGGCAAAATACACCTGCGTGCACTTATTTAAAATGGCGGAATTAGATCCGCCCTTGTCAGGTGACCGGGTAGACGAGTCACGTGACGATTAAATTATTGTGATGTTTGCAAGGAAGGCCTTACTATATTACTCCTGGGAAGCAGGACAGTTTGCTCCCAGTAGACATTGCAGGACAATAGCACAGCAAATGACACTCCTACTCCCGCGGGAGGAAATCCCGGAAGTAGGAATGAAGAAAGAAGAATAAAAAAAACTGCACAGAAAAAAAAAAAAGTTAGTCTTTTGTTTATATTCATGCGAAGAGGGACTGTTGACAGCAAACTTTAAAATGTGGGTGAACCTCCGCATTAAGAGCATGGAACAGTGTTTAGACCCACACGGATGTCCTGCACAATTCGAGAAACTTAGCAAATATTCCTTTGTAAAAGTTTAATAAACAAATGCCGCTTGATGCAGTACAAACAAAATGACCATACAATAAACATTGTCAATAATGTCTATCTCAAAGTATATCATACAGGGATATTACAGAGTGACATGCACTGAAATACAAGACAGTGACTGAAGAGGAAATCTTAACTCAGATTCTATGTTTGAGTAGGTGGGTAACGAGGGTGTCAGGATTGGAGAGGGTAATGAGTAATTCCAGAAAAGGGGAGAAGGTTATGAGAAGTCCTTGATACAGGAATATGAGGAAGTACATAGAGTGGATAAAAAGATTCATATGCAGAGTGAAGGATTTGTCCACCGTGGCAGTTGGGAATTATAAGGAATAATATAATAATTTAATATTGTTGAAAACTTTGTAGGTTAGAGTTAGAAGCTTGACTAATTAGTAGCTGGTGGACTGATTAACAAAGAGGAACTGCATAGGATGAGTGAGAAGTGTGGTGGATGAGTCAAGCACGTCATACAGGTTTTAACAGTGGACTAGTGTTTCCTTTAGTGAGGAAAAGGTATTTTCAGGTGCAGTGTGTCAATTCAGTGAGATCCCTCAATGAGATCTGAAACCTATGGGCACCAATATGCAAATTGCAACATGCTCACAGGGTCAAGAGTCTATGCTAATCTTTTTTCACCTCTTGCATTTTACTATTTACCAGTGAGGTCAGCCATCCTCATGAAATTCAATAGGGCAAGAGGGTGGCTGCTTTGGCTTTCAAACAGTGCTTTAGGGGCTTGAAACTAACTACAGGTATGCTGTACACTAGCATTCTAAACTCCATGTAGCTTCATGCATGTTCATTTGCTACATTCACTCTATTTGTTCCTGTGCTATAAATTGCAATCTTCTTTACAAAAATATATACAGTATATATTTAAACGTATGCTCTAATATTGTTTCTGTAGATTGTGCTGGACATATAGGCAAAGTTCTGAAGCTACTAAGATCAGTGTAATATTGTTGTATTATTCTGCATTATTATTCCACATATTATTAGAGCTTACTTAGTTGGTAAGCCTACATGCATTTTTCTCTATGATGTGACTGCTTTGGGATTCATCACAAAAAAGTGTTAGTTGAAAATGGTGTGGTTTGATGTCTGTTATACCATCACAGACAGAGCATTAGTTATTCTTATTGATCAAAGAAAACCTTACCTATCATACTGGTACTGCCCCAAGGAATGATCATATGGAGAGTATACAGAGGGCTGAGATATCCCTGAATGCAAAGCGCTGCTAGAATCCTTCATTTCATACTGCGAGGTCTTCCATTTGTAGAAAAAAAAATGCAATTAAATTAACATACAATGGAACATTTCATAAGAAAATAATGTGCAGAATTGCACTTAAAAATTTGAAATTTTTTTTTTTTTAGCTCTGTCACTAAGTGGTTAAACTCTATAGATATGCAATACAATGACTAATTAAAATGTCAGTATAAATAAAGGATTCGTAGTTCCGATACTTAAATGCAACATGTATTTCAGTTCTGTACAGGTTTGGACTGCTTATGAAAACACTGAAAATGAGCAGGAAGAACTGAAAAGATTCATTTGTCAGCAAATTTAATGCTACTCACCAAGGTTGAATAAAAGGCTGTGGGATCAGAGCTGCAAGGGAGGTAACTGGCATAGCCCAGGCTTGCTGTTTGCGGAGAGTTATACATTCCAAAAGCTGCATTTAGATCAGTTCTTGTGCTAACCAGCAGCCTTTTCTCATAGGAAGGACAGCAGATGGCAGAGGTCTGGACAGAAGCAGCAGAGATCACGGGCAAAGATCCGGATGCAGAAGTATCGTAACAAATTGTGCTGGGATTTACAGAAACCAAGAACTGTGGACAGAAATGCAACATACAAAATCCACTAAAGCTTATGCAATAATTCTTTGTAAAATAAAAAAAAAAACCTGCACAAAATATAATGAATTATGCATTGTCATATTTATATAATTTTGTACTTAAATGATGTGTATACTTTACTCCATGTTTTTCTGCTGCATATACAGAATAAATAAAGGAGTTTTTTTTTCATGTTGTAATTAGAGTACCCTTATTAAAACATAACACAGTAAAAGATTACATTTATGCTATTTTATAATTCACTTATATTTAATACTAAGTTATCAAGCACTTATATATATTTTATATTAATTTATTCTCTTTTATTTTCAAATACTTGTAGATGCATAGTATCTTAGAGGGAAAATAGACGCAAAACAAAGCTAATTTTAACTTTTTGTATACATAAAATACCTATACAACGAGATATGTTTACAAATTGTTGTATAATACAATTACTAATTAGTCATAACAAAACATATTTATAGCAGAATAACAATAACCAGTACTGATTATGTATAGCAGAATAACAATAACCAGTACTGATTATGTATGTATGTGTATGTGTGTGTATGTGTATATATATATATATATATATATAATATATATATATATTACACATACACATGTGCAAACACAACAAAAGTACAAATAAAATGCCTGTTCTTGAAGTAATCCTCCTCATGTCTGCGCTATTGGACTGATGAATGAAAGCACGAGTACTGCCACTTACCTGCGAGTTGCTGTTGTATGGATAGTTAAACTGTGAAAATGACATCTTCTCTTTGTTAGTTTTTTACCATAGACAATAGTTCACAGATCATCTGTAACAGACGCTTAATCTGATGCACATCCCAGGTCTTTTTACATAATTATATATGTTTGCATGTAAAAGTGATTGCATGTATTCAGATTTTAGGTCAATGTTCCAAACTGTTTAAGCTCTCTCTAAAGAATTGTAAATTAAAGATACATAGTTCAGCTGACAAGGTTAAAAAAAGATATCTTGCAAGGTAGGAAGACAGCCTGTTGTGGTATTTGCTTGCCTATAGTGTTTTTTTAACATTCATCCATGGAAAAGAAGAAAAATACGTCACGGTAATCCCAAAGCACAGTACAAGATAGGATCCCAGCCATGCATTTGATTTTTCTAGATAGGCTGCATATTTGTTCCACATATTTTTAACCCTGTCAGCGCAGAGATATTGTGTCAAATCCTTCTGCTGATTTCCTAACAATTCATTTGTTTTACTAAATGATTTCACACAGTAGTAAGTTTTCATGAATATAAACCGGTGCTGTCAGTCAAGAATTTAAAACAAAAAAATAATAAATGTTAACACTGTCAAATGGTAAATATCTGTTTGTGATTATAGACAAACAATGCATGTAACAGCTAAATTGCTTGTCTGTATAGAATAAATAAAACATTACTAATTTTAAGATATAATTATAGGGTTATATGCTTAAAATCACATTTTGTAATAAATAAGTGTACAACACTTCTGAAACTACTCGTGTTTCTTTATTGTGGAAATGTGGAACTTCTGAAAGATGCATTTTGTGACAACCTTTTGAGTCAGTATTAGTTTTTATATTATTCACACCAAACATTTGTGCTTTACATACATTTGTTTCCTGGTAAAGATATTCAGATATACAACCTGTAAATGCAACACACCAATAATTGCTGAATAACTACAAGTAAGAAAAACATAGTCATGTCTAATATATTCCCCATTTTAAATTGTGGTGTACTCCTTTTTTTGTAACTCACAAATAACTCATAAACGCTGTTTTCTTTGGATACACTATTTCTAGGTGTGTTTGATGTGTGCAGCCTGACATCTTAATACATTACTATATTGTTTACTCACATGGAATACCTGTTAAATAGTATGGATAATAATAATATTTACAGCTAAAATTGAAGCAAACAACATAATCCCTTATATTTGACATGATAAACTAATAAGAGATGGCATTTTTATTTACATAGCTAAGCACAAAGATTCTGAAAATTAAAAGCAATCCTTTAAAACTACATTGCATTTAGGGGCATTTAACTATGTGTCAATATATTTCTATTAATTTTGATCTGATATTTGTCAATAACAGTGAAATATAAAACACAAGCAGTTGTTAAATAAAATTATAAATGGGGGCACTTTATCGTTTTTCAGCAGAAGAAAAACAAAAAAAACTTGATGTTGCTGAAGCAGGACATATGGCACAGACTAGCCACCGGCTTAGAGACAAAAATGACTTACATGCTGTGCTAGGTGATTGAATCAGATAAGAAATTAAAATGTCTTTTAATACTTTACCTTTATAGACTGTCCCAGATTTACCAGTGGAATAATGTTCACACTAGACTGGGTTTACAGGGTTTAAATCCCCTGAACCTAATTTGTATATTTGAAATAACAGTGTAAGGTAAAATTACAGCTTTATATAATGAGATTATTAGGCTGAAAAGGGTAATGTGTACATTTGACTTATCTGAGTATGCATTTCCTATTTATGTATATTGGGTTTAATATTATTTTCCTCATATTATTGACTTCTGAATGCCATACTGGTGTCCTCAAGGATTTATGTATTTAAAACAATGTTCACTTTTCAGTTCCATAAAGAGCTGCAGGATTTTCAAAAATAAATATACATGAATTTTAGATTCAAATAATATGTAATCAATGGCAGGGGCCACTGTGTACATTTCTGAATTAGGCCCTGATAGCTGGGCACCTTAGTTTCCCACACTGGGTGCTGGACCTACCGCACTCCCTTTTTTACTACTCCACTGTGAACTTACAATAACGAAGTTTAGATGTGCTGATGGTTGGTGGTGCTAGGTCTACTGATGTGTCCTGTGTATGTGGTCATGTGCCCTACTGTCACATGAGTAATTTCATGGGTCATAGTCCTTTTCAAGTGATGGCATATCTGGAATAACCTCTGCATTGTGGTAATTTCATAGTAATAAAAGGTGGCATACAAGCTGCCTCAGGCTACCCCACACCATTACTACATATCATATTTTGTTCTTAGAGAAAGCATTCTTATCAAAGTACATTGGCTGCATAAAAAGAGCTTGCTGATTATGATACAAAATTATTTGCATTACTTCGATTTGCCTGTATATCAGCTGTTTTTCACAAGATGAAATGAACAAGGGCTACTGCAATCAAACTGTAGTACTCTAATACCTGTCTTTACCTAACTATCAACTTCTAAAGTAATAGGATGTAGAAAAGCAAGCCATTTTGAGCATATGTATAGCCAAAATGTTTTTCCCTACTTAGAGTAGTAAATGGTTAAAACCCCTTTCAGTCTCTCAGGAAACCTATATTCTGTTTGGATAGCATAGTCTATCTCTAGTGCTGTAACTAAGCCATAACTAAGCAGTAGGGATGAGCTTCGTGTTCGAGTCGAACATACGTTCGACTCGAACATCGGCTGTTCGATCGTTCGAAGATCGAACGATTTGGGCCGTTCGCGCCAAATTCGAGTGACGCGAACGGCCCACAATGCACTATGCCATCGCAGTGTCATCCAGGCGCTGTGATTGCCCAAGCATGCACTGTGACCCCGCATGCTTGGCCAATCACAGCGCCGGCAGCGAGGAGAGCAATGATTGGCCACAGGCAGGATGCCTGTGGCCAATTATTGCTGAGGGTGTTTAGTACACGCCCCACACTATAAAAGGCCGCCAGCACGGCGGCCTAGTGTAGTGTGTTCCGGAGCAGGGATAGAGCAGCATAGGCAGGGACAGTGACTTTTATTTCTTTCTTGCTTAACCTGGATTCCTTTAGTTTAGGGAAAGAGAAGGATAGGTAGGGAGAGTGTCAGTGTGTTTTGTGCTTGTGCTATATTGTGCTTAAAAAAAACATTTTTTCTAGGGACAGAAAACTGTAGGTAGGGAGAGTGTGTCAGTTTCTTTCACTGTCAAAGTCCTTGTTTCCAGGGACCTGGAAGGACAGTGAGTGAATTCTCCTTGTGCTAAATTGTGCTTAAAAAAAACATTTTTTCTAGGGACAGAAAACTGTAGGTAGGGAGAGTGTGTCAGTTTCTTTCACTGTCAAAGTCCTTGTTTCCAGGGACCTGGAAGGACAGTGAGTGAATTCTCCTTGTGCTAAATTGTGCTTAAAAAAAACATTTTTTCTAGGGACAGAAAACTGTAGGTAGGGAGAGTGTGTCAGTTTCTTTCACTGTCAAAGTCCTTGTTTCCAGGGACCTGGAAGGACAGTGAGTGAATTCTCCTTGTGCTAAATTGTGCTTAAAAAAAACATTTTTTCTAGGGACAGAAAACTGTAGGTAGGGAGAGTGTGTCAGTTTCTTTCACTGTCAAAGTCCTTGTTTCCAGGGACCTGGAAGGACAGTGAGTGAATTCTCCTTGTGCTAAATTGTGCTTAAAAAAAACATTTTTTCTAGGGACAGAAAACTGTAGGTAGGGAGAGTGTGTCAGTTTCTTTCACTGTCAAAGTCCTTGTTTCCAGGGACCTGGAAGGACAGTGAGTGAATTCTCCTTGTGCTAAATTGTGCTTAAAAAAAACATTTTTTCTAGGGACAGAAAACTGTAGGTAGGGAGAGTGTGTCAGTTTCTTTCACTGTCAAAGTCCTTGTTTCCAGGGACCTGGAAGGACAGTGAGTGAATTCTCCTTGTGCTAAATTGTGCTTAAAAAAAACATTTTTTCTAGGGACAGAAAACTGTAGGTAGGGAGAGTGTGTCAGTTTCTTTCACTGTCAAAGTCCTTGTTTCAAGGGACAGAGAAGGACACCTGAAGGTAGCCCTTATTGCTTTTTTCCCATCTCCCTGCAGGCCATCTATTAGAATGTCTGGAAGGCAAACAAGGAGAGGCAGACAGTCAGGAGGCAATAAAAGAGGGCAAGCAGGCTCTGTGTCTGGGGGCAACAGTGCTGGTCGTGGACGCGGTGCATTGTCATCAGCACATGGCCATGGGACACGCTTGTCCTTCTTTTCGGCAGCTGGACATGTTGAGCCACATCATGCCGAAGACTTGGTAGAGTGGATGACCAAGCCCTCCTCCTCCTCCTCATCCTCTCTCACCCAGGCTCAGGGTACTGGAAAAGCAGCTGCCAAAGCGTCCTCTTCCCTGGTATCAATGTCAGACTCATCATCAGTCACTCCTTCCCTAGACCCACCATGTCCTCCTCCTGAGGAGTCCCCCGAACTGTTTCAGCACAGTGTTGGGTACATGCTCCAGGAGGATGCCCAGCGTTTCGAAGGGTCTGATGATGAAACCCAGCTAGAGGAAGGCAGTAGCGTGAGAGCAGACAGAGGGGATGCTCAAGAAGGACACCAATCTGGCAGTCATGTTCCAGCAGCTGCAGCATACTGCCAGATTGGCTCCAGTGATGAGGAGGGAGGTGATGATGAGGTCACTGACTCCACGTGGGTGCCTAATAGGAGAGAGGAGGAGGAGGAGGATGAGGAGGAGGCACATCTCCAACGAGGCAGGATGCCCTTTGGTGGCCAGCGTAAGGGCAGTACACCGACGGAATCACACCGCAGAGCTCCGCCTGTGCAGGGCGCTGCCTCTGCCCGTCATTCAAAAAGTTCTTTGGTGTGGGCCTTTTTTGAGGCTAGTGCATCAGATCGCACAGCTGCTGTTTGCAACATATGTCTCAAGCGTATATCGCGTGGCCAAAACATCAGCCGCTTGGGTACCACATGCCTGACCAGACATATGTTGACCTGCCATGCAGCTCGTTGGCAAGCCTACCTGAAAGACCCACACCAAAGAACAAAGCGGACCTCTCCTTGCACCGCATCAGCTGGGATCTCCAACCCCACTATAACTTCAGTCCTCTCTGAAACATGCACTGAGAGGAATGAAGGTGTAGAATTAGGTGTGTCACAGCCAAGTACTTGCGGCCACTCTGCTAGCAGTACACCGACGTCCGATTCTAGCAGGCAAATTTCCCTGCCCCAGCTGCTGGACCGTCGAAAGAAGTTCACTCCCAGCCATCCACATGCCCAGCGGTTGAATGCTAGCTTGGCTAAATTGCTAGCGCTTCAACTGCTGCCTTTTCAGTTGGTAGACTCGGCCCCCTTCCGTGAGTTTGTGCAATGTGCGGTTCCTCAGTGGCAGGTTCCCAAACGCCACTTTTTCTCACGGAAGGCTATTCCGGCTCTCTACCGGCATGTGGAAGGCAATGTCTTGGCCTCGCTGGACAGGGCGGTCAGCGGTAAGGTGCATATTACCGCTGACTCATGGTCCAGCAGGCATGGACAGGGACGTTACCTTTCTTTCACGGCCCATTGGGTCACTCTTTTGGCAGCTGGGAAGGATGCAGGACAAGGTGCAGTAGTGTTGGAGGTTGTCCCACCGCCACGCCTCCAAAATGCTACTACTGGTTGTGACACACCTCTCTCCTCCACCCCCTCCTCTTCTTCTTCCTCCATGGCCTCTTCCTGTGGTTTGTCCTATGAACCAGCGGTGCTCCGTAGCCGTTCACGGGGCTACGCAAGTACGCAGGCAAAAAGATGCCATGCCGTGCTTGCGCTGGTGTGTTTGGGGGACAGAAGCCACACTGGGGCAGAGGTCCTGTCTGCTCTGCAGGGCCAGGCCGAGAGGTGGTTGACGCCACGCCAGCTTAAGCCAGGAATGGTGGTTTGCGACAATGGCACCAACCTCCTCTCCGCCCTCTGACAGGGACAACTGACCCATGTGCCCTGTGTGGCTCACGTCCTTAACCTGGTGGTGCAGCGGTTCTTGGGCAGGTACCCGGGCTTACAGGATGTCCTGAGGCAGGCCAGGAAAGTCTGTGTGCATTTCCGCAGATCTTATAATGCCAGTGCTCGCCTGGCTGAGCTGCAAAAGGAGTTGAACCTGCCCAAGAACCGCCTTATATGTGACATGCCCACCAGGTGGAACTCAACGTTGGCCATGCTGCAGCGGCTGCACACGCAGCAGAGGGCCATCAATGAGTACCTGTGAGACTACGGCACCAGGACAGGGTCAGGGGAGCTTGGTTTTTTTTCTCCACGCCAGTGGGGCATGATCAGGGATGCATGCACTGTCCTGGCACCATTTGAGGAGGCCACGAGGATGGTGAGCAGTGACAGTGCATGCATCAGTGACACTGTACCTCTTGTCCACCTGTTGGAGCACACGCTGCGTGGAATAATGGACAGGGCACTTGAGGCAGAACAGAGGCAGGAAGAGGAGGACTTCCTTGCCTCTCAAGGCCCCCTTTACCCAGACAGTGTTCCTTCTGTCCCACCCATCGCACAGGAAGAGGAGGAGGAGGAGGAGGAGGAGGAGGAGGATTGTGTCAGCATGGAGGTGGAGGCTGGCACTCAGCATCATCAGCAGCAGTCTTTTAGGGATGATTTACAGTCCCAAGAAACCAGTGGACTTGTACGTGGCTGGGAGGAGGTGGCTGCGGATCATGTCGTCCTTAGTGACCCAGAGGACTCCGGAGCGAATGCCTCAGCAAACCTACGCTGCATGGCCTCCCTGATCCTGCAAAGTCTGCGGAAGGATCCTCGTATTCTTCGGATCAAGGAGAGGGACCATTACTGGCTGGCCACTCTCCTTGATCCACGGTACAAGGGTAAGGTTGCGGACCTTATGTTACCGTCGCAGAGGGAGCAGAGGATGAGACAACTCCGGGAGGCCTTGCAGAAAGGTCTGTGCAACGCGTTCCCAGAGACTGGGAGGTTACAAACTCCTGGTCCTGGACAACGAGTTGCTGAGGCTTCGGCCAGTCAAAGAAGGAGCGGTGGGGAAGGTGGCCGTCTGACCGATGCGTTCAGACAATTCTTTAGTCCGCAGTCCCAAAGTATGATCGGTTCCAGCAACCATCGCCAGCGTCTGATAAACATGGTGCAGGAATATCTAGGGGCAAGGTCAGACTTGGACACCTTCCCCACCGAAAATCCTCTGGCTTACTGGGTCTTGAGGATGGATCACTGGCCAGAGCTTGCACAGTATGCAATTGAGCTACTGGCCTGTCCTGCATCCAGCGTTCTTTCGGAACGCACATTCAGTGCTGCTGGAGGATTTGTCACGGATCACAGGGTGCGCCTGTCCACCGACTCGGTTGATCGACTGACTTTCATCAAGATGAACCAGTCTTGGATCACCACCAGCTACCACACACCTGATGCTGATATAACAGACTAATTGATTTTAACATGTCACATCCCTTCAAGACTGATGCTGATGCTGAGTGCCTGTGCTGTTATGTTGACTGGCTATCCTCCTCCTCCGAGTCCTCAATGATACGATTGATGATGATAGCTTGGAAGATCATTTTTGTTTATGGGTGCCGCCACCAGTGGCTAAGGCCCAATTTTTCAGCCCCTGTTTTACAGGGGCGTGTAATTACAATTTTTTTAGCAATAATTTGCCATAGGGCTCATTGCTGTGCTCCAAGTACAGTATCTGTGAGGGGTTGGAGTGTTGTGGCACCAGTGCCTAAGGCCCAATTTTTCAGCCCCTGTTTAACAGGGGCGTGTCATTACAATTTTTGAAGCAATACTTTGCAACAGGGCTCATTGCTGTGCTCCAAGTACAGTATCTGTGAGGGGTTGTAGTGTTGTGCCACCAGTGCCTAAGGCCCAATTTTTCAGCCCCTGTTCAACAGGGGCATGCAATTACAATTCTTGATCTAATAATTCACAGCAGGGTCCATTGCTGCACCCACCAAGAGTAACTCTGAGGGCTTACAGTCTTGTGGCAACGCCACCACCACCACCACCACGAAAGGCCCAATTTTTCAGCCCCTGTTCAAAAGGGGCATGTAATTACAATTCTTGATGTAATAATTCACAGCAGGGCCCATTGCTGCACCCACCAAGAGTAACTGTCAGGGCTTACAGTGTTGTGGCACCAGCACCACCATCAAAGCCCCAATTTTTACTACCACTGTTCAACAATTATATGTAATTAAAATTCCTGATATAATAGTTGACAGCAGGGCGTTCCAGCACCAACCAAGAGTAACTGAGTGCTTACAGTGTTGTGCCAACACCAACAACTAAGGGGCCTATTTCTGCAGAGTATATACGGCAGGTCCCTACTTTCAAACATCCAACTTACAAACGACTCCTACTTGCAAACGAAAGAAGACAACAGGAAGTGAGAGGAAATCTACCCCTAGAAAGGAAAATTCTCTCCTGTAAGAATAAATATGGGAGAAAGGGGTCTCATCTGTACTGATGCTTTATCAGCAATCCTTGTTTCAAGAAAAACACCACATTTCAAAAACAGTTGTCATTGGGACGGAAAGTGAGGTGAAATGTTCTGAACAGGGGCACAGACAGCAAAACAAATGTTACAGGGGTGATAACCCTTACCTATGTTTCCCAAAAAGTTTAAAAATAGATTTTTGGGCTGGAGCTACACTTCAACAATGTACCTGTTCAAAATTACAAACAGATTCTACATAAGAACAAACCTACAGTCCCTGTCTTGTATGCACCGCCTGTATACGGCTGTTCAGAGTATATAGGGCCTTTTTTATTTTATGTGCGGGGTTCCCCTTAATATCCATACAAGACCCAAAGGGGCTGGTAATGGGCTGGGGTAGGGGGGGGGGGGGTCATGGGGTAGCTATGCCATTTTTCTTAAAGAATTTCATCCATATTACCGGGACCAGACATTACATTAAAGCCGCAAGCAGTTTTAAATGGCTTTTTTTTCCTTTAGAAGTGTCATTTTGTGCAGGGACAGTTCTAAACACGGGAAACACGTGGCACTTCACAGGCATACTTTAGACACCCCCCAGGTACGATATTTAAAGGAATATTTGACTTTTTTTTTTCACTTTATGCATCATTAAAATGACTGCTCCCGAAAAACGACCGTTTTTAAAACTTCTTTTTGCATTGATACATGTCCCCTGGTGCAGAACCCGGGTTCCCAAACCCTATTTATGACAATAACATGCATAATAGTTGTTATAATTAGCACTTTAGAATTCGAACGTTCGCATCCATTGTATTTAATAGGGTTCTAATGTTCGTTCGAACTTTCGGTCCGTTCGCGGGTTCTGGTGCGAACCGAACCCGGGGGTGTTCGGCTCATCACTACTAAGCAGCTGGATGACCACGGTATTATACTACTGAGGGACTGTTGACTGTATATTATGTTGTATGTACATAAGTTTGACCCTCGAACAATTCGATAAGTCATATGCTCATTGCTTTGACTTTAGTTACACAGACTGTCAACGAATAGGCCCTGTACAGCTATTTTTTTCCCTTACCTGTAATATGCGTAACAACACAATGGTATTTCTTTATATATTATCTGTTATGCTATCTGTTGATCTTTTCAATGAACATGGAAAAACCCCTTTCAGGTTAGTTTTTGCCATCTTCAGGTTGCAAATGAGACCTGAATCCAGCATGTTCACAATTTATTTGAAAAAGCTTACAAATTGGCCATATTTGAACAATTCTACTTTCTGCGCATCTGGTTGATGAAGTCTGTAATTTAGCAAAATATAATAATATATTAAAGAGATATATGTACAAAAAACATTGTATTACATTAGACATTGCCAAAGGTAGATATATTATTTTATGGCCATCATTTTTGTTTAACTCTGAATTCATAAGCTGCAACTGTTTTTAGTGCTTAGCCTATTTACAATTGTGGGTATCCTAATTTTTTGGAAATAGACACAAATTTTAGTTTAGAAATAATTGTTGTTTATTAGATGGACACAAGCCTTATCTTTTCGATTTAACCTATTTGGCCATGCTGTACATTAAAGTGATATTAAAGGCAGATTTTTTTTTTTTTTTATAACAAATATGTCATACTTACCTGCACTGTGCAGTGGTTTTGCACAAAGCAGCCCTGATTCTCCCCTTTCTGGGGTCCCCTGCCAGTGCTCCTGGCCCCTCCCTCCTGTCTAGTGCTCCCCATAATAATCAGCTTGCAATGGGGTACCCGAGCAGGCTCGCTCCCGAAGCACTGCTCTGTGTCCACACACAAATAGAGCATGGCTCAGCCCCACCCCCACTCTCCCCTCACTGACTCACTGGCTGTGATTGACAGTATCAGAAGCCAATGGCTCCAGCTGCTGTTTTAGCCAATGAGGAGGAAAAGACCAGAGAAAGCCACTGCTCTCGTTCAAATCGCTGGCCTCAGGTAAGTATTAGGGGGACTGGTGGGGCTACCGCACATAGAAGGGTTTTTTACCTTCATAAATAGAATGCATGAAGGTAAAAAACTTGAGCCTTTACAACCACTTTAAGATCATCGTGGTGGATTCGTTTTTTCAGTGATTCAGGCCAGTCAGGAACTCTGTTTAAGGGCATGGTAGCCCATTTTTATTTAAAAGCACAAAAGTTCACAAATACATCCGTAGCATTCACAGGGGGGTTCCACCATTCCTGTATCTTGCATACTCAACAGTTTAGCCTCCTAGCTTTACCTTCTTGGTATCCGGCTGTTTCAGGCCTTTAGCCTAGGCCTTAGGTCTGCTCCTCAGACCCAAACAGTTTCCAAGAGTTAAAGTATCTCCTCGCTTACCCCTGGTCAGCACCTTTGTTGCTGAATCACCAACGATGTCTGCCTCCTGCAGACATGCCTATTCTGGCTGCACCCATGCAGCATAGATAGCCTCTGACTCCACTCAGAGGGATGGGAGAGTCCACCTGACTCTCCAAGCACAGACTTCTTGTCTGTTGGGTGGGGCCCTGATCCATAGTCAGGGCAGGACTAAAAAGCCAAAGACACAGCTGTTCAATCAGCATGTCTTTCTCTACAAACTCTGGTGTAAACCAACACTCTTCAGGCCTGGTTCACACTGGGGCGACAAACGCTCCGACATTGGGAGCTCATGTCGCATGACGTGTGAAAATCATTGTTTCCCTATAGGAGCCGTCTTAACTGGTCCGACACATGTCGGTCCGACTTTGAGAATGCTCCCTGTACTACTTTGGTCCGACTTTGATCCGACTTCAGCCCATTGACTATCATTGAAGTCGGATCAAAGTCGGACCGCAGTCTTGCATGATCAGACTTTGGCATGCGACTTGTGCTGTGCTGCTCTTGAGGGGGAACTCCAGGCCAAATTTTAAATAAAAAAACGGCATGGGTTCCCCCTCCAAGGGCATACCAGGCCCTTGGGTCTGGTCTGGATTTGAAGGGGAACCCCTACGCCGTGGGGATCCCCCCCAAAATCCAAACCAGACCCTTATCCGAGCACACAACCTGGCAGGCCGCAGGGGAAGAGGGGGGATGAGAGGGCGGCCCCCCTCCCTCCTGAACCGTACCAGGCCGCATGCCCTCAACATGGGGGGTTTGGTGCTCTGGGGCAGGGGGGCGACCTGCGGCCCCCCCACCCCAGAGCACCCCGCCCCCATGTTGATGAGGACAGGGCCTCTTCCCGACAACCCTGGCCGTTGGTTGTCGGGGTCTGCGGGTGGGGGGCTTATCGGAATCCGGGAGCCCCCTTCAATAAAGGGGCCCCCGGATCCCGGCCCCCCCACCCTATGTGAATGAGTATGGGGTACATTGTACCCCTACCCATTCACCTGGTGGAAACAAATTGCAATAAAAAAACCACACAGCTTTTTAAAGTATTTTATTACACAGCTCCGGGGGTCTTCTTCCGACTTCGGGTGTCTCCGGTGTCGTCGCCGCACTCTCCGGTTCTTTCTTCTGCCAGGCCTCCGCTAACTTCTTTAGCTCTTTTGCTAGCGGAGGCTCCGGTCTTCTCCGTCGCCTTCTTCTTCTTTTCCCGCTATCGGGTTCTTCTCCCGGTTCTTTCTTCTGCCGACCCCTCCACTAACTTCTTTAGCTCTTTTGCTAGTGGAGGGGCCGGTCTTCCCGTCGTCGTCTTCTTCTCTCTTCTCCTCCTCGATGTTGATGCGTCGCTTCCTCCCGCTGTAATACTGGCTGTCCGCTCCGCATTAATATAGGCTTCTCATGACGTCACAGTCACATGTTCTGGGGCACATGGCCCCGGAGCATGTGACTGTGACGTCATGGGAACATGTGACTGTGACGTCATGAGAAGACTATATTAATGCGAAGCGGAGCGGACAGCCAGTATTACAGCGGGAGGAAGCGACGCGTCAACATCGAGAAGGAGAAGAGAGAAGAAGACGGCGACGGCAACAGGAATACTGGCCCCTCCACTAGCAAAAGAGCTAAAGAAGTTAGTGGAGGGGCCGGCAGAAGAAAGAAGCGGGAGAAGAACCGGAGAGCGGTAGAAGAAGAAGTCGACGGAGAAGACCGGAGCCTCCGCTAGCAAAAGAGCTAAAGAAGTTAGCGGTGGCCCGGCAGAAGAAAACCGGAGAGCGCGGCGACGACACCGGAGACCCCCGAAGTCGGAAGAAGACCCCCGGAGCTGTGTAATAAAATACTTTAAAAAGCTGTGTGGTTTTTTTATTGCAATTTTTTTCCACCAAGTGAATGGGTAGGGGTACGATGTACCCCATACTCATTCACATAGGTTGGGGGGCCGGGATCCGGGGGCCCCTTTATTGAAGGGGCTCCCGGATTCCGATAAGCCCCCCGCCCGCAGACCCCGACAACCAACGGCCAGGGTTGTCGGGAAGAGGCCCTGTCCTCATCAACATGGGGGCAGGGTGCTCTGGGGTGGGGGGGCCGCAGGTCGCCCCCCCTGCCCCAGAGCACCAAACCCCCCATGTTGAGGGCATGCGGCCTGGTACGGTTCAGGAGGGAGGGGGGGCCGCTCTCTCGTCCCCCCTCTTCCCCTGCGGCCTGCCAGGTTGTGTGCTCGGATAAGGGTCTGGTTTGGATTTTGGGGGGACCCCCACGCCGTTTTTTTGGCGTATGGGTTCCCCTTCAAATCCAGACTAGACCCAAGGGCCTGGTATGCCCTTGGGGGGGAACCCATGCCAGTTTTTTTATTTAAAATTTGGCCTGGAGTTCCCCCTCAAGATTCATACCAAACACAGTGCCTGATATTGGCGGGGATCCAAGTCGGATCCCCGTTCATTGAAAGTCGGACATATGTCGGCTTCATGTCGCAGGGCAAAGTCGGATCCAAAGTAGGACAGATGTCGTGTCGCACTAGTGTGAACCCAGCCTCAAGTTCGCACAGAGTCGCACCGTTACAACTGTAATCACCTAAAAAAAAAAAAAATATATATATATATATATATATATATATATATATATATATATATATCGACTGACGTTTATATCAACGCCTACACATATTTGGGCTGCCTTTACTTGAATAAATAGGAGAAAATAATTTAGTGAAACTATATGGAATGCTATTTGTACAAAAAACAGTACACATTAAATAAAATAATTTATTTTTTACAATTTCCCTGATTCTTATAAAAATAGATTCAGTATATTTTTAAGAAACAAGTTACCAAACAAAGGTGTCATATGTGAAAAATTAAAAAGTCTCGGCGAAAAGGTTTTGGTTACACCTGGAAAGTATATATTCATACATATCATAGATTCTTATTTGGTATTGGTAAGTTCCACTTTTTTTTTCCTGTTTATAAATGGAAGTTGTACAAAGTACAATCCAAAGCTAGCAGATCACTACAAAAATAAATGGAAGTTGTACAAAAAGGAAAAAAAAAGCTGGAGGAGAGCCCACTTATGTTAGCTGTCAAAGTCACATGGATTTTTCTTTTCAAGGGTGGAACATGTGACATGTCTGCGCTCCTGCAGCAGCTACTGATCCGAGCTCTTGATGTGGCAGTGTAGGGAGTTCCTTGTACAAGCTGCAACTTTTTGAGAAGAGCCTGGCAGTGCGGGGCTCCATCCACATGGCCACATCATTCATTCACAGAGTTCTGAAGTACCGACATCCATTGTGAATCTGCCTGCCCTTAACAATGTACAGCAGGCAGCTTACATTGACAATATGCAGGAGACCTGCATGGCATCAGAGATCTGCTAAGCGATGCTTTCCAGGCTCTAAAAAAATAAAATGCATATTTTTTACCTGCAAAAATCTTAATTTTTTTTTTTAACCACATCAGCCCCGGAAAAATTTACCCCCTTCCTGACCAGAACACTTTTTGCGATACGACACTGTGTCGATTTAACTGACAATTGCGCGGTACCCAAAAAAATATTACGTTCCTTTTTTTAACAGGTAATAGACATATGACATTAATCATAAAAACATCAGTGTGAGACAATATCAGTTTACATTGCAGAGGAACACAATTTACTATTGGGAATAAATCAATGGGGGTCATTTACGAAAGGCAAATCCATTTTGCACTACAAGTGCAAACTACAAGTGTAAAGTGCACTTGAAATTTAACTGGAAGTGCAATTGGAAGTGCAGTCACTGTAGATCCAAGGGGGACATGCAAGGAAAATAAAAAACAGCATTTTAGCTTGCACATGATTGGATGATAAAATCAGCAGAGCTTCCCCTTATTTCAGATCTACCCCTCAGATTTACAGCGACTGCACTTCCAAGTGCACTTTCAGTGCAATTTTAAGTGCACTTTGCACTTGTAGTTTGCACTTGTAGTGCAAAGTGGATTTGCCTTTCCTAAATAACCTTCAATGTTATAATAAATACAGGTAATTCGGCTTTTGGAAAATAATACAGGGGAAAAAAATTAAAGTTGGAATAAAAGCAGTATTTTTGGCTTTTTGCTATAATAAATATCCCCAAAAAATATATAAAAAAAACAACTTTTTTCCTCAGTTTAGGCTGATATGTATTTTTCCCACCTCTGCCATTCTGCCAAAGTATATCGGCGTGCAGCGGTCGGCAAGTGGTTAAAGATGAACATATCCTTCAAATCAGTATTAAACCCCAAAGCAAAAAAACTTTATATATTGCATTTGTCTTTTTTTTCACCTGGTGATCTGGTCACTAACATACCTCCTGTATTAGAGTGCCCCCACTCTGGATGAATGAACACAGGGGCAGCTTTGGACAACAGTATTGACAGTCTAGGGGGAGGGGAGTGTTAGATGTACTAGCAGATTTAGATACACTAACACTAACTTTAGAAGCAATTTCTTTTACTTTGGTATAACAGTTTTACATTTATAAAAGCTGATCACCTTGAGCACACTTGTCAGTGATAAAGGGTTTATCTCAACACTCTAACTCACAAGTGTCAAACACAAGGGCCATGTGCTTAATGTGAGCAGGTTGCCCTTCTGAAAGCTCACATTAGAGATCTGGAAGAGCAAAGTGCAACACTGGGCAGAACTGAAAAACCTTGAAAGGGGTCCCCTTCTCGCTGAGCAGGTGGCTAATAGGGTTAATGGGGAGGGGTAAGTCAGGATTATCAGGTATGAAGATGGGTTAATGCAGTTAGAGGGAGTGGTAGGGGCTCACAGAAAAGAAAGGCCAGCCCTGGGTTTGAGCACCCTAACAGATTTGCCAAGTTGGGTAAAGATGTGTGGGTGGCAAGCTCAGAGGTGGCAGCCCAAGATGTCACTGCTACCCCTAAAAGCCAGGAGAGCAGCCCATCTAGTATGGGTGGTAAGGATAGTGCAGGTAGGCCTAGACAGTTGTCAGTAATAGGGGATTCTATAATCAGAAGGACCGATAACATGATTTGTAACCAGGATCGCCTCAACCGAATGGTTTGCTGTCTCCCTGGTGGCAGGGTTCAGCATGTGGTGGACCAGGTTGATAAATTACTGGGAGGGGCTGGGCATGATCCAACTGTCTTGGTCCACGTTGGAACCAATGACAGAATATATGGAAGGTGTAGGCTCCTTAAGAACCAATTTAAAAAACTAGGTTGCAAATTGAAGGGAAGGACCTCCAAGGTGATATTCTCTGAAATATTGCCTGTGCCATGTGCAACACAGGAAAGACAGGAGGAGATTAGAGAACTGAATGCATGGCTAAAGACCTGGTGTAGAAAGGAGGGGTTTGGGTTTTTAGAGCACTGGGCTGACTTTTCATTGGAGTACGACCTATATGCTAAAGAGGATTTGCACCTAAATAGAAAGGGGTCTGCTGTGCTCAGGGAGAGGTTTATGGAAAGGCTGGAGGAGTATTTAAACTAGGATTGAGGGGGGAGGGTGAATTAGATTATAATGGTCAGACAGGGGTCAGCCCCCATTGGTGGGTGAAATGGGGAAGGATGGGGGGAGGGCCAGGCAGGTGATATGAAGGTTCCCATGTTACAAACAACAATTGGAAATGGTACTATTTGTACTAAAATAAAAAAAATATGCAAAATAAGTGTGCAAACTGTGACAATTAATTAAAGTGTTTGTTCACCATTGCCAGAAGTTTGCCATGCAAAATAGGTGAGTTGGAAGCTCTAGTGCACGAGGAGAACTACAATGTAATTGGTATTGCTGAATCTTGGCTGCATTCTTCACATGACTGGGCTATTAATATTTCTGGCTATGCTCTCTTTTGGAAAGATAAGGTAAAACGGAGAGGTGGTGGTGTCTTTCTTTATGTGAGAAGTGATCTCTATGCGAGTGTGAAAGAGGACCTAGTTGATGGAGAGTGTGATGAGTCTGAAGCATTATGGGTGGAAATGTACATGGGTGTGCGTACTACAAAGGTTATCATTGGAGTTTGTTATAGACCTTCCAGTGTTATTGAGGAGGTGAAGAATCAGCTCCTTGCACATATAGAAAGGGCTGCAAGGGCTTGAACAGTGATAATAGACGGGGATTTTAACTACCAGGAAATTGAGTGGACTAATGGCACTGCTGAAACCTTTAAAGGACAAAACTTTATAACCCTATCACAAGACAATTTTATGGTCCAGTTTATTGAGGCCCGACTAGGAATGATGCTCTGCTGGACCTGGTAATCTTAAACCATGCAGATCTTTACCACTTCAGCCCCGGACCATTTGGCTGCCCAAAGACCAGAGCACTTTTTTGCGATTTGGCACTGCGTCACTTTAACTGACAATTGCGCGATCGTGCGAAGTGGCTCCCGAACAAAATTTACGTCCTTTTTTTTCCCACAGATAGAGCTTTCTTTTGGTAGTATTTGATCACCTCTGCGGTTTTAATTTTTTGCGCTATAAACAAAAATAGAGCGACAATTTTGAAAAAAAATCATTTTTTTTTACTTTTTGCTATAATAAATATCCCCCAAAAATATTTTATTTATTTTTTCCTCAGTTTAGGCCGATATGTATTCTTCTACATATGTCATGGATATGCACTAATGTCTGTCTGCCATCTTACCTTTCCTCCATATGTGTTCATCTTAGAGGCCAGACCCCTTCACCTGGCTTCCTTTATAATCTCCTCCCAGCCTGACTCCACCCCAGGCCCTATCACAGAACACTATATTAACCTGTGCACTGCAAGCCTGCTTTGCTGATCAACGTGTTTGTTAAGCATTGTGTGTTTGGGTTCCTGCCTGCCGTGTGCTACGTCTGTCTCTCTGTTACAATATTGGCTTGTTCCTGACTATACCTGTCTGCTTGTGTCCCTTGACCTTCAGCTTGTCCTTCATTTATCCTTGTCTGCTTGTGACCCTTGACCTTCGGCTTGTCCTTCGCTATTGTTGTATCCTGAGCTGCTGCTTCCCCTCTTTTCTCCTTCCCTACGAGGCGTGAGCTAGGAGACTCTAGGGGTCGCGACCTGGACCTAGCTGCAGTGTAACATCCTCACCACTAGAGGCTCTGGAGAAGATCTGCTGGGTCTTAGACTCCGCGCCCTGGGGAATCTCGGCTCTAGCTTCCTGTAGGATCCCGGTTGTGGTCCTCTGGTCCCGCTTTCCACAACCACCTAGTTTCCTATCCGCAGCAGTCAGCCATAGGGTTCACTACCTTGTGGTGCACTCCTGACCCCCTACGGTGTGCATCTGTCATCTGGCCACAGGTGACCTGACAACATATTTTTGGTAAAAAAAAATCACAATAAGCTTTTATTGATTGGTTTGCACAAAAGTTATAGCGTCTACAAAATAGGGGATAGTTTTATGGCATTTTTATTAATATTTTTTTGTTACTAGTAATGGCGGCGATCAGCGATTTTTATCGTGACTGTGTCATTATGGCAGACACATCGGACACTTTTGATGCCATTTTGGGACCATTGTCATTTATACAGCGATCAGTGCTATAAAAATGCATTGATTACTGTGTAAATGACACTGACGGGGTTAAACAGTAGGGGTCGCAGAAGGGGTTAAGTGTGTCCTAGGGATGTGCCCACAACAATGCCACGTCTTAAAGAGGACGTACCTGTACGCCCATATGCCCAGCCGAGCCATTGTGTCATTGTATATCGTTGTGTGCTGGTCGGCAAGCGCGTAATACCAATATTCATATAAAAGAACATCTGGGTAGCAGTGACCATAACATGATTTAATTTAATGTTAGCTGTAAGCAACAAACACATATGGGAAATATAAAAACACTAAACTTTAAGAGAGCAAATTTTCCAAGGATGAGGGCTGCTCTACAAAACTTATGCCGTGTACACACGATCGATTTTCTCGACGGTGAAAACACCGTCGAGAAAATCGACGGGAAAAACGAGGAACGGCTTGGTCCCCTACAGACGGCCGGGTTGCCTGACATTTTTTCTCTTGGTCGAGAAAAACTACCATGTGTAGGCTCCCTGGCAGTGTTTCCCTATGGAAAAACTGCAGCGGAAAAAAATGACGTGAATCACGACGAGAAAAATTAGAGCATGTTCTAATTTTTCTCGTCATGATTCTTGCAGTTTTTCTCGTCGGGGGAAAAATGCAGGAAAGCCCACACACAGTAGTTTTTCTCGTCAAAGAGAAAAAATTAAATTTTTCCCGACGAGAAAAATGGTCGTGTGTACGCGGCATTTGACTGGGAGGGAATATTGGCATTGATGAACACAGAACAGAAATGGGAATTATTCAAAAAGACTGTATGAAAACTCACTGCAAAGTATATTCCCATGTGCAATAAGTTTAAAAGGCTAAAAATAATACCTATGTTGCTCATGGCCAAAGTTAAAAAAGCTATAAATAATAAAAAAAGAGCTTTTAAAAGATATAAAAATGAAGGAACACTATCATCGTTTAAAGGTTACAAAGAATATAGTAGAATATGTAAAAAGGAAACCAAGGACGCAGAAAAATTCTAAACGAACGACAGATTGCAAAAGATAGTAGGACAAACCCCAAAAAATACTTCAAATATATGTAGCGCTACCCCCAATTAAGAGAGCCGCTGATTTGATTTTCGGGCCCTACACGCAGTACCGCCAACCCCCGGCAATCTTACTCGACCCACTCTGGCATAGTCAGTCTAAGGTTAAACTCCTATCACTCTCAGGTGTATTATACTTAATAATCTCTAAGCAGTCAGACAACACACTGAGGCAAGAATATAAAATATATATATCAGCTTTACTGGTAATGAAGGATTCAAGGTATTACATGCAACATATACATGGGCCTGCAGAGCCCTGCATCAATCAATGTACTAGGTGCAGCACAGTAATATGGCGCCGCGCAGTGTCCACCACGCGGAGCTATTATGGCGTGCGTTCGCCTATGGCGCAGTAACACAAACTTTCTAAACTCCCCCCTAAGTCAGGCCTGACATGGAATGGAACTGAGTCTCTTTCCCCTAAGAAAGGAAGGTTTTCTTTACCGGCCAGCTTTCGTTGGTGCACTTAAAGAGATAACCATTTGTAATCCACATTGGGTGTTAACTTGAAATAACAGGGCAAAACGGGGGGGGTAGATACTTCAACTCTGTCCCGCTACCGGACCCCCCCAAGAAAACACTGGTGAGCGAACAGCAGGCCTAGGCAGTCTACAGGCCTGAACACAACTCAGTCTATTGATATGGGCAGGTGCCCGCTCATCACGCCAGGCGCGATCCCAGCCTGGGACTTCCACCTCCTGTGTGTCGCACACAGCGTCTCCTCCGATTGAGTCCTCGATCCAATTCACGTCCTATTACGACGGGTAAGGATCCACCCAGACTCCGCAGTATGGTGGAAGGCTCTTTGGACTTCAAGCAAGGCCTCAGGCTTCAGGCCTTGCTTCACAGCCGATCCGCACCGGATGACTTGTCACTTGACGCGCCGTGTCCCAAGAGAGCGAGCTCCGCCTCGCCTCCCACTTAAGTAACCCCTCCCATGAGTCTCTGCGGTGGAACCTCCACCCTCGGCCCGAATGGGGTTCTGGGTAACGTAGTCCTGGGCCTTAGAAGAGACCCCGCTACACACTCGCCCCACTTAAACTCTTTGGTCCCCAAAGATAACATAACTTCAAGCTACACATTTAACAACATCCATCAATTCTCCATATGATGTCGGCAAAGGAAATTCCCACCAGAAACGAGGCAGTGAACTCCTCTGCCCACAGAACACATTAACAACAGCATCCTGTCTAACTGTGCCAGAGAGTGAGCTGGGGTTGCCTCCCACCAAATGAACAGTGGGAGGGTCAGGGTCTTCCATACTCCTTCTGGCAGTGAATACAGTGTCTTCCGCACTCTTCCCCATTTGTGGGTAGGTTAATCTCCTGGGAGGTTTTATTGCCCTCCGCTTCCTCTGTCCTCTGGGATTTTCTGTGGGAGCAGATTCTTCTTCTGTAACCAATTCGGGAGTTCCTTCTAATTCAGGAGCATCTGGCTCCGGAGCAGGAAGATACATGGCTTCTCTTGGGTCCTCTTCGGGGGATAGTTCACCGACACTCTCCCAAGCATCTGACCAGTGACTAGATGGAATGAACTCCGTAGCTTCTGCATTCAGTATGGAGTTCCTTGATGATGATGGGCACCCGGTTGACTCCTTCACCGGGGCCCCTTGAAGTTTTCCGGCGGCTTGCGGTTATTCAGTCTCTTCTTCTTGGGACTGGCACACACTTTGGCCAGATGGCCAGCTCCCCCACAATTGAAACAGATCACATTTCCCCATTTTTTCAGGGATGCGGGTGCTGAGGTATTCGGGAACAATTCCTTCCTCTGACTTTTCCTCTCTGGTACCCTTGACTCCTTTTCCATCAAGGAGGTCAACATTCCCAGCACTTGGGACATCTGCGACTTCAAGGTATCCACCTCTGCGTCTCTCTCTAAGGTCATGGCCGTCCTGACCATCACCAGAGGAGGGTTCACCGTCTCAACTGGTTGGCTCCTTTTTTTTCTCCTCCAGCATAGCTTCTTCCTCTCTGACTACTCGGATCAAGTCAGGGTACTCCAGGCTCTTCCCGTCCTGTCTTGTACGTAACGCCAGTGCGATGGGATACAGTGGTTGAGATCCTCTCATCACCTGTTGGACCCGGGCCTCATCCACCTTCTTCGGGTCAATCCCTTTCTTTAAGATCATCTTGTGTAGTATTTTATCTAGGCGCATCATGAACTCTGATAGCTTCTCTCCTGCCTTCTGATAACAATGCTCCAGTTGGTAGGTGAGTTCAGTGATCTTCTCTGTTCCACCGAACACATTCTGCAGAATGTCTAGATAGTCCTGCGCAGTACAGTCTGTCTTGCTCATCTTGAGGTTGCGTAAAGCCTCTAGAGCAGGCCCCTTCAAGCTCTCAGCAATTCTCTGCTTCTTCCTGTGGTCTGGGACTTCCCACTCCTCCAGAGCCTGAGTTGCACCGTCTAACCACTCCTCAAATCCTTCTTCACCTGAAGGTACAGGTTTCCTTCCTGAAAACATTCTGAGTTTCCGGTATCCTGCTATTTGATAATCCGCCGGGTCTTTCTTGCATTGCGATATGATTTCCCCTAGAACCGCGCATAATTCTGTGCTGAGGGTGCCCTGCGGCGATCCGGGACTCTCTTCTTTCTTTACATCTTTTAGGTTGGGTGGGGCGCGTATTAACTTATAAGTTTGTTTATCCACCGTTTCTATGCTTGGCTTCTTGAAGTCTTCTGGGACTCCATCCTTCCATTTTACCAGTACATATGTCAAAGGAGGTTCTGATCTTACATCCACTATCCATGCCTTCTGTTGTGGGGACAGTGACATCACTAACTGTTTCACTGCATCTTCTTGCCAGATCCCTGGGAGTTTTATAATCACTGCCCCATTTGGATCTGTGTTGGCTGCTGCGCACCACTTCACTACTTCTAGTGGGTCCATGCTGGTACTTTTTGGCTGCTATTAGCTGCAGCAGGATCCCGGACGAGCCCCCACGTGTAGCGCTACCCCCAATTAAGAGAGCCACTGATTTGATTTCGGGCCCTGCACGCAGTACCGCCAACCCCCGGCAATCTTACTCGACCCACACTGGCACAGTCAGTCTAGGGTTAAACTCCTGTCACTCTCAGGTGTATTATACTTAATAATCTCTAAGCAGTCAGACAACACACTGAGGCAAGAATATAAATATATATATATATATATATATATATATATATATATATATATATATATATATATATATATTTATCAGCTTTACTGGTAATGAAGGATTCAAGGTATAACATGCAACATATACATGGGCCTGCAGAGCCCTGCATCAATCAATGTACTAGGTGCAGCACAGTAATATGGCGCCGCGCAGTGTCCACCACGCGGAGCTATTATGGCGTGTGTTCGCCTATGGCGCAGTAACACAAACTTTCTAAACTCCCCCCTAAGTCAGGCCTGACATGGAATGGAACTGAGTCTCTTTCCCCTAATAAAGGAAGGTTTTCTTCACCGGCCAGCTTTCGTTGGTGCACTTAAAGAGATAACCATTTGTAATCCACATTGGGTGTTAACTTGAAATAACAGGGCAAAACGGGGGGGTAGATACTTCAACTCTGTCCCGCTACCGGACCCCCCCAAGAAAACACTGGTGAGCGAACAGCAGGCCTAGGCAGTCTACAGGCCTGAACACAACCCAGTCTATTGATATGGGCAGGTGCCCGCTCACCACTCCAGGCGCGATCCCAGCCTGGGACTTCCACCTCCTGTGTGTCGCACACAGCGTCTCCTCCGATCGAGTCCTCAATCCAATTCACGTCCTATCACGACGGGTAAGGATCCACCCAGACTCCGCAGTATGGTGGAAGGCTCTTCGGACTTCAAGCAAGGCCTCAGGCTTCAGGCCTTGCTTCACAGCCGATCCACACAGGATGACTTGTCACTTGACGCGCTGTGTCCCAAGAGAGCGAGCTCCGCCTCGCCTCCCACTTAAGTAACCCCTCCCATGAGTCTCTGCGGTGGAACCTCCGCCCTCGGCCCGAATGGGGTTCTGGGTAACGTAGTCCTGGGCCTTAGAAGAGACCCCGCTACATATATTAATAGTAAAAAGGTAAGGTCTGAGCATGCAGGCCCTTTACAAAATAATCTGGTGTGGGTGACTGTGGACAAAAAGAAGGATTTTTTTTTTTAAATACTTTCTTCAGCTCTGTGTATACAAAGGAGCATTGGGGAGCTCATGTCCATAATGGGGATGGTATTGACACAGCCCCAAATGACACACAATGGCTCAAAAGTGATATGATCCAGAAATATTTACACAGAATAAAGGTGGATAAAGCACCTGGACCAGATGACATCCACCCACAGATCCTAAAAGAATTGAACTCTGGAGGCGCATGCATGGTAGCTCCCAAGATGGCTGCGTAAGCCGGGAGCTCCACACTGCCTCAACCATCGAGCCATCCCAGCACCGGATCGTAGCCAATGGGACACCCGCCAACAGCGGAAATCGATCGGGAACCTCCCAGCAGCACTTATATGCCTGGAAGCTCCGCTCGCCAGGACCAGGATCGCAATTCTCCTCTGAGGGAAATCGGTACGAATCCAAGATGGCGGACGCATCTCAGCCACAAGACCAGCACACAGGAGGGCAGACAGAGCACAGGCAAGTCCTAATCCCAGCAACTTTAGCCTACACACCCCCGGCACCCACCAGCATCACCCACAACATATACCTGTCCCCTGCCTCTGCGGAATCGCTCATCAGGCATTCGCTGGATAACTACATGCTATACCCTATGGGAGAAACCCCTGCCCACCTGGATACTATCTCTACCCCTGGAGGCCCAGGCACAGACATTCCCCTCAATGCAGGAGACCTGTACCCTAAGATATCAGAGCTGCTAGACAGAGGCCTTACCCACACAGCTAACAAAATCACTGATAACATTCGCTCAGACTTCCAAAACCTGGGTTCCAGAATGGAAGTGATCGAACACAAGCTGGACATCACAGTATCCAGGTGTCAGGAATGAGTATGGAGATCAAGATGCCAAGAGGGCTCCCCTTGCGGCTGAGTGCAGCGCGCCCCTGGAGTTGGGGACAGGGAGCGCGGTGCCCACAGAAGCACAGTTGGCCAGGTGCTTGCTTGTAGTTTGATGGGCTTAGCCACTGAGGGATGGCTGCAGCAGGCAGAACTGAGCTGCATTGTGCTCAGATGAGCGGAGATACCAGATGCCAGGCCGGGGGTCATACACAGGTAGGTCAGTCCAGAGTAGTTACAGGGGCGAGCCAAGGTCATACATGAGCAGGGTCCAGATACAAGCCGAGGGTCAAGCGGGGTGGTCAGGAAGCAGAATCAGAGTCCGGAAGCAGGCCAAGGGTCAAGACTAGGAGAACAGGAAGCGAGGTCAAGGCAAGCCGGGTCACAACAGATCAAGGAACAGGATCAAGGTACACAGGAGACTGAAGAGATAATCTAGCGCCGTCCAGCAGTCACAGGCTGACCTAAATAGGGCCATTGGTGCCAGCGTCAGTCACGCCACTTGCGCGTCGTACCGGGCTACGTGTGCGCCGCTGCGTGCTGATGCGCGTCAATGCACGCTAATGCGCGGCACGCGCTCGTGCAGATCTCACAACCCTCCGTGAGCATCCATTGAGGTTCTGGGCAACATTGCCAGTACTGTGACGGCCATGTCCCTGACACCAGGGCTAACCAAAACACAGACCATATCCAAGTTGTACAGGAGCAGCTGGATGTGGCCCTGGCCAGGATCGATGACCTGAAAAATCGCTGAAGGAGGGATAATTTCAGGATCAGAGGCATACCAGAGTCTATTACTGATCTCATCAAAATCCTTATCCCTTCTATCACTCCACGCAAACTGGAGTTAGATAGAGCACACAGATCACTGGGCCCCCCTAGGAAAGATGGATTCACTAGAGACGTGGTAGTTAAACCCAACTATTATGCAATTAAGGAGGACATCATGAAAATTTCCAACCAACAATCGCATATATCCTTTCAAGGGCACAATATTCAGATTTTTGCAGATATTTCTCCCATAACCATTCAATGACGCATAGCCCTCAAACCACTGCTGGTGATCCTCTCTCAAAAGGAAATCAAGTACCGTACTAGTGGGCTTTCCCTTTTGCCTTGAAATTCACCTACAAAAGGTAAAAATTATTCCTTCACCATTTTCCAGAAGGTGAACGAGTTCTTCTGAAACTGAAATTTATCTCCCAAGATTCAGCAATGGACACCTCAAACCTCCAGTCAGGGACTTCCAAACGTCCCACACCTACAAGCCCGATCTCCCCAACATGGAAATCTACCAAAAGAAGATGAGTGAAAGACACCATGCCCACCTGACCACCATGAAGGGATTCCCCTTTTTTTCCACCTCCTAAAGCCCAGCCTTGCCTAGCAAATTGAAATGAGGAAGATCCCCTCTCAGAGATTGGTGATCCCCAGGACCTTCAACCGAAACCCTATTCACCTGTTATTTCTTGTTTTATTTTTTGTTTCCTTTTTAAATTCTGTTTCTCCCCTGCCCAGCTAAGGGGACATACAGGATCTTGGTAAACAAGTGACATTTAAGTGCTGCTGTTGCCACCTGTCTTTCATGATCTTCCAAGGACATTTTCACACAGTACAGGGGACAGCAGGAAGGATCCCCTTCATGGTTGTCTCTAGGTTGTCTAAGGGAATGTATATGCCCACCCCAATCTAGTGTTTTTCAAAATCTATTTTTATCTCTATTCTGGGGTCTCAAACTACTCTGGACTTCCAAATGGTATTACATGAGTTTCTTCAACAACCCCCGGTTTGAACTGTAATCCGAGCACTCGCTCTCCCTTATTCCTCCCCACCCCTTTTCCCTCACCCTCTCCCTACCTACCCTTTCCCTACCTACCCTTTCCCTACCTACCCTCTCCCTTCCAACTCCCCACCTACCCTCTCCCTTCCCACCCCCCCTCCCGAAATACAGCCTAATGGCCAAATTACCTTTACACCTGCTGGTTATGATACATCTATCAGTTACTGTTATAGTTAGTTGTGTTTTTTTTTCTTTTTTCAGGGATGGCTGTGGTAGAAGCAGCAGTCGTGTGCCTCCAGCCAATCCTTCGACTATGGTCTTACCATACCTGAACGATGGGACAATAGCCCAACCAGAGGGCTATGACTATTTCTTATGTTGTGATGAGGGGAGGAATCTTCCCCCCTCCGCTCATCTCAGGCCTATGTTGGGCCACCTTATACTCAACTGACTTCTCTTTTTCTTATCTCCCACTAACCTCTTTTCTATTCTTGAAAGTGCACGAACGACGCCACCCTTCCTAATCGCTCCAGGTCCCAGGTCCTACACCCCGCTACTTCTGGATCATCCTCTCACTCTTAATAAATGGCTAAGTGACGTTAGTAATGATATACACCTTTCCTCTGATCCCCATGCCACCTGATACCACACTCTCCCCATCCCTCTGCATAGTATCTCATAAAGTACAGGGCCTTACCTCCTCTATCAAGAGAAGGAAAGTTCTCCAAGCCTATCACTTTAAAAAAATGGAAGTGGTACTGTTGCAGAAGACGCATTTCCCAAGACAGTACACCCCCTCCTTCCTCCATGCTCACTTCCCACAGTTTTTTCTAGTGAACACTGATGACTATGGATGGGCCGAACACCCCCCGGTTCGGTTTGCATCCAAAACATGCGAATGGACTGAAAGTAAAAAGGGTTTGGGGACCCGGGTCCTGCCCCAGGGGACATGTATCAATGCAAAAAAACGTTTTAGAAACTGCAGTTTTTTCGGGAGCAGTGATTTTAATGATGCTTAAAGTGAAAAAATAAAAGTGAAATATTCCTTTAACCACTTCGCACCCAGGCCGTTCTCAAAAGACGGCCGCGCTGCGGCTCTCAATTGCCTGGAGGAAGTCCATGGACGTCCTCCTGTTTACTTCCGCAATGCGCGCCACCACGGGCGCGCATCGGGGAAAAGCTGTGCCCGCTGTGTCACGCAGGTGCCGATTCGCGTGCCTGGCGGCCGAAATGTCCGCCAGGTACACGCGATCAGCTGTCACAGAGCAGGGACATGGATCTCTGTGTGTAAACACAGAGATCCATGTCCTGTCAGGGAGAGAGGAGACCGATGCTGTGTCCCTTGTACATAGGAACACAGATCGGTCTCCTCCCCCAGTCAGTCCCCTCCCCCCACAGTAACAATCACCTAGCAGGGTACACATTTACCCCTTCCTGCCCCCTAGTGTTAACCCCTTCCCTGCCAGTCACATTTATACAGTAATCAGTGCATAGTTATAGCACTGTTCGCTGTATAAATGTGAATGGTCCCAAAAATGTGTCAAAAGTGTCCGATGTGTCCGCCATAAAGTCGCAGTCACAATAAAAATCGCAGATCGCCGCCATTACTAGTAAAAAAAAAAATAATACAAAAAAAATGTAATAATTCTATCCCCTATTTTGTAGGCGCTATAACTTTTGCGCAAACAAATCACTATACGCTTTTTTTGCGATTTTTTTTTTTTTTACCTAAAATACATAGAAGAATACGTATCGGCCTAAACTGAGAAAAAAAAAGTTTTTTAAATAAAAATTGGGATATTTATTATAGCAAAAAGTAAAAAAGATTGTGTTTTTTTCAAAATTGTCGCTCTTTTTTTGTTTATAGCGCAAAAAATAAAAACCACAGAAATTATCAAATACTACCAAAAGAAAGCTCTATTTGTGGGAAAAAAGGACGTCAATTTTGTTTGGGAGCCACGTCGCACGACCGCGCAATTGTCATTTAAAGCGTGACAGTGCTGAAAGCTGAAATTTCACCTGGGCAGGAAGGGGGTTATGTGCCCAGTAAGCAAGTGGTTAAATATCGTACCTGGGGGTGTCTATAGCAGGCCTGTAAAGTCGCATGTGTTTCCCGTGTTTAGAACAGTCCCTGCACAAAATGACATTTCTAAAGGAATAAAAGTCATTTAAAACTGCTTGTGGCTTTAATGTAATGTCGGGTCCCGACAATATGGATGAAAATCATTGAGAAAAACGGCATGGGTACCCCCCCCCCCCCCAGCCCATTACCAGGCCCTTTGGGTCTTGTATGGATATTAAGGGGAACCCCGCACCCAAATTAAAAAAAGAAAAGGCATGGGGCCCCCAGGCCCTATATACTCTGAACAGCAGTATACAGGCGGTCCAAACAAGACAGGGACTTTAGGTTTGTTCTTAAGTTGAATCTGTTTGTAATTTGTAACAGGTACATTTTGTAAGTGTAGCTCCAGCCAAAAAAATCTATTTTTTTTGTTTGTTTACAAACTTTTTTTATTAGGTACAAAATAATGGTACAAAACATAATATCATGAGTCCAGAGAAATGCAGTATATACAAATGTAGCGGCCTCACCTCTCTCCCTTGCTTTATCGGTTATGTGGCTGTTGTCTAGGGGTACCTGGGGGAGAGAGATGATACACACCACAGCCCGTGTCCTCCTTTTACTAGGAGATGAAGGCCAGAAGATTGGGCTTTCGTGTAGATGTCCTAGAGTCAAGTCCAGTCCTTCGTCCCTGACTCCTTCGCTTAGTAACCCAAGTTCCACACAGTGAATAGGTACAACTCAGTTTTATTCTTCTTGCCAAGCAATAAAACAGTTTCTCTCCTTTTGAATAATGGGGGGACAGATCGAGGCACAATCCTTTCACTTCTTGCTGCTGCCCACTGTGCTGTCACCAGTGGTGAATAGTCACTGCCACTGACTAGGTAACATAGAACGTCAATTACCTTCACTCACTTTGGCCCTGTCAGAGGGAGAAATCCGTCCAAGGGAGAAATGGAGGCCTCTCCGTCACCAGCGATGCTGCGCTGGACTCTCCGAAGAAGTTACTGCGCACCAGTCCTCACGAACTCAGACACGGGCACCCAAGGCGTTAGGGCCCCCTCGAATTCCTCCACCCTTGCGGAACTCAGTCGAAGGTACTGAGACCAGGCATCCGCCATAGTACCTCACCCCAGGCTAAAGGTGCCTGAGAGGGACTCCATCTCCGCTCCAGCTAGGCCAAGGGCGCCTAGGCCTGGAACACCGGAACGCCAGCACCCAAGCTGAAGGTGCCTGGGCGCGGCCACGTCCTCCGACTCTCTTCCTAAAATCAGGGCCTCCGCCCCTTTTATGACCTCTCCCTTTGCATCACAGCAGGTTCCCCGCCCCGCTGTACCAGCTCCAAGGGAGGACAAAAAGGCACAGTTTGCGGTGTGTGTTCAGCTCGGGCCCAAGGCAACAGCGCCACCCAGGGACCCCAAGGAACTTCACACCACCAGAGTCCTTACAAAATTCAAATACCCGCTACACAAATAAAGAAAAAAATTATTAGGATTCATGACAAAATATGACATTGTGTGATAAAATTATTTCCTATATAGTTACAACAAGTGGTAATCAAATGATCAGGTAATATTTTGGAATATGGCCTTATTTTTTTTACCTGAGTGAACTTGTTGAAGATAGGAATCCTAGTTAGGATTTAAAAGGAGATCTGAGTGTGCAAACCATGGGTTCCATTTTTTTTAAAAGTAAATGTGTTGTATTGTGAAGGGTGTGGAAAATGTTTTCCATTAGGTAGATATTATTTATTCTAATTGTCAGTTGATTTATTGGTAACGATGAGGATTTCCAATGGTAAGCTATTAGCCATTGGATGAATACACAGATTGTGTGTACATGTCTTAATTGATATGTGGTCAAACCTGAAATTGAGGTGAACAAAAGACAGTTGGGGAGAGTAAGTTTTGTTATTAGAAATTTTGAAAGAAAACTTCTCGAGTTGTTTCCATAACTGAGATGCTTTCTCACACTCCCAAAAGATGTGAGAAAAAGAACCGACGAAGGTACAGTCTCTGAAGCAAGTTTGGGGAACTGAGGGAAAAATAGAATGGAGTTTAGCTGGCGTATAATACCATCTGGTAAATACTTTTATTGCAGTTTCCCTAATTGTGAGGGATCTAGTGCATCTAAGAAGATTGTCAATGCATTCAGACCATTTCGCAAAGGGGAGTGAGAAATCACAGTCTTGTTCCCATTTGAGTATGTAGGGTAGTTTAACCACTTAAGCCCCGGACCATTTGGTAGCTAAAGGACCAGAGGTGAATTCAGAATTTTGCACTGCGCTGCTTTAACTGTAAATTGTGCGGACATGCAATGTTGTACCCAAACGAAATTTGCGTCCTTTTCTTCCCACAAATAGAGCTTTCTTTTAATGGTATTTGATTGCCTCTGCGATTTTTATTTTTTGCGATATAAACGGAAAAAGACCGAAAATTTTGAAAAAAAATGATATTTTCTACTTTTTGTTATAAGAAAAATCGAATAAACTCAATTTTAGTCATACATTTAGGCCAAAATGTATTCAGCCACATGTCTTTAGTAAAAAAATGTCAATAAGCGTATATTTATCGGTTTGCGCAAAAGTTATAGCGTTTACAAACTAGGGTACATTTTCTGGAATTTACACAGCTTTTAATTTATGACTGCCTATCTCATTTCTTGAGGTGCTAAAATGACAGGGCAGTACAAAACCCCCCCAAATGACCCCATTTTAGAAAGTAGACACCCCAAGGAAATTGCTGAGAGGCATGTTGAGACAATTGAATATTTTTTTTTTTGTCCCAAGTGATTGAATAATGACAAAAAAATAAAAAAATTACAAAAAGTTGTCACTAAATGATATATTGCTCACACATGCCATGGTTATATGTGGAATTGCACCCCAAAATACATTCTGCTGCTTCTCCTGAGTACGGGGATACCACATGTGTGGGACTTTTTAGGAGCCTAGCCACGTACGGGACCCCGGAAACCAAGCACCGCCTTCAGGATTTCTAAGGGCGCAAATTTTTGATTTCACTCCTCACTACCTATCACAGTTTTGAAGGCCATAAAATGCCAAAATAGCACAAAACCCCCCCAAATGACCCCATTTTAGAAAGTAGACACCCCAAGGAAATTGCTGAGAGGCCTATTGAGCCCATTGAATATTTTTTTTTGTCCCAAGTGATTGAATAATGACAAAAAAAAAAAAAATTACAAAAAGTTGTCACTAAATGATATATTGCTCACACATGCCATGGTTATATGTGGAATTGCACCCCAAAATACATTCTGCTGCTTCTCCTGAGTACGGGGATACCACATGTGTTGGACTTTTTAGGAGCCTAGCCACGTACGGGACCCCGGAAACCAAGCACCGCCTCCAGGATTTCTAAGGGCGCAAATTTTTGATTTTACTCCTCACTACCTATCACAGTTTCGAAGGCCATAAAATGCCAAAATAGCACAAAACCCCCCCAAATGACCCCATTTTGGAAAGTAGACACCCCAAGCTGTTTGCTGAGAGGCATGGTGAGTATTTTACAGCTCTCATTTGTTTTTGAAAATGAAGAAAGAACATTTTTTTTTTTCTTTTTTTTCAATTTTCAAAACTTTGTGACAAAAAGCGAGATCTGCAAAATACTCACAATACCTCTCAGCAAATAGCTTGGGGTGTCTACTTTCCAAAATGGGGTCATTTGGGGGGGTTTTGTGCCATCTGGGCATTCCATGGCCTCCGAAACTGTGATAGGCAGTGAGAAGTGAAATCAAAAATTGACACCCTTAGAAAGCCTGAAGGCGGTGATTGGTTTTTGGGGTCCCGTACGCGGCTAGGCTCCCAAAAAGTCTCACACATGTGGTATCCCCGTACTCAGGAGAAGCAACAGAATGTATTTTGGGGTGTAATTCCACATATGCCCATGGCATGTTTGAGCAATATATCATTTAGTGACAACTTTGTGCAAAAAAAAATAAAAATAAAAAAAAATTGTATTTTTTCCGCAACTTGTGTCAACATATAAAATATTCCATGGACTCGACATGCCTCTCAGTAAATAGCTTGGGGTGTCTACTTTCCAAAATGGGGTCATTTGGGGGGGTTTTGAACTGTTCTGGCATTTTATACACAACATTAGGAAGCTTACATCCACTCTTCTAACCACTTGAAGACAAAGCCCTTTTTGACACTTTTTGTTTACATGAAAACATATTTTTTTTGCAAGAAAATTATGTTGAACCCCCAAACATTATATATATTTTTAAAGCAAAGGCCCTACAGAATAAAATGGTGGGTGTTGCATTTTTTTTTCTACACAGTATTTGCGCAGCGATTTTTCAATTGCATTTTTTGGGGAAAAAATACACTTTTTTTAATTTTAATGCACTAAAACACACTATATTGCCCAAATGTTTGATGAAATAAAAAGGATGATCTTAGGCCGAGTACATAGATACCAAACACGACATGCTTTAAAATTTCGCACAAACGCGCATTGGCGTCAAACTACATACATTTTTAAAAGCCTTTAAAAGCATTTACAGGTTATCCCGTTAGATTTACAGAGGAGGTCTACTGCTAAAATTACTGCCCTCGATCTGACCTTCGCGGTGATACCTCACATGCATGGTGCAATTGCTGTTTACATATGACGCCAGACCGACGCTTGCGTTCGCCATTGGGCAAGAGCAGGGCAGGACAGGGGTGCTTTTTTTTTTTTTTTTTTTTTTATTATTATTAAGTTTGCTTTTTTATTTTATTTTTAAACTGTTGCTTCCATATTTATTTATTTTTATCACTTTTATTGTTATCTCAGGGAATGTAAATATCCCCTATGATAGCAATAGGTAATGACAGGTACTCTTTTTTTGAAAAAACTGGGGTCTATTGGACCCTAGATCTTTCCTCTGCCCTCAAAGCATCTGACCACACCAAGATTGGTGTGATAAAATGCTTTCCCAATTTCCCAATGGCGCTTTTTATATCCGGGGGGGGACATTCCCTCCCACTGCTTGTAAAAGCAGTCCAGAGGCTAATTAGCCACTAGGATTGCTTTTACATGAAAGCCGGCCGCTGGCTGAAAAGAATGATACCAAGATGATACCTAAACCCGCAGGCATCATTCTGGTATAAACATTCAAAGTCCAGCAACATACCAGTACGTTGCTGGTCCTTGTTGGACATGTATTGTAATCTTTTTTTTTCATGCAGCCTGTTGGCTGAACGAAAAAAAAAGATTGATCGGTGGGTATGCCCACCATTAGAATACCGCCCTTCATCCACCCACTTCTAATGATGGGCATACATGCACCATTTATATATGCCGAAGCATGGGGGCATCTTCTCGCAAAAGTTATGCCGCGTACACATGGTCAGACTTTTCCACGGGCAAGCCTCCGTCGGAATTTCGACCGTATATACGCGGCATTAGGAGCAAAATCGCTCCTCCGCCCCTGCTGCCCCAATGCTTCGGCATATATGCTTTTTTTTTTAACTGTGGTGGTGAAATCACCTCCTACAGCACTGGAGTCGCAGGGATCAGGCCTGTCTCTGCGAACGCTGCAGTTATGTGTGTTGTGTTTTGCAAGTGACAGTGATCGATCGATACTGCACTTCGGTGGCCTGGGCTGGACGGAGGGGCAAAACGCAGGTGCCAGCAGGTATCTGGGCTGATCCCACTAACACTGCGTTTTTGGGAACCCTAAACTGCTGGGGACGCTAGTATAGATCTGATCAGATCAGATATTGAGCTGATCAGATACTATACCACTAAGGGGGGTGTATGCTTCACATGTGGGTGTTAGCGCTACTGGCACTAACCTGACGCTGCCTGGGGTGTGACGCAGACCCTCTCTGACGCTAAAACCTAACTGATATCACCCGCCGGGCGATCAGGGGGTTAAACCTTTATTGGCTTATATACGGCGGGTGCCCTGACACTATAAAAAGCAAACTAACTAACCAGCGTCACCCGTAACACTTATATGATGATCACTGGTGAAAGGGTTAACTAGGGGCAATTAGGGGGTTAAAACCTTTATTAGGTAATATATGGGGGTACCTGACGCTATATAAAAACCTGACGGCGAACCTAAAAAAAAATTACTGGCTACCTATCGGCATCACCGACACTAAGACAACGATCATAAAAACGATTGCTTAGCGACAGTGGTGATAGGGGGTGAAAGGGTTACCTGGGGGGGCGATCAGGGGGTTAAACCTTTATTAGATAATATATGGGGGTACCTGACGCTATAAAAACCTGCGGCGAACCTAAAAAAAATTACTGGCTACCGATCAGCATCACCGACGCTAAGACATCGATCAGAAAAATGATCGCATAGTGACAGCGGTGCTAGGGGGTGAAAGGGTTACCTGGGGGGTGATCAAGGGGGTTACACCTTTATTAGGCAATATATGGGGGTACCCGACGCTATAAAAACCTGCGGCGAACCTAAAAAAAAATTACTGGCTACCGATCAGCATCGCCGACGCTAAGACATCGATCAGAAAAATTATCGCTTAGTGACAGTGGTGATAGGGGGTGAAAGGGTTACCTGGGGGGCGATCAAGGGGGTTAAACCTTTATTAGGTAATATATGGGGGTACCCGACGCTATAAAAACCTGCGGCGAACCTAAAAAAAAATTACTGGCTACCGATCAGCATCACCGACGCCAAGACATCGATCAGAAAAATGATTGCATAGCGACGGCGGTGCTAGGGGGTGAAAGGGTTACCTGGGGGGTGATCAAGGGGGTTAAACCTTTATTAGGTAATATATGGGGGTACCCGACGCTATAAAAACCTGCGGCGAACCTAAAAAAAAATTACTGGCTACCGATCAGCATCACCGACGCTAAGACAGCGATCAGAAAAATGATTGCTTAGTGACGGCGGTGCTAGGGGGTGAAAGGGTTATCTGGGGGGTGATCAGGGGGTTAAACCTTTATTAGGGGGGTTAGGGGGCTACACTGGACCTAAAACTAAATGTAGTGACACTTTTACAGTCACAAATGTCACTGATTGCAGTGATCACTAAATAAATGGTTACTGCAATCAGTGACACTGTGACTGGGGGCTGGGCGGGGGCTGGGGGGTGATCTGGGGGTGTCTGGGGGGCCTGGGGGGGCGATTTATGTGCCTATGTGTCCTGGTGTCAGTGTGCTGTTTTGTGTACTAACCTGCATCTTCTCCTGTACGGCGCTCGGTATATGTGAGTGCCGCAGGAGAGATGACATCACTTCCTCCTTCCTGGCAGGCAGGGGAAGCTCTCTCATTCGCCGGGAGCGATCGAGAGGGGGTGGCCGGAATCGAACGGCCGTCCCCTCATGCCGGATCGCTCCCGAAGGTAAAACGACCACCCACTGTAAAGAAGGGGGGTCCGATCGGACCCCCCAACTATACAAAGGCAATCACGTATATGTACGTGATTCTGCCTGTCGTGCCATTCTGCCGACGTATATTTACAGTGGGCGGTCGTTAAGTGGTTAACTTGGTTATCGGTATTAATCGGGTTTAGATATATCTCCGATATTAGGCCTGTCCCTCTTGGGGATTTGGAACAAATATGTTCATAGAATGTGTGAGATGTAAAGTCTGCTATTGGGAAATAGGATTTATAAAAGTCTCTAATAATCTGGAGAAATCTTCTGAGTTCCGTATTAGGGATATTATATTTTGTTTTTAATGATGAGAAGGAGGTGAATGAGGAATTCTTAATGAGTATATGAAGGGTGGTTAGATTGTTATTAATCCACCATGAAAATGTGTCTGTGTTTTGATAGCTTTTTAAGAATTAAGGGTCTCCTATAAAAGAAGCATGGGGGGGTGTGGGGGAGGTTAATGTCAATTTCTTATTGTGTAGTTTCCACAATTGATATGAGTGGGCTACTGATAAGTTACGTTTTTCTAAGGTGTGAGTAGAAACTTTTATTGCCCCAAAGTAATCCTGTTATAGAGTAGGGTTGTACTGAATCTTTTTCAAATATGACCCATGGGATTTTCTGGTTGTGTAAGTGCCATTGGGCTATCTGTGCCCATCTTGTGGCTAAATAGTATGACCAGAAGCCTGGGAGTCCCAAACCTCCACTTTTTGGGGATTTGTATAACACATTTTTAGCAATTCCTGGGTGGGAATCCGACCATATAAATTTGTTGACATCTGATTGAAATTTGGTAATCATCATCTTATTTACTCTAATTGGGAGTGTCCTAAATAATAATAATAGCTTTGGTAGAATAGACATTTTGATGGCTGTAATTTTACCTAAGAATGATATATTAAAAGATTTCCATATTTTCAGCGACAATCTCAATTTTTGTAACATGGGTAGATCATTTTTGGAAGCTAAATTATTGGAGTCTGAGGTAAGGTGAATACCTAGATAAGGTAGAGTACCTTTAGACAAAGAAAAGTTAAAGGTATGCCAATGGATTTCAAGACATTTACTGATAACCCTGATAGAGCAGAATTTTTTTTGAGTGTATCCATTAGGTTAGGTAAAGCTATATTGGGTTGGGTGAGAAATAATATCATGTCATCCGCATACATACTAAGTTTGTATGTTTTATTATTAGATCTATAACCATTAATGTCTGGGTGTTGTAAAATAGCCGCAGCTAGGGGTTCAATTGCTAGGGCGAATAATAAAGGTGAAAGGGGGCATCCTTGCCTGGTACCTCTTCCAACTTTGAAAAAATCTGAGTTACAGCCTGGTATTTTTATTCTGGTGGCAGGGCTGTGGTATAGTGCATGGAATGCATGAATAAATTCACCTTTAAATCGGTATTTTTGTAACACTAAATCTAGATATCTCCAAGTTACGCTGTCAAAAGCTTTGTTGATGTCTAGACTTAATAGTAGAACTGGTTGGGATTTGATGTTTGCATCTTGGATTATATTTGTTACTAAACGGATGTTGTTTGTGATCTGCCTGCCTGGAATAAATCCTGATTGGTATGGGGATATTAAAGAGGGGATTATTATTGCTAATCTATTGGCCAAAAGTTTGCAGACAATTTTAAAGTCGTTATTTATTACTGAAATTGGTCTGTAGTTTTGGGGAAGTGTATGGTCTTTGTTTGGTTTAGGGATTAAGGACATATTAGCTACAGTAACAACATCTCTTCGGGAAACTGATCACCTTTCAAGATGCTATTATATAGTTTTGTTAGTGTTGGGGTAAGAAGTTATGGGAACTGTTTGTAATAAAAGGAGCAGAATCCATCTGGACCAGGTGCTGAGCCTTTTTTAAGGGATTTGATAACTTGTAGAATTTCGTCTTCTGTACACGGAGCATTTAGTGTGTCGATCTGAGTAGCGGATAGTTTGGGTATAGGAATGTTGTTTAGGTTTAGGTCTGAAGAAGGAGCGCATGCTCCAAAAGCGCGTTAACCTATTGGCCCTCCAGCTACCCGGAAGCAACGGGTAGTAACACGGCTTATCGCCCGCCAAGGATCTTCACGTCCCTGCCTCTCTGTGCATCTGTGTGCCTGCAGCACAGGAAGCGTCGGCTTCCACCGGCGCAACCCGTTCCACACCACTGCCCTGCATGGAGATGAGACACGGACTCTTCAGTTTTACATGCCCATTTTAACTCCTTGTCTGTGAGTATGTATGCTCTCCTCTTTTTCATTCATTAAAATGCATTGATAATACTGCACTTAGAGTGGCGCTTCTGTGCTTTTTCCCCCTAGGAATGTTGTTTAGCCAATCATGAGACATGGGCGAGATTGAGGAGATTGATTTGGAAAGTAGATAAGAGTAAAACTTGGTAAATAGGGAGAGTATTTTTTGCGGGTGAGTAACTAGTTGGTTAGTGCTATTTTTAAGTTTGTAAACATGAGTAGGTTTTATTGATTGATTCAATTTACAGGCAAACATTGTTAAGTAAGTATTACTAGAAAGGAAAAATTTAGCTTTTGACCAACGAAGTGCCTTTTCAGCTTTAAAAGTGAGTAAAGAGTCTAACTGCAAACGTCTTTCGGAGATTAGATTGTAAATAACCAGGTCATGTGTGTTGGTGTGTTCTTTATATAGTTTGTGAAGTTCTTTCGTTATAGAGGTAATCCTATCCCATTTCTCTCTGTTATTTTGTGCCACAAGTTTGATAATGCGTCCTCTCAGAACCGCCTTATGTGCTAGCCATAAAGTAGTAGGAGATATATCTGGTGTAGAGTTAATCGTGAAGTAATCTTTAATAGCCAAGGCAATCTCGTGTTGGTGTTTGGGGTCAGTGAGTAAAGATTCATTCAGTCTCCATGAGTAAGGTGTTGATGAGAGACCAATGAATTGATTGCTAAGTGTAGTGATATTATGATCTGACCAGGAACATGGGTGTATTGAAGCTTCAAGAGTATTGGCCAGTATAATGGGAGTGCAGAAAATTTAATCTAATCAGGAATATGAGTTGTGAGGGTGTGAATAGAAGGTATATTCACGGGCCCCAATATTAAGTGCTCTCCAGGAGTCAATAAGTTGCATTTCATTGAAATATCTAGAGGTTGTATTCGAGAATGTTTTTGAAAATTGGTTTTGTTTACTACGATCTAAATTTGGTTGTAATACGGAGTTGAAGTCTCCTCCCAATATTATATGAGGAGAATGGTAGTGTTGTAATGTGTGAAAAAATTGTGTGAAAAATGTGTTTTGTGAGTCATTCAGAGCATAAGCATTGGCGATTGTCAATTCTTTACCTGATAGGGTCCCTTTGATGATAATAAATCTACTGTCTTCATCCTTGAACACCTGTTGTACTTCAAAGGGGAATGATTGATGGATAAAAATAGCTACCCCTTTAGTTTTGGTGGGTGATAAGGTATTGAATGATTGGTTATAATAATTTTTATGAAAAAAAGTTGGGTGATTGTCTTTCTGGAAGTGAGTTTCCTGTAATTGTATTATTTTTGCATTTAATTTCTTATAATGTATGAATGCTTTTTTCCTTTTATTAGGGGAATTGAAACCCTGCACATTATGTGAAATAAATAGGGTTGAGCGGAACCGAACTGTAAAGTTCGGGTCCGTACCGAACTTTTGGGTTTTGGGGTCCCGGACCCGAACCCGAAAAATTGACTGTATGTTCGGGTCCGGTGTTCGGCAATATGCATGTAAAGTCGCGCTTGTTTCCCATGCTTAGAACTGTCCCTGCACAAAGTGTCATTCCTGAAGGAAAAAAAGTAATTTAAAACTCACTCGCGGCTGTAATGAATTGTCGGCTCCCGGCAATACATAGAAAAGTCATTGATAAAAAATAAAAAAACGTGGGGGTTCCCCCAAATTCAATTACCAGGCCCTTCAGGTCTGCTATGGATATTAAGGGGAACCCTGCCGCAAATGAAAAAAATAAAATGCGTGCGGTTCCCCCCAAATATCCATACCAGGCCCTTCAGGTCTGGAAAGGATTTTAAGGGGAACTCCACCCCAAATTTAAAAAAAAAATGCAGTGGAGAACCCCCAAAAATCCAGACCAGACCTTTTATCTGAGCACGCAACCTGGCAGGCCGCAGGAAAAGAGGGGGGGATGAGATAGCGCCCACCCCTCCTGAACCGTACCAGGCCACATGCCCTCAACATGGGGAGGATGTCCCCATGTTGATGGGGACAAGGGCCTCATCCCCAAAACCCTTGCCCGGTGGTTGTGGGGGTCTGCGGGCGGGGGGCTTATCGGAATCTGGAAGACCCCTTTAACAAAGGGGACCCCCAGATCCCGCCCCCCCCATGTGAAATGGTAATGGGGTACATTGTACCCCTACCATTTCACAAAGAAAGTGTCAAAAAATGTAAAAATGACAATAGCCGGTTTTTGAAAATTTTTAACATTTTTGACACTTTTTTTGTGAAATAGTAGGGGTACATTTGTACCCCATTACCATTTCACATAGGGGGGGCGGGATCTGGGGGTCCCCTTTGTTAAAGGGGTCTTCCAGATTCCGATAAGCCCCCCCGCCCGCAGACCCCCACAACCACCGGGCAAGGGTTGTGGGGATGAGGCCCTTGTCCCCATCAACATGGGGACATCCTTTCCAGACCTTTCCAGACCTGAAGGGACTGGTATGGATATTTGGGGGGAACCGCACGCATTTTATTTTTTTAATTTGCGGCAGGGTTCCCCTTAATATCCATACCAGAGCTGAAGGGCCTGGTAATTGAATTTGGGGGAACCCCCACGCTTTTTTTTTATCAATGACTTTTCTATGTTTTGCCGGGAGCCGACAATTCATTATAGTGAGTTTTAAATGACTTTTTTTCCTTCAGAAATTACACTTTGTGCAGGGACAGTTCTAAGCACGGGAAACAAGCGCTAATAGTCCTCAGAAGTTTGGGTCCCAATTGACTTCAATGGGGTTCCGGGTCAAGTTCGGGTCAAGTTCGGTCCCGAACTCAAACTTTTTACCGAAGTTCGGCCGAACCCGTTGAACCCGAACATCCAGGTGTCCGCTCAAATAAACTTAATGGTCATGGTGGTAGTATAGAGAACGGGAGATCTATCTGATAATATGTATGTTATAAAGTACCGTATATACTCGAGTATAAGCCAAATTTTTCAGCACATTTTTTTGTGCTGAAAGTGCCCCCCTCGGCTTATACACGAATCACATTTTTGCGCCTGATATCCCAGAATTTGGGGATGAGGTACTGGCCAAACTTGGCACACATATAGCCCCACTCTTCCTCTACAAGTGTGCAAAGTTTGTTGTCCGGGGAACCTACGGCCAGGGAGCACCGATTTTTCAAACCGGGCACCCCTTCCATAGACTCCCATGTTAAAAGGTAATTTCTCTGGTAACTCTGGGGACCCGGTACTGGCTGGCCGTAGGTCCCCTGGATGTGAAATCTGGCACACATGTAGCCCCAGTTCTCCTCTACAAATGTGAAAAGCTTGCTGTCTGGGAGACCTACGGCCAGGGAGCACCGATTTTTCAAAGCCGGGCACCCCTTCCATATACTTCCATGTTAAACGTAAGTCTAGTCATGGACACAGTGAGGCATAGGCACAGTGATGCATGGGCACAGTGAGGCAAGGGCAAAGTGAGGCATGGACACAGTGAGGCATGGGCACAGTGAGGCATGGGCACAGTGAGGCATGGGCACAGTGAGGCATGGACACAGTGAGGCATGCACATGGACACAGTGAGGCAAAGTGAGGCACAGTGAGGCATGTAGATGGACACCCTAGGCTTATACTCAGGTCAATGGGGGTAATTTACTATAACTCTAGGAAGTACTGAGCACTATTGCAAATAATAGCTCCCATTTTAGCCAATTAAAAATTCAATGCGCAAATTTGCATATGAAAAAGAGCGCTATTAGCAGCAAACAAGTGTTAGTAAATATGTAAATCAGCGCCAATTAGCGAATCCGCGTACATGCAAATGCCAATTTCCACTAAGTTATTATATAGCACCGCATTGTAACCATGATCCATGTATGTGAAAGAAACATTTTTATGTGAGATGTGCTCTACCTCGTGTGCATCTATTGATGTATATTGCAATTAGTATTCCTAGTTTTTTTCCTTCTTTTGCTAACGAATGCAGTTATGAATGATTATTACATAGTAATGTCTGTTATTCTGTAAAGTTACATGTATTAAACATTTAGGTCACCTATTTGTTGTATGTTGTTTTTTTCATGTTTTTTTTTTTTTTTTTAATTTAGGTGGCTATAAAGCGGTAATTATTTATGTTCATTCTTTAATCATACTACACTGTTATGCAGGTCTTGTACTTAGCACAATGGCTTAGTGGTCTGCTCAGATGTCTCCACATATCTCATGGTACAAGTTCAAATACCATCCAACAGCTATGTTTATATTTTGCACAAGCAAATTAAAATAAACAAACAAAGAAATGTAAACTGCCCGTGTTGTGGAAATTTTTATGAAGATGTATTTAATATGTATTGTCATAGTGTCACCCAGTGTTAGTTCTACCGCAACCCGCTCTAAAGCGCTGACTGGGGCAGACTGACGCTGGTTGAGGTAAATGTCCTTATTTGGAGAAAGGTGTTTGCGGAGTGAGGCCTCTCTGCAAACGCATTATCGGTTTTAGTGGATATATGCTCTTGTGGCCTCTGTGTCTGATCAACATGGAGGTGGGGACGTGAGCATGCACCTGCGGATAAGCTTCCCTCATCAGGAACTGTGTTCATTGGTTATTGTATTGTGTAATGTATCCTTTAGCTGTATTTCTTGTGTTGTCAACTCCTTATATGGACATTTGCTGTGTGAAGGGGACATCCTGTGATGTCCCCTCCCACGGGGGAGGTGATTGACTGCTGCAGCTATCACTTCCTGTTTGTGATAATAAAAGGACGCTATGAAGGCGTTGGCGGTCAGTGTTATGCTGGGATGCCGAGATGATGAGAACAGGGGAAGAGAGATCACCCTGGGACTTTGGGTGAGGTGGGAGAGAATGGGCACAAGCTCACACACATTGCAATAAAAACAGTTTAATGGTGACACATGAAATATGACAAAAACGGAGACAGCAATAAATGTGCGTCGCCAGGCATTTTGGCCAAGTTCATAAACATAGTACAAATAAATGTTGATACATTGCAAAATGGTACATCCATAAAACAACATTGCAGGAGGTTGGAAATGACTCAATGGGAAACAATGAGGGTTGTAAATAGCTCAGCCAGTAACAGCACGCTCACAGTACAAGTTCATGTATGGAAAAAATGTTCATGTTGGGACAAAGTGTGAGCAAAAGCCGACAATGTGCGTCCTCAATGTAGACAGGTATACAAACGCATCGTATGTCCCCTACGCGTTTCGCGAGCTCCGCTAGCTTCCTCAGGGGCAGATGCATGTGGGTTGTATCTGTTATAAAAATAGTAAAACATATGTATAAGACTGGAGACTGAAGGCACAAAAACTGGTGGGGGGATCCGACCATAGGAGAGACCGCATACTCACCAATGTGCTGGGCTGAAATGCCAGTCGCTGTGAATCAAGGACGCGGCAAAAAGGGTATCCATGTTGGGAGCTGAGGGGGGAAGTGCAAGAAAATCGCCACGGGATGAATGGGCAGCAGGGCCTGTGTGGGGATGCTAGGCTGGCGGTCACAAAGGAGCCCAAAGAAGCTGTATCTGGAGAAATGATATGTGTATAGTGGTAAGTCTGTAACAGGGTATATCGTTTTGGCAAGATAAGCTAAATATAAAACATATATAAAGGGTATCTGATACAATAAATGTGTATGTAAATGAATCTACAAGTTGAATTAAATAAAGTAACCTTGCCAAAAAGATATATGCCTGTATGTTCAAATAAACTGTAGACTGTAATGTGTGTTGGATACTGTAAGTAAGGATGAGCAAACGGCAATATGAAAAAGAGTAATGATGATGAGAACAGTGTGGTGATGCTTCTTGATTTGAATGAATGGGAATCGAATGGAAGGTGAGTGAATTTTAGCTTAAGATGCATTATATCATTGAGACGAAATGTGTTACTATTAGAGACACGATATCTGGCTGTGTGCTCTGCGTACAGCCTAATTTCTATGACCGGATGACAGGATGACAGGATGGCGGGCCAACGGTAGGACTAATAACGGCCTATTTGAGCATCAGATCAGCAGAGTGGGGAGTATGGATGCACAATCTGATGCGTGGGGAGGCTGTGCTTTGTAAAAGATCACATTTTTGTATTTTTGAAATAATGCTGGCTGGAAGAGATCGTATGTGTGTTTGTGATTTTGTCATGGATCGTATGCCTGTGAATTCAATCGTGTGTGCCTGTGTGGGTATGCCTGCGTGTGCCTGGATGTTTGTGTGGGGAAGCTGTGGCCTGTAACAGTGTAACTGAATGAGAAATGGAGACTGTATGTGATTGGATTGTTTGATGCAGGACACGTGTCCCCATGAGTGGGATTGAACTTGTGTAGAGATGGCTGTTTGGAAAAGTGACCTTTGTGCGATGTATTGAGAAGCCAGTCATTGCTGCTGCATTGTTAAAGATGGCCGCTGCATTGAGCCATGTGCTTGAATGGGGGCGGGGGAGACCAGAGTTGGTGGGTCTCTATGTATCTTTTGACTACAAGTTTATGATGCATATGGAAACTGTATATTGTGTATGAAATGTAGGTATAGATGTGGGATTATTCAGCCTGCAATGTGTGTGTTTGCTTGAGATGTTTGGATTTCTCAAAGTCTTGTTCCTGTGTGGCATGTGCTTTAGTGGGGGCGGGGCAGCCAGCATGGCTATCATTTACAATGGTGAAAGTTGGTGACTCTCTGTAAATAGCATGCAGGAGTTTTGTGTTGGAGGGGCTACGCCCTGAGAGATGATAATCTGATGTTTCTGAGAAAGCATACAAGCAATATTATACGGTGTGTGTGGTGATATGAACTTTGAGAAAATAGTGTTGTTGTTTTTAAGGTTGTGCATGTAACTAACATTTCTTGAATGTGCTTTTTAGTTGGCCAAAGGGTCCGAGTTGAAGTAGCCTAAAGTGTGTGAAGATTGTTCTTAAAATGTTTGTAAGTGCTCATGTGATGTCTCAGGTGTGTGGTTTTGTGGAGATTGCATGAGCCTTGTAGAATGTGTAGCTGACTCAAGACACAAATTTTTCAGTGGATTTTGATGGTCATTTAGAAAAGTTTTAATGTTTGTAAGTGCTCATGTGATGTCTCAGGTGTGTGGCTTTGTAGAGAAAGATTCTAGGGAAGAGATCCTGGTTTTGGTGGGAAAAACTGCATTTGGTGGCCATGTTGTCCATGCAGCTTGTCGGCCATCTTGAGAAACACAGTTTCTCTTTAGCCTGTGGGTCATCCTATAAGGGAAGGTGCAGCCACCTTTCCTTTGGGTGTGATACCATGTGGCCGTGCTGTGGCATTCGTCGGCTATCTTGCTGGTGGAATTTCTCAGCCTTTGGGGCAGATTTCGATGTTTGGTGCAAATTTAGTAGTGCGTTCTTTTCAGTGTTGGAATCTGGTGGACACCATTTTTGTTTTCCTTTGTGTTTGGGAACCCATGTGGTCTTGTGTTTTTTTGTATTTAAGTGTTCATTTGGTGTCCCATGTTTTTCAGTTTTTGGCTAGTAGGGAAGTTTGTGCTGATTTTGGCGAATTGCATGCGTTAATGGCGCCATTTTGTTGTGGCCTGTTTTTTTTGTCGGCCATCTTGAGAGGCTGTTTTGTTTGATGTTAAATTCGCTGGTTTAAATTTGTTTTTCTAAGCATCGCCTTTTGAGTTGAGTAGAGCGGTATCTTTATATAGTGCGGTCTTGTCCCGAGGGGTCCCGACGCGCTTGCAGACACATGCACATGCTGGGGCCAATTTATAGACAGGATCTGACTAGCCTACCAGCATGTCTTTGGAGTGTGGGAGGAAACCGAAGCATGCACAGGGAGAACATACAAACTCCAGGCAGATGGTGTCGGGATATCTCTGTTCTCATTTATGAGAATATAAGCTATTGTGGGTTAGCTGACTTTGCAGTATATGAGCGGTTTTTGTATTGAATTTCGGTTTTAAGTGAAAACTCTACTTTACACTGAATTCTGATAGATTGTAAGACTAACTTTAACTGAGTTTTTGTACAGTGGTGTGTGTTGTTTTTATGTTTAAATATTTGGGAGTTTCCCAGAAGGCAATTCATTGTTTTTGTAGGTCTCGAAATCTGTGGTTTGACCTCCAGGGGATATTTGGGTCAGGGGGATTCCCTCCCATTTGCAAAAGGGGGTTTATTCCATCATTTCCATGACAAGGTTTTTTTTTAATTGTTGAAATATGAGGTTTAGCCATGATTTTTTTTGTGTTGATAGACTAGGCTCCCCCTCCCCCTCCCTCTTCCTGTACATTGATATGTAAATAAACCAGTTTGGGTTTTTTTGAGAGCTGAGCATGTAACAGGAAGTTCTTTTCAGCATTTATGTATCAGCAGGAAGTTGGTGGGAGGAGTTTGGTGTCTTCTGAAAGGTGAGCAATGAGATTTGCGCTTGGAAGAAAAATGAAAAGCATTTTGGCGTTTCAAAAAGGGTGTTTTATATTTTGTTCCAGTTTTGTGAAGTTTTATACTGTAATACAGTTTTGGGTAGAGAGCAAACAGGGGGGCATCACCATTATTGTTGTAACATCTAGATGCAGGTAGAAAGAAGCCATAATATTGTTTTGAATAGTGGAGGATTTCATGGTGCTTTGTAGTACGTCTGACAAACACGTTTACAGGGCTGCCGATAATCGGTTGAAGAGCATGTAAACGTGAGGGGTAGTACGCTAGCATACCGAGAGGCCGTGTAATCGGAAAAAGCCGGGTGCTAGTACTGTAAAAATGGTCACTAAGCAGTACTGCTCCGAAAACTAGTGCAAGGGTGCCCTGGACGCAGGGACAATTCATAAGCGACTCGAATCGTCATGGATAATGTCGGTCCATGCGTTGGAGGAAAAAATTAGGCTCCACACCAGTCAGACAACTGCACCGCACATGAGGTCTGGGTTTGGGGCTCCGGACATGAGACCCCTTAAAGGATGACATATCTGGTCAGAGGGTACAGTAAGGTGTATTCAGGGCCGGCCCTACCATGGGACCCGTGGGACCATGGTCCCAGGCGGCACTTTAAGAGGGGCGGCAACAGGGGCGCACTGCCTGAGGACCTGGGTTTCCCTCCATCTAGTGTGCAGTGTCATACTTGTACTGCATCGCCGGCGCCACTGTCACTGGCTGCAGTGGCAAGACCCACTTCAAGGGTCTCACTAGCGGCCCCTGCTTCCCTGCCAAAACTGGTTGCTAGCCGGGGACCGTTTTGTGTCTAGCAACCAGTGACGTCAGGAGAGAAGGAGAGAGAGGCCCACCATTCATTGCGGAGGAGGATTTAACTTCCTCCTCCTCCGCTAACTCCACCCACCTCCTCCCTGTATGTTCCCCTCAGCAAGTTAGGACTCAGGAGCGGCGAGCGGTCCGAGGATCAGTGCTGCCTGCCTCCTCCCCCCTCGAGGCACCGCTATCTCTGTTGTTTCCTGCCAATTCCCCTTCTATTAGTGGGCAGCAGAACAGCATGAGATCGGAGCGGCTGTGTGTGTGGTGAGAGAGCAGCTGCAGGCTCTTCTCCCCCCCCCCTCCTCATGCTGCTGTTCCCAGGACAGCCACCGCTATGTTTCTTCCCCCTTTTCCTCCCATTGGCCAAGGAAAAAAACAAAAAGGAGAAAAGAGGATTATGGGATATGTAGTGTAAATAACTGGCTGGCCCATTGCAATTCTAGGGGGGAAACTGCAGCCCCCAGCATGCCCAGCTGAAGGGGAGGGAGAGAGAGCCAGGCTGAGTGACAGGCTGCATCTGGTGACAGGCATTGGTGACAAGTGACAGGCTGCATCTGGTGACAGGCAATGGTGACAAGTGACAGGCTGCATCTGGTGACAGGCATCAAACAAGTGACAGGCTGCATCTGGTGACAGGCAATGGTCACAAGTGACAGGCTGCATTTGGTGACAGGCATTGGTGACAAGTGACAGGCTGCATCTGGTGACAGGCATTGGTGACAAGTGAAAGGCTGCATCTGGTGACAGGCATCGGTGACAAGTGACAGGATGCATCTGGTGACAGGCAATGGTGACAAGTGACAGGCTGCATCTGGTGACAGGCAATGGTGACAAGTGACAGCCAATGGTGACAAGTGACAGGCAATGGTGACAAGTGACACGCTGCATCTGGTGACAGGCAATGGTGACAAGTGACAGGCTGCATCTGGTGACAGTCAATGGTGACAAGTGACAGGCAATGGTGACAAGTGACAGGCTCCATCTGGTCACAGGCATTGGTGACAAGTGACAGGCATTGGTGACAAGTGACAGGCTGCATCTGGTGACAGTCAATGGTGACAAGTGACAGGCTGCATCTGGTGACAGTCAATGGTGACAAGTGACAGGCTGCATCTGGTGACAGGCAATGGTGACTGGTGACAGGCAATGTTGACAAGTGACACACTGCATGTTGTGGCAGGCTATGGGTGGCAAGTGGCACAGCTGCATCTGGTGGCAGGCAACAGTGGCAAGCAACAAGCTACATCTGGTGGCAAGCAATTGTGGCAAATGACAAGCTCAGGGCTTCCACTGATTCGGCATTATGGTGAGTTTAACTATTTCATTATATATTACAATGTAGTAATAGAAATAATGATTTAAGTGCTAACACCAGCCATTCGCCCGACAAATCACCCGCTGCCAAATTCCCTGTCAGCGAGACTACACTTCCCCCCTCATCTTTTTTTGGGAAGGAAGGGGGGTATCCCTGAATGGCAGTTTGGAAATGTGGTCACCCTAGCCGCCACTGCAGCGCTGTTGTTGCATCACTGAGCTGGGATCAGAGCGTAGCTGGTCGGTGGCAGTGGAGAGAAAGAGGGGAGCTTTTGTGGTGCTACACAATACTCTTTACAGGAAGGGGCATGTCTCTTTGCTGAATATATGGAATGTCTCTTGCTGAATATATAGGGCTGTCTCTTTGCTTTATGGAAACGTCTCTTTGCTGGATGGGCATAGGATTTTTTTTTTTTTGGGGGGGGGGGGGCAGCATTTCATTCTTGGGCCCAGGCAGCACAATGTCTTGGGCCAGCCCTGGGTGTATTCCTTTGGAAGGTACTTTTGATGTCTGGAGGACGAGACCTCAGAATAAAGGTACCTTGGATGTAGTTCAGCTGTGGCTTCACAAATCTGTAATGATGAGTGTTGATGGAGGTGTAGTACACGCTTTTGTGATTCTCAGAGGAGGAACGGTGGTTAAAATTCTCATGCCCGTTTGTTTGAACTTTGTATGGCTGGTCCATGCAAGGTTCTCGAGCTGCTCTCATGTTTTTCCCATTGTATTTTTTTCTATTGCTGAAAGAGTGAAGGTAGAATTCTGTCTGTTTTGTCTTTTAATTTTGGTTTTGGAAACTATGAAGTATCTCCCCCACATTTGTATCTGAATGTTTGTATGTAGTAACGTGAATATGTTCGAACTTACTGTGGCGATCCTCCGATGCATCACGGCTGTTGTATTTTTGTAGGAACTGGAAAAGTAAGGGTTACAGAGGGTTTTGTTTGAATCGATTTTGAAAGAATGTCATTGACTATTTACCAATGTACAGGAATGTCATTATTGTTTGCCATTCTTTGCAGGTTAAATATGAAGGATAGAGTAATGATTTTGCTTATAAGTATTTTTCAGGTCCAAGGAGTTTCTGAAAGTGTATGTACATAGAGAGCAGGTGTATGTAGAGAGCTGTACATATGGATAAATACATGAGTCTAATGAGGTAAAAGTATCATAGGCTATTTCATTGTTTTTTGTTTCCTGCACCACGCATTTCTTCCTTCAGTCTGTAATGAGGAAGAAAAGGGGGGGAATGATAAATGTAAGAATGACAGTTTTTTTTAAACAAATAATGTTAACCTCTGTAATTCTAACCAAGTTTGTGCCAAGACTGTCTTTCTTTGATAGAATTTGAATCGGCAAGCAGCAATCGGGTGAAGTCCCATCCCAGATGCTAAGAACCTTTTGTCAATGGTTCCAGGTATTGTAAGCCACGCACAGGTTATGCAGTGACCACAGTCCCGATGTCTGGGTTATTGTCATATGAGGGTTGTTCGGAGGTCAATCAAAGCCAGGGTCATACTTTACTCATTAGCTGCACTTACATTCTCAGCTGATGGGGTGGGTGCGATCACTGTAACATGAACTTCAAAATGTCTACCACAGGGTTCACAAGTCGCTCCTGGACCCTGACACAATAACTGGTTTACATTCTTTCTAACCAGGTGACTGGGTTGTTATAAAGAAGCTTGAGGGATGAGACCACGCCAGCCACTGCATGAAGCGGCTTAACCACACCAAAGAGTTGAGTAGTATCTTTGTTTATTTATATTTTTTGTTTGTTTAGTAAATTTTAGCAAGGGCAACGATGAAAAGCATCCCAAGTTATTATTTAAAGTGTATTTCCTGACTAGCTAAGAAAGCGAACAGGACCAATTTCTGGGTCTGTTCTGAGTCTCCACCGAGTTTTAGCCCCCAGCGATGACAGCTGTACATGCTATATATCATGTTATTATGGGTATGAGGAGTTTTGACAAACTAGTGAAGACTCCAAACAGACACTTGTCAATGGAGTTTAACAATGCATTTTTAGAGGGTAAAATTGGTTATAATTTTAATAGCTCTGCCTCTTGTCGGTTTGGGTATTGGGACAACTAGGTAGCCCACAAGTGTGTTTGAACTTTAGTTTGGTGCTTATGCGGATCTGCAGCTTATAAAAAAGGTAATTTCCCCAATGCAAGAGGTTCATGCGTGCTGGTGAAGCTGTCCCAGCATCTTATGTCGAAGCCGATCGCGAGGATCCGATGGCGCGAGAAGTTAAGAATGGCAGGGACAGCTGGAAGGGAATTGTTCACCAACCCCGACCAGGTCTGGGCATGGTGTCCTGCAGGAACAAGGTGGGGGAGGCTTGAGCTTATGATACGATTTGAACAATTCTCCTCCATTGAGGATGGGATATTTCATCTAACTGTTGAAGCCAGAGCTGTAGCTAAGTGAAGATTGGGAATCCTTTTAAGGGTCTGGGAATCTTTGGATCTAATTTTTATTTTACAGTGGATCGTGGCTAAAGGAAGTAGGGAGAATGGATGTGAGAACGTGACGCTCTCACTTTGAGGGAGTGGCCTGACCTTGCAGCTGGTTGAGACGTGCAGGAAGAGCTCGGATGGAACCGTGGAGACCTTGCAGCATGCAGCGTGAGAGGCTGCCGCTGCGTGGATGAAGCTCTGAGCTCTGATCTCCCCCCCCTCCTTCTCCCAGGCATTATCGCTTAGTGACAGTGGTGATAGGGGGTGTGACAGCAGGAAGGTAAAGTCACCTGGTTGCATCCAGGGGGGTAGATATATTTCGCCCAGATTCAGGCTTTACGCCGACTTATACAACTAGGTGGAGAGTTGTATAAGGCTAGTGGGCTCATGGATGACTCATACCTCTAGGGAGAGGGCTGGGCGTCGTACAGACAGGGAGTTGATGAGGCCAGCTGAAGCTTGTCAGCTCATTTAGGCCTCTATAAGAACTCCCAGCTTCATTAGATGTTAGCTCATGCCTGGAACCAGACCTGTGTGGACTGTCTAGGGAGAGTGAACCCCTGTGCGGTGAGGCAAAGCCTGTGTGGCTATTTGTTTGGACTTTTACTAAACCAGGGACTTAGGGACTAGGACAGCACTAGGCTGATCCCAGTTGTTAGTTAGGAAACCTGTATGTTTAGTCAGAGGTCAACTTGACCAGGATTTATTTTGGTTATGTTTCTTTTGCTTTGCTGTGTTTTGTCACTGTAAATAGAAAATAAACCGCACCTTTTTTTTTGATTTTGAAAACCACAACCTCCGTTTGCTGGGCCTGTTTTGTGTGGGGAGCCCATCCCGGGGGTCACACACACCCGCTGCCAAGCTAACCCCCTCACAGTTGGTGGAGAACCAGTGGCAGTTTTTTTTAAGCCAGCATGGAGGAGATACTGAAGCAGCTGGCTCTAGCAAATGCCAATCAACAGCAGACAAATGCAGGTTTGCAAAAGAGCCTTGCAGCTCAACAACAGAACTTCGCAGCCCAGCAGCAAGCTCACCAACAGAGTCTGGAAGCTCAGCAACAAGCCCAGCAGCAATCTGAGGCCCGCTTCATAGACCTGTTACAGAAGCAAGAGCAGAGACTACAACAAATGGAAGCAGTAATGCAGCAACGTCCGCAGACCAGTGAGGAAAGCCGTCCCACTAATACCGCGTCCTTTGGGGTGAGTCGTTTATTGACAAAAATGACTGGAGAGGATGATCCAGAGGTATTTTTGACCACATTTGAAAGGACTGCTGAAAGAGAAAAGTGGCCTGAGGAGCAGTGGGCTGGACTGGTGGCTCCTCTGTTAACTGGTGAATCGCAGAAGGCTTACTATGACCTAGAGCCTGACCAAGCAAAAGACTATGTGATGCTAAAAGCTGAAATATTGGCAAGGCTGGGTGTCACCCAGGCTGTCCGGGCTCAGCGTGTGCATAACTGGACTTTCCAGCTTGGAAAACCCCCCAGGTCTCAAATGTATGATCTCATTCACCTGAGCAGAAAGTGGCTACAGCCAGAGACTTTGTCCGCACCAAAGATTGTGGAACGTGTTGTAATGGATCGGTTTTTGAGAGCTCTTCCTACTGCCATCCAAAAGTGGGTAAGCCATGGAGACCCAGAGACGGCCGATGGTCTTGTGGATCGTGTGGAGAAATACTTGGCTACAGAGAACCTGACGGCCTCTTCCAGAGACACTCGGACTTTCCACCCTAAGACCAGACCATCCCCAGGGGCGGATAAGAGGATTCCAAGGGGTGAGGGTGGAGAGAGTGAGAGGGTGGGAGCTCTACCCCAAGTTTGGCGAGAACAGCCTGGGAAATCAGCGGCTCAAGAGGCGGCAAGAAGGATCGTTTGCTACCGCTGCCGGCAAGCGGGACATATTGCAGCCAATTGCCCGGTTGTGGAGGAACCCATGCAGTGTGACTTTCTGATGGGCAGACGTCAGTCGCTGTGTGCGACAGTCGCATGCACTGCCATTCGAGGAACTGAGAAACATTTATGCAAAATGTGTGTTAATGGTAGAAATGTTGTGGTATTGCTGGATTCAGGTAGCCTTGTGACCCTGATAAAGGCTGAGTTAGTTAAAACAGAGGTCTCTGGGAATAGCAAGGTAGCTGTTATTTGTGTGCATGGGGACACCCGAGAGTATCCAGTGACTACAGTGTGTTTCGAGACCCCCAAAGGTACCCTCTCTCATCCAGTGGGCTTAGTATCTCAGTTACCGCATGACGCCATTGTGGGAAGGGATTTTCCGAAGTTCTGGGAACTGTGGGATGACCCTGAGCCCCCCACTGGTGCCCCTATGTACCAGGAATGGGATAGCCAGAACTCCCCTGAGAGTGGTGAGGACTCTCCGGAATTTCCCTTATCAGTATTGGCAGGGGAGACTCAAGAAACTGGAGAGGAGCCCACCTCCTCAGACGAAAACCTACCGTCTGTGGAGTTTTCTGATCTTGAGGTTCACAGGGAAAACTTTGCCACAGAACAGTTGAAAGACCCCGCCCTAATAAAGGCACGGGAAAACGTAGTGAAAATAGATGGCGAGTTAGTGAACCCAGATAATACCTGCACTTACCCATACTTCAGCGTAGAGAAGGACCTACTGTATCGGGTGGCAAAAAGGGCAGAAGAAACCGTTGAGCAGCTTGTGGTGCCCAAACCTTACAGGAAGTTGGTGTTGGAGTTGGCCCATGGGCACATTCTTGGAGGTCATCTGGGGACAGAGAAAACCCGAGAGAGGGTATTACAGAGATTCTATTGGCCGGGGGTGATAAAGGACATAGAAAATTATTGTTCCTCCTGCCCTGCGTGTCAGAGGTCGGCCCCGATGCCACATTTCCGTAGCCCGCTGGTCCCTCTACCCATCATTGAGGTCCCGTTTGAGAGGATCGCCATGGATTTGGTAGGTCCTATAATCAAGTCCGCTAGGGGGCACCAGTACATATTGGTTATAATGGACTATGCCACCCGTTATCCAGAAGCGATCCCTCTCAGAAATACCTCGGCCAAAACCATAGCCAAAGAGCTATCTCTTGTTTTTAGCCGGGTGGGTATTTGTAAAGAACTGCTTACGGACCAAGGTACACCCTTTATGTCCCGGGTTATGAAGGAGCTGTGTAAATTGTTCAAAGTGACGCAATTACGTACATCTGTGTATCACCCCCAAACCGATGGGCTGGTTGAAAGATTCAACAAAACCCTAAAGCAAATGTTGAAGAAAGTGGTGGATAGAGATGGAAAGGATTGGGACTGTCTACTTCCTTATCTGATGTTTGCTATTAGGGAGGTGCCCCAATCCTCTACGGGATTCTCCCCCTTTGAGTTACTGTATGGGAGACACCCAAGAGGGCTGTTGGATATTGCCAAGGAAACTTGGGAAAGTGAGAGTTCTCCCCACAGGAGTGTGATTGAGCATGTCGCCCTGATGCAAGACCGAATTGCACAGGTAATGCCCATCGTGAAGGAACATTTGGCCCAAGCGCAGTTAGCACAGCAGAGAGTGTACAACCGTGGAGCCAAGACCCGTACCTTTTCCCCGGGGGATAGGATACTGGTACTTGTCCCTACGGTTGAAAGTAAATTCCTTGCCAAATGGCAAGGCCCCTACGAGATAATGGAAAAAGTGAGCGAAGTGAATTACAAGGTCAGACAACCAGGAAGGCGAAAGCCCGAACAGACCTATCACGTTAATCTGTTGAAAGCCTGGAGGGATAGAGAGTCCCTAGTCGCAGACACTTGGTCACCAGCTCAAACTGGTTGCGTGATTCCTGAGGTTGGAATAGCAGCCACCTTGTCACAACCCCAACAACAGGAGGTTAAGGAGTTTGTGCTTCGCAACAAGGAGGTATTCTCTGAGCTGCCGGGACAAACATCTGGGGTAGAGCATGACATCATTACCCCGCCCGGTGAAAGGGTGAAGTTAAAACCCTATCGGATCCCAGAGGCCCGACGGGAGGCAATACGGGAGGAAGTACAGAAAATGCTGAACTTAGGGGTGATAGAGGAGTCCCAAAGTGATTGGTCTAGTCCCACTGTGTTGGTGCCTAAACCGGATGGGAGCTGGCGATTTTGTAACGATTTTCGTCAGTTGAACAAAGTTACAAAATTTGACACCTACCCCATGCCACGTATAGATGAGTTGATCGACCGGCTGGGAACAGCCCGATACATGACGACTCTTGACCTCACAAAAGGGTATTGGCAAATCCCCCTGGCCAAATTGGCCAAAGAGAAAACCGCATTTGTAACCCCAGACGGGGCGTTCCAATATAAAAGAATGCCGTTCGGGTTACAGAATGCGCCGGCCACATTCCAGCGGAAAATGGACCAGATGCTGAGGCCCCATCGGAAGTATGCTGCGGCTTACCTGGATGACGTAATTGTCCATAGCACAGATTGGGCCTCACATCTGCCAAAAGTGCAAGCAGTCCTGGACTCTGTTCGGGAAGCGGGGTTTACGGCTAACCCCAAGAAGTGTACCATTGGGCAGGAGGAGGCCAAATATCTTGGGTACACCATTGGGAGGGGAGTAATAAAACCCCAACTCAACAAAGTCGAGGCCATCCAGAGTTGGCCACGTCCCAACAGCAAGAAGCAGGTACGAGCCTTTCTGGGAATCGCTGGGTATTATCGGCGATTCATTCCCCACTTTGCCTCTAAGGCTGTGCCCCTAACCAACCTAACGAAGGGGAAAGGGTCGGTCATGATTAAATGGACCCCCGAGGCTGAGGCAGCATTCCAATTCTTGAAACAAGCCTTATGTAGCCAGCCAGTGTTGTACTCACCCGACTTCTCTAAAGACTTTGTCGTACAAAGTGATGCGTCAGATGTGGGGTTAGGAGCAGTATTGTCCCAGGTCTGGAACGGGGAAGAGCACCCAGTCATTTACCTCAGCAGGAAGTTGAAGTCCCATGAGGTAAATTACGCCACCGTTGAAAAGGAGTGTTTAGCGGTGAAGTGGGCTCTAGATTCCCTTCGGTACTACCTGCTAGGTAGGCACTTTGACATGGTTACGGATCACGCTCCGTTAAAGTGGATGGCTCAAAACAAGGAAACAAATAGAAGAGTGAATAGGTGGTTCCTGGCCCTCCAGGAATTCAACTTCACAGTAAAGCATCGCCCTGGCGTTCAAATGGGGAATGTGGATGCTTTGTCTCGAGTACATGAATGCCTGATTGCTGGTGTTCCAACCCCGAGGTTAAAACAAGAGGGGGGGGGTATGTGACAGCAGGAAGGTAAAGTCACCTGGTTGCATCCAGGGGGGTAGATATATTTCGCCCAGATTCAGGCTTTACGCCGACTTATACAACTAGGTGGAGAGTTGTATAAGGCTAGTGGGCTCATGGATGACTCATACCTCTAGGGAGAGGGCTGGGCGTCGTACAGACAGGGAGTTGATGAGGCCAGCTGAAGCTTGTCAGCTCATTTAGGCCTCTATAAGAACTCCCAGCTTCATTAGATGTTAGCTCATGCCTGGAACCAGACCTGTGTGGACTGTCTAGGGAGAGTGAACCCCTGTGCGGTGAGGCAAAGCCTGTGTGGCTATTTGTTTGGACTTTTACTAAACCAGGGACTTAGGGACTAGGACAGCACTAGGCTGATCCCAGTTGTTAGTTAGGAAACCTGTATGTTTAGTCAGAGGTCAACTTGACCAGGATTTATTTTGGTTATGTTTCTTTTGCTTTGCTGTGTTTTGTCACTGTAAATAGAAAATAAACCGCACCTTTTTTTTTGATTTTGAAAACCACAACCTCCGTTTGCTGGGCCTGTTTTGTGTGGGGAGCCCATCCCGGGGGTCACACACACCCGCTGCCAAGCTAACCCCCTCACAGGGGTGAAAGGGTTACCTGGGGGGCGATCAAGGGGGTTAAACCTTTTATTAGGTAATATATGGGGGTACCCGACGCTATAAAAACCTGCGGCGAACCTAAAAAAAATTACTGGCTACCGATCAGCATCACCGACGCTAAGACATCGATCAGAAAAATGATCGCTTAGCGACGGCGGTGCTAGGGGGTGAAAGGGTTATCTGGGGGGTGATCAGGGGGTTAAACCTTTATTAGGGGGGTTAGGGGGCTACACTGGACCTAAAACTGAATGTACTGACACTTTTACAGTCACAAATGTCACTGATTGCAGTGATCACTAAATAAATGGTCACTGCAATCAGTGACATTGTGACTAGGGGCTGGGGGGTGATCTGGGGGGGCCTGGGGGGGCGATTTATGTGCCTATGTGTCCTGGTGTCAGTGTAGTGTTTTGTGTACTAACCTGGCATCTTCTCCTGTACGGCGCTCGGTATATGTGAGCGCCGCAGGAGAGATGACATCACTTCCTCCAGCCTGTGTAAACAGTACACAGGCAGGGGAAGCTCTCATTCGCCGGGAGTGATCGAGAGGGGGTGGCCGGAATCGAACGGCCGTCCCCTCATGCCGGATCGCTCCCGAAGGTAAAACGACCACCCACTGTAAAGAAGGGGGGTCCGATCGGACCCCCCAACTATACAAAGGCAATCACGTATATGTACGTGATTCTGCCTGTCGGTGCCATTCTGCCGACGTATATTTACAGTGGGCGGTGGTTAAGGACCGCCGCACGCCGATGTACGTCGGCAGAATGGCACGGGTGGGCACATGGGCGTACCTGTACGTCCCTGCCTTCTTGCAGGTGGGGGGTCCAATCGGACCCCCCCCTGTGCCTGCGGCGGTCCGTTTCGCTTCAGGAGCGATCCGTGATGAGAGGGCGGCCATTGGTTTCTGGCCACCCCCTCACTATCTCTCCTGGCAAATGAGATGCTCCCCCTGCCTGTGTAATGTAAACACAGGCAGAGGAAGTGATGTCATCTCTCCATGCGGCGGGCTTTTCGATCCGGCGCGAGGAGAGAAGACATCTCACAGTAAGTGCACCAACACTACACTGACACCAGTACACGTAGGCACACTTATACCCCCCAGTCACCCCCAGATCACCCCCCAGATCACCCCCAGTACCCCCAGTCACAGTGCACCATTTGCAGTGGTCATTTTTTTACTGATCGCTGCAATCAGAGTCATTTGTGACAGTAAAAAGTTGCAGGGCAGTTAGGTTTAGGCCCCTTTAGGTCCAGGGTAGCCCCCTAACCCCCCCTAATAAAGGTTTAACCCCTTGATCGCCCCCCAGGTAACCCTTTCACCCCCTAACGCCAGCGTTACTAAGTGATCGTATTTCCGATCGCTGTATTTAGTGCCGGTGGTGCCCTAGATAGCCAGTTATTTATTTTTAGGTTCGCCGCAGGTTTCTATAGCGTCAGGTACCCCCATATATTATTTTAACCCCCTGATTGCCACTAGAGTTAAACCTTTCACCAGTGATCACCGTATAAGTGTTACTGGTGACACTGGTTAGCCAGTTAGTTATTTAGTTATTTAGGTTACCCGTCAGGTTTTTATATAGCGTCAGGTACCCCCCTAATGAAGGTTTTAACCCCCTGATTGCACCTAGTTAACCCTTTCACCAGTGATCACCATATAAGTTTTACGGGTGACGCTGGTTGGTTAGTTTGCTTTTTATAGCATCAGGGCACCCGCCGTATATAACCCAATAAAGGTTTAACCCCCTGATCGCCCGGCGGCTGATATCAATTAGGTTTTAGCGTCAGACAGGGTCTGCGTCGCCCCAGGCAGCGCTAGGTTAGTGCCAGTAACGCTAACACCCACGCACAAAGCATACACCTTCCTTAGTGGTATAGTATCTGAACAGATCAATATCTGATCTGATCAGATCTATACTAGCGTCCCCAGCGGTTTAGGGTTCCCAAAAACGCAGTGTTTGCGGGATCAGCCCAGATACCTGCTAGCACCTGCGTTTAGCCCCTCCACCCAGCCTAGCCCACCCAAGTGCAGTATCGATCGATCACTGCAACTTACCAAACACAACACACATAACTGCAGCGTTCGCAGAGACAGTCCTGATCCCTGCGATCGCTAACAGTTTTTTTTTTTAAGCGTTTGATACATTTGCTGACAGTCAGGTGCTTTTTTTACCTGTGAATCTTACTAGTGTACCCCTAAATTTAGAGCCCAAAATGGCAAATCGAAGGTACACTAGTAAAGAGGCCTACGAGATTCTGAGCATGACAGATAGTGAAGAGGAGGTCACGCATCTGTCAGATTCAGGCTCAGAATATCTTCCCGTAGAAGACAGTGAAGTCAGCGGCTCCATGTCAGATAGCTCTGACGACGAAGATGAGGTCCCTGCTAAGGTCAGGCGTCCCCGATCCCGATCTTCTGAGGTTGTTGAGGCGCAAGAACCGCAGGGCTCTCGTATCATGGAGCAGAGTAGTACTAGCGCCGCTATTCCTTCTGGTGAATTGGCAAGCACCAGCGGCCTAGTACAGCCTGGGCGTACATCAAGCACTGCAGTATCACGTGGTGATGTGGCGAGTCCCATAAGTGCAGTTCAAGCTGGCGAGGTGGCAAGCACAAGTAGTGTCCCGCTGCCACCAAGAAGAAGACAAAGGCAGGCCCGTCGTGCCCATACTGCCCTTCCTGCAGAATTTGCCTATCCTGATTGGGTCCCCACCACTTCTGCAGAACCCGTACTTCCCCTGTTCACTGCCCAACCCGGTATTCAGGTGGAAACAGCTGATTTTATGCCAATTGATTTTTATTCGCTGTTTATCACGGAAGATCTCTATAGATCTATTGTGGACCAGAGTAATTTATATGCCGGTCAATTCATCGCCGCTAGTCCCCAGTTGCCTTCCATTGCCAAAGATTGGAAACCAATTACGGTTTCCGAATTTAAGACCTTTCTGGGCCTTTCCCTCAACATGGGCACACATAAATTCCCGTCATTGCGTGCTTATTGGTCCATGCACCCAATTGACCACATGCCCGTGTTCTCTGCCTCCATGCCCAATAACGATACAAGCAGATCTTGCGGTTCATGCATTTCAACGATAATGAACTTTGTCGTCCACGTGGAGACCTTGAATACGACCGGCTCTACAAAATTCGGCCCCTCATAAACCACTTCAACAAACGTTTTGCAGCCTTGTTTATTCCCGATCAAGTTGTCTGCATTGATGAGTCCCTGATTAAATTTTCTGGCCGCTTGTCTTTCAAGCAGTACCTTCCCAGCAAGCGTGCCAGATACGGGGTCAAGCTCTATAAGTTCTGTGACAGGGCAACAGGCTATGTATGGAGCTTTATGGTTTATGAGGGAAAAGATAGTCAGGTTGAGCCGGTCAACTGCCCAGATTACATAGGGAACGCTGGCAAGATAGTGTGGAACTTGGTGTCACCCTTATTCGGAAAGGGGTACCACTTGTATGTGGACAATTATTACACGAGCGTGCCACTGTTTAGTCACTTGTTTGATCATCAGATTGGAGCATGTGGCACCGTGCAACCTAATCGCCAGGGCTTTCCCCAGAGGCTTGTAGATTCCCCTCTTAGGCTGGGGGAGAGAGCCTGCTTGAAGTGTAATAACTTGCTCGCTATGAAGTGGAGGGATAATAAGAATGTTTTCCTTCTTACCTCCCTTCATGCAGACACGACAGTCCAAATTCGTACGGTGACTGGTATTGTGGAGAAACCCCTCTGTGTCCACGAATATAACCAAAATATGGGAGGGGTGGACCTCAACGACCAGTTGTTGGCGCCGTATCTAATTGACCGTAAGGCAAGACGCTGGTACAAAAAAGTGGCTCTATCCTTATTCCAATTGTCTTTGCTGAACACTCATGTGCTATACAGAGCTTCAGGCGGGACGTTATCTCTCCTAAAATTCCAGGATGAGATAGTCACAGAACTCCTGTATCCAGGCGGTTCTGCACCTCTCCATCCCCAACCAAATGCAGTAAGCCGGCTGCATGAGAGGCATTATCCGTATGTCCTCGAGAGTACCCCTACCCAACGAGCCCCCCAAAAAAGATGTTGTGTCTGTAGCAAGCGCGGATTTAGGCGTGACATCCGTTATTTTTGTCCACGCTGTCCTGACAATCCTGGTCTTTGCATTGGTAAATGGTTTGAACGCTTCCACTCAAAAGTGAAGTTTTTTTTTTCTTTTTGTCATTATTCAATCACTTGGGACAAAAAAAAATATTCAATGAGCTCAACATGCCTCTCAGAAAATAGCTTTGGGTGTCTACTTTCCAAAATGGGGTCATTTGGGGGGGGTTTTGTGCTATCTTGGCATTTTATGGCCTTCAAAACTGTGATAGGTAGTGATAGGTGAGTGGTGGGACTTTATATGAAGCAACAATACTGAGTAGAATGAATCGATCAATGTACACATTGTTTATTGGATACAATTGGCATATATACACTGTAAAATTAATTTATACAAGAAAACATTAAAATGTAATCGTTGGTCTCAATGACAATAAATTGAGCAATCAATGACAATGCATGATTGTTACAATATAATAAACATAGTAATAAATCAAGGTATATCTTCCAATAAGTAATAGTAGTAACGTAGGAGTATAAAAACAATGGTGGATAGATTCATGGGAATATACTAAAATTGGATAGGATAATAAGACAGGCACTGTGACGTCGCATCATCGAAAAGCTCTACGCGTTTCGTGGTAACATGACCACTCATCAGGAGCAAGATGCAGGATATGGGGATATCTGGTATTAGTAAAATAAAATGATAGATGGTAACGATGGTAGAGGGGTACAATATATTAAACATTCCCCCCAGGGAGCTGAGGAGGTATGAACCCTGGGCATGGCGGCAAGCATTCGGCAACCAATTAGAAAGTAAAAGTGAGGGTTCCAGTTAAAAGCTGGGGTCGGCATAATAAGAAATCAGTATTGTTTGTATTATAATGTAGATATTCCAAGGTATCTGGAGATTTCTGTGAGCACTGCTTGCTTGATGCCGAGTCTGTGTCACAGGGAGATAAATGGCAGCTGCCTCTGCAAGGACCTATCACTCCCTATCCTATCACTCAAGAAGAACAACTGCTCAGGGCAGACAGGGAGTGATAGGTCCTTGCAGAGGCAGCTGCCATTTATCTCCCTGTGACACAGACTCGGCATCAAGCAAGCAGTGCTCACAGAAATCTCCAGATACCTTGGAATATCTACATTATAATACAAACAATACTGATTTCTTATTATGCCGACCCGAGCTTTTAACTGGAACCCTCACTTTTACTTTCTAATTGGTTGCCGAATGCTTGCCGCCATGCCCAGGGTTCATACCTCCTCAGCTCCCTGGGGGGAACGTTTAATATATTGTACCCCTCTACCATCGTTACCATCTATCATTTTATTTTACTAATACCAGATATCCCCATATCCTGCATCTTGCTCCTGATGAGTGGTCATGTTACCACGAAACACGTAGAGCTTTTCGATGATGCGACGTCACAGTGCCTGTCTTATTATCCTATCCAATTTTAGTATATTCCCATGAATCTATCCACCATTGTTTTTATACTCCTACGTTACTACTATTACTTATTGGAAGATATACCTTGATTTATTACTATGTTTATTATATTGTAACAATCATGCATTGTCATTGATTGCTCAATTTATTGTCATTGAGACCAACGATTACATTTTTAAGTTTTCTTGTATAAATTAATTTTACAGTGTATATATGCCAATTGTATCCAATAAACAATGTGTACATTGATCGATTCATTCTACTCAGTATTGTTGCTTCATATAAAGTCCCACCACTCTTCTTTCTCAATACAAACAGGGATGGAGGTAAATCAATAGGTATTGCCTCATATAAAGTCCCAACCCCTTAGTTTTGATTTCAGGTAGTGATAGGTAGTGAGGAGTGAAATCAAAAATTTATGCCCTTAGAAATCTTGAAGGCGGTGCTTGGTTTTTGGGGTCCCGTACGCGGCTAGGCTCCCAAAAAGTCCCACACATGTGGTATCCCTGTACTCAGGAGAAGCAGCAGAATGTATTTTGGGGTGTAATTTCACATATGCCCATGGCATGTGTGAGCAATATATCATTTAGTGACAACTTTGTGCAAAAAAAATAAGTTTGTCATATTCCCGCAACTTGTGGAAAAATATAAAATATTCCATGGACTCAACTTGCCTCTCAGTAAATAGCTTGCAGTGTCTACTTTCCAAAATGGGGTCATTTGGGGGGGGGGGGGGGGTTTGTGCTATTTTGGCATTTTATGGCCTTCGAAACTGTGATAGGTAGTGAGGAGTGTAATCAAAACTTTGCGCCCTTAGAAATCTTGAAGGAGGTGCTTGGTTTTTGGGGCCCCGTACGTGGCTAGGCTCTCAAAAAGTCCCACACATGTGGTATCCCCATACTCAGGAGAAGCAGCAAAATGTATTTTGGGGTGCAATTCCACACATAACTATGGCATGTTTGAGCAATATATCATTTAGTGACAACTTTTGTAAAAAAAAAATCTTTTTGTCATTATTCAATCATTTGGGACAAAAAAAAATATTCAATGGGCTCAACATGCCTCTCAGCAAATAGCTTGGGGTGTCTACTTTCCTAAATAGGGTAATTTGGAGGGGTTTTGTGCCATCTTGGCATTTTATGGCCTTCAAAACTATGATAGGTAGTGATAGGTAGTGAGGAGTGAAATCAAAAATTTATGCCCTTAGAAATCTTGAAGGCGGTGCTTGGATTTTGGGGTCCCGTACGCGGCTAGGCTCCCAAAAAGTCCCACACATGTGGTATCCCCGTACTCAGGAGAAGCAGCAGAATGTATTTTGGAGTGCAATTTCACATATGCCCATGGCATGTGTGAGCAATATATCATTTAGTGACAACTTTGTTAAAAAAAAAAAAGTTTGTCATATTCCTGCAACTTCTGTCAAAATATAAAATATTCCATGGGCTCAACATGCCTCTCAGCAAATAGCTTGGGGTGTCTACTTTCCAAAATGGTGTCATTTGGGGGGTTTTGTGCTATTTTGGCATTTTATGGCCTTCGAAACTGTGATAGGTAGTGAGGAGTGAAATCAAAAATTTGCGCCCTTAGAAATCCTGAAGGCGGAGCTTGGTTTTCAGGGGCCCGTACGCGGCTAGGCTCCTAAAAAGTCCCACACATGTGGTATCCCCATACTCAGGAGAAGCAGCAAAATGTATTTTGGGGTGCAATTCCACATATAACCATGGCATGTGTGAGCAATATATAATTTAGTGACAACTTTTTGTAATTTTTTTTTTTTTTGTCATTATTCAATCACTTGGGACAAAAAAAAAATATTCAATGGGCTCATCATGCCTCTCAGCGATTTCCTTGGGGTGTCTACTTTCCAAAATGGGGTAATGTGGGGGGTTTTTGTACTGCCCTGCCATTTTAGCACCTCAAGAAATGAGATAGGCAGTCATAAATTAAAAGCTGTGTAAATTCCAGAAAATGTACCCTAGTTTGTAGACGCTATAACTTTTGCGCAAACCAATAAATATATGCTTATTGACATTTTTTTTACTAAAGACATGTGGCTGAATACATTTTGGCCTAAATGTATGACTAAAATTGAGTTTATTCAATTTTTCTTATAACAAAAAGTAGAAAATATCTTTTTTTTTCAAAATTTTCAGTCTTTTTCCGTTTATATCGCAAAAAAAATAAAAAATCGCAGAGGCAATCGAATACCATTAAAAGAAAGCTCTATTTGTGGGAAGAAATGGACGCAAATTTAGTTTGGGTACAACATTGCATGTCCGCACAATTTCCAGTTAAAGCAGCGCAGTGCCAAATTCTGAAAACACCTCTGGTCTTTAAGCTGCATAATGGTCCGGGGCTTAAGTGGTTAAAGTGTATTTCCTGACTAGCTCAGAAAGCGAACAGGACCAATTGCTGGGTCTGTTCTGAGTCTCCACCGAGTTTTAGTACCCCAGCGATGACAGCGGTACATGCCATTTATGATGTTATTATTGGTATGAGGAGTTTTGACAAACTAGTGAAGACTCCAAACAGACACTTGTCAATTGAATTTAACAAAACATTTATAGAGGGTAAAATTGGTTATAGTTTTAATAGCTCTGCCTCTTGTCGGTTTGGGTATTGGGACAACTAGGTAGCCCACAAGTGCGTTTGAACTTTAGTTTGGTGTTTATGCGGATCTACAGCTTATAAGGTAATTCCCCCAATGCAAGAGGTTCATGCGTGATGGTGAAGCTGTCCCAGCATCTTATGTCGTGGCCGATCGCGAGGATATGATGGCACGAGAGAAATTAAGAATGGAAGGGACAGCTAGAAGGGAATTGTTCACCAACCCCGACCAGGTCTGGGCATGGTGTCCTGCATGTAGGGATGAGCTTCATGTTCGCGTCGAACACATGTTCGACTCGAACATCGGCTGTTCGATCGTTTGACGAAGAACGAACTTTATGGTCCGTTCGCGCCAAATTCGTGTTGCACGACACAGCCCACAATTCACTGCGGCATCACAGTGCATTGCTGGCTGATGATTGGCCAAGCATGCACTATGACCCGCATGCTTAGCCAATCACAGCGCGGAAAAAACGGAGAGCCGTAATTGGCCAAAGCCAGGGTGGCTTTGGCCAATTGTGGCTCAGGGGGTTTAGTACACGCCCCACACTATATAAGGCCACCTGGAAGTAGGCCTTGTGTAGTGTGTTGGCGTTTATGAAAGAGGCAGTTTCAGAATGATAGACAGTGTCATTTATATTGAGTTAGATAGAGCAAGCAGGCGAGTCAGTTAGCTGTTGTTACAGTGTGTAGAGGATATATATGCATCCTAGGTGTTGTATATATATTTATACACTGTATTGAGTTTAGCTAGATCCGTTCCTGTTAGTCTCTATACTGTGACAGGCAGGCAGGTGATTGTGCTGGCTGCAGACAGTCAGTGTTTCACTTAGTGTACTACTGTGTGCTTTGCATAGTGATCACCTAAAGCTCACCTGGATACAGTTATTCTCTATACTGTGACAGGCATGCCGGTGATTGGGCTAGCTGCAGACAGTCAGTGTTTCACCTAGTGTACTACTGTGTGCTTTGCATAGCGATCACCTAAAGCTCACCTGGATACAGTTATTCTCTATACTGTGACAGGCAGGCAGGTGATTGTGCTAGCTGCAGACAGTCAGTATTTCACTTAGTGTACTACTGTGTGCTTTGCATAGCATTCACCTAAAGCTCACCTGGATACAGTTAGTAACTAATACTATTATAGTAGTGTTCTCATAATAAAACCACAAGCAGAGAGCTGCAAGTATTTTCAGTGTACTGTGTCCTCTGCACAGTTTTCACCTAAAACTAACTGAAAACAATTGCTGCTTTTCCCATACTAACACCACAGCAGGCTATTAGTATGTCTGGAAGGCAAACAATGAGAGACAGACAGTTACGAGGCAATAGAAGAGGGCAAGCAGGCTCTGTGTCTAGAGGCAACAATGATGCTGGTCGTGGACACGGTGCATTCTCACCAGCACGTGGCCGTGGGAAATGCTTGTCCTTCTTTTCGGCAGCTGGCCATGTTGAGCCGCAACATGCCGAAGACTTGGTAGAGTGGAAGACCAAACTGTCCTCCTCCTCCTCATCCTCTCTCACCCAGGCTCAGGGTACTTTGTCTGGCAAAGCAGCTGCCAAAGCGGCCTCTTCCCTCGGCTCAATGGCATCAGTCACTTCTTCCCTAGCCCCACCATGTCCTCCTGAGGAGTCCCCCTGAACTGTTTGACCACAGTGTTGGGTACATGCTCCAGGAGGATGCCCAGCGTTTTGAAGGCTCCAATGATGGAACCCAGCTGGAGGAAGGCAGTAACGTGAGCTCAGAGAGAGGGGGTAGTAACGTGAGCCCAGAGAGAGGGGGTGCCCAACAAGGTCAGCTATCTGGCAGTCATGTTCCCCCAGCTGCATCATACTGCCAGATAGGCTCCAGTGATGAGGAGGGAGGGGATGATGAGGTCACTGACTCCACATGGGTGCCTGATAGGAGAGAGGAGGAGGAAGAGGAGGAGGAGGAAGAGGCACAACTCCAACGAGGCAGGATGCCCTCCAGGAGCCAGCTTAAGGGCAGCACACCGACTGCATCACACCGCAGAGCTCCGCATGTGCAGGGCGCTGCTGCCTCTGCGCGTTATTCCAAAAGTTCTTTGGTGTGGGCCTTTTTTTCAGACGTGTGCAACAGATCGCACCATTGCCATTTGCAACATATGTCTAAAGCGTTTCTCGCGTGGCCAAAACATCAGCCGCTTGGGCACCACGTGCTTGACCAGACATATGTCGACCTGCCATGCAGTACATTGGCAAGCACACCTAAACGACCCACACCAAAGAACAAGGCGGACATCTCCTTGCTCCTCATCAGCTGGGATCTCCAACCCCACTATAACTTCAGTCCTCTCTGAAACCTGCACTGAGAGGAATGAAGGTGTAGAATTAGGTGTGTCACAGCCAAGTACTTGCGGGCAATCTGCTATCGGTACACCGACGTCTGATTGTACCAGGCAAATTTCCCTGCCCCAGCTGCTGCACCACCGCAAGAAGTTCGCTCCCAGCCATCCACATGCCCAGCGGTTGAATGCTAGCTTGGCTAAATTGCTAGCACTTCAACTGCTGCCTTTTCAGTTGGTAGACTCTGCCCCCTTCCGTGAGATTGTGGAATGTGCGGTTCCTCAGTGGTAGGTTCCCAAACGCCACTTTTTCTCACGGAAGACAATTCCGGCTCTCTACCGGCATGTGGAAGGCAATGTCTTGGCCTCGCTGGACAGGTAAGGTGCATATTACCGCTGACTCATGGTCCAGCAGGCATGGACAGGGATGTTGCCTATCTTTCACGGTGCATTGGGTGACTCTGCTGGCAGCTGGGAAGGATGCAGGACAAGGTGCAGTAGTGTTGGAGGTTGTTCCGCCACCACGCCTCCAAAATGTTACTACTGGTGATTCTGACACACCTCTCTCCTCCACCCCCTCCTCTTGTTCTTCCTCCAAGGCCTCTTCCTGTGCTGATTTGTCCTTGGAACCAGCAGTGCTCCGTAGGCGTTCAAGGGGCTATGCCAGTACTCAGGCAAAAAGATGCCATGCGGTGCTTGATCTAGTGTGTTGGGGGGACAGGAGCCACACTGGGGCAGAGATTCTGTCAGCTCTGCAGGGGCAGGCTCAGAGGTGGTTGACGTCACGCCAGCTTAAGCCAGGAAAGGTGGTTTCCGACAATGGCACCAACCTCCCCTCCGCCCTCCGACAGGGACAACTGACCCCATGTGCCCTGTTTGGCTCATGTCCTTAACTTGGTGGTGCAGCGGTTCTTGGGCAGGTACCCGGGCTTACAGGAGGTCCTGAAGCAGGCCAGGAAACTCTGTGTGCATTTCCGCTGGTCATATAATGCCAGTGCTCGGCTGGCTGAGCTGCAAAAGGATTACAACCTGCCCAAGAACCACCTAATCTGTGACATGCCCACCAGGTGGAACTCTACGTTGGCCATGCTGCAGTGGCTGCACACGCAGCAGAGGGCTATCAATGAGTATCTGTTGCAATATGGCACCAGGACAGGGTCAGCGGAGCTTGGATTTTTTTCCCCACGCCAGTGGGCCATGATCAGGGATGCATGCACTGTCCTGGCACCATTTGAGGAGGCCACTAGGATGGTGAGCAGTGACAGTGCATGCATCAGTGACACTGTCCCTCTTGTCCACCTGTTGGAGCACACGCTTTGTGGAATAATGGACAGGGCACTTGAGGCAGAACAGAGGCAGGAAGAGGAGGGTTTCCTTACCTCTCAAGGCGAGGAGGAGGAGGAGGAGGAGGAGGAGGAGGAGGAACCAAATGCCTCAGCAAACCTACGCTGCATGGCCTCCCTGATCCTGCAAAGCCTGCGTAAGGATCCTCGTATTTGTGCGATCAAGGAGAGGGATCATTACTGGCTGGCAACCCTCCTTGATCCACGTTACAAGGGTAAGGTTGCGGATCTGATCTTGCCATCTCAGAGGGAGCAGAGGATGAGGCATCTTCGGGAGGCCTTGCAGAAAGGTCTGTGCAACGCGTTCCCAGAGACTGGGAGGTTACAAATTCCTGGTCCTGGACAACATGTTGCTGAGGCTTCGGTCAGTCAAAGAAGGAGCGGTGGAGAAGGTGGCCATCTGACCGATGCGTTCAGACAGTTTTTTATTCCGCAGCCCCAAGGTATGACCGGTTCCAGCAACCATCGCCAGCGTCTGGTTTACATGGTGCAGGAATACCTAGGGGCAAGATCAGACTTGGACACCTTTCCCACTGAAAATCCTCTGGGTTACTGGGTCTTGAGGATGGATCACTGGCCAGAGCTTGCACAGTATGCAATTGAGATACTGGCCTGTCCTGCATCCAGCGTTCTTTCGGAATGCACATTCAGTGCTGCTGGAGGCTTTGTAACCGATCACAGGGTGTGCCTGTCAACCGACCGGGTCAATCGACTGACCTTCATAAAAATGAATCAGTCTTGGATCACCACCAGCTACCAGGCACCTGATGCTGATGTAACAGAATAATTTTCTTTGAAATGTCAGATCCCTTCAAGACTGCCTATGCTGATGCAAAGTGACTATACTGTTATGCTGAGTGACTATCCTCTTCCTCCTCAATAATCATGCTGATAGCTTGAAGGAACATTTTTGGTTCTGGGCACCGCCACCAGTGGCTAAGGCCCAATTTTTCAGCCCCTGTTTAACAGGGGCGTGTAATTACAATTTTTGATGCAATACTTTACAACAGGGCTCATTGCTGCGCTCTAAGTACAGTATCTGTGAGGAGTTGCAGTGTTGTGGCACCACCGCCACCACCAAAGGCCCAATTTTTCAGCCCCTGTTCAACAGGGGCATGCAATTACAATTCTTGATCGAATAATTCACAGCAGGGCCCATTCCTGCACCCACCAAGAGTAACTGTGAGGGCTTATAGTGTTGTGGCATCAGCACCACCACCAAAGGCCCAATTTTTCCTACCACTGTTCAACAGTGGCATGTAAATACAATTCCTGATATAATAGTTGACAGCAGGACGTTTCAGCACCCACCAAGAGTAACTGTGAGGGCTTACAGTGTTGTGGAAACACCAACACCTAAGGGGCAAATTTCTGCAGAGTATATATGGCAGGCCCCTACTTTCAAACATCCAACTTACAAACGACTCCTACTTGCAAACGGAAGGAGACAACAGGAAGTGAGAGGAAATCTACCCCTAGGAAGGCAAATTCTCTCCTGTAAGAGTTAATATGTGAAAAAGGTGTCTCTTGTCCACTGATGCTTTATCACCAATCCTTGTTTCAATAAAAAAAAAAAAATTTCCAAAAACATTTGTCATTGGGATGGAAAGTGAGGTGAAATGTTCTGAACAGGTGCACAGACAGCAAAACAAATGTTACAGGGGTGATAACCCTTCCCTATGTTCTCCAAAAAGCTTAAAAATAGATTTTTTGGCTAGAGCTACACTTAAAAAATGTACCTGTTCCAAATTACAAACAGATTGTACTTAAGAACAAACCTACAGTCTGTGTCTTTTTTGCACCGCCTGTATACTGCTGTTCAGAGTATATAGGGCCTTTTTTTATTTTGGGTGCGGGGTTCCCCTTAATATCCATACAAGACCCAAAGGGGCTGGTAATGGGCTGGGGTTTGGGAGGTTTATGGGGTAGCCATGCCATTTTTCTCAATGATTTTCATCCATATTGCCGGGACCAGACATTACATTAAAGCCGCAAGCAGTTTTAAATGGCTTTTTTTCCTTTAGAAATGTCATTTTGTGCAGGGACAGTTCTAAACACGGGAAACACGTGCCACTTCACAGGCATACTTTAGACACCCCCCAGGTATGATATTTAAAGGAATATTTCACTTTTTTTTTCACTTTATGCATCATTAAAATCACTGATCCCGAAAAAACTACAGTTTTAAAAGATTATTTTTACATTGATACATGTCCCCTCGGGCAGGACCCGGGTCCCCAAACCCTTTTTAGGACAATAACATGCATATTAGGCGTTATAATTAGCACTTTAGATTTAGAACGTTCGCGTCCATTGTATTTAATAGGGTTCTAAAGTTCACGCGAACGTTCGGTCCGTTCGAAGGTTCTGGTGCGAACCGAACGGGGGGGGGGGGTGTTCGGCTCATCCCTACCTGCATGTACAAGGTGGGGGGGGGCTTGAGCTTATGATACGATTGAACAATTCTCATCCATTGTGGATGGGATTCTTCATGTAACTGTTGAAGCCAGAGCTGTAGCTAGTGAAGGTTGGGAGTCCTTTTAAGGGTCTGTGAATCTTTGGGGATTAAATTTTTTATTTTACAGCGGATCGTGGTTAAAGAAAGTGGGAATATATATACTCATGTCGTTTTTATTTCTATTCTTTCTATGTCGTGATGAGTGCTCCTATTGCCTGATTGAACACGTGACCAGATCTTCCTTGATGAGACGCCCCGAAGCCAGACCCACGTACAAGACACAGAAGATCCCAGACCAATCGATGATTACTGCAGCTCACCGTGTCATGTCCTCCTTATAAGTCATGCTCCTGAAAAACAGAGTCTACATGTCAAGCTGTGTTTTCCTTTTTATGGACTGTAAGGACTGATTAGATCAAGGTGCATTGAATGACACGTGGGAGCATATGACAAGAGGAGGAACTGTTGTGGAAAATTTTATTGAAGATGTATTTAATATTTATTGTCATAGTGTCACTCAGTGTTAGTTCTCCCGCAACCCGCTCTAAAGAGCTGACTGGGGCAGACTGAAGCTGGTTGAGATAAACTTCCTTATTTGGAGAAGGGTGTTTGCGGAGTGAGGCCTCTCTGCAAACGCATTATCGGTTTCAGCGGATATATGCTCTTGTCGCCTCTGTGTCTGATCAACATGGAGGTGGTGACGTGAGCATGTACCTGCAGATAAGCTCCCCTCATCAGGAACTGTGTTCATTGGTTATTGTATTATTATTGTATCGTGTAATGTATCCTTTAGCTGTATTTCTTGTGTTGTCAACTCCTTATATGGACATTTGCTGTGTGAAGGGGACATTTTGTGATGTCCCCTCCCACGGGGGAGGTGATTGACTGCTGCAGCCATCACTTCCTGTTTGTGATTATAAAAGGACGCTATGAGGACGTCGGTGGTCAGTGTTATGCTGGGATGCTGTGATGATGAGAACAGTGTGGTGATGCTTCTTGATTTGAATGAATGGGAATCGAATGGAAGGTGAGTGAATTTTAGCTTAAGATGCATTATATCATTGAGACGAAATGTGTTACTATTAGAGACACGATATCTGGATGTGTACAGCCTAGTTTCTATGACACTCGTTAGCTAGTGTGTGATGTTTGGAATTCCACACCATAATGTTATTGAATAAAAGTGCATTGGCTAATTGGCATTCACCATATGCTGCTTTGGCTAATTGGCATTTGCCTTTTTTTCACCAATTCAATCTTTTAGTATCTCTCTGTGGGATTTGAACCCATGGGTGCTTTAAAGCCTGAGTTTTTCAAGGTAGAAGTGCTGACCACTAGCCTATTGAGCATAGCACAAACATCTACTAGTGTGTGATGTTTCTTCTGCCTGAGCTGTCTTCTCCCTGAGCCGTCTCTCCTGCCACCTCCGTCTTCTCCCGCTGATGTGTTCTTCCGCGCAGTAGGTTACCCGCTAATAAAAAAAAAAGCCGCTCTTCTTCTGTGGCCATCCGATAAAGTCACCCAGAGAGCCCGCTCCATGGCTATGTAAGAGACACTCCACAGCGGACGAAGACCGCCACAGAAGAAGAGCGGCTTTTTTTTATGAGCGGGTAACCGACTGCGCGGAAGAACACTGCAACGGGAGAAATATGCGCATTTTCAGGAGGTTATGTCGTTAGTAGGATTTCAACTCACGGCTTAAACCTTTGAGGGCAGCAGGGAACACCATAATGCTACAGAGCTGAGCACATACCTACAGAGAAAATACATTTACTAATGATTAATTCTATACAATAATGTTTTGCATTTCAGACATTAATATTATAGTAACAATCATGCTGATGTGGCATTGGCTAATAGGCGTTCACCTCTTTTCAGCATATGCTGCTGAGTAAAATGTAAGCTTTCAGAAGGTGATACCATCTGTGTGATTTTCAGCCATTTGAGCACAATTATATTGAGAACATACGTTTACTACTGTTTGATGGTGGGACTACTTTATATTCAAGGTATAATAGTACTCAGTACAAATAGAATAGTGCAGCGCTAAATAACTTAATAAATTCTAAACAAGTCCAAAAAGAATCAAGGAAAAAATGGTCCCAAAATTCAGTATGAACAATAACAAATGAAAGGAAAAAAGTTGCTAGATGTTGAAAATCCTCAAAAGTGATCAGAGTGCTTGAAAACACATGTGTTCCCGTCACCAACTTCACAGGCCGCTCACCTCAAAGATTGGGTCTCTGAGCTAACAGAAGACCAAGACACACATTCCCCTTGGAGGGGTATAATTATAGATGAATCCTGTCTTCAGATGATCATTAACAAATGGCGATGCTCCTCCAAACATTAATTCTCAGCAGTATTCATGTAAAACATAAAGACAACCATAGTGCTCTCTGTTTCATTTAAAAACGATCACATTTATTAAAAAAATCTCACTTACATAAAAAGCACTGAGCCCAGTGCTAGGAACATGAGCCCCCTGTTTTATAGACACAGCGTCTTTCGATTGCAAGCTTCTGGGTATTGCTGGATGGAATGTCACATAATGGTCCCCTCCGCACGCGTATCGTTCCTCAGGGCGGAACTTCCTCAGCGTATTATGGGGACCCCGTATGGACAATCCTTTAAATACCCTTTCCTTCCATCTGTTATAATCCACACCCCCAGTGGTCACATGATCACAATGAGGAGAATCACCATCACATGACTCACCATAACCTATCAGTGGTCATCATGACATACGGCCTCCTTCAAGAGCTAATACCACGCCCCCTATTTTTTGATGTTTAATCAATAGATCAAAAATTCCTGAGAGTGAAATATATTTCAACAATCTGTACCTCATCCTGAAAGAACTTACACTCCGATAAGTCTAATGTACCCCACATACGTGTTCGAAGGTGACCTGCAGTCGTCCACGGCCGCGATCATGTAAAAACATGACCGCAAACACCCTCCCCCCGGGCCATCCTGAGGCGCAAATCGGACACACCCCTTGGAGCGCATCCTTCTCTATTGGTCGGCGCTGCGTTTAACGTGACGGTGTCATACGTGATCACGTGACGCACGCCAGCCATACGCGATCACGTGACATGCGTCGGCCAATCAGTGTGTCTCTGGGCCAGACTCATCGCCATAGCGACGCTGACACCTTAATGCCGGAACTGCACTGGGCACTGTTGCGGCCAAATAGCATCAAGGCCCCACATAAGCGTTCAGTGCAACCTACGGCTACAAGGAAACCGAGCTACCAACTCCCCAAGATGTGTTCTTATTGGCAAGCTATTCAATTTAGCAGTGTCACATAACTGATGGCCCACACTAATTCTACCGCAATGTCATCATAATTGATCGCATGGTGTGCGTCCACCAATCCGTGCACGCACAGCATGAACCAATTGGTTGTCATAACAACCCCAACGCCATAAAGCCGAAAATATTAATTTAACAGCAATATATATTATATAATACCGTATCACTATCCATAATATTGATTGATAATTACACTCGGGACCTTAATATAATAACACAAGAGGTGTGGCTAAATTTTATATCCATTTTGATATCTAAAATAAAAATAACAAAATTTATGCATCTTTAATTGGTGAACTATAAGGGAAGGTTGGTCCAATCCAATGGACCCAATCATAATAGGGCCTACATGGAGGGCATTTCCCACAGGAATAAAATCCTGTAAGGAAATTAAAAATTCTATTTTCAAACAGAACAGGAGGGTCAATCACCCCTGGAGCCAACTTGTCTCGTAGTGAGGGTGCCTTTTTATACACAAATTGGGGGCGTTCAGGCAATGCTGGACCCAAAACCTTGTCCTGTTTAAGGATCGGCCAGTGTTTTTGTATAATTTTCTCAAACTTCCTGAATTGGACGTTAAATTCAAGAAACATTCTCATACCCGTGCTGGTATTTAAATTAGGCTTGGAGATATTGGCAACCAAGCTTTTTCTATCTATTTTCCGTACACTTTCCATTTCTTTTTGTAAAGTATTTTCATCATACCCCTTCTGTAAAAAACGGGTAGATAGAACTTTAGATTGAGATATGAAATAGTTTTCATACGTGCAATTCCGTCTAAGGCGTATAAACTGCCCCTTGGGAATGTTGCACAGCCATTTGCTATGGTGGCAACTGTCTATCGGAATAAACACATTTCTATCGGTGGCTTTGAAGTGATTGATCATTTTTACATGGTCTCCATCCTTAGATATATTCAAATCAAGGAAAACCATATGCTCTGTGCTGACATTCCAAGTCAGAGCTATATTTTGGTTATTAGCATCTAACTTCCTCATGAACCTATCCAAGGACGGCCTGTCACCATCCCAAACCATTATGATATCATCAATATAGCGCTGGTAACATACCAGTTCCGATGGTCTATTCTTAAATACAGTCGTTTCCTCCCAATGAGCCATAAAGAGATTAGCTACACTGGGCGCAAATCGGGCTCCTATAGCCACCCCTCTTGTTTGGCTATAAAATTGCCTGTTATACCAAAAATAATTCTTGGCTAAGCAGAATCTCAAACTATCCGTCAAGAAGTTTTTATGCCGTCTTGAAAGATTAAAGGATTTAAAGGCCCAGGTTACCGATGCAATGGCATCCTCATGACTAATAATAGTATAAAGGGAACTTACATCTGCTGTAATTGCTCCCAGTGTAGCTAATCTCTTTAAGGCTCATTATTTCATATCTCAATCTAAAGTTCTATCTACCCGTTTTTTACAGAAGGGGTATGATGAAAATACTTTACAAAAAGAAATGGAAAGTGTACGGAAAATAGATAGAAAAAGCTTGGTTGCCAATATTCCCAAGCCTAATTCAAATACCAGCACGGGTATGAGAATGTTTCTTGAATTTAACGTCCAATTCAGGAAGTTTGAGAAACTTATACAAAAACACTGGCCGATCTTTAAACAGGACAAGGTTTTGGGTCCAGCATTGCCTGAACGCCCCCAATTTGTGTATAAAAAGGCGCCCTCACTACGAGACAAGTTGGCTCCAGGGGTGATTGACCCTCCTGTTCTGTTTGAAAATAGAATTTTTAATTTCCTTACAGGATTTTATTCCTGTGGGAAATGCCCTCCATGTAGGCAGGCCAAGTGTAACGTTAAGAAGAGAAAAGAATTCACTGCATCTGCCACCAATAAGAAATACCAAATTAAGCAATTAATAACATGCAACACAGAAGGTGTGGTATATATGTTGGAGTGTGGATGCGGGTTGCAATATGTGGGAAGAACTTCCAGGCCCCTCCATGTGAGGATAGGGGAACACGTGACGAATATCAAAAAAGGCCTCATTACACATAATGTCTCCAAGCATTTCCGATTGTTTCACAATCGGAGCCCCGCAAAATTAAAATTTTGGGGGATTGAGAAAGTTACCAAGCATTGGAGAGGAGGAAATTTTATAAGACAGCTTAGTAAACGGGAATCATTCTGGGTGTATGAGACGAAGGTGGGGGTCCCTTCGGGGCTTAATGTTGAGTTTGACCTCAACTGCTTCATCTCTGATCGATAAGCGGATTGGATGGTTCCATTTTTTTTAGCATTATTTTATTATGTATTGTTTTAATACGGTTGCAGGGTTTTGGGTGCTGATGGATGTGATGTCGGTATCTATTACTGTGTAGGGGGTTATCTGACGATTAGAGTCCGTTAATATCTGGAATATTTACTCTGGTCGTGAGAATCTTACTGTATACAGTTGTTTATAATTATCTAGTTGGTTGTAAAAATAATTTCTATATGGGTAGTGATGCCCTATTATGATTGGGTCCATTGGATTGGACCAACCTTCCCTTATAGTTCACCAATTAAAGATGCAAAAATTTTGTTATTTTTATTTTAGATATCAAAATGGATATTAAATTCAGCCACACCTCTTGTGTTATTATATTAAGGTCCCGAGTGTAATTATCAATCAATATTATGGATAGTGATACGGTATTATATAATATATATTGCTGTTATATTATTATTTTCGGCTTTATGGCATTGGGGTTGTTATGACAACCAATTGGTTCATGCTGTGCGTGCACGGATTGGTGGACGCACACCATGCGATCACTTATGATGACATTGCGGTAGAAATAGTGTGGGCCATCAGTTATGTGACACTGCTAAATTGAATAGTTTGCCAATAAGAACACATCTTGGGGAGTTGGTAGCTCGGTTTCCTTGTAGCCGTAGGTTGCACTGAACTCTTATGTGGGGCCTTGATGCTATTTGGCCGCAACGGTGCCCAGTGCAGTTCTGGCATTAAGGCGTCAGCGTCGCTATGGCGACGAGTCTGGCACAGAGACACACTGATTGCCCGACGCATGTCACGTGATCGCGTATGGCTGGCGTGCGTCACGTGATCACGTATGACACCGTCACGTTAAACGCAGCGCCGACCAATAGAGAAGGATGCGCTCCAAGGGGTGTGTCCGATTTGCGCCTCAGGATGGCCCGGGGGGACGGTGTTTGCGGTCATGTTTTTACACGTATGTGGGGTACATTAGACTTATCGGAGTGTAAGTTCTTTCAGGATGAGGTACAGATTGTTGAAATATATTTCACTCTCAGGGATTTTTGATCTATTGATTAAACATCAAAAAATAGGGGGCGTGGTATTAGCTCTTGAAGGAGGCCGTATGTCATGATGACCACTGATAGGTTATGGTGAGTCATGTGATGGTGATTCTCCTCATTGTGATCATGTGACCACTGGGGGTGTGGCTTATAACAGATGGAAGGTAAGGGTATTTAAAGGATTGTCCATACGGGGTCCCCATAATACGCTGAGGAAGTTCCGCCCTGAGGAACGATACGCGTGCGGAGGGGACCATTATGTGACATTCCATCCAGCAATACCCAGAAGCTTGCAACCGAAAGACGCTGTGCCTATAAAACAGGAGGCTCATGTTCCTAGCACTGGGCTCAGTGCTTTTTATGTAAGTGAGATTTTTTTAATAAATCGTTTTAAATGAAACAGAGAGCACTATGGTTGTCTTTATGTTTTACATGAATACTGCTGAGAATTAATGTTTGGAGGAGCATCGCCATTTGTTAATGATCATCTGAAGACAGGATTCATCTATAATTATACCCCTCCAAGGGGAATGTGTGTCTTGGTCTTCTGTTAGCTCAGAGACCCAATCTTTGAGGTGAGCGGCCTGTGAAGTTGGTGACGGGAACACATGTATTGAAGCACTATTGATATATTGTTTTCAAGCACTCTGATCACTTTTGAGGATTTTCCACATCTAGCAACTTTTTTCCTTTCATTTGTTATTGTTCATACTGAATTTTGGGACCATTTTTTCCTTGATTCTTTTTGGACTTGTTTAGAATTTATTAAGTTATTTAGCGCTGCACTATTCTATTTGTACATGTTATTTGCAAGGAGTGTGATATATTGACCTTGAGTGCACAGCTGCTTTAGGGAACCTCTTCTGGGGTTCCATATTTTCACAGTTTTTTTCTTTTGCGCTGACTGAACCCACCATTTTTTCAATAATAGTACTCAGCACAGTGACTTAGGCCCCTTTCACACTTGTGCGACCTGAAACTTGTGCGATTTTGATGCGACTTTAAGCAATGCCTGTGTAATCTTGAGGTCTATGGACGCAGAAGTCGCAGGGAAAGGCGCGCAAATTTCCGTCTGCAATTTTTCCTGCGATTCCAGGGAATGCCTGTGTAAACTTAAGGTCCATGAACCTCAACTCGTATCAAAGTCATCCCAAAGTAGTACAGGGACTACTTTGAAGTCGGTGTGACTTGAAGTTGCACAGATATAAATTGTACACATTGAAAATCATGGGGTATGACTTGTCATGCGACTCTGATGACCAAAGTCGCAGGAATAGTCGCTCAAGTGTGAAAGGGGCCTTAGCCCGACTTTGTGAGCGATTTCAGAGACATCAGTGCACTTTCCTGCACAGATGTCTAGTGAAATCACATTGTTCCAAATCAGGGACAGTTGAGACCTAAGTCCCTCTGTCCCTCTTTCCTCCTAATTTGTCCCTCATTTTGTTCTGATCTGTATAGTCTTTCATAAAATGCAATTTTTATCTTTCAAAACGGGTTTCCCAGCACTAAACCTTTCATCTAATTTCTAAATTGCTTTGTTTGTAAATTCCCAAAGCCAATCTAAAGGCATATTATTGTTAAAAAAAAAAAAAGCACTTGGGGGTTTAACTAATATTTTTTTGGGGAATAATTCTCCTTTAAGAAGGTGTTTTAGGAGATGTGTCCTATGCCTACATACTTTTGCTAATAGGTGTCCCTTATACCCATCTCAAAAAGTTGGGAGGTAAGAAATCACCTCCTGAAGTCGCCCAAAGTAGTGTAGGAACTACTTTTGGGAATCTGTGTGGCGTCTCACCAATTCGGACAGTTCAATTGCCGTCAATAGGCGCCGATTTGGCCTGCAATTTGACATGTCAATTCAGAGCTACTGTATGTGAATATGGGTAAAGTTGCATAGATATGAATGGAACTCATGGGGGTAACTTTTATTGTGACTCTGAGGTCCAAAGCTGCATGGAAAGTCACATAAGTGTGAAAGTAACCTAATGAGATTAAATGATAACACCTTTGAATAAAGCCCCATTTGCACTTGTGCGACCTTAAAATTGCACAGCTTTGCCATGACTTGAAGCAATGTCTGTGTAATCTTGTGGTGTATGGACCTCAAATCGCATAAAAGTCAAACCAAGGTAGTGCAGGGACTAATTTTCCCCACTTTCAGGATGCACAAGTGACAATAGGGCCAAGTTGAAAGATATCCTTGAATCTCTTTCACACTGCTGCGACCTGAAAGTCACACTAATTTGCTGACGCTTTGCAACTTGGCCCCAACTTCTGGGAATGCCTGTGTAATATTGCACCCTATGTACCTCAAGTCACATGAGGCTCTGTTTCCACTATTACAACCCAAAATTGGCATGATTTTGCTGTGATTTTGATGCGACTTGGAGCAATGCCTGTATATTCTTGAGGTCTATGGACCTCAAGTCGTATCAAAGTGGGACCAAAGTAGTGCAGGGACTACTTTAAAGTCGCACAGATATGAACCATACTCATTGGAAATCATGGGGTATGACATGTCATGCGACTTTGCAGTCCCAAGTCACATGACAAGCCGCACTAGTGGAAACCGAGCCTGAAAGTCACACCAAAGTAATACAGGGACTACTTTGAAGTTGGTGTGACTTAAAGTAGCACAGATATGAATGGTTATTGAGAATCATGAAAAGTCGCCCAACTGTGAATCAAGTCATATATATTTTAATAGAAAGGAGCTCTCATTTATACTTGCATAGTCCTTACTGATTTACACCACCAGAACAAATGCAGGAAGCAGTGATGTGTGCACATGGGCCAGAAGAAAATATGTGGTGATGCCAAACAAATCAATGAAGTTCATCCACACCAAATCCACCCCCACCTTGAGTAAGCACAAGTACATATCCTGCACTTACCCGGCAAATCAGCAGCACCTCTTCTTTGCTAAAGAGGGACCTCGCCATGTCAACCTAGATGGAGATCCTGACCAGCACAGGAACTTCCGGGTGATTACAGTGACTCATTTCCGGGTAAGGCGGTGAAATCACGCTCTGTTGATTGCAGCTGTGAATATTTGATCTCTATCACGATTAGAATTTATTATTTTTGATTATTTGCAGATATGCAAATCTGTATTTCTACATATGTTATTTTAAGGGAGTTTGATAAGAAATGGTGTCTCTGGCATAGCAGCAGGTGAATTACAAAGGCAAAAGGCCCAGTTTGAACCCTGCACACAGCGGGAGGAAATCGTTCAGCTGAACTCACACGATTTCATTCCCACATGCCAGTCCCGACTGCAGGGGGGGGGGGACATCAGAGACATCTGCACTGATATCAATACAAATCGCACCAATTAGAACAGTGCAATTGCCACCGATTTCACATGTCAAATCGCACCAATGTGAACCAGAGTTGACACATACAACACTGCTTATCCTCCAGCTGAATTCATTACCTGCAATTCTCCACAGCCGTTATATATAAAGATTCCACCTTTTTGATTTACTTGCAGGTGTGCTAAAGTCTAGGTTTACATTGGGGCGATTTGTCATGCAATTTCAGAAATCAAATCGCATGACTATTGGTGGCAATGGCAATGTTCCAATTGATGCAAACCCAATTTTGTGGCGCCGTACCGATTTGCAAAAGTAGTTCCTGCACTACTTTTGCCAATTTCAATAGATATTTGTGTATGAAGCCACACAGATGTCTATCAAGTAGTACCTAAAAACACGCTAGCTCAAGTGAAGTAGCGCGATTTCAAAGTAGCATCAATGTAAACCAGGGCAAAGAGATTCGTTTTTGGTGCACAAATGCATATAGAAATAAAATATAAAAGATATTGCACTTTGCCAAAACCACCACCCACAAAAACTAAAACTACCATTGCTGATGCAAATTTAAAATTAGTCACATTTTTTTGTGCTGTTAATTATTTCTAAATAATCATAATTTGAGCCCCAAAATTTTGATATGTGTTCCAACATCAGAAATCAAAATGTAATTCTCCAAAATTTGAGGGTAATATCACTATTCTAAACTCACCCATAAAAAAACACCAAATATCACAGAATAAATCAAGAAGAATAACTCTTGAGTAATGTAATTCCATCACCTGTATGTCCAAAGAAATGCAGTATTTATGTGTATTTACGTGTAGGAGGTTTCCACACGTGGTAGCTCCATGGCTTGGAGCGGAAAAAGGGCGTGTGGAATGAATGGACAGCCGCACTCCGAAAACCATGAAGGTTGCCTTTATTGGGTAAAAAAACTTACAGCACTGCAAGTCACAGCAAGAAATGGGGGGGTACAGCCGACGCGTTTCACACTGAAAACTAGTGTTTAGTCATGGCTAACACACAATGAAAACATGCTTCAAATAAATACAAAAAGTGCACAAAATCACATGACCCAAAGTAGCCAATAAACATAGAGCATTAATTAAGGAGAAGTGGTGTTAATGGTGAAATGTGCAGGTGTGTATATTGGCTAAGTGGAAACAAATGTGAGAAAGACTATTAAGTAAAAAGAAATTCATATTATGACATGATTTAAAGGAAAAACCCGTTAAATATGTTAAAAAATACATGTATGTATAAATATGTAAATAATGTGTGTATATGTGTCTGTGAACTTGAAAAAAATATTTTTGATGAATAAAAATGTGAGAAATATTTAATATTATGTTTATATAAAAAGGGGGAATGGTTTCTGTGTTGTGTCTGTGAGTATAAATATAACCTAGTATAAAATTGTAGAAAATGTGAAATATCATGATCATACCATTGCAAGTCTATATTAATACAAAACAAAAGTTTTTATGTGAAATTCTTTTGAAAAAACAGCCAACGCTAATTGGCTACAATTTTCTGGTACTTTTAAATGTGGAGTCAATGGCTACCAATACTGTCATCATATAAAAACGGGCCAGTTCATACATTCCTATGCCACGGAAAAAAGCTTTGAAATCAAGCAATTCATAAATTGTAATACAAAGTATATTGTATATGTAATCAACTGTAACATATGCCAGATACAATATGTCGGACGCACTATCAGAAGATTAAAGGATAGACTGTATGATCACTTATATGACATACAGAAAAATAATAACACCAATGTGGCCAACCACTGGAACAATTTACATCATAAAAATGTGTCCAGCTTATCTATCCAGGGCATTGAGAGGATTTCCACTCCCATCAGGGGAGGTAGTAGATTTAAACAGCTGTGTAGACAGGAGGTTTTCTGGATTTTCACCCTCCAGACTCGGCTGCCGAAAGGGTTAAATTTTGAGTGGGATGTATCCCACTTCTATAAATAATGTTATCTGCCACCATCCTGTCTCCACACCATCTCGTTGCATATTTTCATCATTTCTTCCATTTCAAGTTCACAGACACATATACACACATTGTTTATATATTTATACATACATGTATTTTTTAACATATTTAACGGGTTTTTCCTTTAAATCATGTCATAATATGAATTTCTTTTTACTTAATAGTCTTTCTCACATTTGTTTCCACTTAGCCAATATACACACCTGCACATTTCACCATTAACACCACTTCTCCTTAATTAATGCTCTATGTTTATTGGCTACTTTGGGTCATGTGATTTTGTGCACTTTTTGTATTTATTTGAAGCATGTTTTCATTGTGTGTTAGCCATGACTAAACACTAGTTTTCAGTGTGAAACGCATCGGCTGTATCCCCCCAATTCTTGCTGTGACTTGCAGTGCTGTAAGTTTTTTTACCCAATAAAGGCAACCTTCATGGTTTTCGGAGTGCGGCTGTCCATTCATTCCACATGCCCTTTTTCCGCATCAATTGCATCGCCAGCACCCTGGTTCCTAGGAAGACACTGACCATCTACTTGCACTCACCTGGAGCGGTGATCTTTTTTCTCTCCTCGTTTCATTGTTTGGACTTTGCATCCATTGAACACCAGCTCGGAAGTGCTTGTCAGCGTGTCTTATACATCCAGACTCTTTCTTCATCCAGGACACCAGCCTAACTATGGATACTACAATGCCTGCACAGTTTACAGCAGATCAGGGTTACAGTAGGACCCTCAAAGCGCCTTCTGAGAATCCTCTCAGATCCCATTCACAAACGCGCATGCCAGCTAATGAAGATAACCAAATCTCGTTAATTAAGATGTTCAGAAAATTGGAACAGCTAATGACTAAAGAAATCAAATCCTATTGGGACACCCATTTTCTTCAGGAATACATCGCTTTGGCCCACATTCCCCGAGGGTTACGTATCAAAAAATTTACATCTTCAGATCTCTTTAATGATGATCTTAAAAAACTGTGGACAGACACTTTGAGTATGTGTTCGCTCAAACTAATGGACATTCTGATACAATCTAATCAGAAACATATAGAAAAACTGCAAACAGAGATGGCCACTATCCAGAGAGATCTAACTCCGCTTCAAACCCACACCGAGTTCATAGAACTTGACGGCCGCCTAAATAGGAAATTCGACAAGCTAGAGAAATTCGTCATGGAGAATAAAAAAAACAAGATGAGCCGTGATCGCATTGATTACGAAAGTGACAATGTCTATGTTTGGAGAAAATCCCAATTTCCATTCAGGCGTAACAACAAAAACCGTGTGAAAAAAGTCAGTTTCTCTGACCCTGAGAGTGAGTTTGCGGATGATATCTCGGTCACGGGCGATTCAGAATCTTCACCCGAACCGACCCCTACATCTTCAATACGATCATCCAACAACAATGATACACACACTCGAGGACACCCTCACGAAACAGACCATCGAACCAAGAAGAAAAATGGCACCATAGGAAAACAAGACGAGGAGGTAAACGGCATAAGGACTGTAAAAAAAAAAACACTATGCCTTAAGGGGAAAAGCGAAACGATAATCTCCAATGTTTTGAACATCTCCAATAGAATTCTCAGCACCGAGGAAAACAAATTACTCTCTAGAGGCCTCAATTTTTGCCCAACCAAACACTTCAACCTCTTTGGAACTCTATTGGATGTAAATAAATTCTCCCGAAGTCTTACTTTAAAAAAACATTATTACACTTCCAGGCAGGAATCTGAACTTTCTTCTCCTGTTGGTCCGGATAACGGTGAGTTAATCCCCTCTCCAGTACTCTTTAAAGAAGTACGGTATGTGCTTTACATGATTTGATTGATTTGGCTGCAGAGTCAAACCTTAACCCCATTGATCCAACTGACACACACAGCCATATATCATTCAAATTAAAATCGGACTTCTATCCAACTGAGTCGAGGGGAAAAAATTTGGATCTGTTCCAAAAATTAGTTGAGGGAGATCTCACCCGTTTATCTCGGACCTGTTGCAAGGGACACATTGTGAGCAATTTATCCAATGCAGAACTACATGCTTTAAATAATTTACAGAAGGATAGTAGCATCACTATTAAGAATGCGGATAAGGGGGGTACTGTTGTTGTTCTGGATTCTATCATGTATAAAAATGAGGCATTACGCCAATTATCTGATATTAATACTTACCAGTCACTTCAGTCAGACCCCACCATTCCTTTCTGTAAAGAACTCACTGCTTTATTAGATCGGGCTGTACATGTGGGCATTTTTTCTAGCAAAGAACGGGACATGTTCATACCCACAGACCCCATAACACCCATCTTCCATCATCTACCCAAAATACACAAGGGCATCCACCCCCTGGTTGGGAGACCGATAGTGGCCGGTATCGGCTCCCTTAACGAGCGCTTGGGAGAATGGATGGATGGGCAGTTACAACCCATTGTAGTAAACCTCCCTGGTTACCTTCGTGACACCAAAGATTAACTAAACTACAGGGTTTTTTTTGGTCTGACACCCATAGATGGATCACATGTGATGTAACTAACCTTTATTCCTGCATTCCACATGACTTGGGGCTATGTGTGGTTGCCTGCTTCCTCAGAGAATCAGGGAAATTTTCTCTTATCTTACAGGAGTTCATACTACAGGCTTTGGAATACCTTCTCACTCATAATTATTTTATGTTTGACGGGGGCTACTACCTCCAAAGATGCGGTGCTTCCATGGGAGCCAAATTCTCCCCCTCTCTTGCCAACCTCTACATGGGTTGGTGGGAGAGGTCCCGCGTCTTTGGACCTAGTAGCCCCCGCCGCCTGGACACATTGTTTTATTGCCGCTATATCGACGATTTATTGTTTATAGTATCTGATGATGTCATATGTTTAGATGTTTGGTTAACATACTTAAATGATAATATACTTAATCTCAAATTCACAGGCAATATGCAGAACAAAAATATAGATTTTTTGGATGTAAAACTTTCTGGTACCAATGGTACAATATCTACAGGATTGTATAGAAAAAGTACTGCTGGCAATGCTCTCCTACGAGCAGACTCAGCACACCCTAAACATACTATCAAAAATATACCTTATGGGCAGTTCCTGAGGCTCAAACGTTTATGCAGCACAACAGAGGATTTCTCTAGGGAAGCCCAAGATATGTCACACAGATTTAAAGATAGAGGTTATTCCGCAAAATTGATTAATAAAGCTTTATTTAAAGCTAATAAAACACCTAGAGATTCTCTGTTGTGCCATATTGATAGAAACACGACCAAAACACAACTGGGCACATCCTTTAACAATATCCCTGTTTTCTCTACACCCTACAGTACCGAATTTGACCAGATTAAAAACACCATCAAAAAATATTTACCTGTACTTTATAACGATATCATATATCAAGATATTTTGAAACAAGGCATTAAAACAGTATCACGCAGAGCCCCTACATTAGGCAACACACTTTCACCCAGTCTTTTTTCAAGCAAAACAGCCAACGCTAATTGGCTACAATTTTCTGGTACTTTTAAATGTGGAGTCAATGGCTGCCAATACTGTCATCATATAAAAACGGGCCAGTTCATACATTCCTATGCCACGGAAAAAAGCTTTGAAATCAAGCAATTCATAAATTGTAATACAAAGTATATTGTATATGTAATCAACTGTAACATATGCCAGATACAATATGTCGGACGCACTATCAGAAGATTAAAGGATAGACTGTATGATCACTTATATGACATACAGAAAAATAATAACACCAATGTGGCCAACCACTGGAACAATTTACATCATAAAAATGTGTCCAGCTTATCTATCCAGGGCATTGAGAGGATTTCCACTCCCATCAGGGGAGGTAGTAGATTTAAACAGCTGTGTAGACAGGAGGTTTTCTGGATTTTCACCCTCCAGACTCGGCTGCCGAAAAGGTTAAATTTTGAGTGGGATGTATCCCACTTCTATAAATAATGTTATCTGCCACCATCCTGTCTCCACACCATCTCGTTGCATATTTTCATAATTTCTTCAGTTTTTCTTGTCATTTTTATTCTTTCTCCTAATGGGGATGTAGATTACCCCACACATCGCATTCCGAGATACTATATCATTTTGTCTTACTCACAGTTGGTACACACCGTATATATATGGGACTGCCACGTATACCATCAGTGAGTTAAGTAGACAATCATATCTACTATGAGTCCAATGATTAAAATATGGAGATGTCTTTTTGACTTCTCCATTTCTTTACTTAACCACTTGTCCCCCGCCCACTGTCAATTGACGGCGGGCGGAGGATACTCTCGTTCTGGGAGGACGTCATATGACGTCCTCCCTTTAAAACGAGCTAGGAGGCGCGCGCTTGCCGCCAGCGGCGCGCGCGCGCCCGCCGCGTTCACAAGGCCCCGGTGCGCGTGCCCGGCGGCCGCGATTGCCGCCGGGCACCCGCGATTGCCCGGGAAACGAGCAGGAAAGTGGATCTCTGTGTGTAAACACAGAGATCCACGTCCTGTGAGGGAGAGGGGACCGATGGTGTGTCCCTTGTACATAGGGACAACCATCGGTCACCTCCCCCAGTCAGTCCCCTCCCCCCACAGTAAGAACACATTGAGGGAACATATTTAACCCCTTCCCGCCCCCTAGTGGTTAACCCCTTCCCTGCCAATCACATTTATAAAGTAATCAATGCATTTTTATAGCAGGGATCGCTGTATAAACGTGAATGGTCCCAAAAATGTGTCAAAAGTGTCCGATGTGTCCGCCGCAATATCGCAGTCACAATAAAAAATCGCAGATCGCCGCCATTACTAATAAAAAAATAAAAAAATAAAAATGCTATAAATCTATCCCCTATTTTGTACACGCTATAACTTTTGCGCAAACCAATCAATACGCGCTTATTGCGATTTTTTTTTTTTACCAAAAATATGTAGAAGAATACGTATCGGCCTAAACTGAGGAAAATTTTATTTTAAAAAAAATGGGTATTTATTATAGCAAAAAGTAAAAAAGTGTTTTTTTTCCAAACTGGACGCTCTTCTTTTGTTTATAGCGCAAAAAATAAAAACCGCAGAGGTGATCAAATACCACCAAAAGAAAGCTCTATTTGTGGGAAAAAAAGGACACAAATTTCGTTTGGGAGCCACGTCGCACGACCGCGCAATTGTCATTCAAAGTTGACAGCGCTGAAAGCTGAAAAATGGCTTGGGCAGGAAAGGGGTTTTCGTGCACAGTAGAGAAGTGGATATTATCTCATTTAGCTACAGCCGCCTTCTTACCTATATCCATTTCTGTCTAAGTGTGGTCTTTATACACAAGAAATGTATTGACATTATACACACACATAGAGATGGACTGGTTTTTGTAGGCGGCTCTAGCATTTAGCTGCATATGCGCCTATTCATTTATTTATATTTATATCAGCCAGAGGGTCCTATTGGGTTTTTCTATAATACACTTAACGATATATATTTAATGCACCATATAACACACTCAACACATCGATTTAGTTTTTCTTTAAATTGTGTCTTTTCTTCTCTAAATTACTCTTGCTTTCCCTTCCTTACAGGGATTACCAAACATCATCTTAATAGAAGCAACAGCACTTATTTGGGTTTACTATCGGAACACCTGTATGATACAATAGTCATATTGTGATTATCTTCTAAAAGGAGATTTTGTTTTAAACTATTTGCATTTTACGCATTTTTTCTTCTTTGCATCATACATTAATTTCTTGTTCCATTGACTCTATCGATCTTTTTATGCTGTTGTAGTGTGTGTGCTTATATTCATAAGTTTATCGTTTAATGATGATCATCTTCATTCATCTAGTGTAGACATTTTTTATATATTTCATTATTTTTTCATGTTATACATGACATTATGTGCTGTACGTTTATATGTACGTTCTTATACATCTATGAATAATTGCATATTATGAATTATTTTATATTATTTCTGATTTCTTTTAAATTGAGGGAACATCTGACGCATACAACATATGATATGTTGCCTCTGTGTGTGGTCATATCTACACACTGACCTGCTCAGTCACAACATCAATTTGTATGTATTTTTTGTCACATTTGTGTCCAATAAAATTTTTCATTAATATTCCATACTTTTTGATCATAACAGATTTGTTTAATACCTCCACATTTATGTGATATATATTTAACAATTTATTTCTATCATATATATGTGCAAAAAGTTTTTTCAAAAGTTTTTTCAAAAGAATTTCACATAAAAACTTTTGTTTTGTATTAATATAGACTTGCAATGGTATGATCATGATATTTCACATTTTCTACAATTTTATACTAGGTTATATTTATACTCACAGACACAACACAGAAACCATTCCCCCTTTTTATATAAACATAATATTAAATATTCCTCACATTTTTATTCATCAAAAATATTTTTTTCAAGTTCACAGACACATATACACACATTATTTACATATTTATACATACATGTATTTTTTAACATATTTAACGGGTCTTTCCTTTAAATCATGTCATAATATGAATTTCTTTTTACTTAATAGTCTTTCTCACATTTGTTTCCACTTAGCCAATATACACACCTGCACATTTCACCATTAACACCACTTCTCCTTAATTAATGCTCTATGTTTATTGGCTACTTTGGGTCATGTGATTTTGTGCACTTTTTGTATTTATTTGAAGCATGTTTTCATTGTGTGTTAGCCATGACTAAACACTAGTTTTCAGTGTGAAACGCGTCGGCTGTACCCCCCCATTTCTTGCTGTGACTTGCAGTGCTGTAAGTTTTTTTACCCAATAAAGGCAACCTTCATGGTTTTCGGAGTGCGGCTGTCCATTCATTCCACACGCCCTTTTTCCGCATCAATTGCATCGCCAGCACCCTGGTTCCTAGGAAGACACTGACCATCTACTTGCACTCACCTGGAGTGGTGATCTTTTTTCTCTCCATGGCTTGGAGGTTAGAACTTCTGCTTAGCATCTCTGAGTGCCTGGGTTCAAATCCCAAACATGCTGCTTCATGTAGAGAAGTTGTCTCATCTCCCAGGTCCTAAAACTATGTCTAAATGTCGTATTTATGTGTAGGAGGGTTCCACCACCATTGTAAATCTTGCCAGATACACAATTTAGCCAAAAGTACTGGGACGCCTGGCTTTACACACACATAAACTTTAATGGCAGCCCAGTCTTAGTCCGTAGGGTTACATTTTGATTTGACCCACCCTTTGCAGCTAGAACAGCTTCTGGGAAGGCTGTCCACAAGTTTTAGTGCATCTATGGGAATGTTTAATTATTCTTCCAGAAGTGCATTTGTGAGGCCAGGCACTGATGTTGGATGAGAAGGCCTGGCTCGCAGTCTCTGCTCTAATTCAACCAAAGGGTGTTCTATCGGGTTGTCAGAACATTTGGGGTTAAAAAGAATATACATATAAGTCTTTATATTATGCATATTATGTATTTTTCATATGGTTCATATTCATGTATATTATGAGCGAGAGGACAGCCATTTTGTCTCTAAAGTTAAGCTCATAGTTCATGATGGGCTGTGAACAATACAACAACACTTTGGTTTCTACTTTCTCTTTGAGAGGTTAACCCAAATTCACTATCTTTAAAAGTTTAAATTAGATTCATAGACATGAATAGGCTTTGTTCTTATGTCTCACTAGGGCAGTGATGGCGAACCTTGGCACCCCAGATGTTTTGGAACTACATTTCCCATGATGCTCCACTACACTGCAGAGTGCCTGAGCATCATGGGAAATGTAGTTCCAAAACATCTGGGGTGCCAAGGTTCACCATCACTGCACTAGGGGGTCTTGGCTGTAGCAGCCTCCCCAGGTTGTAACTCAAAGGTTTGGACACTTGGTAAAATAAACAAGATAAGGAGCTCTTGTTTCAAGGGAGCCTGAAAACGTAAATTAGTATTTCAGAATAAGTTTACAAAACTGTAGGGCTTATTCAAAATTCCTGTTGTATTGTATATCTTTAATGTTTCTTTTATAGTATATCTATGTATTGGATATATATATATATATATATATATATATATATATATATATATATATATAAATATATATATATATATATATATATAAATATATATATATATAAACCCATATCTACATATATATATATATATATATATTATTACAAAATATGAGATCCTAGCTGTATTGACATTAGGAGCTGTATTTGTAAAATGTAAGTTGAGGGTTGTGTTTTGAATGACTTTAGCTTTGAGGAATGTTAACAACCCATTAGCTGAGAGGGGGTAGATTTTCTCAAAACATTCACACCTGTAAATCTGAAGTGGAACCGAGATGGTTGACAAATTTAACACCCTTAGACAATTAAAGTGGAGTTCCACCCTCTTTAACAACTTGGCTGCATCCCCTGTAGCTCTGTCTCCTTAAATCGATTTGGCATATTAAATTTTTTTTTGTAAAAAACTCACTGTTATATATGTATTTTATTGTTGTTCCGGCCGCGGCGCAGCAGCCTCAGCACGTCATCTACGGACCGCTATGCCTCCTGGGAGATTTTTATCATCAATCCCAGAAGGCATAGCCGTCCCTGGGCTGTAGAATCGAGTTTTTCTCGAAACCGGAAATGATGCGAAACCGGAAATGACGCCGGCGCCATTTTAAATGAGGGCAACCAGGATATTGTTGCCAGAATTCACCTAGCATCCCTAGCAGCGAGATCTTCGTCGGAGTATATCAATGTGCTGTGCTGGTGACATGTACTGTATGTAATGTGCTGTGCTGGGGCATGTAATGTTGGCAATGTTCTGTGCAGGTGACAAGTACTGTTTGTAATGTGTTGTGCTGGGGCATGTAATGTTGGCAATGTTCTGTGCAGGTGACATGTACTGTTTGTAATGTGCTCTGCTGGGGCATGTAATGTTGGCAATATTCTGTGCTGGTGACATGTACTGTTTGTAATGTGCTCTGCTGGGGCATGTAATGGTGGCAATGTGCTGTGCTGGTGACATGTACTGTTTGTAATGTGTTGTGCTGGGGCATGTAATGGTGGCAATGTTCTGTGCTGGTGACATGTACTGTTTGTAATGTGTTGTGCTGGGGCATGTAATGGTGGCAATGTGCTGTGCTGGGGGACATGTAATGGTGGCAATGTGCTGTGCTGGGGACATCCACCCCACTGTCCCACTATCCACCCCACTGTCCCACTATCCACCCCGCTGTCCCACTATCCACCCCACTGTCCACCCCACGGTCCCCCTGTCCACCCCACGGTCCCCCTGTCCACGCCGCGGTCCCCCTGTCCACGCCGCGGTCCCCCTGTCCACGCCGCGGTCCCCCTGACTACTCTGCGGCCCCTCTGACTACTCTGCGGCCCCTCTGACTACTCTGCACCCTCTACAGGGCTGTGGCAGTGAGTGAGCAAGCAGTAGTGGAATAGGGCAGCCATGAGGTGGGTGGTGTGCTCTGCTTTTACTAACATTCACCTGGCATGGATTAATGGCCATCACTCACCTTCTGCCTTCTCGTCCCTCATCCCTCACCTTTGACCTTCTCGTCCCTCATCCCTCACCTTCGGCCTTCTCGTCCCTCATCCCTCACCTTCAAATACAGAAATCTGCTGCTAAAGGTAAGAGCTTTAAAGTGGTTGTAAACCCACTTTTGCAATTTGCACCTACAGGTAAGCCTAGATTAAGGCTTACCTGTAGGTGCAAGAAATATCTCCTAAACCTACATGGTTTAGGAGATATTTACTAAAATCACAGGCGCCGCTGTCTACGGCGCATGCGCTCCGTAGATAACGGCGCATTCATGGGGTAATCCCATTCACAAATTCGGCTAAGTCCCAGCAACGCTTGGGCTTAGCCAAATTTGACGGCTCCCGCGCGCATGCGCGGAGTCACGTCTTCGCCGCTCCGGCAAATCACAGCGCCGGAGCGGCGCTGTGATTGGCTGGAGCGGCGATACCCGGAAGTAACATTCCTGCTATCGCCGCAGCGATGTCTGCGGCTGGAGAGAGGGACACGGACGGCTTCGGGGGCCCCGATCTAAGGTAAGTGGTACACAATGAGCTAGTATGCTAGTCATACTAGCTCATAGCTTTATCTTGCAGGTTGGCTTAAAAGAAAAAAAAAATTATATGGGTTTACAACCACTTTAAAAATATCCTAATTGTAAACTAAATCATTTGTTTCTGTGCAGATATATCTACATAATAAGAATATATATAATGTCGATATATCTGCACAGAAACAAATGATTTCGTTTACAATTAGGATATTTTTAAAGCTCTTACCTTTAGCAGCAGATTTCTGTATTTCTAGAATATTATTGCTTGTACATACTGGAGGGAAGGAGGGGAGGAGATGTTTACATAAATAGGGGGCGGCAACTTGCTATGAAACTGGAGAGAAAGGATAACATGAAACTGATACCGAATACACTGCTTGTTGCGAGATTTGCAAGCCTGATATCCAGGAAGTAATACAGTCTGGCTTCAGATGCCCAGACTTAAAATGGCCACAGTCTATTTCTAGTTTATAAACTATCTAAATGCTGTAATAACCTAACAAAACGGACCTTAGTTTACAGACTAACTTTACTAGAATACATTAAAATTGTGTATTCTAGGGGTATTTTTATTTAAAAGTGTAATTTCGGCCGGAACACCACTTTAAGTGTGTTTTTCTAAGCCTTGGTCAAAGGGGGTCATAAATTTTATTTGGCCTCAGTGACCCTAACATTAGGAATTATTCCTTATACACCACTGCCCCTACATGTTAAAAATGACATTGTTCAAGATGGCGTATATTTGGTTGCTAAGACAACCTTCCAAAACAGTTACCTAGTGATAAGATACACACCCACTTTTTGGAGGGAGATAAAAGTAGGAAGAGTTCAGGGTGAGGGGGAGAGAGATGGCAGAGATAGGAAAAGGGAATCTCTGAGGGAACAGGTCGCTCTACAGATGGAGATCTCTCACTCGAGCTCTGGGGAACTTTATCTCTGAAAGGATCTCTCTGAAGGAAGCTGGAAGCAGATTTAAAACGCAAACATGTAGCAATATTGGAAGGAGTCCTGTTGGACTCATAATGGAAGCTTCTCAAACAGACAGAACTTTAACCTGGTAATGTATTTATTTTGTTTATTTACCTGCTTTTGGTAATGGAGTTGTTTTTACATGCACATAACTAAAACCATTTAAATATATATATGGCAATGCAATTTGGAATTATCTATATTTTTAACTGCAGTATAAAATAATGAAAATCCAAATATTAAGACACATACCCTAATTTGGTTGTCTTTAAAAAGCTAGAGCTAAGTGGTACAATGGTTTTATTATTATGATATATGTGTAAAATAAATTCTCTCTAAATTTAACATAAAAATGGATTGAATTATCTAACCGTGTTCCTTATATGACACTTGGTCTGGACACGTTTAAGAAGTGTAATCAGGAGATCTGTTTGTTTGAGAAAGAAATAGTGTTAAAGTGAACAAAAGAGTGTTTACACCTTCCGTGAAGTAACGGAAAGACATTTCACAAGTTACCAAGTTTTAAATGTACAAGTATCATTTTAAGTATTGAACTGTGAATATACTTTGTCATATAGAGCTTGCATAGAAATGTATGTAAATATTATCTGAACATAACCCATCATTTATCTCTGATTGTAGAAGTATATCCATTCATTTGTTTGATCACGACTTATACCTGATTTTAATTTGCACTGTTCTTTAGTTAATAAATATATATAATATTTTAAGCAACATTCATTTTTGTTACTTGTCTTCAAACTAGCACGGATATAAAGAACTTAGAATTTCTTGATATTGTAGGCTTTGTAATCTCCCAAATCATAGATTTGCATATTTACATAAATACAATAATATTTTTATAATTCAGTATAAACATTCTGACATATTTTTAGGCACTATGCTGAGATGCGTCAATGTTTCTGACAGGGTTGAGGTCAGGACTCTGTGCAGGCCAGTCAAGTTTCTCCACCCCGAACTCGCTCATCCATGTCTTTATGGACGAACAGTCTACTAACTGGAATTGTACCAGCTGATTGGAGAAAAGCCAATGTAGCGCCAATATTTAAAAAAAGGGCCAAGATACATCCCTGGGAATTACAGACCAGTTAGCCTAACATCAATTGTATACAAGCGTTTGGAGGGGATGATAAGGGACTATATATAAGATTTTAGTAATGACAACAGTATCATTAGCAGTAATCAGCATGGATTCATGAAGAATTGTTCTTGCCAAACCAATCTATTAACCTTCTATGAGGTGGTGAGCTGTCATCTACAATTGCTCTCTTAAGTCCTCAGAGGTGGTTAGATGGATTTCTCCAGTCAGATGGATTCCTCCGGTCAGTGCATGAGACACTCGGGTTACTAGTTACTAGTTACTATCACAATAATGGTGTTTTCAATGAAGCACCTGTTTTAATTTAGAATGATTAAGGGTAGCTTGTGGCCCCATATTTAAGTGAGTGACAGCTGACTATCCCGCGTGTTCTGCATAGGAACAAAACATGTAAACATCTAATGCTGGGACATGCACCCCCCTTCCTTTATTCGGCTCAGCCACCAACTTTCAGGGACATTTAACCCGAGTGTCTGATGCACTGACCGGAGGAATCCATCAAACCACCTCTGAGGACTTAAGAGAGCAGTTGTCTCTGACAAAAACTAAAACATAACACCTGATCGGCACAAATTAAAAAGCATCACAGATAAGGAAACCACTGCTGGAGAATCATATGCATTGGGAATATACCAACTGGTCATTTCCTTCAACTACTTGTGGAAACCTGTGTATGGTGACTAGTGGGATCTGTGAGTAATCTAAGCATATTGAGGCATTGAGAAGTGTAGCGGGTATGTACTTTTAAAACTGGTGGGGATACCAGTGATGCATAGTTCCCTGCGGCCCAGCAGGTGGCGCTGTCACTTTGGGCCGGGGTTGAACCATCGCTGCAGTGCCGTACCCTTTGTGACCTCTCGCAGCGGTTGTACGGCGGGGCGGGGAACCCGTCGTGCTTGCTGGGAGAGGGTATAAAGGGGGCGGACATCTTCGCCGCGAGGTTAGAGTCCCGGGCACCTTCAGCCTGAGGGCTGTGGTTGCGGTCGGTGTCCAGGCGGCCTGGGCCTGGACACCTGGAGTTCGTGTTCCATCCCAGACACCTTCAGTCTGGGGTGAGGTACTAAGCCGGAGGCCTGGGGCCCAGTACCTTCCGCGGGCTCCCACGAGGGAGGGATTGAACTAGGAGACCACCCGGAGGGATATCTTTCCCGAACAGGGGCCAAGTTCCAAGAGGAAGTTCAGTCCACGTTCAATGACTGGTGGCAGCGGTCCAGCTATTTAAATAAGGTCAGTGGCAGAGACCTGCTATTAGGCCTGTGGCAGGGGCCTCAACAGTTCATCCGGTCGGTGTCAGCGACCAAAACTCACGGTTGGTGGCAGAGACCGTGCGCCAGGCCTATTCGCTAGCAAAGGAATAGGAGAGTTCAGTTGTGCCTGGGCCTACTCGTTCCCACACCCCCATGTTCGTCTGTTATTGGAAGTTCAACTGATCGTATTCACCGTATTGTATGAGAAATAAAGGAGTGTTGGACTTTTGATTGGTGTGGGGCTCTATTATTGGCAGACACGTCTCCCTGGAACAACTGAGGCTTCGTATGCAGTGGACAGACCCGGAGGTAAATCAACTAACTTTGCTCAACCCTCTTATACACACAAGGGGAGAGCTTGGCGTAGTGTTCCTGCACTCTCTTCTCCCAGGTACCCCTAGACACAAGCCATTCACAATAAGCAAGAGGGAGAGTGAGGTATCGCTACAGAAGTTTTGCCTATATCTGCGATAGATAGGAATTACCTGCACGCTACAGGAATTCCCTCATGCTGTTACGCTCTATTATATCTGAGTCTGTGGCAATTTCTTAAGTATGGTGAACGGATATTTGAATTGACCGGATCAGTATAGTGCTTTCTATGTCGATCTTTTCAGTATTTTCATAATTCCTTTACTCACATCAACAGTCTGCCTTAAACATAATTAGTCGGTACTGACCATCTCTGTGGTTGAATTCCACCTGTTTTACCAGGGTGTATCAAGCTGGATAAGGGGTGAAACTACCTTGATTGTATACTGGTGTGTTTACCCTCAATCTTTATTCTTTTTTCTCAGCACAACTTTTTTCTATGACTGACTGACGAATGACCTGGATATCCCTGTGGGTTTAACAGAGTGTGGGCATATCATATGCAGTGCATCTTTTCCATTACGGGGTAGTGTGTTATATGTCCTTTGCTTTTACAAAGTTGATTACTGCCCCATTTTAGGAACGAGCTGTAGGGGTCCCTTAGTAGTTGGCTTAGAGCCACTGTAGAGGTATTTAGGGGGGTGTTCTGTATTGGGGAGGGTAGGTTTGCCTACTGTGGGGATTGTATTTTCCACCCCTCGGCTATTCATGAGGGGTGCACTACCATCCCACACAGGGTGTTGTGTTTTAGAGGAGTTTTTTAGGGAGTTCTTCGGGTATGTGTGGATTTCGGGTATTGTGTTATGTAGCACACAGACCCTTCCGCTTCACCCATTTGCAGTAAGGCACACCTGCTACTTGCCCGGTATCCAACTCCATGTACGGAGAGGAGAGCGGTGTTAGATTTTGGGCTTTGCGGCGAATTACCTCTCCAAAGTGGATCCCTGGTCTCAGTTGTCTAGGCGAAAGTCCCTTTGTAATGAAGCCAATGTCCACACAGGTGTAAAACCTAAGCAGCAAGGTTTTATTATTTTCTTGAGGTAAAACTTGGAAGAGAGAGGGAGTAGAAACGACAGAGTAGGGGAAGGTTCAGGCACGCAACACTCAAAGAACACTTTCGTCACCACTCAAGCCTGAGTGGGTATAGCTCACCCGGATAGTCTCTTTAAGAGCAGTCCTAGCAGCCGGAGAGGAGCACGGATTAAAGCTTTTCTTCCCTTTTTGATAGGATGCGTTCAGGAGGATTCCTCTGCCACAGGAATGATTATTGTCCCGAACCTGCACAAATAAAGATGGTGGGATCCCTCTTTAGGTTAGTCTCCAGGCCTCTCCCCGAGACAGCAGTACCGTCGCTATCTGCGCCTGGACCGATCCTCCCCTGGACTCCTTTCCTTAGGTTGGGGTCCCAAATGGTGGGCAGCCTGGGATCCCTCCACATGGTGTAGGCCCCAGCCAGCCGAGCCGGGCCTACCAAACAGCGATGCAGCCCCGGGCTGAAGGTGCCCGAGACTGAAACACACGCACGCACCCCCTGGCCATGAGGGCCACAAAGGTGGGGTACGCACCACACGTCTTCCAGTACCCCTGGAGGCCAACCACCCCGCCTGATGGCGTCTGCCCCTTAAGTACCCCCTCCCAGCAGGCACAGCAGATTGACCACGCCCACCGCACCGCTGCCGAGAGAGAACACCCAATAGTGTTGCGATACCTCCTGTGGTTCAACCTGAGCCCGAAGTGACAGCGCCACCACTTGGCAACAGGGAACTGTACTACCAGGCAGCATCACACCCAGAGCAGAAGCACAATTTGTTCTAATCAACAGGCCCGAGCCTAACTATTGGCTCGGACCACCCCTAAATTTACACTAATAGCGTCCCATAAATTGGGATGGGCGCTACAGTTAGAAATATTTTGTAAACCGCTTAAAGCAGGCATGTCCAAAGTCCGGCCCGCGGGCCAAGCGCGGCCCGCTGTCCGGTTTTGAACGGCCCGCCAGGTTATCTAAACATATATATCTTTTGTGGCCCCTGACAATCTCCCAGGGGCCACAAAAGATATATAGATATTAGGCTGGCTGCCTCGGATGGAGGAGGCGGGACGAGTGCTGTGCACACAGGAGGATTATTTCCTGTTTACACTGCAGCCTCTGCTAATAGGAAGTCCTGTCTCCGGCGCTGCCATTGGACGACTGTTCTGTTCATCAAAGGAGGCAGGACTTTCTCTTAAAGAGGCTGCTGTGTAAACAGGACATTCTCCTGGATATCTTTGGCGCTTGTCCTGCCTCTTCAATGTCCCCTTCAAGGCTGCACTGATGGCAATGGTGAGTGCTTTCCTGGCAATGGTGAGTGCATTCCTAGAAATGATGGGTGCTGCATTCCTGGCAATGATGGGTGCTGCATTCCTGGCAATGATGGGTGCTGCATTCCTGGCAATGATGGGTGCTGCATTCCTGGCAATGATGGATGCTGCATTTCTGGCAATGATGGGTGCTGCATTCCTGGCAATGGTGAATGCCTTCCTGGCAATGGTGAATGCCTCATTCCTGGCAATGGTGAGTGCCTCATTCCTGGCAATGATGGGTTCTGCAATCCTAGCAATGGTGGGTGCTGCATTCATGGCAATTGGGGGTCTGCAGATGGGCACTGATCCTTATTTTGCTTCACAAATCTTTATTTAAAATGTTAAGTTTTTTTCCTGAAACTTCCCTCTTAAAGTGAACGCGCGTGTTATACGCCAAAAAATACGGTATATCCAAATAATACACCCAAACTCATCTCTTTACTCACACACAGCCACAAAGGCAAGATAATTCTTGTTGGGCAGTGTATTCGTGCTCGAACGAACACACTTAGACCGAATTTTAATGGTTCACAAAATGTCAGGCCAAATGGTCGGCCCTCACGCATGTTCACTTCATCAAATCTGGCCCTCTTTGAAAAAAGTTTGGACACCCCTGGCTTAAAGCAATAAAACTAATTTTGTAGTTAACTCTATAGGGTGTGTAGAATTCTTTTTTTTATTTTATTTTTCTATATTGTTGGTCTATAAATGGGGAGTACTCGGAATGGTCTGGGGTGGAAATTGGGGTCCCCCAGGGTTCTGTCCTGGGACCAATCCTATTTGATTTATTCATAAACGACCTGGAGGATGGGGTAAACAGCTAAATCTCTGTATTTGCAGACGATACTAAGCTAAGCAGGGCAATAACTTCTCCGCAGGATGTGGAAACCTTGCAAGAAGATCTGAACAAATTAATGGGGTGGGCAACTACATGGCAAATGAGGTTTAATGTAGAAAAACTTTAAATAATGCATTTGGGTGGCAAAAAAATTAATGCAATCTACTCACTGGGGAGAGAACCTCTAGGGGAATCTAGGATGGAAAAGGATCAGGGGGTCCTAGTAGATGACAGGCTCAGCAATGGCATGCAATGCCAAGCTGCTGCAAGCAAAGCAAACAGAATATTGGCATGCAATAAAAAAGGGGATTAACTCCAGAGATAAAAAGATAATTCTTCCACTCTACAAGACTCTGGTCCGGCCGCACCTGGAGTATGCCATCCAGTTCTGGGGACCAGTCCTCAGGAAGGATGTACTGGAACTGGAGAGAGTTCAGAGAAGGGCAACAAAACTAATAGGGACTGGAGGACATTAGTTATGAGGAAAGGTTACTAGCACTAAACTTATTCTCTCTGGAGAAGAGACGCTTGAGAGGGGATATGATTTTAATGTACAAATACTGTACTGGTGACCCCACAATAGGGATAAAACCTTTCCGCGAAAGGGAATTTAATAAGACACGCGGCCATTCAGTAAAATTAGAAGAAAAGTGGTGTACCCTTAAACTGCGTAGAGGGTTCTTTACTGTAAGAGCGGTAAGGATGTGGAATTCTCTTCCACAGGCAGAGTTTTCAGCGGGGAGCTTCGATAATTTCAAAAAAGCACTTGAATGACCACAACATATAGGGATATACAATGTAATACTGACAAAACAAATAACACACACAGGTTGGACTTGATGGCCGTGTGTCTTTTTTCAACCTCGCCTACTATGTAGCTATGTAACTATTGTGACAGCAGGAAGGTAAAGTCACCTGGTTGCATCCAGGGGGGTAGATATATTTCTCCCAGATTCAGGCTTTATGCCGACTTATACAACTAGGGAGTTGATGAAGCCCAGCTGAGGCTAGTGGGCTCATGAATGACTCATACCTCTAGGGAGAGTGCTGGGCGTCGTGAGGCAGGGAGTTGATGAGACCAGCTGAAGCCTGTCAGTTCGTTTAAGGCCTCTATAAGAACTCCCAGCTTCATTAGATGTTAGCTCATGCCTGGAACCAGACCTGTGTGGACTGTCTAGGGAGAGTGAACCCCTGTGCGGTGAGGCAAAGCCTGTGTGGCTATTTGTTTGGACTTTTACTAAACCAGGGACTTAGGGACTAGGACAGCACCAGGCTGATCCCAGTTGTTAGTTTAGGAAACCTGCATGTTTAGTCAGAGGTCAAACTGACCAGGATTTATTTTGTTTATGTTTCTTTTTGGCTTTGCTGTGTTTTTGTCACTGTACATAGAGAAATAAACCGCACCTTTTGATTTTGAAAACCACAACCTCCGTCTGCTGGCCCTGTTTTTGTGTGGGGAGCCCAACCAGGGGGTCACACACACCCGCTACCGAGTTAACCCCCTCACAGTTGGTGGAGAACCAGTGGCAGTTTTTTTTAAGCCAGCATGGAGGAGATACTGAAACAGCTGGCTCTAGCAAATGCCAATCAACAGCAGACAAATGCAGGTTTGCAAAGGAGCCTTGCAGCCCAGCAGCAAGCTCATCAACAAGCCCAGCAGCAATCTGAGGCCCGCTTCATAGACCTGTTACAGAAGCAAGAGCAGAGACTACAACAAATGGAAGCAGTAATGCAGCAACGTCCGCAGACCAGTGAGGAAAGCCGTCCCACTAATACCGCGTCCTTTGGGGTGAGTCGTTTATTGACAAAAATGACTGGAGAGGATGATCCAGAGGTATTTTTGACCACATTTGAAAGGACTGCTGAAAGAGAAAAGTGGCCTGAGGAGCAGTGGGCTGGACTGGTGGCTCCTCTGTTAACTGGTGAATCGCAGAAGGCTTACTATGACCTAGAGCCTGACCAAGCAAAAGACTATGTGATGCTAAAAGCTGAAATATTGGCAAGGCTGGGTGTCACCCTGGCTGTCCGGGCTCAGCGTGTGCATAACTGGACTTTCCAGCTTGGAAAACCCCCCAGGTCTCAAATGTATGATCTCATTCACCTGAGCAGGAAGTGGCTACAGCCAGAGACTTTGTCCGCACCAGAGATTGTGGAACGTGTTGTAATGGATCGGTTTTTGAGAGCTCTTCCTACTGCCATCCAAAAGTGGGTAAGCCATGGAGACCCAGAGACGGCCGGTGGTCTTGTGGATCGTGTAGAGAAATACTTGGCTACAGAGAACCTGACGGCCTCTTCCAGAGACTCTCGGACTTTCCACCCTAAGACCAGACCATCCCCAGGGGCGGATAAGAGGATTCCAAGGGGTGAGGGTGGAGAGAGTGAGAGGGTGGGAGCTCTACCCAAAGTTTGGCGAGAACAGCCTGGGAAGTCAGGGGCTCAAGAGGCAGCCAAATGGATTGTTTGCTACCGCTGCCGGCAAGCGGGACATATTGCAGCAAATTGCCCGGTTGTGGAGGAACCCATGCAATGTGACTTTCTGATGGACAGACGTCAGTCGCTGTGTGCGACAGTCGCATGCACTGCCATTCGGGGAACTGAGAAACATTTATGCAAAATGTGTATTAATGGTAGAAATGTTGTGGTATTACTGGATTCAGGTAGCCTTGTGACCCTGATAAAGGCTGAATTAGTTAAAACAGAGGTCTCTGGGAATAGCAAGGTAGCTGTTATTTGTGTGCATGGGGACACCCGAGAGTATCCAGTGACTACAGTGTGTTTCGAGACCCCCAAAGGTACCCTCTCTCATCCAGTGGGGTTAGTATCTCAATTACCGCATGATGCCATTGTGGGAAGGGATTTTCCGAAGTTCTGGGAACTGTGGGATGATCCTGAGCCCCCCCACTGGTGCCCCTATGTACCAGGAATGTGATAGCCAGAACTCCTCTGAGAGTGGTGAGGACTCTCCAGAATTTCCCTTGTCAGTATTTGCAGGGGAGACTCAAGAAACTGGAGAGGAGCCCACCTCCTCAGACGAAAACCTACCGTCTGTGGAGTTTTCTGATCTGGAGGTTCACAGGGAAAATTTTGCCACAGAACAGTTAAAAGACCCCGCCCTAATAAAGGCACGGGAAAACGTAGTGGAAATAGATGGCGAGTTAGTGAACCCAGATAATACCTGCACTTACCCATACTTCAGCGTAGAGAAGGACCTACTGTATCGGGTGGCAAAAAGGGCAGAAGAAACCGTTGAGCAGCTTGTGGTGCCCAAACCTTACAGGAAGTTGGTGTTGGAGTTGGCCCATGGGCACATTCTTGGAGGTCATCTGGGGACAGAGAAAACCCGAGAGAGGGTATTACAGAGATTCTATTGGCCTGGGGTGATGAAGGACATAGAAAATTATTGTTCCTCCTGCCCTGTGTGTCAGAGGTCGGCCCCGATGCCACATTTCCGTAGCCCGCTGGTCCCTCTACCCATCATTGAGGTCCCGTTTGAGAGAATCGCAATGGATTTGGTAGGTCCTATAATCAAGTCCGCTAGGGGGCACCAGTACATATTGGTTATAATGGACTATGCCACCCGTTATCCAGAAGCGATCCCTCTCAGAAATACCTCGGCCAAAACCATAGCCAAAGAGCTATCTCTTGTTTTTAGCCGGGTGGGTATTTGTAAAGAACTGCTTACGGACCAAGGTACACCCTTTATGTCCCGGGTTATGAAAGAGCTGTGTAAATTGCTCAAAGTGACGCAATTGCGTACATCTGTGTATCACCCCCAAACCGATGGGCTGGTTGAAAGATTCAACAAAACCCTAAAACAAATGTTGAAGAAAGTGGTGGATAGAGATGGAAAGGATTGGGACTGTCTACTTCCTTATTTGATGTTTGCTATTAGGGAGGTGCCCCAATCCTCTACGGGATTCTCCCCCTTTGAGTTACTGTATGGGAGACACCCAAGAGGGCTGTTGGATATTGCCAAGGAAACTTGGGAAAGTGAGAGTTCTCCCCACAGGAGTGTGATTGAGCATGTCGCCCTGATGCAAGATCGAATTGCACAGGTAATGCCCATCGTGAAGGAACATTTGGCCCAAGCGCAGTTGGCACAGCAGAGAGTGTACAACCGTGGAGCAAAGACCCGTACCTTTTCCCCGGGGGATAGGATATTGGTACTTGTCCCTACGGTTGAAAGTAAATTCCTTGCCAAATGGCAAGGCCCCTACGAGATAATGGAAAAAGTGAGCGAAGTGAATTACAAGGTCAGACAACCAGGAAGGCGAAAGCCCGAACAGATACAGTGCCTTGCGAAAGTATTCGGCCCCCTTGAACTTTTCATCCTTTTGCCACATTTCAGGCTTCAAACATAAAGATATAAAATTTTAATTTTTTGTGAAGAATCACCAACAAGTGGTACAAAATTGTGAAGTGGAACGAAATCTATTGGATTTTTTAAACTTTTTTAACTAAGGAAAAAAATGAAAAGTGGGGCGTGCATAATTATTCGGCCCCCTTGCGTTAATACTTTGTAGAGCCACCGTTTGCTGCGATTACAGCTGCAAGTCGCTTGGGGTATGTCTCTATCAGTTTTGCACATCGAGAGACTGAAATTCTTGCCCATTCTTCCTTGCAAAACAGCTCGAGCTCAGTGAGGTTGGATGGAGAGTGTTTGAACAGCAGTTTTCAGCTCTTTCCACAGATTCTCGATTGGATTCAGGTCTGGACTTTGACTTGGCCATTCTAACACCTGGATACGTTTATTTGTGAACCATTCCTTTGTAGATTTTGCTGTATGTTTGGGATCATTGTCTTGTTGGAAGATAAATCTCCGTCCCAGTCTCAGGTCTTTTGCAGACTCCAACAGGTTTTCATCCAGAATGATCCTGTATTTGGCTGCATCCATCTTCCCCTCAATTGTAACCATCTTCCCTGTCCCTGCTGAAGAAAAGCAGGCCCAAACCATGATGCTGCCACCACCATGTTTGACAGTGGGGATGGTGTGTTGAGGGTGATGAGCTGTGTTGCTTTTACGCCAAACATATTGTTTTGCATTGTGGCCAAAAAGTTCGATTTTGGTTTCATCGGACCAGAGCACCTTCTTCCACATGTTTGGTGTGTCTCCCAGGTGGCTTGTGGCAAACTTTAGACGAGACTTTTTATGGATATCTTTTAGAAATGGCTTTCTTCTTGCCACTCTTCCATAAAGGCCAGATTTGTGCAGTGTACGACTGATTGTTGTCCTGTGTACAGACTCTCCCACCTCAGCTGTAGTTCTCTGCAGTTCATCCAGAGTGATCATGGGCCTCTTGGCTGCATCTCTGATCAGTCTTCTCCTTGTCTGAGCTGAAAGTTTAGAGGGACAGCCAGGTCTTGGTAGATTTGCAGTGGTCTGATACTCCTTCCATTTCAAAATGATCGCTTGCACAGTGCTCCTTGGGATGTTTAAAGCTTGGGAAATCTTTTTGTATCCAAATCCGGCTTTAAACTTCTCCACAACAGTATTACGGACCTGCCTGGTGTGTTCCTTGGTCTTCATGATGCTCTCTGCGCTTTCAACAGAACCCTGAGACTATCACAGAGCAGGTGCATTTATACAGAGACTTGATTACACACAGGTGGATTCTATTTATCACCATCAGTCATTTAGGACAACATTGGATCATTAAGAGATCCTCGCTGAACTTCTGGAGTGAGTTTGCTGCACTGAAAGTAAAGGGGCCGAATAATTTTGCACGCACCACTTTTCAGTTTTTTATTTGCTAAAAAAGTTTAAAATATCCAATAGATTTCGTTCCACTTCACAATTGTGTCCCACTTGTTGGTGATTCTTCACAAAAAATTAAAATTTTATATCTTTATGTTTGAAGCCTGAAATGTGGCAAAAGGATGAAAAGTTCAAGGGGGCCGAATACTTTCGCAAGGCACTGTATATCACGTTAATCTGTTGAAAGCCTGGAGGGATAGAGAGTCCCTAGTCGCAGAAACTTGGTCACCAGCTCAAACTGGTTGCGTGATTCCGGAGGTTGGAATAGCAGCCACCTTGTCACAACCCCAACAACAGGAGGTTAAGGAGTTTGTGCTTCGCAACAAGGAGGTGTTCTCTGAGCTGCCGGGACAAACATCTGGGGTAGAGCATGATATTATTACCCCGCCCGGTGAAAGGGTGAAGTTAAAACCCTATCGGATCCCAGAGGCCCGACGGGAGGCAATACGGGAGGAAGTACAGAAAATGCTGAACTTAGGGGTGATAGAGGAGTCCCAAAGTGATTGGTCTAGTCCCATTGTGTTGGTGCCTAAACCGGATGGGAGCTGGCGATTTTGTAACGATTTTCGTCAGTTGAACAAAGTTACAAAATTTGACACCTACCCCATGCCACGTATAGATGAGTTGATCGACCGGCTGGGAACAGCCCGATACATGACGACTCTTGACCTCACAAAAGGGTATTGGCAAATTCCCCTGGCCAAGTCGGCCAAAGAGAAAACCGCATTTGTAACCCCAGACGGGGCGTTCCAATATAAGAGAATGCCGTTCGGGTTACAGAATGCGCCAGCCACATTCCAGCGGAAAATGGACCAGATACTGAGGCCCCATCGGAAGTATGCTGCGGCTTACCTGGATGACGTAATTGTCCATAGCACAGATTGGGCCTCACATCTGCCAAAAGTGCAAGCAGTCCTAGACTCTATCCGGGAAGCGGGGTTTACGGCTAACCCCAAGAAGTGTACCATTGGGCAGGAGGAGGCCAAATATCTTGGGTACACCATTGGCAGGGGAGTAATAAAACCCCAACTCAACAAAGTCGAGGCCATCCAGAGTTGGCCACGTCCCAACAGCAAGAAGCAGGTACGAGCCTTTCTGGGAATCGCGGGTTATTATCGGCGCTTCATTCCCCACTTTGCTTCTAAGGCTGTGCCCCTAACCAACCTGACGAAAGGGAAAGGGTCGGTCATGATTAAATGGACCCCCGAGGCTGAGGCAGCATTCCAATTCTTGAAACAAGCCTTATGTAGCCAGCCAGTGTTGTACTCACCCGACTTCTCTAAAGACTTTGTCGTACAAAGTGATGCGTCAGATGTGGGGTTAGGAGCAGTATTGTCCCAGGTCTGGAACGGGGAAGAGCACCCAGTCATTTACCTCAGCAGGAAGTTGAAGTCCCATGAGGTAAATTACGCCACGGTTGAAAAGGAGTGTTTAGCGGTGAAGTGGGCTCTAGATTCCCTTCGGTACTATCTGCTAGGTAGGCACTTTGACATGGTTACGGATCACGCTCCGTTAAAGTGGATGGCTCAAAACAAGGAGACAAATAGAAGAGTGAATAGGTGGTTCCTGGCCCTACAGGAATTCAACTTCACAGTAAAGCATCGCCCTGGCGTTCAAATGGGGAATGTGGATGCTTTGTCTCGAGTACATGAATGCCTGATTGCTGGTGTTCCAACCCCAAGGTTAAAACAAGAGGGGGGGGGGTATGTGACAGCAGGAAGGTAAAGTCACCTGGTTGCATCCAGGGGGGTAGATATATTTCTCCCAGATTCAGGCTTTATGCCGACTTATACAACTAGGGAGTTGATGAAGCCCAGCTGAGGCTAGTGGGCTCATGAATGACTCATACCTCTAGGGAGAGTGCTGGGCGTCGTGAGGCAGGGAGTTGATGAGACCAGCTGAAGCCTGTCAGTTCATTTAAGGCCTCTATAAGAACTCCCAGCTTCATTAGATGTTAGCTCATGCCTGGAACCAGACCTGTGTGGACTGTCTAGGGAGAGTGAACCCCTGTGCGGTGAGGCAAAGCCTGTGTGGCTATTTGTTTGGACTTTTACTAAACCAGGGACTTAGGGACTAGGACAGCACCAGGCTGATCCCAGTTGTTAGTTTAGGAAACCTGCATGTTTAGTCAGAGGTCAAACTGACCAGGATTTATTTTGTTTATGTTTCTTTTTGGCTTTGCTGTGTTTTTGTCACTGTACATAGAGAAATAAACCGCACCTTTTGATTTTGAAAACCACAACCTCCGTCTGCTGGCCCTGTTTTTGTGTGGGGAGCCCAACCAGGGGGTCACACACACCCGCTACCGAGTTAACCCCCTCACACTATATAACTATGAACCTAGGCTAAACAATATACTTTGTATTCAAATGTGGTCATACAATGCACAGTCTCTGTACAATCACTTCTAGACCCATCAAAAACCATGTTAAACAATGACAGACCCCAACAGTTCATTCTTTTTCAAATATTTTATTGATTTTACGAAGATAATACAGTGTACAATTAGGTATCGTACATCGTGCAACAACGTTGTTGAGCACATTATGACAAATGAACTTATGTCCACTAACAGGTTGCATGTAATTCAAACAGAAGGTGGATAACAGTGTGAATACATATAAGTACAATCGATCCCCTCCCCTGGTGCGGCACCCCAAATGGGAGTTTTAGTGCCACAGGAGTGGAGAGGACCCATTTAGCACAATCGAATCAATGGTAAAGATTTCCTAGCTGCTTGGCGGAACAACTCTATTAACTTGCTGAAACAGATAACAAATAACAGTCGTGTATCTTGAGAATATTGCTCAATTAAGAAAGATGATGCGGTGTAGTAGTATTGTTAGGTGACAGACGCAGCGTTAGTCCAGTCTGCCCATGGTTGCCAGTTTGCGTGGGTTTTTGCAGCCTGACCATTGCTGGCGGCTGTCGTAGTCTCATAGCTAAAGTGTAATGCCGCGTACTCACGATAATTTTTAATGTCATTTTCAAAAACGACGTTTTTTCTCGACGTGATTTTTCTTGTTTCCTCTCAAGCCTGTCTTGCATACACACGTTCATTAAAAAAAACGCTCGAGCAAAGCGCAGTGACGTACAACGGCACTATAAAGGGGAAGTTCCGTTCGAATGGCGCCACCCTTCATGTTAGTAAAGTTTGTTGAGCGACAATTCGAGCTTTTCAGCCTCGTGCTTTTCAGTCCGTTACATCGTGACGAATGTGCTATCTCCATTACGAACGCTAGTTTTACCAGAACGAGCGCTCCCGTCTCATACTTGTTTCTGAGCATGCGCTTTTTTTTCCCCTCGTAAAAGCATACACACTACCATTTTTCACGTCGTTAAAAATAGAGCAGGTTCTCATATTTTTTTAATTTTTTTTTTAGGCCATTTTTCACATCGTTAAAAATGCTCTGGAGCCTACACACGATCGTTTTTAATGCCCAATTTAAAAAATGGAATTTTTAACGTCGTGAAAAACGGTTGTGTGTATGCGGCATAAGGCTACTAAGTCGATAGTTTGAGCAATGGTTTGAGTGTTGTCAGACTTCCATTGCCTTGTTATGTTGAGTCTGGCTGCCAAAAGTATGTGGGTTGTTACGTGTCTAAGGGGGTGGGGAATGTTTTCTATGGTTAGGTTTAGAATTGCAAGTGCAGGCGATGGGGGGATTGTGATTTTAGTTACGGATGAGATAAGATTAAAGATGTTGTCCCAATATCTCTGTATGCAGGGGCATGATCAGAAAATATGGAGCATGTCTCCTTTGGCAGATTTACATCTCCAGCATGTGTTGGGGTTATGAGGACCAAAAGATGCTATTCTGGCTGGTGTGATGTAACATCGTAGCAAGATTTTTTTTGTGTAAGTTCCCAAAGGGCAGAGTACTTGGTGGCTTTGTAGATGGTCTTAAGTGCGTGTTGCCAGTGAGCGTCGGTGAAGGCATGTGCAAGATCGGTTTCCCACTGGTGATGTGGGTTTAGTTTGGTGAAGGTGCACTTTTGGTGGAGGCTGTTATAGAAATATGAAATGCCCTTGGTTTTGGAAGCAGGGTTTGTTAGATAGTCGAAGGTCTTGTGGTGGATGTTGTAGAGGGGAAGGGGTATGTTACTCATGCAGTGGTGGATTCACAAGAACGTGAAATACTCTGAAGCAGGTAGATCGTATTCGGTTTGTAATTGGGAGAAGGATTTGAGGCGGTTACCTTGTAGTAAGTGTTGTAGGGAATGGATCCCTTTGAGGGTCCATCGAGATAGCAGTAGATCTGGGGTCAAGTAGTGGAGAGACTCCAAAGAAATATGGAATTGCGGAGTGGCGGGGGTGGATTCCAGGAGGGTAATAATTTTTTTTCAGGCGTGGACTGAAGCTTTCATGGTTGGGGAAATAGAGGTCGGGATGGAGGCTCCAAGAGGGGTACCTAGTAACCAGTTCTTTAGGTTCGGGGCGGTTGAGTGAGAGATTCTCTATTTGTCCCCAAAGCGAGCTGGGGGGGGGGGGTTGAAACCAACTACTGTAGGTAGCTGAGCTAGGATGGCAGCTAAGTAATAGTCTTCAAAGTCTATGGATCCCGTGCCTCCCACCAATTTGTGTTTAATCAACTTTAGGTGGGCACATCTGGGTCTTTTACCGTTCCAAAGATATTTGTTAAAAATCGTTTGGAGGGATCTGAAGAATGAGGTGGGTAATTTAACGGGAAGGGTTCTAAAGAAGTACAGTATTTGAGGGAGGCATATCATTTTAAAGGCCGCTAGTCTCCCTGACCAGGAGAGTTAATGTTTCGCTATTTGATGTGAGGTCGTTTTGATGCTTTGTAGGAGTGGTAAGAAATTACATGAGTAGAGATTTTTAAGTGTTCTCGGTAGTTGGATGCCTAGGTAGGAAATGTCTTTGTCTGTCCACGCGAACGGGTATTGTAGTTGTAGAAGGTTTTTTTGTGGCATCTAGGTTTATGTCCAGTATGAAGGATTTGGTCATGTTAACCTTATAATATGAAACCGTGCTGAACTAGTTCAATAATTTTTGTACTTCTGCCAGGGAGGAAGTTGGATTAGTAAGGATTAGAATGACATCATCAGCAAATAGACTGATTTTATGGGAAGAGGCATCTATCTGAAGGCCTGAAATAGTGGGGTGGGTGCGGACGTGCTCCGCTAAGGGTTCCATGAGCATATTAAAAATGAGTGGGGATAGTGGGCAGCCCTGTCGCGTGCCGTTTGTGATGGGGAATGGGCAGGAAAGCATGCCTTCTGTGAACACTTGGGCTGAAGGATTGGAGTATAGTGCCATCATGGCGCTTATAATGTGGCCCTTAAGCCCACATTTTTGGAGGACTGAGTTGAGGTATGACCAGTGGACCCTGTCGAACGTCTTCTCTGCATCCAAAGATAGGAGCAGAGAAGACATTCCGCTGGATTCTGCGTGGTGAATGAGGTTGATTATCCTTCTGGTGGCATCTGATGCCTGTCTTCCTTTCGTGAACCCCATCTGATCTCTGTGAATGAGGGTGGGCATAATCTCAAGTAGTCTTGCTTCTATAGTTTTAGCGTATATTTTGAGATCGAGGTTGAATAGGGATATTGGGCGAAAATTTTGGGAGACGTTCGACTCCTTCCCTGGCTTCGGTAACGTTATAATCAGTGCTTTTAAATATTAATTTGGAAAGGTAGAAGAGGAGGCAGCGTGATTGAAAACTTCTGTGAGATGTGGGATTAGATGCGAGGAGAACTGTTTGTAGTAATCGCCTGTCAGACCGTCTGGGCCGGGTGCTTTACCAGTTAGGAGTGAGTCAATTGATGTCTTAATTTCTTGTTCTGTGAACGGGGCATTAAGGGTGCCTAATTGTTTCCCAGTCAAAGTAGGTAGGTCAAGGTTGCGGAGAAATTGGTCAATTTCATCTTGTGAGGGTTGTGGGGTATGGGGATTCTGTTTCAGGTCATATAGGTCACTGTAATAAGGGCTAAATGCGTTGGCTATGTCTTGCGGGTTACTCAAGGGGAGTTTCGTATGGGGTGGTGGAGTTGGGTTATTTTGGTTTTGGCACATTTGCCTTTGAGGCGTTGTGAAAGTCTTTTTCCCATCTTGTTAGAGGTGGAATATGTAGTAACTTTAAATTTTCTTTGAAGAAATTCATAGGAGTGAAGGAGCAGTGTTTTAAGTTCTTGTCTGATGGACAGCAATTGGTTCGCCTGTGGTTCCCAAGGATTGGCTTTATGTCTTAATTCTAGGGCCGCTATCTGAGCGGTTAGTTCATCTAGACACTGCGTCCTCTTTTTTTTTATGGTAAGAGCTCAGTTTAATCAACATTCCTCTCATAAAAGCTTAATGTGCGCTCCACGCCACAGCAGGGTCAGACACAGAGCCCTTGTTTAGTGAGAAAAAGTCTGTAATGTGGTCAGAAATCTCTGGTGCGTATTTGTCGTGTTGGATAATGTAGTTGTTTGCTCGCCAGAGAAACGTGTTACGTTGTAGATTAGAATCCTCAATCGTAATTGAGATTGGGACGTGGTCCGACCATGTCGTGGTATGAATCGTAGACGTACAGATTTTTTGTAAAAATCCATTTGTCCGTTAAAAACAAGTCTATTCTTGAATAAGAGTGGTGTCTGGAGGAGAAACATGTGAAGTCTCTTTCAGATCCATGATGACAGCGCCAGACGTCATAGAGATTATGAGTTGAGATACATTTTTTCAGTGGTGAGTCTCGTCTCTTTGAAGGTGATGTGGACTTAAACTTAATTTGGTGGGCGTTTGGGGCATATACATTAATAAGTGTATAAGGTACACGGTTGATGGTGCATGCTAGGATTATATAGCGACCTTCAGAGTCCAATATGACATCAAGTGATTGAAAGTCCACTGTGTCTCTAATCGCAATCATGACCCCTTTAGATTTAGTAGAGTGGAAGGCATGAAAGACGTGTGGGAACTGACGGTTCTTGCATAGGGAAGAGCTTGATGGTAATAAGTGCGTTTCTTGGATACAAAGAATGTCACTATGGAGAGCCTTGGCGGTTTTCCAGAGTGAGTGTCATTTGGCTGGGTGGTTTAGCGCATTGGCATTCAGTGAACGGCATCTTGTGGGTGTTGGGTTAGTGGGTGTGATGTAGTAAGACTTACAGTTAGGCACTGTGGTTCAAGTTTAAAGGTACCTAGGCAAGAGACATTGTAGTGAGCGAGCGGCAGTCCAAGGGCCTGACAGTAAGGTGGTCAAGAGAGCTGTGAATAGAGCAATATATTAAACACACAAAACAGTGGAAAAAATGTAGAGCAAACCGTTAGTGAGAGACTTCAAGTAAACTGTTATGCCTTGTACACAAGATCGGATTTCCGATGGAATAAAATCCGATGCAATTTTCTGTCCGACTTCCGATGAAGCTCACTTCCATCAGTCTTGCATACACACTGTCAGACTAAATTCCGACCGTCCAAAACGCGGTGACATAAAACACTACGACGAGCCGAGAAAAATTAAGTTCAATGCTTCCGAGCATGCGTCGACTTGATTCTGAGCATGCATGGATTTTTCTCCGATGGAATTCCACACAGACGATCGGAATTTCCCATCAATTTTTTTTTCTATCGGAAAAATTTAAAACATGTTCTATTTTTTTACACCGATGGAATAAAGTCCGATGGGGCCCACACGCGATTGTTTTTTCCAATGAAAAAAGTCCATGGGACTTTTTCATCGGAAAAAAACGATTGCGTGTACAGGGCATAATAAAAATAAAAACAAAACGGTTTGTAGAGGGATGTTGAGCACCGCGGTAGCCTCTAGGTGGGGGTAAGAACAGTTAGTAATGCGGGGAGCTGAAGAACAGGGGTTTCAAGTTGTTGGAGCTCAGGGGAGCTGTAATGACGTTTTTTGGCCAATCTTGTCATAGATAGCGGGTGCCATTTAGCTGTGGTTGTGGTCCAGATTCCTGCGGGGAGTAGATGTTCCTCTTTGAGGTGGAGTGGGTTTTGGAGGTTCCAGTACGATTCCCCAAGTGTGGAGGAGTCGCATTCCTTTATCAAGATCACTGATGGTGTTGGACTGTCCATTCCTCGTGAGGAGGAGAGTGGCTGGATATCGCCATTTATATTGTATCTTATGATTTTGAAGACCTTTGGTGACTGGGTTCAGTTGGCGTCTTAGTTGGAGGGTGTACTTGGAGAGGTCAGGGAAGAATTGAATCCCTGCGTAGGGAGCTGGCAAGGGTGTTTTAGCTTTGACCCCCATCAAAAGTTTTTCTTTGATGTGATAGAAGTGGACCCTCATCAGCACGTCTCTGGGGACTGAGGCTGCTAGGTGGGATGGTTTGGCGATTCTGTGAATCCTGTCAATTATAACATCCTGGGGTGACGCTTCAGGGATAATGATATGCATCAACTCTTTTGCATAGCGTGCCAGGTCCTCAGGTAGTACGGTTTCAGGAATTCCTCTCAGCTTAACATTGTTCCTGCGGGACCTGTCTTCTAAATCGGCCAGCTTGGCGCGCATCCATGTCTGTTCCTCTCTAACATCATCATAAATGTCAATGACTTAGTTTACTGTGGAGGTACACTCAGTTATGCCTCTCTCAATATTGGTCACTCTATCATCCAGGGAGTGGATGTCTGAGGTGATTTTAGTAAATAGTGAGGAGAGGTCAGTCATGAGGGAGGTCTGTAAGAAGAGTAACATGTCCTTCAGGGTTGTATCCATGACTGGCTGGCCTGAAGTGGGGAAGGAGGCCATGGAGGAGTGTAGGGCCTGGTTGGAGAGAAGGGGGTTGAAAGCCTGGGCCTCAATTTGTGACCGCAGCGGCTGCTGTGGCCGCGTGTCAAGCCGCATTTTAGCCTTTGCTGGGCTGCTAGGGAGAGGGTCACACTCCAGGGAGTGAGAAGGCAGGGTACCTGTAGTAGGCAAATCCTCTGGTAATTCATCTGGGAGGTGCGTGTAGGAGTCCCGCGGTGTGGCCGGGCCGGCAACATCTTTGAAGTCACTGACCCGCTCTGCCGGCTTGTAGGAGAACTCGTCAGTTTTTGCGGCTTATATTCCGTAAATCTCTTCCTGGACATGTTTGTCAGAATCACTGGTGTCTCTGGGGCGAAGATGGCTGTGGATGGAGCTGTGATTGTGGCCTATGTCGTTGGATTGTTTCCCCTGGCTGACGAGCTGAGAGCTCAGACGTCCATCTTCATCTCTGGCCGGCCACGCTCCCCCCCCCCCAACAGTTCATTCAATTTGCACCAAAACTAGGCAGGCCTTAACATTCAATAGACAATTATTGCTGTGGTGATTGCACTCCATAGGAAAAATCAAGAAGTAAATTATGTGATCTGCACGTAATTAACTTTTTAAGGCAATGACTTCTAATTTTACCCTCTTTCACAATATTTGTTATTAGAATTGTTTTGAGAAAAATATGGTGTGTAGTTTACATAAAAAGTAAGGAAAGGGACATTAATGAACCATACCATCTATCACATAAACAAACAAGATATGGGGGTCCCAAGCCTCATAAGCTTGATAGGTAGAGCAGCAGGTCAGGACATTGATTATCCGTGTGGCCAGGCTATAAAAAAAATAGAGCTACTGAAACAACCACTGTGACTTTCTCTCAAAATGAGGCCCTTCCAGGTACAGAGTGTTTGTACATTACATACATGTACAGTATATATGTCACGGTAGGGAATCGTTTATACCGGGATCCTGGTTGAGGCATTTTTTAGGGTGGCGATTCTCTTTCCATGTAAAAGTTCTCCGAGCGGCTAAGCAGCCACTTGAATACTTTTACAGGTAGCGGAAGGTGGTGGAAGTGGGTCCCACTCCCCTCCCCCAGCTGCCGCCATTACCAGGCTCTCCTGATCTATCGGGAAGCCCAGTAACGATGAGGCCGGCGGCATCCAGGTCTGGCCTCACAGTGAGAGGAACTGAAGCTGTTCTTCCCACTGTGTGAAGTCAGAACTAGAGATGGCCTTGCGGTTCACCCCGCTGTCGGGTTCGCGGCGAACTTTGCGCGTTCTCTATTCGCCAAACCGGCGGACATATGGCGCTGTTCGCGGCCGCCATATTCTTTTACATTGTGAAAAACTTTGACCCATGACACATCCATCATGTGGTACAGGACAGCCAATTGAGACATTTCAGCACATGGACATACCCCCTACCTTATAAATAGACCTGATCTGGCTGCCATTTTACATTCTGTCTTTTGTCAGTGTAGGGAGAGGTTGCTGTGTGGAGCAGGGACAGACTGTAATCACTAGCTATTAGGTCCACAAAAGTCCTTTTAAGGACTGGTATAGGTGTACTATTAGGTGTGCATTATATAGGGGTGTAATACACGTCTAAAATACTTTCAAATATAGAAAGCATAGTATAGTGCATTTCTACTGTGCAGCATTGTGACTGCTAAGCGGTTCTGCAGCTCTTTTGTCAGTGTAGGGGAGGTTGCTGTGTGTCGCAGGGACAGACTGTAGCGACACAAATCGCTAACGAATATAGGTCCACAAAAGTCCTTTTAACCACTTAAGACCCGGACCATTATGCAGCCTAAGGACCCGAGGTGTTTTTACAATTTGGTACTGCGCTGCTTTAACTGGTAATTGCACGGTCATGCAATGTTGTACCCAAAACAAAATTTGCGTCCTTTTCTTCACACAAATAGAGCTTTCTTTTGATGGTATTTGATTGCCTCAGTGATTTTTATTTTTTGCGATTATAAACGGAAAAAGACCGAAAATTTTGAAAAAAAAATGATATTTTCAAATTTTTGTTATAAGAAAAATCTAATAAACAAAATTTTAGTCATACATTTAGGCAAAAATGTATTCAGCCACATGTCTTTAGTAAAAAAAGTCAATAAGCGTATATTTATTGGTTTGCGCAAAAGTTATATTTTTCGAAAAAAAAGACCCCATTTTTGAAAGTAGACACCCCGAGGAAATTGCTGAGAGGCATGTTAAGCCTATTGAATATTTTTTATTTTTTTGGCCCAAGTGATTGAATAATGACAACAAAATAAATACAAAATGTTGTCACTAAATGATATATTGCTCACACATGCCATGGTTATATGTGGAATTGCACCCCAAAATACATTTTGCTGCTTCTCCTGAGTACAGGGATACCACATGTGCATGACTTTTTTGGAGCCTAGCCGCGTACGGGACCCCGAAAACCAAGCACCGCCTTCAGGATTTCTAAGGGCGCAAATTTTTGATTTTACTCCTCACTACCTATCACAGTTTCGAAGGCCATAAAATGCCAAAATAGCACAAAACCCCCCCAAATGGCCCCATTTTGGAAAGTAGACACCCCAAGCTATTTGCTGAGAGGCATGTTGAGTCCATGGAATATTTTATATTTTGCCACAAGTTGTGGGAAATAACAAACTTTTCTTTTTTTTTTGCACAAAGTTGTCACTAAATTATATATTGCTCACACATGCCATGGGTATATGTGGAATTACACCCCAAAATACATTCTGCTGCTTCTCCTGAGTATGGGGATATCACATGTGTGGGACTTCTTGGGAGCCTAGCCGCATACGGGACCCCGAAACCAAGCACCGCCTTCAAGATTTCAAAGGGCATACATTTTTGATTTCACTCCTCACTACCCATCACAGTTTTGAAGGCCAAAAAATGCCAATATGGCACAAAACCCCCCAATTAACCCCATTTTGGAAAGTAGACACCCCAAGCTATTTGCTGAGAGGCATGGTGAGTATTTTACAGCTATCATTTGTTTTTGAAAATGAAGTAAGAAAAGAAAACTGTGTCTCCGAAACTGTGATAGGCAGTGAGGAGTGAAATCAAAAATTGACACCCTTAAAAAGCCTGAAGGCGGTGCTTGGGTTTTGGGGTCCCGTACACGGCTAGGCTCCCAAAAAGTCTCACATGTGGTATCCTCGTACTCAGGGGAAGCAACAGAATGTATTTTGGGGTGTAATTCCACATATGCCTATGGCATGATTGAGCAATATATCATTTAGTGACAACTTTGCGCAAATATTTTTTTATTTTTCCCGCAACTTGTGACAAAATATTAAATATTCCATGGACTCGACATGCCTCTCAGCAAGATCGGTGTGATAAAATGCTTTTCCAATTTCCCAATGGCGCTGTTTATATCCGGGGGGGGACATTCCCTCCCACTGCTTGTAAAAGCAGTCTAGAGGCTAATTAGCTGCTAGGATTGCTTTTACATGAAAGCCGACCGCTGGCTGAAAAGAATGATACCAAAATGATACCTAAACCCGCAGGCATCATTCTGGTATAACCATTCAAAGCCCAGCAACATACCAGTACGTTGCTGTTCCTTGTTGGGCATGTATTGTAATCTTTTTTTTCATGCAACCTATTGGCTGAACGAAAAAAAGAGATTGATCGGTGGGTATGCCCACCATTAGAATACCTCCCTTCATCCACCCACTTCTAATGATGGGCATACATGCACCATTTATATATGTCAAAGCATGGGGGCATCCTCCCGCAAAAAAGTTATGCCGCGTACACGCGGTCGGACTTTTCCACGGGCAAGCCTCCATCGGAATTTCGACCGTCAGTAAGCGGCATTAGGAGCAAAATCGCTCCTCTGCCCCTGCTGCCCCCATGCTTCGGCATATATGCTCTTTTTTTAACTGTGGAGGGGAAATCACCTACTACAGCGTTGGAGTCACGTTTTTATGTATCGTGGGAGCAAACGCTGTTGCTGTCAAGATAGATAAATCTGCGCTGCAACTGAATGGCATACCTGCTGCTAAGCAAATTATGGTTAACATTAAAACAGTAGTTAAAAGTTAAAAGTAACATTACAGTATAACAGTAAGACCTTACCATACCTGCAAATTAAATACCAAAATAAAACAGTAAAAAAATAAATAAAAATTTAATGCAACCTGTGCCTAAAATATATATATGCCGACGCATGGGGGCATCCTCCCGCAAAAAAGTTATGCCGCGTACACACGGTCAGACTTTTCCACGGGCAAGCCTCTGTCGGAATTTCGACCGTTGTACGCAGCATAAAAAGTTATGCCGCGGGGGGGGGCGTGGCTGGCCGCGGAGTGAGATGGCTGCCTGAAATCTCTGCTCCGCTCAGCCAAGGGACATTCAGCGACTGCCAGCATCTATTTACCGCATACCCCCCCTCTCTAACACTCCAGAGGGGAGAGGAACCGGTGGGCACCCGAACGGTATGTCCAGGGGGAGAGCCGCCAGCCTGTATCAGCCGCGCCGCCTTACAGACTACTTCAGGAGAGCCGACATGCTGACTGCTGAAGATGGAGCCGGGGCGGCACCATGTCCCTCACAGCTGGACGCCGGGAGCTCACAGGAAAACCCTGCTTGCATAGAGGAGATGGACAGCGCGGCCCCACACACGGAATCCTCTCAGCCCTCACCTGCTGATCGAGGTAAGGGAGCCGCACAATCTCCAGCCCTCTCACCCACTAAAGCTCCTCAGCTAAAAAAACAGCACTTGGATCCCCAAGCACCCACAGGCCCTGAAGTGCCCCGTTCTGACTCCCTAGCCACACTACCTGCCTCTGACCAGCCAGCATCTGAGCACACACTCAAACTTATGCTGATGTCATTGCAGCATGATATGCGGAATGAATTACGGTCCTCCATCTCCATGTTGCATTCCAGAATAGAGCAAGTGGAGGACCGCACAGAGGATATTGAAAAAACACTCACTGAGCACACTGCAGCCTATAATGAAATGGCGGATGCCCATGATCAGCACACTGACGAGATTAACTATTTGTACGCCAATATCGCAGATTTAGAGGACCGTTCGAGGAGGAACAACATTAAATTTAGGGGTGTACCAGAATCCATTAAACCTCCCGAACTCATCCCCTACATCCAGCAACTCTTCCTCACGCTTATCCCTCAATTGCGTCAAACTGACATGATTATTGACCGGGCACACCGCATTGTCAAACCTAGCCACCTCCCTGCCTCAGTACCTAGAGACATTCTAGCACGCATCCATTTCTTTCAAGTGAAAGAGAAGATCATGGCGGCTGCCAGGTCTTCCTCTCCGCTGCCGGACCCCTACTCTACAGTGTCCTTGTACACAGACATCTCGGCTGCCACTGCTCAAAAGAGAAGAGAATTCTCCCAGACCACCACTACTCTTAGAAAGCACAACATCCAATACAAATGGGGCTTCCCTACTAAACTAGTGGTCACGTACCAAAACCAGAATACCAGTATCCTGACTCCCAAAGATGGAATCAAACGCATGCTCAACTGGGGCCTAATCTCCTCACCTCCACTGGAACCCCTACTCCAGAGGCCCCCAACCTTCGCCCAGGATCCCAGGCGTTATGCTTCTACCACCACTCGCAAATAGAGACTTCCTCCATCTCCTCTCATCCCAATCTCCGGGTGCCCATCGGAAACATTTACTATGCCAATCCTGCAATTGTACACCTCAATGATGTCCCTAATGAGCGCACCACCTGTTACGATCCCCAGTGAAAGGAAAGTGCTACGCACTTTATTACTGTATTCTTTTGTTGTTTCTTGTTTATCTCCTTTAGGTTTCAAATTTTACCTTTTGTTTTTCATAATTAGTGCCTATTGTTGCGCTGTTCACTTGCTTACCTTAAATCGCTAGCTTCATTTTGCTTATTGTATAACACCATCACTGGTCTACCTCCACCTATACGCACTACTTCACAGCGGTATTCCTATATCTCTCCCCACCAGTCACTTCATAAAATGTCATTCACTATCACCTCTATCAACGCCAAAGGCTTAAACTCCCCTTACAAAAGAAATTTACTGTGGAAAGAGGCCTTAGCCCTCACCTCTGACATACTATGCGTACAAGAAACCCACTTCGCCTCTGCCAAACCCCCCTCCTGCTCCCATAAACAGTATCCGCACTACTACTTTGCCAATTCTGCAAAAAAGAAAGCAGGAGTTATGATCGCTATACGCTCCACGGTCTCCCTCCAGCTGTTCCACACCGAGATATACCCTGAGGGTAGATATATAATCTTGAACGCCACTATCAATAATCATAACATCACCATAGCTAACATTTACTCCCCTAACACCAAACACCGCTTCTACAAGACCGTTCTAAGGAAGCTAGAACCTTTCAGACAGGGCCCCTTAGTTATCTGCGGCGACTTCAACCAAATTGTTGATACTTCACTAGACACTTCTAATCCTGCTCGTAAACATTCTGCCTCACTTTCCTTCCTACTCCACTCGGAAGATTTATACGACCCCTGGAGATGCCTTCACGGCACTGAAAGAGATTACACCTTCTCCCACACGCAAAATGCTTACTCTTGGATAGATCTCTTTTTGACTGACAAACATACCCTGCAAATGGTACAGGAGTCTAAAATTGGACTCATTACGTGGTCTGACCACGCACCCATATCACTGAGACTATTTCCAGCGCCTACCTATAAAAACCTCACCACCTGGAGGCTCAACACCTCCATTATCGCACGTCCCTTATATCAAAAACAGATCCTATCCGAGCTGCAACAGTACTTCACAACCAACACCGGATCGGTAGACAACCCCACCACTCTATGGAATGCCCACAAGGCCTGCATACGAGGCCTCCTGATTAAACTGGGAGCCCATGAGAAAAAACTACACAATGCCACCATGAACAAACTCCTAGAACGTATACGATTGCTAGAGCGAGCCAACAAACCTCAACCTTCCCCTCTACTCAGTTCCGAATTGCACACAGCTAGACAGACCCTCAGTGACCACCTACACACGAACTTTGATTTTCACCTTAAACGTCTCCGACTACAATCCTACTCTCAACACAACAAACCTGGGGCATACCTAGCTAGACAGCTTAAACGCAAACTCATACAAACTAAACTACCGTACCTTACCGACCACCGCGGCATAAAACACACAAACCCTAAAGACATCGCGGACCAATTTAGCCTTTACTACTCTAAACTATACAACCTTACCAGCTCCAACCTTGCGCCACCACCCTCCTCTACCGACATCACTAACTTCCTCAAGGACATACATCTCCCCTCACTCTCACAAGATCAACTACACCAGCTGTCCACCCCGTTTTCCCTCACGGAAGTGGAATCAGCCATTGCCACCCTACCACTCCACAAAGCCCCAGGCCCTGACGGGTTCTGCAATGAGTACTACAAAACATTCTCTAAGCTCCTCACCCCCCACCTATGCCACTCCTTCAACTTCACCGCTAGTACTGGCTCCATCCCACCGGAATCCCTCCAAGCCACTATTGTCACTATTCCAAAACCAGGCAAACCGGCAGATGACCCTGCCAGCTACAGACCCATCTCCCTGCTAAATACTGACACCAAGCTATATGCCAAAATCTTGGCCACACGACTTTCAAACATCATCCCACAACTTGTGCATATTGACCAAGTGGGTTTTGTGGCTGGCAGACAACCGTCGGACGGTACCCGTACGTTCATAGACCTGATACAATGGGTGGAACACCACCAAACGCCTTCTCTGCTCATCTCTCTTGATGCAGAGAAGGCATTCGATCGAGTGGACTGGTCCTACCTGCAGGCAGTCCTTCAGAAATTTGGCTTCACGGGGACAATCCTGCAAGCTATACTCTCCCTCTACTCCTCGCCCAGTGCTAGAGTAATGACTTCTGGACTACTCTCGGACCCCTTCTACATCTCTAATGGGACACGTCAGGGGTGCCCGCTCTCACCCTTGATCTTCGCCCTTGTTATGGAACCCCTAGCCCAATCCATTCGACACAACCCACTCATCTCGGGGATTACGACTGCAGATAAAACTCACAAGATAGGCCTGTACGCTGACGATGTCATCATCTCCCTGACTGACCCTACCAACTCACTCCCTGCTCTCCATCACACTTTAGACGCATTTAGCAAGGCCTCACTATATAAAATCAACTTTTCCAAATCCAGCATGCTCAGTATAGGACTAAACCAAAACACCAAAACTGATATCACCAATGCCACGTCTTTCTCATGGGCCCCCAACTCCATACTCACGTATTTAGGCATACAACTAACCGCACCCTCAACCCACTTACGCTCCAACAACTTTAATAATCTTGTAACCAAACTCCAGAAAACTATACAAGACCTTCGACATACTACTGCCTCTTGGGCAGGTAGAATTGCCCTCGCCAAAATGTATCTTCTACCCCATGTCTTATATACATTCCGGACTCTGCCAATACCCTTCCTAAAACAACAACTACTGCAACTACAACTACAAAGTTCTCCGGCTCTACCTGACTGTCTTTTCCCTCATAAACCATAAAGCTCCATACATAGCCTGTTGCTCTGTCACAGAACTTATAGAGCTTGACCCCGTATCTGGCACGCTTGCTGGGAAGGTACTGTTTGAAAGACAAGCGGCCAGAAAATTTAATCAGGGACTCGTCAACGCAGACAACTTGATGGGGAGTATACAATGCTGCAAAACGTTTGTTGAAGTGGTTTATGAGGGGACGAATTTTGTAGAGCCGATCATATTCAGGGTCTCCACGTGGACGACAAAGTTCATTGTCGTTGAAATGCATGAACCGCAAGATCGCCTCGTATCGTTTCCTGGCCATGGAAGCAGAGAACACGGGCATATGGTCATGTGGGCGTGTGGACCAATACGTCCGCATCTTCGGGAATTTATGTATGCCCATGTTGAGGGAAAGATCCTAAAATCGGAAACCGTAACTGGTTTCCATTCTCTGGCAAGGGCGGACTGGGGACAAGTGGCAATGAATCTACCAGCATACAAATTAGTTTGGTCCACAATAGATCTTCCGTGAAAAACGACGAATAAAAATCAAGTGATGTAAAATTAGCTGTTTCCACCTGAATACCGGGTTGGCCAGTGAATGGGGGAAGTACGGGTGCTGCTGAAGTGGTGGGGACCCAATCAGGATTGGCAAATGCAGCAGGAAGGGCATGACGGGCACGATGGGCCTGTCTTTGTCTTCTTCTTGGTGGCAGCGGGACACTACTTGTGCTTGCCACCTCGCCAGCTTACACTGCACTTATGGGACTCGCCACGTCACCACGTGAGACTGCAGTGCTGGATGTATGACCAGGGTGTACTAGGCCGCTGGTGCATGCCAGTTCACCGCTAGTACTGGCTCTCTGCTTCATATGAGGGACCTGCGGTTCTTGCTTCTCAACAGCAGAATGGGGTGGGGTACGCCTGTCCTTAGCACTGACGACGAAGATGAGCTCCCTGCTATCTGACATGGAGCCGCTGTCTTCTACGGGGATGTATTCTGAGCCGGAATCTGACAGATGCGTGACTTCCTCTTCACTATCTGTCATGCTCAGAAACTCGTAGGCCTCTTTACTAGTGTACCTTCGCTTTGCCATTTTGGGCTCTAAATTTAGTGGTACACTAGTAAGGATTCACAGGTAAAAAAGCACCTGACTGTCAGCAAATGTATCAAACGCTACCAAAAAAACTGTTAGCGATCGCAGGGATCAGGCCTGTCTCTGCGAATGCTGCAGTTATGTGTGTTGTGTTTGGTAAGTGACAGTGATCGATCGATACTGCACTTGGGTGGGCTGGGCGGAGGGGCAAAACGCAGGTGCTAGCGGGTATCTGGGCTGATCCCGCTAACAATGCGTTTTTGGGAACCTTAAACCGCTGGGGATGCTAGTATAGATCTGATCAGATCAGATATTGATCTGTTCAGATACTATACCACTAAGGGAGGTGTATGCTTTGCACGTGGGTGTTAGCGCTACTGGCACTAACCTGATGCTGCCTGGGGCGACGCAGACCCTCTCTAGTTATTATCACCCGCCGGGCGATCGGGGGGTTAAACCTTTATTGGGTTATATACGGCGGGTGCCCTGATGCTATAAAAAGCAAATTAACCAACCAGCGTCACCCGTAACACTTATACGGTGATCACTGGTAAAAGGGTTAACTCTAGGGGCAATCAGGGGGTTAAAACCTTTATTAGGTAATATATGGGGCTAAATAAAAACCTGACGGATAATCTAAACTAAATAACTAACTGGCTAACCAGTGTCACTTATACGGTGATCACTGGTGAAAGGGTTAACTCTAGGGGCAGTAAGGGGGTTAAAACCTTTATTAGATGCTATATGGGGGTAGCCGACGCTATAAAAATCTGGCGGCGAACCTAAAAAAATAACTGGCTACCTAGCGGCACCAGCGACACTAATACAGCGATCATAAAAACGATTGCTTAGTGACACTGGCGATAGGGGGTGAAAGGGTTACCTGGGGGGCGATCAAGGGGTTAAACCTTTATTAGGGGGCTACCCTGGACCTAAAGGGGCCTAAACCTAACTGCTCTCACACTTTTTACTGTCACAGATGACACTAAATGCAGTGATCAGTAAATAAATGATCACTGCAATCAGTGACACTGTGACTGGGGGCTGGGGGGTGATCTGGGGGTGACTGGGAGGGGTGATTTATGTGCTTTTGTGTGCTGGTGTCAGTGTGGTGTTGGTGCACTAACCTGATGTCTTCTCTCCTCAGCGGTCTGGCTGAAAAGAGCGTTGCATGGAGAGATAACATCACTTCCTCCTGCCTGTGTTTACATTACACAGGCAGGGGGAGCATCTCATTCGCCAGGAGAGATAGTGAGGGGGTGGCCAGAAACCAATGGCCGCCCTCTCATCACGGATCGCTCCTGAAGCGAAACGGACCGCCGCAGGCACAGGGGGGGATCCGATTGGACCCCCCACCTGCAAGAAGGCAGGGACGTACAGGTACGCCCATGTGCCCACCCGTGCCATTCTGCCGACGTACATCGGCGTGCGGCGGTCCTTAACCACCGCCCACTGTAAATATACGTCGGCAGAATGGCACCGACAGGCAGAATCACGTACATATACGTGATTGCCTTTGTATAGTTGGGGGGTCCGATCGGACCCCCCTTCTTTACAGTGGGTGGTCGTTTTACCTTCGGGAGCGATCCGGCATGAGGGGACGGCCGTTCGATTCCGGCCACCCCCTCTCGATCACTCCCGGCGAATGAGAGCTTCCCCTGCCTGTGTACTGTTTACACAGGAGGGAGGAAGTGATGTCATCTCTCCTGCGGCGCTCACATATACCGAGCGCCGTACAGGAGAAGATGCCAGGTTAGTACACAAAACACTACACTGACACCAGGACACATAGGCACATAAAATCGCCCCCTCAGGCCCCCCCAGATCACTCCCCAGCCCCCAGTCACAGTGTCACTGATTGCAGTGACCATTTATTTAGTGATCACTGCAATCAGTGACATTTGTGACTGTAAAAGTGTCAGTACATTCAGTTTTAGGTCCAGTGTAGCCCCCTAACCCCCCCCCCCTAATAAAGGTTTAACCCCCTGATCACCCTTTCACCCCCTATCACCACTGTCACTAAGCGATAATTTTTCTGATCGATGTCTTAGCGTCGGCGATGCTGATCGGTAGCCAGTAATTTTTTTTAGGTTCGCCGCAGGTTTTTATAGCGTCGGGTACCCCCATATATTACCTAATAAAGGTTTAACCCCCTTGATCGCCCCCCAGGTAACCCTTTCACCCCCTATCACCACTGTCACTAAGCGATAATTTTTCTGATCGCTGTCTTAGCGTCGGTGATGCAGATCGGTAGCCAGTAATTTTTTTTAGGTTCGCCGCAGGTTTTTATAAAGCGTCAGGTACCCCCATATATTACCTAATAAAGGTTTTAACCCCCTAATTGCCCCTAGTTAACCCTTTCACCAGTGATCATCATATAAGTGTTACGGGTGACGCTGGTTAGTTAGTTTGCTTTTTATAGTGTCAGGGCACCCGCCGTATATAACCCAATAAAGGTTTAACCCCCTGATCGCCCGGCGGGTGATATCAATTAGGTTTTAGCATCAGAGAGGGTCTGCGTCACACCCCAGGCAGCGTCAGGTTAGTGCCAGTAACGCTAACACCCACGCGTGAAGCATACACCCCCCTTAGTGGTATAGTATCTGAACAGATCAATATCTGATCTGATCAGATCTATACTAGCGTCCCCAGCAGTTTAGGGTTCCCAAAAATGCAGTGTTAGCGGGATCAGCCCAGATACCTGCTAGCACCTGCGTTTTGCCCCTCCGTCCAGCCCAGGCCACCCAAGTGCAGTATCGATCGATCACTGTCACTTGCAAAACACAACACACATAACTGCAGCGTTCGCAGAGACAGGCCTGATCCCTGCGACTCCAGTGCTGTAGGAGGTGATTTCGCCACCACAGTTAAAAAAAAAAAAAAAAGCATATATGCCGAAGCATTGGGGCAGCAGGGGCGGAGGAGCGATTTTGCTCCTAATGCCGCGTACATACGGTCGAAATTCCGACGGAGGCTTGCCCGTGGAAAAGTCTGACCATGTGTACGCGGCATAACTTTTGCGGGAAGATGCCCCCATGCTTCGGCATATATAAATGGTGCATGTATGCCCATCATTAGAAGTGGGTGGATGAAGGGCGGTATTCTAATGGTGGGCATACCCACCGATCAATCTTTTTTTTTCGTTCAGCCAACAGGCTGCATGAAAAAAAAGATTACAATACATGTCCAACAAGGACCAGCAACGTACTGGTATGTTGCTGGACTTTGAATGTTTATACCAGAATGATGCCTGTGGGTTTAGGTATCATCTTGGTATCATTCTTTTCAGCCAGCGGCCGGCTTTCATGTAAAAGCAATCCTAGTGGCTAATTAGCCTCTGGACTGCTGCTTTCTTTCTCGTACATCACGGGACACAGAGCGACATAGTCATTACTATGTGGGTTATATAGATACCTTCAGGTGCTGGCACTGGCAACTTCCAAAACCGGAAGTACCCTCCCCTATATAAGCCCCTCCCATCCGGGAGTACCTCAGTTTTTTGCCAGTGTCTAAGGTGTTGGCCAAGAAGTAACATGTGTTTTTCACTGAGCTTGCGTACAGGTTCTTTTGGGCCTCAGTAAGCTATTCCGGATCCGACCAAAAAAGCTTCATAGCTAAACGGTCGGTACCCGGGCCTTGCAAGAGAAGAGCAAGGTTTTGCCTGTAATGCCTCTCTTAGGAGGGCTGGACCCTGGGATCCAGAGCTCTGGTCATACCCACGACCAAGATGTTTTCTGTGCAGGGTGCTATACAGGTCCAGGGGAGTGGAATCCTTGGGAACCCGGTCCCTGAAGGTTTGATTACAATGCCTGCCGTGATAGGTGAAGTTTGGGCTTCTGTGGACCAAACAGAGTCCTGCGGCGAGGAAAAGGTAAGTGGGGGCCCTCAGGAACTTGGTTCTATTGGGGGACCCCCAAGCCTATTTTGTCTTTCTGCCTGTTACCTAAGGTATTCCCGCTAAATATTCTGTGCATGCCTGTTACTACTGAGAAAATGTAAATTTTTTTATAGTAGGCAAGAAAAAAAAAAAAAAAATGTAAGACCGCGGTACCTGTGTTAAACACTAGAGGCCGCTATGGTTCTTTTTTCTTGTAATGTGGATTTTTTCTTCCAAAGTCAAATCCAGGCAGTTGGTAAGTTCTCTGCTGGGAAGCTGTCTCCTCTGCCCTGTTGCTGCGCTCATCCATCCCCGGGCCCTGCGGCAAAGGGACCCTGGCTCCCATCTAGCTCCTGTTTTTTTCAAAAAAGGCGCCGAAGGTGCACGTGCGCACGCGCGTGCACGCGCCTCTCTATATAGAGGCGATCTGGAAAAAGGGGCGGAGCGGGTGGATGATGCTCGGTGTGCGCCGCGGCGCTACTGCGCATGTGCGAGCGTCCAGCATGTTTAAAGGCAATCAAGCTGGCTATTGAAGTGCACAAACAGAGCTAGCAACAGTAAAAAGGCACACAGAGGCGGTTGATGCAGGCATCCCCTAGAAAGGCACTTTAGTAGACACCAACTGATATATAGCAGCAATTGTGCTAGACTATTCTCAGTAAAAGGGGTGTATTACGGCTGGAATACCTCAGCTTTGGGCTTAGGAATATGCCGTCCAGAAGCTCCGGAACTAAATCTTCCAGGAAGCAAAAGGGGTCTCCATCGGGCTCTGAGGATCTTGGGCATGCTTCTGCTGCACCAGTCTCCCCTGAAAATTCAGAGGTTAGTGACCGTAGAGACCCTGCAGGAGTACCTGGTACTGTGGCTGTCCTCAGTTCACCTGCTCCTGTGTATGTAACAGAGGAGGTTTTTTCCTCAGCTCTGGGAGGATTAGAAGAGAGATTGTCAACATTAATCGCTGCCTCCCTGTCACAGGGAAAGCACGCCCGATCTCCGTCTCCTCCTTCAGAGTACCTGTTAGCGGAGCAACAGTCCCATACAGGGATCGACCTGCCTGAAGGGGATCAGGAGGAGGTTGATTCTGTTATAGAGGAATCAACTGTGGAGGAACCTTTCTCAGCATCTCAAGCTGAAAGATTATGGGTTCAGTCTTTGACTAACATGGTCCGATCAGCATTTAAAATGCACCTTGCGGAACCATCAACCACTACTGTCTCCTCGCTGGGGTCGCTAAAAGCTCCCCAGACTGTCTGTTCTTTTCCACTTCACCCTTTATTGGAAGGGCTCATGTACCAGGATTGGGAACATCCTGATAAAATATTTACTCCCCCCAAGAGATTTCCGGTGGTCTATCCCATGGAGGATAAGTTCATCAAAAAATGGAGGGTCCCTACAGTGGACGCAGCCATCTCTTGTGTGAATAAATCACTGACATGTCCAGTGGATAATGTCCAAATGTTCAAGGACCCAATAGATAAAAAATTGGAGTCCTTATTAAAATCTGCTTTTTCTACAGCAGGCTTGGTGACACAACCAGCAGTGGCAGCTATTGGGGTCTGCCAAGCAGTGAAGGATCAGTTGAAACAAGTCTTAAGGGACTTGCCAGATCAGCAGGCCCTTGCCCTAGCTGATCTACCTAGAGCCTTATGCTTTGCGGTTGACGCCATAAAGGATTCAATCCATCAGGCCTCCCGCCTTACGCTGTCTGTAGTACATATGCGTAGGCTTCTATGGCTCAAAAACTGGTCTGCTGAAGCTCCCTGTAAAAAATTGCTGGTTAGCTTCCCATTTCATGGTGAACGCTTATTTGGAGAAGACCTGGACAAATATATCCAGAAAATTTCCAACGGTAAAAGTACACTCTTGCCGGTTAAAAACAGAGTTAGAGGTCCCTCTTTTAAGAGGCCTGCTTCTCCAGTCCCTAGGGGCATCGGCTGTGAAACAGTTCCGACGGCCTCCTCGGTCAAATCCCGGGTTAAAAATCAGGGACAATCGCAGGGTAATAAAAAACGCTGGGTTAGGAGAGGTACAAAACCTCCCCCAAAGTCAAATGCATGAAGGGTTGCCCCCACTCAATCGGGTGGGGGGAAGACTTCTGTTGTTCGCAGAGACCTGGCGGGACACGATCAGAGACAGATGGGTGCTCTCCGCAGTAAGTCTGGGATACAGATTGGAGTTAAAAGACTCTCCTCCTTCCCATTTTATGAGGTCAAACGTGCCAAGGGATCCCCGGAAGAGAGAGTCCCTCCTGTTGGCACTAGAACAACTATTGCTCCAAGGAGTAATTATGGAGGCCCCCCTGGAAGAATGGGGGTTCGGGTTTTACTCAAACCTCTTTACAGTCCCGAAGCCAAACGGGGACGTGAGGCCCATATTAAATCTAAAAGGGCTAAACAAATTCCTGCATATCAGGACTTTCCGGATGGAGTCGATCCGATCGGTGGCCACTGCCCTACAAGGGGAGGAATGGTTAGCCTCGATCGACATCAAAGATGCTTATTTGCACATTCCCATCTTTCCAGTCCACCAAAAATTTGTACGCTTTGCAGTAGAAGGGCGCCATTTTCAGTTCAGAGCCTTACCCTTCGGTCTGGCCACAGCACCACGAGTGTTCACAAAAATTCTGGCCCCATTATTGGCCAATCTAAGAACACAAGGTGTAACGATAATGGCGTATCTAGACGACTTGTTGCTGATAGACCACTCAGTGAAAAAACTAGAAGTGGTCGTTCACAAGACAATCAAGTATCTGGAATCTCACGGTTGGATTATCAACCGAGACAAGTCAGCCCTAAAACCAGTCAAAAGTCTGGAATACTTGGGGCTAAGGCTGGATTCAGGCCAGAGAAAAATATTCTTGCCTCGAAAAAAGGTGTGGTCTTTGAGAGATTTGATCCACTTAGTGGGTACAAAAAGACAGCCGTCCATACGCCTGTGCATGAGGCTGCTGGGAAAAATGGTGGCATCATTCGAAGCAGTACCCTACGGTCAATTCCATTCAAGGAATTTGCAAAGGGCCATACTGTCAGCCTGGAACAAGAAAGTTCAGGCCCTAGACTTACCAATGTCCTTGTCCCCTTCCGTTCGCAAGAGCCTCCGTTGGTGGTTGGTTCCCCAGAATCTGGAAAAAGGGAAATCCTTCAGTCCGATTTCTTGGAAGGTGGTCACTACAGATGCCAGCCTTATAGGCTGGGGAGCAGTACTGGAGCAATGGTCTCTCCAGGGCAGATGGTCGGATGCGGAAAAGGCCCTGCCCATCAATCTCTTAGAGATAGGAGCAGCCCGGTATGCCCTAGTAGCATGGACATCCAAACTCCAAAGGTCCCCTGTCAGAATTCAATCAGACAATGCCACGGCAGTGGCATATATCAATCATCAGGGTGGCACCAGGAGTCGTGCAGCCCAGAGGGAGGTAAATTGCATCCTGAAATGGGCAGAAAGTTATGTCCCAGCCATATCCGCGGTATTCATTCCAGGAGTGGAGAATTGGAAGGCGGACTTTCTAAGTCGCCAACAATTATGCCCAGGGGAATGGTCCCTTCACCCCGAGGTTTTTCGGACAATATGTCAGCGGTGGGGAACACCGGATGTAGATCTGCTAGCATCCAGATTCAACGCAAAGGTGGACAGGTTTGTCTCTTGGACAAGGGATCCCCTAGCTTGCGGCTCGGATGCCCTAGTGTTCCCTTGGGATCAGTTCAAGCTGATATATGCATTCCCACCGCCACAATTGTTACCTCGATTACTCCGCAGAATCAGGGTAGAAAAGAAACCAGTGATTCTGGTGGCTCCAGCGTGGCCCCGAAGAGCATGGTACGCGGAGATTGTAAAAATGTTTGTGGGGAGTCCTTGGACTCTACCACATCGTCCGGACCTGCTTTCGCAAGGACCGATATACCACCCTTCCTTACCAGCCCTAGGTTTGACGGCCTGGCTATTGAAGCCCACAGTCTAAAAAAGAGAGGGCTCTCTAATCCTGTGGTATCTACCATGATCAATGCCAGGAAGCCGGTATCCAGGCAGATCTACTATAGAATCTGGAAGGCGTACATCGCCTGGTGTGAGGCCAAGAAATGGCATCCACGTAAGTACGTAATAGGTAGGATTCTGGACTTCCTACAGTGGGCTGTAGATAGGAAGCTTGCCTTGAGTACTATCAAGGGTCAGATTTCGGCCTTGTCAATATTTTTTCAGAGGCCCTTGGCTTCGCATTCACTAGTCAAAGCCTTTATACAAGGAGTGATGCGTATTAGCCCTACGGTTAATATTCCCATATGTCCATGGGACTTAAACCTGGTTCTGTCGGTTCTACAGAAACAACCATTTGAACCATTACAGCATATTTCCCTGGTTCTTCTCACCAGGAAATTGATTTTTCTAGTAGCCATTTGTTCGGCTAAAAGAGTGTCGGAATTAGCAGCTATGTCCTGTAAAGAGCCATATCTGGTTATCCATAAGGACAGAGTAGTGTTACGTCCTCATCCAGCCTTTCTTCCTAAGGTGGTATCGAGGTTTCATTTGAACCAAGATGTGGTTCTTCCTTCGTTTTTTCCCAAACCTAGTTCGGTAGAGGAAAAGTTATTACATTCTTTGGATGTAGTAAGAGCAGTTAAAGCTTATCTAAAAGCCACTGCTCAGATTCGCAGAACGGATACTTTGTTTATTCTGCCGGAAGGCCCCAGAAAGGGTCAGGCAGCGTCAAAATCTACTTTAGCCAAGTGGATTCGACAGGTCATAATGCAAGCCTATGGCTTGAGAAGGAGACCGCCTCTGTTCAAAGTTAGGGCGCACTCCACGAGAGCAGTTGGAACTTCATGGGCAGTGCATCACCAGGCCTCCCTGGCTCAAATCTGTAAGGCCGCAACATGGTCTTCAGTACACACGTTTACTAGGTTCTACCAGGTGGACGTTAGAAGTCAGGAGGATGTCGCCTTTGGGCGCAGTGTGTTGCAGGCCGCAAAAGATCCTCATGTCTGATAGCGCTCAGCTTATGTATGGTGTATCCCCCCCTCATTGGGCATTGCTTTAGGACATCCCACATAGTAATGACTATGTCGCTCTGTGTCCCGTGATGTACGAGAAAGAAAATAGGATTTTTATAACAGCTTACCTGTAAAATCCTTTTCTTGGAGTACATCACGGGACACAGAGCTCCCACCCCTCTTTTGGGGACACTTATTGCTTTGCTACAAAACTGAGGTACTCCCGGATGGGAGGGGCTTATATAGGGGAGGGTACTTCCGGTTTTGGAAGTTGCCAGTGCCAGCACCTGAAGGTATCTATATAACCCACATAGTAATGACTGTCGCTCTGTGTCCCGTGATGTACTCCAAGAAAAGGATTTTACAGGTAAGCTGTTATAAAAATCCTATTTTTACAAGCAGTGGGAGGGAATGTCCCCCCCCCCGGATATAAAAAGCGCCATTGGGAAATTGGGAAAGCATTTTATCACACCGATCTTGGTGTGGTCAGATGCTTTGAGGGCAGAGGAAAGATCTAGGGTCCAATAGACCCCAGTTTTTTCAAAAAAGAGTACCTGTCATTACCTATAGCTATCATAGGGGATATTTACATTCCCTGAGATAACAATAAAAAAAAAAAAAAAAAAAAATATGGAAGCAACAGTTTAAAAATAAAATAAAAAAGCAAAATTAATAATAATAATAAAAAAAAAAAAGCACCCCTGTCCTGCCCTGCTCTTGCCCAATGGCGAATGCAAGCGTCGGTCTGGCGTCATATGTAAACAGCAATTGCACCATGCATGTGAGGTATCACCGCGAAGGTCAGATCGAGGGCAGTAATTTTAGCAGTAGACCTCCTCTGTAAATTTAACGGGGTAACCTGTAAAGGCTTTTAAAAATGTATGTAGTTTGTCGCCAATGTGCGTTTGTGCGAAATTTTAAAGCATGTCGTGTTTGGTATCTATGTACTCGGCCTAAGATCATCTTTTTTATTTCATCAAACATTTGGGCAATATAATGTGTTTTAGTGCATTAAAATTTAAAAAAGTGTATTTTTTCCCCAAAAAATGCGTTTGAAAAATCGCTGCGCAAATACTGTGTAGAAAAAAAAAATGCAACACCCACCATTTTATTCTGTAGGGCCTTTGCTTTAAAAATATATATAATGTTTGGGGGTTCAACATAATTTTCTTGCAAAAAAAAATATGTTTTCATGTAAACAAAAAGTGTCAAAAAGTGCTGTCTTCAAGTGGTTAGAAGAGTGGATGTAAGCTTCCTAATGTTGTGTATAAAATGCCAGAACAGTTCAAAACCCCCCCAAATGACCCCATTTTGAAAAGTAGACACCCCAAGCTATATACTGAGAGGCATGTCGAGTCCATGGAATATTTTATATGTTGACACAAGTTGCGGAAAAAAGACAATTTTTTTTATTTTATTTTTTTTGCACAAAGTTGTCACTAAATGATATATTGCTCAAACATGCCATGGGCATATGTGGAATTACACCCCAAAATACATTCTGTTGCTTCTCCTGAGTACGGGGATACCACATGTGAGACTTTTTGGGAGCCTAGCCGCGTACGGGACCCCAAAAACCAATCACCGCCTTCAGGCTTTCTAAGGGTGTAAATTTTTGATTTCACTTCTCACTGCCTATCACAGTTTCGGAGGCCATGGAATGCCCAGATGGCACAAAACCCCCCCAAATGACCCCATTTTGGAAAGTAGACACCCCAAGCTATTTGCTGAGAGGTATTGTGAGTATTTTGCAGATCTCGCTTTTTGTCACAAAGTTTTGAAAATTGAAAAAAAAAAAAATGTTCTTTCTTAATTTTTAAAAACAAATGAGAGCTGTAAAATACTCACCATGCCTCTCAGCAAACAGCTTGGGGTGTCTACTTTCCAAAATGGGATCATTTGGGGGGGTTTTGTGCTATTTTGGCATTTTATGGCCTTCGAAACTGTGATAGGTAGTGAGGAGTCAAATCAAAAATTTGTGCCTAGAAATCCTGAAGGCGGTGATTGGTTTTCGGGGTCCCGTACGCGGCTAGGCTCCTAAAAAGTCCCACACATGTGGTATCCCCGTACTCAGGAGAAGCAGCAAAATTTATTTTGGGGTGCAATTCCACATATAACCATGGCATGTGTGAGCAATATATCATTTAGTGACAACTTTTTGTATTTATTTTTTTTGCCATTATTCAATCACTTGGGACAAAAAAAAAAAAATATATTCAATGGGCTCAACAGGCCTCTCAGCAATTTCCTTGGGGTGTCTACTTTCTAAAATGGGGTCATTTGTTTTTTTTTTTACTGCCCTGCCATTTTAGCACCTCAAGAAATGAGATAGGCAGTCATAAATTTAAAGCTGTGTAAATTCCAGAAAATGTACCCTAGTTTGTAAACGCTATAACTTTTGCGCAAACCAATAAATATACGCTTATTGCCATTTTTTTACTAAAGACATGTGGCTGAATACATTTTGGCCTAAATGTATGACTAAAATTGAGTTTATTCGATTTTTCTTATAACAAAAAGTAGAAAATATCATTTTTTTTCAAAATTTTCGGTCTTTTTCCGTTTATATCGCAAAAAATTAAAATCGCAGAGGCAATCAAATACCATTAAAAGAAAGCTCTATTTGTGGGAAGAAAAGGACGCAAATTTCGTTTGGGTACAACATTGCATGTCCGCACAATTTACAGTTAAAGCAGCGCAGTGCAAAATTCTGAATTCACCTCTGGTCCTTTAGCTACCAAATGGTCCGGGGCTTAAGTGGTTAAGTGGTTAAGGACTGGTATAGGTGTACTATTAGGTGTGCATTATATAGGGGTGTAATACACTTCTAAAATACTTTCAAATAAAGAAAGCATAGCATAGTGCATTTCTACTGTGCAGCATTGTGACTGCTGAGCGGTTCTGCAGCTCTTTTGTCAGTGTAGGGAGAGGTTGCTGTGTGTCGCAGGGACAGACTGTAGCTACACAAATCGCTAACTAATATAGGTCCACAAAAGTCCTTTTAAGGACTGGTATAGGTGTACTATTAGGTGTGCATTATATAGGGGTGTAATACACGTATAAAATACTTTCAAATATAGAAAGCATATTATAGTGGAATTCTATTGTGCAGCATTGTGACTGTTGAGCAGTTCTACAAAGAGTGACAAACGCAATTAGAAAAAAGTATTATAACAACTGGTGTGAAAGACCAGTGACCCCCCAAAACGACAGATTGAAGCGGGGTGTTATATACCTTCTTCCACATATACTGCACTTCTCTAGAAACTTTTGTCACAGGGTCATTTAAAAAATGACAGGCAGAGAAAGAGGCAGGCCCTTCCGCAGGGGTGGTAGGGGTAGGGCAGGAGAACCAGGCTTGAGCCAAAGTGGGAAGTTGCAGAAGGTGCGTTCGATTACGTTAAAGGATGCACCATACTTAGTTGAGTGGCTCACTCAGCCTTACTCTTCTGCACCCTCCTCATCCTCTCTATCTGCACCCTCTTCACTCTCTGCTGTGTGCACCCCCAAAGACACTACCACCAACACCATATACCCTCCGCTTGAGTCACAGGAATTATTTTCCGATCCATCACAAGACATTTCCGATGCGCAGGAATTCTTGGCATTGGATCAGGAAGAGGAGGTAGCAACAAACGCCACTCAGCAGTCTGACGACAGTACCCAGATCAGCCCAAGGAGGTTGGTCCTCGCTGTTGCTGCCTACTCCGAGATCTCTAATTATAGTGGTGGGGAAGGTGACATCGATGATGACGTGTCTAGGGATGTATGGTGGGTGCCCACAAGAGAGGAAGAGGAGGGGAGTTCAGAGGGAGAGATGGACCAGCAGATAGGGAGGAGAAGCAGGCGGAACTTACATTGCACAGGAGGGACGAACCAGACTGCTAATGTATCAGGAGCGAGCCATCAACCATGTACGGTCACATCTGGCGCTCCCAGGACGCCGCCACATGGCTCCGCAGTGTGGGCTTTTTTTTTAACGTGTCCGCTGCTGACAATAGTGTTGCCATCTGCAGCCTTTGCAGTCAACGCATAAGTTGCAGTAAGCCCAACACTCCCCTAGGGACGACCACCTTAAGAAGGCACATGAACTCCCATCACCGAGCCCAGTGGGAGCAACGCCGTCAGAACCCACAAAGCCACACTCCAGGCTCTCACCTTCCAGCCTCTTCTACTTCTCCTTCTCCTCTCTCCTCTCTCCTCACAATTGTCCTCCACTCCACCTTCCATCATGCCGTCCTCACGTTTTTCTGGAAAAAGGCAAGCTTCCGTGGACCAAATGTTCAAGCGTAAAAAAATTATGACACCGGATAACCCTCTTGCCCAACGGTTGACCGCTGGCTTGTCAGAACTGATAGCCCGCCAACTACTGCCATATAAACTGGTGGACTCGGAGGCCTTTCGAAAAAAAATTTGCCATTGGAACACCACAATGGAAGGTCCCAGGAAGGAAATATTTCTCACAGAAGGGCATCCCAGAGCTATATGGCCATGTTCAAAGCAAGTGAATGTATCCCTGGCACACAGTGTCGGTGCCAAGATACATCTGACCACAGACACGTGGTCTAGCAAACACGGGCAGGGAGGTATATAACTTTTACTGCCCACTGGGTGAACCTTCTGACGGCCGTCAAGCATGTAACCCGTGGGACCCGTGTAGATTTGGTTTTACCGCCACGGATAGCATGCAGGCCTGCCTCTTCTTCTCCTCCTCTTACTCCATCCTCCCTCTCCTCCTCGGCTGACTCCTCCTTTTCCGCTGCTACCGTCTCTTCCGCTGCGCCGCCCAAGATCCCCAGAACCTATTCGACATGCCAGTTGAGACGTTGCCATGCTGTGCTGCGTCTGTTGTGCCTGGAAGCCAAGAGCCACACTGGCCCTGCACTCCTTTCAGCTTTGCGTTCACAGACAGATCAGTGGCTAACACCGCTCAATTTGTCAGTTGGTAAAGTGGTGTGCGACAACGGTGCCAATCTGCTGAGCGCGTTGAAACAGGGAAAAATTACACATGTGCTATGCATGGCACACGTCTTAAACTTGGTCGTGCAGCGATTCGTTGTCAAATACCCTGGGGTCCAGGACGTCTTGCGGCAGGCAAGGAAAATCTCGGCCCATTTCAGAAGATCTTACACGGCCATGGCTCGCCTTGCTCACATTCAGCAGTGACACAATCTGCCCGTCAGACGTCTTATTTGTGACTGCCCTATGCGATGGAACTCAACCTTGTATATGCTTGATAACTGCACGTTTCTGCTGGAGCAGCCTAACGACTACCTGTACGAACTCTGCGGCAGAACAGGTTCTGGGGAGCTTGTTTTTTTCCCACCGCGCCAGTGGCTGCTCATGTGCGACGCATGCAGACTTCTGCGGCCATTTGATGAGATCACAAAACTGGTCAGTCGCAGCCATGGCGCCATCAGTGACATCGTACCTTACGCCTACTTTATGGAGCGTGCATTGCGTCGTGTCATTGATCAAGCCGTCGAGGAGCAGGAGCAGGAAGATGAGGAAGTCGCAATGCTGGATGAATCCCCGGGGGGGGCTACTCTGAGACAAGTCAACAACAGGAGTCTGAAGAGGAGTCAGAGGAGGATGGTGCCGGGGCGGATGAGGAGGAGCAAGAAGAGCATGCTTTAAACCTTTCTGGGATCCCTGTTGTTGTCCGGGGATGGGGGGAGGAGAACGAGGACGACATTATCCTGGATGATGAGCAGGAGCCAGGCCACCACACCGCTTCCAGTTTAGTGCAAATGGGGGGCCTTCATGCTCCAGTGTTTTAAGCGGGACCCCCGTATAAAAAGCATAAAGGGCAAGGACCAGTACTGGGTGGCAACGTACTTAGACCCCCGGTACAAAAAAAATGCCGGAAATGTTACCACCATCACAGAGGGCTGTCAGAATGGAGCACTTCCAGGCCTTGCTTAGAGAAATGCTGCATTCTGCTTTTGCGTGCGCTGGCAGAGGAATTTCCACTCCCAGAGAAACAGTTGCGGGTACCAATCCAACAGCGCCTGCAAGAAGAGGGCGGTTTGAAGATGTGTTGGTCATTTCTGATATGAGATCATTCTTTCAGCCGACCCATCGACAGGTGTCATCCGGATCCAGCATCAGGGAACGCCTAGACCGACAGGTGTCCGAGTCGGGTTAACGGCCGATGTGGACGCTCTGAGAAGTGATGATCCCCTGGACTACTGGGTGGGCAGGCTTGACCTCTGGCCAGAGCTTCAGAGCTTGCACAATTTGCAATGGAACTGTTGGCTTGCCCCTCATCCAGTGTCCTGTCCGAAAGGATGTTCAGCGCAACAGGGGGATCATGACCGATAAGTGCACTCGCCTAGCTCACGACAGTGTTGACTACCTCACATTTATAAAAATGAATGAGGCATGGATCTCTGAGGAATTCAACACATGTGACCAGTAGACCATAACTGTATTAACAATTTATATAATGTAGCACACAGACCTTTTTTCTACCTTTTGGCTCACTTGTAGAAAAAAAGCACACCGTACTATATGCCCGTACCCTCCTGTTTGAAGAGTTTGAGCGGTGTCATATTTTTGGTTCCCGCAGCGAGTTGCTTCCTTCCACTGGTTCTGCCCTCTAGAGTTTAGAGGCAAGTCTTTACCTTTCCCAAAAGAACGCCTATGTCAACACCACGCTTCAACTCCAACACAAGTTTATTTTCCTTTTATGCTTCAGTAACCGGAGAGTTGAAAAGAGAAAGGGGTTAGCAGATAGAACTGATTCAGGCACACTCTTGGCTTCATCGCCACTCGGTCCCAAATGGGTACAGCTCGCCCGGATAGTCACCCAATGGCACTAGCAGCCGGCATGTAGCTCGAACAGTGACTTAGTCCCCTCCAAGGACAAAAGTCAAGGAGATCCCTCCTTAGGTAGCAGCACTCCACAAAGGCAGTCTGCGGAGCAAGGAATCCTTCCCTCCGACAGGTCACCAGGCCTCTCCCGAGACAGCAATCTTTATAACTCGCCTTCTGTTATGGGACCGATCCTCCCCTGGCTTCCTCTTAGTCAGAGCGGTTGCCCTCACCTGGGCTTCCTGGGTTTCCTTTCTAGCTTTGTAGACCCAGTTAAAGGTACTGGGCCTAACTGGAACTCCGTAGCCTCGGGCTGAAGATGCCCGAGACCCCACAGTCAATGCTCGTATCCCCCCTCGAGGGGATACACTCCTCGAGGTACAGGTCCCTGGGTATTCGCGCCCAGAACAATGGCGTCTGCCCCTTTTGTACCCTCTTCCGGCATGCACAGCGGGTAGACCACGCCCACTGCACGGCTGCCGAGAGAGGACACCCAATAGCCACTCCATCACCTGTGGTTCAACCCTGGGTACAAGTGTCAGCACCACCTATACACCTAAGGGGAACTGCACACCAGGTGAAACAGCAGCAAGGCAGAGTCCAAACAATTAAAAGACCCGAGCCAACTATTGCTCAGGTCACCCCTAAATTTGGGATACCCCCTACAATAACTTATAAAAAAAAAAAAAAATTATGGCAACTTTTTCAATAGCAGGATCATCTCCTGCACCCCCTTCATAGCCTGGCCTCTCCTCCGTGTGCGCGATCGCGTTCGCAAACCGTCCCGTTAGATGTTCGTCCATCACTAGTCACTTCCAGTTCTGGCTCTGTTTACTGGCTGCAACAGACCCCCAGCTCTCCATAAAGAGTATGTCATTGCTATTGCTGTCAAAAAGGAAGTTTACATTTACAAAAGAATAAATAAAAAACACTGTAAAAAATTAAAAATATAAGAAATAAAATATACGTTTTTTTTTTTTAAAGCGCCCCGCCCCCCGTCACCCCATGCTCAAACGCAGTGGCAAACGCACACGTTGGTCCCACACGCATATGTAAACAGTGATTGGACCACACATGAGATATCTCCTCAAATGTCAGCACAAGAGCAATAATTCTAGCACCAGACCTCATGTGTAAATCTAAACTGGTAACCTGCAAAGGCTTTTAAAATGTCACCTATGGATAATTTAAAGTATCGTAGTTTGTCGCCATTCCATGAGCGCGTGCAATTTTAAAAGGCGTTACATCATCTTTCATATTATACAAACAAATTGGGGTATGTATTATGTTTTTTATTTTTATTTATTAAAGTATTAAAATTAATTTACTCTTTCGTCCATGGACCGACACAGCTTCTCTATTGACAAAGTGGGTATTATCCGTTAATTAGGAGTGACTAGGCAGAAAAACTTGTAAAAAGTGTTGCATCACACCTTCTACAGTACCGCCCAGGGGGCAGACCCTCTGGGTATAATCTCTCAGTCTGCATCTCGCAGATCAGTTTTTTTCTGTCTAGCAAGGAGTAGGACATGGCTCCCTTCGGGCCCATTGGTCCGGGGGAAAAAAAAAGAATTACACATACACATAATATATATATATATATATATATATACATATATATATATATATATTATTTTTTTTTCATTTCTTGTTTCCTGCGATCTTCGATCAACTGCCGACTGGGTGACAGGCTGGATCCTCGATCCTTGTAGTCTCCCCAGTTTCGGCCATCGAGCGTGTGCCGGCCCTAGCTACGCGCTGGGTTTTCCACGACATGCCCGTCGCTCCACGGGTGGCCGGTGAGCCTATGCTCCAGGGCCTGCATCGGACCGCTCAGCTTCGGCTGACCTTACGGCTGAGTCGCAGCAGCCTGGCCGGTGAGCTTACGCTCCAAGGCTTGCATCGGACCGCTCAGCTTCGGCTGACCTTACGGCCGAGACGCAGCAGCCTGTCCGGTGAGCGTCACGCTCCAGGGCATACATATGATCGTCCCTTTTGGGTCCAATCACAGCATGCCTGGCCAACAGTCACCTTCCGTGCGCGGACGATGATCTGTTTGGAATGTCTTCCAGCATAATACATGCAGGATAGGTAAGTAAAACTCCCCTGCCTCGGCTGGGTGATTTAGCTAGACATTCCTGGAGAGATCAAGTAAGTGGTTGTGGCCCCTTTCTTCCCTCTCTCCCTGCCTTTCCCTCCTCCCTGGGCTTCTATCTAAAGGTTGCTGGGTGCCACCTAAGGGGTCCCACTGGAGCGGGGCTGGCTGTAACTAACATTTAAAAGAAATGTAATTTCTGCGTGTGTGTGTGTGTGCTTCCCCCTCCATGCTGTCGGCGGCCATTTTGAGGTGGTCCATGCCAAGTTTGGCCTCTTGTGACTGCCCGGCGGCCATCTTCCTGTGGTTCGGCCACACCCACTGGCCCCTATCAGATGATCGGCTTCCATGTTTGTCCACCCTGTATGTAGAGATTGCCATTCGGCGGCCATCTTTTTGTGGGCTACAGCTGCTTGACCTCTATCTTCGGCTCCGCGGCGATTTTCTTGGAGCCCACATTATCTTCCATACAGACGTTTTTGGCAGCCATTTTGCGAGAGCCTCCGGCCTCTAGGGTGCATTACACTGGCGCGAAAATTCACACAGGAAGTGCTGATAAAAGAAGCAGACTGACACAGCAGCAAGGGGACAGCATCACAGGCGCAGCACACGGCAGCATAGAAGTACCTATCCAGGGTGGTGAGTCCTCTGGGTGACCCAGCCTCTCTGCAGCACAGGAGGGTGGCCTATTGATATCTTACCTGGAGCCCTGTGGGTGTCAGCGTGTGGTCAGCATGGCATCTGAGCCAGATGTCTTCTCCCCTGAAACACCAGATTTAGCAGCTGGTGTCCCTGAGGTGTCTATGGACGCTATGTCGGCAATCCTAGAGGCGTTTGCTGCCAGGGTGGAAGCAGCACACGGGAATACAGGGGGTAATAAACGCCCCCGTCCCCTGCAATCTTCTGGGGATATTTCTGATGCAGAACCAGGTCCAGCTACGGCTCATGGCCCAGATTCTGATGCATCAGAGACTGTAGACCGTGACCGATCGGACAGTGAGGAGGACTCCAAGTCCAGGTCAGTACGCGAGATGGCTTTGGTATCTGACCTTATTACTGCAGTGTGGGATACGCTAAAGTTGGAAAATACTGCAGAAGTAGCAGATACTCCAGTCCCCTTTGGTTTTCGTAAACCTGCCCGCACTGCTAAGGTGTTCCCTTGTGTGTCTTATTTTGACAAACTCTTATACAAGGAATGGGAGAACCCACTGAGGGTCTTTACAGCCCCAAAGAGGTTTGCAGTACGGTACCCCTTTGAGGAGAGTTTTCTGAAAATATGGACCTCTCCCCCTATAGTGGACCCTTCGGTGTCCAGACTTAATAGAGCCACCACTATTCCAGTAGAAGGGGCTCCTGTTTTCAAGGACCCTGTGGATAAGAAGGCTGAAGCACTCGCTTGCTACCTATACTCAGTGGTAGGCTCGGCAGTACGCCCGGCAATGGCGGGGGCCCTAGTGTCTCAGACACTTACTGAATGGGCAAAATTGCTACTCCAGGGGTTAAAGGAGCGAGATGCTCCTCCTAACGAGATAACTTTGGCCGACCAGTTGGTCCAGGGCCTTAAGTTGGTCTGCGAGTCAGACATGGATACTATTCCCCTGCTGTCAAGAGCTTTGGTTTATGCAGTAGCAATACGCCGCCTGATCTGGCTAAAGGGCTGGTCTGCGGACCAGACTTCCAAGAAAGCCCTGTTGGATCTGCCTTTTAAGGGCGACAGACTTTTTGGGGCTTCTCTGGATGACATCATCAAGGATGCCACAGGAGGTAAAAGCACTTTGCTTCCCCAAACTAGCAAGGGTAAGGGGCCACACCAAGGGCAAGGGCCCTCCTTTACTGCACGCAAGTGTTTTTTTTTGCCCCCTTAAGGCGACAGGGAAAAGACCCCAGGCCGATAAAGCGCCTGCCCAAGGACAAAAGCGTCCTTGGTCCCGCAGACCCAACAAGCCTGCGGAGAAATCTGCGTCCACATGAAGGTCCGCCCCCACCCAGCTCTTGGGTGGGGGGACATCTTCGCAAATTCGCGACTCAGTGGACTGCTCTAGTCTCCGACAGGTGGGTTTGCGAAGTAATCTCCTCAGGCTACAAGATAGAATTTCTCTCTTGTCCACCGGACAGATTCATCACCTCCAATCTCCAGCTACTACCGACCTGTCGGGAGGCCCTGTATCCCCATCCAGGGTCTACTGGAACGCGGGGTAGTTATTCCAGTTCCAGAACAGGAACGGGGTCAGGGTTTTTACTCAAATCTGTTCATTGTCCCGAAGAAGGAGGGGGTTCGGCCAATCTTGGATCTCAGAGCCCTCAATTGCTTTGTGAAAGTACAAAGATTTCGGATGGAGTCGGTTCGATCTGTAGTCACGGCTCTTAATCCGGGGGACTTTCTGGCCTCCTTGGACATCAAGGACGCATACCTGCATGTCCCCATATACTCCAGACACCAGAGGTTTCTGCGATTTGCTATCGGGAAGAACCACTACCAGTTTGTGGCCCTCCCGTTTGGCCTTGCCTCAGCACCCAGGACGTTCACCAAGGTGCTCGCTCCGATTCTGGCACTTCTAAGACAGCGGGGTATCGCTATCACAGGTTACTTGGACGACCTTCTGCTGAAGGCCCCTTCAAGCTCAGAATTAGAGGTAAGCGTGTCCATTACCTGTCAGACTCTTTGAGACTGTGGTTGGATACTAAACACGCAAAAGTCAGTATTGGTGCTCACTCAATGCCTAGTGTACCTGGGGTTGATTCTGGATTCCTCAGAGGCAAAGGTATTCCTCCCTGTGGAGAAGTTGCAGACCCTCCGGGCTGCAGTACGGCAGCTGACTTCCAGGAATTGGTCGTCACTCCGTTTTTGCATGCGAGTGTTGGGCCTCATGGTAGCCTCCTTCGAGGCGGTCCCATATGCTCAATACCACACTCGAGTGTTACAGAAGGAAGTTCTGTCCAGATGGAACAGATGTCCATCATCTCTGGATTATCAAATCCGAGTGAGCCACCTAGTCAGGAGATCCCTGGTATGGTGGCTGACAGCACCGGTTCTAATGGCCGGGAAGTAATTTTTTCCGGTTTACTGGATAGTGATCATGACGGACGCCAGCCTTACAGTTTGGGGGGGAGTCTGGGGTGTCCAGTCGGCGCAAGGTCGCTGGACCCCAGAGGAAGCCCTCCTGCCGATCAATGTCCTGGAGATCCGGGCGATCAAGCTGTGCCTCTTCAAATGGTCTCAGAGGCTGCAAGGGCGTCCAGTCAGGATCCAGTCAGACAACGCCACAGCGGTGGCATATGTCAATCATCAAGGAGGAACAAGAAGCTCAGCTGCAGCATCGGAGATTGCTCGCATCCTGAAGTGGGCAGAGAAGAGCGTACCGGCACTATCGGCCGTGTACATTCCCGGTGTGGAAAACTGGCAGGCGGACTACCTGAGCCGCCAGATGCTGGACCAGGGAGAATGGTCCTTACACCCGGAGGTGTTCCAACTCCTCTGCCAAAGATGGGGCACACCAGACGTAGATCTTCTGGCTTCCCGACTCAATCGGAAGGTATTGAGATTTGTGGCCCGGTCAAGAGACCCATGGGCAGACGCAACGGACGCGTTGGTAGCATCGTGGGGTCAGTATCGGCTAATCTATGCCTTCCCTCCCTTAAGGCTTCTTCCTCTTCTGCTCTGCAGAGTGGAGGCAGAGAGAGTTCCAATGATCCTAATCGCTCCAGATTGGCCTCAGCGTCCTTGGTACGCCGATCTAGTACGTCTGGTAGCAGACGTCCCCTGGCGCCTACCACTACGGAAGGACCTGCTATCGCAAGGTCCCATATTCCATCCTGCTTTACAGTCATTGGCTTTAACGGCATGGCTGTTGAGAACCAGGTACTGAGAGACCGGGGCCTGTCAGACTCAGTAATCTCTACTATGAGAAGTGCTCGAAAACCGTCCTCTAGTAAGGTTTATCACCGCACTTGGAAGGCCTACATCTCCATGTGTGAAGAAATTAAATGGCATCCGCGTACCTATTTGGTTTCCAGAATCCTGCTGTTTTTGCAGCATGGGGTGGACCAAAGGCTTGCCCTAAGTACAATTAAGGGACAGATATCTGCCCTGGCTATCTTTTTTCAGCGACCCCTGGCGACTCACTCTCTCGTGAGTACATTTGTGCAAGGGGTTCGACATGTGGCCCCTCCGGTCCGTCCCCCGTTACCTCCGTGGGACTTGAACCTGGTCCTCTCGGTGCTTCAGAAGGCACCGTTTGAGAAGATTAGAGATATTACCCTGTTGACACTTTCTCAGAAAGTGGTCTTTTTGGTGGCTGTTACGTCAGTTAGACGAGTCTCTGAGCTGGCAGACTTGTCCTGCAAGGCTCCCTATTTGATTTTCCACAAGGATTGTCAGGTCTGTCAGGAAACTACAACCGTCCCTCCGCTTTCCTGACCGGTAGTCTTGTTATCCCGGTGTCAGGTGGAGGGACGGCTGAGATCTCCCACAGACAGGAAATAAGGAACCACAAAGGAAGGTGCAGATAGCCTAACCACAACCCCCAGCAACAACTCACGGTTAGTAGGCAGAAGACAGGATCCCAGGAGGGAAAAGGACAATCCAGGTAACGTAGTCAGAACAAGCCAGGGAGGGTCGGCAGCAAGGTTAACCAGGTTCAAGGGATAATCCAGGAATCGTAGTCAAGACGAGCCAAGTAGAAAAGCAAAAAGCAAGAGCATCCATAAACGGGAACCTATCCTAAGGCACGGACAGGAAGGGGAAGTGGGAATATATAGGGACACTAATGAGAAGACTGCTGACAGCTGGTCCCAGGGTGGAGCAAACATCCCCACTAGTGAAAAAGAACATAACTACGATGCTAACATAAAACCAGTTCACTGGTGGCTCAGGACATAGGAAAACAGTCTATGAACACCAGGCCCTGGGATCAAATCCCAGACACGGCATGACAGTACCCCCCACACAAAGATGCCCCCAAACCTATTTGGGTTTGGATAGATGCCTGTCGTGGAAGGACTTGACCAGCCGTGGGGCATGAACATCACGAGCAGGCACCCAAGTCCTCTCTGCAATGGAGTAGCCCTTCCAGTCCACCAGATATTGTAATTGTCTACCCCTATGTCGGGAATCCAGAATTTTACTAACTTCATACTCTTGATGGTCATCCACAGAGACTGGAGAGGGACGTCTAGAGGGGAGAGAGAATCTATTCTTGACAAAGGGCTTAAGCAAAGATACATGAAATGTATTGGGAATACGAAGATGAGGGGGCAAGCGTAGTTTATAAGCCACAGGGTTGACCTGACAGAGAATGCGAAAAGGTCCTATAAATCTAGGACCTAACTTGGAGGAAGGTTGTCGCAGTTTCATGTTCTTGGTGGACAACCAAACCAGCTGATTAAGACGATAGCGGGGTGCAGGTTTTCTGTGACGATCTGCATACCCCTTGTATCTATGTACAGACTGAAGCAGAACCTTTCTTATGTTTCTCCAGTGCGTAGTCAATCTTGATACCATGTTGGCTGCCGCAGGTACCTCCACCAAGGAAGACTGGAAGGGGAGAACCCTGGGTTGATACCCAAAGGCAGCTTGGAAAGGGGAACATCTAAGGGAAGAGTGCCACTGCGAATTGTGTGCTAGTTCTGCTAGAGGTAACATCTTGCTCCAGTTGTCATGTTCAGCATTGATATAAGCTCGTAGGTAGATCTCCAAATCTTGATTGACCCTCTCTGTCTGGCCATTAGATTGAGGATGGTATCCAGAGGACAGGGAATTCTTGATCCCCAGATGTTTGCAAATGGCCCTCCAGAACGAGGATATGAATTGAGGGCCTCTATCGCTAACAATATCAACAGGGATGCCGTGTAAGCGGATGACATTCTCAATAAAGGATAAAGCCAGGCTTGGGGCAGAAGGTAGTGCGGGCATGGGAATGAAGTGGGCCAACTTTGAAAATCAGTCCACTATCACCCAAATTACGGTATTTCCACTGGAGGTGGGCAAGTCCACGATAAAATCCATGCTGATATGAGTCCAGGGAGCACGAGGAACAGGTAACGGTTGAAGTAGACCTTGTGGAACAGAACGATGCATTTTGATGGCAGCACAAACCGAACAGGCTCTAACAAAGGCTATAACATCCTTTTTTAGAGTAGGCCACCTAACCAGGGACTTCAAACGTAGGAAGGTTTGGTTGATACCAGGGTGTCCGGATACCATCTGGCCATGGGCCCACTGTAACACTTATTTTCGTAATTCTAGGGGAACAAACAAGGTATTGGGTGGAACTGAGAGATTAGAAGGTGCCCGAGACTGTGCGGCCAACAAGTTCCTTTGTAAAGCAGTATCCAGTTGTGCAATAATTCGTTCCGGAGGAACAATATGATCAGGAGGTATTTGCAGATTCTCACAAGGGAATTGCCGAGACAGGGCATCGGCCTTGGTGTTCTTGGTGCCAGGAATGTACGTCACTACAAAGTTGAATCGGGTGAAGAATAACGCCCAGCGGGCTTGTCTGGGATTCAGTCTTTGGGCCTTCTCTAAGTAGATTAGGTTCTTATGGTCAGTTTGAACCACAACAGGAAGTTCCGTACCTTCTAAAAGATGTCTCCATTCGGAAAATGCTAATTTTATAGCTAAAAGTTCTCTATTCCCTATGTCATATTTTTGTTCTGCAGCAGAGAACTTCTTGGAGAAAAAGGCAACCGGATGCAACTTGTTAGATGTGGGTTCTCGTTGGGATAATACTGCTCCGGCCCCTACTTCGGAGGCATCAACTTCCAAGAAATATTGAGCCAAAGGCTGAGGATGGCGAAGAACCGGAGCAGAGCAAAAAGCAGATTTTAGAAGGTCGAAAGCCTCCAGAGCTTCAGGAGGCCACTGAGAGCATTTGGTCCCTTTTTTTGTGAGGACGGTGATGGGAGCCAAAATTTTGGAGAAATTCTTGATGAATTTGCGGTAGTAGTTACAAAATCCAATAAAACGCTGTATTTCCTTTAAGGTAGAAGGTCTAGGCCATTGTAAGATAGCATCGAGTTTCTTGGAGTCCATCTGGAATCCATTAGATGAAATTATATAACCTAAGAAAGGTATTTCCGATTGTTCAAAAGAGCACTTGGAAGGTTTGGCGTACAGCTTATGATCTCTTAAACGTTGGAGAACAGTGCAAACATGGCCACGGTGAAGCTTTAAGTCTTTAGAGTGAATGAGTATATCATCTAAATAGACAACAACAAAAGAGTCAAGTAGATCCCTGAAAATATCATTCACAAACTCTTGAAATACCGCGGGAGCATTGCAAAGCCCAAAAGGCATCACAAGACACTCATAATGCCCCCTTCTGGTATTAAAAGCTGTCTTCCATTCATCTCCTGCTTTAATTCTAATGAGGTTATATGCAGACCGAAGATCCAATTTGGTAAAGATCTTTGACCCCTGGACACGGTCAAACAGCTCAGTAATTAAGGGCAACGGATACCGATTTTTTACAGTAATACGGTTGAGGGATCTGTAGTCAACGCAGGGTCTAAGTCCTCCATCTTTTTTCTCCACGAAAAAGAAGCCTGCTCCCACAGGAGAGGAGGAAGGCCGGATGAAACCCTTTTTTAGACTGTCTTCAATGTATTCCTCCATAGCCTTGGTTTCCGCAAGGTTAAGAGGGTAGGTTCTCCCCTTAGGAAGAGGAGAACCGGGAAGCAAGTCAATAGCACAGTCATACGGGCAGTGTGGAGGGAGGCCCTCTGCTTCTTTTTCAGAAAATACGTCAGCAAACCCGGCATAAGCCTCCGGTAGTTCAGGGACAGTAGAGACCCCAAGAATGGACACTTTATTACGTATAAACTTTTGGATACAGTGAACATGACAAAAGGTGCTCCAGGCAGAAATTTGACCAGAGAACCAGTCAATAGATGGGTTATGTTTACATAACCAAGGGAACCCAAGAATTACAGGATACTTAGGAGACGGGATGACATTAAATGATAGCTCTTCAGAATGCAGAGCCCCCACTAGAACGGAAAGGGGCTTGGTCTCTAGAGAGATAAGTCCATCACCAAGAGGTTCTCCGCCAAGAGTAGTTACACACAGAGGTGGATCTTTCGGAACCGTCGGAATCTGAAGACTCTTAACCAGCGTTGCATCGAGAAATACCCCACCTGCACCGGAATCAACAAAGGCAACTGTGGAGTAGCTCTTATTGTTCCAAGATAATAATACGGGTACTGCTAATCTCTCTAGAGGAGGTTTCAAAACAGTGTGGCCTAATGGGGCTCCTTGATCTCCCATTAAGCCCGGGAGTTTTTTCAGTCGCATCGGACAAGAATGCAGGAAGTGACCCGGCTTACCACAAAATAGACAGAGGCCTAGAGTTCTGCGTTTGGTACGTTCATCATCAGACAAACGCACAGCCCCTACATCCATGGGTTCTTCCTCAAACCCGGCGGTTGGAGGAAAAAATTGTCTCTGACGCTCCCTCTCAGACTGGCGTTCAGAGAAGCGAGCATCCACGAGGATACACAAACTGATGAAATCCTCCAATGCCACTGGGATCTCACGGTAAGTTAATTCGTCCTTAATGCGTTCCGCTAGACCTCTGCGGAAGGCGGCCTTAAGGGCGCAATTATCCCAGGAAGTATCTGCCGCAAGTGTGCGGAATTCTATTGCATAAGATGCTACTGTGCGTTTACCCTGGTGTAAGTCAAGAATACTGGCCTCAGCTGCCCTTACTCTGTCAGGAACGTCAAATATTCTCTCAACGGTTTGCATAAACGTGGGGTAATCAGTAAGTACAGGAGAATCTTTCTCAAGAAGAGGCGACACCCAGGACAGAGCTCTACCCTTAAGCAAGGAAATAATAAATGTCACCTTGGTTTGGGTAGAGGTAAACACAGAAGGTTGATTTTTAAAATGCAACCGGCAATGGTTGAGAAATCCCCTGCAATCCAAGGGGTTCCCATCATACTTATCAGGGAGAGGTATCTTTGGAGCGGGAGAACCCACAGATTTAGACACAACTACAGGTTCCCCAACCCCAGACTCAAGATTTTTTGGTGCAGCAGGACCAGTACCATGTGCCGAGGCCAAAGTAGATAACAGAGTAGCGATGGCACCCAATTTCTCCTCCAATGACTGTACATGATTAGCCTGCTCACCCAACATCTGACCCTGTAGAGAGACTGCCTGCACCAGCTCGCTGAGGTCCATCTGGCCTTAGGATAATGTCAGGTCTGCCAGGAAACTACAACCGTCCCTCCGCTTTCCTGACCGGTAGTCTTGTTATCCCGGTGTCAGGTGGAGGGACAGCTGAGATCTCCCACAGACAGGAAATAAGGAACCACAAAGGAAGGTGCAGATAGCCTAACCACAACCCCCAGCAACAACTCACGGTTAGTAGGCAGAAGACAGGATCCCAGGAGGGAAAAGGACAATCCAGGTAACGTAGTCAGAACAAGCCAGGGAGGGTCGGCAGCAAGGTTAACCAGGTTCAAGGGATAATCCAGGAATCGTAGTCAAGACGAGCCAAGTAGAAAACCAAAAAGCAAGAGCATCCATAAACAGGAACCTATCCTAAGGCACGGACAGGAAGGGGAAGTGGGAATATATAGGGACACTAATGAGAAGACTGCTGACAGCTGGTCCCAGGGTGGAGCAAACATCCCCACTAGTGAAAAAGAACATAACTACGATGCTAACATAAAACCAGTTCACTGGTGGCTCAGGACATAGGAAAACAGTCTATGAACACCAGGCCCTGGGATCAAATCCCAGACACGGCGTGACAAGGATAAGGTGGTGCTGCGGCCGCAGCCTTCCTTTCTTCCGAAAGTCGTTTTGGCTTTTCATCTCAACGAAGACATTGTACTTCCATCCTTGTGTCCTCAGCCGTCGAATCCTAAGGAGTCGGCGTTGCATTCCTTGGACGTTGTCCGAGCTTTGAGAGTATACCTATCTGCTACTTCCCTGTTCCGGAAGTCAGACTCACTGTTTGTTTCGGTGGCTGGTCCCAAGAAGGGCCAAGCAGTCTCATCGGCCACCATCTCTAGGTGGATCCGACAGATAGTAATCCAGGCTTACGCCTTAAAGGGTCAGGCGCCCCCCTTTCCTGTCACGGCGCATTCGACCAGGGCAATAGGTGCCTCTTGGGCTTTCCGACATCAAGCGTCTGTTTCCCAACTATGTAAAGCGGCGACTTGGTCGTCCGCTCACACTTTCACAAAATTCTACAAAGTTGATGTAGGTGCATCTTCGGATGCCTCTTTCGGCCGCAAGGTTTTGCAAGCGGCTGTTTAGAGTTGCAACTCCTCCGTAGGAGGAGTGCTGTTTTGGGGTGAAGTTTGTTTTTATGCTGTTACCACCCCTCGTTTTTTCTCTGACACTGCTTTGGGACGTCCCACTTTGTCAATAGAGAAGCTGTGTCGGTCCATGGACGAAAGAGTAAATAGAATTTTTTACTCACCGTAAAATCCTTTTCTCTGAGTCCATGGACTGACACAGCACCCACCCCTCCTTTTTAAGTTTGTACTGCTTTTTGACAAACTGATCTGCGAGATGCAGACTGAGAGGTTATACCCAGAGGGTCCGCCCCCTGGGCGGTACTGTAGAAGGTGTGATGCAACACTTTTTACAAGTTTTTCTGCCTAGTCACTCCTAATTAACGGATAATACCCACTTTGTCAATAGAGAAGCTGTGTCGGTCCATGGACTCAGAGAAAAGGATTTTACGGTGAGTAAAAAATCCTATTTTTTCCAAAAATATTGCGTTTGACAAAACCGTGTGACATAAAATAATGCAACACCCACCATTTTATTCTCTAGGGCCTCTACGCTTCAACTAGCTTAGCAAACATTGCCTATCTGATTAAAGAAAAAGGGAAGTGATCTGGTGGAACCCATGATAACCTGACCCATGCCTCCATCCCTGGTACATATGAAAAAAGAAAAAGGGGGGGGGGGGGTTCGTGGGACTTTAAATGAGACATGGATTGGTGTAGAAAAATTATCTAGGATAACACAACTGATAAGCACAAACCCAGAGGGGAAATCACTGTAACCATGAAGAATTGCTAAGTAATCACCCCACGGAGAGAAAATCAAGACAATTATATGAATATCAAAATATATTGTATTAAAATCAATAATACAGAGATCATGCAGTCAAAGGCATAATACGGGTAATAATAGTCACATAAGTATATTTCATAGTTTATAGTCAAGGGCATGATTAACCACTTAAGCCCCGGACCAATACGGACCATAATGACCAGAGGTGATTTCACAATTTGGCACTGCGCTGCTTTAACTGGAAATTGTGCGGACATGCAATGTTGTACCCAAACAAAATGTGCGTCCTTTTCTTCCCACAAATAGAGTTTTCTTTTAATGGTATTTGATTGCCTCTGCGATTTTTTTTTTTTTTTTTTTGCGATATAAACGGAAAAAGACTGAAAATTGTGAAAAAAAATGATATTTTCTACTTGTTATAAGAAACATCGAATAAACTCAATTTTAGTCATACATTTAGGCCAAAATGTATTCAGCCACATGTCTTTAGTAAAAAAAATGTCAATAAGCAGATATTTATTGGTTTGCGCAAAAGTTATAGCGTCTACCAACTAGGGTACATTTTCTGGAATTTACACAGCTTTTAATTTATGACTGCCTATCTCATTTTTTGAGGTGCTAAAATGGCGGGACAGTAGAAACCAACCCCCAAAATGACCCCATTTTGAAAAGTAGACACTCCAAGGCAATTGCTGAGAGGCATGTTGAGCCCATTGAATATTTTTTTTTGTCCCAAGTGATTGAATAATGACTAAAAAAAAAAAAATTACAAAAAGTTGTCACTAAATTATATATTGCTCACACATGCCATGGTTATATGTGGAATTGCACCCCAAAATACATTTTGCTGCTTCTCCTGAGTACGGGGATACCACATGTGTGGGACTTTTTAGGAGCCTAGCCGCGTACGGAACCCCGAAAACCAAGCACCGCCTTAAGGATTTCTAAGGGCACAAATTTTTGATTTCACTTCTCACTACCTATCACAGTTTCGAAGGCCATCAAATGCCAAAATAGCACAAACCCCCCCCCCCCCAAATGACCCCATTTTGGAAAGTAGACACCCCAAGCTATTTGCTGAGAGGCATGGTGAGTGTAACAACACCCCAAATATGAAAGGGGTTTAACGCCATTTAAAGATATTTTCCCTCTTCTGGACACACATCCACTGCCGATTCTCCACAGTCAGACAACCACTTCCCATAGGAATTAATCCTTCCAAAAGAACGAGACGCACTCTGTATCTTTCTAAAATGAACTGATTCTTTATTATTGCAAAACATTATAACTTTTATATCCACAGAGAGAAGCTTCTGACCCTCCTCTCATCATACACCTCTGACCAGACCCACTTTACATGAGCCAATTAACTACAGTGAATGGCTAATACACATCGCAGTTTAATGATTATGCATGACCCTTTTGTGTTTAGCTTTTGTCTCCCAATCCACATTTCAGGTTAAATGCTCTTTTGTGCTTCCCCAGCCTGTCTGGCTGCCAGAGGACCATACCTATAATTACAGGCTTAACTCCCATTATCAAAAGACTTTACACAATAGAACATAACGAACTTTCAATACACATCTTACAATGAAAGGATCTGTAGAATGTAAATCACACACCATCACAACAAGTATTACATACACAGCCCACACACAGTATATTCCCAATATGTGCCCTGTATATACCGTATTGGATATGGCTATCACAGATCATGGTGGGGTTCCCCTTCACCCTGTGCCCCAAGTAGCGACACAGGATGGTTTACACATAAGAGGCATTAAGGAAGCTTAAGCAAGGGTATCTCATACTTTCTAAGGGATTCTGGGTTCCCCAGGCCTTCCCGTTACATCTCTCCCCTTTCGGCAGGAGACTAACACAGGAGGCGACCCCAGACGGGTTGACTCCGAAGTTAGTCCATAGGTCCATTCTTCTAATGCTGGTATCCACACAGTACCCCAAATAAATTGCTCCAAACAGAGCATTACTTACCCAGCCAACCTCTGCCTCTCTCAGAGAACATACCCACCGCTGGGGGGAGGCCTGGACTGGCCCTTCTCCCTGGGGTCCTTTCAGCTGCTGGAGAGACGACAGGGTGACTGGGCTCAGTTCGTCATTCTGTTGGGGATCTGGGCCAACTGCCCAGCATCCCTGGGGTATACAAGTGGGGACTGAAGTCCCATCCACTTGTGGTAGGTGAAAATCCCCCAGTGCTTGCAAAGCGAGGCTGACATCCTCCTGTCTCAGTGTCACACCATTTTCTGGGGTTGTGTCAGTGAAGACCGAAGTCCCATCCAGTCCCACAGGAACTCCCTCTTCTGTTAGTTGAGAGCAGAGGCCCGCGGCACTCTGCTCTGTTGCCAGCTCTTCCGCTGGGTTGCTGTGAGTGGAGACCGTAGTCCCATCCAGTCCCACAGGAACTCCTTCTTCTGTTGAGAGCAGGGGCCCGCGGCACTTTGCTCTGTTGCCAGCTCTTCTGCTGGGTTGCTGTGAGTGGAGACCGCAGTCCCATCCACCGATATCCACTCAAGTTGCAGTTGTGTGCAGAGGCCAGTAGCATTCTGCCCTGCTGCCAGTGATTCAGCTGGGGGTAAAAGCTTTACCACCTCAGCTTGTTGCTGGAGAGAGGGGCCAACTGCCCCGGCTCCCTGAAACTCCACCGTTGTTTTGGGTGCTGGGCAGAGGTTGGTATCACTCTGCCCTGTTGCCAGCACTTCTGCTGGGGACTCCACATCATCCACTTCGGCTTTAGGGATAGAAATCTCCAGATTTTCCACTGCCGATTCTCTGGCATGCTGCTGGACAGGTACATTCCTCCATCCAAGATCATCCCAAGCAGAAACAGGATCATCAAGGTCAGTCAGCACTTCTGCTTTGGGGATGGTAATCTCCAGATTTTCCACTGCCGATTCTTCAGCCAGGATTTCATAGTTTTCAACTGGTATTTCCTGATAGTCCCAGGCAAAGGTAGCCCCACCCTGCTGCTGAGCAGATTCTAGCAGCTGTCTGTAGGCGATCTCTGATTGCCGTATCTCCGCCGTTCTCCGCTCATGTTGCCGCTCTAGTCCTCTCTCTTGTCACTCTAGTTCTCTCTCTTGTCGCTCTAGTTCTCTCTCTTGTCGCTCTAGTTCTCTCTCTTGTCGCTCTAGTTCTTTCTCTTGTCGCTCTCGTTCTCTCTTTTGTCGCGCATCCTGCAGCTGGATGCCTCTAATGGCTTCCTGTATGGCGGTCTCTGATGGGTTAGCACCATATAATGCCAAGCGCTGTCGAACTCGTTGCTGAAACAAGTCTTCAACTGACCGGGGTCCTGCATCACCATCCCTCTGGTCCATCTCGGCTAACTCCCTGATCAAGGTGGCCTTGTTCTTTGTCCCACTGGTCCCTCCACGGCTCTCAAGTAGGTCTTTTAGCGTGGCTTTCCTGCCGGCTGCATAGCTGGTCATTCACTGTGGTGGTTTGGAGTGTCCCAGGAACTGGAGGGAAAATCCCACCGCTGCCAACCAATGTAACGACTGCCCACGTATGTTTTACAGCTATCATTTGTTTTTGAAAATGAAGAAATAAAATAATTTTTTGAAAATTGAAAAAAAAAAAAAAACTTTGTGACAAAAAGCGAGATATGCAAAATACTCACCATACCTCTCAGCAAATAGCTTGGGGTGTCTACTTTCCAAAATGGGGTCATTTGGGGGGTTTTGTGCCATCTGGGCATTCCATGGCCTCCGAAACTGTGATAGGCAGTGAGGAGTGAAATCAAAAATTTATACCCTTAGAAAGCCTTAAGGCGGTGCTTGGATTTTGGGGTCCTGTACGCAGCTAGGCTCCCAAAAAGTCTCACACATGTGGTATCCCCGTACTCAGGAGAAGCAACAGAATGTATTTTGGGGTGTAATTCCACATATGCCCATGGCATGTTTGAGCAATATATAATTTAGTGACAACTTTGTGCAAAAAAATAAAAAATAAATTGTCTTTTTTCCACAACTTGTGTCAACATATAAAATATTCCATGGACTCTCAGTATATAGCTTGGGGTGTCTGCTTTCCAAAATGGGGTCATTTGGGGGGGATTTTGAACTATCCTGGCATTTTATACACAACATTAGGAAGCTTACATGCACTCTAACCACTTGAAGACAAAGCCCTTTCTGACACTTTTTGTTTACATGAAAACATTTTTTTTTTTTTTTTGCAAGAAAATTATGTTGAACCCCCAAACATTATATATTTTTTTAAAGCAAAGGCCCTGCAGATTAAAATGGTGGGTGTTGCATTAGCGATTTTTCAAACACATTTTTTGGGGAAAAAATACACTTTTTTTTTATTTTAATGCACTAAAGCATACTATATTGCCCAAATGTTTGATGAAATAAAAAAGATGATCTTAGGCCGAGTACATAGATACCAAACACGACATGCTTTAAAGTTTCGCACAAAAGCGCAGTGGCGACAAACTACATACATTTTTAAAAGCCTTTAAAAGCCTTTACAGGGTACCACGTTAGATTTACAGAGGAGGTCTACTGCTAAAATTACTGCCACCGATCTGACCTTCGTGGTGATACCTCACATGCATGATGCAATTGCTGTTTACATATGACGCCAGACCGACGCTTGCGTTCGCCATTGCGCAAGAGCAGGGCAGGACAGGGGTGCTTTTTTTAAATTTATTTTTTATTATTAATTTTACTTTTTTATTTTATTTTTAAAATGTTCTTTCCATATTTATTTATTTTTATCATTTTTATTGTTATCTCAGGGAATGTAAATATCCCCTATGATAGCAATAGGTAGTGACAGGTACTCTTTTTTTGAAAAAACTGGGGTCTATTGGACCCTAGATTTTTCCTCTGCCCTCAAAGCATCTGACCACACCAAGATCGGTGTGATAAAATGCTTTCCCAATTTCCCAATGGCGCTTTTTATATCCGGGGGGGGCATTCCCTCCCACTGCTTGTAAAAGCAGTCCGGAGGCTAATTAGCCGCTAGCATTGCTTTTACATGAAAGTCGGCCGCTGGCTGAAAAGAATGATACCAAGATGATACCTAAACCCGCAGGCATCAATCTGGTATAACCAAAGTCCAGCAACATACCAGTACGTTGCTGGTCCTTGTTGGACATGTATTGTAATCTTTTTTTTCATGCAGCCTGTTGGCTGAACGAAAAAAAGAGATTGATCGGTGGGTATGCCCACCATTAGAATATCTCCCTTTATTCACCCACTTCTAATGATGGGCATACATGCACCATTTATATATGCCGAAGCATGGGGGCATCCTCCCGCAAAAGTTATGCCGCACACACATGGTCGGACTTTTCCACGGGCATGCCTCCGTCGGAATTTTGACCGTATGTACGCGGCATTAGGAGCAAAATCGCTCCTCTGCCCCTGCTGCCTCCATGCTTCGGCATATATGTTCTTTTTTTTTTTTTTTTAACTGTGGTGGTGAAATCACCTCCTACAGTACTGGAGTCGCAGGGATCAGGCCTGTCTCTGCGAACGCTGCAGTTATGTGTGTTGTGTTTTGTAAGTGACAGCGATCAAACGATACTGCACTTGGGTGGCCTGGGCTGGACGGAGGGGCAAAACGCAGGTGCTAGCAGGTATCTGGGCTGATCCTGCTAACACTGCGTTTTTGGGAACCCTAAACTGCTGGGGACGCTAGTATAGATCTGATCAGATCAGATATTGATCTGTTCAGATACTATACCACTAAGGGAGGTGTATGCTTCACACGTGGGTGTTAGCGTTACTGGCACTAACCTGATGCTACCTGGGGCGACGCAGACCCTCTCTGACACTAAAACCTAATTGATATCACCCGCCGGGCGATCGGGGGTTAAACCTTTATTGGGTTATATACGGCGGGTGCCCTGACACTATAAAAAGCAAACTAACTAACCAGTGTCACCCGTAACACTTCTACGGTGATCACTGGTGAAAGGGTTAACTAGGGGCAATCAGGGGGTTAAACCTTTTTTAGGTAATCTATGGGGGTACCTGACGCTATATAAAAACCTGACGGGGAACCTAAAACAATAACTGGCTACCTATCGGCACCAGCATAACTAATACAGCGATCAGAAAAACTATCGCTTAGTGACACTGGCAAAAGGGGGTGAAAGGGTTAGCTGGGGGGCGATCAAGGGATTAAACCTTTATTAGGGGGGGTTAGGGGGCTACACTGGACCTAAAACACTCTGCCCTAACACTTTTACAGTCACAAATGTCACTGATTGCAGTGATCAGTAAATAAATGGTCACTGGCACTGCAATCAGTGACACTGTGACTGGGGGCTGGGGCGTGATCTGGGGGTGTCTGGGGGGGCCTGGGGGGCGATCGTGTGCCTATGTGTGTGGTGTCAGTGTGCTGTTATGTGCACTAACCTCTGTCTTCTCTCATGCGGCGCTCGCTTTATATGTGAGCGCCGCATGAGAGATGACATCACTTCCTCCTGCCTGTGTAAACACTACACAGGCAGAGGAAGCTTTTCATTCACCGGGACACATGCATATACATGGACATACAGGTGCAGTGAACATAGTTATCCAAAATTTTCTTATTTGATTTTCAGAATAGCTTGATAAAATAATATTAATATATTTAATTTGGGCAGACTTGAGCTTGGCATCCCTGAGTGTGGACTCAACGCATTTCTTGGCGTTTGCAGCCAGTCATCAGGAGTGGGGTGCATATAATTTTTAGCTAAAAAGGGGAAAGGGGATGAATATATAGGTCAATGAGGTCATACAATTAATAGGTAATGCTTAAGCCATCAAGCAAAATATGGTAGAACTTATACATTACCCGTGTGAAAGCCCAAAAAGAGGTCAGTTCAAGCATTCCATTAAGGAAGTAAAAAGGTGGTCCTGAGTGAGCCAATCTCCCCCAGGGTTGAGGCGGGGGTAGGACCCCTGCAATCCAAGAACCCTCCAATGGGAGGAGAGCCATGGAGATAAAGTGGGACATCAGCCAAGAAAAAACCGGATAGCCATAGAACAGGGTCAGACCGCCAAAGGCTGTGGCGTGAGGCAATGTGCAAGTGCTTGACAAAAAAAATGAGATAACAAAATTGTCAGTAATTAGAAAGATCAAAAATAAAAATGAAAATAAAAAATAAAATAAAAAGAACAACTAAGGAAAATGAACCAAAAACGAACAACTAAGGAAAATTAATATTGGATGAAGTGGGTTGGTCAATGGTGAATGGACAGTGGAGATTAGGATGGAATTAACATTAAGGATGCATGTACAGGTGAATGGGGGAGAGTAATGGGGAGCGTGTGTGAACCAAGGGTGTGTATGGAGAAATGCTGAGATGAAATGAAAAATAGGGAAATGTTCAAAGAGTCAGAGAAAGGAAAAAGATGAAGTGGATGGAAAAACAAGATGTGGGCAAGAGGGGGATGTGGGTCTTGAAAACCGCAACCCATGTTTACCTGGTGGTATGAGTAGGGACAAGTGAAACGTCCCAGTGGATGGGACTCCCTGGAGTGTGACCGCCGGAAAAAGACTGACTTAAATCATCATCCAATATTCATTTTCCTTAGGTGTTCGTTTTTGGTTCATTTTCCTTAGTTGTTCTTTTTATTTTATTTTTTATTTTCATTTTTATTTTTATTTTTGATCCTTCTAATTACTGACAATTTCCTTATCTCTTTTTTTTGTCAAGCACTTGCACATTGCCTCACGCCACAGCCTTTGGCGGTCTGACCCTGTTCTATGGCTATCTGTTTTTTTCTTTGCTGATGTCCCACTTCATCTCCATGGCTCTCCTCCCATTGGAGGGTTCTTGGATTGCAGGGGTCCTACCCCCGCCTCAACCCCGGGGAGATTGGCTCACTCAGGACCACCTTTTTACTTCCTTAATGGAATGCTTGAACTGACCTCTTTTTGGGCTTTCACACGGGTAATGTATAAATTCTACCATATTTTGCTTGATGGCTTAAGCATTACCTATTAATTATATGACCTCATTGACCTATCTATTCATCCCCTTTTTAGCTAAAAATTATATGCACCCCACTCCTGATGACTGGCTGCAAACGCCAAGAAACGCGTCGAGTCCACACTCAGGGATGCCAAGCTCAAGTCTGCCCAAATTAAATATATTAATATTATTTTATCAAGCTATTCTGAAAATCAAATAACAACATTTTGGATAACTATGTTCACTGCACCTGTATGTCCATTTATTGTGATTGTTTTTTTTTTTAATCATGCCCTTGACTATGAACTATGAAATATACTTATGTGACTATTATTACCCGTATTATGCCTTTGACTGCATGATCTCTGTATTATTGATTTTATTACAATATATTTTGATATTCATATAATTGTCTTGATTTTCTCTCCGTGGGGTGATTACTTAGCAATTTTTCTTCATGGTTACAGTGATTTCCCCTCTGGGTTTGTGCTTATCAGTTGTGTTATCCTAGATCATTTTTCTACACCCATCCATGTCTCATTTAAAGTCCCACGAACCCCCCCCCCCCCCTTTTTCTTTTTTCATTGCCTATCTGATGCATGGCGCTGTCTGGTTCAGTGTGAATTGAATAGATAGTTTGAGTCTGTCCTTGTATAACATGATTTTGGTGGGTCTGGAGGCCATTACAATGATGTACAGAGATTGTGTAATGTATAATGAGCTTTGGAAAAATGCTTTAATTCTAGAAAAAGTAGAGAGGACTGCCAAGGCTAAATGAAAGAAATACGTATATCTTTCATACAAATTGAATGAAAGATATTAAACATATGTACCTGAAATGTATAATGTTTAGAAATACTGTAATTGCACTAGGATTGTATAGTGATTGCAGATGATTTAAGATGTTTTGGATCAGATTTACCCCAGTGTTGGGAAAGGGTTATTTGTGAAAAATTGTGATTAAAAAGGTAGATCTTGACCCTTATCCAATCATGCAGCCTGGCAGGTCAGGAAAGGGAGGAGATGAGAGAGCGCCCCCCCTCCTGAAGCATTCAAGGCTGCATGCCCTCAATATAGAAGGGCTTGCACCTTGTCTCCATGTTGATGGGGACAAGGGCCTCTTCCCCACAACCCTGGCCAGTGGTTGTGGGGGTCTGCAGGCGGGGGGGCTTATCAGAATCTGGAAGCCCCCTTTAACAAGGGGGCCCCCAGATCCAGCCCCCCCATGTGAATAAATATGGGGTACATTTTACCCCTACCTATTCATCCAAAAAAGTAGTGTAGTGTGACAAAAGATAAGAGACATTTTTTGGCAAGTCCTTTTATTAAGAGTGTCTTATTCTTTCCCCTTCTTCTTCTTCCCCGCTTCTTCCTCCAGTCTTCTCCTTCCCCCGCTTCTTCCTTCGGTTTTCTTCTTTCTTCTGTCTTCTTTGTCCGTTCTGCTTCTTCCTCTACGGCCAATGACCAGGGGGTGGTGGGGGGGGGGTACGGGGTGTGTGATTCAGTGCATCACACACAGCTCCCTTTTTTTGTTTTTATGCAAACTTTATTTGAAGTGCACAAAAATACACTTCATGCCTGTTGCTGTACAGCAGCGTGACACTCCTGGCTGTGTTGCACTGTGAATGGGACACACAGAAAACAATTGTGTATATTGTAATGGGAACAGTGATGTCAACATTTAAATACGATTGTCTAAGTGGGTCTTCATACATTTTTATATTATTTCTGCATGATCTTCTAGGTCCACAACCATGTCATTCAGCCATGTTATGTTTATTCCATTGCTCAATGTGAGAATCCACAAGCAATTTTTTTTCTGTGATTTGTGATCTGTGTGGTGTCCAAGATGAGTAATTTGACCTTGCATATACAGTATGTGGTAATATTAGTTACATTTTGTAAAGAGAATTAGAAAAACTTTTCAAGGATGGAAGAGTAACGAGTCCCCCGAGGGCAGTGTGAGAGGGCTCTATGAAGTCTTTTTGACATGTGCTGGAGATAGAAGAGGCTGTAGGGGAAGACATCACAGGTCTTTTGTGTGCAGCACCATGTGGAGTTGGTTCTTTTTGTCTCTCCAGTGTCCACTGTGTCTTGGGTGTGTGAAGGGTAGGGATGAGCTCAGGTGTGTTCAGATCCTAGTCCAAACCCACTTGTGTGAGCCCAAAAGGGAGCTGTCACCTGTACTGGACCAATTTATCTGCAGCCACATGTATACAATGAGCATTTAGACATGCCACAATGGGGCAGGAAATGCCTAGACCACTTACAAATGTCCAAGTACAGTGACAGCTTTCTGGTGGGCTTGCTTAGGTGCATTCGGTCTAGGTTCCAGACACACCTGAGCTTATCCCTTCATATGAGTTTTCCCCTTTCTGTGGTTGCACGGTGCATTGTCTCTGTGTTGGGGGACCCGATGCTGTCCTGTAGTAGAGAAATTGCTACTCAGATTTGTTGGTGTGAGCCGCTGAGAGTCTGAGAAGGCTAAACTTCTTCTCTCAGGAAACCATCTCAAAGCAGGTCAAGGCTATTTTTTACATTTTCATTGATTTTTGTGCACTGGTATTAATGTGCTTTTTCAAAGTATCTGTGTGTTTATTTTCATAAAAAATGTTTTGGGGGGGAATCAATGAGTACTGTTGTACCCCTGTACTCAGTCCAGTGGGAGGAAGCAGATTAGAGTTGGTCGAACACCCAAATTCGAAGGGCGTTCGTCCGACTGAATGCCCTTCAATGCACTGCATGCTGCACAGTGCATTCTAAGCCCTGATTGGGCAAAGCTTTGACCAATCAGGGAGCAGTGAATAGCTGGTTGTTAAGGAGCGGGGTTGGGAAGCTGTCAATGGGCTTCCCCGCTGACAGCTGATTAAGAAAAAAAAACATTACCAGCAAAAAAAGTGGGAAAAAAAAAACCCTTTCAGGTCTGGTATGGATTTTTTGCGTAAACCCACGCCAAAATAAAAAAAATGGCATGGGGTCCCCCCCAAAATCCATACCTGACCCTTATCGGAGCATGCATCCTGGCAGGCCAGGAAAGGGGGGCGAGCGAGCGCCCTCCTCCTGAACCATACCAGGCCACATGCCCTCAACATTGGGGGAGCTCTGCCCCCCCACCCTAAAGCACCCTGTCCCCATGTTGATGGGGACATGGGCCTCTTCCCCACAACTCTGAGCTGTGGTTGTAGGGATCTGTGCATTGGGGGGCTTATTGTAATCTGGAAGCCCCCTTTTACATAGTACCCCCACCCATTCACCCAAAAAAACACAGGGACAGTTTTTGGCAATTCCTTTATTAAAAAAAGGAATTGTGGAGCCATCGTTAATCATGATGCTGCCACCATCGCCGATCCGAACCCCCCCCCCCCGCCGAATGCCTGGCTTGCTATTTGACAGTTATTATATAGGTAAGGGGAGGAGCCACCTGGTGGTCCCGCCCCCTTGTAATGTCACTGACTGGTGCATGCATAATACCCCTACCCATTCACCCAAAAAATATAAAAAGCGAATAAAGACACAAGTTTTATTAAAAAGTCTAAAATCAAAAACAATGTCCCCTTGTGTAGATCCATCATCAATCATGACGCCGCCGGACCGGGAAAAAAAACCCCCCTAGGTCTCACCGAAGGCTCCCCACCGACTGCCTACTCTACTGACCAGGGCATGCTGGGTCGATGATGTCACAAGGGGGCGAGGTCACCCGCTGACATCATTGGGTGACTCTGCCCCTTAGCTTTTAAGAAATATCAGACGGAGGAGCAGGAAGTTGGCGTGGAGCCTTCGATGAGACCGGAGGTTTTTTTTCTTTTTGCGAGTCAGGGGGTACGGCGAACGTCGTGATTGACAATGGATCTACACTGGGGAACATTGTTTTTGATTTTTGATTTTTGAATAAAATAATTTGTCAAAAACTCATGTAGTGTCTTATTTCCCTTTCTACACTTTTTTGGTGAATGGGTAGGGGTACTATGTATCCCCTACTCATTCACATAGGGAAGCTGGGAACTTCAAAATTCCGCTAAGCCCCCTGCCTGCAAACCCCCACAGGTCATGGGGAAAAGGCACTTGTCCCTATCAACATGGGGACAAGGTGCTTTTGGGGTGGGAGGGTAGAGGGCCCCAAAGCCCCCCCTATGTTGAGGACATGTGACCTGGTATGGTTGCATGCTCGGTTAAAATTCTCCTTAAAGTTCTCCTTAAAATCAACACGAGACCCGAAGGTCTGTTTTTTTTCCTGAATTTTCTATTGCCAGCATTCTTTTGTTTACATTTCAGCTCTCAGTGGGGAAGCCCGCTGATAGCTAATGAGTCATCGCTTGTTAAGGATGCAGCAGCTGACTTCCCGGCCTGTTCCTTAAAGCGGAGGTTCACCCACATTTTTAACTTTCCTTTCAGCTGTCCGTCTTAGTAAGAATAAAAATAGAACACTAACCTTTTTTTTTTTTTCTCTGTAGTTTTCTTTCTTCTAGATTCTTTGCTTCTACTTCCGGGATTTCCTCCCGCGGGAGTAGGCGTGTCCTTCGCTGGGCTATTGTTCCGCAATGCCTCCTGGGAGCAAATTGTCCTGCTTCCCAGGAGTAATATTGTACCGCCTTCCTTTGAGACATCACGATAATGTAATCGTCACGTGACTCGTCGACCCGGTCACGTGACGACGGCGGATCTAATTCCGCCATTTTTAATAAGGGCACGCAGGTGTATTTTAACTGTTGATGCCCGTTGTGATGGCAACCAGGAAGTGTTGACAGCGCTGCTCGCCGTCAACACTGAGCGTGCGCGAGATCCAGCGATGAATGCCGGGAGACAAGCATTCATCGCTACCCGGAAGAATATGCTTGTGGGCTTCAAGATGCCCACAAGCAAAATGGGAAATACATGCAATTTTTTATAAAGTGTTTTTTCTGCGCAAAACGGACGGGGGATGCATGGAAACACAGGAGAAGTGAGTTAATAAAAGACACATTGTAAAGCATAGAATGCATAGAAGAAAAAAAAAGTTAGGGACCGCGGAACCTCCGCTTTAACAACCAGCTATTCTTCAAACAGAATTTGATTTGGTCGATCATTTTTCAACCGATCCAAATTCTAATTGTTCCAAAAATTTGGAATTCTTTAGAAAATTAATAAACAAAACAAAATTAAACAAAACTAAATTATTTCCGAAACTAATCATCAAAATTAAATTAGTAACATAGCGAATCTATTCGAAACGGAACACAGTTTTCCATTCTGCACATGTATATTTTAATGGTATCTCCGATTACCCAGTTGTATATTAACTATACATGACAACGATCATGATGCAAAATTCCACCATGTAATCAAGATAGAAATTACCATTTTATCAAGATAGAAATTACCATTTTATCAAGATAGAAATGACCATTTTTATCAAGATAGGAATGACCATTTTTATCAAGATAGAAATGACCATTTTTATCAAGATAGAGAGCCCGGGGGCACAGGTTTATAATGATGTCAGTTATGATGAAACACTTTGGGCGGAGCTAACCCACGTGACTTTGCCACGCCTGTTTGAATTGTTTGTACTATCTGGGAGCACTCGTTACATCGCTTGGGTATGCCTTACATGTACAGCGCTGTTTTTATGACTCACATGTGAGTAGTTTTACACTTGATTTATAATAAAAGTTTCTTACAGATTCACACTGATGCCGCATACACACAACCGTTTTTAATGTCATTGAAAAAAACAAAGTTTTTCTCGACGTGATTATTCTCAAGCCTGCCTTGCCTACACACAATCATGAAAAAAAATGCTAGAGCAAAGCGCGGTGACGTACGAAATGTACGACGGTACTATAAAGGGGAAGTTCCATTCAGATGGAGCCACACTTTCGGCTGCTTTTGCTGATCCTTGTGTTAGTAAAGTTTGAGAGACGATTTGCGCTTTTCAGCCTCGTGCTCTTCAGTCCGTTACAGCGTGACAAATGTGCTATTTACATTACGAACGCTAGTTTTACCAGAACGAGCTTCATCACTTGCTTCTGAGCATGCGTGTACCTTTAAGGAGGGGTGGCTCCCCTTCAGTCCACCTGCCCTCATCTAACCATCAGAATGCATGTGCCTTCATTGTGGGGACACTCAATGTTAGTGTAGGACCACAGACTCCAGGGGGCCTTGGCGTGGCTCTGTGGCTCACGCATGCGTTTGCAAATGCGTGCGGACAAACCCCTGTTTTTAACGCATACTGTTAGACAGGTTAATTGGTTGTCAGCGAGCTGGTCGGTAAGTAGGCTTGGTTTTTCCCTGGGCATTCCCCAGGCCATGTTGTTATCTGCTTTAGCCTTCCAATGCTACTTACCGTGATAGCCAGCTATAGATGGGGGCGGTGGACATGTTTTTGTTTTCACCTGTGGTGCTTGTATTGGTCCAGCAGTGCACCAACACCTTTGCTGCCATTGTGCTACGCTGGGTGTTTGGTGTGCTCCTGTACCTTTAAGGAGGGGTGGCTCCCCTTCAGTCCACCTGCCCTCATCTAACCATCAGAATGCATGTGCCTCCATTGTGGGGACACTCAATGTTAGTGTAGGACCACAGACTCCAGGGGGCCTTGGCGTGGCTCTGTGGCTCACGCATGCGTTTGCAAATGCATGCGGACAAACCCCTGTTTTTTTTGTTTTTTTAATTGGAAACCAACTTTATTGAAAAGTATGCATGGTACATAAATCAACATAAGCCAGTATGGCCAATATAATAGTACATACATGAACACAGTGAAGCATCTGTGTGACATAAAGATAATAACAGCAGTGAAAGTAGAGCCGGTACACAACAAAAATAAAAAATCGACATGTCAAGTACACGTTTCACCATCCGCCATCCATCTGTCCCAGACCTTCTCATACTTTAGCGGACACCCTCTATGTACATAAATCAGTTTTTTATATGGGAGAGCATCGTTAACCGCCTTTTTCCAGCACTGAATTGTAGGGGGCAGGGCCTGCATCCAATTACGGGCCACTACTTTTCTTGCCAAGAATAGCGTCTCATGTAAAAATGTACGGAGGGGTTTGTCGGCATCCAAGTCTGGCAACAGGCCAAGTAGGCACATCTTTGGGTCAAGGGTAGCAGGGGAGCCCATCTGATCGTGTAGGAAGCGTATCACCTGTGTCCAGTATGCCTGAATGGTAGGGCAGAACCATATGAGGTGGTAGAAGGAGCCCGGGGTATGGTCACAGAGGCGGCATCCCGGATTGTACGTGGGCCTGAAACGTGCTACTCTCTGAGGGGTCAGATATGTTCTATGTATGATGTACAGCTGTGTGAGGCGGTCCGACAGCTTGGGGGAAACCTTTTTCACGTCCTCCAAAATCTCGCCCCAGTCCTCATCCTCTATAAGTCCAACATCCGCCTCCCATCTAGTCTTAGCAGTATAGGCCAATGCTGTGGTGCTAGGGAGACGAATGGCGGAGTACAAAGTGGAGATGAGCTTAGCAGGCACATTACCCGTGACTGTGTCCACTATGGAGGGAACTGCCAGGGACGGGTAAGAGCCAGAAAACTGGGCCTGTATGGCGTGACGGAGTTGCAAATACCTGAAGAAAAGGCAATTGGGGAGGGAAAATTCGTCCTTCAGCATTTGGAATGGTTTAAGGCCTGAAGCGGTCATGATCTGGTGTATGCATAAGATCCCATGGCGTATCCACGCCGCGGGGTCCGGAATGGACAATAATTCTGGCAAGCATGTATTGTACCAGAGAGGGGTATGAGAGTGTACTTTTGGGGTCCCAGTTCTTTGCAGTGCCGTCCGCCATACCCTCCGGTGGTGAGTCAACATGTCTGCTGTGCGTTGGGGGGGGCGTCTTGTCAATGGGGCTCTTAGGACCGATTGAAGTGGGGTGTGGGCCGAGTCATCTGGGTGCTCACAGAGTAGTGTCTGGTATCTCGTTAGTTCATGTTTATCAAAATAATAGAAGTGGGACAGTTGGGAGGCAAAATAATAATCCTGAAAGTCAGGGAGAGCAGCTCCTCCCAACGTCACAGGGTTCTTCAGAATTCTCCAAGATAATTTGTGTCTGCCATGACCCCAAATAAATGAATTCAGGATGGATTCAATTGTCCTGAAATTTTTTTGTGGTATATAGAGGGGAGCATGCCAGACCAAATAGAGCATCTTGGGAAGGAGTATCATCTTAACTAAGCTGACGCGACCCATAACACCCAGGGGTAGTCTGGCCCAAGTCTGCGTCTTGTTCTTGATCAGAGCAAACAGGGGTTCAATGTTCAGTAGTTTATAATCTGAGAGCGATCTGGTGACCTGTACGCCAAGGTATTTAATCTGGGAGACCCTTGGAAGAGCCAGAGGAGGGGACGCGAACGAGGGGGGGAAATGGTCAATCGGAAGGATCTGGGACTTAGACCAATTAATACTCAGACCCGAATGGCCACCCATATGTTCTATGGACTGGAGGGCTGCTATAAGAGAAGGACCGGAGTCCGCCAGATACAAAAGTGTGTCGTCGGCATACATCCCAATCTTTTCTTCCAGGTTCCCCATCCTGAGGCCTCGGATGCAAGTGTCCGCACGGACCATTATGGCCAACGGCTCCACAGCCAATGCGTAAAGCATGGGGGAAAGGGGGCAGCCCTGCCGGGTCCCTCTCTCCAGCGGGAACTGGTCAGAAAGCCAACCATTCACAAATACTCTGGCCCTTGGGGACTGATAGAGGAGTTGGACCCAGCGAATAAAGCTGGGGCCAAATCCAAATCTTGAGAGGCACTCCCACAGGTAGTTCCACTCCACGGAGTCGAAGGCCTTGGCGGCATCCAGCGCCACCACGACCCTCGAGCCAATTTCATCATGGGACCCCTGAATATTCATAAATAGGCGGCGAATATTCATGGCCGTGTTCTTCCCTGGCATAAAGCCAGTTTGGTCAGGGTGTATCAATGACAGAATAACCTGGTTAAGGCGGGAGGCTAGAATCTTAGCTAATATTTTAATGTCTACCTGTAACAAGGAAATGGGCCTATACGACTCCGGGTATTTAGGGTCCTTTCCGGGTTTGGGAATTACGACTATTTGGGCTTCTCCCATAGATGGGGGTAGAACTCCTGAGTCAAATATGGATTTATACAGGTACTTAAGTTCAGGGATTAGGATTTCAGAGTAGGTGGCATAGAATTCAAGAGGTAGGCCATCCAATCCTGGGGCCTTGGATGAGGCCAGACAGGAAATGGCCTCGGAAATGTCCTCCTCAGTAATAGGGGCTTCCAGAATTTCAAGCTGGTCGTCTGTCAGTCTAGGGAATTGAACTCCCGCTAGGTAGTCCCTGGTGTCTTGGGGAGTGTGGGTGACCCTGGAAGTGTAGAGTGCACGGTAGAATCTCCCAAATTCCTCCGCCACCAGTTGCGGATCGGTGATGTCGTTCCCCTGTGGGTCGGTCAAGGACACCACCACAGGGGGACGCATATCCAAGTGGGCGAGATATGCGAGCAGTTTGCCCGATCTCTCTCCATACTCAAACACCCTCTGTCTACAGAAGAAGATACGTTGTTTAGCCTTCTCTATGTGCAATTGGGAGACCTGGCGCGCCTGAATCTTTAGATTGTTGGCCGCGCTGGGCGAGGGGTCCCGGTGGAACGCCTCCTCCAGCACCTGCAGGTGCTCCGCAGCCTGCTGGACAATAAGTGTTGATGACCGTTTAAGCCTGTTAATACGTGTGGAAAGTAGGGAACGAGCGTGAAGTTTAAACATTTCCCACACCACATCATGCGTGGCAGTGTCCCTGTTGGCCGTAAAATAGTATTGCAATTCTGTGGGGATGTCATCCTGGTCCCGCAGGGCAGTCAGCCAGAACGGGTTTAGCCGCCAAGAAGGAGCAGGGGAAGCCTTCAGGAGCTGGATCGTGACCCAGTAGGGGGCGTGATCCGAGAGTACTCTCGGAGCAAAGCCCACATCTCCTAGCTTAGGCAGCAGGGACATTGAGATAAAAACAAAATCAATTCGTGACATTGTGTTATGACTGGCTGAAAAGCATGAGAAGACTTTAGTGTGCGGGTGTTTGTGGCGCCAAGTGTCGACAAGAGCAAAGTCGGTCCTTATGCGGTGCAGTCTGGTATGGGTCGGTGGGTTAAGGGGGGGATCCAGTGTGCCCAGACGGTCCAGAGCGGGGATCAGGGTCATATTGAAGTCCCCCATCCACACTGCCGGTACGGAGGGGTATTGTGTCATAAAGGCAAGGCCTTCCTGAATTACAGCTGAGTTGTACGGGGGGGAATATAGCAGGCAAGTAGCAGGATAGGAGACCCATTAATGGTGGCGTGCATAAACACATATCTGCCCTGCTGATCCGTGCGGAGCAGTATTAGCTCAAAAGGTACCCGTTTGGCAACCAGGACCGATACTCCTCTGGAATATGAGGTGTGAGTGGCATGGTAAGCCCACCCCACCCAAGGTTTTTTAAGGGAGGATTGCAAGTGGCCCGTGACATGGGTCTCGACCAGTGTGATAATGTCAGCTCTCTGAGATTTGAGAAATGTCAGGACCGCTGTGCGTTTGATCTTATTGCGCAAGCCTCTAACATTCCACGTGAGGAACTTCAGGGAACTCATGGTGGGTATATGGTGTGTATAATAGACCGCAGCCAGACCAGAACCAGCAGAGCAGATAAGGACACATCAGACAGTACAGAACACATCAGCAACCAATATTGATAGTGCATGTATGACAATGACATAGTACCTTTAGCAGAAATAAACAATTGTGAACATAGTGGCAAATAAAAAACAGCCAAAACATTTCCCTTCCCTCCCAGTCCAGTGCCACCCCAACTCGGCATGAACATAGTATCCCAAAACCAGGTATCAACCGGGGACATCCAACGTGAAAAAAGCATTGGAGGCGAGGGACTTAATTTCAAAGGGACATAGATACCTGTGATGAACAGAAAGCAAAAAAGGAGGAAAAAACAGTCAGGTAAACGGGGGGAGTGAAAAAAGTCCATAGAGAACCTAGGGGGGCGACTTCTTCTCTGAGAAGTGCATGGGGTGTAGGGGCCACAAAAGCACAACACCATTGCAGCCGTGCAGAAGGGAGCCCCGCCTGCCATCAGAGTGGTACGTAAAGTAGGATAGGAAGTTCCAGCAACGTTCGGTAAGCTGCCCTCTACAAGAATCTCCCACAAACCCCTGTTTTTAACGCATACTGTTAGACAGGTTAATTGGTTGTCAGCGAGCTGGTTGGTAAGTAGGCTTGGTTTTTCCCTGGGCATTCCCCAGGCCATGTTGTTATCTGCTTTAGCCTTCCAATGCTACTTACCGTGATAGCCAGCTATAGATGGGGGCGGTGGACATGTTTTTGTTTTCACCTGTGGTGCTTGTATTGGTCCAGCAGTGCACCAACACCTTTGCTGCCATTGTGCTACGCTGGGTGTTTGGTGTGCTCCTGTACCTTTAAGGAGGGGTGGCTCCCCTTCAGTCCACCTGCCCTCATCTAACCATCAGAATGCATGTGCCTCCATTGTGGGGACACTCAATGTTAGTGTAGGACCACAGACTCCAGGGGGCCTTGGCATGGCTCTGTGGCTCACGCATGCGTTTGCAAATGCGTGCGGACAAACCCCTGTTTTTAACGCATACTGTTAGACAGGTTAATTGGTTGTCAGCGAGCTGGTCGGTAAGTAGGCTTGGTTTTTCCCTGGGCATTCCCCAGGCCATGTTGTTATCTGCTTTAACCTTCCAATGCTACTTACCGTGATAGCCAGCTATAGATGGGGGCGGTGGACATGTTTTTGTTTTCACCTGTGGTGCTTGTATTGGTCCAGCAGTGCACCAACACCTTTGCTGCCATTGTGCTACGCTGGGTGTTTGGTGTGCTCCTGTACCTTTAAGGAGGGGTGGCTCCCCTTCAGTCCACCTGCCCTCATCTAACCATCAGAATGCATGTGCCTCCATTGTGGGGACACTCAATGTTAGTGTAGGACCACAGACTCCAGGGGGCCTTGGCGTGGCTCTGTGGCTCACGCATGCGTTTGCAAATGCGTGCGGACAAACCCCTGTTTTTAACGCATACTGTTAGACAGGTTAATTGGTTGTCAGCGAGCTGGTCGGTAAGTTGGCTTGGTTTTTCCCTGGGCATTCCCCAGGCCATGTTGTTATCCATTCGGATGTAGCCACACTTTCGGCTGCTTTTGCTGATCCTTGTGTTAGTAAAGTTTGAGAGACGATTTGCGCTTTTCAGCCTCGTGCTCTTCAGTCCATTACAGCGTGACAAATGTGCTATTTACATTACGAAAGCTAGTTTTACCAGAACGAGCTTCATCACTTGCTTCTGAGCATGCGTGTTTTTTTCACGACGAGAAAAATTAGAGCATGTTCCAAATTTTTAATGCCCATTTTTCAGGTCGTGAAAAATGCTCTGGAGCCCACACACGCTCGTTTTTAATGACCAAATAAAAAAATTGCATTTTACTCGTCATGAAAAACGGTCGTGTGTATGCGGCTTATGTGGGCATTTCTATCTTGTTTTTATGGTGAAATCTTGCATGATGATAGTTGCAATGTATATTTAATATACAACTGGGTAATCGGAAATACCATGACGATATGTTTAAACTACATGGGTCCCAGCATCCTATAAAAATTTACTGTTTACAGGCTGATTTGACCCCGTAATAGAGTCAGTTTACTTTGGTAAGAGTCCATTCCCAATATTGGTTACGGTCCACGTGGTGATTATGGAATTTTTCTAAATTAGACACCTTATATCACACAACGATGTATGCATCATTGGATTGGGACTGTTGCTCTCATAGTATGCACTTAAAGGGGACTTACAATATTATATTTATATTACTATTTATATTTTTTATTGCACTTAACTGGTGTGTTTTGCATAGCATAATTTTTAGCATGGCAAAATTATGTTTACCGTATATACTCAAGTATAAGCCGAGTTTTTCAGCACATTTTTTTGTGCTGAAAATGCCCCCCTCGGCTTATACTCGAGTCTATGTCCATCTTCAACTTTGTGCGCCTGATCCTAGCCAGCCGTAGGTCCCCTGGACACCAAACTTGGCACACATGTAGCCCCACTCTTCCTCTACAAGTGTGCAAAGTTTGTTGTCCGGGGGACCTACGGCCGGGGAGCACCGATTTTTCAAATTCGGGCACCCCTTCTATAGACTCCCATGTTAAACGGTAATTTCTCCAGTGATTTTTGGGACCCGGTACCGGCCGGCCCTAGGTCCCCTGGACCCCACTCTTCCTCTACAAGTGTGCAAAGTTTATTGTCCGGGGGACCTACGGCCGGGGAGCACCGATTTTTCAAATTCGGGCACCCCTTCTATAGACTCCCATGTTAAACGGTAATTTCTCCAGTGATTTTTGGGACCCGGTACCGGCCGGCCCTAGGTCCCCTGGACCCCACTCTTCCTCTACAAGTGTGCAAAGCTTGTTGTCCAGGGGACCTACGGCCAGGGAGCACAGATTTTTCAAAGCCGGGCACTCCTTCCATAGACTCCAATGTTAAACGTCAGTCTAGTCACCCAGCGCCGGAGATCAGGTAGGGAGATTGGGCACAGTGAGGCATGGGCACAGTGAGGCATGGGCACAGTGAGGCATGGGCACAGTGAGGCATGGACACAGTGAGGCATGGACACAGTGAGGCATGGACACAGCGAGGCATGGGCACAGTAAGGCACAGTGAGGCGTGCACATGGACACAGCGAGGCAAAGTGAGGCACAGTGAGGCATGCAGATGGACACCCTAGGCTTATACTCGAGTCAATAAGTTTTCCCAGTTTTTTGTGGTAAAATTAGGTGCCTCGGCTTATATTCGGGTCGGCTTATACTCAAGTATATACGGTATATATTTGATTGCATAGTGTGTCTGACTGTTTTCTTGCCTGCAGCTCCTTGCTGACTGGGTGAAATGCATTAGGGGGTTGGATGAGGTGGTCAGTTTGCTGTATGGATTAAAAAAAATGTATTTGAAATATCTAATATAGTAAGTGGTTCCTTTTTTTTTTTGGAGTATTTACAGTTTCCCGAGTGTTATTTAAAAGATTTGTGTATGTTCAGTCTTGATCTGTAAACAATATGAAAAGCTCTCTCCCTGTTCTGTGGTTTAAAAAAATAAACTAAAAAGAAATGGGTATTGTCAGTTAAATTTGTAAACATTATCTGACTCTGGGATAAAACTATATATATATATATATATATATATTTGTTTACATTATTTACATACTGTAGATTACTAGAGGAGATTGCAGATGATGCAGCAGTTGAAACAAATCAACAGCAGGACAATTTTATATAGCAAGGATAGTCCCACTTTACTAGTGACAAAGAGCAAAAACTGTAGCTTTAGGACAATAACAGGTAATAGTTTTCATATAAGAATAAAGAGACCATAGAGGATACAGCAGTGGAAACAGGGCACAAGAGCAATATTAAAAATAATTTTTAGGCCCAAAGGAATTAGCAATACAGTGGACAGGTGAGAGTTTTCATGGAAGAATGAATAGACTTTAGATGTCAATGACATCACCACTTCTTTTGCTTTTAGCAATGGGGTCCAGGAGATGTCATTCAGTGCTAGTCAGCACTGGGATCTGCATCGCAGGAGAAAATGACTGGATGACGGATTTACATTGTGGGACATTTTTGTGTGTTTATTGACTTTTCACCTTTTTGTGTGTATGAGTGCACACAATGTACCTATGTACCTCCTGACACATTCACATGAGTCACATTATTTTTAATGGGTGTTCCAGAATTCCAATAAACCCCCAGGCACAGCCCCCCCACCCCTATCATAACCACAGGGCAAGGGTTGTGGGGAAGAGGCCATTGTCCTTAATCACATGGGCACAAGGTGCTGTAAAGGTACCCCCTATGTCGAGAATATGTGGTCTGGTATGTATTGGCAGTAACAATCACTGTGTTCTATCATGAAAGAATAGGGGCTGGTAAACACATGTTTACCAGACCCCCCCAATCTCCATCCTGGCACCAATCTCCTGTGCAGCAGCTGCCGGTGGCAGGAGGGGGTTGAGGGACAGTCAGCCAGCTGAGCTGCATGGGAGGTCCGCCAGGAATCAGTGAAAGGGGGGGACACTGAATGTGGGGGAGTCCCAGAGGGGAGATTATTTCACAATTTGTGTACTACAATTTCTGATGGGAGAGGCAGTCAATTGCATCAGACCCACAGGGAATCAATGCTGGCGAGGGGGGGGGTGGTGGGAGGAGTTTTCTGGTGCTGGGAGTGAGAATCGCTTGGGGTAAGAATCAGTGCTGGGGGGATCGGTGGAAGAGAAAGGGGACAGAAAAGGAGACAGGTGGGAAGGCATTTGAGCGTCCAGTGCAGCAGGAGAAGTAGAGGAAAGGAAGCAGCAGGTGAGAGGCAGGTAAGAGGCAGAGAAGCGGTGGCGGGGGGGAAGGTGTTAACATTTTAGGTGAATTGGTCTGATGAGAGGTTTGTTAGCCACTAATCAGAACTGTTGTTTTGTTCAGCAGAGTCTTCTGAATAGATCTGCTATAAATTCATGGCAACTGGAGTGGCCATGAGCTTATAGCAGAAGGAGGAATGTCAGATCAGTACGGCGTACAGACCTGGCCAGTTAGAAGCAGTGCTGTAGGTCTAAACACTGTACAGACATGGCAGCAAAAGGGTTAAAAGTGTTTGATTTTTTATGTGCCCTTAAAATATTATTGCAAAACTGAATTTTAAAACTTTCTTTTAGCTTTGTCGCAAGGTCCCTAGGACAGTGCCCAGCACACATGCCATTGACAATTCCCTGCCTATTAGCCCAAAAAGTGACCAATGCTCCGTTTGACTTCTTAGGGGTTTGGATTTGACTCATTAACTTTACTTGTGTAGCGCCCATCCCAAATGGTTGGGACGCTATTCAAATTTAGAGGGATGTCTGAGCCAGTAGTTGGGCTTGGACAGTTGATAATTACACTTGAATTCGCCCCTGTCTCAGTTATGGTTTGCCTGGTAGTGATTTGCCTTTTTTTTTTTTTTTATAAATTACATTATTAATTGTTCATGCAAACACACTGTTACAACCTTTTACACTTGTTTATTAGTACACCCCACCCCTTACCCTTCCCCACCCCTTTCCCCGACCTCTCTTAGTATGTTTATAAACCAACCATTCCTTCCATTTTTTTTCAAATTCTTCCATTCTCTCCCTGTCACAAAACCTAAGATATTTCAAACCGTATATTTCATCTAATTTTTTACACCATCCCCTCAGTTTTGGTCGTTCCGGATTTTGCCAATAAAAGGGAATTTGGCTCTTTGCGGCATTTAGGAGCTGTGGGAGCAGTGTTCTTAAGTAAAGTAATGTTTATCTGGCATTCGGACGCCATGAAATAAGCATACCCATGAATCGTCGGGTACTTCGATTTTAGTTATTTCTGTAATCTTATTTCGGATCTCACTTTAATATTTTTTGATTTTGGGGCATGTCCACCAAATGTGACCCATAGTCCCAATTTCCTGGCAGCCCCGCCAACAGAGCCGGGCTGTTTGCGTGGATCCTTTATATACGGTACCTTGTCAGGAGTTAAGTACCATCTAGCGAGACATTTATAATTTAATTCCATTATATTAGAATTGACTGAGGTTGAGTGTGCCCTATTTATTACTTGTTTAATCTGTAAGTCATTTACCCATATCCCCAGTTCCTCCTCCTATTTCTTGACGAATCGTGGTATGCCCTGTTTTTTTACCTCGTTTAATATCTTATAAATTTTCAAAATTACGCCCTTCCTGCCCTTATCCTCACATAGTTTCTCAAAGGGCCACAGGTTTTCTGCTGTTCTAATCGGCTGTGGTAATTTTTCAAAGAAGTGTTTTAACTGGGCATACCGCCACTCGTCAATCCGCATCAGGTCACTCCTTTTTTTTAATTCCTGATATGTGAGAAGTTTATTTTGCTCCATTACATCTTTTAATTGGGCATTATCTTTTATAATCCATTTCCCAAACATTTTTTCACGTCCCGGTAAAAAGTATTTTGTGTCGGATAACGGAATTAGAGGTGAGTTAAAATCCCACTTTTCCTTTTTATGAATCTTGTCCCAGATTATTAAAACGTTCCTAGTGATACAATATGTGTCTTTGCCCAATTTGCTGGATTGTGTCGGGATCCAGATTACCCTCCCCAGTGAAGTTTTACTATTTATAGATTCCATATTCACCCATCTCTTTTCAGTGTTATTTTTAGCCCATTCAATTATGCGTGATAATGCAATCGCATTGTAATAATTTTTCAAATCAGGTGCCCCCAAACCCCCCCTGTGCCTTTTGCTTTGTCAATAAAGTCAATTTAATACGTGTTTTTTTACCTCGCCAAATAAATGTTGAAAATAGTGTTTGTAGTTTTTTAAAGTATACCTGTGGTAGTGGAATTGGGAGCATTTGTATTTTATATAGTATCTTGGGTAAAATCACAATTTTAAAGATGTTTATTCGGCTGCTCCATGAAATTTGCCCCAGTGTAATTCTGTTCAGTTCTGATTTAATGTCGTTTAATAATGGAATAAAGTTGGCTTTATATAATGATTCTGTAGTAGTTGTTAATTTAATTCCAAGATAATTTAATTATTTTCTCCAACTAAATGGGAACTCTGCTTTATAAATGGTCCTTTCTGATTTAGGGATGTTGAAACTCAATATTTCCGATTTTGTTGAATTTATTTTAAAATTAGACAGTTTTCCATATTCACTAATAGATTTCATTAAATTGGGTAGAGTTATTTTCGGGTTAGTTATAAAACATAAGATATCATCTGCATAAGCAGCAAGTTTGTGATCCTCTTCCCCGACTTCAATCCCTCTTATATCTACATTCCGCCTTATCCACCTTAGCAGGGGTTCTAATGCCAATACAAACAATAGTGGTGACAGAGGGCATCCTTGTCGGGTACCGTTTTTCATCTCGAATGGCATTGAGAATATCCCATTTATTTTAATTCTCGCCGTTGGTCTAATATAGAGAAATCCTATCCACTTGGTCATTCTTGGTCCTACACCGACTGCCTCAAGTGTACTCTGCATGAAGCCCCAGTCTACCCTGTCGAATAGTTTTTCGGCATCTATTGACAAGAGTAGTCCTGGGGCCCCGCTTTCTTTCATTTTCTGCATGGCTAGGAGAGTTCTGATTCCATTATCCCTCCCCTCCCTTCCTGGGGTAAATCCAACCTGATCCGCATGGACCACATCTTTCATTATTGTTTTCATCCTATTAGCGAGAATTTTTGAAAATTTTTTCGCTATCGATATTTAACAGGGAAATTGGTCTATAGCTAGAGCAGATTGTGACGTCTTTACCATCTTTTGGGATTATTGTTATGATGGCTTCTAATGCCTCTTTCCGCATCTCCCATTTTGAGCCAATCCCGTTCATGTAAGAGCACAGTTTCGGCATTAGGGTGTCTATAAAATTTTTGTAGTACAATATCGTCAGGCCATCTGGTCCTGGGCTCTTCCCATTTGGCAGATCATTTATAATTTTTTTTATTTCCTCCTCTGTAATAGGGTCCTCTAAATAGCTGATTTTATCCTCGGGGATTTTATCAAGGTCAATCTCCTTCAAGAAGGCTTTCATTTTCTCACTTTTTTGTTTTACCTCTTCCTGTGTATCGTTTATATTAATTGAGTATAATTTATTATAAAAATCATGGAAAATTTTTACTATTTCTGATGTCTTGTATCTTAGTTCTCCAGTATTTGTTTGAATTTTCTCTATATAATTAAGAGATTTTTTATTTTTTAGGATTTTCGCTAAATGCTTCCCAGATTTATTTCCCCATTGATATCTCTCTTTCCTAATTTGATTATAAACCATACAAGATTCTAATTCAATTACCTCTCTCAACTCCTCTCTTTTAGTACACAGACTCAGAAATAGTTATTTTCTTCCAGTTATCTTATGTTGCTGTTCTAATTCGTATATTTATTTTGTTAGTATATATTTTTTCTCCTTAGTTCTTCTATTTTTTTTTTTCCGTCCCCTCCCTGATTAGTATACCCCTAATGTATGCCTTGTGGGTTTCCCAGAGCGTTACCTCTGACACGTCTCCTGTACTATTCTCCCTGAAGAACCGTTCTAATTCTAACTTTATTCTCTGTACTGTTCTTTTATCCTGTAAGAGTTCTTCATTCAACCTCCAGCTGTTTGAGTTATTTTGTCCCTCTCCTAATTTCATTTGGAGTGATATTGGTGCATGGTCTGAGAATGTTGCTATTCCAATATTTGTACCTTCCACCATCTCCAATAACTGATGCTCAACTAGAAAGAAATCAATTCTTGAGTACGTCCCATGCACTGGGGAGTGGAATGTATAATCCCGTTGGTTTATATGTTGTGTTCTCCACACATCCACTAGCTAATGTTAATGCATTTTCTTTTTTAACTTATTCCTCAGGGCCATTCCAGTCCCCCTTGCGTGTGATGTACTATCCATCTTTGGGTCCAAACCAATATTAAAATGTCCTACCATAATAGCCTTCCCTTTCTTAAATTCCATGTACTCATCCACAACCTTTATTAAATATTGGGTCGACTTTTTGTTTGGGCCATAAACATTTGCCAGAGAGACCTCAGCTCCATTCAATTTCCCCTTTAAAAACAGGTAGCGCCCCCCTGGGTCCACTTTCCTCTCCTCTAGTATGAACCGGGTTCCCCTGGCAAACCCTATAGCGACTCCTTTAGCTTGGCTTATTGGTGAGTCCCCATAGTACCAAAGACGGTAGTCCTTAGAGATAATACGACTATTTGTACCCACATAAAGATGGGTCTCCTGTAGGAGAACCACATCAGCCTTCATTGAGAGCATTTCTCGCATTATGTTAGCACATTTAATGGGGGCCTTCAATCCGCGCACATTATATGAGATTAACTTAATTTTAGACATTGTAATTTAATGATTTGCCTTATTTCAGGAGACGGGTTATTTCTTTCATAAATTTTCAGAGAGGCCGCCCTACCCATCCCCCCAGCCAACCCCCACCTTCCCTTTACCCTCCCCACCCCCCACCCCCTTCCCCCCCTCCTCTTGGGGAAAAACTGGCTTCTCCGAAGCCCCATGAATCGAGGCAAATACTCCTCCTCCCTGCCCCCAGATTCATCCCCTAGAAGGTTGGGCTATAATATGGACCGATTAGATAGGCTGGTGCTCTCCCCTGTCGGGGGTCGCCCGCTACCCCCCGCCCTCCCCCTCCTTTTCTTTACTTTCTTTTCTTTTTTTTTTTTTCTTTTCTTTCTACCCCAGCCCAGTCCAGGATACCCTGATCCCATTTTGTTTTCAGCAGATCGCATTTCCCTATCACACTTTTCTCCTTTTTTTTTCCTCCTCTTCCTTTCCTTTTTCTTGTCCTCATTTCTTTTTTGTTCCTGCTTGTTTCCTATTCCATGCTGGGTGTGCGGGTATTTGTTCTTCAGGACACTTTATGGGTTCTTGTTCCTCCCACCAGCCCAAAACGTCTACTAATGGGATATTCAATCTGTTACAAAAATTCGGGGTATCTTCTGGGAATCTAAGCGTTGCTGATCTGCCATCTTTCCGTCCAGTTAGGCATGCTGGGAATCCCCAAGTATATTGAATATTCTGTGTTTTAAGTTGTTCCAGTAATGGTTTCAGGATTCTTCTCCTGGATAATGTTTCAGTAGCCAAATCTGGGAATACCTGTAAAGTTGCGTCTCCATATTTAACTGGTTGATTAATTCTCATATGGGCCTTAATTTGTTCCTTATCTTGAAAATTATGGAATTTTGCTATCACATCTCTTGGAAGCTCTCCAGAAATTCCAGTAGGTTTTCTAATCCTATGTACCAATTCGAATTTGATTTTTTTCCCACCTCAGTTATTCCCAACATATGGCCAAATGTTTTGTCCATGAGCTCTTGCAAATCCTCGCTTTCTCCTTGCACCTCCGGTTATCCCTAATCCTGATATTTTTTTCTCCTATTCCTGTTTTCCTGGTCTTCAATTTTATACAACATATGTCTTTGTTCCCGGTACATACCTTCCATCTGTTCCTTTAGTTCTTTTATTTCAACTCCGTAATTGTCCACTCTATCTTCTGTTTCCTCTACCCTCTTAAGCATATGTTTCATATCTTGGTGTAAAGTCGCTATTTCTCCCTTTATTGATGTTTCCAGTCTTGTCTCCATCCTTGCCAGCATTTCAACCATGTCGCCTTTTGTTAGTGCTTGCCTTTTTTGTTGCCTAGTTTCCATACCTTCTTCTTCATCCTCTTCTATCTCCTCATTGATGGATAGAGGGGGGTCTATATCCTCTTGTTGTTTCCTAAGGGCCGATTTCTGTATGCCCTCCGCAGTTTTGCTTTTATTTCCCATTTTTATTTCCGGGCTGTCTTTTCCCCCCTCATATACCATATATTTTTTAATTGTCCCTGGACTAGCGCTCATTTTTGGAAGGTTTGTAGCTGCACCTCTCGCTGAGCGGGCACGCATTTTCCTACAATTTATTTATTTTCTTTACTTCCTTGTTATTCTTGCTTTAATCTCTTGTTTAGCATGTAACAGTGGCAGTGACTATGGGATTATTTTACTCCCTTACCCCTCGCTCCCTTCTCTCTACCTATAATCCAACTGCTCCTAGTTGGAGAAAAAAAAAATCTGTACCGGGTTAATCTTGGTTAATAACCTACTTCTTAAAGGTTCTGTACTATGCTTGGTTTGGGGAGATTTGAAGGGAATTTATACAGGAAGGATTTTTCTTGGTAGCCGATTAGCTCTGAGTACAAAGATCTATTTACTTATATGTACCTTATATGTACCCTACTGGTCCTAATTGGGACACATGATAGCGATCCCCCATCCAGAAACCCTGTCTTTATTCACTCTTCACTATTAAAAGTGATATCAAAGCCTATATCCAAAAGTGTATAAGCCATATGTGAGTGAATGTTACTCTCCGATACTCTCAGGTCAGGGTATCAGAAAAGCTTTGAGTACCCCAGTATACTACTTAATTAAGGGACTAGAGGGGGATTTTGCAAAGTAAGGCTTAGTAAATAGTCTAATCTATAGCCCAGTCTGTAGCTTATTAGGGCTTTATTAGGGAACTTATTAGGCGCTCTAATTACATTATCCTTGTGTAGCTTGTGTTATTTCCATTGTCCTTAATGTTAAACAAATTCTATGAGAACCTGTACTAAAATCTGTGCAATGCCTCAGTGGGATATAGACTTTATCATGTTTGTCTTGATCAGGTCAGATTTTATGGTCTACAGTCCAAAGAGCACAGTGTATAGTCACCGTATATAGTCACCATATATAATATAATCATATAAGATCACAGTTAATCACCGTTGATCCCAGTAATCACAATTATGTACTCTTATCCCAGCTTCACAGCTCACTGTCCGTACTTTGTAGATTATATCGCGATACTTTACGTGATGCTATACAAAGAATTTCACTGTATACAAATAATAATCAAAAAAAATATTGATAGCTACAGATAGCCTGAGTTGGAGATAGATAGAGTGGGAACCATACGGACCGTGTCTGCTTGAACTAGGAGAAGGGCAGGGGAAGGGCAGGAAAATTTCACCGCTATTATGCGTTACAGGTTTCGAGTTTCCCTGTTGTTCTAATGTCCTCCCCTCTGCTCGGTTTCACCCTGCTTCTGCTTCTGCGTCTTGACTGGACGTCAGACTCCAGTCGGCTCCCCACTCCCCGCTTACCTCTCTCGCTTCACCGCTCACCGCTCACTGACCTCGGCTGGCTCAACTGGCCTCAGCGGAAGCTCCGGTCCCGCAAGGATGAACAGATGAGACTGAGGACAAGGATGAGGATGGGGATATGGCCGGGATGGAACAAATCAATGCGGAGCCTCTGACACGTGGCACCACACCACAACACAGCACTCTGAATCCCGGGTCCCTACTCCTGTCCACAGGAGACGATCACGGCTGTGCAGCTATAGCAGGGGTGGAGGGGTTGCACTGACTCTGCACTGACTCCGCTGTTCCACTGCTCCGAGATTACTCCAACACTCCCAGGCTTGGAAAAACTAATAGGACCGGTAGGACTGCCTGGGGCATTCAAAAGTACTATATTAGACCGCCACTAGACCGTCATTGCGGGAGGGAGGGAGCGGGCGGGAGGGAGCTTGCGAGCTGCATGGGCTCAGCAGCACTCACACCTGCTTTGTGTCCACATCAAGCTCCTCCTGCTTCCAGTGATTTGCCTTTTTGCCTGTAGGTGGCGTTACCACCTCAGGCACTTGTTGTAATACGAGCAAATTATGGTATATTGAGTGGCCCCTCTCAGCAGTGGTATAGTGGGAGTGGTTAACCTGCTGTTCCTGCTGGGAGGGGATACTTAAGGGGCAGACGCCAATGATTGGGGTTCATTCTCGCCCCGCAGCCCTCCGGGCGCGAGGTATGTGTGTGTGTGGTCCTGGTCTCGGGGCCATGTTGGCCTGAGGCTGCATCGCTGCTTAACTTCAAACAGGTCTGTGGCAGAGACTTTGTACATTTGAACAGGTCTGTGGCAGAGACCTTCTTTATCATGGGCAGACTGTGGCAGAGACTGCCCTCTAGCTGATTCGCATGTAATCCCGGCTGCTATGCCATGTGAGAGGGGACTATCCGAGTGATCAATACCCACTCTAACATTGAGAGTGGTGAGTGGCTTTGAACTTCTACCTTTGTCAACTTTTGTGGCAAGTGCCTGAACCTTCCCCTCCTCTTCTGTACCTTCTACTTCTCAAAGTTATACTGCATAAGAAAAATAAAGCCTAACTGTTTGAGGTTTTACATCTGTGTGGGCATTGCATTACTACAGACTTTCCTACAACGGAACTGAAGAGGTAACGTGCAAAACCCAAAACGAATCAGCGGCCCTGAAGAGGGTATTGCTACACTTGTGTTCTGCAAACTTGCCTCAAACTGAACCCAGGTAAGTTTGGCTCATCATTAGTGTTTGCCTGATTTACATGTTTTCTATAAGGATAGAGTGGTACATCATATATGTAGCGCCCTGCTCCCAATGAGTGGGTGCTATATGTTGAAATTATAGGTGTCTGGTTTGGCTCAGAAGGATTGCCTGTATGTTCAAATTATGCTCTGTTTCAGTTTAGCTGGTTGCAGGGTTTCCACCCTGACAGTGGGTGTCGCTGTCACCACTGGTCAGGGTTGGAAAGGCAGCGGGCTGAATGTGTTGGGTTTCTCTATTCCAGAAGCAGCCCAGGGGGCGTTGTCAACCCGCTGTGCATTCTGGGAGAGGGTACTTAATAGACAGAGGCCATTTTGTGGGGTTCTTCTCTTGTGGGTGGCGGACGCCTCCCAACCCCGACCTGAGGGCCCTCATGGCCTCAGGGATGTACTGGCAGTTTCCGCCTCGGGCCACGTTGGCCTGAGGCTCCGTTACTGAAATGTAGGCCCAGGAGTTGCTGGGGCCTACTGATTCAGGGATGATCCTGTGTCGCCTTTCCTGAGGGAAGGGCGCAAGCAATTGAGGACTCAATTGGAGGATGTATCCGGATCACAATCTACCTCCACAGTGCTGCCCGAATGGCTGGAAGATCCTGGCACTGAGAGCTGTGTTCTTTTCATCAAAAAGGTTACCAAGTGAGTGGTTGCACCAAGTCTGTGGCAGAGACTGTTCTATTTTCACCAAGTCTGTGGCAGAGACTGTTCTATTTTCACCAAGTCTTTGGCAGAGACTGTTCTATTTTCACCAAGTCTGTGGCAGAGACTGTTCTATTTTCACCAAGTCTGTGGCAGAGACTATATGTGATCGAGCTGCGCACCGGTTGCTAGGCCAGTGAGAGTGGGCCTATCCGGTGGTTGCTGAGTCCAGCGTGATGACAGTTGTTCCTCTGGACCTAGGGAAAATCCTGTGATCCGCAATTAAGGTACCTGGGTCCTCCCCATCCCTTCACCCCCTTCCGTTGGAATCTTTATTCAATAAAACCCTTGAAAGAGACTTAGGGTGTGATTTACTATAAACAGTGCGCTGTGCTGGTTCATACCTTAATTGGTGCGCCGGATAAATCCTTAATTGAGCGCAGGAACCGGCAGCGCACTGCTATAGTAAATAAAAATGTCAGCGGCGCTCTATTGAAAATGAATGGTTCCCTATGGGACCCCGCTAGCAAAAAAGCTGGAAGAAGATAGCGGGGCACCCAGCCGAAAGACCCCTGAAGTCGGAAGAAAACCCCCGGAGCTGCCTAATAATTTACTTTAAAACCTGTGCTGTGTTTTTTATTGACTTTTTTGCCACCAGGTGAATGGGTAGGGGTACGATGTACCCCATACTCATTCACATAGGGTGGGGGGCCGGGATCTGGGGGCTCCCTTATTAAAGGGGGCTCCCAGATTCCGATAAGCCCCCCGCCCGCAGACTTAGACAACCAACGGCCAGGGTTATCGGGAAGAGGACCTTGTCCCCATCAACATGGGGATATCCTCCCCATGTTGAGGGCATGTGGCCTGGTACGGTTCAGGAGGGAGGGGGGCGCTCTCTCGTCTCCCCCTCTTTTCCTGAGGCCTGCGTGCTCGGATAAAGGGTCTGGTGTGGATTTTTAGGGGGACCCTCACGCTATTTTTTTTTTTTGTTTGGCGCGGAGGTTCCCCTTAAAATCCATACCAGACCTGAAGGGCCTGGTACGGATTTTGAGGGGGACCCCCACGCCATTTTTTTTTTACATTTTGGTGGGGGGGTCCCCTTTGAATCCATACTAGACCCAAGGGCCTGGTATGGACCTGGGGGACTCCACGCTGCTTTTTTTCTAGCTTTTTTTTTTTACAGCCGGCAATGTTTATTTTTTTACATTTCCTTTAACAACCAGCTATAAACAGGTTAAAAAAAAAACACAAATCGCCGCAAAATCGCGGTACTTGTGTTTTGGATGCGGGTCCATTGAACTCTATTACATCCAAAACACTGTTTTTGGCCTGGAAAAAAAATCTGCAGTTGCGTTTAACCTCGTTTTTTACAAAGCCAAAAAATGCCTTCAGACACCCAAGATTTCCAAGTTTCAGACGCGGTACCGGCGTTTAGCCACGTTTTTGTTTAGAAGCGTTTTTAAAGGTGACCTCTTTTTTTACATTGATAAACTCAAAAATGATGGCAAATGAGGAAAAAACATTAAATATATATATATATATATATATATATCAAAACAAAATGTAATTGCATCCATTGCATTGTGGACAATCCACAACTTGTGGCAGGTGACGTGGCAAGTGGACAATCCACAACTTGTGACAAGTGATGTGGCAAGTGGACAATCCACAACTTGTGCCAGGTGATGTGGCAAGTGGACAATCCACAACTTGTGCCAGGTGATGTGGCAAGTGGACAATCTACAACTTGTGCCAGGTGATGTGGCAAGTGGACAATCCACAACTTGGGGCAGGTGACGTGGCAAGTGGACAATCCACAACTTGGGGCAAGTGATGTGGCAAGTGACACGCTAAATACTACTACACTGCTGCTCTCTCAGCTGCTGCTACTCACTCTGGTCTCACAAAATAGCTGAAATGGTTAATAATACTGTTTTTGGAGCTTAGGGCGACTCCTTATGATGTTTCCTAACCAATCACATATAGACGCAAATGTGGTAAAACGCGGCATGGAAACGTGACAAAGCGCGCCTTTCTAAACGCTGCTTTCAACCTTAGTTCTGAACACTTTGCACCAGCGTCCCGTGTACATGGGGCCTAAAAACGCCTATGCCATTTACAGCTCAAAAACGCCATGGTGGCCATGAGTCCATAGGCTAACAGGGAGAGCCGTTTTTAAGCTACAAAAAACTCTCAAACAAGCGGCTGGAAAAACGTCTGTGTGCATGTAGCCTTATATTAACCACTTGCTTACTGGCCACTTAAACCCCCTTCCTGCCCAGACCAATTTTCAAATTTCAGCGCTGATGCACTTTGACAATTGCGCGCTCATACAACACTGTAACCCAATAAAAATGTATTATTTATTTACACACAAATAGAGCTTTCTTTTGGTGCTATTTGATCATCTCTGCGTTTTTTTTATTTTTCTGTAAATACAAAAGACCGACTAAAAAAAAAAGAAATTAGGATATTTTAACCACTTCAGCACCGGGCCTATTCTGGCACTTCTCTCCTTCATGTAAAAATCATAAATTTATGGCTATAAAATGACTTCAAATGTGTAATTTTTAAATAAACTCCGCGACAAAATGATATGATAGATAATAGGTGTATGATCACCCAGGTCAAATATATTGACCTCAAAACTAAAACTAAAGCTGCTCCCCTGAGAAGTGAATAACTCCCAGTGATGTGTAGAAAAAATAATTAGGGGGCGCTAATAGGTGCAAGTAAAAAACCAATAGTGATGAATTAGTTATACATGTACCAATACCTCAATTTATATAAATGCAACATTGAATGCTGTATATAAGTGTCCCAATATATTAAAAAGTTCAACAGGAGAGATGTCCAAAATTTGCTGCTGAAAAAGAAATCAGGTTTTCATGTGACTCCAATACTCAGTGCTGACAACTCAGTGCTGACAATCAAAAACTTGAAGTGATGTAAATTGTGCTCCTTCACCAAGGAAAAACGTACACCCAACGTGCTGTAGTAAATCCTGCTTACCAGAGGTAGTTGAACACTTTAAAAAGTAGGTCAAAACTCGCCTGTACAGGATTGGACCTGGAAAAAATCCTTCCTCCTCATAAAGCCATGACCGGAAAATCAAGATGGAAACATTCCATAGTGTAAAACTGTTTTTTAATTCGTAAAAAACATAAAAAGAGCCAAATGGCTACTCACATTCACAAGTGCCTATTCCCGGCACTGGGGCTGCAGGCTCTCAGAGGAATTGAATGGGAAAGTCCGCTGCGATCAGTCCACCTGCATGGACGGCGTGCGTTGAACTTTTTAATATATTGGGACACTTATATACAGCATTCAATGTTGCATTTATATAAATTGAGGTATTGGTACATGTATAACTAATTCATCACTATTTTTTCTACACATAAAATGACTTCAAACCCCAAACATTATATATGTTTTTTTTAGCAGACACCCTAGGGAATAAAATGGCGGTCATTGCAAATTTTTATCTCGCTCGGTATTTGCGCAATAAATGTTCAAACGCCTTTTTTTTGGAAAAAAATGGTTTCATGAATTTAAAAAAATGACAAAACAGTAAAGTTAGCCCAATTTTTTGGTATAATGTGAAAGATGTTGTTATGCTGAGTAAATAGATACCTAACATGTCACGCTTTAAAATTGCGCACACTCATGGAATGACACCAAACTTCAGTACTTAAAAATCTCCCTAGGCGATGCCTAAATTTTTTTTACACGTTACCATTTTCGCATTACAGAGTGGTTTGAACGGCATTTACATATGTGGGCGGGACTTACGCATGTGTTCGCTTCTGAGCGCGAGCTACCGGGGACATGGGCGTTTTTCTTTTTTTTTTTCTTCTTTTTTTTTTTGTATTTCTTACTCTATTTTTTTTAAACTTTTTTTTATTTTTTTGATCACTTTTATTCCTATTACAAGGAATGTAAACATCCCTTGTAATAGGAATCTATTGTGACAGGTCCTCTTTATGGAGAGATGCAGGGTCAATAAGACCCCACATCTCTCCTCCAGGCTGGAAAGCATGAGATCGGTCCAAAAAATTCACCGATCTCATGCTGACAGCCGAGATCATGACTTTGTTTACATACGGGAACCCGGCGTGATGTCATAACGTGGCGCCCGGGCCTCCGACGGTCATAGAGATGACTGGTGACCATCTGGTCACCAGTCATCTCTATGCTTCCCATCCGGTGCCGGCCAATTCGTTCTCCGAGCCTCCAGATGGCACAGGAGAAGCACCGGATGGCGGCGGGAGGGGGGACATCCCCTCCCGCCGCCTATAAGAACGATCAAGCGGCAGAACTGCCGCTATGATCATTTTTATCGTGCACAGAATCGCAGGCTGCAAAGAATGATATCTGAATGATGCCTGCAACTGCAGGCATCATTCAGATGTCACCGCACAAAGCCAAGGACGTCATTTGATGGTGGGCGGTAGGAAAGTGGTTAATATTTCGAAAATTTTGAAAAAAGGTAATTTTTCTCCTTCATTGATGTACACTGATGAGACTGCACTGATGGGCTGCACTGATGGGTACCGATAAGGTGGCAAGGGTGGGCATTGAGAGGTGGCATTGCTGGTTCCCGTCAATACAGATAAAAGTCATTGAAAGTCTTTGAAAAATAAATAATGCATGGGGGTCCCCCAAATTCCATTACCAGGCCCTTCAGGTCTGGTATGGATATTAAGGAGAACTCTGCGCCAAATTTAAAAAAAAATGGCGTGGGGTTTCCCCACAAAATCCGTACCAGGCCCTTCAGGTCTGGTATGTATTTTAAGGGGACCCCCGCGCCAAACTTAAAAAAAAATTGCGTGGGGTCCCCCTAAAAATCCACACCAGACCCTTATCCGAGCACGCAACCTGGCAGGCCACAGGAAAACAGGGGGGACGAGAGAGCGGCCCCCCTCCCTCCTGAACCGTACCAGGCCACATGCCCTCAACATGGGGAGGATGCTTGGGGGTCTGTGACCCCCAAAGCACCATGTCCCCATGTTGATGGGGACAAGGGCCTCATCCCCACAACCCTTGCCGGTGGTTGTGGGGGTCTGCGGGCGGGGGGCTTATCGGAATCTGGAAGACCCCTTTAACAAAGGGGACCCCCAGATCCCGGCCCCCCTGTGTGAAATGGTAATGGGGTACAAATGTACCCTACCATTTCACAAAAAAAGGGTCAAAAATCTTAAAAATGACAATAGCCGGTTTTTGACAATTCCTTTATTAATGTCTTCTCCTTTCTTCCATCTTCTTCTTCCATCTTCTTCTTCCAGCTTCTTCCAGCTTCTTCTTTTCTCTATTCGGGTTTCTTCCTCCATCTTGTTCTTCATCTTCCTTCTTCCTTCTGTGTTCTCGTCTGCATCTTGCTCCGGTTTCTTGTTCCCCTCTTCTTTCTCCGGCCGATCCGTTTGAATTCGAGGTTCCCGCTGTGTGACGCTTCAGTTCTTCTCTGGGTCTGCTGCCACCCGGTGACTCGCCCCCCTCTGACGCACATGGATTTCACTGGGACTTTCTCTGTGGTGTCAGAAGGGGGCGGAGACACCGGGTGGCAGCGGACCCAGATGAGAACTGAAGAACTGAAGCGTCGCACAGAGGGAACCTCAAATTCAAACGGAGCAGCCGGAGAAAGAAGAGGGGAACAAGAAGCCGGAGCAAGATGCGGACGAGAACACCGAAGGAAGATGAAGATGAAGAACAAGATGGAAGAAGAAACCCGAATGGAGAAAAGAAGAAGCTGGAAGAAGAAGCTGGAAGAAAGGAGAAGACATTAATAAAGAATTGTCAAAAAACCGGCTATTGTAATTTTTAACATTTTTGACACTTTTTGTGAAATGGTAGGGGTACATTTATACCCCATTACCATTTCACACAGGGGGGGGGCAGGATCTGGGGGTCCCCTTTGTTAAAGGGGTCTTCCAGATTCCGATAAGCCCCCCGCCCGCAGACCTCCACAACCACCGGCAAGGGTTGTGGGGATGAGGCCCTTGTCCCCATCAACATGGGGACATCCTCCCCATGTTGAAGGCATGTGGCCTGGTACGGTTCAGGAGGGAGGGGGGCCGCTCTCGTCCCCCCCCTATTTTCCTGCGGCCTGCCAGGTTGCGTGCTCGGATAAAGGGTCTGGTGTGGATTTTTACTGGGACCTCAGGCTATTTTTTTTTAAGTTTGGCGCGACGGTTTCCTCTTAAAATCCATACCAGACCTGAAGGGCCTGGTATGGATTTTGAGGGGACCCTCACGTCATTTTTTTAAAAAAAATTGGCGTGGAGTTCCCCTTAATATCCATACCAGACAATGACTTTTCTCTATATTGACGGGAGCCGACAATTCATTATAGCCGCGAGTGCTTTTAAATGCCTTTTTTTTTTTTTTTCCTTTAGAAATGTAATTTTGCTGGTGGACTGTTATATAACAGCAAGTTCAGAGCTGCGCCTGTTCATCTTATGTAAATTGATTTATGTGACTTGACATTTATGATGATTTTGCCGGCGCAGTGTCCCGGCGTGTTTGAATGAGTGAAATTCCCGCGCTGAGCACAAAAGACGTTCGCAGTTGTAAACGTACTTGCCGGCGCAGCAGGCTGGTTCAGAAAAAGTTACTTTCTCACTCTATTTTGGCCATATTTGTTACTTGGGCAGGTGTCACTACACTTCCTCACATCACTGCACATCACCCCATTATATTGGCACTTCCAGCTTCTTTATATTTCGATTTTAAGATGCCTTGCGCCAGGTCCATAGTGGCGCACTGAGCGCCTCCTCCCGTGCGCCAAGAACACTATAGTAAATGGGGAATAGCGCTGCTCTACCGGCGCAAATGTTTTGTAAATACCAAAACAGCCGTTGCGCACGCAGAGGCGCCGATACTCATGGGGCAAACGTTTTGTAAATCAGCCCCTTAGTGTTGGTGCAAACTTTCTTCTGGACAACTCTTCAAGGAGAACCCCTGAGACGAGCATATGGAAAAGTGAGGTAACGTGCAAGGCCAAAATTTAAACCAGCAGCTCCTACGGGGGTAGTGCTACATATATAATTGATAAAAACTGAGGTGTTTTAGGCACACGCTTCTTTTCACTTAGTGGTATCTTTCTTTCAAATGATGATGTGCTGTGTACAAATAGCAACTCCAAGAAAAAGATGGTCAGGAATGCTTTTGAGCATTAAGAACCCTAAAATGTAAAAATAAGATCCTATCATATTAGAATAAAAACAAAGAATCTCCAAAAGAACCCAAAACACCAAAAATACCTGCCCCCCCCCCCCCCCTCCCAAAAAAAAAAAGAAAGAAAGAGAGAACAAAAGCTCCCTATTAAAGGGAAGCCTTGCAAACTTTTTTTTTTAAAGGAATGCTTTGTTGCAGAAAAAAAAAGAAAGTTTACTAATACCCCAAAATAAAGGGAAGCCTTGAATAAAAAAAAAAGTTTGATATGGATAGATCAGCAGCCCTTAAATGAACCATATAAATACAATTAAAAATCTCTCAATAATAAGAAAAAAAGCAGCAAAGGGGTTCCATGAATAAAGGAGCTATAAATCAAAAAGATTCCTGACCTTGAATCTCTTTCTATGCAGTTTGACAACTCTCCCTATCTTTTCTATACAGCAGATTCCAGTATGCTGACTCTTTGTCTGCATGCCTTTTATATAGAGGGGGCTGGCACAAAACAAACACAAATATTGTAATGTAAGATCTAGCACAATATACTTGTAATCTGAAAAATGTGTGGAAAATTTCTGTATCTATTCTTATGCTTTAAATACAAATGCAAAATTATTAAAACTAACATGTTAAACTGGAGGATGCTAGGAGTGTCCTTAGCAATCAATCTATAAGAAAAAGGGGAAGTCATACATTTTGAATGTACAGTATTAACTAATAGCTATAATAACTATAAGAGTGTAATAATATTTTAAGGAAGACAGGTGGCGACATTGTATCAGAAGAGCTGAAGAAAGACTAAGAGCAATTCTAAAAATGTTGATAGCAGAAATAGTAACAAAAAGTATTTGGTTGGAGAAAGACAGAAGCGAGGTGGAGGAGTTTTAAAGAGATTTCCACGACCCGTGCATTAAAAGGCACATTTAAGTAAATGTACTTATATGACAATAACTCAGACCACCTTTTTGCTCCCTCCTACCCTGGTTGTCCTGAAAATAGAACTTACATTTTTAATCACTTCCAAAACTTGTGGGAATGTTGGATTGCAGAAAAAGCAGCTGTTCCTCCTCCCCTGCTGTGATGTCCACAAAAGTCCTGCTAAACCCTACCAAAGGCTTCTGACAAAGTAAATTATTTATTCTCCTTCTGTCAATCTAACATTTTACTAATATATCCAGGACTTAAAACAGACATCTCCCCCCTTTCCATAAATTAAACATCAGCTTGCATCCCTGCATACTGATGTGAGCGCCCCTAACATGTTTAAAGAATTGTTTTGCTTTACTTACCTTTTTTACCTCTACTTTCTGGTTTCACTGAAGACAGTGGGGTTGCACAAATGCCCAGGGAAGGCAACGTTGTCATTATTTTCTGGGAGATCCCATATTTAGACTGAAAGATCTTGTAAAATTTTGCACTATTTACTTACTGTGTGTACGCAAGTTGAAGTACATGACATCATGCGTTTCATTTTGTGCATGTGCTGTACAACACTATAGACATCTGTTGGGGGGGGGGGGTTTGATCTGCCGACAAACGTCCCCCCGGCGGATTCTGCCCCCAACTGTACTGCGCAGGCGCGGCGCTTGCGCAATACGAACGTCAATGAGCTTCCGAAAATAGCCGAACGTGTAGAGTAGGGATGAGCCGAACACCCCCGGGTTCGGTTCGCACCAGAACCTTCGAACGGACCGAAAGTTCGCGCGAATTTTCGAACCCTATTCGTTATAATGGACGCGAACGTTCGAAATCAAAATTGCTAATTACAACGGCCAATATGCATGTTAATGTCATAAAACAGGTTTGGGGACCCGGGTCCTGCCCCAGGGGACATATATCAATGCAAAAAGAAATTTTAAAAACTAAAGTTTTTTCGGGAGCAGTCATTTTAATGATGCATAAAGTGAAAAAAAAAAAAGTGAAATTTTCCTTTAAATATGGTACCTGGGGGGTGTCTAAAGTATGCCTGTGAAGTGGCATGTGTTTCCCGTGTTTAGAACTGTCCTTGCACAAAATGACATTTGTAAAGGAAAAAAAGAAGCCATTTAAAACCACTTGCGGCTTTAATGTCATGTCTTGTCCTGGCCGCCATATGGCTGAAAATCCTTGAGAAAAATGGCATGGCTACCCCATCACCCCCCCCCCACCCCAGCCCCTTTGGGTCTTGTATGGATACTAAGGGGGACCCCGCACCCAAAATAAAACCCTATACCTACAACCCTATATACTCTGAACAGCAGTATATAGGTGGTGCAAACAAGACATGGACTGTAGGTTTGTTCTTAAGTAGAATCTGAACAGGTACATTATGAAGTGTAGCTACATCCCAAAAAAATCAATTTTTAAGCTTTTTGGAGAACATAGGGAGGGGTTATCACCCCTGTAACATTTGCTGTCTTTGCACATCTGTTCAGAACATGTCACCTCACTTTCCGTCCCAATGACAAATGTTTTTGGAAAAGTGGGGTTTTAATTGAAACAAGGATTGGTGATAAAGCATCAGTAGAGAGGAGATACCTTTTTCCCAAATTAAATCTAACAGGATAGAATTTTCCTTCCTAGGGGTAGATTTCCTCTCACTTCCTGTTTTCTCTTGCCGTTTGCAAGTAGGAGTCGTTTGTAAGTTGGATGTTTGAAAGTAGGGGCCTGCCGTATATACTCTGCAGAAATTTGCCCTATTAGATGTTGGTGTAGCCACAAGACTGGTGGGCACAGGAATGGGCCCTGCTGTGAGTTAATAGATCAAGATTTGTACTTGCATGCACCTGTTGAACCGGGCAGAAAAATTGGGCCTTTGGTGGTGGTGGTGGTGGTGGTGGACGGTGTTGCCACAAAACTGTAAGCCCTCACAGTTACTCTTGGTGGGTGCAGGAATGGGCCCTGCTGTGAGTTATTAGATCAAGATTTGTAATTGCATGCACCTGTTGAACAGGGCAGAAAAATTGGGCCTTTGGTGGTGGTGGTGGTGGTGGACGGTGTTGCCACAAGACTGTAGGCCCTCATAGTTACTCTTGGTGGGCGCAGGAATGGGCCCTGCTGTGAGTTATTAGATCAAGATTTGTAATTGCATGCACCTGTTAAACAGGGGCTGAAAAATTGTGCCTTAGGCATTGGTGCTGGTGCCACAACACTGCAACCCCTCACAGATACTGTACTTGGAGCACAGCAGTCACACCTGTTGCGAAGCATCTTTTTAAAAAATTGTAATTACACGCCCCTGTTATACAGGGGCTGAAAAATTGTGCCTTAGGCACTGGTGCTGGTGCCACAACACTGCAACCCCTCACAGATACTGTACTCTGAGCACAGCAATGAGACCTGTTGCAAAGCATTGCCTAAAAATTGTAATTACACGCCCCAACAGGGGCTGAAAAATTGTGCCTTAGGCACTGGTGCTGGTGCCACAACACTGCAACCCCTCACAGATACTGTACTCTGAGCACAGCAGTCACACCTGTTGCGAAGCATCTTTTTAAAAAATTGTAATTACACGCCCCTGTTATACAGGGGCTGAAAAATTGTGCCTTAGGCACTGGTGTGGTGGCATGGATCATTGAGGAGGAGGAAGAGGATAGTCAGTGAACATAACAGGACAGTCACTCAGCATCAGCATAGGCAGTCTTGAAGGGATGTGACATTATAAATTATTCCGTTATATCCGCTTCAGGTGTCTGGTAGCTGGTGGTGATCCAAGACTGATTCATTTTTATGAAGGTCAGTCGATCAACCGAGTCGGTGGACAGGCGCACCCTATGATCGGTGACAAATCCTCCAGCAGCACTGAATGTGCGTTCGGAAAGAACGTTGGATGCAGGACAGGCCAGTAGCTCAATTGCATACTGTGCAAGCTCTGGCCAGTGATCCATCCTCAGGACCCAGTAAGCCAGAGGATTTTCGGTGGGAAAGGTGTCCAAGTCTGACCTTGCCCCTAGGTATTCCTGCACCATGTATATCAGACGCTGGCGATGGTTGCTGGAACCGATCATACCTTGGGGCTGCGGACTAAAAAATTGTCTGAACGCATCGGTCAGACGTCCACCTTCCCCACCGCTCCTTCTGCTACTGACCGAAGCCTCAGCAACTCGTCGTCCAGGACCAGGAGTTTGTAACCTCCCAGTTTCTGGGAACGCGTTGCACAGACCTTTCTGCAAGGCCTCCCTGAGATGTCTCATCCTCTGCTCCCTCTGCGACGGCAAGATAAGGTCCGCAACCTTACCCTTGTACCGTGGATCAAGGAGAGTGGCCAGCCAGTAATGGTCACTCTCCTTGATCCGAAGAACACGAGGATCCTTCCGCAGGCTTTGCAGGATCAGGGAGGCCATGCAGCGTAGGTTAGCTGAGGCATTCGGTCCGGAGTCTTCTGGGTCACTGAGGATGACATGATCGCCAGCCACCTCCTCCCAGCCACGTACAAGTCCACTGGTTTGTTGGGACTGTACATCATCCCTAAAAGACTGCTGCTGCTGATGCTGAGTGCCAGGCTCCACCTCCATGCTCACACAATCCTCCTCCTCCTCCTCCTCCTGTGTGATGGGTGGGACAGAAGGAACATTGTCTGGATAAAGGGGGCCTTGAGAGACAAGGAAGTCCTCCTCTTCCTGCCTCTGTTCTGCCTCAAGTGCCCTGTCCATTATCCCACGCAGCGTATGCTCCAACAGGTGGACAAGAGGTACAGTGTCACTGATGCATGCACTGTCACTGCTCACCATCCTCGTGGCCTCCTCAAATGGTGAGAGGACAGTGCATGCATCCCTGATCATGCTCCACTGGCGTGGGGAAAAAAAGCCAAGCTCCCCTGACCCTGTCCTGGTGCCGTAGTCGCAAAGGTACTCATTGATGGCCCTCTGCTGCTTGTGCAGTCGCTGCAGCATGGCCAACGTTGAGTTCCACCTGGTGGGCATGTCACATATTAGGCGGTTCTTGGGCAGGTTCAGCTCCTTTTGCAGCTCAGTCAGCCGAGCACTGGCATTATAAGATCGGCGGAAATGCACACAGACTTTCCTGGCCTGCCTCAGGACATCCTGTAAGCCTGGGAACCTGCCCAAGAACCGCTGCACCACCAGGTTGAGGACGTGAGCCATACAGGGCACATGGGTGAGCTGCCCCTGTCGCAGGGCGGAGAGGAGGTTGGTGCCATTATCAGAAACGACCATTCCTGGCTTAAGCTGGCGTGGCGTCAACCACCTCTCGGCCTGCCCCTGCAGAGCTGCCAGAACCTCTGGCCCAGTGTGGCTCCTGTCCCCCAAACACACCAGCGCAAGCACGGCATGGCATCTTTTTGCCTGCGTACTCGCGTAGCCCCTTGTACGCCTACGGAGCACCGCTGGTTCCGAGGACAGAGCACTCGAAGAGGACATGGAGGAAGAAGAAGAGGAGGGGGTGGAGGAGAGAGGTGTGTCACAACCAGTAGTAGCATTTTGGAGGCGTGGTGGCGGAACAACCTCCAACACTACTGCACCTTGTCCTGCATCCCTCCCAGCTGCCAATAGAGTGACCCAATGGGCCGTGAAAGAAAGATAACGTCCCTGTCCATGCCTGCTGGACCATGAGTCAGCGGTAATATGCACCTTACCGCTGACCGCCCTGTCCAGCGAGGCATGGACATTGCCTTCCACATGCCAGTAGAGAGACGGAATCGCCTTCCGTGAGAAAAAGTGGTGTTTGGGAACCTGCCACTGAGGAACCGCACATTGAACAAACTCACGGAAGGGGGCCGAGTCTATCAACTGAAAAGGCAGCAGTTGAAGTGCTAGCAATTTAGCCAAGCTAGCATTCAACCGCTGGGCATGTGGATGGCTGGGAGTATACTTCTTTCGACGGTCCAGCAGCTGGGGCAGGGAAATTTGCCTGCTACAATCGGACGTCGGTGTACTGCAAGTACTTGGTTGTGACACACCTAATTCTACACCTTCAGTCCTCTCAGAGCAGCTTTCAGAGAGGACTGAAGATATAGTGGGGATGGAGATCCCAGCTGATGAGGAGCAAGGAGAGGTCCGCTTTGTTCTTTGGTGTGGGTCTTTTATGTGTGCTTGCCAACGAGCTGCATGGCAGGTCGACATATGTCTGCTCATGCTTGTGGTGCCCAAGCGGCTGATGTTTTGGCCACGCGAGATACGCTTGAGACAAATATTGCAAATAGCAGTGGTGCGATCTGATGCACTCGTCTCAAAAAAGGCCCACACCAAAGAACTTTTGTGATAACGTGCAGAGGCAGCGCCCTGCACAGGCGGAGCTCTGCGGTGTGGTACAGTTGCTGTGCTGGCCTCTAGCTGGCCTCCAGGGGGCATCCTGCCTCGTTGGACATGTGACGCTGCATCCTCCTCCTCCTCCTCCTCTCTCCCTTCAGGCACCCACGTGGAGTCAGTGACCTCATCATCCCCTCCCTCTTCACCACTAGAGCAAACCTGGCAGTAAGCTGCAGCTGGTGGAACACTATTGCCAGATTGCTGTCCTTCAGCATCCCCTCTCTCTGCGCGCACACTACTGACTTCCTCAAGCTGGGTATCATCATCCGAGCCTTCGAATCGTTGGGCATCCTCCTGGAGCATGTACCCAACACTGTGCTCAAACAGTTCGGGGGACTCCTCAGGAGGACATGGTGGGTCTAGGGAAGGGGTGGCTGATGATGCCATTGAGTACGCGTTGGCAGCTGCTCTGCCAGTACCCTGAGCCTGGGTGAGAGAGGATGAGGAGGATGAGGAGGGCTTGGTCATCCATTCTACCAAGCCTTCGGCATGATGCGGCTCCACATGTCCAGCTGCCGAAAACAAAGACAAGCGTGTCCCATGGCCACGTGCTGATGACGATGCACGACCACGTCCACGGCCAGCACTGTTGTCTCTAGAAACAGAGCCTGCCTGCCCTGTGTTCTTGCCTCGGCACGCTCTGCCTCTCCTTGGCGGTCTTCCAGCCATTGTAGTCGGTAGTGTATATAGTATAAAAAATAGAACTCCTATGTGTGCTCACAACACACTGTAGGTCCTATGGGTGCTGACACTAACACACTATAGGTACTATGTGTGCTGCTGACAAGAAAATATAGGAGCTCTGTTTGCTGCCACTAACACACTAGAAGTCCTATTGGTGCTTCTGAGATGAAAATATAGGAGCTCTGTGTGATGCCACTAACACACTAGAAGTCCTATGGGTGCTGCTGAGAAGAAAATATAGGAGCTCTGTGTGATGCCACTAACACACTAGAAGTCCTATGGGTGCTTCTGAGATGAAAATATAGGAACTCTGTGTGATACCACTAACACACTAGAAGTCCTATGGGTGCTTCTGAGAAGAAAATATAGGAGCTCTGTTTGCTGCCACTAACACACTAGAAGTCCTATGGGTGCTGCTGAGAAGAAAATATAGGAGCTCTGTGTGATGCCACTAACACACTAGAAGTCCTATGGGTGCTTCTGAGATGAATATATAGGAGCTCTGTGTGATGCCACTAACACACTAGAAGTCCTATGGGTGCTGCTGAGAAGAAAATATAGGAGCTCTGTGTGATGCCACTAACACACTAGAAGTCCTATGGGTGCTTCTGAGATGAAAATATAGGAACTCTGTGTGATGCCACTAACACACTAGAAGTCCTATGGGTGCTGCTGAGAAGAAAATATAGGAGCTCTGTTTGCTGCCACTAACACACTAGAAGTCCTATGGGTGCTTCTGAGAAGAAAATATAGGAGCTCTGTGTGATGCCACTAACACACTAGAAGTCCTATGGGTGCTTCTGAGATGAAAATATAGGAACTCTGTGTGATGCCACTAACACATTAGAAGTCCTATGGGTGCTGCTAAGAAGAAAATATAGGAGCTCTGTTTGCTGCCACTAACACACTAGAAGTCCTATGGGTGCTTCTGAGAAGAAAATATAGGAGCTCTGTGTGATGCCACTAACACACTAGAAGTCCTATGGGTGCTTCTGAGATGAAAATATAGGAACTCTGTGTGATGCCACTAACACATTAGAAGTCCTATGGGTGCTGCTGAGAAGAAAATATAGGAGCTCTGTTTGCTGCCACTAACACACTAGAAGTCCTATGGGTGCTGCTGAGAAGAAAATATAGGAGCTCTGTGTGATGCCACTAACACACTAGAAGTCCTATGGGTGCTGCTGAGAAGAAAATATAGGAGCTCTGTTTGCTGCCACTAACACACTAGAAGTCCTATGGGTGCTGCTGAGAAGAAAATATAGGAGCTCTGTTTGCTGCCACTAACACACTAGAAGTCCTATGGGTGCTGCTGAGATGAAAATATAGGAACTCTGTGTGATGCCACTAACACACTAGAAGTCCTATGGGTGCTGCTGAGAAGAAAATATAGGAGCTCTGTTTGCTGCCACTAACACACTAGAAGTCCTATGGGTGCTGCTGAGAAGAAAATATAGGAGCTCTGTTTGCTGCCACTAACACACTAGAAGTCCTATGGGTGCTGTTGGGGTGCAATGCTGTGCTAACAGCACTGCGGTTGGTACTACTGCAATACTGTACTAACAGTAAGCACGCACCAGACTAATCCCCAGCAGCAGCTAATAACACGCTAACTGTGCAATCAGCAGCAATGAACGATCAATGACTTAGGTAGCAATGGTTTAGCAAAGAAATAGCCAATGGTTTAGCAAAGAAGAGCAAATCTTTCAGTATCAAGCAAAGACAGAATCAGCAGACTGATCTCTCCTAAAGCCGGAACTCATGTGACCGGGGCCGATGGCGTGGCGGCCTTTTAAATGGTGGGGCATGTACTAAAGCCCCTGAGCTGTAATTGGCTACAGGCGTCCTGCCTGTAGCCAATTATTGCTCTCCGAGTTTCGGGCGCTGTGATTGGCCAAGCATGCGGGGTCACAGTGCATGCTTGGCCAATCATCAGCCAGCAATGCACTGCGCCGGCCGCGCCGGCCGCAATGCATTGCGGGGCCGCTCGCATCACACGAATGTGATGCGAACGGCCCAAATAGTTCTGGGCTCGACGAGCGAGCGAACGCCCGGTGCTCGATTCGAACATGGGTTCGAATCGAGCACCGGGCCCATCCCTAGTGTAGAGCTGAGAGTCAGCTCTACACGGCGCCTGCGTGGACCTAGATGTAAGTGGCCAGTCGGCCTCACGTCCTCGCTTCGCTCGGACGGCTCGCTACGCTCGCTCGGCCTCCTGGCTCTTTTTTTAACATCCTCCATGTCCACGGGGATGGTAAAGAAAGAGCCTGGATGTCAGCAGTGTAGCACAATTTGGTGTGCGCAGGCGCCATGTAGAGCTGACTCTCAGCTCTACATGTTCGGCTATTTTCGGAAAAAGCGCCGAGCCTGCGCAGTACAGAGCGGGCAGAATCCGCTGGGGGGCAATGCTCGGCAGCACACCGGTACAAGGCAGGGGCGGGAGGGGCCACTGCCCTGGGCGGAGTGTGGGAGGGGGCACCAAAACACTGGAGCATCATGCTTTGTTTCAGCCTCTGTGTTGCTAATTGTGTCCAAAAGCAGAGCCGAGAATGTGCCCTTATCTGTTGCTGGCTTCCCCGGAAAGGCCAGAGACACTCTCCTAGGCACAGGTCCCTGACAGACTGGGCTGCTGAATCGGGCAGTGATAGCTCCAGTACAGGTGGGCGGAGCAAGCAGACAACAGTACACTGAAGCCCTGATCACTGCTTTCTGCCCAGCAGCAGACATCGGAACTTTCCTCTTTCCTCCGGCAGACTGAAGATAAGAAGTGATAGATAACAGACTGCTTTTCTCCTCCTGTGAGTGCCGACCTGTTCTGCTATCCACACTGTGCAATGTTGTGCTGTAAACCTGTGCTAACCCTTGCAGTGCAGGTTTACTAAAGTAAAAGTAACATTTTTATGAATTGATCAGAAATATACTGGGACTTTTCATGCTCTACATAGATGTATTGCACACACACACTGTATCTTAATGAAAATCATGCATTTTAATAAAATATAGTGTGTATGTGGAATACATCTATGTAGCACCTGAAAAGTCCCAGTATATTTCTAACCTATGGAAAGATTTGACCACAAACAGCAGGTGTTGTAATGCAGCCCTAATCCAGCAAAGTAAAAAAGTCCACCCTTGCAGTGCTGGGGGAAAACTTGTCTTTGCTCCAGGTAGCTGCAGTGCTCTCCTCCCTCCACCCAAAGCCTAAGCATCATCATGCCATGCAGGAACATTAACCCCGTATGGTATGATGAAGCCGGAGTGTGACCACAGCCACTCACAATTCACCCAGGAGCTTCACAGGACCAGTCACAGCACTGGGAGAGCCTACTGGAGCAAGGAATAAGGTAAAGCTGGGTAAGCACCGATCAAAATTCATTCTGTTTAGCAGGGACCAGCTAAATTTTGATCTGTGTGGCCTTGCCTGTTAGAATCCGCCCCATCAGATCAGCTCCTGTAGAATGGGACCGCTGGAAAACCTTGTTCGACCAGCGGCTTGCAGCCAATCAGCTGCAGCATTGATCAATGTATTCTGACAGAGTCCCCACTGTCAGAATACGTCTCGGTATGAATCTACCTCTCTTGTGTGGATGGATGAATTGTTCGTTTCAGGTCTGATTTCGGTCTGAATTTTTGGCTGAATTCGGACCTGAAATGGAACAGAAGACACACAGGACTCCAGTGCAATTCGCTCTGCAGCCGTCCCGGAGCTGTGTGAATGGGCTCCATAGAGAGGTGGTCACAATCTCCTGACATGCGAATTGGATGCGGGGAAAACTCACATACAATTTGCACTAGTGTGAACCCAGCCTAATGCCCTGTACACACGACCGTTTTTAATGTCATTGAAAAAAACTGCATTTTTCTCGACGTGATTCTTCTCAAGCCTGCCTTGCCTACACACTATCGTGGAAAAAAATGTTCGAGAAAAATGCAGTGACGTACAACACGTACGACGGCACTATAAAGGGGAAGTTCCATTCGGATGGCGCCACCCTTCATGTTAGTAAAGTTTGGTGAGAGACGATTCGCGTTTTTCAGCCTCGTGCTTTTCAGTCCGTTACAGCGTGACGAATGTGCTATCTCCATTACGAACGCTAGTTTTACCAGAACGAGCGCTCCCGTCTCATACTTGATTCTGAGCATGCGCATTTTTTTCACGTCGTTCAAGCCTACACACGGCCGTTTTTCATGACGAGAAAAACAACGATGTAAAAAACAACGTGAAAAATTAGAGCATGTTCCAATTTTTTCATGGCCGTTTTTCACGTCGTGAAAAATTCTCTGAAGCCCACACACGATCATTTTTAATGACCATTTTAAAAAATTTCATTTTTCTCATCATTAAAAACGGTCGTGTGTACGCGGCATTAGTGTTTTTTTTTTTAATTCAGCCCAATGGCTGAATGAAAAAAAAAAACTATGCATTTATGCCAGTTTAGGTGGTTTTATCTTAATTCTCTGCTCCTAGAGTAAAAGGCCCATACACACAATGAGAATATTAGACAATTTTGTTTTCCATGCTGGTCTCATATGGAAAACAAATAGATTACTAAAGTTACAAAAATTCTCATTAGACAGAATACAACTTCAGAAATGATGTATTGTAATGTATTCTTTCATTTCCAAGCATGCACAGATTTTCCGTGCAAATACCATATTAATTACATGAAAATCGTTCGTTCCACTTTCTTACAATAATTTTTTTGTGCTTATTTTGTGATATTTTCACATGAACTGTCATAATCAGCTCTTGAAAGCTGTGTACTTGATCAGATTATGAGACAATTGAGCCAAATGCACTTGTTTTCATCCAATGTTCTCATCATGTGGTGGGGGGGGGGCGCAGTTTGGCATGTTCGCCCTGGGCGCTGGATGACCTTGTCCCGGCACTGCTTCCCAGTGCTCTTATGAGTTCTCAGGAAAGGATTTTCTCCTTAACAGCTGCCTGAAGTGTCGTTTGACGCATGTGCAAGATGAAGCTCATGAGGCCATGTGCTTTATCTTATGCATGCACTGTATTACGGGAATTTTAAAAATGGTGACATGGACATGGGCACTCAGGCAGCACAAAGGCAGGAGAAAAATAGATATGTATGAAGAAAAAGTCACAAGTACATTCGTAGGTAAATATAATTGTTTATATCCCCCTAGTAAGATTAAAATGTTTATAGAGTAGGGATAGGGATCCTCTTAAAGTTCTCGCACTGCCTATGTATTTATCTTTTTCCAACAAGATAATTTCTGTTACTTGTTCTATCAATACCATTTTTATTACAGATTTCTTAGTCCTTCTTTCGACTATTCTGATATTATGTCACCACTAGAGATTGGCCGAACAACCCCCTGTTTGGTTCGCAGCAGAACTCCCAAACAGGTGAAAAATTCTAATCAAAATAGCGAACCCCATTGAAGTCTGTGGGAGCTGAACAGGAAAAATCAAAAGTACCCATTTTGAAGGCTTATATGCAAGTAATTGGCCATAAAAGTGGTATAGGGTTCTGGGTACTGTCCTGGGGGACATGTGTCAATGCAAAAAATGTTTTTAAAAACAATCGTTATTTGAGGAACAGTGATTTCAGTGATGCTTAACCACTTCAGCCCTGGAAGGATTTACACCCTTCCTGACCAAGCCATTTTTTGCGGTACGGGACTGCGTCGCATTTCGTACGGCCGTGCAATGTTTTACCTAAACAAAATGTATGTCCTTTTTTTCCCCACAAATAGAGCTTTCTTTTGGTGGTATTTTATCACCTCTGCAATTTAAATTTTTTGTGCTATAAACAACAATTTTGAAAAAACTATTTTTTTTTACTTTTTGCTATAATAAATATCCAAAATAAAAAAACAAAACAAATTTCTTCATCAGTTTAGATTGATATATATTCGTGTACATATTTTTGGTAAAAAAATTGCAATAAGCATATATTGATTGGTTTGCGCAAAAGTTATAGTGTCTACAAAATAGGGGATAGATTTATGGCATTTTTATAAAAAAATATTGTTTTTCTAGTAATGACAGAAAAATTTGATTTTTGAGGTGGACAGATCGGACACTCTTGACACATTTTTGGGACCATTGACAGTTATACAGCGATCAGTGCTATAACAATGCACTGATTACTGTATAAATGTCACTGGCAGGGAAGAGGTTAACACTAGGGGCGATCAAGGGGTTAAATGTGTTCCCTCACTGTGTGTTCTAACTGTGGGGGGGATTGGAATGACTTGGGGAGGAGACCGATCGTTGTTCCTATGTACTAGGAACACACAATCTGTCTCCTCTCCCCTGACAGGATGTGGATTTGTGTGTTTACACACACAAATCCCTGTCCTCGCTCTGTCAGGAGCGATCTTGGGTGCCCGGCCACCGTGCATGAGCATCGGCTCCTGAGGGACGCGACTGGTGCGCGCGCCCCCTATACTCTTAAAGTGCCCGCCATACAGCTATGGCGATTTTTGCAGGAGTGCCATTCTGCCGCCATCAATCAATGGCGGGCAGTTGGCAAGTGGTTAAAGTGCTACAATAAAAATGAAAAAATCCTTTTTTTTTTTAATCCATACCAAATTTTTTTTTTATTATTTTAATAGAGGAATTGTCAAAAACTTGTTTACTGTCTTTATTCTCTTTTTACAAATTTTTGGTGAATGGATAGGGGTACTATGTACCCTATACTCATTCATATAGAGGGGGCGGGATCTGGGGTCCCCCTTGTTAAAGGAGCTTCCAGATTCCAATAAGCCCCCTGCCCAAAGACCCCCACAACCACTGACTAGGATTGTGGGATGAGGCCCTTGTCTCCATCAACATGGGGGCAAAGTGGTTTGGGGTCAGGGGGGTAGAGCCCCCCCTTTGTTGAGGGCATGTGGTCAGGTATAGTTCAGGAGTGGGGGGCTCGGTTGTGTCCCCGCCCCTTCCTGACTTGTCATGCTGCATGCTCGGAAAAGGGTCTGATATGGATCCTGGGGGGGACCCCACACGGTTTTGACAGCTGATGACTCATCAGTTGTTAAAGTGGGATTCCATCCGCGATTTTTTTTTTTTAAAGTCAGCAGCTACAAACACTGTAGCTGCTGACTTTTAATAAGGACACACACCTGTCCTACTCCCCCGCAATGTCAGCCCCCCCCCCCCCCCGAGGCTGATCCCTCGATCCTGGCAGCTCCTGGCACCACCATCCTCAGTAAGGGAAACAGGCAGTGAAGCCATGCGGCTTCACTGCCCGTTTCCTACTGCGCATGCGTGATCCGCGCAACGCTTTGTGAATGGGCCGGCTGCTCTCTGGGATACACACAGTTCCCAGAAGGCAGCGCGCCCCATTCACCAGAACACAACGCGAGTAGGACATAGGAAGCTGACCAGCCACGGACAATGAAGAGGCAGATTAGGGACTTCCGCATAGCAACCGCTATTTCTGGTAAGTAAAAATTTTATTATTTTTTCCCAAAAATTTCTTTCTATTTTTTTTTTAGGATTTTTGGTGAAAAAAAAATTCAGGATGGAACTCCACTTTAAGGACACAGCAGCCAGCTTCCCAGTCCCACTCCTTAACAACCAGCTTTGCCCAATCAGGGCACAGAATGCACTGTGCAGCGCGCAGTGCACCGCAGAGTGTTTGGCAAGGGGAACACCCGGCGAACACCCTGCAAACAGGCAACAGGCTTTATGCCAGTATGCACTTATGAAATTCCAATTTTGTTTTACCCACATAAAGGCCTCCACTTGGGCATGTCAATTCCTATACTACTCTGGCCATTTTGTAACTTGCATAGTGTTGGGGTTTATAGGCCAGTACTATATTCTTTCTGATGTTCATATACTGATAATATGGACAAGATGGTTTTTCAGGGATTTGGCCCTATAGTAGGTAATTGCTAGGTTGTCTGGTACATGGGGGCTTAATGTTGGATCGATGTTAAGCAGATGCCATTATTTTGCAATGATTTTTCTAACCGGCTTGTACTGTATAGTATACTTAGTGATGATGAAAAGTGTTTGTGGTTTTGGCCTAGTTTCTTTTTGGGGGAGTGCTGTCTCCGCCCTTGGGGTTCTGTCTGTGCTCATGCCCGGCACACTGAGCCCTCCTGAAATGGGTCGTAGTTGGCCTTTCTGGCAGCTGTTGTGTGAAGTGGGGAGGACCAGGGAGTCATCCCCTCCTGACATGGGCTGCGGTCCTGTGACGCATGGTGCCACCCCACATCACCTTCGGATAATGCCGTGCTCCTTGGTTTAGGGTTTCTCTCTTAAGCTCTCTGCGCATGTGCGTCTGCTCCTCGCACTGCGCATGTGCGTCTGCTACTCGCACTGCGCATGCATGAGCATTCAAAAGCATATTTAGGCCAGCCAAAATGCTGAATGGAAGGCACTTTTTGGGGGGATAACAGTTTGTCTCTGAAAATTATTCTGTTCCTTACGATAGTGTGACGGTATGCGGGGTGAGATACAGGATAATCGCTACATTTCACCTCACATTCGGTCCATTGTAAGGGACTGAACCAGAATCCGGCCCAGGTTTTTCCAGCCTCTGTAGTTGGCTGGGTTCCGGTCCGGATATTCAGGTTCACTGGAATCCATAGGCAGCTGGGCTTTAAAGATCCAGGAAGAGAGCACAGCATGGCTCTGGCCTGAGACTCAGAAGGGAATCTGAGTAAGAGGAGCGCTGTTGATCTGGGCTGAAAGAAAAAGGTTTGCTTTACTTCACCTTGTGTTTTGTGGGTGACGGGGACCAGCCCCTCACCGTATAGAGAGCGGTTACTGTATAGTTTAGCGCCGGATGGCAAGGATTTGTTTTACTGTTTTGTTTATTTTGTATGACTATTGCAAACCACTTGTAAATAAAGCTGGCAATACGCCAGGTTTTAAGGAAACTGCCTGTACGCTGACCTTCATTCTGTGAAAAGGTGATCCCCATGAGCTAATCTCCCACAATAGTCATTTAATAAATATTTTGAAGTTATATAACATCAAATTACAAGGGTCGGGATGTGCTCCTTTTAAAGGCATGCCTAATTACTTTTAATGTCTTTTAAATATATATCCCATATTTTAATGTTGATTTTAGCAGACATTTCAGGTTTGTTATATATTATTATTCTGTAGGTGTATTTTTCTAGCATCTGTTGTTCTATGCCCCCAAGACAAGAGGATATCCCTCCTGGAAAGGTACTTATATTTTTTTTCTTAGATAAGGAAAATCCAAGGGTGTGCAGTTAAGTAAAGCTGTGATCCAACATTGGATACAAGGCACACCTTGTTTGGGCAGATCTGCATGGACAGGATAAAGGATTCATGAGTGAAAGATATAGTAGGCAAGGGTTATCTCCTAAAGTTTGACAGAACTTCTTGGAGAAGTCTGTTTATGAAAATTAGCATAGCAGCTGACCCATTAAAAGTACGAGGTGATAAAATGTACAGTATATAGAATAATTATTAGAATACTAAGCCATTTGTCCATTCCCAACACGAGAGAAGAAATTGATTTTATTCCCCTTATTTTCTAATCTGCAAGCCATTAGGGACATGCTGGCCAATTCCAAACCAATGGCTGACTAAAAGTGCTGTGATGGATAAACCAATATTAACCTAGGATAGTCTAAAGCCTCGTACACACGGTCGGACTTCCATCTGACTTTTCCGTGTTTTTTTGTCCGTACGGAGTTGGCCGTGAACGCCCATAGCATACACACGCTCGGACTTTTTAGCCAACAAACATGAACGTAGTGACGTTTCAACATTCTGACGAGCCTTCAAAAGAGGATCCTTCAATTTTTGGCCGTCACGCTCTGGTCTCGTTCTGCTAATCGCGAGGTAGTGAGGGTTTGGCGTCAGCAGATTCGTTCTGTTCCTTAACGTTCGTGTCTTTAATCCTCCGTTCTTTCTTGCAGATGTTGAGGAACGCAGAGAGAGAGCGTGCAATCTATAGCCTGGGAGTTGTGGCCATTTCTCATGGCCAGGCCAGGTCAAGGGGTAGAAGGAGAACGATATGGTGCAAAACTTGGTTGCAGCAACGCGACCAATTGTCACACATGACGATGCTGAGAGAGCTGAGGGAGAATAATCCCAATGATTTTAGAAACTATCTCAGGATGTCTGACTCATGCTTCCAGCACCTGTTGTCCTTGCTGTCCCCCTACATTAGGAAGCAGGACACCTGCATGAGGAGTGCTATTCCTGAAGAGCAAAGGCTCATAGCAACTCTGCGCTACTTGGAGACAGGGAGAAGTCTCCAAGACCCTAAATTCACCACAGGTATTTCTCCCCAGGCTCTTGGGCATATTATACCGGAGACCTGTTGCGCAATTATTCAAGTTCTGCAGAAGGACTATATTTGGGTATGTAATGTGATCTTATCTCCAATTCTATATACTTTTTAGAATTTCTTATTTGATTCTGTCTGTTTTCTTCCATGTTTTGCATGAATGTTTTTTGCTCTGAATGTCCTTTATGTGTGTAGCGGGGTCTCCTTTAAGGCTCTCAGGACTACCTTACCCAGAACCCCATTTGGCACCCAGGGTGCAATGTTGCCGCCGCAGAGACTCATGGGTGGAGCTATATAAGGAAGGGGCAAGGCTAGGTTCGGTCTCTTTGGGACATGAGATTTCGGTGAACAAGTCCTCCTGTGCGGATCTGCTGGTGTGCAAGGCCGGAAGCCTGGGGCCTTGCGCAGCTACCAAAGAGCCTTCCACACTACTGCGAGCCTGGGTGGCATCTGACTTTGTTATTCTTAAACCTTTGTTGGATCGGAGACCCGACCGCTGCAGACGCTGTGTGTGGAGACACAGCAGGTGGAAGTCCCGGACTGGGATCATGTCCGGAGGGGTGAGCGAGTACATGCTCAATCCATATACTTTATACTGTTGTTAGGCCTATAGACTGCCGAGGCCCACCCTCTTATATTTGAGACCCCGCTGGAGATCTATAGCAGAACTGAGTCAAAGGGTCTCCAGTGAAGTGTTCCGTGTTGTTACTCTGGCCTGTGGATTACAAATGTGTTCCTGAATGTGCACCACCATTAAAGACTTGCATGCAAAGAGATCATCTCCTAGAGACTGAGTTTTAGAGCCTGGGTCAGGCCTGACCAAGCGTTAGAGTTTAGTTGCTGCGTCACAGGGCGCTTAGTTAACGGCCGTTATATGTGGTATGCCATTACTGTATTTCACTAATGTTTAGTATGCTATTCGCTGCAGGGCTCTGCAAGAACTGTTGATCTATTATACCAAGAGAGAGTAAACTCGTTATTCTTTAATCGCTTTGCATTGGTGTCTGAATTTTACCATAGAGTAAAAGAGATATTACCCTAGACTAACTGTGCCAGAGTGGGACGAGTAAATTGCCGGGGGTTGGCGGTGCTGTGTGCAGGGCCTGAGACCAAATTCAGCGGCTCTCTTAGTTGGGGGTGCGCTACACGTGGGGGTTCTCGTCCGGGATCCTGATGCAGCAGGTGAACACGCCAGAGGTACCGGCATGGACCCGCTAACAGTAAAAGCGCGGTGCGAAGCATCTAGAGCAAAGCCAGACAAGTCGGTAGTCATCAGCCTCCCGGGGGAGGAGTGGTCAACAGAGACAGTAGAGCAGCTAATGATGTCCGTGTCCCCAGATCATACACCGTGGGTGACGGAGATAAAATCAGACCCAGATATCTCGTATCAGTATGCACTAGTGGAGTACTGGGGCGGGATGCCAGAGACTTTCATGCGCAACTGTGTGCGGATGCCAGACAACAAAACCTATAGGTTGGCGCACGCTATAACTATAAAGAAAAAATCATCACCGCAGGGGGCAACCCGTGTCTCACTTGAAAGAAGAGACAGGGCGACGCCTCCGGCGGCACCTGCACCTGTCACTGTCATATCACCAGAACTGATAAATGCTATAGGGGATCTGCTAACAAAGTGTCAGAAGACAAGCACGGTACATGTAGAGACTAGCTACCGGAGATTCAAGACATTCTCAGGGAAGTTCCCTGTCCCTGCGGGGGAGGAAGATTTTGATACTTGGGTGGAGCAGACATTGCAGGCAGTAGAGGCATGGGAGGTGCCTGAAGCACAGAAGAGGCAACGAGTGATAGAGAGCCTGAAAGGCGCAGCTGCAGAAGCAGTGAAAAGCTTCCGGTTTGGGAATACAGATTGCACGGCTCAAGACTGCCTAGCCATGCTACAGGAGGAGTTCGGTCAGTTAGAAAAGGTGACAGAGATGATCTACCAATTCGAACATACTTTCCAACAGCCGAATGAAAAGCTTTCGGAGTATGTCAGAAGACTGAACAGGTTGCTGTGCAAAATTGTATTGAAGAAGGGAATGATGCCCAAAGATACAGATGCAGCCAGAATGAAGCAAGTCCTGAAGGGAGCGTTGCGCTCGGATCCAGTCTGGCTTCACTTGAAAACCTCGGGAGGAGGAACGTCACTGACCTACTCTGACTTGATAAAAATCATCAGAGATGAGGAGGCACTGCAGCAGGACCAGCAAATGATTAAGAAATATGCTGCCCCTGCACCAGTGATGGTCAACTCAGTGATGACCCCTGAAAGACTCATAAGTTGACACTTTAAAATCACAAATGTCTAAGGTGTTAGAGATGTTGACCTCTCTGATAGCAAAAGATCCAGAGGGTCCCGAGAGAGAAGTACCAAGGAAGGAACTATTCCCAATTGCCTCAGCACCCGCATCTCTACAAGAATGGGGAGATATAGTCTGTTTTAACTGTGGGGGGATTGTCCATATTGCAGCTGTGTGTTCGAGCCCCAGAAAGAAGAAAATAGACAAACGCAAGCCGGTGGGAAACTTCAGAGAGCCCCGGTGAAGGAGTCAACCGGGTGCCCATCATCTTCAGTGAGCTCCAAACTGAATGAGAAGCTAAAGAAGAGAAAAGACAAAACCCCTCAGAGGAAACACAGTATCCCTCAGCAGGGATACACCCCAAAGAGAGAGGGCAAGACCCCTCAGAAGAGGCACAGCATTCCCCCTCAGAAGAGGCACAGCATTCCCCAAAGGGGATGCACACCTAAGAAAGACAATAACATCCCTCAGCGGGTTTGTACACCCATTAAGAGGAGGGAAATCAATGCATATCAGGCCCAATAAAGACTAAAGTCCAAAGGGCGTTGGACGAAAGAAAGTCCGAAGGGAAAGGACCAGAAGAAGGTGACCTCTGCCAGGCCATATCCAGAGAAGCTGGTAGGCCCATCTCCTATAGTACCCATTCAAGTGGAGGGAGTCTACACAAGAGCCATCTTGGATACTGGGGCACAGGTGACCCTACTATACAGGGATTTCTATGACAAACACTTAAGTCATCTACCCATCCAGAAGATAGAAGAGCTGGAAATATGGGGAATTGGCACACAGAGTTTCCCTTACGATGGCTATCTGCCCATCAAGATGACCTTTGACCCATCCGTGGCTGGGAAGGCTGAAATGTTCGACACCCTGGCAGTTGTGTGCCCTCGGCCGCCTGGAGCCAACAAGAGTTCCCTTTATAATAGGGACGAATACGGATCTGATCCGGAGACTCCTGACCCCTCTAGTACAAGGGGGGGGCCCTGCAGTCACCAAGATCCATCCCATGCTGAAGACGGCCTACCAACGACGGGTCTTGGAGCAGAAGACCCCTGAAGAGGGGATAGGGAAGGTGTGGAGACTTGGAAGAAAAGGGGTAGTGTTGCAGCCCGGCGAAGTAACCTGTCTAAGAGCCACTGTGAAGCTTACTTGGGAACAACCTGGACCCTTTGTCATGCTGGAGCCCGACCCAAGGGAAGAACACTCGATTTTGGAAGTGATCCCAGAAGTGGTCCCGCTGAAGGCCCTGAGGAAGGCCCATTGTAGAGTTCCGGTGAGTGTCAGGAACACTGCAGGTGGTCCCATGGAGATCCCCGCCAGAATTCTGCTGGGCCAGGTGAGCCCTGCTGCCCCGGTTGCCTTGTCAGAAGTCAAGGGGACGGGTGAAGGAGGAGATGTTTGGGAGAAGATCTCTATGGAAAACCCAAATCTACCCAGGGCTTGGAAGGAGAGAGCCAAGGCCCAGTTGACCAGATGGGAGAAGATCTTCTCCAAAGATGAGTTCGATGTGGGGTGTGCAAGGAGTGCCACCCATCGAATCCGCCTCCAGGAAGACAAGCCCTTCAGAGAAAGGGTCAGGCGGGTCCCACTAGCAGATCTGGAGGATCTGAGGGAACAACTCGCAGAACTCAAGAGGACTGGTGTGATCCGGGAGTCTAGAAGCCCCTATGCCTCCCGGATAGTGGTGGTCAGGAAGAAGAATGGGTCATTGAGGCTATGAATAGACTACAGGACTCTCAACAGGAGAACCATCCCTGACCAGTACACCACTCCCAGGATAGAGGATGCCCTGCAGAGTTTGTCTGGAGCAAAATGGTTCAGCGTTATGGATCTCAAAAGTGGGTACTACCAGATCCCTATGCATCCAGAAGACAAGGAGAAGACAGCTTTCATAACCCCAGTGGGGTTCTTTGAATTTGACCGAATGCCTCAGGGACTGTCTGGAGCTCCCGCCACCTTCCAACGTCTCATGGAGAAGACTGTAGGAGACATGAACCTTATCGAAGTCCTTGCGTACCTGGACGATGTCATTGTCTTTGGGAGAACCTTGGAGGAACACGAGGAGAGGCTGGAGAAGGTATTGAGAAGACTCGGTGTCAGGAACTTGGTAGGAGGCCGAGATGCTGGGAGGGCTCCCCTTGCGGCCGAGTGCAGCACACCACTGAAGATGACACAGCAGGTGTAGTGCCCACAGAAGCACGGGTGCCTGGTAACTGAAGACAGACGTGCTTGGAGGGTCCAGGAGACAGAGACCAGTGGAGCAACTGGAAAGCTGAGTCGGGAGCCAGGCCAAGGATCATTCACAGGAAGACAGTCCGTAATCAGAATGACCAGGGATGAGCCGAGTCTTAGTGCAGGGAGCAGGATATGCAGAGTTCAATAGACAAGCCGGGGTCAGATGCAGGGAGCAGGCAGAAGGAGGTCAGGTGCAAGCCAAGAGTCGAGCCAAAGGATCAGGAAGAGCGGGTCAGAACAAGCCGGGTCGGTACACAGGAGATCAGATCAACAGGTGATTCAGGATACAGGAACACAGGGGGAGCTGAAGATAAACCAGCAAATGCAGACACTAGCAGACTTCCTTATATAGGCCCATGTGACCTGCTGGTAGAGATGTTGGGTCCTAAAGTCCTTCTCCTTCTGTTGGTTCCCTGACAGTGCCTTTGCCTATGCAGGTTTGCCAACCCTGCACCATTACGCACAGGGATGCGCCTATTTCCCTGACAGTGCCCCCCCCCCAACGGGCAGCCTCCGGATGCCCAGTTGCGCCCATTTTGCGGGATGACTGGTGCGAAATCTTTGTATAAGCCTAGGGGCATGTACATGACTCGCAGGTTCCCAAGAGCTCTCTTCTGCAGGGTATCCTTTCCACTTAATTAAAAACTGAATTGTCCTACCTCTCCGACGACAGTCAAGGATGGACTCCACTTCGAATTCAGTCTTGTCTCCAACCAAGACCGGAGGTGGGGGTATTTCTTCTCTCCCTGAAAAAGGACTGGAAATTACATGTTTAAGAAGTGCAACATGAAATACAGGGTGGATTTTATACGATTCAGGCAAGGCAAGTTCGAAGGCTACTGGATTTATTTCCCGTTTTATTTCAAAAGGGCCAATAAACTTCGGTCCCAATTTTCGGGAAGGACAAGGCAGTTTGAGGTTTGCAGATGAGAGCCACACCTTGTCCCCCACCTTAAAGGCAGGGTTTCCTCTCTTCTTCTTGTCATACTGTCTCTTATATCCTTCTTGGGCTTTACGCATTGTGTCCTGGAGAATCTGATAATTGGTTTGGATGGAATTTATTCTGTCCTGGACTGCCGGGACTGAGGATTCGGGAATGACATTGGGTAAAAATGAAGGGTGGTAGCCATAGTTCGCCCAAAAGGGTGACTGGTTGGTAGCAGTGTGCACAGAGTTGTTATATGCGAATTCCGCACAGGGCAATAATGAGATCCAATCGTCCTGAGAAAAGGAACAAAAACAACGCAGGTATTGCTCTAAGGTCTGGTTAGTCCTTTCTGTTTGGCCGTTACTCTGGGGATGGTAAGCTGTGGAAAAACATGTCTCAATTGATAGTGATTTGCAAAGGTTCCTCCAGAACCTAGAGGTGAATTGTACACCTCTGTCTGACACGATGTTATCTGGTACTCCGTGTAGTCTGACTACTTCTTTAATGAAAATTTCTGCTGTGTCCATGGCAGAAGGTGTGCCCATCATTGGTAAGAAATGCGCCATCTTGGATAGCCGGTCTACTACTACTAGAATGGTTGTAAACTCTTCTGAAGGGGGTAAATCCACAATAAAGTCTAAAGAAATATTTTTCCAAGGTTGTTCTGGAACTGGCAGTGGTCTTAACAGGCCCCAGGATTTCGTGTTGGACCCCTTATTCCTTTGGCATATTGTGCAGGAGTTGACATAGTCCTTACAATCGGCTCTCAGAGTGGGCCACCATAAAGACCGTTCGACCAGTTCGGTCGTTTTTCGGACCCCAAAGTGGCCAGCCAGCTGGTGATCGTAGAAAGTTTTTAGGACCTGAAGCCTGGCTTGCTGTGGGACAAAAATCCTGTCTTGATGCCAAAGGAGTCCCTCCTGGCTTCTGAGGGAGGAGATTTCTGTTTCCGTGCACTGAGTGGATGCTTGTTCAATTGAAGCTCTTAAATCGGGCTGGATCAAGAGGAAGTTTTAAGGGGACAGAATTGGACTGGGTGTAATCTCTTCAGGGGTATCAGGAAACATTCTGGACAAGGCATCGGCTTTTCCATTTTTAGACCCTGGGCGGAAGGTGATATGGAAATTGAATCGAGAAAAGAATAAAGCCCATCGAGCCTGCCGGGGTCTCAGTCGCTTGGCCGTGCGGAGATACTCCAAGTTCTTATGATCTGTAAAGATCAAAATAGGGTGGACGGCGCCCTCCAGGAGATATCTCCATTCCTCCAGGGCGGCCTTTATTGCCAAGAGCTCTCGATCCCCTACGTCGTAGTTCTTCTCAGGCTGGGTCATCTTCCGTGAAGAGAAGGCCACGGGATGAAGTAGGGCTTTGGGCCCCTGACGCTGAGAAAGAACTGCTCCTGTGGCTACTTCGGAGGCATCAACTTCCAGAACATAGGGCAAGGCAGGATCGGGATGCTGTAAAACAGGTGCAGAGGTAAAGAGGACCTTTAGTTGATCAAAGGCCGTTTGTGCTGCTTCGGACCACTGGAATCTGGTATGCTGATGTGTTATCTGGGTAATTGGTGCTACAATGGTAGAAAAGTCTCTTATAAATCTTCGGTAAAAATTTGCGAAGCCGATGAACCTCTGAACACTCTTCTTATCAGAAGGGGCCGGCCACTCAAGAATGGCTTTCACCTTCTGAGGATCCATGGCTATCCCATTGGTGGTGATAATGAGTCCGAGGAACTGGATTGTCGTCTTCTCAAAGTCGCATTTTTCGGCTTTTACATACAATCCGTGTACCCTGAGGATGCCCAGTACCTTTTTTACATGTGTTCTGTGAAGCTCCAGAGTAGCTGAGAATATGAGGATATCATCGAGGTAGACGATAATGAAGTGGTCTAGGTACTGCCGGAAGATATCGTTTATGAAATGTTGGAATGTGGCTGGGGCGTTGCATAATCCAAATGGCATTACTAAGTATTCAAAATGTCCAAACCTTGTTCTGAACGCTGTTTTCCACTCGTCCCCCTCCCGGATGCGGACAAGATTGTAGGCTCCACGTAGGTCTAGTTTAGTGAAGACATGAGCTGTACGGAACCTCTGGAAGAGTTCTGGGATGAGGGGGAGCGGGGTAGCGATTTTTAAGAGTAACTCTATTCAATTCTCTGTAATCCACACATGGCCTCAAAGTTTTATCCTTCTTCTTAACGAAGAAAATGCCGACACCGGCAGGAGAGGAGGAAGGGCAGATAAATCCCTTTTCAAGGTTTTCATCAATATACTGTCTCAAAGTCTCAAGTTCAGTCTCAGAGAGGGGAAAAATACGGCCAAAAGGAATCTCAGCCCCCGGTAACAACTCAATGGGGCAATCGTAGGGACGATGCGGGGGTAGAGTATCTGCTTTCTTCTTGTCAAAGACATCCTTGAACTCCTGATAGGCTGCTGGTATATTGGGATCCACACTGGGTGTGGGTAGAACAGACATGCAACTGGAAGAGTCCTTGGTTTCAGGAACAAGACAATGCTGCCGGCAGTAGGGAGAGGTGAAGAAAACGTCCCTTTTGGACCAGTCAATCTGAGGGTTGTGTGCCTGTAGCCATGGGGTTCCCAAGATGACAGGGAATATAGGAGAGCTCAGGACATCAAAACGTAGAAATTCCTGGTGACCAGAATTGATGAAGGTAAGGATAGGTGCCGTTTCCTGGGTGACATGCCCGGAACTGGGCATTGAGCCGTCGGCCAGGTGGACAGTCAGTCTTTGGCCCTTGTGGTGGAGGGGAATAGCGAGTCTCTTTGCCAGTGTCAGATCCAAAAAGCAACTACATGCCCCGGAATCCAGTATTGCTTGGAGGTGAACTTCTTGTCCTGCTATCAGTAATGTGACAGGAAGAGTAATGTGAGAGGAGGAGGACCTGGACACCTGACAGTTGACCGTGGTGCGGAGGACCGATTTCCTGGGTCTTATGGGGCAAAAGGTTATATAATGACTGGTTCCCCCGCAGTAGAAGCAAAGGTTCGCCTGTCGGCGACGAAGTCTCTCCCCTGAGGTTAATGCCGGATGAGCCAGGCCAAGCTGCATAGAACTAGATGTGGGCGGAGCTTCGAGAAGTTGTGGGGTTTGGATGCGTTCAGACCGGCGCTCTCGTAAGCGTCTGTCGAGTTGAATAGTCAATAGGATGAGACCCTCTAGAGTTGAAGGGGTCTTGACTCTAGACAGTTCATCCTTGAGGGATTCAGACAGTCCCAGCCGATACTGATAACGTAACGCTGCCTCGTTCCATCCTGAGTCTGAGGACCAGGTACGGAATTCCACTGTGTAATCTTCCGCAGGGCGCTGACCCTGCCGTATGGCATGTAGAGCAGCTTCAGCAGTGGCCGCCCGCAGGGGATCCTCATATAACTGGGCCATGATTTCAAAGAACTGGTCCACAGAATTGATGAGGGGACTTTCCTGCTCCAGTAAGCCATGAGCCCATACTTGGGGTTCGTCAGTCAGCAAAGAAATGATGAATCCCACTTTCACTGCTTCAGAGTAAAAGGTCCGTGGTTGCAGAGCCAGGTACAGGTAACAGGCGTTTTTAAAGGATCGGAATTTCTTCCGATCACCGGAGAAGCGTTCAGGTGTTGGCACTCGTGGTTCCAGAGGGGGCATCACCACAGCAGGAGTGGTTGCCAAGGAACTAGTTAAAGATGACCCTTGACCTGCGGGAGAAGGTTTTGCAGGCAGGTGCTGCAGTCGGCCCTCTAATTGGCGGTACTCTTTCTGGATTTCTTGGATGGCCTGAGTGAGGGCTGTGATCTGTAGGCTGGCGGCTTCCAGCGGGGAGACACCCCCGTCGGCCTCTGACATGGCTGGTTTATACTGTCAGGAACTTGGTAGGAGGCCGAGATGCTGGGAGGGCTCCCCTTGCGGCCGAGTGCAGCACACCACTGAAGATGACACAGCAGGTGTAGTGCCCACAGAAGCACGGGTGCCTGGTAACTGAAGACAGACGTGCTTGGAGGGTCCAGGAGACAGAGACCAGTGGAGCAACTGGAAAGCTGAGTCGGGAGCCAGGCCAAGGATCATTCACAGGAAGATAGTCCGTAATCAGAATGACCAGGGATGAGCCGAGTCTTAGTGCAGGGAGCAGGATATGCAGAGTTCAATAGACAAGCCGGGGTCGGATGCAGGGAGCAGGCAGGAGGTCAGGTGCAAGCCAAGAGTCGAGCCAAAGGATCAGGAAGAGCGGGTCAGAACAAGCCGGGTCGGTACACAGGAGATCAGATCAACAGGTGATTCAGGATACAGGAACACAGGGGGAGCTGAAGATAAACCAGCAAATGCAGACACTAGCAGACTTCCTTATATAGGCCCATGTGACCTGCTGGTAGAGATGCTGGGTCCTAAAGTCCTTCTCCTTCTGTTGGTTCCCTGACAGTGCCTTTGCCTATGCAGGTTTGCCAACCCTGCACCATTACGCACAGGGATGCGCCTATTTCCCTGACACTCGGTGAGAAGGGGCTCAAGCTTGCGCCCGAGAAGTGTCAGTTCTACCAGTCTTCCGTTAACTATCTGGGACACATAGTGTCTGAAGAAGGGGTGGCCACAGACCCCGAGAAGTTAGAGGCAGTTACCTCCTGGCCACGGCCCACTACAGTAACAGAGCTCAGATCCTTCTTGGGGTTCTGCTCCTATTATAGGAGGTTTGTAGAGGGATTTGCCCGAATCGCCAGACCGCTGAATGCACTACTCAAGACCGAAGGGGAAGAGGACGACTCAGGGCCCAGGAAGCCGGGAGAGTAAGTCAAAGATTAGTGGAACCAAAAGTGTGAAGAGGCCTTCCAGGCGTTGAAGAAGAGCCTAACCACTGCCCCAGTCTTGGCCTACGCAGACCCAACAAGACCCTATGAACTACACGTAGATGCCAGTCATGATGGTCTGGAAGGGGTGCTTTACCAAGAGCATGAAGGGCAACTGCGGCCCGTTGCCTATGTGAGCAGGAGCCTGACCCCCTCTGAGAAGAACTATCCCACTCACAAGTTGGAGTTCCTGGCCCTTAAGTGGGCGGTAGTTGACAAGCTTAAAGACTACCTGTATGGGGCAGAGTTCACTGTGAAGACAGACAACAACCCCCTGACTTACCTCTTCACCACAGCAAAGCTGGATGCCACAGGACACAGATGGCTGGCCGCCCTGTCTGGGTTCAATTTCAGCCTGAAGTACAGGCCAGGGGCTGGAAATCGAGATGTGGACGCCCTGTCTAGGGGATCTCATGCCCACACCAGTGAGACAGAAGACTGGACCCAAGTGGCACCTGACGGGGTGCGGGCCCTTTGTCAAGGGGCTGAATTACAAACCAGAGGAGGCTCAAGGGCAGAAGAGATAGGAGTTACCATGGTAGGAGTTCCCAAACAATACTGTGGAGTAACTCAACTGGAAGAAGACAATCTGCCAAAACTGTCAAAGAAGGAGCTGAGAGGTGATCAACTGGGAGACCCTATGGGAAGATTGGTCCTGGAGGCCCTGGAGAGTCAGGATCCAAATAGACTCCTGCGTCACCCCTCAAGGGAAGCTCGCCTATTGAGGAAGGAGTGGGACACGTTGCAGGTACATCAGGGAGTGGTCTACCGAAGGGGCCCCTCTGATGACCTGGAGGATAAATGGCAATTATTTCTTCCCGAGAAACACAGAGAGACTGTTCTGGTCGCCCTACATGACAGCCACGGCCACCTGGGGGCTGAAAGAACCTTTCAACTCGTCAGAAGTCGGTTCTATTGGCCCTGCATGAGGGCTGAGGTGGAGGAGTATTGCCATTCATGCAAGACTTTACCCCATCAAGCTGCCCCAATGGGCCATCTACAAAGTCAAGGCCCGATGGATCTGGTATGCATTGATTTCCTCTGCCTCGAACCCGACCTGAGTGGACTAGGAAATGTTCTGGTGATAACCGATCATTTCACCCGGTATGCCCAAGCTTTCCCAACCAAAGACGAGAAGGCTTCCACGGTGGCCAAGGTACTTATGGAGAAGTATTTCGTCCACTATGGGCTACCGCCGCAACTCCATTCAGATCAAGGGAGGGACTTTGAGAGTCGGCTGATCCGGAAACTCCTGGATTCTTTAGGGATCAAGAAAACCCGAACCACCCCTTACCATCCACAAGGAGATGCTCAGCCGGAGAGGTTTAACCGAACCCTTCTCAACATGTTGGGGACTCTGAATAGCGAGAAGAAACAACATTGGAGCAGACACATAGCAGCTATAGTACACGCTTACAACTGTACCACTAGTGATGCTACAGGCTACTCCCCCTACCGACTCATGTTTGGGAGAGAAGCAAGGTTACCCGTAGACCTGGCCTTTGGCACTTCCTTAGACCATTCCTCAGCCACATCCCACAAAGGATATGTGGACAGACTCAGACACAGCTTGAAGTTAGCTTATGAACAGGCCCAAGCGGCCTCAGATCAAAGGGGAGCCCGCAACAAAAGGAACTTTGATCTGAAGGTCCGGATTCAGGACCTGCAGCCTGGGGACCGAGTACTGCTACGCAATCTGGGGGTCCCTGGAAAACACAAACTTGCAGACAGATGGAGACCTGAACCCTATGTCATTTGTAAGAAGTTGCCTGGCCTACCTGTCTACAAGTTGAAGCCAGAAGGGAAGGTGGGGCCACTGAAGACCTGGCATCGGAACCACCTGCTCCCACTTGCCGAAGCAGTCAGGATACCTCCAGTGAGGGACTCCCCTGAACCAGCCTCCATCCTGGATACTCCCAGGCCAAACACTCGGTCCCAGACCTCTCGAGCTGAAGATATCGAGGCCTCTGAACTAAGTGGAGATGAAGGAAAAGAGCTTGATTGGTTGTGGCCCTCCCCAACTCCAGGAGCTTCTGCTATAGATCTTCCAACTACTGAGGACACTATAGACCGTACACTGAATGCAAAAGCTACTGAGTTCATCACATCTAGTCCTTTATCAAATCACTGGGAGGATGCCTGTGACACTTACTCAGAGGGGGACCCCAGAGACTCTATATATCTTCCAGCTCCTGAATCAGATGTTCCAGAGCCCGCCGTGTCCCTCGAGCCTGCTCCGGAAGAAGAACCTGTGGCGCCAGAGCCAGAAACCCCAAGAGAGCAAAGGGCTCGAAGAGTCATAAGGCCTCCCAAAAAGTTGACCTACCCACAAATGGGGAAGAGCTCAGAAGATTCTGTGGTCACTGCCAGGAGGAGTGCAGAGAATCCGGATCCCTCCACTGTTCATTTGGTGGAGGGCAACCCCAACTCACTCTCTAGCACAGTTAGGCAGGCCACTCATGATAGTGTGACCTGTGGGCAAGGAAATTCAGCCCCTCCGTTTTGGTGGGAATTCCCTATGCCAACATCATATGCAACTTTGTCTAGGGTTGTACGTAGTGTATGCTGAAATTATCTTTGGGGACCAAAGAGTTTAAGTGGGGGGAGTGTGTAGCGGGGTCTCCTTTAAGGCTCTCAGGACTACCTTACCCAGAACCCCATTTGGCACCCTGGGTGCAATGTTGCCGCCGCAGAGACTCATGGGTGGAGCTATATAAGGAAGGGGCGAGGCTAGGCTCGGTCTCTTTGGGACACGAGATTTCGGTGAACAAGTCCGCCTGTGCGGATCTGCTGGTGTGCAAGGCCGGAAGCCTGGGGCCTTGCGCAGCTACCAAAGAGCCTTCCACCCTACTGCGAGCCTGGGTGGCATCTGACTTTGTTATTCTTCAACCTTTGTTGGATCGGAGACCCGACCGCTGCAGATGCTGTGTGTGGAGACACAGCAGGTGGAAGTCCCGGACTGGGATCGTGTCCGGAGGGGTGAGCGAGCACATGCTCAATCCATATACTTTATACTGTTGCTAGGCCTATAGACTGCCGAGGCCCACCCTCTTATATTTGAGACCCCGCTGGAGATCTATAGCAGAACTGAGTCAAAGGGTCTCCAGTGAAGTGTTCCGTGTTGTTACTCTGGCCTGTGGATTACAAATGTGTTCCTGAATGTGCTACACCATTAAAGACTTGCATGCAAAGAGATCATCTCCTAGAGACTGAGTTTTAGAGCCTGGGTCAGGCCTGACCAAGCGTTAGAGTTTAGTTGCTGCGTCACAGGGCGCTTAGTTAATGGCCGTTATATGTGGTATGCCATTAATGTATTTCACTAATGTGTAGTATGCTATTCGCTGCAGGGCTCTGCAAGAAGCACGTGTGATTTGTTATAACTGTTGATCTATTATACCAAGAGAGTAAACTCGTTATTCTTTAATCGCTTTGCATTGGTGTCTGAATTTTACCATAGAGTATAAGAGATATTACCCTAGACTAACTGTGCCAGAGTGGGTCGAGTAAATTGCCGGGGGTTGGCGGTGCTGTGTGCAGGGCCTGAGACCAAGGTCAGCGGCTCTCTTAGTTGGGGGTGCGCTACATGTAGATGTTGTTTTATTTTCCCAGTCCTCCTCCATGCGTATATGTCAGCACTTACCTCCCCAGCATGCTTCCCTTGGCACATCCACAGTTTGATCATATTTAAATTATCTAAATTTTGTTAGTGGATGACTCTAAACACCCCCTAAACTGTGTCACATTATTGTTCTTATTTCTTTAGATATTTAATATTTTTTTAACACAGAAAATAGTTTAGAACCCTCCCTCCCCTCCCCCAAATGCAGAATCAACTGATTCAACTACTATTTGTATGCATTTATTATAATCCATTCTCCCTATGAATTTTTAAATATATAGAAATCTTTCTTCATGAATTTTAAAAAGCATGTAGTCACTAGCATGTAGTATACTTTTAATTGTTACTCATCACGTTTTTTAATGATATTTAATGTATTATAAATATTTATACCTCCAATTAGATATAATGGCAATTTTTGGGGGAAAATTGTGCTGTCAATATTTCGGAAACAGAGTGGCTTGTAAAATGTACCTGCATTTGTTACTCATTTTCTCTTTAATGGAAGTGGAGAGGGTTCTTACCTGTCCCCCAAATCTCCCCCCCCCAAATTCCCTAAATGTGCCACCAGAGGGAGTGAGGAAGCATATAATAAGAACAGTATTTTTTTAGGATTACATACTGCATTAAATATTTGTTTAGAATTTTGGCACCAGAATGTATGTGTGATAACTAACTAATTTTCAATTTCAAGGCTCAAGTTGTAATACTTATTTTTATATTTTTATTCTCAGTTTCCTTCAACTCCCCGGAAGTGGCAGGATGTGACGGCCCAGTTCCAGACCTTCTGGAATTTCCCCAACTGTGAAGGTGCCATTGATGGCAAACATGTGCGCATCATCCCCCCCCCCCCACCCAACTCTGGGTCATTTTATTTTAATTATAAGGGCTTTTCCAGTATTGTTTTGTTAGCCCTTGTTTCGGCAAATTATGAGTTTCTTTATTTGGATGTGGGCATCAATGGGAGGCATTCAGATGGTGGGGTGATGCTCCACACCGAATTCAATACACGCCTGCAGAATGGCACTTTGAATTTGCCCCCTGCCCAGGACAATATTGAGGGCATAAATTTTGTTTTTGTTGCAGATGATGCATTTGCTCTGGGGCCTCATTTACTGAAGCCCTTTCCGATGAGGAACTTGACCCCAGACCAGCGCATCTACAACTACCGGCTCTCCCGTGCCAGGAGGGTTGTAGAGAAGGCATTCGGAATTCTTTCAAACAGGTTCCGCCTTTTTTTAAACCGCTATCAATATGGCGGAATATAAAATTAACCATGTAGTCTTGTGTTGCTGCATTCTACATAATTATTTGCGTAGACATGGCACAAACTATATTGGTACAGTGGCTCAAGATCCCACCTCAGGTGGTATGGCAGCTGAAGAGCCAGTGATGCCAGCTCTGCAAACTGGTGGAGTTGGGCATTCCTCCCAAACTGGCCGTATCGTGAGGGAAGAATATAAGGCCTACTTTGTGGGTAGTGGGGCAGTGCCCTGGCAAGATAATCTTGCTGATAATGTTTAAGATTCCCCTTTTTCTTTATTAAACACCAATATCTTTGAAAAACTGTTGTTTGTGTTTATTATTTTTTACTATTCTTCTAATGTAATGTTTACGTTTTTTATTTTATTTGCCAAACAATAATTGTAAATTACCTCAAAAACTTGCCTTGACATATGTAGTGTATTTAATGTTGTGCTGTGGCTCTGCTACGCCCATTTTCAAGTACACTGTCAACGTAACTACACCAACTTAACAAATATACTTTTCTTCTTAATCATCTAAATAAGAAGCCACACATAGGAAAGATTCAAAATATTGACTTTCACAACCCCAAAATATTTTAGTTCTGCTTTAACAACAAAACAGGCTTTTTTTTTTTTTAAGGGTTTGGGGGTTTGTTCTCAACTTTGAGGTGGGTAAACATGTATTGTAGAAAGCACAGCAATACACATCCCAAAATCACTACCTAACAAATGTTCAAATATTCTGTAAAAAGGCCATACGAGACATTTTGCATTGGATTCTCAACGTGAGAATATATTGCCTTGCTCATGTGTAAAGAGCTCCTAGATTTATGCAACAAATGTTAAAGAGTGAAAAAAATTTAAGGGCACTTATGACATTAGTAAACAAAGCCCACTGTGTCCACATGTGCTAGCTGACATCATGGGATCTGACTGTTTTTGTGTTAATGTCAGCTTGAACATGTGTGCACAGTGCTGTTTTGTAAAAATCTAAAAACATTTTTTTTTAAATACAAGTGCACTTGCCACTGCACTTGTATGTAAACATATTTAAATTTTTTTTGGGCAATACACACAATGTTTTTAATAACATTTTCAATACTCATGGTGTCAAACCGTTTTCTCTTTAGTATTTTCTAAAATCCCCTAGTATGCAAAACATTACTACCAATTTTACTTTGTGAACAGTGTTTGCCACCTCTCCTTCTCAAGGTGCATTTTGGCTTATTTTTTGGGCTATTTGTAAATAAATAGTCACTATATTTTTTTTTATTTTTTTTTACAATACCCCAAGATGTTGTGTATAGTGACTACACTTCAATCTTAAAGGAGGTGGTCAAGCACCTAGAGAAGGCAGGTGGAGAAACACTGACCTACAAACCTGAACACAATTTTGTGTTTGGTTTAGAATGTTTTGAAAAGGTCACATTTTTGAAACACTAAATATCTTGCCTTTATCTTAGTGCAGTCCTCCTTCACTTACCTCATCCTTCCTTTTTTTTTTTTTTTTTTTAAATATGTCCTTATTTCTTCCTAGTAATCCTCAGTTGGTGTTCTTCTGTGTGTAAATCCACACAGTAGTGCGAGGCTTTCTCCCTGGTGTTGAGTGTCGGCCTCGCCCCCTCCCTTGGACTACAGGAGAGTCAGGCCGACCACTAAAACACAGGTCCTTTTTAAATCTGCTACGTAGAGAGCGTCCTGACTCTCCTGTAGTCCAAGGGAGGGGGTGAGCACGACACTCCACACCAGAGAGCAAGGCACACATTCCAGTGTTGATTCCAGTCAGAAGAACAGGAAATGCTGATTATTCTATGAGAAATTCTTGACATTTCTAATTATAAATGTTAAGGATGAGGTCAGTCAAGGAGGGCTGCAGTAAGGAACAGTTATATTTTAAAGATAATAAAATGTTTAATTTACAACCCCTTTAAGTGAATTGTCATAAGATTCCACATGACAATTCATATTAAAAGACACATTATATGGCATTGTTGTTTCCTACTCTAAAATCCAAAGAAATAGCATGGAACTATTTTTCTTAATAAACATAGCAATAATCATATTATGTGCTTAAAATGAGAGTCCAAAAAGTAACACAAAAATAAAGAACTTAAAATTTAGCTAAAAGGTCAACATAATCCTGCATACGCCTCTGAACACCAGTGGCAGCCTCCTTTATTTTTTCTAGTTCAGTCATTGCCTGCAGAATATCAGCAGTGATCCATCCAATTGTGCATCTTGGTAGTTCGTGGCCTTTAAAAAATAGAAAACATACAAATGGGAATCCAGGACAAGTGGCTGTGGCCCTACAAAAGTGAATTATGTCCAAATTAATAAGCCTGCCAATTGTGGCAAATACTTCCCTCCAAACAAATTCGGATTACCAAACCTTCTTGCTCTTCAGACACCTACACTACTAGGAATGTAAACACTGTAGCTACTCTAGAATCTTGTCCCTGGTGCCTGTGTCTCCCACAATTGTTTATCTCAGAACATTGCCATCTCATTGCACCTTCTGTCTACTTCTACATGAAATTCTTCAATGCACTACCTAGTTTGCCTCTGTGTCTGGCTTTCATTTTTTTCACAAATTAACCAATCCCTAGACATGTCTATACCAGTTGTGTTGCGGCAATATATGGCGACATCTGAACGCCCCCACTCTGTCTTGTAACGCCACTGAAAGACAATACACAGATTCATGCATTGCATGAATCTGTGTCTTGTTGCCCCTTCAAAACAATCTTCTGATGGCTGTGCTCCTGTTGAGTACAGGACATCTTAATTTAGAATAGCAGTGGTTGTGTTTTGGAAGTGTCTATATCAGAGCAAGTGTCTCTAATAGATAGGCTTTACTGTTGAAAAGACCGCACACAGTAATTGCAAATAAAATATTAGACAAGGTATCACACAGTGATATTTTTGGGTAAAAATCAATGACATGCATCTCAGCCAATCATGATCATTGTATATTGTTACCGGTAACAGCGGCGTTGCAAACAAGGTGCAGGGGGTGCGGTCTGCACCCGGGTGACACCCATGGATAGTGGCACAATGCTAACACCGGCCACCCGCTGACCTGTGCCGCGGCTTAATGACCATACACATAGCGGTGTGACCCTCGAGCATGGCCTAGTCCTCTTCCTCCTCTGTGTATGTAAACAGTGAGGTAGAGGGTGTGGTGTGTTCATTTAGCACCCTCTGTGTAGCTAAATGAACACGCCACACCCTCCTCCTCACTGTTTACATACACAGAGGAGGAGGAGGCGGAGGCCATGCTCGAGGGTCACACCGCTGTGTGTATGGTCATTCTGCTGCTCTGTAATGTAAGGGGGGGCTGCACTATGGCTGTGTTTGCACCAAGGGGGGGGGCTGGAATTGAGGGTTGTCTGTAAACGATGGGGTGTCTGTACTGCTGGGGGGTCTGCACTGAGGTGAGTAAGTATTTACTGAGGGAGATGGATCTATACTGCGGTAGGGGGGTCTGTAGTTAGTTGAGGGGGGCCTGTACTGAGGGGGACTTCAGTTGTTGGGGGATGACACCATTTTGGGAGGCAACGTGTGACACCAACCCTAGTGATGCCATTGACCAGTAACATCATTGGCTCAAGCAGCATTGAGGGTGAGAGAAGACATCTAGTACTGAAGAAGGACATTGATGAGCCAAGGCGGGTAAATGCATGGCTGGGTGTAAACTGGCTTGATGTTTTTTCTAAAATGTTGCATTTTTATGTGACAAACTGTTGCCCTTTGGCCACAGTGGCTGCGTTTAATGGGCACAGTGGCCTAAATAGTTTCATTTTTGTGCCACTTTGTTAGCGGCCCCCAAAAGACATCAAGTTAAATTAAAAAAATAACACTGTCTACACATTTAAAACACAATGGTGGTTTTTTTTACCCACTTGACAACTGGGCACATAACCCCCTTCCTGCCCAGGCGAAATTTCAGGTTTCAGCGCTGTCAAGCTTTGAATGACAATTGCGCGGTCGTGCGACGTGGCTCCCAAACAAAATTGACGTCCTTTTTTTCCCACAAATAGAGCTTTCTTTTGGTGGTATTTGATCATTTCTGCGGTTTTAATTTTTTGCGCTATAAACAAAAAAAGAGCGACAATTTTGAAAAAAACACAATATTTTTTCATTTTTGCTATAATTAATATCCCAATTTTTTTTTTTTTAAAAACTATTTTTTTCCTCAGTTTAGGCTGATACGTATTCTACATATTTTAGGTAAAAAAAAAAAGAAAAGCGCAATAAGCGTATAGTGATTGGTTTGCGCAAAAGTTATAGTGCCTACAAAATAGGGAATAGAATTATGATTTTTTTTTATTTATTTATTTATTTTTTTTACTAGTAATGGCGTCGGTCTGCGTTTTTTTTTTTTTTGTGACTGTGACATTATGGCGGACACATCGGACACTTTTGACACATTGTTGGGACCATTCACATTTATACAGCGAATAGTGCTATAAATATGCACTGATTACTGTATAAATGTGACTGGCAGTGAAGGGGTTAACCACTAGGGGGCGATCGAGGGGTTAAATGTGTTCCCTGGGAGTGATTGTAACTGTAGGAGGAGGGGACTGACTGGGGGAGGTGACTGATGGTTGTCCCTATGTACAAGGGACACACCATCCGTCACCTCTCCCTGACAGGACGTGGATCTCTGTGTTTACACACAGAGATCCACGTCCCTGGCTCTGTGACAGCCGATCGCGGGTACCTGGCAGACATCGCGGCCGCCAGGCACGCGCATCGGCACCCCCGACACGGCGGGCACAGCCTTTCCTCGATGCGCGCCCGCGGCGGCGCGCATCGCGGAAGTGAATGGGAGGACGTCCATAGACGTCCTATCAGCAATTGGCGACCGCTTTGCGGACGTCTTTTGCAGATAGGCCGGGCGCGAAGTGGTTACTAAAGGGAAATCCACTCTGCACTCCAAGTGCTATTGAAAATGCACTTGGAAGTACAGTCACTGTAAATCGCTGTAGTTCTGAGGGGAAGCTATGAAATTAGAGGAAGCTCTGCTGATTTTCACATCCAATTATGTGCGAGAACTATTTAGGATTTTTGGGGGTCCTTGCATGTCCCCCTCAGATCTACTGTGACAGCACTTGAAAGTGAACTTTCTGTGCAATTGTATTGCAAAGTATATCATTGGGTATGGATGAAAATACAATATGTCAAAATTACTTACTGGGGCAAACAACAGGCTCAATTAAATCATCTTCAAGTTGATGCACTACTCCACCCTCTGCATGACTTGTGTCTGGGGATGTGATGTCCACTGGAGGCTCTTTGTTGGGTCCAGCTCCATGATCCCACTACTCCAAATTTAGGGCCTCAACACACTCACGTTCCTCTAAAAAATATAAACAAATATAACACAATCAAATCACCCCAAATGCAAAAAATATGAGTTGAATCCCTGGAGGAGAATAATGAGACCAACCTTGCACTAGTGACAATGTTTTCTACAGACGAGTGGACGATCATGCGCAATTAACAAATCTTCAATTACAAATGTGCATTGTAAATTTTAGATGATTTACTTTCAAATGAGGACCAAAAACCCAATATGCACAGATGTTGCAAAGATGACATTTGACAAACACCGCTCTTGTGTCCTATGGGATATGGGATCTATGATGAACATTCGATCAGGCGTGACTCTGTGTGACTGTGATCCCCAGGCCCTCTCCTCTACCCATGTATAGTCTTGAAAGGTGTCATTTAATGTGCAGTGATGATTCGCACAGCAGACCTTAAATATTAAATACCCCTTATTAAAGCTAACTATATGAGACCATGTCCTTGTGACAACCAAGAATATCCCCTGTCAAAGGAAAACAATATTTTATTATATGTTTTACTTACAATTTGTTGATGATGCGGGCACTGTTGTCTCCCCTGTTGGGGCCTTGCCAAGGGAAGCCTCCCTTTCTCCCCTCTGGCTTTTCTGCTGGCTTTCTCTGTGCCTTTTTCCTGTGAACTTAATTAGATACAGTATCTTAATTATTGCTGCAAAAATGTGGAGTCTGAAATTATATGTTTATTCAAACATATATGCATTAACATAAAAATATAAATTATTTTCCACATCTATGTTTGTGAAAAAATTAAACATTAGAAATCAGCTAATTCCAACATAAAGATAATTACTACAGTCATGAATTTGGCTTACTTCTTTTGATGATGATGCGGTGAATGGAGTCCAACTGTTCTTTCTCTCTGTGTTTTAAATCAGACCATCTTTTCCTAATTTGATCTTTCGTTCGTTGTACGCCATATTCACGATCCAATACCGCGATGACCTTCTCCAAAATATAGTCTTTATGGCTGTTGGGTCTGTCATAGTTCTCCTGCTTACAATCGTAGTCATACTTGTCAAAGATCCTCACCATCGCCACCATCTCCCCCTTGCTCATGGGGGTGGCCTTGTGTTTTATATATTCACCACCGCGGGGCCTGTTCTTTTTCGGTGCGGCATCCATCTTGTTTTCCCTCACGAATGTTCCTGCCGTTATGTCGCATGCAGGAAAAAGTCTGTTGGCACGCCCCAGCGTCATGACGTACTGAGAGCGGAGTTTGACGCATGCGCAGGGTATAAAAAATCCATAACGACCGTTCGCCGTTCCGGACGCTGGAACGTAACCTTTGGGAAACGAAACTCAGACGATCGCATAGTCGAAAGAAAGGTACGCGACAACTTTGTGACAGTGTGTGCAATGGACACATAGCATAAACATTCATTGAGTGCTGGGGCAGTTAGAAAAAGTGTATTAATGACTATTGAATGCGCATTGAGCAGCGTCTCATGTGCATGTAATTGCCTAAAGGCAGGGCTGCCAACAGGGGGTACAGGCAGTACACCAGTAAGGGTCCTGGAGGCAGGGCAGCCATCAGGAATTTAGGGGCCCCTTACACAGCTTCAGGCATGGACCTCCTGGAGCAGAGGAGAACCGGGGTGGGTTTGCGGACGGGGGAGGTGCTGCAAATTGAGGAGGGGGGGTGCTGCCGGCGAAAATTGCTGAGGCCAAGGGGCTTTGGGTGCTGACAAACACAAACTGACAAAATAAAGGGGGGGTTGCCATCCGGGGCCCTGGGGACCTCCGGGCCCCTTACAGGTGTACTGCCTGTACCCTCCTGATGGCGGACCTGCCTGGAGGTCCCCAGGGCACAGGATGGAATCACACCCTTTAAATTTACTTGTTCATCAGCATCCAAAGCCAACGCAATCTAAAATAATAGATGCGTCAGCAGACCACGCTTTAAACAAACGGCCGGAAGGCCACCACCCCCCGCTTCACCTAGGCTCCAGGGGGCACATGCCTGAAGCTGGTTATGGGGAGAAAACATTCATGATGGCAGGCCTGCATAAAGGCCTATATTCTAGAAGCAGGTTATGAGCTAGAAGATAAAAAAGATTGTTTGGTCTTGTGTTCTTTCTTGCAGCCATCTGATAAAATTTCATAAACAATGAAGGGGACAGTTCTGAATACCCCCGAATTCATGGCTGACTTCATTGAAAACTACAGGAATCACTCCTGTCTGTGGCAGGTTAAACATAAAGACTATTCCAATAAACACAAAAGGCAGGCAGCAATCGATCAATTGGTGGAATTGGCGAAGACTGTGTACCCCAGGGCAGACGAGACATTGGTGAAGACAAAAATTGGAGGCCTCAGGAGTATGTTCAACAGGAAGGTCAAGAAGATCGAGGAATCGAAGAGATCGGTAGCAGCAGCAGAAGACGTTTATGTCCCCAAGCTGTGGTACTTCTCAAGCCTGGGATTTTTGAAGGACCAGACTGTGCCACGCAGGCATATTTCTACGCTACCCTCCACACTTCCCTCCACATCAGCTGAGGCCACTGATACTGAGGCGGATCCTACACAAGAGGAAGAGGAGGAGGAGGAGCTCAGCTTGCCCCAGGTATAGCATTTAAAAAAAAAATTTGAGAAAGTGAGGTAAATGCGTTTGTTAGGATGCCACAACAATTAGGCATGAAATTCTGTGGAAATGAGAAAACAAACAAATGTATGAAAGAAACTCTTTTAAATAGAAGGATAAATCCTGGAGTGACAATGCTAACCTTTGCTTTTGGAAGACATTCTATTTTTGAGAAACAAAGGATGCTAAAATGGGTTGTGAAAATGTGTCCTACGACAAAATAATTTATAAATTCTGTTTATTTTTCAGACCCAGGAAACTTTGCAACAAGATGAGGCCGGGCCCAGCAGCCAAAGCACTGAGTCCAGAGTGCCTACCCCGCGCCCTCCTACCAAAAGGGGCAGGAAGAGACACCACCTTGATGAGGCCACTGCAGAGTTCCTTAATCGGGCTACTGTAGTGATCACCACGGCACCCGATAGTGCCGAAAGATTTGGGTGCTTTACAGCCAACAAGATGAGGGAGGTTGATGTGGAGCAAAGGGAGCTATGTGAGGGGCTCATCATCCATCTCCTCAGCAAGGCAAGAAAACGGGAGCTAACCCCTAAAACACATTTGTGTGATTTGGAGCACACATCTCCTCAAATTCAAACATACCCACCCCATCCAACCTACCCACCCCATCCAACCTACCCACCCCAGCAAGCCTGTCCACCCCAGCAAGCCAACCCAACCCAGCAACATGGGGGTCAGTGGCCACATCAGACCCCGGATCCCCAACAAGGCCAGGGGTCTGGGGAGTTTAGGGGCTACTAAAAATTTCTTGAGTATTTCAGAGTCAAATTTAGGTTTGAATAACCAATTTTAGGCTGTCAGCCAGAATTTTTTTTTATTTGAGTTGTGTAGGTAATGCACACTATAACAAAATGGCCTCAGCTGATGTGAATGGAAGTGTGGAAAGCAATGTACGTGGTTCAGTGTGGTATGCCACTATAATACCAGACCCTTGCTGGAGTACCACAGCCTGGGGACAGATATGTCTTCTGCTGCTGCTCCCCATCTTTTTTTTTCACGACCTTCTTTGAGCTCCCTGTTGAATGTACTCCTCTGGTGACCAAGTCCAACATTAATTTGATATTTGTATGCCCTGAGGTACAGAGGCCTCGCCATTTCCACCATTTGAACGATTGCTGCCTTCCTGTTTCTAGAATTATATGCCATTATTAGTTATATTTTCTTTGATTTACTAAACAAAATAAAAATGATTGCATAAATATGAATTTTGTCTTTTATCATAATATTGTCTTTTTGGGAGTAGGCAGGTAAATTCTAAAAAATATTAAGGGACACAAATATAGTAGCTTGTAGTTTCAGCATCAAATACATAGGGGATAATGTGGTTGTGATAAATATAAAAAAAAAAAATATTATATATTATATGATTATAAAATATTAACCCAAAAATCTTTCAAGAAACACGAAAGACGTAGTTTAAAAATAAATCCGTCGGTATCTACAGCTAAAATGCTTTTGGAATTATTAGGGCATTGTAAACAATACTAAATAGGTGTGCTGTATTTAAAATAGTTCATAATTGCCGCGTCACGAATGTGAAATCTCCATAACGAACGCTAGTTTTACAAGACTGAAGGCTACCGGCTGTTCATTGCTTCGGAGCATGCATGTTCGTACCCTAGGACAAAAGTCCGATGGTTTTCTGTACACACGGTCGGACTTTGCTCCATCGGACTTTTGTTGGGCAAAAGTTTGTCCGTTTGCAGACCCAACTTTTGTCCGATGAAAACCAAAAAAAATCCGAAACAAGTTTGTCCGTTGGAGCGTACACACGGTCGGATTGTTGGTCCATCTTGCTCAAAACGAAGTTTGTTGGGCAAAAGTCCAACCGTGTGTACGGGGCTTAAATCTGTTGTATGCAGAGCTGTAGCTTCAGGCAGATGGCAATGACAACCAACAAGGTGGCACTGTTCAGAAGTGATAGAGTGAATATAAAATATCAGGATAGCAGGGCCATAACCACAACAAGTGCAAGTGAACAAGAGAAGGCTGCACTTTGAGTACCCCAACTTAAACAAAAGAGCCCTATCAACATAAAAAAAATAATAATAATCTACTCTCAAAAGAAATGAAAACCCCAACATACCATTCCTTAAAAGAAAATCCCTAAAACTGATCACTAACCTCAGCATGACTACAAACTAAAATGAAAAACAACCCCCCCCCCACTTCATATAAGTAAAGTATAGGTTGCTAAATAACCCTAATCTCTCCCTATGCTGTTTTTCAGCTTTCCATGCAGCAATTCCCAGTACACAGATACACTATGGCTACTCTAATGCCGCGTACACAAGGTCGGAATTTCCGACAACAAATGTTCGATGTGAGCTTGTTGTCGGAAAATCCGACCGTGTGTATGCTCCATGGGACATTTGCTGTCGGAATTTCTGACAAATGTTTGAGAGCTGGTTCTCAATTTTTCCAACAACAAAAGTTGTCGGAAATTCCGATCGAGTGTAGCCAATTGCGACGCACAAAAATTCTACGCATGCTCGGAATCAATTTGACGCATGCTCGGAATCATTGAACTTAATTTTTCTCGGCTCGTCGTAGTGTTGTACGTCACCGCGTTCTTGACGTTCGGAATTTCCGACAACATTTGTGTGACCGTGTGTATGCAAGACAAGTTTGAGACAAAATCCGTCGGAAAAAAAAAAGACGGTTTTGTGGTCGGAATGTCCGATCGTGTGTACGCGGCATAAGTCTCTAATTTTCACAAATTTTGCTGTAAAACCAGGGTCCTACATAAAGATAATGCAAAAATTGATGTGCTTATATTCCTGCGCACCGTACCTAGTAGATTTTAAAATGTGTGCTTTTTTATGCCAATTAAAAAAACTTTATTTTTATTACATTTTTAGTTTTGTTTCTACCCCCTGTTTAATTTTGAAAGTCTAATGGGTAATATTGGAAATATACGCACATCCATTTCTACATTTTCTTACATAATATTGTTCCCACAAAAATGTATTTATATTATATCTGAAAAAGAGTCATGTATATAAAATAATTTAGAAAACAAAAATCCTGCAGCAGCCTTTCGCAAGCCAAGTGTGGAACCAACATCACTTACACCCATAGTTGCCAAGTGTCCTGGATTCTGCAGCGCACACCCACAAATCTGAACCCTATCCCATATTCTCCATGTCCTGCAGTCTATTCTGCAAGATCCAGGAGCTTCGCAGTCTTTTTGTTATGTCCAGACATGTGGAATTAATTTTGTTACAAATGTCGCACTTTGAATGACAATTGTGCAGTCATGCAACACTGTACCCAATAGAAATGTTTATAATTTCCTTCCCACAAATAGAGTTTTATTTTGGTGGTATTAAATCACCACTGGGTTTTTTATTTTTTGCAAAAAAAATGAAAAAAGATAAAACATTTTGAAAAAAAAAAGTTTTTCTTAGTTTCTGTCAGAAATTTTTGTAAAAAAGTAATTTTTCTCCAGTGCCAAATCATCTGCACTGATGGGCACTAATAGGCTACACTGATGAGCACTGTTAAGGTGCCACTGATGAGGCGATATTGAAGGGCACTGATGGGGTGACACTGATGAGGAGGCACTAATATGCAGCACTGATAGGTGGCACTGATATGCAGCACTGATGAGCACTAATAGGCGACACTGATGGCCAGTGATAAGTGGCACTAATGGGCAATGATAGGTGGCACTGATGGGCACTTATAGGTGGCACTAATGGACACTAAGTGGCATGGATGGGCATTGATGGGCAGCACTGATTGGCACTGATGGGTGGCACTGATGGTCACTGAAAGGCAGCATTGATTGGCCTCACTGATGGACACAGACTGATGTCACTGATGGGCACAGAGTGGTGTCACTGATGGGCACAGAGGAGTGGTGTCATTCCCACATCATCACTTTTGGGACTGCATTGTGATCAGGGCACTGATGAGTGCCCTGATTGCCTATACACATCTCCTCTGTGAGCAGATGCCGCTGCTTGGCTCTCCTCACCTCATACTCTGTCAGCGTGAGGCGAGGAGAGACAATAAGCGACTTCTGCTTGTTTACCTGAGACCGACTGTAATTGGACACAGCCGATCACATGGGTAAAGAGCCGCCCCGCTCTGCCATCATTTGTCTATACGGCGAGCAGGAGGCGGTTAAAGTATGTATAATACATAAAATCATAACAATATACAAAAAAGGATACAAGTAAAATTTATACCATAAAGCAAACAACAATTTAGAAGTATACAGAGAATATCCAGGTCACATGAACCGGTAAATTTACAGATATTGGTAAATAGAAAATCAAAAGTGTGTCCAATGGCACTAAGCATTTAACCTATGGTAACATAAACATGTACAAGTTCAAGGTACAAATATATATCGGTGGGTCTTCCATGCATCCCATTTACTAGAGAACAGGTGCATCTTATACTGTAAGGTATATAGGATCATTTCCATTAACATGATACCATGATACAGAAAACTGTAGTTAAGGGAACTGTTGGGCACTTCCAGTGTAAAGCAATGGCCAATACAGTTGACACACAAATAGTGTGAATTAACCTTTCCTCTTTATGTAAGACTAGGGATGGGCGAACGGTTCGGCCTGAGCATAAGTTCGGCCAAACTTTCGTTGTTTGGATGTTCGGCAAACAGCCGAACAAAGGTGTCGTTCGACCCTTTTTTTGGCCCCCCGAACCGACCACAATACATTGCGGCGCTGAACAGTGCATTGCAAGCCCTGATTGGCTGAACCAGTGAAAGCTTCAGCCAATCAGGGCACAGAGCACTGTCAGAGTCATGATTGGACACGCCATATCGTTTTGTGTGCATTACTGCCAGTTTAACGCCATTTACTTCTGTGTGAGTTACTGCCAGTTTAACACCATATCGTTTTGCGTGCGTTACTGCCAGTTTAATGTCATATAGTTTTGCGTGCGTTACTGCCAGTTTAACGCCATATCGTTTTGTGTGTCTTACTACCAATTTAACGCCATATCATTTTGTGTGCGTTACTGACAGTTTAACGCCATCTTGTTTTGCTGCGTTACTGCCAGTTTAACGCCATATAGTTCTGTGTGCATTACTGCCAGTTTAACGCAGGGTTGCCAACTTTCAGTAAATTTACGAACAGTTTGTAAAATCTGTACTTTTTGCATCTGTACTTGAATGTCCATTACTGACATGTAGGCTGCATGTCCGTAACTGACATTCATGGACAGATGCAACAATTATGGATTTTACAAACTGTTCATAAATTTACTGAAAGTTGGCAACCCTGGTTTAACGCCATATTGTTTTTTGTGCCTTACTGCCAGTTTAATGCCATTTACTTCTGTGTGCATTACTGCCAGTTTAATGCCATACAGTTTTGCGTGCGTTACTGCCAGTTTATCGCCATATAGTTTTGCGTGCATTACTGCCAGTTTAACGTCATCTCATTTTGTGTGAGTTAATGCCAGTTTAACGCCATATAGTTTTGCGTGCGTTACTGCCAGTTTAACGCCATATAGTTTTGCGTGCGTTACTGCCAGTTTAACACCATATTGTTCTGTGTGTGTTACGGCCAGTTTAACGCCAAATAGTTCTGTGCGTCACTGTACATTTAGTGCATTATATTGCAGTATATTATAGTGTATCCGTGGAGTGTGTCTGTGTAGTGTGAGTACTCAAATTAAAGGGCACCAAGCACCTCTTTACATTGATTAAAGTGCATCTACATACAGATTTCAACTTCTTCTTTACATTTGCTTATAAGCACCACCCCCTCCCTCCCAATAATGTCTGGGAGGACAACAAGGAGAGGAAGATGTTCCCTTGGAACTGTAAGGGGGCCAGGAACAAATGTGTCCACAGGCAAAGGTGGACGTGGTGGTCAGTCCTCAGGCAGGGCATCATTTCCTCTGTTTAGTGAGTTTGCCCGTGCTATCCAGCCACAGCATGCAGAGGAGGTGGTGGACTGGCTTACTAAACCTTCCTCATCCTCCGTCACACAAGCAGAGACAAGTGTACAGTCCCCTGCAGTTGCAAGAGTGGATAAACCTGTCTCCTTGTCCACATCTATTCCTGCCATAGCCCCAACATCAGCCATTGAGGAGTCAGCTAAGTTATTTGACCACAGCGTCAGCCACTTGCTCCTTGATGATGCCCATCCATTACTGGATTCTGATGTTGGTTCTGAGGTTGAGGATGACAGGAACATGAGCCTAGAGAGAGGGAGGAACACTGGTAGAAAAATTGGCATTCATGTTCCCCAAGCCGCAGTGTATTGCCAAGTTGTCTCCAGGGGTATTGATGAAGATGGAGGAGATGGAGATGATGGAGGATGATGATGATGATGATGATGATGAAGACACTGATGGGACTTGTGTGCCAGATAGAGCAGATGAGGAAACTGAAGGTGAGGCGGCACAACACCAAGGAGGTCCACATCAAGAAAGAGTAGAGAGCAGCCACCCTATTCCATCACATTCTGTAGCTGTTATGTCCCGTCCCACTCCCCAAAGCTCAGCTGTCTGGGCCTTTTTCAGCACATATGCAGCAGATCGCACAGTTTCTATCTGCAAACTGTGTCTCAGGCACATCAAATGTGGCAAAAACACCAACCATTTGGGTACCACATGCCTAATAAGGCATTTAACGTCCAACCACTCAGCCCGTTGGCAAGAGCACCTAAAAGCCACCCAAAAGGGGCACAAATCTGTCCCTCCTCCTCCTCCTTACCCACTTCAGTCTGCCCCTGCTATACCGAGTCATTACCTTTCAGCAGCCTCCACTGACAGGGATGATCGTATAGCACAGGGTGTCCCAGGTCCTAGCAGCTCATCTGCCAGCAGCACACCACCAGCTGTAGACTGTAGCCGGCAAATTTCTCTGCCCCATCATCTGCAGCGGAAAAAAAAATGCAGTCCCTGCCACCCATATGCCCAACGTTTGAATGAAAGCTTTTTAAAGTTATTGGCTCTCCAACTTCTGCCTTTCAGCCTGGTGGATTCTGCCCCTTTCTGTGAATTTGCACAATGTGCTGTACCACAACGGCAGGTTCCCAGTTGCTACTACTTTTCACGTAAGGCCATTCCATCTCTCTACCATCACGTGGAAGGGAATGTTCTGGCATCATTGGGCAAAAATCCACCTTACTGCTGACACGTGGTCCAGCAAGCATGGGCAGGGATGATATATTTTGTTCACAGCACACTAGGTAACGTTGCTTGCAACTCAAAAGGATGCAGGACAGGGCTCTGTGCTGCAGCTTGTTGTGCCCACACATCTCCATACAGCTGGTGGTGTTGATGCCAGACCTGTGAGCTCTACCCCCTCCTCCTTCTCTTCCTCCTCCGCCACCTCCATGCCCTCCTCTGCAGAATTGTCCTATGAACATTAGGTACCCCTAAGCTTTCAAAGGGCTATTCCAGGACTCAGGCTAAAAAGTGCCATGCAGTGATTCAGCTGGTGTGTTTAGGGGACAGGAACCACACCGGAGCAGAGATTCTTGCAGCTCTGCAAGGACAGGTCCAGAGGTGGTTCACACCACGAGGAAAAAATGAAGAAATCTGCACTCCAATCCAACGTGGCTTTTATTGGAAAAATTAAATAAAACAGCCACTACATGTCACAGCAACAGGGTAACAGGGACAGCTAACGCGTTTCACACTTAGGAGTGCTTACTCATAGCTAGTGATCATAAAAAATACAATCCAATATATATAAATGCTAGTTCAAACATGTGATCAAAACGCAGGTGTTAATTAGCGTGATTGGGGGCTGGAAAAGCACCGCAATCAAAGCCAATTGTGTTCTGCTGTGATCAAAATGAAACACCTTAACATGAATGTGTTGTGTGTTTTAAAATAAATACATATATACATATACATATACATATATGATTAATTGTAAAAGTGTTGATCTTATAGATAAACAATCCATAGTGGTAATATAAAATGAAATAAAATAACACATGACAATAGTGGTACAATACAATATTGAAAAAGACACCCATCCACTAAATTTAAGCGCCTATGCAGTAAAGAAAATGACTATGTAAGAGAGGCCGATTCTATGTCACAAAGATTTAGGAATAGAGGATACTCGGATAAAATTATTAAACAAAGCATTGTCATCAGTAAATACTATTCCTAGAATATCTTTGTTACAAGACAATAGGACTAGACCTAACCGTCACACAAGTGTTCCATTCAACAACATCTCAATTTTTTCTACTCCATTCAGCTCAGAATTCCATCAAATTAGACAAACTGTCACCAAATATCTACCCATTTTACTTAACGAACCCATATATCAAGAGATTCTAAACAAAGGTATTAAAACTGTTTCACGGAGAGCACCCACATTAGGAGGTTGTCTCTCGCCCAGTTTGTTTCAAAGTAAAAGTGCGGGTTCTAATTGGTTGCAATTCAGAGGCACTTTCAAATGCGGATGTAACTACTGTAAATACATTAAACTTGGTCAGACCATACACTCCCACACTAGAAACAAAGATTTTGAGATCCGGCAGTTTATTAATTGCAATACTAAATACATTGTATATGTCATTAATTGTGACGTATGTCATATACAATATGTGGGACGTACCATCCGTAGGCTTAGAGACAGACTCTATGACCACCTCCATGATATCGAGAAAAACCACAACACCAACGTAGCTAATCATTGGAACACAGTTAACCATAAAGGTGTGTCTAGTCTTTCCATCCAGGGGGTTGAAAAGGTTAATACCCCTGTCAGAGGTGGAAATAGGTTTTGTATACTGTGCAAACGTGAGGTATTCCATATCTTTTCGCTACATACCAGAATTCCAGCCGGACTTAATTTTGAATGGGATGTTTCTCATTATTATGGCTAATACATCTTATTAACATATCCCAAACATTTTCCATCTGATGGTCTGGCCACCTGTCTTACACAGTATTCGTTTTGTTACGTCCAGGGTGCCTTTTTGTTCTGGTTTTGTTTTGGTTTTGCTTCATTGGATTTTGCTCTGTTTAGTCTCCATACCCTTACGTCACCTTTGACCACTCCATGGGGTTAGTGTTCACATAGGGTCACGTTGGTGTAGTATATTGGTCCGGCTACAGTCCTCTATATAGGTATATAGTTGTATTCTTACTATATATACTTATGCATGTTGTTCTACCATTTTGGTTGTTCTCTCTTCTCTCGCCCCCCCCCCCCCCTTTCCTTTTTTGCCTCCGATGTTTTTTACAAGCTTTCTACAAGTTTTTCATAAACAAAATATACATACATATATTTTTTTGACACCCAATTGGTGCATATTCACTAGCCAATGACAATTGGGTGTTTTCTTCATGAGACTTCTGGGGGACCTACATGCATATCTATATTCATACTCTCAGTGCTTTTACATATAAGGTTCTGCTAATTACACATATAATTTTTTTTTCCGCTCCTCCTTACCTATTTTTTGTATTGTATACCTGTCCATATTTAATAGGAATATTAGAACGGAGATCCGTATGTGTAATAATAATTATTTTTGTTCATACACATCATTCCATCCATAAAACATTTAGTGCAGATTTTCAGTACTCTTGTTGAGAGGAGCTATATTTCTAGCCCTTGGGTGGGAGATATATTTTTTTACACAAGGGATAGATATATACTCACCCAGCATCTTGATATAGATAGATGTTTGTGTCATTCATTTATCTATTTATTCACCTGCTAAGTATATTTACATTAATAGCAACATTGTGTTGCTCCTCTTCCTTTTATCCTATTTATATATTTTCTTTCTTTTTCTTCTTTTATTTTTTATTTTATTTTATTTTATTTTATTTTATTTTATCTTCAGTTTTATTTTTATTTTCAGTTTTGATACTCAGGTGGACTGTTGCATGTGCGCATTATGTCGGGACATTTAGTGGTCATACCATGCATGATCTGTGCAGTCCTTTGACCGATCGTTTAGACATCTTTCACACATACACGGTACGATATAGACTGACAAATGCATGCGGTTTTTGACACTCATTACACCTGCCGATTCACTGATTTTGCTATAGCTATGTTGCCACGCCTGAGTCTCTCTAATTGGACTTTTTACTTTATTCATTCTATTTAGATCTTATTTATGTTTTAGTTGGACTTTGTAAATTTGGAAAAGGGCGTTTTCCAGTGTTGACTTTTAAACAATGTTTCCTTCCAATATATACGACATCTTTGAGATTTTAGCCATCATATATGTGTATATCTGAGTATCGTTAATGATTTATTCTCACTTGCGACGTGGCTATGGTTCTTCTTTCTGTCAGAACTAATGAATTACATACCAACAAGTGAAAAGTGAAAAACAAAAATCGAAAATGATCACCACACACGGACATTTAAGATATATTATGGATAAAATAGATAATTACACAAGAAAAAGGAAGGAATATACTTATAAGATACATAAAATAAAACAGATAAAAATAAAGTAAAAATAAAAATAGAAATAGAAACTGACATTTTATAACATATTATGTCATATCACGGAATTAGTACACATTACATGGATATTAATACATCTATAATACATATATGTTATTTCACAGTAATCTTGTATGTGTACTTCATTTATTCACTCTCACTTCACTTTATCTATTCACAACTTTGCGCATACAATTTTTACCTTCAATTTTTTTTTTTTTTTTTTTACCTTTGTCCTTCCTTTTTGTTGTTCACGCCTTTCATTCACACACACATACTTTTCTTTTTTCTTTTATACTCTATTTCTGCACTTATAGACCATTTAGTCTCATTAACACATCTTATTATATGTTATAGACTTTGGCCATACACACTTGTTTTACTATACTCTTTTATGATTCTGGTATAAACGCACATTATGCAACACAGTCATTGCTCACAATTAGTGATGAGCCAAACACCCCCGGGTTTGGTTCGCACCAGAACCTGCGAACGGACCGAAAGTTCGCACAAACTTTAGAACCCTATTAACCACTTCCCTACCCAGCCATAGACAAATGACGTCCACTGATGGGATCTCCCATCCTGGGTGGACGTCATATGACGTCCTCGGCTTTGTAGGGGGATATTTGAATGATGCCTGCAGCTAAAGGCATCATTCAGATATCCTTTTGAAGTGCCGGCGATTCTGTGCACCATAAGAACGATCATAGTGGCGGTTCCGCCACTTGATCGTTCTTATAGGCGGCGGGAGGGGACACCCCCCTCCCGCCGCCATCCGGTGCTTCTCCGGGCTCCCCCGTGCGATCGGGGACCCAGAGCGAATCTTCCGGCATCGTTGGTGGAGTCACGTGATGAGCATAGAGATGACTGGTGACCAGATGGTCACCAGTCATCTCTATGATCGTCGGAGGCCCGGGCGCGATGTGATGACGTCACGCCCGGGTCTCAAATGTAAACAAAGCCGCCATTGCGGCTGTAAGTATGAAATCAGTGAAAACATTTTCACTGATCTCATGCTTTCCAGCCTGGAGGAGAGATGTGGGGTCTTATTGACCCCGCATCTCTCAATAAAGAGAACCTGTCACACACATTCCTATTACAAGGGATGTTTACATTCCTTGTAATAGGAATAAAAGTGATCAAAAAAAATAAAAGTTAAATCATTGTAAAAAAATAAATAAATAAGTAAAATAAATAAATAAATAATAATAAAAAAATTTTTAAACGCCCCTGTCCCCGGTAGCTCGCGATCAGAAGCGAATGCACACGTAAGTCGCCCACATATGTAAACGCCGTTCAAACCACGCATGTGAGGTATCGCCGCGTGTGTTAGAGCGCGTGCAACAATTCTAGAACTAGACCTCCTCTGTAATTCTAACCTGGTAACCTGTAAAAAAAATTAAAGCGTAGCCTATGGAGATTTTTAAGTACCGAAGTTTGGCGCCATTCCATGAGTGTGCGCAATTTTAAAGCGTGACATGTTAGGTATCTATTTACTCGGCGTAACATTATCTTTCATATTTTCCCAAAACATTGGGCTAACTTTACTGTTTTGTTATTTTTTAATTCATGAAACCATTTTTTTTTTTTTAAAAAAGGCGCTTGAAAAATTATTGCGCAAATATTGTGCAAGAAAAAATGTTGCAATGACCGTCATTTTATTTCCTAGGGTGTCTGCTAAAAAAACGTGTATAATGTTTGGGGGTTCTGAGTAATTTTCTAGCAAAAGAATGATGATTTGTACATGTAGGAGAGAAGTGCCAAAATAGGCCCGGTATTGAATAGGTACAAAAAGCCCTGTATTGAAGTGGTTAAATACAATGGATGCGAACGTTCGAAATCTAAAGTGCTAATTATAATGACTATTATGCATGTTATTGTCCTAAAAAGGGTTTGGGAACCCGGGTTCTGCACCAGGGGAAATGTATCAATGCAAAAAGAAGTTTTAAAAATGGCAGTTTTTCGGGAGCAGTCATTTTAATGATGCATAAAGTGAAAAAAAAAGTAAAATATTCCTTTAAATATCGTACCTGGGGGGTGTCTAAAGTATGCCTGTGAAGTGCCACGTGTTTCCCGTGTTTAGAACTGTTCCTGCACAAAATTACATTTCTAAAGGAAAAAAAGCCATTTAAAACTGCTTGCGGCTTTAATGTAATGTCTGGTCCCGGTAATATGGATGAAAATCTTTAAGAAAAATGGCATAGCTACCCCATCACCTCCCCCCTACCCCAGCCCATTACCCCCCTTTGGGTCTTGTATGGATATTAAGGGGAACCCCGCACACAAAATAAAAAAGGCCCTATATACTCTGAACAGCCGTATACAGGCGGTGCATACAAGACAGGGACTGTAGGTTTGTTCTTATGTAGAATCTGTTTGTAATTTTGAACAGGTACATTGTTTAAGTGTAGCTCCAGCCAAAAAATCTATTTTTAAGCTTTTTGGAAAACATAGGGAAGGGTTATCACCCCTGTAACATTTGTTTTGCTGTCTGTGCAGTGTGCACCTGTTCAGAACAGTTCACCTCACTTTCCGTCCTAATGACAAATGTTTTTAGAAAATTTGGTTTTTTTATTGAAACAAGAATTGGTGATAAAGCATCAGTGGAGAGGAGACACTTTTTTTCCCATATTAACTCTTACAGGAGAGAATTTGCCTTCCTAGGGGTAGATTTCCTCTCACTTCCTGTTGTATCCTTCCGTTTGCAAGGAGGAGTCGTTTGTAAGTTGGATGTTTGAAAGTAGGGGCCTGCCGTATATACTCAGCTGAAATTTGCCCCTTACATGTTGGTGTTGCCACAACACTGTGAGCCCTCACAGTTACTCTTGGTGGGCGCATAAATGGGCCCTGCTGTGAATTATTAGATCAAGAATTGTAATTACATGCCCCTGTTAAACAGGGGCAGAAAAATTGGGCCTTAGGCACTGGTGCCACAACACTGCAACCCCTCACAGATACTGTACTTGGAGCACAGCAATGAGCCCTGTTGCAAAGTATTGCATCAAAAATTTTAATTACACGCCCCTGTTAAACAGGGGCTGAAAAATTGGGCCTTAGGCACTGGTGCTGGTGCCACGACACTGCAACCTCTCCCAGATACTCTAGTTGGAGTGCAGGAATGAGCCCTGCTGCAAAGCATTGCATAAAAAAATTGTAATTACATGCCCCTGTTAAACAGGGGCTGAAAAATTGGGCCTTAGCCACTGGTGGCTGCACCCAGAAACAAAAATGTTCTTCCAAGCTATCATCAATCGGATCATTGAGGAGGAGGAGGATAGTCAGTCAACATAACAGGACAGTCTCTCAGCATCAGCATCAGTCTTGAAGGGATGTGACATTTGAAAATAAATTAGTCTGTTATATCAGCTTCAGGTGTTTGGTAGCTGGTGGTGATAAAAGACTGGTTCATCTTTATGAAGGTCCGTCGATCAACCGAGTCGGTGGACAGGCGCACCCTGTGATCCGTGACAAATCCTCCAGCAGCACTGAATGTGCGTTCTGAAAGAACGCTGGATGCAGGACAGGCCAGTAGCTCAATTGCATACTGTGCAAGCCCTGGCCAGTGATCCTTCCTCAAGACTTAGTAAGCCAGAGGATTTTCGGTGGGGAAGGTGTCCAAGTCTGACCTTGCCCCTAGGTATTCCTGCACCATGTATATCAGACGCTGGGGATGGTTGCTGGAACCAATCATACCTTGAGGCTGCGGATTAAAGAATTGTCTGAACGCATCGGTCAGACGGCCACCTTCCCCACCGCTCCTTCTTTGACTGACCGAAGCCTCAGCAAATCGTTGTCCAGGACCAGGAGTTTGTAACCTCCCAGTCTCTGGGAACGCGTTGCACAGACCTTTCTGCAAGGCCTCCCGGAGTTGTCTCATCCTCTGCTCCCTCTGCGACGGTAAGATAAGGTCCGCAACCTTACCCTTGTACCGTGGATCAAGGAGAGTGGCCAGCCAGTAATGGTCCCTCTCCTTGATCCGAAGAATACGAGGATCCTTCCGCAGACTTTGCAGGATCAGGGAGGCCATGCAGCGTAGGTTAGCTGAGGCATTCGGTCCGGAGTCCTCTGGGTCACTAAGGACGACATGATCCGCAGCCACCTCCTCCCAGCCACGTACAAGTCCACTGGTTTCTTGGGACTGTAAATCATCCCTAAAAGACTGCTGCTGATGATGCTGAGTGCCAGCCTCCACCTCCATGCTGACACAATCCTCCTCCTCCTCCTCCTCTTCCTGTGCGATGGGTGGGACAGAAGGAACACTGTCTTGGTAAAGGGGGCCTTGAGAGGCAAGGAAGTCCTCCTCTTCCTGCCTCTGTTCTGCCTCAAGTGCCCTGTCCATTATTCCATGCAGCGTATGTTCCAACAGGTGGACAAGAGGTACAGTGTCACTGATGCATGCACTGTCACTGCTCACTATCCTCGTGGCCTCCTCAAATGGTGCCAGGACAGTGCATGCATCCCTGATCATGCCCCACTGGCGTGGTGAAAAAAACCAGAGCTCCCCTGACCCTGTCCTGGTGCCGTAGTCGCACAGGTACTCATTGATGGCCCTCTTCTGCGTGTGCAGCCGTTGCAGCATGGCCAACGTTGAGTTCCACCTGGTGGGCATGTCACATATAAGGCGGTTCTTGGGCAGGTTCAACTCCTTTTGCAGCTCAGCCAGGCGAGCACTGGCATTATAAGATCTGCGGAAATGCACACAGACTTTCCTGGCCTGCCTCAGGACATCCTGTAAGCCCGGGTACCTGCCCAAGAACCGCTGCACCACCAGGTTAAGGACGTGAGCCACACAGGGCACATGGGTCAGTTGTCCCTGTCGGAGGGCGGAGAGGAGGTTGGTGCCATTGTCGCAAACCACCATTCCTGGCTTAAGCTGGCGTGGCGTCAACCACCTCTCGGCCTGCCCCTGCAGAGCAGACAGAACCTCTGTCCCAGTGTGGCCCCTGTCCCCCAAACACACCAGCGCAAGCACGGCATGGCATCTTTTTGCCTGCGTACTTGCGTAGCCCCTTGAACGCCTACGGAGCACCGCTGGTTCCGAGGACAAAGCACAGGAAGAGGCCATGGAGGAAGAAGAAGAGGAGGGGGTGGAGGAGAGAGGTGTGTCACAACCAGTAGTAGTATTTTGGAGGCGTGGCGGCGGAACAACCTCCAACACTACTGCACCTTGTCCTGCATCCTTCCCAGCTGCCAAAAGAGTGACCCAATGGGCCGTGAAAGAAAGGTAACGTCCCTGTCCATGCCTGCTGGACCATGAGTCAGCGGTAATATGCATCTTACCGCTGACCGCCCTGTCCAGCGAGGCCAAGACATTGCCTTCCACATGCCGGTAGAGAGCCGGAATCGCCTTCCGTGAGAAAAAGTGGCGTTTGGGAACCTGCCACTGAGGAACCGCACATTGCACAAATTCACGGAAGGGGGCCGAGTCTACCAACTGAAAAGGCAGCAGTTGAAGCGCTAGCAATTTAGCCAAGCTAGCATTCAACCGCTGGGCATGTGGATGGCTGGGAGTGAACTTCTTTCGACGGCCCAGCAGCTGGGGCAGGGAAATTTGCCTGCTAGAATCAGACGTTGGTGTACTGCTAGCAGAGTGCCCGCAAGTACTTGGCTGTGACACACCTAATTCTACACCTTCATTCCTCTCAGTGCACGTTTCAGAGAGGACTGAAGGTATAGTGGGGTTGGATATCCCGGCTGATGCGGTGCAAGGAGAGGTCCGCTTTGTTCTTTGATGTGGGTCTTTAAGGTAGGCTTGCCAACGAGATGCATGGCAGGTCAACATATGTCTGGTCAAGCATGTGGTGCCCAAGCGGCTGATGTTTTGGCCATGCGAAATACGCTTGAGACATATGTTGCAAACAGCAGCTGTGCGATCTGATGCACTCGACTCAAAAAAGGCCCACACCAAAGAACTTTTTGAATAATGGGCAGAGGCAGCGCCCTGCACAGGAGGAGCTCTGCGGTGTGATTCAGTCGGTGTGCTGCCCTTACGCTGGCCCCCCGAGGGAAACCTGCCTCGTTGGAGATGTGCCTCCTCCTCATCCTCCTCCTCTCTCCTATTAGGCACCCACGTGGAGTCAGTGACCTCATCATCCCCTCCCTCATCATCACTGGAGCCAATCTGGCAGTATGCTGCAGCTGCTGGAACATGACTGCCAGATTGGTGTCCTTCTTGAGCATCCCCTCTCTCTGCTCTCACCCTACTGCCTTCCTCTAGCTGGGTATCATCATCAGACCCTTCGAAACACTGGGCATCCTCCTGGAGCATGTACCCAACACTGTGCTCAAACAGTTCGGGGGACTCCTCAGGAGGACATGGTGGGTCTAGGGAAGGAGTGACTGATGATGACATTGATACCAGGGAAGAGGACGCTTTGGCAGCTGCTTTGCCAGTACCCTGAGCCTGGGTGAGAGAGGATGAGGAGGATGAGGAGGGCTTGGTCATCCACTCTACCAAGTCTTCGGCATGATGCGGCTCAAAACGTCCAGCTGCCGAAAAGAAGGACAAGCGTGTCCCATGGCCACGTGCTGATGGCGATGCACCGCGTCCACGACCAGCTCTGTTGTCTCTAGACACAGAGCCTGCTTGCCCTCTTTTATTGGCTCCTGACTGTCTGCCTCTCCTTGTTTGCCTTCCAGACATTCTAATGGCCTGCAGGGAGATGGGAAAACCAGCAATAAGGCCTAGCTTCAGGAGTATATTTTGCAGGAATCACACTACGCCTGCTGTAAGTGCTGCAAATGCCTGTTGGTGTAACACACCAGGAAAACACAGCAATACAGGCTAACTTCAGGTGTAATATGATCAGGAGGCACACTCCGCCCGCTGTAAGTGCTGCAAATGCCTGTTGGTGTAACACCAGGAAAACACAGCAATACGGGCTAACTTCAGGTGTATAATGTGCAGGAGGCTTAGCAACAATGACACTGACACTGTCCCCTGCCTATCCTTCTCTCTCCTTGCACACAAGGTTTATCAAAGAATATGACACTGACACTCTCCCTGCCTATCCTTCTCTCTCCCTGCACACAAGATTTAGCAAAGAATGTGACACTGACACTGTCCCCTGCCTATCCTTCTCTCTCCCTGCACACAAGGTTTAGCAAAGAATGTGACACTGACACTGTCCCCTGCCTATCCTTCTCTCTCCCTGCACACAAGGTTTAGCAAAGAATATGACACTGACACTCTCCCTGCCTATTCTTCTCTCTCCCTGCACACAAGGTTTATCAAAGAATATGACACTGACACTCTCCGTGCCTATCCTTCTCTCTCCCTGCACACAAGGTTTAGCAAAGAATGTGACACTTACACTGTCCCCTGCCTATCCTTCTCTCTCCCTGCACACAAGGTTTAGCAAAGAATGTGACACTGACACTGTCCCCTGCCTATCCTTCTCTCTCCCTGCACACAAGGTTTAGCAAAGAATATGACACTGACACTCTCCCTGCCTATCCTTCTCTCTCCCTGCACACAAGGTTTAGCAAAGAATGTGACACTGACACTGTCCCCTGCCTATCCTCTCTCCCTGCACACAAGGTTTATCAAAGAATATGACACTGACACTCTCCCTGCCTATCCTTCTCTCTCCCTACACACAAGTTTGAGGTACAAAAAGCACTGACACTGTCCCTGCCTATGTAACTCTTTCCCTGCGCCGGAACACACTACACAAGGCCGCCGCGCTGGCGGCCTTTTATAGTGTGGGGCGTGTGCTAAACCCTCTGAGCTATAATTGGCCACAGGCAACCTGCCTGTGGCCAATTATGGCTCTCCTAGCTGCCGGCGCTGTGATTGGCCAAGCATGCGGGGTCACAGTGCATGCTTGGCCAATCACAGCGCCGGGATTGCACTGCGATGGCGCAGTGTATTGTGGGCCGTTCGCGTCACTCGAATTTGGCGCGAACGGCCCAAATCGTTCGATGTTCGTCGAACGATCGAACAGCCGATGTTCGAGTCGAACTTATGTTCGACTCGAACACCGAGCTCATCCCTACTCACAATGGGACTATTCATCCACTTTGAGAACTTTTACTTTATTATTGACTTTCCCTGCAATATATGTGCCCAGATTTTAAATTTAGTGGATGGGTGTCTTTTTCAATATTGTATAGTACCACTATTGTCATGTGTTTATTTTATTTTATTTCATTTTATATTACCACTATGGATTGTTTATCTATAAGATCAACACTTTTACAATTAATCATATATGTATATTTGTATTTATTTTAAAACACACGACACATTCATGTTAAGGTGTTTCATTTTGATCACAGCAGAACACAATTGGCCTTGATTGCGGTGCTTTTCCAGCCCCCAATCACGCTAATTAACACCTGCGTTTTGATCACATGTTTGAACTAGCATTTATATATATTGGATTGTATTTTTTATGAACACTAGCTATGAGTAAGCACTCCTAAGTGTGAAACGCGTTAGCTGTCCCTGTTACCCCGTTGCTGTGACATGTAGTGCCTGTTTTATTCTATTTTATTTTTCCAATAAAAGCCACGTTGGATTGGAGTGCAGCTATCCAGATTTCTTAATTTTTTCCTCATTGCCTTGTGCATTGCCAGCACCCTTGGTTCCTGGAGAGGTATTTGTTGTTGTTGTGAGTCTATTTGGAGCGGCAATTTTTGTTTTGTATATACTGTGGTTCACACCATGTCAGCTGGAGCCAGGAATGGTGGTGTCTGATATTGGCACAAACCTCCTGTCCGCCCTTAGACAGGGAAAATTGACACATGTGCCATGCCTGGCACATGTCCTCAATTTGGTGGTGCAGCATTTCCTAAGTACGTACCCAGGGTTGCAAGATGTACTAAAGCAGGCCAGAAGAGTCTGTAGCCATTTCAGGCGGTCATACACAGCCAGTGCTCGGTTGGCTGAAATTCAGCGGGAATTCCACCTGCCTGTTAACTGCCTGATTTGTGACATGCCCACCAGGTGGAACTCAACTTTGGGAATGCTGCAGCGGCTATACATGCAGCAGAGGGCCTTCAATGAGTACTTGTGTCAGTATGGCACGACGACATGCTCAGGCCGTCTCTGCTTTTTTTCCCCTATGCCAATGGCTGATCATTAAGGATGCATGCACTGTATTGTCACCATTTGAGGAGGCCACAAGTATGGTCAGCAGTGACAGTGCATGCATCAGTGCCACAATCCCTGTTGTGTTCCTGCTGGAGAAGACTCTGCATAGCATTATGGACAGGGCACTGGAGGCAGAGCAGTAGGAGGAAGAGGAGGACTTCCTTTCCTCTCAAGGCCCACTTTATCCAGACACCATCATTCCTATGTCACAGAACACACAGAAGGATGAAAAGGAGGATTCTGGCACTTTCATAGGCTTCGAAGAAGAGGAAGACATGCATCAATCTGTAAGCGATGGCTTTGCAACCCCAGGACCCTTGGGAGTAGTACATGGCTGGGAGGAGGAAGTTCCAGATGCTGTTATCCTGAGTGACCCCGAGGAGTCTGCTTCTCAAGCCTCTGCAAATTTGAGGCGCATGGGCAACCTCATGCTTCATGGACCCAAGAATACGTGGCATAAAGGAGAAGGATGATTACTGGCTGGCAACCTTCTTTGACCACCGTTATAAGGGGAAGGTCTCAGAACTCATCCCGTCCCCACAGAGAGTGCAGAGGATAAAATCTCTTGAGGACACATTAAAGAGGATTTTATTGAACATTTTTCCTGACTCTAGTAGGTTACAGTGTGGTGGAAAACGTTGTTTTGAGTCTTCCGTTGGTCAAGAAAGGAGCGTTGGAGAAGGGGTTCGCCTAAGTGAGGCATTTCAGAATTTTTTTAGTCCTCGCCGCCCAGGGCTGTCAGCTTCCACATCCCATCGGCAGCGTCCGCATCACATGGTGTGTTGCTATGGGAATTTCTATGGTGACTTTATAATAATAATATAGAGTTTAGGTAGTAACAGGATATGTGTAAAGAGCCCCTTCCCTTCCCCTCCATTGATACTGTTGGAAATGGGTGGGAGGGGCCCCTCCCTCTCCATTGATCAGGAAACAGGAAATGGGGAGGGGGGTTTGGAAAGGTGTTTGGTGGAGACACATGTTTTTGGAACAACAGTTGTGTTTGGGAAGGACAAAGGAAGGAGTTGGTCTTTGGAAGGAGAAAGGAAGTAGACATCCCTGCCTGAAGCTGGATAACTTTGGAGACGCTTTTGGGAGTTGGACTGAGCAAGGAACTATGGACATTACATCTTGACCTCTAAGTTGAGTAATTATTTAGTTTACTTAATGTATACGGTACATGTTGTACATGCTTATATATATATTTGTAGGCATATATTTTGTAAGCTATAAGTGTATTGTATTGTGCATCCTACAGTTGTATGTGCAGATTTTTTCCTTGTTTAGTAAAGCATTGATACACGACAGAAGTTTAAGTTTCCTTGATTTTACCACAAGAACTTTAATAGATAGACGTAAAGCAAAACAATGGGGGCTCGTCCGGGATTTGTGCTATAATTCAATTGAAGCAGACTTGTTTTTCTGTAGTGTGTTGTGTAGCTTGTGCTAGGTAAAATGCTGCGTAAGCTGTTTAGGAAAAGCAAGGCTGCAGAGGATTCTGGTGACCAGAAGAAAGTGTGCAGCTTACCTATCTGGGCCAGAAATAATGAGTGGGAGCCTCTTGCTAATGCATTTGTGAAGTATGCTTCTCCCTTGAAGCTGACTTAGGGTGATAAAGTCTCAGATCATTTTGTAGATTTTAACCTTAAGGGGTTGGATTTAAGTAAGAAAGAGAAGAGGACAGTGTCCACAGTGGGTTGGTGCTTCCTCCATGCTCCCTATACTGAATCACATAGAAGGGAGAAGGCAGAGGCAGAAGTTAAGGTATTAAAAGACCAGCTAGCAGTTGCTTCAGAGTGTGTACGTTCAACCGCTAGTCGGGCTGATGATTTGCAAGAGCGGTGTGCAGCCCTCATGACCAAATCAATTAATGCCTTAAGGAAAAGGAAGGGGCGTAAACCTGTTAGTAAAGCCAGGGTATGTGCCATTGTCACATCCCAAAATTGGGATTGTGAGGATGTGCTCTCCTCAAATGATAGTGAGGATAAGGAGATAAAGTTTGATATTTCAGAGGATGATCTGCTAGTGGGAAAGAAAAAGTATGCCAGACCTCTCATTACTAAGCATAGGAAACGGCAACATGATAGAGAGGATATGGCAGATGGGGAGGTGCATTATCACAACCCCAGAGATGTTGAATTTGAAGAAGTACGGGAGTTTTCACAAACTGAACTCCATGAGCTGGCAAAACAATACAAACAAAGGTCTGGGGAGCCCCTATTGGGTTGGCTCCTACGCTTATGGGATGAAGGGGCGGACAGTGTTGTTTTGTCAGGTAAGGAAGCAGTGGCTATGGGAGTGTTAACCCATGATCCACAATTGCGTCAGGCAATGCGAAAAGCCAGAGAGTTTAGCGTGAATTTTTCACGGTTAGACCTTGTGAGAGATGGAATAGTCCGAGTATACGCTAGTCCTACTGACCTGGAAAATACCTACTCCTGGAGATCAATAGGAGAGGGTATTTCCAGGTTACGTGAGATGGGCTGTATAACCGGATTAAATACATTTCCAGAATGGATAGGTCCAGATATGGAACCCTTTATGTCTACTCTGTGCTCTAAGCTGATGAAGTCTGCGCCATTTAATCTCAGGGCTCCATTATTGTCCTTGTTGGGAGGCCTGGGATTAAACAGCAAGATTCATGAAGCCACAACCCTTTTAAGCCAGTTGGGGGAGATAGAGGAGACTAAAACAAAACTTGTCAGGGCAGTAGATAAGGTCAAGGCCAGACAGGAAGAATACAAGCAGAAAAGAACAGAGAAGAAACGGAATGGGGTAGAGAAGACAGAAGGTGAAGAGAAAACCAGGCTAGTTGTTTCTAGGAAAGAAATGTGGGTGGATCTATTAAAGGCAGGAGTACCTAAAGATGAGATAGATGGCATTTCTACTGCAGAAATGCTAAAGAGGTGGAAACATTTAGTAGGGAAAACTGTCAGGGTTAGAAACACTACTCCTAGTGAAGATAACATCAGCCTAGACTTAGAGGAAACAGAACAGACCCCTCCTGTTAGCCCCAAACCAATTCCCAAAACTGAACATGAACCCAAATCACTTTATCCTGGGGCGGAGTTAGAGAGAATCAGAAAAGGGGATTGGGAGGTTCCTTATCCTTTATGAAGGGAAGGTGAGTCTCCTGTAATAGCAGTGACAGCAGGAGACCGACACCCATATGCACCTGTGTCTGTATGGTTGGGGAAGTCATCTTCTCCTACACATGTAATGGCTTTAGTTGATAGTGGAGCTGAAGTTACACTTTTGCAAGGAAATCCTTCCCATCACAAAGGAGAATTGATTTATGTAGAAGGTTTGGGAGGGCAAACTACACCAGCAGTTAGGATACGGGTGAAATTGGCTATTGGCAAGGGATCAGGATTTATGACAAATGTTTTGATATCAGAGTTATCCGAAAATATTCTTGGGATGGATGTACTTCAAGGTCAGTCAATTCAGACTGAAAGAGGTACATTCACATTCGGGTATCCTGATAAAGCGTATCTGGTAAGGGCGGTGAAGGCTGTGGTCAGAGGTCATGCGAAATGGACCCCTGTCTACATTCCTCCACAAGAGAAGCCAGTCTGTCTCAAGCAGTACAGACTTCCTGGAGGCCACAAAGAAATTGGGGAGACTATTCAAGAACTGTTGAGAGTAGGGATCCTTAGACCTGCTGTAAATCCTTTCTCGTCTCCGGTGTTCCCAGTAAAGAAACCTGATGGAACATATAGAATGACTGTGGATTACAGAGGTCTAAACAAAATGGCACCTCCATTGAAGTCAGCTGTACCAGATATGATCTCAATTGTTGAGAAAATTGCTAAAGATGCAGGAGAATATCATGCTGTGATAGACCCAGATTGTCAAGACCAGTTTTCTATGGTGTGGGACGGCCACCTGTACACTTTCACTGTCCTTCCGCAAGGCTATCTTCATTCTCCAACGATTTGTCATGGACTGATTGCCCGAGATTTAAGTACCCTGAATTTGAAAGTCACTGTGTTTCACTACATTGATGACATCATGATCTCTGGGACAAAAGAAGATGTAACTGAAGCACTGCACCTGCTGATACAACACTTGGAGAACAGAGGGTGGGCTATCAACAGAGACAAAGTCCAAGGACCTGCCACAGAGGTGAAATTCCTAGGAATGATGTGGACTGGGCCACAGAGGAAGATTCCAGAGACAGTTGTGCAAACTATCCAGGCGCTGTTGCCCCCTACTACCAAAAAGGAGGCACAGAAGTTCATTGGAGTTGTGGGATTCTGGAGATCGTTCATTCCACATCTTGGACTGATTCTGAGGCCTATATACAATGTTACCAGAAAAAAGATTGAGTTCTCATGGGGTTCAGAGCAGCGGACTGCATTCCTGGCTGCTAAAGAAGCTATTTTGCAGCATCAGGGATTGGGACCCGTGAGACAAGGAGTACCATTTCAGCTGGATGTAGTGGAGCAGAATGGTACCATATCTTGGAGTCTGTGGCAGCCAAATGAAAAGAAAGGACTGAGAGCAATACCTATTGGATTTTGGTCCAAACAACTGACAGGGGCACAGGCGAGATACACGCCCCTAGAGAAGTACCTGTTTGGGGCCTACACAGCACTTCAACATGTAGAGACCATTACAGGAAAGGACACAGTCACCATCCATACTGCATTGCCAATAGCAGGATGGGTGAGAGATAATGGACTCACCACTAGCTGTAGCCCAGAACCAGACACTGATGAAATGGAAGTGGTACCTTCAAGAAAGAGGGGGTATTGCAGCTGGGGATGTTAGAGACATTTCAAAACAGTTGGCAGGGCTTGTTACTTTTACCAGCACCCGGCCAGAAGAAGAAATTCCTGTGCTGCAGTCATCCCCCATTCAAGAGGCTTCACTCTTTGAGTCTCTGTCAGAAGACATGAAGGAGTCAGCATGGTTCACTGATGGTTCAGCCATAATCACCTCGTCTGGGCGTAAATGGACAGCAGCAGCCTACAACCCAAGTACAGACACAGTCCTGCAGGAGTCTGGAATCGGAGGGTCCAGTCAGTATGCAGAGTTGAAAGCTGTAGTGATGACTTTTCAGGAGGATCCTTCTTCCCATGTCACTATCTACACTGACAGCTGGGCGGTTTTTAAAGGACTGACAACTTGGATGCCCACGTGGAAGTCCAATGAATGGATGATTCATGGAAAGGTGGTGTGGGGAGGCAAGGAAGTCTGGGACTACATCTGGAAGGAAGCTCACTCCCGCACCATAAAAGTGGGGCATGTTGATGCACATGTGCCCCTAGTACCAGACTTTGAGAACTATAAAAGAGTTGCAGATGAAATCGCAAAAGTGAAGGCAGTTGTGCCAATTGATCCTGTTTTGATGAACTTGGCCAACTGGGCCCACAAGCAATCTGGACATTTGGGGCAGAAAGCAACATATGAATGGGCACAGCAGAGAGGATTGCCTATATCCATGGACATGATAAAGACTGTAATAGGGAACTGTACAGTGTGTGGGGAAGTGCGACAATGGCCATTGCAAAAGTACTCCACTGGGTCGATTAAGAGGGGTGAGAGGCCTGCAGAGATCTGGCAGATTGACTTCATTGGTCCCCTGTCCCGGGGAAACAACGGACTGAGATATTGTTGCACTGCAGTGGACACCTATTCAGGACTTATGCTTGTCCATCCTTGCAAACGTGCAGATCAAGCCGCAATGCTTCAACTGCTTCAGAAACTTGTCCCAAACAAGTCCAAAGTGATAATGGCTCACACTTCACCGGATTAACAGTACAGCAGTGGGCCAAAGATTCTGGAGTGTACTGGTTGTGCCACATCCCATACCATCCACAGGCAGCTGGTTTGATTGAAAGATACAACGGGCTATTGAAGGACCAGATACGCAAAATTACACCCACACATACACTAAGGGGGTGGGATCGGGTCCTCACACAGGCAGTCATATTGTTAAATTCTAGGCCAATAGCCAAAAGAACACCATATGAGAGGATGGTAGGGGCTGAGGCACAGATTCCACAGCTGGAGTGCAGAGTTCAGTATTTATGTAAGGTTCCTGAAAGAACAGGGTTTAACAGATACCATGTTACTGCTTCCCATGACATAGAAACCAAGAGTGACGTATCTGAAGCTGAAGCCTATCTAGGAATGAGAGGGAATCTGGCAGGAAGGTTTGAAGTTATATTTGCATTGGCAGATGAGCTTCAAGACAGTGGCTGGGACTCTGACTGGTTAGTGGATACTTCTCAGCAAGAGTGGAAAGTGAGGCTACATAACATCAAACCTTCCAAAATAAACAGCAGTGATTTTCTGGGAAATATCAGTATATTTCCTCTCCTCCCTATTGATGTTCTTTGGGAGGGTCAGAGGTGCATACAGGCAGGTGGCAAAGTATTGGTCAGATATCCAGGCAAGAAGCCATTTAGAGGAGAGATTGTAGCTGAAGGGCCAGGATCTACTGTTTATGTATTGTTAGAAGGAACAGATAATCCGCTTTGTTTTCCACTCAACAGGTTGTCTCCGATTTGATCCATAGGAAGACCAGAGAAAAGTGGTTACATGATGGAAAGAATGACTGAAGATTGCAAGAGCTGTGGAGAACAAGGCCTTTGATGTATTCCAAGCCTGGACTTGTTTCTAAAGAACTTTAGAATGGACTTTCTAATGAACTTTTATCCAAAGACTAAAACACCTTCCCAGTGACAGAAATATGGGAGGGGTTGCATTTAAGGAAAATTCATGTGTATATTGAGTTTTTAGTAATGAAGAGATTTTCTGTGTGTGGTCTGAGAGAGAAAAAAAAATCATAGGGCGGAATGTATTGCGTTTGTTAAAAATATGATTTTTATTATATTAATCAGACATAGGATACATGGGACAATTTTACAATAGTGAGTTGGTCAGATTACCTGTCAGCATTTGGTTTGAGTAGATTTCTCAAACAAATGACAATGGGATTAGATACCATTGTTGTATTTTAGTACATTACCTGTTTGAGATTTCTTTCAGCTCTCAAACTGAAAAGAATTACAGTTTAGATTACAGGTTTTGTTTTGAGTAGACAATAGGTTAGATAGCATTGTTGTATTCAATGCTATTGTTGAAATACATCTATGTTTTCTGTTTTGGTAACAATGGTAAACAGCCTGACACACATAAAAGCAGGACAGTAAGCTAGGAGGCACACACATCATGTTGCTGTAAGAGAGGAGAAGCCACTCATCATAAGAAGAAGATGCCTGGTCACCAAACAATGGAGATCATGACCATAGCGTAATCGAAGTTAAGTAACCTTTAAATGTAATGTATTTGTACTGTAATAGACCATAGGCTGTTCTATTTTCTAGGCATTTTGCTTGTTATAGAAATCTGTCAGTCTTGTAGTATATTCCTAATATTGTAATAGTTTTGTATGTACAGCATCTTGTATAGTAAAAGCACATTTACACACTGCAGAAGTCTCAGCTTCCTTGTTATACCACAGAGTAACCTTGCTAGATAGACGCAAGCGAAACACAGGGGCATAAAAATTGTGCCTTAGGCACTGGTGCCACAACACTGCAACCCCTCACAGATAATCTAGTTGGAGCGCAGGAATGAGCCCTGCTGCAAAGTATTGCATTAAAAAATTGTAATTACACGCCCCTGTTAAACAGGGGCTGAAAAATTGGGCCTTAGCCACTGGCCCAGAAACAAAAATTTTCTTACATGCTATCAGCATGATCATTGAGGAGGAAGAGGATAGTCACTCACTATAACAGGATAGTCACTCTGCATCAGAATAGGCAGTCTTGAAGGGATCTGACATTTCAAAGAAAATTTTTCTGTTACATCAGCATCAGGTGCTTGTTAGCTGGTGGTGATCCAAGACTGATTCATTTTTATGAAGATCAGTCGATCGACCGAGTCGGTGGACAGGCCCACCCTGTGATCGGTTACAAAGCCTCCAGCAGCACTGAATGTGCGTTCTGAAAGAACGCTGGATGCAGGACAGGCCAATAGCTCAATTGCATACTGTGCAAGCTCTGGCCAGTGATCCATCCTCAAGACCCAGTAACCCAGAAGATTTTCGGTGGGAAAGGTGTCCAAGTCTGATCTTGCCCCTAGGTATTCCTGCACCCTGTAAACAAGACGCTGGCGGTGGTTGCTGGAACCGATCATACCTTGGGGCTGCGGACTAAAAAATTGTCTGAACGCATCGGTCAGACGGCCACCTTCTCCACCGCTCCTTCTTTGACTGACCGAAGCCTCAGCAACACGTTGTCCAGGACCAGGAATTTGTAACCTCCCAGTCTCTGGGAATGCGTTGCACAGACCTTTCTGCAAGGCCTCCCGAAGATGCTTCATCCTCTACTCCCTCTGCAATGGCAAGATAAGGTCTGCAACCCTACCCTTGTAACGTGGATCAAGGAGGGTTGCCAGCCAGTAATGATCCCTCTCCTTGATAGCACGAATACGAGGATCCTTCCACATCCTTTGCAGGATCAGGGAGGACATGCAGCGTAGGTTTGCTGAGGCATTCGGTCCAGAGTCCTTTGGGTCACTCAGGACGATATAATACACAGCCACCTCCTCCCAGCCATGTACAAGTCCATGGGTGTCTTGGGACTGTAATTGATCCCTTGAAGACTGATGCTGATGCTGAGTGCTAGGCTCCACCTGCATGCTGACACAATCCTCCTCCTCCTCTTCCTGTGTGATAGGCGGGCCTGCAGGAACACTGTCTGGATAAAGGGGGCCTTGAGAGGTAAGGAAGTCCTCCTCTTCCTCCTTCTGTTCTGCCTCAAGTGCCCTGTTCATTATTCCACGCAGCGTGTGCTCCAACAGGTGGACAAGAGGGACAGTGTCACTGATGTATGCACTGTCACTGCTCACCATCCTCGTGGCCTCCTCAAATAGTGTCAGGACAGTGCATGAATCCCTGATCATGGCCCACTGGCGTGGGGAAAAAATTCCAAGCTCCCCTGACCCTGTCCTTGTGCCATATTCACACAGGTACTCATTGATGGCCCTCTGCTGCGTGTGCAGCCGCTGCAGCATGGCCAATGTAGAGTTCCATCTGGTGGGCATGTCACAGATTAGGCGGTTCTTGGGCAGGTTGTATTCCTTTTGCAGGTCAGCCAGCCGAGCACTGGCAATATATGACCGGTGGAAATGCCCACAGAGTTTCCTGGCCTGCTTCAGGACCTCCTGTAAGCCCGGGTACCTGCCCAAGAACCGCTGCACCACCAAGTTAAGGACGTGAGCCTAACAGGGCACATGGGTCAGTTGTCCCTGTCGGAAGGCGGAGAGGAGGTTGGTGCCATTGTCGAAAACCACCTTTCCTGGCTTAAGCTGGCGTGGTGTCAACCACCTCTGAGCCTGTTCCTGCAGAGCTGACAGAATCTCTGCCCCAGTGTGGCTCCTGTCCCCCAAGCACACCAGCTCAAGCACCGAATGGCATATTTTTGCCTGCGTACTTGCGTAGCCCCTTGAACGCCTACGGAGCACAGCTGGTTCTGAGGACAAAGCACAGGAAGAGGCCATGGAGGAAGAAGAAGAGGAGGGGGTGGAAGAGAGAAGCATGTCAGAATCACCAGTAGTAGCATTTTGGAGGCGTGGTGGCGGAACAACCTCCAACACTACTGCACCTTGTCCTGCATCCTTCCCAGCTGCCAGCAGAGTCACCCAATGCGCCGTGAAAGATAGGTAACGTCCCTGTCCATGCCTGCTGGACCATGAGTCAGCGGTAATATGCACCTTACCGCTGGCCGCCCTGTCCAGCGAGGCCAAGACATTGCCTTCCACATGCCGGTAGAGAGCCGGAATCGCCTTCCGTGAGAAAAGGTGTTTGGGAACCTGCCACTGAGGAACCGAACATTCCACAAACTCACGGAAGGGGGCAGAGTCTACCAACTGAAAAGGCAGCAGTTGAAGTGCTAGCAATTTAGCCAAGCTAACATTCAACCGCTGGGCATGTGGATGGCTGGGAGCGAACTTCTTTTGGCAGTGCAGCAGCTGGGGCAGGGAAATTTGCCTGGTACAATCTGATGTTGTTGTACCGATAGCAGATTGCCCGCAAGTACTTGGCTGTGACACACCTAATTCTACACCTTCATTCCTCTCAGTGCAGGTTTCAGAGAGGACTGAAGGTATAGTGGGGTTGGAGATCCCAGCTGATGAGGAGCAAGGAGAGGTCCGCTTTATTCTTTGGTGTGGGTCTTTTTTGTATGCTTCCCAATGGACTGCATGGCAGGTCGACATATGTCTGGTCAAGCACGTGGTGCCCAAGCGGCTCATGTTTTGGCCACGCAAGATACGCTTCAGACATATGTTGCAAATAGCAACGGTGCGATCTGCTGAACATGCGGAAAACTGTGGTGTGATGTAGTCGGTTGGCTGCCCTTAAGCTGGCCCCTGGAGGGCATCCTGCCTCGTTGGAGATGTGCCTCCTCCTCCTCTCTCCTATCGGGCACCAACGTGGACTCAGTGACCTCATCATCCCCTCCCTCCTCATCACTGGAGCAAATCTGGCAGTATGCTGCAACTGGGGGAACATGACTGCCAGATAGCTGTCCTTGTTGGGCACCCCCTCTCTCTGGGCTCACGTTACTACCTTCCTCCAGCTGGGTACCATCATCGGAGCCTTCAAAATGCCGGGCATCCTCCTGGAGCATGTACCCAACACTGTGGTCAAACAGTTTGGGGGACTCCTCAGGAGGACATGGTGGGGCTAAGGAAGGAGTGACTGATGCCATTGAGCCGAGGGAAGAGGCCGCTTTGGCAGCTGCTTTGCCAGACAAAGTACCATGAGCCTGGGTGAGAGAGGATGAGGAGTATGAGGACGGCTTGGTCATCCACTCTATCAAGTCTTGGGCAAGTTGCGGCTCAACATGGCCAGCTGCCGAAAAGAAGGACAAGCATGTCCCACGGCCACGTGCTGATGAGAATGCACCTTGTCCACGACCAGCACTGTTGCCTCCTAGACACAGAGCCTGCTTGCCCTCTTTTATTGGCTTGTGACTGTCTCACTCTCCTTGTTTGCCTTCCAGACATACTAATGGCCTGCAGTGAGATGTAGCTGCACAAAGGTGGGATGTATATATATATATATATATATATATATATATATATATATATATATATATATTGTGATATTGGGGTGTTTTAGCTCAAGTGGATAGATGCATTTTTATGCAGTGAGTCCATATCAGACAGGCATTCTAGTTAAGGGCCTGGTAGCCCACGTTTATTTAAACAGAAAAACAAAAGAAAAATGTCTATTCAGGATTCCCACGCAGGGGTTTAAACTTCATTCAGCACATAAATGAAAACATACCAAGCCACCTGGCTCTTGTCAGCAGTTCCTCTGCTTGCTTTCAAATAGAAACGATTCTTTCCAGCTCCCTGGACTCACTGGCTTCCTCAGTCTCCCCGACTCTCAAGGCTGGCCAGCCTTTCCCAGTCCCTGGGCAAAGAATCCCCTTTACATGGGCTGCAGTCTCCCACAAGGCAGACCGCTCTCCAGACATAAGTCTGTCTTCACTTAGCAGTAGCAAGTTGCTCACTCTCCACCATCCTCCACCTTCTGCTCTCACCAGCCCCTCATTATATTGGTTGTGTGCACCTGAGCACACACCCTGCTGGCTGTCCACAAGACCCGGACACAGGGTTGGAGATCCCATCCCACCCAAGTCTCTGCGGGATCTCCAAACTACACAGCCCCATCCGAACTTAGCAAAACCCGGAGAAAGCTGCCAAAACAGTTTTCTCAATTTCCAAGCTATGCTCTGTAGTTCTGCAGTCTGCTGACATGCAGACTCTGTGTCCGTTTTTGCTCCCTTTCCATAGGGACAGGGACTTTCACTATCACATATCCCCCCCCTATGTTTCGATCCGGAGGGAGGAACACTAGCACACGTCATCAGGGTTGGGACACCTCTGTGCCGGCTGTCAGCCGCGTAGGCCCAACCCTTTTTTCGGGTGCGCTTCCAGCCAAGTCCTTCCTTAACTCTCCATAGGATCCTACGCTTTCTCCCTCTTCTGGGGTTCCTGGGCTTATTTGCTTTTCTCTGGGGAACTCTGCCTTCCCTAATACCCTCACTTTCTTGATATAGGGGACCTGTTCCCAATACTTTGCCTGATGGGGAACCACCTTTTCCTTCACTGATACCAGTTTTTCCCATCACAACAGTTTTTTTTGGTTTAACATCTTTTCTGAGGTTACCCACGGCAACTAAACCCTTGTTATCAGTAACAACCAGTGACATACCACAAATTCTGATGTTGCCACTTCCAATACCATCAGTGGTTCCCCTCACAGTGTCTCCGGGTACTTTAATTTGTACCTTTGTGCGAATGACATGAAAAATCTCTGCTACTGCCACGTCTATTTCGGGCCCTTCCTTCACGTGAGGTCTAGTGGGTGAGGCAGTGTCCGTGCCCTCTACTGACGACTGCTCAGCCGCACTTTGGACCACATCAGCAGAACTTTTCCTAGTCACAGCATCAGGCGGAGAGACCTCTGATATTTTCAAACGTTCTCCTGAGCGCCTTCCATCCAAACCGGTAACTGGAAGCACCCTCTCAGAGAACCTTGAGACCATTTGCCACACTGCTAATAAATATGGTACCAACCAGTTCCTCTCGTGATTAACATCAAGCATAGCTTGTACTACTTGGCTCCACCTACTGGTACTATGCAGTACCACCTTGTCCGACCACGGTGGAGACACCCAAGTGTACAGCAAATGTGTTTTTTGGACTTCAAGAATTTTCAACAACACATTTGTCATCTTAATGCAATCCACATCTACATGCAAGACCTTTCTAGGGACTTTTCCATTATCAACGACGTGGAGGGGCTCAACCACTGAAGCTGAAAAGGTAGGGTCATATACAGTGACCTCCACTTCACTGGCGGTATCAGTCTCCACAGCTTGGTGCTCAACTGGAGCGCTGTCAGATGTGCGTCTCACATTTACCCTCTCGGTCCCAGCATCAGCGAGCCGCTGCAGGTCATACGTCACATTGCCATTTTTGCACTCACTATTTTCCAGCAGTTGGGCTGCATATAACCCAACTGCCATGCATGCGCCCTTAACCGGTCCTTCTGATTGGAGGGGGCCAATCTCTGCCGGGGCCAACACGCCCTTGGCCACTGGCCACCCTGCAATCCCTCCATTGGGCATAGCAGGTGTCATGTCCACATCTGTGTTACGTAACCTAGCCTTATCCAGCATGGCTAGCAATTGTTTTGCCCAGCTGTCCCAGTCAGTGGTGCTTCCCTGACAGGTATCCTGAAGCAGTGCATCACCTGTTCCAAGAGGCACCAAAGGAACCTGGGACTCATTACCCAATACTGTACATTTGTCATCTCTATACGCATCACATTGTACAAGCACAGTTTCACTTATGTCACATTGGGACGATGCTTCGTCAGAGAACGCAGGGTGCAATACACTATTTTGACCAGATTGTTCTGGTGGCGCTACCATCACATCCAGCTTTACACTACCAGCTTTAACAGGGTGAATAACTTGTTCACCAATCTGGTCACATACCAGGCGGGTGGTCTGCACCCACACATTCTCATTGTGTGGTGCAGTCACTCCTTGTTCCCCCAGAGTAGTGCCAGAGCGGTCCTGGACAACCTCCAGTTCCAACACAGGGAGATCCCTAGAGGTTTCCACAGACAACCCTGCAGCTCTGCCTCTGGTGGTCATGGAAGACATCCTACTTACAACCTTTTTAGTAAACTCATTACCAACATTATTCTCAAACATGACATTTCCAGAAATACATTTCTCAACCTTTAGAGGATCATCATGATACTTAGACATAGCTGTAGCTATTGTGGGTGGCCCTTTACCCACTTGAGCAGCTCCACAGCTGACCTGGGAAACCCTCTGCTCCAACACTGTGGGCTCCTGGGAGGTTTCCCTGGGCAACCCTGCAGCACCTGTCTCTGTCACTAGGGAACATGGTATATGGATTTCTTTGGTCACCCCTAGTACAGCTCTTCCAGCACTGTGCTGGATTCCACCAGGTACATACAGAGTCCCCATGTCCTTTTTAGTCTCTAGTCCTGCTGCCAGTTGGGCTTTACTTTGTGCCTTCCCCCTACTCTGGGTAGCACACTGTAGCAAGTCCACCTGTACAGCGGATCTCCCCGCTGAACACACTTTAATTTCATTGGGTTCTGTCCCATAAACTGCAACAGTCTTACCAATTCCTGTAGCCGTTGGCATAGCCTTCATTTGAGTGCGTTGTCTCTCATCTGTGGTGTCTCCACAGGCTGACTCTTCCATGTGGTCATGGAGCAACACTGCAGCCTTTCCGGACCCACCAACACCCCCTGCATGTAACACAGGATCCCTGTTGCTAGGAGTAACAGCAGACCAGCACTCCAAAGATGGTTGGCTACACCTCCTGGTGAATACAGACTGTTGTGCCCTTCTTTCTGGGCTGACCACTTCACATAAGCGGCCATAATACACATCTTTATATTCCTCATGCTCATTGGTACCCCCTGCAGTCCACACAGACTTCTTGCCACTGTTGCCAGGGGTGACAACCGATATGCTTGCAGAAAACGCAGGGCTGGTACACCGATGCACACTCATGCTCTCCCGAGCCACCGCTCGACTGGTGCTTTGTTGTCGCAGTGATGCATCTCCCGTTGCTATGGGCGATGACCTCTCTTTGCTGGAGCCCATGATGCGATGGAACTCTCCTCTGAGAAGGATTTCCTCTTTAAACTTGCAGTAGTCATCCTGGTCCCCATCCATCAAATGGTAAACTGACCGGTACTCTATCAGTAATAAAGTTTGCAGCAATTTTGGCCACCGATTCCTAGGCCATTTTCTCCTTACAGCGACTTTTTCAAATTTTTCCAGGAAGTCCCCAACCTCCTCTGTGGGCAGCATGGGCTGCATGTAATCAGAGGCCAAGATCATAGCCCCTTGAACTGCATCCGACTCTTTAGTCTGGTTCCGCTTGAACCACTCATTCACGGTCTCATACACCACTGGCCCCTTTTGACTGGCCCTCCTAGGCGTAGACATCTTCTCAGGCCACGCTGAGCTCACTTCACCTTGAACTTGATTTAATATGAACTTCTTGTGTTTTGACTGCCTCATCTTTGCAGTCACATGCACAGCAGTTTGTTACACAGTTCACAGTAGTAAAAGGAAAAAAATCCTCACAGGTGCACTACCTGCATGCAACAGTCCATCAAATAAACTTCTGCGCAATGCAGTTCGCCTGGCTGCCACACACAGCTAGCAGCAGTTCACCGCAGAGAGAAAAAAAAATACTTTTCCTTTACAGGTACACCACCTGCAACATGCAATGCCTTTTGCCTGGCTGCACTTCCATAGACAGCCAACAGTTCCTGACCTGAACTCACTATGGAGCAAGGACCCGGATTCCACCGTAGTGTTGCCCGCTGAATCCACCACTGTGATATTGGGGTGTTTTAGCTCAAGTGGATAGATGCAATTTAATGCAGTGAGTCCATATCAGATAGGCATTCTAGTTAAGGGCCTGGTAGCCCACGTTTATTTAAACAGAAAAACAAAAGAAAAATGTCTATTCAGGATTCCCACGCAGGGGTTTAAACTTCATTCAGCACATAAATGAAAACATACCAAGCCACCTGGCTCTTGTCAGCAGTTCCTCTGCTTGCTTTCAAATAGAAACGATTCTTTCCAGCTCCCTGGACTCACTGGCTTCCTCAGTCTCCCCGACTCTCAAGGCTGGCCAGCCTTTCCCAGTCCCTGGGCAAAGAATCCCCTTTACATGGGCTGCAGTCTCCCACAAGGCAGACCGCTCTCCAGACATAAGTCTGTCTTCACTTAGCAGTAGCAAGTTGCTCACTCTCCACCATCCTCCACCTTCTGCTCTCACCAGCCCCTCATTATATTGGTTGTGTGCACCTGAGCACACACCCTGCTGGCTGTCCACAAGACCCGGACACAGGGTTGGAGATCCCATCCCACCCAAGTCTCTGCGGGATCTCCAAACTACACAGCCCCATCCGAACTTAGCAAAACCCGGAGAAAGCTGCCAAAACAGTTTTCTCAATTTCAAAGCTATGCTCTGTAGTTCTGCAGTCTGCTGACATGCAGACTCTGTGTCCGTTTTTGCTCCCTTTCCATAGGGACAGGGACTTTCACTATCACAATATATATATATATATATATATATATATACTGATTATACTACAGCTAGCAGAATCAACTGCCTGTTGTGGTAATAGTATGAGAACACCAGCAATTGTCTTCAGTTCGTTTTAGGTGCACACTGTGCTGAGGACACAGTACACTAACTGAAAATACTTGCAGCTCCCTGCCTGTGGTATTTGTATGAGAACACCAGCAATTGTATTGAGGTAAGCTTTAGGTGCACACTATGCAAAGGACACTAAAGCAAAATACTGCAGCTCCCTGCCTGTATTTGTACAGAGAGCCGTAATTGGCCAAAGCCAGGGTGGCTTTGGCCAATCATGGCTCAGAGGAGTAGGTACACACCCCACACTATATAAGGCCGCCGGCTTGGCGGCCTTGTGTAGTGTGTTGGCGTTGGTTAAAGTAAAGAGACAGAGACAGAGACAGTGTAATTTGATTTGAGTTAAATAGAGAAGGCAGGCGAGTCAGTTAGCTGCAGTTACAGTGTGTAGAGGATATATATGCATCCTAGGTGTTGTATATATATTTACACACTGTATTCAGTTTAGCTAGATCCGTTCCTGTTATTCTCTATACTGACAGGCAGGCAGGTGATTGTGCTAGCTGCAGTGTTTCACTTAGTGTACTGTGTCCTTTGCACAGTGTGCACCAAAAGCTTACCTGAATACAATTGCTGGTGTTCTGATACAAATACAGGCAGGGAGCTGCAGTATTTTGCTTTAGTGTCCTTTGCACAGTGTGCACCAAAAGCTTACCTGAATACAATTACTGGTGTTCTGATACAAATACAGGCAGGGAGCTGCAGTATTTTGCTTTAGTGTCCTTTGCACAGTGTGCACCTAAAGCTTACCTCAATACAATTGCTGGTGTTCTGATACAAGTACAGGTAGGGAGCTGCAGTATTTTGCTTTAGTGTCCTTTGCACAGTGTGCACCTAAAGCTTACCTGAATACAATTGCTGGTGTTCTGATACAAATACAGGCAGTGAGCTGCAGTATTTTGCTTTAGTGTCCTTTGCACAGTGTGCACCTAAAGCTTACCTCAATACAATTGCTGGTGTTCTGATACAAATACAGGCAGGGAGCTGCAGTATTTTGCTTTAGTGTCATTTGCACAGTGTGCACCAAAAGCTTACCTCAATACATTTGCTGGTGTTCTGATACAAATACAGGCAGGGAGCTGCAGTATTTTGCTTTAGTGTCCATTGCACAGTGTGCACCTAAAGCTTACCTCAATACAATTTCTGGTGTTCTGATACAAATACAGGCAGGGAGATGCAGTATTTTGCTTTAGTGTCCTTTGCACAGTGTGCACCAAAAGCTTACCTGAATACAATTGCTGGTGTTATGATACAAATACAGGCAAGGAGCTGCAGTATTTTGCTTTAGTGTCCTTTGCACAGTGTGCACCTAAAGCTTACCTCAATACAATTGCTGGTGTTCTGATACAAATACAGGCAGGGATCTGAAGTATTTTGCTTTAGTGTCCTTTGCACAGTGTGCACCTAAAGCTTACCTCAGTACAATTGCTGGTGTTCTGATACAAATACAGGCAGGGAGCTGCAGTATTTTGCTTTAGTGTCCTTTGCACAGTGTGCACCTAAAGCTTACCTCAATACAATTGCTGGAGCTCTGCTACAAATACAGGCAGGGAGCTGCAGTATTTTAATTTAGTGTCCTTTGCACAGTGTGCACTTAAAGCTTACCTCAATACAATTGCTGGTGTTCTCAAACAAATACCACAGGAGGCAGGGAGCTGCAAGTATTTTCAGTTAGTGTACTGTGTCCTCTGCACAGTGTGCACCTAAAACTAACTGAAGACAATTGCTGGTGTTCTCATACTAATACCACAGCAGGCAGTTGATTCTGCTAGCTGCAGTATAATCAGTATATATATATATATATATATATATATATATATATATATATACACACACATCCCACCTTTATGCAGCTACATCTCACTGCAGGCCATTAGTATGTCTGGAAGGCAAACAAGAAGAGGCAGACAGTCACAAGCCAATAAAAGAGGGCAAGCAGGCTCTGTGTCTAGAGGCAACAGTGCTGGTCGTGGACACGGTGCATTCTCATCAGCACGTGGCCGCGGGACACGCTTGTCCTGCTTTTCGGCAGCTGGCCATGTTGAGCCGCAACATGCCCAAGACTTGGTAGAGTGGATGTCCAAGCCGTTCTTATCCTTCTCATCCTCTCTCACCCAGGCTTATGGTACTTTGTCTGGCAAAGCAGCTGCCAAAGCGGCCTCTTTTCTCGGCTCAATGGCATCAGTCACTCCTTCCTTAGCCCCACCATGTCCTCCTGAGGAGTCCCCCAAACTGTTTGACCACAGTGTTGGGTACATGCTCCAGGAGGATGCCCGGCATTTTGAAGGCTCCAGTGATGGTACCCAACTAGAGGAAGGCAGTAACGTGAGCCCAGACAGAGGGGTGCCCAACAAGGACAGCAATTTGGCAGTCATGTTCCCCCAACTGCAGCATACTGCCAGATTTGCTCCAGTGATGAGGAGGGAGGGGATGATGAGGTCACTGACTCCACGTGGGTGCCTGATAGTAGAGAGGAGGAGGAGGCACATCTCCAATGAGGCAGGATGCCCTCCATGGGCCAGCTTAAGGGCAGCCAACCGACTGCATCACACCGCAGTGTTCCGCATGTTCAGGGCGCTGCTGTCTCTGCGCGTTATTCCAAAAGTTCTTTGGTGTGGGCCTTTTTTGAGACGTGTACAGCAGATCGCACCGTTGCTATTTGCAACATATGTCTGAAACATATCTCGCGTGGTCAAAACATGAGCCGCTTGGGCACCACGTGCTTGACCAGACATATGTCGACCTGCCATGCAGTCCGTTGGCAAGCATACAAAAAAGACCCACACCAAAGAACAAAGCGGACCTCTCCTTGCTCCTCATCAGCTGGGATCTCCAACCCCACTATACCTTCAGTCCTCTTTGAAACCTGTACTGAGAGGAATGAAGGTGTAGAATTAGGTGTGTCACAGCCAAGTACTTGTGGGCAATCTGCTATCGGTACACCAACGCCAGATTGTACCAGGCAAATTTCCCAGCCCCAGCTGCTGCACCGCCGAAAGAAGTTCGCTCCCAGCCATCCACATGCCCAGCGGTTGAATGCTAGCTTGGCTAAATTGCTAGCACTTCAACTGCTACCTTTTCAGTTGGTAGACTCTGTCCCCTTCCGTGAGTTTGTGGAATGTGCGGTTCCTCAGTGGCAGGTTCCCAAACACCACTTTTTCTCACGGAAGGCGATTCCGGCTCACTACCGGCATGTGGAAGGCAATGTCTTGGCCTCGCTGGACAGGGCGGTCAGCGGTAAGGTGCATATTACCGCTGACTCATGGTCCAGCAGGCATGGACAGGGACATTACCTATCTTTCACGGCGCATTGGGTGACTCTGCTGGCAGCTGGGAAAGATGCAGGACAAGGTGCAGTAGTGTTGGAGGTTGTTCCGCCACCACACCTCCAAAATGCTACTACTGGTGATTCTGACACACCTCTCTCCTCCACCCCCTCCTCTTCTTTTTCCTCCATGGCCTCTTCCTGTGCTTTGTCCTCGGAACCAGCGGTGCTCCGTAGGCAATCAAAGGGCTGCGCAAGTACACAGGCAAAAAAATGCCATGCGGTGCTTAAGCTGGTGTGCTTGGGGGACAGGAGCCACACTGGGGCAGAGATTCTGTTAGCTCTCTAGGGGCAGGCTCAGAGGTGGTTGATGCCACGCCAGCTTAAGCCAGAAAAGGTGATTTGCGACAATAGCAACAACCTCCTCTCCGCCCTCCGACAGAGACAACTGACCCATGTGCCCTGTTTGGCTCACATACTTAACTTGGTGGTGCAGCGGTTCTAGGGCAGGTACCCGGGCTTACAGGAGGTCCTGAAGCAGGCCAGGAAACTCTGTGGGCATTTCCGCCAGTCATATAATGCCAGTGCTCGGCTGGCTGACCTACAAAAGCAATACAACCTGCCCAAGAACCGCCTAATCTGTGACATGCCCACCAGGTGGAACTCACATTGGCCATGCTGCAGCGGCTGCACACGCAGCAGAGGGCCATGAATGAGTATCTGTTGCAATATGGCACAAGGACAGAGTCAGGGGAGCTTGGATTTTTTTCCCCACGCCAGTGGGCCATGATCAGGGATGCATGCACTGTCTTGGCACCATTTGAGGAGGCCACGAGGATGGTGAGCAGTGACAGTGCATGCATCAGTGACACTGTCCTTCTTGTCCACCTGTTGGAGCACACGTGGCATGGAATAATGGACAGGGCACTTGAGGCAGAACAGAGGGAGGAAGAGGAGGACTTCCTTACCTCTCAAGGCCCCCTTTATCCAGACAGTGTTCCTGCTGGCCCGCCTATCACACAGGAAGAGGAGGAGGAGGAGGATTGTGTCAGCATGGAGGTGGAGCCTAGTACTCAGCATCAGCAGCAGTCTTCAAGGGATCAATTACAGTCCCAAGACACCCATGGACTTGTACATGGCTGGGAGGAGGTGGCTGCGGATCATGTCATCCTGAGTGACCCAGAGCACTCCGGACCTAATGCCTCAGCAAACCTACGCTGCATGGCCTCCCGGGTCTGTTGGTCTGCGAGTGCACGCGGGTCCGTTTGTCTGCGAGTGCACGCGGGTCCGTTGGTCTGCGAGTGCACGTAGGTCCGTTGGTCTGCGGGTGCATGTAGGTCTGCGTGGTACCTGTGTATTGTCTTGTTGAGTACCTATGTATTGTCTTGTTGAGTACCTGTGTATTGTCTTGTTGAATAGTTGGGTCAGGAAGCTAGTGTTAGGTAATTTGGACAGGGTATAATCTCGAATCCTCATTAAATTAATAGGTACGATGCCCGGCGGGTGTGGCGAGGCGACTCGGTGTACATCTTGCAGCATGTATGCGTTCCTTGATCATCTGATCGAGGGCGATTACTGCTGTGCAAAATGTAAGCACATTGTTTCCCTGGAAGCCCAGGTTCTGAATCTAGGGAAGCAACTGTCAGCACTGGGAAGACCCTCCACACTAAAGGAGAGCTGGATACGTACCCAGCAGGTGATGGCAGGGGCCAGCACAGATGTGGGTGGAGACAAAGAGGTGCAGGCACTAGAAAATATTAGATGGGTGACAGTCAGGAAGGGTAGAGGGCAAAGTGCCAGGGAGGCCGATCCAGGGCTGGAGCATCCCAATAAGTATGTTCCATTGAGTGACATTGGTGAAACCAGTCAGGGACCAGCACTGCTGGAGCTGAGGGACTCTCCTAGCTGCCGGGGGAAGAACTCCTCCAGTGAGAGTGGGGGGGAAGCGAAGGAAAAGGAAAGACAGATTCTGGTGGTAGGGGACTCAATTCTTAGAAGGACAGAGAGGGTAATCTGTAACAAAGACCTGAAGCGCCGAACTGTATGTTGTCTACCAGGCGCTCGGGTTCGGCACATCACGGATCTGGTGGACAGATTACTGGGAGGGGCTGGGGAAGACCCAGCTGTCATGGTGCACGTTGGCACCAATGACAAAGTCAGAGGCAGATGGAGTATCCTAAAAAACGATTTTAGGGACTTGGGAGCTAAATTGAGGAAAAGGACCTCCAAGGTAGTATTCTCAGGAATACTACCGGTACATCGAGCCACACCAGAAAGGCAGAGGGAGATTAGGGAAGTGAACAAGTGGCTGAAGAGCTGGTGTAGTAAGGAGGGGTTTGGGTTCCTGGAGGACTGGGCCGACTTCTCAGTCGACAACCAGTACTATAGAAGGGGCGGACTGCACCTAAATGAGGAGGGTGCAGATCAGCTGGGAATAAGGATGGCCAAAAAGTTAGAGGGGTTTTTAAACTAGGCGACGGGGGGAGGGTCCAGAGATAGTGGGAGTCAGCGGGGAACATATTCTAGAGGGTAGTATTAGGGGCATTAGTGGTAGGGTAACCAAAGCACATAAACCCAAGGTAAGTATAGTAGCAAGTCCTAGTTGCAATCTGGGAACACCCAAGAGGATAGTATGTGACCGGTCAAAATATATTAATGCATTAAAGTGTCTGTTCACTAATGCCAGAAGTCTGCCAAGCAAAATAGGTGAGTTGGAAGCTCTGGTGCATGAGGAGAGCTATGATGTAATCGGTATTGCTGAAACTTGGCTTCATTCCTCACATGACTGGGCTATTAATATTCCTGGCTATGCACTCTTTCGGAAAGACAGGGTAAAAGGGAAAGGTGGAGGGGTCTGTCTCTATGTGAGAAGTGATCTCAAAGCGAGTGTGAAAGAGGACCTGGTGGATGGAGAGTGGGATGAGTCTGAAGCATTATGGGTGGAACTGCATACAGATGTGCGTAGTTCAAAACTAATCATTGGAGTTTGTTATAGACCACCCAATGTTAATGAGGAGGTGGAGACTCAGCTCCTTGCACAGATGGAAAAGGCTGCAAGGGCTGGGACGGTGATAATAATGGGGGATTTTAACTACCCAGAAATTGACTGGAGTAATGGAACTGCTGGGACAGTTAAAGGGCAAAAAAGTATAAACCTATTGCAGGACAATTTTATGGTCCAGTTTATTGAGGCCCCAACTAGGAATGATGCTCTGTTGGACCTGGTAATCTCAAACCATGCAGAGCGTATTACTAATGTTCAGATAAGGGAACACCTGGGTAGCAGTGACCATAACATGATTTCATTTAATGTTAGTTGTAAGCAGAAATCACATATGGGAAAGATAAAAACACTTAATTTCAAGAGAGCAAATTTTCCAAGGATGAGCGCTGCTCTCCAGGACTTAGACTGGGAGGGAATATTGGCATCAATGGGCACAGAACAGAAATGGGAATTCTTCAAAAAGACTGTTTGTGAACTTACTGCAAAGTATATTCCCATGGGCAATAAGTTTAAAAGGCTAAAAATAAAACCGATGTGGCTCATTGCCAAAGTTAAAAAAGCTATATACTATAAGAAAAGAGCTTTTAAAAAATATAAAAATGAGGGAACACTAGTGTCATTTAAATGTTACAAAGAATATAACAGGATATGTAAAAAGGAAATCAAGGATGCAAAAATTCAAAATGAACGACAGATTGCAAAAGATAGTAGGACAAACCCCAAAAAATTCTTCAAATATATTAATAGTAAAAAGGTCAAGTCTGAGCATGTAGGCCCTTTACAAAATAATCTAGAGTGGGTGACTGGGGACAAAGAGAAGGCTAATTTATTAAATACTTTCTTCAGTTCTGTGTATACAAAGGAGCATAGGGGAGCTCATGTTCAAAATGGGGGTGGTAGTGACACAGCCCCAAATCCACAATGGCTCAAAAGTGATATGGTCCAGAAATATTTATGTAGCGACCTCCTCAATCCCCTCTTTGCATCAGCTCGTCTTTCTCTTGTCTAGGGGTACCTTAGAGGGGAGAGAGCGGGGTTACCACGCCAAGCCTTCACCACATGTGTCCGTGCGGTGTAAGCAAAGTTCCTTCTCTATCTTCGGGTCAGTGTTGTGCACCTGGAGTTACCTTGAACAATGTCCACCAGAAAAGAGCCCCACACCATTAAAGTCCAACACTCCTTTATTCTTCTCGAGTGAACAGCATAATCAGTTAGACTCCCTTAAAGAACAGAACAAACAAGGAGGTGTGGATGCGAGTAGGCCCAGACACAATGAACTCTCCACTTTCCTCCCTGAAAGTGGGCTGAGGTCTCCTAGCGAGGGGGGATTTTCCTTCCAGGCACCTTCTGGATTTGGGTACCCAATCCCTGGGTTCCCTAGGACCTCCTTCCCTCGCGGAACTCAGTGTCGGGCACTGAGCTCCAGACCTCCATCCGAGTACCTCACCCCAGGCTAAGGGTGCCTGGGATGGAACATTACCTCCGGACATCCTCTAGGCCTAGGCCGCCTAGAGGACCGACGCGAACCACCGCCCTCAGGCTGAAGGTGCCCAGGACTCGACCCCGTGACAAAGATGGCCGGCCCCTTTATACCCTCTCCGAGCAAGCACGGCGGGTTCCCAGCCCCACCATACCGCTGCCGAGGGTGGACAAAAAGGAGGCACAGCACACAGCAATGGTTCAACCCCAGCCCAAGGCGATAGCGCCACCCGATGGACCGCAAGGAACTGCACATCACTGGTGTCTCTGCCAGTTTGAATTACACCTGGGAAAGTACATACCCGCTACACTCTCCCCCTGGTAATTTGACACTGGTCCCCAGTGTCTGGAACAAATCATACCCTCAAGGGCTGGCATAATCCAATCCAGAGACCAACTAACAATTTATTTGAAAAAACTTGATCAACTAAAGCAATTGTGTTTGAGCCCTATATATTTTTTAAAAAAGAAACAACATTTAACCATAACTTTTTGAATCACATATTCACATTATACTTTTCCCACCCATTCTGACTAAGATCCACCCCATACTCAGTGGTCTTGATGGGATGCTCTCCTGCAGAGGGGAAAGAAAGAAAATTATCACACATAAACCCTGACACATATATTCGTGTGAGAGAAAAGAAACTTCTCCGGGAAGAATTCTCTTTTCTCCAAAGAGTGAGTGTGTGAAAAGTGTTTAACGTTGCGCAACACTGCCACCTGGTGACAGCATTGCGGTAACTGCACTCGTGGAACTTTTTCCTCTTCTCTTGAGCCCTATCTATCCCAGAGTCTGTGATTTCTTGCTGGAAAGTGAAGAAAAAAACAGGAACAGTCCTTCATTCCTCTGGGTACAAGGACAATGGGCCCCAGAAAGTTCAGCAGCATACAACAAGAACGGAGTCTTTCTCTCCTACAGGTAGAAGCGGGGATGCGGCAGAACAAGTGGCTTCAAGTGCTGGTCCATGGTCTCCAGATGATATTCTACATCTTCTCCTTCCTTGCGCCGGATCAGCACTTTGTCTGCATGACTGTGCCGTCCCAACATCCACTCTGCCTTGCAGTCCTTAAAACTCTGAGAGGCCTTGGGAGAGCATGCCAGGTACCTGCGGGCGTGTGGAATCTGAAGGTGAGTCCACACAAAGTCATTGTACCAGCGCTCCCGGCACACTTCCACCTCATAGAGCAGCTCCTTGGACAAGTATGGATACTCCCATCCGTACTCTGCAGAAACCTTCTGGCCAAATAGGCGTTGTAGTCTGGCCAAAGGAGGCATAGTAGCTCTGTCCCCTTCGCCAGGCAAAACTATCGAGTCCGGGTGGCGAGGGACCTTGATTACATCTGATCTGGGCATTGGTGCCCACAACAGCAGTCTCTTTTCCCCGGTCTTCGGTACAGATGGTACCGGGGATGTAGAGGCAGGCCGGGGACAGGACCCCTCTTCAGGCGCTGGTGCCTCCACCCGGGGTGTACTTTCCCCTGTAGACATGGGTGGATCCCTGGTTCTGCGGGATGAAGCGAGAGGTACTTTGTCCCAGCCCTTTTCTGCAAACAGTTTGTCTATAGCAACGTCGTCTCCCATGTCCGAGAGCGACTCCAGGTCAGAGGTGTCACACTCCTCCGCGGGTAGGTACCCTGTAGTGGAGACTGAGTTTTCACCTCTTCCCTCACACCAAATCTCTCCGCCTGGCTTACCTCGGCCTTTGCTTGAAACGGGACGTCTGGAATTCTTGCCAACGGATCCGTCCGGGCCGGGCGTAAGCGGGCGAGATGGTCCACCACAACCGCTGGTCGGGGCTACCATACCGGTCTTTCTCTTCGGTGGTGGACACTGCGAGATCGTGGTGACTGAGTCAGCATCCTCGGATTTCTCCCGTTGAGTTTTCACGACCTCCTCCGCGGTCGCTGCAGTGTGCGCAGGGATGGCTGTCAAAGCAGTGATTCCTCCTCCTTGAGTGGTGTTGCCTGCAGCCCGGCCGGGGTAAATGGTTCTCGGCTTCTCAACCGCTGGATCCACTTCAAAAAGGAACTCCCCACAGGCCTCACATCGCCCGAATGGCTTCAGTTGGCACACCAGTCCCGAACAGCCGGGACAAATCACACCCAGGGCCTCAACGTCCATGCATGAGTACAGGGCGAATCGACCCCTTGGCTTTAGCCGGATCCCCGTATCTGTTACCGGAGCAGCAGCAGTCAGTGTCGTGGTAGAAGGGTGAACCGGAATCCACGATGTATGTCCGAACATGGTGACCTGTTGCTGATCCATCGCACACTGCCAAGTTTTTGCGCCAACGTCCCACGTGTAGTCCTTCACACGTATTGGACTCCTCCCCTTTGCTCCAGTTCGCAGGCTTTTCTTCTTTTTTTCTTCTGAGTCACGCCCATGAACTAAGCGGTGGGGGTGTGCCTGGTGGCGCAGTGCAAATAGAAGCCCCCACGTGTAGTCCCTCACACGGCTGAGCTTCCCCCTTTCCTCGCTCTCTTCTGCGCGGGCCTTTCCCTTCATTGGGTCATGTCCACGACTTCAAGCAGGGATGCACTTCGGCCAATGAAGGCCTGCCTACTCGTAACTCCTCCGGGCAGACACGTTCAATTCCGCAGTACACGAACACTATACCGGACCCGAGCCCCCACGTGTAGCGGCCTCCTCACTCCCCTCTTTGCATCAGCTCATCTTTCTCTTGTCTAGGGGTACCTTAGAGGGGAGAGAGCGGGGTCACCACGCCAAGCCTTCACCACATGTGTCCGTGCGGTGTAAGCAAAGTTCCGTTTCTACCTTCGGGTCAGTGTTGTGCACCTGGAGTTACCTTGAACAATGTCCACCAGAAAAGAGGCCCACACCATTAAAGTCCAACACTCCTTTATTCTTCCCGAGTGAACAGCATAATCAGTTAGACTCCCTTAAAGAACAGAACAAACAAGGAGGTGTGGATGCGAGTAGGCCCAGACACAATGAACTCTCCACTTTCCTCCCTGAAAGTGGGCTGAGGGCTCCTAGCGAGGGGGGGTTTTCCTTCCAGGCGGTCTCCGATGGGAGGCTCACCTGTCACTGGCAATCTGCTGCACCCGGTCTTCAAGTGAGTAGCTCCCCCCGGTCCATTACGCCTTCTGGATTCGGGTACCCAATCCCTGGGTTCCCTAGGACCTCCTTCCCTCGTGGAACTCAGTGTTGGGCACTGAGCTCCAGACCTCCATCCGAGTACCTCACCCCAGGCTAAGGGTGCCTGGGATGAAACACGACCTCCGGACGTCCTCTAGGCCTAGGCCGCCTAGAGGACCGACACGAACCACCGCCCTCAGGCTGAAGGTGCCTGGGACTCAACCCCCTGACAAAGATGGCCGGCCCCTTTATACCCTCTCCCAGCAAGCACGGCGGGTTCCCCGCCCCACCATACCGCTGCCGAGAGAGGACAAAAAGGAGGCACAGCACACAGCAATGGTTCAACCTCAGACCAAGGCGACAGCGCCACCCGCTGGACCGCAAGGAACTGCACATCACTGGTGTCTCTGCCAGTTTGAATTACACCCGGGAAAGTACATACCCGCTACATTTAGATGGAATAAAGGTGGATAAAGCACCTGGACCAGATGGCATACACCCATGGATCCTAAAAGAATTGAGCTCTGTAATTTTAAAGCCATTGTATTTAATTTTTAGAGACTCATTAATGACAGGAATAGTACCACTGGATTGGCGCAGGGCCAATGTGGTGCCTATATTTAAAAAGGGAATTAAGTCTTTACCAAGTAACTATAGACCTGTTAGTTTAACTTCCATAGTTGGGAAGTTACTGGAGAGATTATTAAAAGACCACATAGATGAGTTCTTGCTGGAAAAAAACTATTTAAGCAACAGACAGCATGGATTCATGAAAGACAGATGTTGTCAGACAAACCTGATTTCTTTTTATGAAGAGGTAAATAAGACCTTGGACAGAGGAGTGGCTGTGGACGTGGTATACTTGGATTTTGTAAAAGCGTTCGATACAGTTCCCCACACACGGCTCATGTGCAAGGTAAAGTCTACAGGATTGGAAATATCAGTTTGTAAATGGATAGAAAACTGGCTAAAAGACAGAATTCAGAGAGTAGTGGTTAATGATTCTTACTCTGAATGGTCCAAGGTTATCAGTGCTGTACCCCAAGGTTCAGTGCTGGGACTTACTTTTTAATATGTTTATAAATGATATTGGGTCTGAGATCAAAAGTAACATTTCTGTCTTTGCAGATGACACCAAGCTATGCAGTGGAATAACGTCCTTACAGGATGTCGCCAATTTACAAGCCGACCTCAATGCTCTGTCTAATTGGGCGACTATGTGGCAGATGAGGTTTAATGTTGATAAATGTAAAGTTATGCACTTGGGGGCTAAGAATATGAATGCATCGTACATACTAGGGGGAGTAAAACTGGGGGGATCCGTAGTGGAGAAGGATCTGGGGGTTTTGGTAGATCATAAGCTCAATAATGGCATGCAATGCCAATCTGCGGTTTCCAAAGCGAGCAAAGTCCTTTCTTGTATTAAGAGAGGTATGGTCTCCAGCAGGGATGAGCCGAACACCCCCCTGTTCGGTTCGCACCAGAACCTGCGAACAGACAGAATGTTTGTGTGAACTTTAGAACCCTATTAAATACAATGGACTCGAACGTTCGAAATCTAAAGTGCTAATTATAAAGGCTAATATGCAATTTATTGTCCTAAAAAGTGTTTGGGGACCCGGGTCCTGCCCCATGTATCAATGCAAAAAAAGGTTTAAAAAAATAGACGTTTTTACGGGAGTGGTGATTTTAATAATGCTTAAAATGAAAAAATAAAAGTGAAATATTCCTTTAAATTTCGTACCTGGGGGGTGTGTATGATATGCATGTAAAGTGGCGCATGTTTCCCGTGCTTAGAACTGTCCCTGCACAAAGTGTCATTTTTGAAGGAAAAAAAGTCATTTAAAACTCACTCGCGGCTATTAATGAATTGTCGGCTTTTATCAATACATAGAAAAGTCATTGATAAAAAAAAAAAAGCGTGGGGGTTACCCCAAATTCAATTACCAGGCCCTTTAGGTCTGGAATGGATATTAAGGGGAACCTCGCCGCAAATTTAAAAAAAATGGCGTGGGGTTCCCCCTAAATATCCATACCAGGCCCTTGAGATCTGGCATGGATTTTAAGGGGAACTCCACCCCAAATAAAAAAAAAGGGCGTGGAGTCCCCCCAAAAATCCATACCAGACCCTTATCCAAGCACGCAACCTGGCCGGCCGCAGGGGAAGAGGGGGGGACGAGAGAGCGGCCCCCCTCCCTCCTGAACCGTACCAGGCCACATGCCCTCAACATGGGGAGGATGTCCCCATGTTGATGGGGACAAGGGCCTCATCCCCACAACCCTTGCCCGGTGGTTGTGGGGGTCTGCGGGCGGGGGGCTTATCGGAATCTGGAAGACCCCTTTAACAAAGGGGACCCGCAGATCCCCCCCATGTGAATTGTTAAGGGGTACATTGTACCCCTACCATTTCACGAAGAAAGTGTCAAAAAATGTAAATAAAAACACACACACCTTGGAAAAGTCCTTTATTAAAAAAAAAAAAAATAATTAAAAAAAAAAAACATTCCAGCGATGAAATCCAATGTCCCGTGGCGATCCCGATGTTCAGCGCTGTCCGTCATTGGCTGAGCCTCTGCGGACCTGATGGGGAACTTCCTCCGCTGTGTTTTAAGTGTATAGACCCGCCCCTTCTAAAGTTCCCCATCAGGTCCGCTCAGCGGACCAGATTCGGAACATGAGAAGGGGCGGGTTTATACATGTATTACACAGCGAATGAAGTTCCCCATCAGGTCCGCCCCCTCGGTATGTCCGACCCCGCCTACGTCATTGGCCTGAGCGGGGAACTTCCTTCACTGTGTAATTTAAATTTACACAGTGAAGGAAGTTTCCCGCTCAGGCCAATGACGTAGGTGGGGTCCGACATACCGAGGGGGCGGACCTGATGGGGAACTTAGTTCGCTGTGTAATACATGAATAGACCCGCCCCTTCTCTCGTTCCCCATCAGGTCCGCTCAGCGAACCAGATGCGGAACATGAGAAGGGGCGGGTTTATACATGTATTACAAAGTGAGAGAAGTTCCCCATCAGGTCCGCCCACTCGGTATGTCCGACCCCGCCTACGTCATTGGCCTGAGCGGGGAACTTCCTTCACTGTGTAATTAAAATTTACACAGTGAAGGAAGTTTCCCGCTCAGGCCAATGACGTAGGCGGGTCTGACATACCGAGTGGGCGGACCTGATGGGGAACTTCTCTCACTTTGTAATACATGTATAAACCCGCCCCTTCTCATGTTCCGCATCTGGTTCGCTGAGCGGACCTGATGGGGAACGAGAGAAGGGGCGGGTCTATTCATGTATTACACAGCGAACTAAGTTCCCCATCAGGTCCGCCCCCTCGGTATGTCGGACCCCACCTACGTCATTGGCCTGAGCGGGAAACTTCCTTCACTGTGTAAATTTAAATTACACAGTGAAGGAAGTTCCCCGCTCAGGCCAATGACGTAGGCGGGGTCGGACATACCGAGGGGGCGGACCTGATGGGGAACTTCATTCGCTGTGTAATACATGTATAGACCCGCCCCTTCTCATGTTCCGCATCTGGTCCGCTGAGCGGACCTAATGGGGAACTTTAGAAGGGGCGGGTCTATACATTTAAAACACAGCGGAGGAAGTTCCCCATCAGGTCCGCACAGGCACAACCAATGACGGACAGCGCTGGACATCGGGATTGCCGCGGGACACTGGATTTCATCGCTGGAATGTTTTTTTTTTTAATAAAGGACTTTTCCAAGGTGTGTGTGTTTTTATTTACATTTTTTGACACTTTCTTTGTGAAATGGTAGGGGTACAATGTACCCCTTACCAATTCACATAAGGGGGGGCCGGGATCTGGAGGTCCCCTTTGTTAAAGGGGTCTTCCAGATTCCGATAAGCCCCCTGCCCGCAGACCCCCACAACCACCGGGCAAGGGTTGTGGGGATGAGGCCCTTGTCCCCATCAACATGGGGACATCCTCCCCATGTTGAGGGCATGTGGCCTGGTACGGTTCAGGAGGGAGGGGGGGCGCTCTCTCGTCTCCCCCTCTTCCCCTGCGGCCGGCAAGGTTGCGTGCTCGGATAAGGGTCTGGTATGGATTTTTGGGGGGACTCCACGCCATTTTTTTTTTTAATTTGGGGTGGAGTTCCCCTTAAAATCCATGCCAGATCTGAAGGGCCTGGTATGGATATTTAGGGGGAATCCCACGCCATTTTTTTTAAATTTGCGGCGGGGTTCCCCTTAATATCCATTCCAGACCTAAAGGGCCTGGTAATTGAATTTGGGGGAACCCCCACGCTTTTTTTTATTTTTTATCAATGACTTTTCTATGTATTGATAAAAGCCGACAATTCATTAATAGCCGCGAGTGAGTTTTAAATGACTTTTTTTCCTTCAAAAATGACACTTTGTGCAGGGACAGTTCTAAGCACGGGAAACATGCGCCACTTTACATGCATATCATACACACCCCCCAGGTACGAAATTTAAAGGAATATTTCACTTTTATTTTTTCACTTTAAGCATTATTAAAATCACTGCTCCTAAAAAAACGGCCGTTTTTAAAACTTTTTTTTGCATTGATACATGTCCCCTGGGGCAGGACCCAGGTCCCCAGATACTTTTTAGGACAATAGCTTGCATATAAGCCTTTATAATTAGCACTTTAGATTTCTCCCATAGACTTTTCGAATTTGCCGCGAACACCCCAAATTGTTCGTTGTTCGGCGAACAGGCAATGTTCGAGTCGAACATGAGTTCGACTCGAACTCGAAGCTCATCCCTAGTCTCCAGAGAGAGAGATATAATTTTGCCCCTGTTCAAATCATTAGTAAGACCTCATCTGGAATATGCAGTTCAGTTTTGGGCCCCAGTTCTCAAAAAGGATATTGGGGAACTGGAGAAAGTGCAGAGAAGGGCAACCAAACTGATAAGAGGCATGGAGGAGCTCAGCTATGAGGAAAGACTAGAGGAACTGAATTTATTCACTCTTGAGAAGAGGAGATTAAGGGGGATATGATCAACATGTACAAATATATAAGGGGTCCATATAGTGAACTTGGTGTTGAATTATTCAATTTACGGTCAACACAAAGGACAAGGGGGCACTCTTTGCGTCTAGAGGAAAAGAGATTTCACCTCCAAATACGGAAAGGTTTCTACACAGTAATGCCGCGTACACACGGCCGTTTTTATCGTCGAGAAAAACGACATTTTTCCCATTCGACGAGAAAAACGATCGTCTGTGGGCTTTCTGACGTTTTTTTCGATGAGAAAAACGGCATTAAAAACGAGAAAAATTAGAACATGTTCTAATTTTTCTCATCGTTTTTTTCGACATGTTTTCCGCGGCAGTGTTTCCCATAGGGAAACACTGCCGCGGAGCCCACACACGGTCGTTTTTTTCAACCAAAAAAAAAATGACATTTAAAACGGCCGTGTGTGGGGGGAACAAGCTGTTCTTCGTTTTTAACGTCGATTTTCTCGACGGTGTTTTCACCGTCGAAAAAATCGATCGTGTGTACGCGGCATAAGAGCTGTGAAAATGTGGAATAGACTCCCTGCAGAGGTGGTTCTGGCCAGCTCAGTAGATTGCTTTAAGAAGGGCCTGGATTCTTTCTTAAATGTACATAATATAACTGGGTACTGACATTTATAGGTAAAGTTGATCCGGGGAATATCCGATTGCCTCTCGGGGGATCAGGAAGGAATTTTTTCCCCTGCTGTAGCAAATTGGATCATGCTCTGCTGGGGTTTTTTGCCTTCCTCTGGATCAACTGTGGGTATAGAATTGGGTATATGGGATTGTAATATTTTTTTTTTTATGGTTGAACTGGATGGACTTGTGTCTTTTTTCAACCTGACTAACCATGTAACTATGTAATCCTGCAAAGCCTGCGGAAGTTTCCTCGTATTCTTGCGATCAAGGAGAGGGATCCTTACTGGCTGGCAACCCTCCTTGATCCATGTTACAAGGGTAAGGTTGCGGACCTTATCTTGTCATCGCAGAGGGAGCAGAGGATGAAGCATCTTTTGCAGGCCTTGCAGAAAGGCCTGTGCAACGCGTTCCCAGAGACTGGGAGGTTACAAATTCCTGGTCCTGGACAACGTGTTGCTCAGGCTTTGGTCAGTCAAAGAAGGAGCGGTGGAGAAGGTGGCCGTCTGACCGATGCATTCAGACAATTTTTTAGTCCGCAGCCCCAAGGTATGAACGGTTCCAGCAACCATCGCCAGCGTCTGGTTTACATGGTGCAGGAATACCTAGGGGCAAGATCAGACTTGGACACCTTTCCCACCGAAAATCCTCTGGGTTACTGGGTCTTGAGGATGGATCACTGGCCAGAGCTTGCACAGTATGCAATTGAGCTACTGGCCTGTCCTGCATCCAGCGTTCTTTCGGAACGCACATTCAGTGCTGCTGGAAGCTTTGTAACTGATCACAGGGTGCGCCTGTCCACCGACTCGGTCGATCGACTGACCTTCATAAAAATTAATCAGTCTTGGATCCCCACCAGCTACCAAGCACCTGATGCTGATGTAACAGAATCATTTTCTTTGAAATGCCAGATACCTTCATGACTGCCTATGCTGATGCAGAGTGACTATCCTGATATGCTGAGTGACTATCCTCTTCCTCCTCAATGATCATGCTGATAGCATGTAAGAACATTTTTGTTTCTGGGCACCGCCACCAGTGGGTAAGGCCCAATTTTTCAGCCCCTGTTTAACAGGGGCGTGAAAATAATTTTTTTTATGCAATACTTTGCAGCAGGACTCATTCCTCCGCTCCAACTACAGTATTTGTGAGGGGTTGCAGTGTTGTGGCACCAGCACCAGTGCCTAAGGCATAATTTTTCAGCTACTGTTTAACTGGGGCGTGTAATTAAAATTTTTGATGCAATACCTTTGCTCCGCCTGTATACTGCTGTTCAGAGTATATAGGGCCTGGGGGCCCCACGCCTTTCCTTTTTTTAATTTGGGTGCGGGATTCCCCTTAATATCCATACAAGACCCAAAGGGGCTGGTAATGGGCTGGGGGGGGGGGGATAACCATGCCATTTTTCTCAATGATATTCATCCATATTGCCGGGACCAGACATTACATTAAAGCCGCAAGCAGTTTTAAATTACTTTTTTTCCTTTAGAAATGTCATTTTGTGCAGGGACAGTTCTAAACACGGGAAACATGTGTCACTTCACAGGCATACTATAGACACCCCCCAGGTACGATATTTAAAGGAATATCTCACTTTTTTTTCACTTTATGCATTATTAAAATCACTGCTCCCGAAAAAACTGCAGTTTTTAAAACTTTTTTTGCATTGATGCATGTACCCTGGGGCAGGACCTGGGTCCCCAAACCCTTTTTAGGACAATAACTTACATATTAGCCTTCATAATTAGCACTTTTTTGATTTTGAACGTTCAAGACCCATAGACTTTAATAGGGTTCTAAAGAACTTTTGGTCCGTGCGCAGGTTCTGGTGCGAACCGAACCAGGGGGTGTTCGGCTCATCCCTAGACGTCACTAACAGAGCCCCCTTTACATCAGATGTCCACCTCAGAGTCATCCTTTACATTAGATGTCCCCATCAGAGTCCTCCTTTACATCAGATGTCCCCACCGGAGTCCTCCTTAACATTAGATGTCACCATCAGAGTCCTCCTTAACATTAGATGTCCCCATCAGACATTAGATGTCACCATCAGAGCCCCCCTTTACATTAGATGTCCCAATCAGAGCCCTCCTTTACATTAGATGTCCCCAACAGAGTCCTCCTTTACATTAGATGTCCCCAACAGAGTCCTCCTTTACATTATATGTCCCCATAAGAGACCCCCTTTACAGCAAATGTCACCACCAGAGCCCCCCTTTACATCAGATGTCACCATCAGAGCCCCCCTTTACATCATAGAGAGGAAAACCCCCCACATAGGATGGGACTTTAGCGGCAACAGATTTATAAAAGTAAAGAATACATTTTAAATTTTATTGTACAAAAAATATATATATGTATCAAAACATAACAATTCATTACAGTATTAAAAACATAAAGTGTGAATATTGCTTAAATTATTTCAATAACCAAATCCGCTTGTCTCCCAACGCGTTTAGGGATGTATCATATCCCTTCGTCAGGGGCTGTAATGCGGGCAAAATCACACTGTATAAAAAACAACAAAAAATGAATTTAAGCACAGAATCTAAAATGGTGTGTATACATCAACATCTGCTAGACAAAGCAACTAAACCAAAGGACCCTATATTGCCAAGCATAATATCACATACCTACTAACGAGAGCAAACTCATGAGACCAGCAGGTTGGACCCCCCGATGGCAGTGCAGCAGCGTCTCCAGCGCAGAGAACGCCAAAATTGGGTCGATGCCCACACCTCCCCACGAATCCCAAGGAGCACCACTGACACACGCACAAGGGTCTGAAAATACAGTAGTATTTTATTTGACACATAAATCTGATAAATTTCCCTCACTTCACACCAACCCTAATTTGGCAGCATTTGTATCTTTGACAACTGCAGAGATTGCCAAACTTCGCAAATCTGGACATATTGGCAACTTAACGGCTATTGAGCAAGCTGCTCTAGACAAACTCAAGCAATGTCATTCTCTTACAATTAAGCCCTCTGACAAAGGGGGCAATATTGTAATTATGACAAACGACCAGTATAAAACCATGTGTCGTAAAATTTTGTCCAATACTGATTGGTATAAACCACTGTCCAAATCTAGCATTGCCAAGTTTGAAACCCAATTTTACGCACTGATTGATGGCGCCTTTTCCCAGGGCGTCATCAACCAGGACGTATGGGAATTCTTGAGGATCAAATATCCCAGAATCCCCACATTGTATTGTCTGCCTAAAGTTCATAAAAATCTATTAGAGCCACCTGGCAGACCGATCATCTCAGGTAATGGAACCATTACCGAAAATCTGAGTGTCTTCGTTGACACCCATTTGCGGCCATTTGTAGTTGAAATACCATCTTATATCAGAGATACCATTCATCTTTTGCAAAAACTTGATGGTCTTGTTTTACCCGAGGATGCCTTATTAGTAGCCATCGATGTTGAGGCATTATATAGTTCTATACCTCACCATTTGGGTGTAGCGACCATCAGACATGTAATTTCCCCCATTTATGAGGTTGATCATAGATTGGGTGAATTCATTGTGATGGCCTTGGAATTCATATTGGGGCATAATATCTTTTCCTTTGATGGATCCTACTTCCTCCAGGTACAGGGGGTGGCGATGGGGACATCGTGTGCCCCATCGTATGCCAACCTGTACCTGGGGGAATGGGAAGAATCTCTTTGGACCACTATACCAATGTATCGTCACAATGTAGCGGCTTGGTTCCGCTACATTGATGACATCTTTATGATTTGGAAAGGGTCTATAATAGAATTGGATGAATTTGTGTCCATCATGAACTCCAATGACTTCAATTTGAGATTCACAATGACTTCCAGTTCTGTTAGCATACCCTTCCTTGATGTAACCATCAAGAAAAACGTTGATGGGAGTATATCCAGTGAGCTATTTCGTAAAGCCACGGCTGGGAATACAATTTTACATGCAACCAGCTCTCACCCCCCTGCTTTGGTTAATTCTATTCCATACAGCCAGTACTTACGGCTTAAACGAAATTGCTCTAGATACGAGATCTTCATCAAGGAAGCCAACTCACTGAGAGATAGACTCTTGTTGAGGGGCTATTCCCACACATGCCTGAAAAAAGCTTTCAGACGTGCGAATGGGCAGGACAGACATAAGCTCCTATTTGCCAGGAAGGGTATCAGTGGTGATTCCCAAAACGTAAGAATAATCACAAGATACCATAACCAACATCTCACAGTGAAAAAAATTATTAATAAGTTTTGGCATTTGCTTCGTATAGACCCCACCTTAAGTCCGTTTGTCTCTGATGTGCCGCTCATTACCTACCGACGAGCACCATCACTTCGAGACCATTTAGTCCAAAGTGAATTCCGAGGTGAATTCAGGAAGGATCCATGTAAGAGATTTGGCACCTTTACTTGTGGAGGATGCCAGATATGCCAATATATGAACACCAAACAAGGCAACGTCTTACCTGACGGCCGCCCATATAAGCCTCACCATTTCTTTAATTGTAAGACGGAGGGTGTGATATATCTCCTAACATGCCAGTGCTCCCGTTTTTATATAGGCAAAACAAAGCTCCAATTCTATAAGAGAGCCTCCAGACACATAAGTTCAATGAAAATGGCAAATCCAGACCTACCTCTTGGGAGACACGTTATTTTAGAACATAACGGGAAATTCCCAAAGATCCAATTTTTAATATTGGATCGTGTTCACTCCAACTCAAGGGGGGGAGATTGGAATAAACTGTTACTTCAAAGGGAAACTCGATGAATAGCGGACCTCGGGGCAACCATGCCTCCTGGGCTCAATGAGCAGTTAAGTTTTAGACCATTTTTGGAAGGATTCGCATCCGGTGGATGTGAGAAAGAATAGAGTTCTCCCTTCTAGAGTGAGATTTCCTTTCATCATGGTCTTGCCTTCCTGCTCTCTCTGTGTTCTCTGCATTCTTTGTTTCATCTTTCCTTGTTTACATGTATATATCTGTCTGAGTTTGAGCTGGTCTTACTTGACTTGTTGGGTGTGGACCCTCGGGTGGTGGGCGGCTGCGTTTCCTTTTGGGTGTGCTGCTCTCACCCCCCATCTGGCGCACCCGGGCCACCTAGGTGGCCACTGGGCCCCCCCACCTGGCTTCTGCCGGAGATGGGGGGGCTACATATGCGCCTGTGGGTGTTGTGACGCGGGATGCCCTCGCCGCCTCTGACCCCCTAGGCATTCGGTTGTCAGGGTTTGTCTTGGTGCGGGGGGCACCCTCGCGCCCTTCACCCGGGATCCTGGGCCATGCTGGCACTTTATATCAGGGGTCTGATATATATTTTACCTATTATATGCACCAATGCCCAGGAATGAGCAAACAAAACGAAAAGCAAACAAATTTATTGCTAAGTATTATATAGTGAATCGAGATATATATATATGCGGCTTACCTATTTGGTTCTTTGTGCAAAGAAAGAAACAAACTTTTCTTTTCTTTTTCCTTTTTTGGACACTATTTTATTATATATTTTTTTGCTGTTCTTATGTGGTGGTGTTGCACTGCTGCATAGTATGTTTTGTGGCTTGCAGATATGGGGTATTTTGGTTTCAATTCCATGCCCTCGTTCTGCTATGTGCCATGATTATACAATGAAGGATTTGGTTTAGTGTGGTGTGGGTTTGTTTTTCTTCCCTGCCAGGACCTTTGTATCTTCTGCAAGCTCCCTGATGTATTTGCACGCCTCGCGTTTGATCCTGTTTCCTGCGTTCCGGCTGTAGTCATGTGGGGGCACGCTGGAGCGATTGACGCTGGACGTGCTTGCGTCATGGCGTCATGTGATGCCGCATTTAATTTGAGGAATGGGACATGGGCGGAGACGCACGGCATCAGACGCAACAGCGTCATGATGTCTGGCGATACCGCCCATAGCTCCCCCTCTATAAAGCAGTCAACTCAGTGTCTCAATGTTGACATACTGAGCGGCAGGTGTAGGGACACACGCGGCGCAAACAACAAAGGTAAAGCTGTGCACATCCTTCTGAGCAGAATAAGTTGGCATGATGTGATTTTGAATGCCATTGTTGTCTTGTCCTTTCAGACTGGGTTTCCCGTTTGTCTCCACGCTCTGCACATTCCACCTTGTGCAGCCATTTGTGGAAGTCAATGGTGAAGCCCCTTGGTTTGGTCACCTACCTATGCAAGTTTAGCATTTTTTGCATGAGGTAGGTTATTGTAGCCTTTATATATGTCTCTTCTCTTCTCATGCACATTACCCATATGGTTATGGTTGTGTGCATAGTAGTCTCATAATCACGCCTGTGTCTCTAACGGAAGGTTTTTTCTTCCCCATCAACAGATGTTGGAGTTATTCTTTTCTCCCCTGTTGTAAGGAATAATCAGGGCAACTTGGGATGATTAAATTCTCTATGTGCAAAGAAGATCTGGGTGCTTTTCGTTGGTGGCTGTCACCAGGTATGGCCCAGTTCTCTAAGATAGATACGTTGTTCCTTAAAATGTGTAGATATGGGATTGGTGCATGTATTGACATGTTCCGAATTGAATGTGTCAAATAAAATACTACTGTATTTTCAGACCCTTGTGCGTGTGTCAGTGGTGCTCCTTGGGATTCGTGGGGAGGTGTGGGCATCGACCCAATTTTGGCGTTCTCTGCGCTGGAGACGCTGCTGCACTGCCATCGGGGGGTCCAACCTGCTGGTCTCATGAGTTTGCTCTCGTTAGTAGGTATGTGATATTATGCTTGGCAATATAGGGTCCTTTGGTTTAGTTGCTTTGTCTAGCAGATGTTGATGTATACACACCATTTTAGATTCTGTGCTTAAATTCATTTTTTGTTGTTTTTTATACAGTGTGATTTTGCCCGCATTACAGCCCCTGACGAAGGGATATGATACATCCCGAAACGCGTTGGGAGACAAGCGGATTTGGTTATTGAAATAATTTAAGCAATATTCACACTTTATGTTTTTAATACTGTAATGAATTGTTATGTTTTGATACATATATATATTTTTTGTACAATAAAATTTAAAATGTATTCTTTACTTTTATAAATCTGTTGCCGCTAAAGTCCCATCCTATGTGGGGGGTTTTCCTCTCTTGATTTCAAATTTAGGGATGTTGGCAACTATTCAGGTCCAATTTGATGTTCACATTTCTATTTACCCTTTACATCATATGTCCCCATTAGAGTCCTCCTTTACATTAGATGTCACCATCAGAGCCCTCCTTTACATCAGATGTCACCATCAGAGCCCCCCTTTACATTAGATGTCCCCATCACAGCCCCCCTTTACATTAGATGTCCCCATCAGAGCCAACCTCTACATTAGATGTCCCCATCAGAGCCCTCCTTTATATTAGATGTCCCCATTAGAGTCCCCCTTTACATTAGATTTCACCATCAGAGCCCACTTTTTATCAGATGTCCCAATCAGAGCCCTCCTTTACATTAGATGTCCCCATCAGAGTCCTCCTTTACATTATATGTCCCCATACGAGACCCCTTTACATTAGATGTCCCCAGCAGAGACCTCTTTTACTGCAGATGTCACCATCAGAGCCCCCCTTTACATCAGATGTCACCATCAGAGCCCCACTTTACATCAGATGTCACCATCAGAGCCCCCCCATTACATTAAATGTCCCAATCAGAGTCATCCTTTACATTAGATGCCACCATCAGAGCCCTCCTTTACATTAGATGTCCCCATCAGAGCCCTCCTTTACATTAGATGTCCCCATCAGAGCCCTCCTTTACAATAAATGTCCCCATCAGAATTCCCCTTTACATTAGATGTCCCCATCAGAGCCATCCTTTACATTAAATGTCCCCATCAGAGCCATCCTTTACATTAAATGTCCCCATCAGAGCCCTCCTTTACATTAGATGTCCCCATCATAGCCCTCCTTTACATTAGATGTCCCCATCAGAGCCCCCTTTACATTAGATGCCACCATCAGAGCCCCCTTTACATTAGATGCCACCATCAGAGTCCCCTTTACATTAGATGCCACCATCAGAGCCCCCCTTTACATTAGATGTCCCCATCAGAGCCCTCCTTTACAATAAATGTCCCCATCAGAGCCCTCCTTTACATTAAATGTCCCCATCAGAGCCCCCCTTTACATTAGATGTCCCCATCAGAGCCATTCTTTATTCTTTACATTAAATGTCCCCATCAGAGGCCTCCTTTACATTAGATGTCCCCATCAGAGCCCTCCTTTACATTAGATGTCCCCATCAGAGCCCTCCTTTACATTAGATGTCCCCATCAGAGCCCTACTTTACATTAAATGTCCCCAACAGAGCCCTCCTTTACATTAGATTTCCCCATCAGAGCCCTCCTTTACATTAGATCCGGATGTCATTATCATAGCCCTCCTTTACATTAAATGTCCCCATCGGAGTCCTCCTTTACATCATATGTCACCATCAGAGCCCTCCTTTACATTAAATGTCCCAATCAGAGTCCTCCTTTACATGAGATGCCACCATCAGAGCCCTCTTTACACTAAATGTCGCCATCAGAGCCCCAATGGGGCTTGAACCTGCAAAACCCAAAGTTCTCGTTGAAGGCTTGTATGCAAATTATTGGCCATAAAAATTGTATGGGGACCTGGGTACTGCCCTAGGGGAGATGTATCAATGCAAAAAAAAGTTTTTAAAACAATAATTTTTAAAGGAGCGATGATTTTATTGATGCTTAAAGTGAAACAATAAAAACAAAATATTCCTTTAACCACTTGCTGACCAGCCGTCGTCATTATACTGTGGCAGGTCGGCTCTATTGCACGAATCGCCGTAGGTGTGCGTTGCTTAGTGCAATAGATACAGTGATGCGGTGCTGGAGCCGATTCACATGGCCAGTGGCCGCGATGTCCGCTGGCCACCCGCAATTCCTCCACAGAGGCAGAACTTCCCGACAGCCGTGGCCATTAGTTTTCGGGGGCTGTGGGTGGGGGGGCTTATTGGAATCTGGAAGCCACCTTTAACCACTTCCAGCCCAAGGACGTCATATGACACCCCCCTCCTGCCGCAATCCGGTGCTTCTCCGGGATCTCCCGTGTTATCGGGGACCCGGAGAAAGAATCGGCCATCGCCGGATGACGACCATAGAGATTTCCGGTGAGCAGATAGTCACCAGTCATCTCTATGACCGTCGGAGGCCCGAGCACGACGTTATGACCTCACATCCGGGCCGCGGTTGTAAATAAAGCCGCAATCGCGGCTGGTAAGCATGAGATCATTCATTTTTATTTTCGATCTCATGCTTTCCAGCCTGGAGGAGCGATGTGGGGTCTTATTGACCCTGTATCTCTCCATAAAGAGGACCTGTCACAAATGATTCCTATTACAAGGGATGTTTACGTTAAGTGATCAAAAAAAAATGTAAAAGAAAGTGTAAAAAAAAGTAAATAAATAAAAAATAAATACATTTAAAACGCCCCTGTCCCTGGCAGCTCGCACTCAGAAGCGAACGCACACATACGTCCTGCCCACATATGTAAACGGCGTTCAAATCACACATGTGAGGTATCACCGTGTGCGTTAGAGCGCGAGCAACAATTCTACCACTAGACCTCCTCTGTAACTGTAAACTGGTAAACCTGTTAAAAAAAATGTAAGCGTCGCCTATGGAGATTTTTAAGCACCGAAGTTTGGTGCCATTCCATGAGTGTGCACAATTTTAAAGCTTGACATGTTGGGTATCTATTTACTCTGCATAACATCAATAATACAAAAAAATTGGGCTAACTTTACTGTTTTGTTATTTTTTTAATTCATGAAACTTTTTTTTTTCAAAAAAACGTGTAAGAAAAATTGTTGCGCAAATACAGTGCAAGATGAAAAGTTGCAACGACCGCCATTTTATTCCCTAGGGTGTCTGCTAAAAAAAAAAACTATATAATGTTTGGGGGTTTTGAGTAATTTTCTACCAAAAAAATTATGATTTTTACATGAAGGAGAGGAGTGCCAGAATAGGCCCGGTATGGAAGTGATTAACAAGGGGGCCCCCAGATCCCAGCCCCCCCCAATGTGAATGGGTATCGGTACATTGCACCCCTACCCATTCACCAAAAAAAGTGTCAAAATGTAAAAACCACAACAGACAGTTTATGACAATTCCTTTATTAAAGAGAAGAAAAAAAGAGTGTCCTGCGATGTCCATCCATCTTCAATCATGCCCGACGAACCCGAAAAATAGAAAAAAATAAAAAAGCTCTGCCTTGATGGGAGGCCTCCTGGCGACTGCTGTCTCTTGGCTGTAGAAATGGGAACAGAGGGGCGCCAGACTGAGTGCAGTATAAATCATATATTTCATAAAAACAAGTAGTAACAAGTAGTAGTAGGTTAAATTAGATGAGTTCAGTATGTGGTAAAAATCGCCAGTCCTGGAGTCTCATAAACGTCCTATTTGGTGTCCTGTTTTCCCTTTGCAGCCTGTGGCACTGGTGTGATCTTACAGGGATCCACAGGAGGCTGGGAACCAGGAAGCAGGAAACGAAAAGCAGCTGGTCGTGAATTCACAGGAACAGTAAATGTGGCAAGGAGCAGGGCTGGCCCAAGACATTGTGCTGCCTGGGCCCAAGAATGAAATGCTGCCCCCCCCCCAAAAAAAAATCCTATGCCCATCCAGCAAAGAGACGTTTCCATAAAGCAAAGAGACAGCCCAATATATTCAGCAAGAGACATCCCATATATTCAGCAAAGAGACATGCCCCTTCTAGGGTGACCACGCATTTTGCAGGTCTGTCCCGTGCACATTCATTCCAGGACAAAACAGTGTCCCGGAATGAAACTGACACAGCCACCCCCCTAGGCCAATCTGATGCCCCCAAAAAAGGCTGCCACATCACCTCTTTACTCACTGACAGTACTTGTCCTGGCCGGGAATGCCTGGAGGAGCACAATCCCCGCCCCCTGCATGTGATTGGAGAAATCATAAATCCCACCTCTTGTGTCCAATCACTGTGCTGTGATTCGTTACAGAACAAGCTGATGTTTGGGAAGGGGGGGGGGGTGTCCGTGAATAGTAGTTTAAAAATGTGGTCACCATAGCTCCTTCCTGCAAAGAGTATTGTGTAGCACCACAAAAGCTCCCCCCTTTCTCTCCACTGCCACCGACCAGCTACACTCTGATCCCAGCTCAGTAATGCAACATGCTGCAACAACAGCGCTGCAGTGGCGGCTAGGGTGACCACATTTCCAAACTGCCATTCAGGGATACCACCCTTCCTTCCCAAAAAAAGATGAGGGGGGGGGGTGTAGTCTCGCTGACAGGGAATTTGGCAGCGGGTGATTTGTCGGGCGAATGGCTGGTGTTAGCACTTAAATCATCCTAACATTATGATCGATATGGTGTCAGGATGATCAAATCACATTATTTCTATTACTACATTGTAATATATAATGAAATAGTTTAACTCACCATAATGCAGAATCAGTGGGAACCCTGAGCTTGTCGTTTGCCACCGTTGCCTGCCACCAGATGCAGCTGTGCCACTTGCCACCCATAGCCTGCCACAACATGCAGCCTGTCACTTGTCACCAATGCCTGTCACCAGATGCAGCCTGTCACTTGTTACCAATGCCTGTCACCAGATGCAGCCTGTCACTTGTCACCAATGCCTGTCACCAGATGCAGCCTGTCACTTGTCACCAATGCCTGTCACCAGATGCAGCCTGTCACTTGTCACCAATGCCTGTCACCAGATGCAGCCTGTCACTTGTCACCAATGCCTGTCACCAGATGCAGCCTGTCACTTGTCACCAATGCCTGTCACCAGATGCAGCCTGTCACTTGTTACCAATGCCTGTCACCAGATGCAGCCTGTCACTTGTTACCAATGCCTGTCACCAGATGCAGCCTGTCACTTGTCACCAATGCCTGTCACCAGATGCAGCCTGTCACTTGTCACCATTGCCTGTCACCAGATGCAGCCTGTCACTTGTCACCAATGCCTGTCACCAGATGCAGCCTGTCACTTGTCACCAATGCCTGTCACCAGATGCAGCCTGTCACTTGTTACCAATGCCTGTCACCAGATGCAGCCTGTCACTTGTCACCAATGCCTGTCACCAGATGCAGCCTGTCACTTGTCACTGATGCCTGTCACCAGATGCAGCCTGTCACTTGTCACTGATGCCTGTCAACAGATGCAGCCTGTCACTTGTCACCATTGCCTGTCACCAGATGCAGCCTGTCACTTGTCACCGATGCCTGTCACCAGATGCAGCCTGTCACTTGTCACCGATGCCTGTCACCAGATGCAGCCTGTCACTTGTCACCATTGCCTGTCACCAGATGCAGCCTGTCACTTGTCACTGATGCCTGTCAACAGATGCAGCCTGTCAGTTGTCACCATTGCCTGTCACCAGATGCAGCCTGTCACTTGTCACCATTGCCTGTCACCAGATGCAGCCTGTCACTTGTCACTGATGCCTGTCAACAGATGCAGCCTGTCACTTGTCACCAATGTCTGTCACCAGATGCAGCGTGTCACTTGTCACCAATGCCTGTCACCAGATGCAGCCTGTCACTTGTCACCATTGACTGTCACCAGATGCAGCCTGTCACTTGTCATCGATGCCTGTCACCAGATGCAGCCTGACACTTGTCACTGATGCCTGTCACCAGATGCAGCCTGTCACTCAGCCTGGCTCTCTCTCCCTCCCCTTCAGATGGGCATGCTGGGGGCTGCAGTTTCCCCCCTAGAATTGCAATGGGCCAGCCATTTGCACTACATATCCCATAATCCTCTTTTCTCCTTTTAAGTTTTTTTCCCTGGCCAATGGGAGGAAAAGGGGGAAGAAACATAACGGTGGCTGTCCTGGGAACAGCAGCATGAGGAGGAGAAGGAGGGGGGAGAAGAGCCCGCAGCTGCTCTCTCTCCACACACACACACAGCCGCTCCGATCTCATGCTGTTACATACAGGGAGGAGGTGGGTGGAGCTAGCGGAGGAGGAGGAAGTGAAATACTCTCTGCAATGTATGATGGGCCTCTCTCTCCTTACGTCACTGGTTGCTAGACACAAAGCGGTCCGCGGCTAGCAACCAGTTTGGGCAGTGAAGCAGGGGCCGCTGGAGAGACCCTTGAAGTGGGTCTTGCCACTGCGGCCAGTGACAGCAGCGCCGGCGATGCAGTACAGTATGACACTGCACACTAGATGGAGGGAAACCCAGGTCCTCTGGCAGTGCGCCCCTGTTGCCGCCCCTCTTAAAGTGCCGCCTGGGACCATGGTCCCATCTGGTCCCATGGTAGGGCCGGCCCTGGCAAGGAGTGATAATGCATTTTGAAGCTACAGCTTCTTCATCAGACCATGATTGGCTGGCAAACCTGGCAGTCTAAAATGCTGAAGAAATGGAAACAGAGAGATCTGATTGGCTGGCCGCCCGTCAATCAAATAGACAGATTTAAAGAGGTAGACAGTTGTAGACCGAGAGAATGTAAATATGAGTAAAAAGCTTGCTGATTATTAGTGGATGATGATAATTTTATGACGTTTGAAGAAATCAAATAATTAATTGATTAAATACATAAATATAAATATACCTTGAATATAAAATTAATAAATTAGTATGAATAAATTAATTAACTAAAAAATGAATTAACAAAATTATTATTAAATTATTAACAATTGATAATCGATAAATTATTATAAATTATAATGAGTTAATAAAATTAATGAAATGGTGAAAATGGAGGAAGGAAAGATTTATCCAATACTACATCTGCCTCAGGTGCACTAACCACTGCTATTATAGCGACAGAGGACACCACCCCTACCACTTCATCATCCATTGATCCCTTCACCACTATCCATGATGCACCAGTTGCACTAGGTATAGTTGATGACTAGGGATGAGCTTCGAGTTTGAGTCAAACTCATGTTCGACTCGAACATCGGCTGTTCGACCGTTCATCGAATTTCGAACATTATGGGCCATTCGCACCAAATTCGAGTGGAGCGTCACAGCCCATAATTCACTACGGCATGGCAGTGCATTGCGGGCTGATGATTGGCCAAGCATGCACTATGACCCGCATGCTTGGCCAATCACAGCGTGGTAAGAACGGAGAGCCATAATTTGTCAATTATGTCTCAGGGGGTTTAGTACATGCCCCACACTATATAAGGCCACCTGCGTGGCGGCCTTGTGGAGTGTGTTGCGGCAGTGAAAGAAAGACAGAGAGAGAGAGTGTCATCTCATTTGAGTTAGAGCAGGCAGGCGAGTCAGTTAGCTGCAGTTACAGTGTGTAGCTAATATATATATATGCATCCTAGGTGTTGTGTGTGTGTGTGTGTATATATATATATATATATATATATATATATATATTGTGAGGGGGTTAGCTCAGCAGTGGGTGGGTGTGACCCCCTGGATGGGTTCACCACACAAAAAACAGGCACAGAAGACAGTGGTAGGAGAAAACAAAAGGGTATGGTTTTATTTGAACTATATGCAGACAAAAAAATACAGCAAAAACAAAAGAAACATGAAAATAAATCCTGGGGCAACTTGACTGTTCACTACACATGTTGGTGTCCCTAACTAACAACTGGGTACAGCCTTGTGCTGTCCCAGTCCCTAGCTCCCTGCTTTTTTGAAGTTCTTAGCAATAACCACACAGGCTTTGGCTCACCGCACAGAGATCACACTCCCCAGACTATCCACACAGATCTGGTTCCAGGTTGGAGCATCTCCCCTAGCATGCTGGGAGTTCTTGTAGAGGCCCAAACGAGCCCACTTACTTCAGCTGGGCTCATTAACTCTTCCCCTGCAAGACTCCCCGCACTCCCCCTAGTGGTATAAATCGGCATAAAGCCTGAATCTAGGACATATATACCTTCCATCCTGGATGCAACCTGGTGATTTTACCTGCATGCTGTCACAATATATATATATATATATATATATATATATATATATATATATACACACTGTATTCAGTTTCCGTTCCTGTTATTCTCTTCATAATATACTGACAGGCAGGCAGGTGATTGTGCTAGCTACATTATTTTCATTTAGTGTACTGTGTCCTTTGCACAGTGTGCACCTAAAGCTACCTGAATACAATTGCTGGTGTTCTCATACAAATACAGGCAGGGAGCTGCAGTATTTTCCTTTAGTGTACTGTGTCCTTTGCACAGTGTGCACCTAAAGCTACCTGAATACAATTGCTGGTGTTCTCATACAAATACAGGCAGGGAGCTGCAGTATTTTCCTTTAGTGTACTGTGTCCTTTGCACAGTGTGCACCTAAAGCTACCTGAATACATTTGCTGGTTTTCTCATACTAATACAGGCAGGGAGCTGCAGTATTTTGCTTTATTGCACTGTGTCCTTTGCACAGCGTGCACCTAAAGCTACCTGAATACAATTGCTGGTGTTCTCATACTAATACAAGCAGGGAGCTGCAGTATTTTGCTTTAGTGCACTGTGTCCTTTGCACAGTGTGCACCTAAAGCTACCTGAATACAATTGCTGGTGTTCTCTTACTAATAATACTACAGGCAGGCAGTTAATTCTGCTAGCTGCAGTGTAATCAGTATATATATATATATATATATATATATATATATATATATATATATATACACACATCCCATCTTTGTGCAGCTACATCTCCCTGCAGGCCATTAGTATGTCTGGAAGGACAATAAGGAGAGGCAGACAGTCACGAGCCAATAAAAGAGGGCAAGCAGGCTCTGTGTCTAGAGGCAACAGTGCTGGTCGTGGACACGGTGCATCCTCCACAGCATGTGGCCATGGGATACGATTGTCCTTTTATTCGGCAGCTGGCCGCGTTGAGCCGCAACATGCCGAAGACTTGGTAGAGTGGATGACCAAGCTGTCCTCATCCTCCTCATCCTCTCTCACCCAGGCTCAGGGTACTTTGTCTGGCAAAGCAGCTGCCAAAGCAGCCTCTTCCCTCGGCTCAATGGCATCAGTCACTCCTTCCCTAGCCCCACCATGTCCTCCAGAGGTGTCCCCCGAACTGTTTGACCACAGTGTTGGGTACATGTTGCAGGAGGATGCGCAGCGTTTTGAAGGCTCTGATGATGGTACCCAGCTAGAGGAAGGCAGTAACGTGAGCCCAGAGAGAGGGGGTGCTGAAGAAGGACAGCAATCTGGCAGTCATGTTCCCCCAGTTGCAGCATACTGTCAGGTTTGCTACAGTGATGAGGAGGGAGGGGATGATGAGGTCACGGACTCTACATGGGTGCCTGATAGGAGAGAGGAGTAGGAGGAGGAGGCACATCTCCAACGAGACATGATGCCCTCCAGGGGCCAGCTTAAGGGCAGCACACCGACTGCATCACACCGCAGAGCTCCGCATGTGCAGGGCGCTGCTGTCTCTGCGCGTTATTCCAAAAATTCTTTGGTGTGGGCCTTTTTTGAGACGAGTGCATCAGATCGCACCGCTGCTATTTGTAACATATGTCTCAAGCGTATCTCACGTGGCCAAAACATCACCCGCTTGGGCACCACATGCTTGACCAGATATATGTTGACCTGCCATGCAGTTCGTTGGCAAGCATACCTAAAATACCCACACCAAAGAACAAAGCGGACCTCTCCTTGCTCCTCATCAGCTGGGATCTCCAACCCCACTATACCTTCAGTCCTCTCTGAAACCTGCACTGAGAGGAATGAAGGTGTAGAATTAGGTGTGTCACAGCCAAGTACTTGCGGGCAATCTGCTATCGGTACACCAACGCCAGATTGTACCAGGCAAATTTCCCTGCCCCAGCTGCTGCACCGCTGAAAGAAGTTCGCTCCCAGCCATCCACATGCCCAGCGGTTGAATTCTAGCTTGGCTAAATTGCTAGCGCTTCAACTGCTGCCTTTTCAGTTGGTAGACTCTGCCCCCTTTCGTGAGTTTGTGGAATGTGCGGTTCCTCAGTGGCAGGTTCCCAAACGCCACTTTTTTTCACAGAAGGCGATTCCGGCTCTCTGCCGGCATGTGGAAGTCAATGTCTTGGCCTCGCTGGACAGGGCAGTCAGTGGTAAGGTGCATATTACCGCTGACTCATGGTTCAGCAGGCATGGACAGGGACGTTACCTATCTTTCACGGCGCATTGGGTGACTCTGCTGGCAGCTAGGAAGGAAGCAGGACAAGGTGCAGTAGTGTTGGAGGTTTTTCCGCCACCACGCCTCCAAAATGCTACTACTGGTGATTCTGACACACCTCTCTCCTCCACCCCACCTCTTCTTCTTCCTCCATGGCCTCTTTCTGTGCTTTGTCCTCAGAACCAGCGGTGCTCCGTAGGCGTTCAAGGGGCTACGCAAGTACGCAGGCAAAAAGATGCCATGTGGTGCTTGAGCTGGTGTGCTTGGGGGACAGGAGCCACACTGGGCAGAGATTCTGTCAGCTCTGCAGGGGCAGGCTCAGAGGTGGTTAACACCACGCCAGCTTAAGCCAGGAATGGTGGTTTGCGACAATGGCACCAACCTCCTCTCCGCCCTCCGACAGGGACAACTGACCCATGTGCCCTGTTTTGCTCAAGTCCTCAACTTGGTGGTGCAGCGGTTCTTGGGCAGGTACCCGGGCTTACAGGACGTCATGAGGCAGGCCAGGAAACTCTGTGTGCATTTGCGCCGGTCATATAATGCCAGTGCTCGGCTGGCTGACCTCCAAAAGGAATACAACCTGCCCAAGAACCGCCTAATCTGTGACATGCCCACCAGGTGGAACTCAACATTGGCCATGCTGCAGCGGCTGCACGCACAGCAGAGGGCCATCAATGAGTATCTGTGCCAATATGGCACCAGGACAGGGTCAGAGGAGCTTGTTTTTTTTTTGCCACGCCAGTGGGTCATGATCAGACTCCTCAATTATCCTGAGCATATTGTGAATGCCTTTCAAAAATATTACAGTAGTCTATATAACCTTAACCACTTGACTACTGGGCACTTTCACCCCCTTCCTGCCCAGGCCAATTTTCAGCTTTCAGTACTATCGTACTTTAAATGACAAATACTCAGTCATGCAACACTGTACACATATGAAATTTGTGTCCTTTTTGTTCACACAAATAGAGCTTTTTTTGGTGGTATTTATTCACTACTGTTTTATTTTTTATTTTTTGTGCTATAAATAAAAAAAGACTGAAAATTTTGAAAAAAACACCTTTTTCTTTGTTTCTGTCATACAATTTAGCAAATTAGTAATTTTTCTTCATCCATTTTATCCAAAATTTATACTGCTCCATATCTTTGGTAAAAAATAACCCAAATCAGTGTATATTATTTCGTCTTTGTGAAAGTTATAGAGTCTACAAGCTATGGTGCCAATCATTCAAAATTGATCACACCTGATCACATCTGGTGTACTGACGGCCTATCTCATTTCTTGAGACACTAACAAGCCAGGAAAGTGCAAATACCCCCCAAATGACCCCGTTTTGGAAAGTAAACATTCCAATGTATTTAGTAAGAGGCATGGTGAGTATTTTGAAGTTGTAATGTTTTCCCCACAATTCTTTGCAAAATTAAGATATTTTTTTTACAACATTGTCTTATTAACAGGTTAATTCTCTTACACAGCATATGCATACTTGCAACTACACCCTAAAACACATTGTGCTACTCCTCCTGAGTATGGTGATACCACATGTGTGAGATTTTTTCACAGCCTAGCCACAAACAGAGGCCCAACATGCAGGGAGCACCGTCATGTCATGACGACCTATCACACTTTTGAAGGCCCTGGAGCACCAGGAAAATGGAAACGCCCACAAAATGACCCCATTTAGGAAAGCAAACACCCCAACATATAATCTATGAGGCATAAGAAGTCTTTTGAACATGTAATTTTTTCCACAAGTATTTGGAAAATGTGGAAGGAAAATAAAAAAGCATTTTTTTGCACAAAGTTGTGCATTTATAAAAAATTTCTAACACATAGCATTTACATAGCAAAAATTGCACCCCAAAATAATATTCTGATACTCCTCCTGAGTATGGCAATACCACATGTGTGAGACTTTTACACAGCCTGGCCACACACAGAGGCCCAACATCCAAGTAGCACCTCCAGGTGTTCTAGGAGCATAAGTTACACAAATTATTTCCTGACAACCTATCACAATTTTGAAGGCCCTGGATCACCAGGACAATGGAAACGCCCACCAAATTACACAATTTTGGAACGCAAACACCCCAACATATAATCTATGAGGCATAATGAGTCCTTTGAACATGTAATTTTTTTCCACAACTTTTTGGAACTAATTTTCATTCCCGCTCCCGGATCCTGTGGGGCTCATACATGGCGCAAAACTCCATCCACATCGCTCATATGGGGAAGGATAAGTCCGAAGACCCAAATGGGACCGGGGGGTCTCGTCCGGGGGGTGATTTGGGGGCATTTCTTCTCTCGATCCTCGGCTACGGCCCAGCGCCAGCCTGGATCCAGAATGGCGACGGTGCCTCCATCCCTGGCCCTCAGTCAGCCCTGGACTCTCTGGCACACACACAGGCCCGCCATCCACCCCTTGGGGACCAGGATCTCTCCACTAGACGATCCAGGAGCCACTCCAACATCTCTCTGGGATCTGAGGATGGATGGGACATAGAATCCCAAATGAAATCCCTGCACAGATACATTCGGTCTCTCCCCACAAAAGCTGATTTTGAGCAGTGTGTAAAACACATTGAGAAAACCTATAAGCAGGGGAACTCTGAACTCAAAAAGGACATTGGTGCTCCCTTTAAGGATATAGAAAACATGTTGCTGTGCAGTCCCATGAAGAAATCTTCAACACTCAAATGCTCATGCTGCAGCATCTCTCTTACCAACAGGATGACATTGAGAACAGAAATAGGCACAATAATATCCGCGTCTGTGGGATACCTGAATCCGTGGAACCCAAAGATCTCCCTATGGCCGTGTCGTCCATTTTCAGTCAGCTATTGCACCTTCCCTAGGACAATCACCTTGAACTTGACCATGTCCATAAGACATCTGGCCCCAGAAATCCTGACTCATCATTTGTGTGTGACACTCCCTGCAGGGTTCACTTTTACAACATTAAGGAAGCAATCATGCGTGCTGCTAGCACAAAAGATTCTATCCTTTTCAATGATACTACCGTGATGCTTCTCCCAGACCTCTTCCGACGTTTTCTATTTCAGCTACAAGTTCACCATAAGGGAAAGACGGCCATTTCTCGCACTACCAGGAACCTCCCTGCATTTTTCAGCACCCTGGAACTCCCACACATCTCCCTGCCTGACTGGCCTTTCAACCCCGCCACTTCTGGCCTGCCTTTCCTACCGCAATGGCAAACACATGGCGGAAAGCGACGCTCCAGATCCTCCTCGCTGTCACGTACCTACAGTGGAGCCCAGGAAGTGGGGGCAGACTCTCGCACGATCCCGGTCCCCGTACCCCCTGGAGGTGGGAACAGAGGATGCAGGGGCACGAGAAGGTGCGGGTGCCTGTTAGTGGAGATAGAGTCACTGGGAGGCACTGGAACCCTCTTCAGGCACAAGTGCTGCAGAAACCAGGCGTCAGATCCGTTTAGGGGAGAACCAGGAGAATAATAGGTGAAGGCAGAGGTTCAGCAGCGGGCTAGCGAAGAGGTACAAGATCAGGAGACAAGATCGTGGTCAAAGTCTAGGCCGAGGTCAGTGAAGCAGGCAAAGGCAGTAGAGCAGGTAGGGGGATCCGAGAAGGGTAGTCAAACAAGCCAGGAGTCTTCAGGAGCAGATCAGATAAGTAATCAGGTTTTCAGACATGGACACAGGTACTAGCCAGAAAGACAATCCAGCACTGACATTCAGGTGGCCCGGGTTTAAATAGGGCGCCGTGCGCCGGGATTGGAAGAGGCGCGCGCATTGCGCGCGCGCTCGGTCTGAGTCCTATTCGCCCCATTCTAGGTGTCCGCGCATGCGCATTAGTACCTGGAGAACGGGCATTCCTTGCTGACACCCGGAAGTGTGTGTCAGCAGCGCTGGGTCTCTGACATGGCCCCCTCCCTAGGGGCAGCCTCCGGATGCCCACTCGAGCTGGTTGAGAGCGATAAAATGCCTGTATCAGCCGCTGGGCACCGAGATTGGACGAAGCCCCTCCACTTGATTAGATATTGGTTGAGTCCACGTCGTTTCCTATGACCCAGGATGGCTTCCACCTCGAATTCTTCTTCTCCATCTATCATTATGGCCTCAGGGGGCACAGTGTCACGATCCGGAAATGGGTTTGACACGTCAGGTTTTAATAGTGATACGTGAAATACAGGGTGTATTTTAAAAGATTCAGGAAGATCGAGCTCGTATGCCACCGTGTTGAGTTTCCTTTTGATTGGGAAGGGTCCCAAGTACTTAGGTCACAACTTTTTAGAGGGACAGGCCAGTTTCAGATTTGCCGTGGACAGCTGTTGAAGAATTTTCTATTACTCTCCTGAGCCTTAGAAATAGTTTCCTTTAGGATACAGTTATTGGAAGAAAGGAATTTTAACCTATCCTGGACTGCTGGTAACGGAGACTCCGGAATTAGTGTTGGTAGGAAGGTAGGATGGAATCCATAGTTGGAGAAAAAAGGAGTTTGGTTAGTGGCTGTATGAATGGAATTATTGAATGCAAATTCCGCTAGGGGGAGCAGGGATGCCCAATCCTCCTGAGTGAAAGATGAGTAGCACCGTAGGTACTGTTCCAGTGTCTGGTTCGTACGTTCTGTCTGCCCGTTAGTCTGAGGATGGTAGGCTGAGGAGAAATTAAGTTTACTGCCCAGGGTTCCACATAGCGCTTTCCAAAACTTAGATGTGAATTGTACTCCGCGGTCAGAAATTATGTCGTCCGGAATCCCGTGCAGTCTGACGATCTCCTTTACGAATACCTTGGCTGTTATAGGTGCAGATGGGGTTCCCTTCATGGGGATGAAATGCGTAATTTTAGAGAGTCGGTCGACCACTACAAAAATTGACGAAACCCCCTCGGAGGGTGGAAGTTCAACAATGAAGTCCATCGCAATTCTTTCCCAAGGTCTTTCAGGGATAGGCAGAGGTCTTAATAATCCCCAGGTCTTGTTCTTTGGGCTTTTATTCCTGAGACAGATTGGGCAGGAATTTACGTAGGCCCTGCAATCTTTTGCTAGCCCCGGCCACCAGAACTGTCGCTTAACTAAGTCCGTGGTTTTGTGGCCCCCGAAATGGCCAGCCAAGGGGGAATCGTGACAACTCTGTAAAACATTTGTATGGAGATCCTGGGGCATGAATATTTTGCTACCCTGCCAGTAAAGCCCCTCTCTTTCCTGGAGACTGGTATGCGGAGGGAGAGGAATATCCGAAAATGCCTGGTGGATCTGGGACACAAAGTCAGTTAGTAAGAAATTTCCAGGTTGCAGGATAGTATCTGGCGGGGGTGATGTTTCGCCATCTGGGAACATACGGGAAAGTGCATCCGGCTTAATGTTCTTGGATCCTGGCCGGAACGTAATGTGGAAATTAAAACGAGAAAAAAAAAGAGCCCATCTCGCTTGCCTGGGCCTAAGGCATTTGGCGGTTCTGAGGTATTCCAGATTTTTGTGATCTGTAAAGATCAGTACAGGATGTGCTGCTCCCTCCAAGAGATACTGCCATTCTTCCAAGGCCATCTTTATTGCCAACAATTCTCGGTCCCCCACGTCATAATTTTTCTCTGAAAGTCCTAGTTTCCGGGAGAAGAAGGCCACAGGGTGCATCAATGATTTGGTTCCCAGACGTTGGGACAGGATGGCCCCCACCACAGTCTCAGAGACGTCTACCTCCAGGATATATGGCAAAGTAGGATCAGGGTGCCTCAGTACTGGGGCAGATGTGAACAGCTCCTTAAGCTTGTCAAAGGTGCTTTGTGCCGCTTCTGTCCATTGGAAGTAGCTCTGTGTTTTGGTGAGATTTGTGATGGGCACTATAATGCCAGAAAAGTTCTTTATGAATTTTCTATAGAAATTGGAAAATCCAACAAAACGTTGCACCTCTTTTTTGTCGGTGGGAGGTGGCCAAGACATGATAGCTGCAACCTTCTGAGGGTCCATGGCCACACCCCCAGTTGATATGACTAGGCCGAGAAAGTGGATGGTTTGACGCTCACACTCACACTTCTCGGCCTTAGCGTAAAGTCCATTTTGTCTTAACCTGAGGAGGACTTGCTTCACGTGAGTCCGGTGTAATTCTAGCGATGTTGAGAAAATCAAGATGTCATCCAAATATACGATCACGAACAGGTCCAAAATGTCTCTGAAAATGTCATTGACAAAGTGCTGAAGGGTTGCTGGTGCGTTACATAATCCAAATGGCATTACGAGATATTCAAAGTGACCAAAACGTGTTCGGAAGGCCGTCTTCCACTCATCCCCCTCACGGATTCTAATTAAATTGTATGCCCCTCGTAAATCAAGCTTGGTGAATATTTTGGCAGAACAAAGTCTCTGGAACAGCTCTGGGATCAATGGAAGAGGGTAGCGGTTTTTTATGGTGACTTTATTTAATTCCCTGTAGTCAATACAGGGGCGCAGGGAGTGATCCTTTTTTTCAACAAAGAATATGAATCCCTTGTTGAGGTTCTCGTCAACATAGTCCTTGAGGACAAGAAGTTCGGGCTCCGAGAGAGGGAATATTCTTCCAAAGGGAATTTCCGCTCCTGGTAGCAACTCAATTGGGCAATCGTATACCCGATGTGGAGGAAGGGTGTTCGCCTTTTGTTTATCGAACACATCTAGGAAGTCATGGTAAATGGGTGGAATGAGTTTCTGGGTTTCAGGGGTAGCTTCCAGACAGCCTACCAGAGTGGTAGGGCACGAGGACTGGAGACAGTTCTGGATGCAGTAGGCGGACTGGAAGGTCACCTGGCCGGTAGTCCAATCAATGTGAGGGTTATGAGCCCGTAGCCATGGCATTCCCAGGATGACTGGGAATAATGGGGAGGGAATAACATCCAGACGCAGAAGTTCTAGGTGGTCCGGTTGGATATTTGAGGGAAGAGGTTGAGTTTCATGTTTGATCCATCAGCCAGTCGCACGGAGAGTTGCTGAGATTTGGGTTGCAGCGGAATGTTGTGTTGCTGGGTGAAGACACGGTCTATGAAGCAGCTGCAGGCGCCCGAATCAATTATGGCTTGGACCCGGGCCACCCCTTCCAGAAGCTGAAAAGAGACAGGAACGGAAATATGAGCGGTTTTGGTTAGGGTCAGGAGACCAGGATCATGAGAAGAGGAAGCAGACTTACGGGTCTTGTTGGGGCACATGTTTGCATAGTGCCCAGTTCCACCACAGTATAAACAGAGATTGTTCCAGCGGCGTCGCTGTTTTTCTTCTGGGGTCAGAGGTGCATGGAGTAGACCTATTTGCATGGGCTCAGGGGTATCAGATGCAGTAGCAGGTGATGAGGAGGCAGAAACCGCTGGGTGGCTGGGGACCCTGGGTAGCATCCACACCGGACAGATTTGGCTAGTTCTCTCCGACCTACGCTCCCTTAGGCGTCGGTCTATCTGAACTTGCTGGATCAAGTCTTCCAGGGAACTAGGAACCCCCACTCGGGCCAATTCATCCTTCAGTGCCTCTGAGAGGCCAAGGCGAAATTGGTATCGGAGGGCAGCGTCGTTCCATAGGGTATCAGAACTCCATTGCTTAAAATCTGTGATATAGTCCTCTACTGGTCTACTACCCTGCTGGAGGGCACGGAGGTTGGTCTTAGCCGTGGCAGTACGTTGAGGGTCATCGTACAATTTGGCCATTTCATCCAGGAATTCATCCAGGGTATTCAGGCAAGCATTGACTTTTTCCATTAGGTGATGAGCCCAGGCTTGGGATTCCCCTTGGAGGAGTGATACAATGAAGCCCACCTTTGTGCTTTCTAGGGAGAAGGTGCGAGGTTGCAGCAGAAAGTAAAGCCGACAGGCGTTCCTAAACGCACAGAATTTGCTGCAATCCCCTGAGAATCTTTCCGGAATAGGAACACGTGGCTCTGGGGGTGACACCATTACTGTTGTAGTTGGAGCTGGTGCTGGAGCTGCTGGAGGTGCTGTTGCTGCGGCAGGTGAAGGTGCGGTACCCGGGGTAATAGATACCACTCTTTGCTCCAGTCGGCGGTAGCCTTCTTGAAGGCCCTGAACTGCCTGAGTGAGATCAGCGATCTGCTGGCATAGTGTGTCCAGAGGCGAAGCCCCCAACCCGGACTCCATTTCTGGCTGGATTGTAGTGTCACGTACCTACAGTGGAGCAGAGGAAGTGGGGGCAGCCTCTCGCACGATCCCGGTCCCTGTACCCCCTGGAGGTGGGAACAGAGGATGCAGGGGCACGAGAAAGTGCGGGTGCTTGTTAGTGGAGATAGAGTCACTGGGAGGCACTGGAACCCTATTCAGGCACAGGTGCTGTGGAAACCAGGCGTCAGATCCGTTTAGGGGAGATCCAGGAGAATAACAGGTGAAGGCGGAGGTTCAGCAGTGGGCTAGCGAAGAGGTACAAGATCAGGAGACAAGATTGTGGTCAAAGTCCAGGCCGAGGTCAGTGAAGCAGGCAAAGGCAGTAGAGCAGGTAGGGGGATCCGAGAAGGGTAGTCAAACAAGCCAGGAGTCTTCAGGAGCAGATCAGATAAGTAATCAGGTTTTCAGACAGGGACACAGGTACTAGCCAGAAAGACAATCCAGCACTGACATTCAGGTGGCCCAGGTTTAAATAGGGCGCCATGCGCCGGGATTGGAGGAGGCGCGAGCATGCGCATGGGTGCACGCATTGTGCGCATGGGCGTGCGCGCTCGGTCTGAGTCGGTCTGAGTCCTATTCGGCCCATTCTAGGTGTCCGCGCATGCGCATTAGTACCTGGAGAATGGGCATTCCTTGCTGACCACAACGATTGACTCACTCTGAATGGTCGATCGTCTGTCCCACTTTAGCAGGACTGTTATAATGCGATTCTCCAGGATCTCTGGTGCACATCTCCCTAAGAATCCCCATTCCCCCTTGTTGAACAATGTTCACTGTTTTCTGCCTTTTGCTATTTTATTTTTAAGGGACAATATCTTGGCCCATGTTTGTTGCCAAGCTCATTCATGGTGATACCTACATCCTAATGTTTATTTTATGGTTTCTTATTTGTTGTTTATGGTCTTACCCCCTTATTGCACGTTATTAAACTAATGACACTTTATCCCCCTGACGGTGATGCCTGGATGTTATACTCATAGATATGTTCCTTTACTTTGTCCTAATGCCATTGCATGATATCCAGGCCTCCCAGATCCCCACTATGTTATGATGTTTGAATGCATATATACAGTATAAGGAGTTTTCTGACTTTTTTTTTTTACTGCTCATTACTATTGCTCTCCCATAGTATATTTTTGTATTCCAGTTTACCTCCTGCCCTGTGGAGCCTGGGCTCAGGGGGTCTCTCCATGCCTCCCACTTTCCCCCCTTAGGTGTATTCGGTGCCGACCTTGGTTCAGAAATTTCAGAAATGTCCACTGTAGTATCCTATTGTGTTTATTTGTTTTTGACCATTTGGTGCCACCTAGTGGCCTACTCCTCTCCTGTTTCTCTGGTCTCTGCCCAAAGTTGTCAGGTGTACCACGATCCCCCCTGTTATTGCAACTTTGATACTGGGGCCTGAGACGTTCTTTTCTTTTCTATATCCACATGCTACTCTCCCATTTACCTGTCCTTCTCGCTATTCTCCCCCCCTCTCTTCCCTTCTCTCTGCTGTGAGGTATTGGCATTCCAATGGCCTATATCATCCACTTTCCTCCCTCCCCTGACGCATTTGCCTCACCATGGCCGGGCACTCAACCTCTTAATCTAGCCTCCTACAACTGTAGGGGTTTCAATACACCAAAATGAAAAAATAAAAGTGAAATTTTCCTTTAAATTTCGTACATGGGGGGTGTGTATGATATGCATGTAAAGTGGCGCATGTTTCCCGTGCTTAGAACTGTCCCTGCACAAAATGTCATTTTTGAAGGAAAAAAAGTCATTTAAAACTCACTCGCGGCTATTAATGAATTGTCGGCTTTTATTAATACATAAAAAAGTTGATAAAAAAAAAAAGCGTGGGGGTTCCCCCAAATTCAATTACCAGGCCCTTCAGGTCTGGAATGGATATTAAAGGGAACCCCGCCGCAAATTTAAAAAAAAATGGCGTGCGGTTCCCCCTAAATATCCATACCAGGCCCTTCAGATCTGGCATGGATTTTAAGGGTAACTCCACCCCAAATTAAAAAAAAAATGGCGTGGAGTCCCCCCAAAAAATCCATACCAGACCCTTACCCGAGCAGGCAACCTGGCCGGCTGCAGGGGAAGAGGGGGGGACGAGAGAGCGGCCCCCCTCCCTCCTGAACCGTACCAGGCCACATGCCCTCAACATGGGGAGGATGTCCCCATGTTGATGGGGACAAGGGCCTCATCCCCACAACCCTTGCCCGGTGGTTGTGGGGGTCTGCGGGCAGGTGACTTATCGGAATCTGGAAGACCCCTTTAACAAAGGGGACCCCCAGATCCCGGCCCCCCCTATGTGAATTGGTAAGGGGTACATTGTACCCCTACCATTTCACGAAGAAAGTGTAAAATTTTTTTAATAAAAACACACCAACACCTTTGGAAAAGTCCTTTATTAAAAAAAAAAAAACATCCCAGCGATGAAATCCAGTGTCCCGCGGCGATCCGATGTCCAGCGCTGTCCGTCATTGGTTGTGCCTAAGTGGACCTGATGGGGAACTTCCTCTGCCATGTTTTAAATGTATAGACCTACCCCTTCTAAAGTGCCCCATCAGGTCCGCTCAGCGGACCAGATGCGGAACGCGAGAAGGGGCGGGTCTAAACACGAATTACACAGTGAAGGAAGTTCCCCATCAGGTCCGCCCCCTCGGTATGTCAGACCGCGCCTACGTCATTGGCCTGAGCGGACCTGGTGGGGAACTTCCTTCACTGTGTAAATTTAAATTACACAGTGAAGGAAGTTCCCCGCTCAGGCCAATGACGTAGGCGGGGTCTGACATACCGAGGGGGCGGACCTGATGGGAACTTCCTTCACTGTGTAATACGTGAATAGACCCGCCCCTTCTAAAGTTCACCATCAGGTCCGCTCAGCAGACCAGATGCGGAACATGAGAAGGGGCGGGTCTATTCACGTATTACACAGTGAAGGAAGTTCTCATCAGGTCCGCCCCCTCGTAGAGCGGACCTGATGGGGAACTTCTTTCACTGTGTAATACATGAATAGACCCGCCCCTTCTCGCGTTCCGCATCTGGTCCGCTGAGCGGACCTGATGGGGAACTTTAGAAGGGGCGGGTCTATACATCAGGTCCGCTCAGGCACAACCAATGACGGACAGCGCTGGACACCGGGATCGCCGCGGGACACTGGATTTCATCGCTGGAATGCTTTTTTTTTTTTTTTAATAAAGGTCTTTTCCAAGGTGTTGGTGTGTTTTTATTTACTTTTTTTGACACTTTCTTCGTGAAATGGTAGGGGTATAATGTACCCCTTACCAATTCACATAGGGGGGGGGGCAGGATCTGGGGGCCCCCTTTGTTAAAGGGGTCTTCCAGATTCCGATAAGTCCCCCGCCCGCAGACCCCCACAACCACCGGGCAAGGGTTGTGGGGATGAGGCCCTTGTCCCCATCAACATGGGGACATCCTCCCCATGTTGAGGGCATGTGGCCTGGTACGGTTCAGGAGGGAGGGGGGGCCGCTCTCTCGTCCCCCCCTTTTCCCCTGCGGCCGGCCAGGTTGCGTGCTCGGATAAGGGGTCTGGTATGGATTTTTGGGGGGACTCCACGTCATTTTTTTTTTATTTGGGGTGGAGTTCCCCTTAAAATCCATGCCAGATCTGAAGGGCCTGGTATGGATATTTAGGGGGAACCCCACGCCATTTTTTTTAAAATTTGCGGCGGGGTTCCCCTTAATATCCATTCCAGACCTGAAGGGCCTGGTAATTGAATTTGGGGGAACCCCCACACTTTTTTTTTTTTATCAATGAGTTTTCTATGTATTGATAAAAGCCGACAATTCATTAATAGCCGCGAGTGAGTTTTAAATGACTTTTTTTCCTTCAAAAATGACACTTTGTGCAGGGACAGTTCTAAGCACAGGAAACATGCGCGACTTTACATGCATATCATACACACCCCCCAGGTACGAAATTTAAAGGAATATTTCACTTTTATTGTTTCACTTTAAGCATTATTAAAATCACTGCTCCCGAAAAAACGGCCGTTTTGAAAACTTTTTTTTGCATTGATACATGTCCCCTGGGGCAGGACCCGGGTCCCCAAACACTTTTTAGGACAATAACTTGCAAATAAGTATTTATAATTAGCACTTTAGATTTCTCCCATAGACTTTTCAAATTTGCCGCGAACACCCCAAATTGTTCGTTGTTCGGCGAACGGGCGAACGGGCAATGTTCGAGTCGAACATGAGTTTGACTCAAACTCGAAGCTCATCCCTAGTCCTCACTAACCACCTATTACCGATGTTGCCAGGGATTATCTACAGGGACCAGGTCAGTTTTGTCCCGGGTCGAGAGGCCCGGGATAACAGGACTAAAACAATACACCTCATCTCCTACATCCAACGTCACTGCTTACAGGTGTGCCTCCTGTCCTTTGACGCCGAAAAGGCATTTGACAGGGTCAATTGCCGCTTCCTTCACCTCTCCCTGGAACAAATTAGGCCTGGGCTCCCCTTTCATGGCCAAAATGATGTCCCTTTATTCCCAACCGTCTGCCTCAGTCTTGATAAATGGTACCTCTTCGGAGGCATTCAACATCTCGAATGGCACCCGCCAAGGTTGCCCCCTCTCCCCGCTTCTATTTGTCATTTTGATTGAACACCTGGTGTGTGCCATTCATCAGAACGTCACCATCCAAGGCGTCCAAACTCCCTCCGATCACCATAAACTGTCCCTTTACGCGGATGATCTGCTGATCTATGCCTAGCAACCCTATACGACCCTACCCTCACTTGTTTCTGATTTCAGGCGCTTCAGCTCTCTTGGTAACTTTAAGCTCAATATCTCCAAAACGGAGGCCCTCAACATCTCCTTACCCATCCCCACAATGTCCTCACTTATCTCCAACTACTCCTTCCGATGGCAGACCAAGGGCATTTCCTACTTACAGTAGGCATAACGATACCTGTCAACCTTTCTGACCTCTTCTCACTAAACTACGTCCCTCTCCTCTCCCGTCTCTGGAAAGACCTATTATCCTGGGGGGGCTCTGCCCTACCCTGGTTTGGCCGAATCAACACCATTAAAATGGACACCCTTCCCAAATTCCTGTATCTTTTCCAAACTGTACCCGTTCTAATTCTGAAATCCTTCTTTGCTGCCCTTCGCTCACTTTTCATTCACTTTAGCTGGAACCAGGGCCTATCTAGAGTCAAATACAAACGACTCACCTGTCCGAAGCTACAGGGTGGCACAGGACTTCATGACTATGACTTATACTACAAAGCTACTCTTATGACGCGCACTCTTGAGTGGTTCCCGTGCCCTTTCCAAAAAGCCTCTGTCATGGTCGAGCAGGATCTGGCCCCAGTTGACTTACATGCTCTCCTATGGGGCTACAAGGGTAAATTCTGTAGCTTATCCTCCGCCTTACCTCTAACCACTGCGGTCCTCACACTCTGGTATCGGAAGGGGCTGTGCGAGGTCCTCTCCTTGGACCCCTCTCCTCTATCCTCCCTATTTTACAATCCAACTTTCTCCAAAAGCATCGGGGTTCCTATGGTGGGTTCATTTCACTGCTCCTCTTGGGCCCAGGCCCATACTTTCATTCGACCAGGACTTGGGACCCCAATCGTTCCTGAAGATACCCATGATTGGCTCACCTCCCTCCACTTAGCTTCCTTTGCAAAACACTTATTCCTTTCCTCCCAAATACATCGTCCACTCTCTGAATTTGAAAGTTTAAGCTCTCTCCATTATATGCCCAGACATCTACGTTACTCCCTCTACTGCAAAATGCAAGCTTTCACACAGGATGATCTACCCCCCTACACTAGGATGTGGTCGGCAGACCTGGGAAAGAGCCTCTCTAGGGCAGACTGGCAGACTGCGTTGCACTTCACCCACAAGACCTCTATTTCCTGTTACTCACAGGAAAATAATTTCAAGATCCATTCCAGATGGTACATGGACCCCTCTACATTACACAAAATCTTCCCATCTACCCCGGCCTCCTGCTGGCGATGTGGTGTAACCTCTGATACTTACCTCCATGTCTGGTGGGAGTGTGAACGGATACGACCCTTCTAGACATAGGTATTTCTGGTGTATAATGCTATCTATGAAGAATCTTTACATCCGACCCCAGAGATCGCCTCCTCTCCATGTCGCCTGGCTTAGTAGCCTCCCGGAAATGATATCTCCTCTGTTTCTTCTTGTTTGCGGCTCGGCAACTTATCCCACGTTTTTGGAAAACTGCCACCACTTCCCCATTGTCACTGTGGATCTCTACAGTAAATGATGTCATGAGAATGGAGGAGATGCTGGTGCTTGACAATAATAAACATGATAAGTATAACGTTTTGTGGTCTGTTTGGCTTAGCTTCTCCTCATCCGATTCTCTGGCTGACATGCTCCCCACCCCTCCGAGTTCAGCTCCGCCTTTACCATGAATCTTAATATGTGATGATGGCCTCCACTAGACAAGTTACTTTCTCTCCCATTCCATGCTCTCCCAGCAGATTCCCTCTCTCCTCTCTCTCTCTCTCTCTCTCTCTATCTCTCTCCTTTCTTCCTTCCTACCCGCTCCTTTCTTTTTCTAATCTTCTTTCCCCCTTATTATCTATTGTTTGATATAATTTGCACTCCCCCATGTTTATATGGTTTAATGGCGCAAGCACTGCTGCAGGCGATAGCCACTTGGCCTACTCGCTGCCATTCTACTTTATTCGATATATCAGTCATGTACTTGTTACGCTGTTTATAATACCAATAAAAATATTTTCAACCCTAATTTCCTGACAACACATTATTTTTGAAGGCCCTTCATATTTCTAACACATAGCATGTGCATACCAAGAATTACACTCCAAAATTAACTCTATTGAGGAAAGGGTAAAAAAAAAATTACCTGTGGTTTTAATAGTGCAGTTGTCCACAGAGGAGAGCATTGGTCCAGGCAGCAGGCAGGGACGTGCTTAGCGAAAACAATGGTAATTATCCAGGCAGCAGGCACAAATATTGTCTAGTCAGTACAGGGATATTGTCAGCACAGCCAAAGCATTTGTCCAAAAGAATTGTCCAGGCAGAGACATGGTCAGCATAGCCATAATATTGGTCCTGGTATACTGTTGCCTGCAGACACTCATTATTGTAACGCTCTCCAGCCCTTCATAAACATACTGCCTCTTGCTACAGGTAATTATTTCCATAGTACAGGTTAGAGGTCGACCGATATGGGTTTTTCGCTGGCCGATGCCGATATTTAGAAATTTGGGCGGCCGATGGCCGATTTTTGTGGCCGATTTTTGTGGCTGATTTTTGTGTGGCCGATTAAAAAAAAAAAAAAAAAAAAAAAACCTCACCCACTCCACTCCTTCCTGCTTACTCCCGTCACTCTAGCACACACTTGATGTCCTCAGTACAGATGGCACTGGCAGGTGGCACTGGTTTGGAACTGGCAGGTGGCACTGATTGGCACTAGCAGATGGCGCTGGTTTGGAACTGACAGATGGCACTATTGGCACTGGCAGGTGGCACTGATTGGCACTAGCAGGTGGCACTGGTTTGGAACTGACAGATGGCACTGGTTTGGAACTGACAGATGGCACTGGCAGGTGGCACTGGTTTGGAACTGACAGATGGCACTATTGGCACTGATTGGCACTAGCAGGTGGCACTGGTTTGGAACTGACAGATGGCACTAGTTTGGGACAGATGGCACTGATTGGCAGTGGCGCTGGCTGGCGGTGGCGCTGGCTGGCGGTGGCGGGTGGCGCTGGCTGGCGGTGGCGCTGGCTGGCGCTGGCGGTGGCTGGCGCTGGCTGGCGGTGGCGGGTGGCGGGCGGCGCTGGCTGGCGGTGGGTGGTGCTGGCTGGCGGTGGCGGCGGGTGGTGCTGGCTGGCGGTGGCGGGTGGCGTTGGCTGGCGGTGGCGCTGGCTGGTGCTGGCTGGCGGTGGCGGGTGGCACTGGCTGGAGGTGGCGGGTGGCACTGGCTGGCGGTGGCGCTGGCTGGCGGTGGCGGGTGGTGCTGACGGTGGCTGGCGGTGGCGGGTGGCACTGGCTGGCGGTGGCACTGGCTGGCGGCACTGACAGATTGCACTGATTTTGCAGACCCAGCAGCTAAATTACATCAGCCAATGATTGGGCTGCTTTAGAAAGGGGGCGGGGCCACATACACATAGCAACCCGTCCAGATACCATCCCATTAGCTGGTGTAATATAGCTGCTGGGTCCCGCCCACCCCGGCCGGGTCCCGCCCACCCTGACATCGAGCTGACAGCTCCTCTCTCTCTCTCCTTTCTGCTCACACACTCAGCGGCTCTGGCTGCATCAAGCGCCGCGCTGAGTGTGTGAGCAGAGAGGAGAGAGAGACAGAGAGGAGCTGTCAGCTCGATGTCGGGGTGGGCGTGACCCGGGCCGGGGTGGGCGGGACCCAGCAGCTATATTACACCAGCTAATGGGATGGTATCTGGGCGGGTCGCTACGTGTATGTGGCCCCGCCCCCTTTCTAAAGCAGCCCAATCATTGGCTGGTGTAATTTAGCTGCCGGGTCCCGCCCACCCCTGGCTGGTGTAATTTAGCTGCCGGGTCCCGCCCACCCCCGACATCAAGCTGACAGCTCCTCTCTGTCTCTCTCTCCTCTCTGCTCACACACTCAGCGCGGCGCTTGATGCAGCCAGAGCCGCTGAGTGTGGAGAAGGAAGAATGAGCGGAGGTCAGTCTGAAATATCGGCCTAATCTTGATAATAAATCGGCCGATGCCGATTTATCAAAAATGGCCAAATATCGGCCGATATATCGGCCAGCCGATATATCGGTCGACCTCTAGTACAGGTAGCAGTCAGAGGTGTGGCACTGGTCAGTTCATGCAGCAGGCAGAGACATGATGGCAGTAAGTCAGCAGCAGGCTGAGGGCCTCAGTCAGGTATGACACGGGCACATAGGTTAGAGGCTTCTCCCACCCAAATCTCTTTAAACCCTCTGGACTCCAAACCCTAATCTGGAAATTATGAAACCTGGAGAAAAACAAAAAATTTATTTTCTCCATCTGGAAAAACAATTCTGGAGCCCCTCACATATCTGAGAACCATGTGTACTACAGTATCAGGACAACAGCTTAGTCCAAGCGGTAGACAGAAGCATAGTCAATAAAACAGGCCAGGATCAGTTCACGTGGAAGCAGTCCAAGCGGTAGGCAGAAACATAGTTGATAAAACAGGCCAGGGTCAGTTCACATTGAAGCAGTCAAAGCGATAGGCAGAGGCATAGTCGAAAAACATGCCAGGGTCAGTTCACATGGAAGGCAGTTGCATGGTTATTTGAGGAAGCATGGAAAATGGTCAGCACAGATGATGAAAATGGGGAAATTGTTAAAAAGATGGGCTAATAAAGTATTTTAGGAATGTGTGATAAAGTCAGGATCATTCTCCAATGCATAGACCGGGTTTGATAGGGACACTTGGGACAATGGTAGCTGGTATCTCTTCGAAATCCTCTTTTGTTGCATATGTGACATCTTTTTTGGCATCTTCGGCCTGCTTCAGATGGTGGAATGCTGTCCGGAAAGTGGCGCTCCTGAAGTTGGCTAACAGCATCAGAGCGAAGGCTTTCTAGGGGAGGGGCCCTTTGTTGATAGATGAGGGACGTGACAATTTCTTTAATGAATTTTAGGAAGGGGGTGGGGCTTTTCGTGGCCAAATGAATGAGATATTTTGCAACTTTCTTATACCAGAAACAGGACCCCCTTGTTGTTAAGATTATATTCTTGGATGCATGTTGGCTTTTGGATGGGACCTCGTCTTGTGTGAACCTCGACTGTGGTGTCATTATGGATGGTGGACATCATGTATACATTCCTGCTATCCTTCCACCTCAAGGCCAGCACTTTGTTGTTTCTCAGAGTTGCTTTTTCACCCTTAGCATTTTTTTGTTCACTAAAGATTGTAGGAATCTTCTGTTCTTTCTGGTGGTTCCGCATGCCAGGGTTTTTGCAGTGTGTAGGTGTTTGAAATGGGTCAGGCTGGTATAACAGTTATCCAGGTATATGTGGTAACCTTTTTGTAGCAGAGGGTATGCAAGGTCAATTACAATTTTTCGAGTTATGCCCATGTAGGCCAGGCACTCAAGGGGCTGGAGCTGGGAACGCATACAGATATCCTCTCATAGCTCTTAAACATACTAAAATAGTGTATAAAAATAAATAAACTGCCATCTTCTTCCCTTATACACTCCACTGCGCTTCGAGAGCAGGTCTGCTGAATGCAGACCAGAAAAACCTTACTAGCTGCTACTTTACAAAAAACATATAATAAAAAAAGTATTTTGAATAAACAAAATGAGTAGCGCTTCTGTGTATCACAGCACAAATCTAAATACTATAGAAAATATATATATGTCCCGTGAAGAAATACATATATGTGAAAAACTATAAAACATATACTATACTATACTAAATTATGTGTACACATACAATAAATTAATAAGTGTCCGTAGCATTCAAATAATGTTTTCAAACCAGTTGTGAAAAAACATTTTAAAAAAGTCCATCAGTGAGATAAGTGTTCCAATAATAGTGACTTCAAATAAAATTTGCATAAAAATCTTCCTGTGTTCTCTTGAATAAACCTTCACCACACCAGCGTGATTAGTGACTCCATTCCCTAAGGACTTTTTTTTTTAGCTCTTAAACATAGCTCGTAAAATTGGCCCCATATTTGGCCCTTTTGTTAGGAATATATTGTTTTATTGCTAGCCGGCCTGTAAAGTGTACTACTCATCCACACATATATTCTGATCAGGGACATTAAGTTCTGCAATTCTTTGGGGAAAAACATTATGAGAAGGTGAATTTTATATGATTTGTCATAGTTTGAATGATCTCGAGGAGGGCACAGGGTGTTGTTGCTGAAGTGAAGGAAGTGCATAATCATCTCATATCGGGACCTGGGCATTACAGCAAAATAAATTAGCATGTGGTGGATGGGGTTGGTGGACCAGTGGGCATGTCCTTCATTTTTTCTTGTTAGCCCCATGTTTATGGTGAGGCCCATAAACAATTTTAACTCCTCCAAAGTCAGATCTTTCCACTAATATGGACAGGCATAGGATAATTGGGGGTTTGCAATATACTGCTGGGCATATAGATTTGTCTGGTCCACAATAAATTGAAGCAAAGTGTCGTTCAAAAAAATTAAAAAATCAATATCAGAGAAATGTTCGGTAATCGCCTGCACACATGGCTGTGTGGTGAAAGGGGGAATGCTTGCTGATTCCGAGTTGGAAGGCAGCCATGTTGGGTTGGCAAGAGCATCTGGGAGGTATGTAGTGGCCCTGGCTCTTGGGGGATGTGACACTCCAGTGCTGTTATTTGGGAAATTTGAAATTCCTGTGCTGGTACTTGGGGGTGATACTGCAGCGCTGGTACTGGGCCTGGGCATTTCATCCTGGGGTCTATTGCTGGTGGCTGCCTGGTTTGCAGGGCGCCATGCCCTTTTAGGGGGGACCCAATTTTCCTTTTGCTTCGGTCGCTGATCCACTGCTTTCAATCAGTTCAAATTCTGAATTGGATTCAGAATCGGAATTGGAATCTGATGAGAACTCCCCGCTGCTCTCATCAGTCATGCAGATGATCTGAAACGCCTCCTCACTGCTGTAAACATTTTTGGACATGATGTTGATGGTGGCTCTGTGATGGGTACTTTGGTGATGGGCTGTGCGCCAAGTACTTTGGTTATGGGCTGTGTGATGGGTTAAAATTGACTGCAGATGGTCACTGATGGGTGGCAGGTGACGGTCACTGATGGGTGACAGGTGACGGTCACTGATGGGTGACTGATGGGTGACAGGTGATGGTCACTGATGGGTGACTGATGATGGTCACTGATGGGTGACGGTCACTGATGGGTGACTGATGACAGTCACTAATGGGTGACTGATGGGTGACAGATGATGGTCACTGATGGGTGACTGATGACGATCGCTCATGGGTGACAGGTTAATCGCTGACGGTCACTGATGGCAGTCTATGATGGTGAACGGTGCACTTTATGGGCACTGATAGGTGACAGATGATGGTCACTGATGGGTGACTGATATGTGACGGATGACGGTCATCGATGGGTGACTGATGACGGTGACAGGTGATGGTCACTGATGGGTGACAGGCGACGGTCACTGATGGGTGACAGGTGCACCGCTGACGGTCACTTATGACAGTCTCAGATGGTGGCATGTGCACTTAATGGGCACTGATAGGTGACAGGTGCACTTTATGAGCCTTGATGGGTGAGAGGTGCACTTTATGGGCACTGTTGCGTGACAGGTGCACTTTATGGGCACTGATGGGTGCTGATGTGGTGACTGTTGGGTGACAGGTGCACTGGGAGGGGGACAGGTTCACTGCTGGGCACTGATGAGGACTGTACACTGCTGATGGGGCGATGTGACAGGTTCTCTTGATGTGGAGCTTGGTGCAGGTCACTGACAAACACAGAATGGTAACTCAATGAACAATGGCTCTACTCTCCTCACACTGGAAATGGTGTGTGAGGAAAGAAAATCCGGTAACAGCTAGTTACAGCTCTGTGTTTACATTTGTGATCATCCGTGAATGGATCAAGTGGTAAACAGCCACGGTCATTGGCACTTTAGGGATGAGCCCGATGTTCGAGTAAATTTTTGAATTTTTTTTGTTAAATGGTAGGGGTACATTGTACCCCGTTACCAATTCACATAGGGGGGCCGGATCTGGGGGTCCCCTTTATTAAAGGGGGCTTCCAGATTCCGATAAGCCCCCCACCTGCAGACCCCCACAACCACCGGGCAAGGGTTGTGGGGATGAGGCACTTGTCCCAATCAACATGGGGACATCCTCCCCATGTTGAGGGCATGTGGCCTGGTACGGTTCAGGAGGGGGGGCGCTCTCTCGTCCCCCCTCTTTTTCTGCGGCCTGCCAGGTTACATGCTTGGATAAGGGTCTGGTATGGATTTTTAGGGGGAAACCCACACCAATTTGTATAATTTTGCCGCGGGGTTCCCCTTAAAATCCATACCAGACCTGAAGGGTCTGGTATGGATTTTGAGGGGGACCCCTACGCCATCTTTTTAAAATAAAAATGCCGCAGGGTTCCCCTTAATATCCATACCAGACCTGAAGGGCCTGGTATTGAATTTGGGGGGACCCCACGCATTTTTTTTTTACATTTCGGTTCGGGGTTCCCCTTAATATTCATACCAGACCCAAAGGGCCTGGTAATGGACGGGGGGGGGCCATGCCGTTTTTTTTGATTACTTTTATCTGTATTGCCGGGACCCGACAATTCTTTATAGCCGAGAGTAGTTTTAAATTACTTTTTTTCCTTTAGAAATGTCATTTTGTGCAGGGACTGTTCTAAACACGGGAAAAATGCGCCACTTTACAGGCATACTATAGACTATTGCCTGTTCGCATGTTCTGCTGTGAACCAAACTGGGGGGTGATCCCTACTGTTTACCACTGTCAATGATGAGCTGTGTTCCTAGGAACGCGCTGCCACCGACATCGCCTACACAGCACTCTCCCAATCGCACACATGCACCATTTGAAAGGGAAATAACCATCTGTGATCGGCTGTGAATGGATCACGGCTGACCACGTGTTAAACAGCCATGATATTTGGCTGTTTACCCCTGTCAGTGACGAGCTGTGTCTCGGGGACCCGTCTGCACTGACAGTGCCGCGCTGCGCATTTCCGATTGCAAGCATGCCCTGTTTGAATGGGTCAGCCCAGAACGTGAGCCGCACTGCCTTGCCATCATTTTACAATACAGCGGGCGGGAAGTGATTAATCAAGAACCTCAGACCCCTCAACCTACTGACTTATTGATGACAGAGTTTTTGCAGTTCGTTTATCTTCCCTCACTTTCTGGGGAGGCCTTAAAAGACCTAAACTCTCCCATTACTACTGCTGAGATTTAAATGGTCATTAAATCCCTACCAAACAACAAATACCTAGGGGCATATGGCTTCACAGCCAAATATTTTAAAACCTACGAGGAGGTCCTCTAACCACACTGTTGTGGAATTTCAGGCTGCTGTTTACAGAGCACACAGCCTATAATTCCTGTGCTCTATAAGCACACACTTTAGATTCATCTTTTTGGAATAATGCTATCTTTAAGTTAAGTTTGCTAAAATCCACTCACCGTTCATTCCCATTCATTCAAGAAAGGCAGCACCACAAAAGCTTATCTTCTTATCAGGCCATTCCAGCAAAGACTGCCTAGCCGACGCCTAATCATAGGCTTTTATTAAACTCAAAAGATCTCACACAGGAGGTGATTGGCTGCAGCAACCAATCCCCTCCCCCATGGGCGGGAACCTCACAGGATGTTCCCTCCTCACAGGAAAATGACAATACTTGCACATTCCTTCCAACAGGAGATGTCATACATGAATATAATAACGTAGGATGGCTAAAGTTACCGTTGATAGGAATTCTTATTCTGCGCTATTCCATAGAATAACGCATATTAAGATTATACTATTATTGAATGGGGGAGGGAGGCTATCTGCAGACGCACGCTACGAATTCCAACCAATGTTGATCAGACATAGCAGAGACAAGAGCGCCCATCCGCCTATAACCAATGATGTCATTGCAGAGCGAGCATATCCCCTCCTTAATGATCGTCCATGCTAATGCACAGAGGGCCCCCGTTGGCGGACATATCCGCCCCCTGCAAACATCACACTCCAACCTCAAGACGTTTTCCCCTATCAGACGGGATTCAACCAGCCTCAGACTACCCCAATCAGCTCTAAAAGAGCGGGTTGCGGAAGTACTAACACTGGGTGACACTATGACAATACATATTAAATACATCTCCATAAAAATCTCCACAACACACACCTAGTCCATTTATTTACTCAAGCTGCATCTTCCACATCCTTTCCCAAGAAATGCTACAAGCTGTCATTGTAACACTGCCTAAATCAGGGAAGTCGCCGGATTGACCTCAAAAGACCTCAGGATTAATTGCAAATTATTGGCAAATAGAATTTCTAAATATTCACCCACTCTTTATAAAAGCTGATCAAGTATGGTCTGTGAAAGGGAGGCAAGCGGCTGACAGTACCCGTGGTGGTATGTTCAACCTACTTCGATTTGCGGGAACTTAAAAAAACGTCCTACAGAATTTCTTAACCTAGATGCTGAAAAAGCATTTGATAGGGTTCACTGGGGGTAACACTAAGCTACACCAACTTAATTTAGTTTCTGAGGCTTTGCCTCATCACCCTATATTCATATGCCTTGGCAAGAGTTTTCACCTCCTATGTATTAACGGATAACTTTCTGTCAGGAACTGGTGTGAACAGAAATATGTGTGGACTGCCACAGAATACACCAAACACAGGTAAAGTGTAAATAAAATAATTTATTAAAAGATAAGTGGATAACACAAAGAAAACACACCTCCAATATGGCAAACAGTGTAACACAACCAGCGAACAAAACAAACAGTGAACACAAAAAAATGACTGTCTAAATCAAATATATACAAAGAATGGGATAACCAGATCGCAATCGTAACAGAGCCAGGGTCATACACGGGAGATCAAGCAAAGGGAGCTGGAAACAAGACAGGACAGGGAGAGGGAACCAGGAGATGGAATGATTGGATAGGAAGGGATCAGGCTGCAGGGTTGGGATCAGGGTCCAGGAACAGGAGATAAGATGCAGACTTCAGAAACACAGGGACACAGGTTAGGGGCATATGGAGAAAATACCAAGCCAGGTTTAAATACACTTCCTGTAATCAGCAACAGGCGATGCCTGATTGGAGGATATTTTCTCAGCCTTTGACTGCTGAGAGACACCTGCTGGTGGACACTGGAACTGCAGCCTAAAGATCTGGGAGCCACAGTGCCACCAGCAGGTGAATCCTTTCCTGACAGTACCCCCCTCTAAGGAGCGACCTCTGGACGCTCCAACCAGCCATAGCTGAAAGAATCCATATCAGATATTTAGTTGCTGCATAAATCTGGAGAGAAAATGTCTCATAAGACCAAGGAGTTTCGGGTTTCAAATTAGATGCCCTGCTGCCGGGATCCAACAAGAAGCTAGGTGTTCCACCGCCTGGGTCTGGTAACTGGCTAGTTACCCCACCGCTGGGTTTAGGCAACTGACTAGGTGTCCTGTTGGCCAGATTCTTAGAGACATAGGATATTTGTTCCCTTAAGACAGTAGGCATCCCAACGCTGGGGTAAAGTGACAATACCGAAATTCTGACACCGGAATATCTGGTTACAATCATGTAGCTTGCCTGGTCTCCATGAATTGTTCCACACATCAATGGCCATCTAGGTTTCCCCATGGCACTGGTTAACCGGCACAGGTCCCCTAATGCATCTGGAGTTGTGGCATTTGCATCCGGTTCGTGGCAAGGCACAAATGGTACTTTACAAATCCCCTGGAGCTCACCACTACCAAGGTCATAAAGGCAAACATAGCTACCAATTGTGAGGGGTATGTCTGGACCCACCAGGCTTTGGCGCCATCGCAGCAATGTACTGTACTGTGAGAGGGACCCAACCGAGGCAACTGAAAAAAGAATGTTAGGCAAAACAGGTAACCCATACTAGGTACACAAAGGCTCAGAAGTGTCAGACCCAATGGCAGATGAAATCCTACCTTCTGCAGGACAATCCAGCTGGGCAGAAGGCATAGAGTCAATAAACGCTAGCTAAACAGTAGGCACAAAGTCAGTAGAACCCGGCTGGGTGGTAAGTAGAGGGACAATAAAATCAAGCTGATCATTGGTCAAAGGCGGGCTGGAAAGCAGGCATTCGATCAATAGGCACTGGATCATCAGGCTGGGCAGCGGGCAGAGGCACATCAGGCTGGCCAGCGGTCACTGGATCAGCAGGCTGGGCAGCGGGCACTGGATCAGCAGGCTCAGCAGCAGAAACCGGATCAGCAGGCTTGGCAGCAGGAACCAGATCAGCAGGCTGGGCAGCAGACACTGGATAAGCAGACTGGGCAGCAGGCACCGGATCAGCAGAATGGACAGCAACGCAATGCAATATACTGCATTAAACTTGCAGTAACGCACTGCAATATACTGCGGTAGATGTGCACCAACGCACTGAAATATACTGCGGTAAACTTGCAAAAATGCACTGTAATATACTGCGTTAAAAGTTCACTAACACACTGCAATATACTGCGGTAAACGTGCAATAACGCACTGAAATATACTGCGTTAAACGTGCAGTATCACACTGCAATATACCGTGGTAAACGTGCAGCACCGCACTGGAATATACTGCACTGAAACACACTGGGGGTCATTTACTATAGCGACAAGCGCTAATTAGCGCTCAAATTGGTAATTAGCTCTGACCTGCAAACAACTCATTTTAATTCTCATGCCTTTTTTATCAAGAGTTATAGTAAAATCTGTGTAAGTTCTGTATATAATTGTATTCTATTTTGTAATGTTTTGCACACTGCCCTCACTGTGCACACGGCACTAATAATGTTTTCAGTACATATTTGCATTCTTTCGAGTGCTGATTAGAATTAGTCTGCCTTTGTTTCTCCCCTTTTTACCATAAAAGTACAATTGTAATATTAATGTGATACCTACGTAATCATGTGTATAAAAACCTACAATTGCATCATAATAAAGGAGAACGGTTATTTGGAAAGATGCTGAGTGTATCTTTGTGTCTGTTCCTTACTGCAGTAGTTATTCTTAATTTGGAACCACTAATCAATATGAGGATAGGAGTTGCCTATCTATAAAATGTCCAGGTCATGTGGTGAGCCAGCCAGGTGGTGATTTACAGATGACCCTGAGGATCCGAAACAAGGAGCTTGAGACGATCCGGGAATTTCTGATAATCAGCCCGCTGAGGTAAGCCTTTTGCTTACATTTGAGTTATCAGACTTCCTTGATCTGTAAGGCATTTTTGGGACAAAAGGTACCTATTTTACTCCTTAATCAAACTGTATTGATTGGTGGTTTTATGTTATGTTGTCACTCTCTACTGTTCATCGGAGTGTTATAGATAAGAAAGGGAAGAATAGTGCTGTTCACAGTTATGTAGTACACATCTGCTGGATAAAGTAGTTTAGAGGCAAGAGGGTATAGGCACAAGTAGAGAAGATTGGCCAGTCATTATGGGCATTAAATTAAGGGAATGAAGGGTAAGAGACCCTCAAAAATGCCCAGCGCAAGAGGAGCACTATAAAATATATGAACCAAAGGTGCGGTTCCGCCTATACTGAGCCCCTAGATTAATGGTTAAAGTGATTAGGGATCCGCAATGGGTAACTGGGTTACCACCAAAGTCTGCAGGGACTAAGAATCATGCAGAGTAAACAGCTAGAGAAACAGCTATCAATGTGAGCAGCATAGGCGTGCGCAGCCTATTGCATTAGGGTGTGCACCTCAAACCAAAGCTCAAAAACACGTGCATCTGTGTGTGTATATGTGTGTATATATATGAGAGAGAGAATATATATATATATATATATATATATATATATATATAGTAATGTTGGGGGTTGTTTGCTCAAGTGTAGCACCCGCTAGCGAGAACAGTCCCACACAAATGTTTCCTTTTGAGGGCTTGTTGGCCCACTTTTATTAAAGAAAATCAAACAAAGTTCCAGAAATGAAAACAAATGTGGTTTCCCTCGCAGGGGGTTTTCACCATCAACATTAAACTGTTGTATGTTCAGCCTCCTGGCTCACACATGCAAAAGTGCAAATGAAAATACCGAGCCGTCTGGCTCTCTTCAGCAACAGCACCACTGCTCAGGCTCCCGCATGGAGCCCTCCTGACTCCTGTCAGCAACCTCAGACTCAGGTCTCTGGGTTTCACAGTGCAGCCTGCACTCTCTAGCTACTCCAGCTTCTCTAGCTACTCCAGTGCACACCTGCACACTCTGGGTTCTCCCTTGCAAGCCTGGTCTCCTCGGGAGGGTGGAGCCCAGAATCCTGGTCCTGACTCTCCTATCAGGTCCCCACACACCTGAACCATTAGTGTGCCGTTGAATCTTAAAACCCGGACCCAGGACTGGAGATTTCATCCCACCCGGATCTCTAAGAAATCCCCGGGCTCCAGGTCCCAAAGTGGACTTTATTAAATAATGAGGAAACTGAAACGCCAGTTTCCTCTGTACATTATAAGCTCCCTGGAGCCCCTCAACCCGTCCAGTTGAGAATTCTGGGTCACTACACTGGTGGGGTACCACACTAACACAATATATATATATACACACACACACACTCTTAGCCCTGGTTCACACTGGTGCGATTTGACATGCGATTTGACATGTCAAATCGCATGTCAAATCGGCGAAATTTGCCACAAATTACGGGCAATGGCACCATCCTAATCGGTGCGACGCCGCATCTGCGGCGCTGCACCGATTTCAAAAAGTAGTTTCTGTACTACTTTCTTTCTCGTACATCACGGGACACAGAGCGGCATAGTCATTACTATGTGGGTTATATAGTTTACCTTCAGGTGCTGGCACTGGCAACTTCCAAACCGGAAGTACCCTCCCCTATATAAGCCCATCCCATCCGGGAGCACCTCAGTTTTTTGCCAGTGTCTAAGGTGTTGGCCAAGAAGTAACATGTGTTTTCCACTAAGCTTGCGTACAGGTTCTTTTGGGCCTCAGTAAGCTATTCCGGATCCGACCAAAAAAGCTTCATAGCTAAACGGTCGGTACCCGGGCCTTGCAGAGAAGAGCAAGGTTTTGCCTGTAATGCTTCTCTTAGGAGGGCTGGACCCTGGGATCCAGAGCTCTGGTCATACCCACGACCAAGATGTTTTCTGTGCAGGGTGCTATACAGGTCCAGGGGAGTGGAATCCTTGGGAACCCGGTCCCTGAAGGTTTAATTACAATGCCTGCCGTGAGAGGTGAAGTTTGGGCTTCTGTGGACCAAACAGAGTCCTGCGGCGGGGAAAAGGTAAGTGGGGGCCCCTCAGGAACTTGGTTCTATTGGGGGACCCCCAAGCCTAATATGTCTTTCTGCCTGTTACCTAATGGTATTCCCGCTAAATATCTGTGCATGCCTGTAACTACTAAAAAATGTAATAATTTTAAGAGTGGTCAAGAAAAAAAAAAAAATGGTTAAACCGCGGTACCTGTGTTAAACCACTAGAGGCCGCTGTGGAACGTTGTTTTCTTGTCATGTGGATTTTTTCTTTCCAAGTCAAAATCCAGGCAGATGGTGAGTTCTCTGGATGGGAAACTGTTTCCTCTGCCATGTTGCAATGCTCGTCCATCCCCCGGCCCTGTGGCAAACAGGGCCCTGGCTTCTGTCCCTAGTTCCTTTTCAAAAAGAGCGCCGAATGCGCACGTGCCCGCGCGCGTGCGCGAGCACGCGCCTCTATTTATAGAGGTGAGCTGGTTAGCAGGTTCACACTGGGGCTGCGGGAGTGAAGCCGTGCGAGTTCAGCTGAACTCGCACGATTTCACTCCTGCCTGTCAGTCCCGATTTCAGCTTGATTACAGAGACATCTGACAAGAGATTTCCGGTGGTCTATCCCATGGAGGATAAGTTCATCAAAAAATGGAGGGTCCCTACAGTGGACGCAGCCATCTCTTGTGTGAATAAATCACTGACATGTCCAGTAGATAATGTCCAAATGTTCAAGGACCCAATAGATAAAAAATTGGAGTCCTTATTAAAATCTGCTTTCTCTACAGCAGGCTTGGTGACACAACCAGCAGTGGCAGCTATTGGGGTCTGCCAAGCAGTGAAGGATCAGTTGAAACAGGTCTTAAGGGACTTGCCAGATCAGCAGGCCCTTGCCCTAGCTGATCTACCTAGAGCCTTGTGCTTTGCGGTTGACGCCATAAAGGATTCAATCCATCAGGCCTCCCGCCTTACGCTGTCTGTAGTACATATGCGCAGGCTTCTATGGCTCAAAAACTGGTCTGCTGAAGCTCCCTGTAAAAAATTGCTGGTTAGCTTCCCATTTCATGGTGAACGCTTATTCGGGGAAGACCTGGACAAATATATCCAGAAAATTTCCAGCGGTAAAAGTACACTCTTGCCGGTTAAAAACAGAGTTAGAGGTCCCTCTTTTAAGAGGCCTGCTTCTCCAGTCCCTAGGACATCGGCTGTGAAACAGTTCCGACGGCCTCCTCGGTCAAATCCCGGGGGTAAAAATCAGGGACAATCGCAGGGTAACAAGAAACCCTGGATCAGGAGAGGTACAAAACCTCCCCCAAAGTCAAATGCATGAAGGGTTGCCCCCACTCAATCGGGTGGGGGGAAGACTTCAGTTGTTCGCAGAGACCTGGCGGGACACGATCAGAGACAGATGGGTGCTCTCCGCAGTAAGTCTGGGATACAAATTGGAGTTAAAAGACTCCCCTTCTTCCCATTTTTATAAGTTCGAACGTGCCAAGGGATCCCCGGAAGAGAGGATCCCTCCTGTTGGCACTAGAACAACTATTGCTCCAAGGAGTAATTATGGAAGTTCCCCTGGAAGAATGCGGGTTCGGGTTTTACTCAAACCTCTTTACAGTCCCGAAACCAAACGGGGACGTGAGGCCCATATTAAATCTAAAAGGGCTAAACAAATTCCTACATATCAGAACTTTCAGGATGGAGTCGATCCGATCGGTGACCACTGCCCTACAAGGGGAGGAATGGCTAGCCTCGATCGACATCAAAGATGCTTATTTGCACATTCCCATCTTTCCAGTTCACCAAAAATTTCTACGCTTTGCAGTAGAAGGGCGCCATTTTCAGTTCAGAGCCTTACCCTTCGGTCTGGCCACAGCACCAAGAGTGTTCACAAAAATTCTGGCCCCATTATTGGCCAATCTAAGAACACATGGTGTAACGATAATGGCATATCTAGACGACTTGTTGCTGATAGACCACTCAGTGGAAAAACTAGAAGTGGCCATTCACAAGACAATCAAGTATCTGGAATCTCACGGTTGGATTATCAACCGAGACAAGTCAGCCCTAAAACCAGTCAAAAGTCTGGAATACTTGGGGCTAAGGCTGGATTCAGACCAGAGAAAAATTTTCTTGCCTCAAGAAAAGGTATCGTCTTTGAGAGATTTGATCCACCTAGTGGGTACAAAAAGACAGCTGTCCATACGCCTGTGCATGAGGCTGCTGGGAAAAATGGTGGCATCATTCGAAGCAGTACCCTACGGTCAATTCCATTCAAGGAATTTGCAAAGGGCCATACTGTCAGCCTGGAACAAAAAAGTTCAGGCCCTAGACTTACCAATGTCCTTGTCCCCTTCCGTTCGCAAGAGCCTCCGTTGGTGGTTGGTTCCCCAAAATCTGGAAAAAGGGAAATCCTTCAGGCCGATTTCTTGGAAGGTGGTCACTACAGATGCCAGCCTTATAGGCTGGGGAGCAGTACTGGAGTAATGGTCTCTCCAGGGCAGATGGTCGGATGCTGAAAAGGCCCTGCCCATCAATCTCTTAGAGATACGAGCAGCCCGGTATGCCCTAGTAGCATGGACATCCAAACTCCAAGGGTCCCCTGTCAGAATTCAATCGGACAATGCCACGGCAGTGGCATATATCAATCATCAGGGTGGCACCAGGAGTCGTGCAGCCCAGAGGGAAGTAAATTGCATCCTGAAATGGGCAGAAAGATATGTCCCAGCCATATCCGCGGTATTCATTCCAGGAGTGGAGAATTGGAAGGCGGACTTTCTAAGTCGCCAACAATTATGCCCAGGGGAATGGTCCCTTAACCCCGAGGTTTTCCGGACAATATGTCAGCGGTGGGGAACACCGGATGTAGATCTGCTAGCATCCAGATTCAACGCAAAGGTGGACAGGTTTGTCTCTCGGACAAGGGATCCCCTAGCTTGCGGCTCGGATGCCCTAGTGTTCCCTTGGGATCAGTTCAAGCTGATATATGCATTCCCACCGCCACAATTGTTACCTCGATTACTCCGCAGAATCAGGGTAGAAAAGAAACCAGTGATTCTGGTGGCTCCAGCGTGGTCCCGAAGAGCATGGTACGCGGAGATTGTAAAAATGTCTGTGGGGAGTCCTTGGACCCTCCCACATCGTCTGGACCTGCTTTCGCAAGGACCGATATACCACCCTTCCTTACCAGCCCTAGGTTTGACGGCCTGGCTATTGAAGCCCACATTCTAAAAAAGAGAGGTCTCTCTAATCCTGTGGTAGCTACCATGATCAATGCCAGGAAGCCGGTATCCAGGCAGATCTACTATAGAATCTGGAAGGCGTACATCGCTTGGTGTGAGGCCAGGAAATGGCATCCACGTAAGTACGTAATGGGTAGGATTCTGGACTTCCTACAGTGGGCTGTAGATAGGAAGCTTGCCTTGAGTACTATCAAGGGTCAGATTTCGGCCTTGTCAATATTTTTTCAAAGGCCCTTGGCTTTGCATTCACTAGTCAAAGCTTTTATACAAGGAGTGATGCGTATTAGCCCTCCGGTTAATATTCCCATATGTCCATGGGACTTAAACCTGGTTCTGTCGGTTCTACAGAAACAACCATTTGAACCATTACAGCACATTTCCTTGGTTCTTCTCACCAGGAAATTGATTTTTCTAGTAGCCATTTGTTCGGCTAAAAGAGTGTCGGAATTAGCCGCTATGTCCTGTAGGGAGCCATATCTGGTTATCCATAAGGACAGAGTAGTGTTACGTCCTCATCCAGCCTTTCTTCCTAAGGTGGTATCGAGGTTTCATTTGAACCAAGATGTGGTTCTTCCTTCCTTTTTCCCCAAACCTAGTTCGGTAGAGGAAGAGTTATTACATTCTTTGGATGTAGTAAGAGCAGTTAAAGCTTATCTAAAAGCCACTGCTCAGATTCGCAGAATGGATACTTTGTTTATTCTGCCGGAAGGCCCCAGAAAGGGTCAGGCAGCATCAAAATCTACTTTAGCCAAGTGGATTCGACAGGTCATTATGCAAGCTTATGGCTTGAGAAGGAGACCGCCTCCGTTCAAAGTTAGGGCGCACTCCACGAGAGCAGTTGGAACTTCATGGGCAGTGCATCACCAGGCCTCCCTGGCTCAAATCTGTAAGGCCGCAACATGGTCTTCAGTACACACGTTTACTAGGTTCTACCAGGTGGACGTTAGAAGTCAGGAGGATTTCGCCTTTGGGCGCAGTGTGTTGCAGGCCGCAAAAGATCCTCATGTCTGATAGCGCTCAGCTTATGTATGGTGTATCCCCCCCCTCATTGGGCATTGCTTTGGGACGTCCCACATAGTAATGACTATGCCGCTCTGTGTCCCGTGATGTACGAGAAAGAAAATAGGATTTTTATAACAGCTTACCTGTAAAATCCTTTTCTTGGAGTACATCACGGGACACAGAGCTCCCACCCCTCTTTTGGGGACACTTATTGCTTTGCTACAAAACTGAGGTGCTCCCGGATGGGAGGGGCTTATATAGGGGAGGGTACTTCCGGTTTGGAAGTTGCCAGTGCCAGCACCTGAAGGTAAACTATATAACCCACATAGTAATGACTATGCCGCTCTGTGTCCCGTGATGTACTCCAAGAAAAGGATTTTACAGGTAAGCTGTTATAAAAATCCTATTTTTTGCGATTTCAGCCGCGATTTACATTGACATCTGTGCTGTGGCGGCCCGTCCATAGGGGGCGCATGGGCGCCGCCCCCCCCCCCCTCCCAGGCAGTCACAAAAAAAAAGAATAATAAAAAAAAAAAATTTAAACATGGCCCTTTAAGAAAAAAAAAAATTTGAAAAAAAAGTTCTTAAGTGCACTTTGCCCGAGCGCCGGACAAAGTGCTGTATGGAAAACGCCACGTCAGTGGAATCACAAGATTGCAGACAAGGCGTTTAATTTGCAGGCTTTAAATCTGCTTTGCGGCGCTTTTCCATTGCGCTAAACAGCATCCGGTCCGGTCCTTGGGTGCTTTGCATACTAGTAAGGACATCACTTCCGGTTTTTACTGCCAGGGATACCCAGAAGTGACGTCATCAGCTCCTTGGAACACACGGCCGAGCGGAGCTATGTGGATTCTGGAGACAGGACCCTGTGTCAGGCAGGGAGCAGATCACTATGGGGTGGATGGGCACGGAGCTGACTGTCAGTGCTGAACCTGAGCCTGAAGCTGAAGGTGAGTGTGGGGATCGGGGTTCTCTCTGTCTCCAGCTGAGAGAGAGTTCATTTCTCCTGTCATGTCACTCTCTTGCAGCATGGCTGCTCAGTCTGACTTGGATGACTCCATTTGTTGTGTTCACCCCTCTCCCCCCTCCCTCCAGATTGTTCTCCACTCGTTCTCCCTGTCATATCTCCCCTCTGTCTACAAATCTGCTCCAATGTTCTTATCTTCTCAGTCCCACTGAGTTAGTCTCCCTGCAGCCTTTTTCTCCTGTATTTCCCCTCTTATCAGACCATTGTATCTCTCTGAGGACCCCAGCACTCCAACTGCTCAGCCTAATATATATTATCTGCTCTCTCCCCCCCAACACAGGCACAGCTGATCAGCTACATTCCAATAGGATGTACAATTAACTCTACACTGTCCAGCAGCTGCCTTTTTATCTTGTGCCCTATATAATGTGCTCCGCACCCCTCCCCATGTAATGTGCCCTGCACCCCTCTCCTACATGTACCGCCATACACTCTGCGCCCCTCTCCTACATGTACTGCCATACACTCTGCACCCATCTCCTACATGTACCGCCATACACTCCGCACCCCTCTCCTACATGTACCGCCACACACACTGCACCCCTCTCCTACATGTACCGCCATACACACTGCACCCCTCTCCTACATGTACCGCCATACACTCTGCAGCCCTCTCCTACATGTACCGCCATACTCTCTGCACCCCTCTCCTACACGTACCGCCATACACACTGCACCCCTCTCCTACATGTACCGCCATACACTCCGCACCCCTCTCCTACATGTACCGCCATACACAATGCACCCCTCTCCTACATGTACCGCCATACTCTCTGCACCCCTCTCCTACATGTACCGCCATACACTCCGCACCCCTCTCCTACATGTACCGCCATACACTCTGCACCCCTCTCCTACATGTACCGCCATACACTCTGCACCCCTCTCCTACATGTACCGCCATACACTCTGCACCCCTCTCCTACATGTACCACCATACACTCTGCACCCCTCTCCTACATGTACCGCCATACACTCTGCACCCCTCTCCTACATGTACCACCATACACTCTGCACCCCTCTCCTACACATACCACCCACCACCATATACTCTGCACCCCTCTCCTACATGTACCACCATACACTCCGCACCCCTCTCCTACACATACCACCCACCACCATATACTCTGCACCCCTCTCCTACATGTACCACCCACCGCCATACATTACTGTTAACAATGAATATATGGGCATTTAAAGGAGCACCTACAATATGTAATGCATCATTTATACCAAAAGAATGAAAGGCGCTTATTGATTAGTTGCTATGGGCTACAGTATTTTGCACATTGCTGTTTGTATTATGAAACTCCACTTGTTTCCTAACCAAATGGATTTAATTTAATTTGAAGTACTTTAAATTTAATTTTGATTTTAAAATATTTTAAAATTCTTCTTTAATTTGAGTATGATATGTTTTATAGTGAAATTTTTATTTGCAGTCTTTGATTCTGTCACGTATGCTGTTAGGTCATGGTATTGTAAAGCTGCTAAATACGCCTGACACTATGGGTGGAAGCTAGTGGAATACAGGGGCGGAGTGGGTGTATTATGTAAGGGGTGGGGCTTATGAGAAGTGGGAGGGGTCAAAAGGAGGGGCGGAGCCTGGCACCCCCCCATCCTAAAACTTCACCAGCCGCCACTGCATCTGTGTCAGATGTCTCTGTAATCGAGCTGAAATCGGGACTGACAGGCAGGAGTGAAATCGTGCGAGTTCAGCTGAACTTGCACGGCTTCACTCCCGCAGCCCCAGTGTGAACCTGGGCTTATAAATAAATGTTAACAAACATTTTAAAATGTATTAAAACATTTTTATTTAAAAAAACATTTATCAATGTAAACAAACATAATTTTTTTTAACTTATTAATTAAATAATCTTTTAACATAAACAAAGCTTTTAAATAAATCTCTAAATCAAATAAGCAATTTAAAAAACTGAACGGTAAGTAGGATTTTTTAATATAGTGAATTGTATTTACTGCTTTAAATAAGTTTGTTAGATTCCCCCAGCAACAATGGATTCCCTCAGCAACAATAGATCCCCCAAGAACAAGACATCTCCCCAGCAACAATAGCTCCCTCACGGCAACTATAGCTTCACAAGCAACAATAGATCCCTCCCAGCAACAATAGACACCCCCAGCAACAATAGATCCCTCTCATTACCAATAGATATCCCCCGCAACAATAGATCACCCCCAGCAACAATAGATCACCCCACAAGAAAATACCACCCCAGCAACAATAGATCTCCCAGCATCCAGTATCAATATACTCTCCAGCAGCCAACAACATAAGCCCCCTTCCTCAACAGTAGTATTCTCCCATCAACAATTGACCCCCCAGAAACCATAGATCCCACCAGCAGTAACAGACTTCCCCAGCATCAATAGATCACTCAGTGACAATAGAGACCCCATCAGCCAACATCAATAGACACTCCAGCAAATCCCGCCACCACTTGGCATATACATTCAGTGCTGAGTAGGGATGAGCTTCAAATTCGAGTCGAACTCATGTTCGACTCGAACATTGCCTGTTCGCCCGTTCGCCGAACAGCGAACAAATTGGGGTGTTCGCGGCAAATTTGAAAAATCTATGGGAGAAATCTAAAGTGCTAATTATAAAGGCTTATATGCAAGTTATTGTCCTAAAAAGTGTTTGGGGACCGGGGTCCTGCCCCAGGGGACATGTATCAATGCAAAAAGAAGTTTTAAAAACGGGCGTTTTTCCGGGAGCAGTGATTTTAATAATGCTTAAAATGAAAAAATAAAAGTGAAATATTCCTTTAAATTTCGTACCTGGGGGGTGTGTATGATATGCATGTGAAGTGGCGCATGTTTCCCGTGCTTAGAACTGTCCCTGCAAAAAATGTCATTTTTGAAAGAAAAAAATGCATTTAAAACTGACTCGCGGCTATTAATGAATTGTCGGCTCCCGGCAATACATACAAAAGTCATTGATAAAAAAAAAAAAAAAGCGTGGGGGTTCCCCAGAATTCAATTACCAGGCCCTTCAGGTCTGGAATGGATATTAATGGGAACCCCGCCGCAAATTTAAAAAAAAAATTGACGTGGGGTTCCCCCAAATATCCATTCCAGGCCCTTCAGATCTGGCATGGATTTTAAGGGGAACTCCACCCCAAATTTAAAAAAAAAATGGCGTGGAGTCCCCCTAAAAATCCATACCAGACCCCTTATCCGAGCACGCAACCTGGCCGGCCGCAGGGGAAAAGGGGGGGACGAGAGAGCGGCCCCCCTCCCTCCTGAACCGTACCAAGCCACATGCCCTCAACATGGGGAGGATGTCCCCATGTTGATGGGGACAAGGGCCTCATCCCCACAACCCTTGCCCGGTGGTTGTGGGGGTCTGCGGGCGGGGGGCTTATCGGAATCTGGAAGACCCCTTTAACAAAGGGGACCCCCAGATCCCGGCCCCCCCCTATGTGAATTGGTAAGGGGTACGTTGTACCCCTACCATTTCACGAAGAAAGCGTAAAAAAATGTTTAAAAAAACACACAAACACCTTGAAAAAGTCCTTTATTAAAAAAAAAAACATTCCAGCGGTGAAATCCAGTGTCCCGCGGCGATCCCGATGTCCAGCGCTGTCCGTCATTGGTTGCGCCTGAGCGGACCTGATGGGGAACTCCCTCTCAGTATTTTAAATGTATAGACCCGCCCCTTCTAAGTTCCCCATCAGGTCCGCTCAGCGGACCAGATGCGGAACATGAGAAGGGGCGGGTCAATACATGTATTACCAAAGTGAGAGCAGTTCCCCATCAGGTCCGCCCCCTCGGTATGTCGGACCCGCCTACGTCATTGGCTTGAGCGGGGAACTTCCTTCACTGTGTAATTTAAATTTAGGGGCGGGTCTATACAATTAAAATACTGAGAGGGAGTTCCCCATCAGGTCCGCTCAGGCACAACCAATGAAGGACAGCGCTGGACATCGGGATCGCCGCGGGACACTGGATTTCACCGCTGGAATGTTTCTTTTTTTTTTTTTTTTAATAAAGGACTTTTTCAAGGTGTTTGTGTGTTTTTTTAAAAAAAATGTTATGCTTTCTTCGTGAAATGGTAGGGGTACAATGTACCCCTTACCAATTCACATAGGGGGGGCCGGGATCTGGGGGTCCCCTTTGTTAAAGGGGTCTTCCAGATTCCGATAAGCCCCCCGCCCGCAGACCCCCACAACCACGGGGCAAGGGTTGTGGGGATGAGGCCCTTGTCCCCATCAACATGGGGACATCCTCCCCATGTTGAGGGCATGTGGCTTGGTACGGTTCAGGAGGGAGGGGGGCCGCTCTCTCGTCCCCCCTTTTCCCCTGCGGCTGGCCAGGTTGCGTGCTCGGATAAGGGGTCTGGTATGGATTTTTAGGGGGACTCCACGCCATTTTTTTTTTAAATTTGGGGTGGAGTTCCCCTTAAAATCCATGCCAGATCTGAAGGGCCTGGAATGGATATTTGGGGGAACCCCACGTCAATTTTTTTTTTAATTTGCGGCGGGGTTCCCATTAATATCCATTCCAGACCTGAAGGGCCTGGTAATTGAATTCTGGGGAACCCCCACGCTTTTTTTTTTTTTTTATCAATGACTTTTGTATGTATTGCCGGGAGCCGACAATTCATTAATAGCCGCGAGTCAGTTTTAAATGCATTTTTTTCTTTCAAAAATGACATTTTTTGCAGGGACAGTTCTAAGCACGGGAAACATGCGCCACTTCACATGCATATCATACACACCCCCCAGGTACGAAATTTAAAGGAATATTTCACTTTTATTTTTTCATTTTAAGCATTATTAAAATCACTGCTCCCGAAAAAACGGCCGTTTTTAAAACTTCTTTTTGCATTGATACATGTCCCCTGGGGCAGGACCCAGGTCTCCAAACACTTTTTAGGACAATAACTTGCATATTAGCCTTTATAATTAACACTTTAGATTTCGAACGTTCGAGTCCATTGTATTTAATAGGGTTCTAAAGTTTACACGAACATTTTGTCTGTTCGCAGGTTCTGGTGCGAACCGAACAGGGGGGTGTTCGGCTCATCCCTGGTGCTGAGGTGCCGAAACTGTGTTCTCCCGCGTTCCTGATGAAGAAAAGCCCCCAAAATATGTATTTAGACATCAAATTGGCATCAGAAAAGTGGTTAGCACACTACAGATTATTATGGCTTCCTCAACATGTTTTAGAGAAGAAGACGTCGCACAGAAGGTGTTATAGACTATAGATAAAATTCTTTGATGACTTCATTATAATTAGCCGACCAAGCCAATTCTTGCTCAGTGTACAACATCAAGAGTGAATCAAGACGTTCTTGGCACATTGTACTTCTCAGTTTGTTTTTAACATGTGCAAGTTTTGAAAAGGCTCTTTCACATGAGCAGCTTGTTACAGGTAGGACTGTAAAACATTGAACATAGTTGTAAAAAGCGTGGAATGTGGATGAACGATCTGATTCCTTAAAGTGGTTGTAAACCCAATAATGTTTTTTATTTTTTCACAACCACCTGTAAGAGAAAGGCATAATGAGCTATTATGACTAGCATAATAGCTCATTATGCATCACTTACCTTAGATCGGGGCCCCCGAAGCCATCCTTGTCTCCCTCTTCAGCCGCATCCATCGCTGCGGCGATAGCCGGAAGGTTACTTCCGGCTATCGCCGCTGCAGCCAATCACAGCGCCGCTCCGGCGCTGTGATTGGCCGGAGCGGCGGAGACGTCACTCTGCGCATGCGCGCGAGAGCCTTTTCATTCGGCTACGCCCAGCGATTGCTGGGAAGTAGCCGATTTTGTGAATGGGATTAATCCCATGAATGGGCCGTTGTCTACGGCGCGCATGCGCCGTAGACAGCGGTGCCTGTCTTTTTAGTAAATATCTCCTAAGCCGTGTAGGTTTAGGAGATATTTCTTGCACCTACAGGTAAGCCTTAATCTAGGCTTACCTGTAGGTGCAAGTTGAAAAAGTGGGTTTACAACCACTTTAAGCCAATCAAGCCACTCTTTGATGGTGTTTGTGGTGCAACTTTTAGGAACAGGTCTATCATAATCTCAGAGCAATGTGATTTCTGCTTCCAATTCATCCACTGACACCTTAAATTTATTGGCAAGGATTTCCATATCAGCTTTAACAATTTCTAAGTTCAGCAGTTTTCCTACTGCAGTAACAATATCACAAGACTCCTGTGCAAATCGCTGATCAATACCTGTTATCAATGAGTCCAGCAGTGGGTAAAATGAAGTTATCCTCTCCTGTTCCTCCATTGTATCATAGTGATGTTGGGAATGTGCTGCCTCATCAAGAAAAACAGATGTTTTTATTTTCCTAACTGGAGGAATAGATGTGTTATTTTCTGCACACATTTCCGCACAGTCTCTGAAAATAGACTGAAAATATTCTGGGTCATTTCTCATGGAGATCAAGGAGTTGCGCAAACTTTTTACCACTGCCATTGCAGTAAGCAAGCTGATATTTGATGCTTGCAAAGTCTTGCTAACTTTTACCAATATTTGGAGAATAGGGTGCATCATGTGAAGTGCAAAGATACATTGGAAAAAACCTAATTCACAAATAAAGGGATTTTTATAACAGCTTACCTGTAAAATCCTTTTCTTGGAGTACATCACGGGACACAGAGCGACTTAGTCATTACTAATGGGTTATATAGTTTACCTTCAGGTGCTGGCACTGGCAACTTCCAAACCGGAAGTACCCTCCCCTATATAAGCCCCTCCCATCCGGGAGCACCTCAGTTTTGTAGCAAAGCAATAAGTGTCCCAAAAAGAGGGGTGGGAGCTCTGTGTCCCGTGATGTACTCCAAGAAAAGGATTTTACAGGTAAGCTGTTATAAAAATCCCTTTTTCTTTTTCGTACATCACGGGACACAGAGCGACTTAGTCATTACTAATGGGACGTCCCAAAGCAATGCCAAATGAGGGGAGGGATACATAAGCTGGGCGCCATCAGGCATGAGGATCTTTTGCGGCCTGCAACACACTGCGCCCAAAGGCGACATCCTCCTGACTTCTAACGTCTACCTGGTAGAATCTAGTAAACGTGTGTACCGAAGACCATGTTGCGGCCTTACATACTTGAGCCAGGGAGGCCTGGTGATGCACTGCCCATGAAGTTCCAACTGCTCTTGTGGAGTGCGCCCTAACTTTGAACGGAGGCGGTCTCTTTCTCAAGCCATAGGCTTGTATTATGACCTGTCGAATCCACTTGGCTAAAGTAGATTTTGATGCTGCCTGACCCTTTCTAGGGCCTTCCGGCAGAATAAACAAAGTATCCGTTCTGCGAATCTGAGCAGTGGCTTTTAGATAAGCTTTAACTGCTCTTACTACATCCAAAGAATGTAATAACTTTTCCTCTACCGAGCTAGGTTTGGGGAAAAAAGAAGGAAGAACCACATCTTGGTTCAAATGAAACCTCGATACCACCTTGGGAAGAAAGGCTGGATGAGGACGTAATACTACTCTGTCCTTATGGACAACCAGATATGGCTCCTTACAGGACAAGGCGGCTAATTCCGATACTCTTTTAGCCGAACAAATGGCTACTAAGAAAATCAATTTCCTGGTGAGAAGAACCAAGGAAATATGTTGCAATGGTTCAAACGGTTGTTTTTGTAGAACCGACAGAACCAGGTTTAAGTCCCATGGACATATGGGAATACTAACCGGAGGGCTAATACGCATCACTCCTTGTATGAAAGCTTTGACTAGTGAATGCGAAGCCAAGGGCCTTTGAAAAAATATTGACAAGGCCGAAATCTGACCCTTGATAGTACTCAAGGCCAGCTTCCTATCTACAGCCCACTGTAGGAAGTCCAAAATCCTACCTATCACGTACTTACGTGGATGCCATTTCTTGGCCTCACACCACGTAATGTACGCCTTCCAGATCCTATAATAGATCTGCCTGGATACCGGCTTCCTGGCATTGATCATGGTAGATACCACAGAATTAGAGAGCCCTCTCTTTTTTAGAATGTGGGCTTCAATAGCCAGGCCGTCAAACCTAGGGCTGGTAAGGAAGGGTGGTATATCGGTCCTTGCGACAGCAGGTCCGGACGATGTGGGAGGGTCCACGGACTCCTCACTGACATTTTTACAATCTCCGCGTACCATGCCCTTCGGGGCCACGCTGGAGCCACCAGAATCACTGGTTTCTTTTCTACCCTGATTCTGCGGAGTAATCGCGGTAACAATTGTGGCGGTGGGAATGCATATATCAGCTTGAACTGATCCCAAGGGAACACTAGGGCATCCGAGCCGCAAGCTAGGGGATCCCTTGTGCGAGACACAAATCTGTACACCTTTGCGTTGAATCTGGATGCTAGCAGATCTACATCCAGTGTTCCCCACCGCTGGCATATTGCCTGGAAAACCTCGGGGTGAAGAGACCATTCCCCCGGGCATAATTGCTGGTGACTTAAAAAGTCCGCTCTCCAATTTTCCACTCCTGGGATGAAAACCGCGGATATGGCTGGGACATATCTTTCTGCCCACTCCAGGATGCAATTTGCTTCCCTCTGGGCTGCACGACTCCTGGTGCCACCCTGGTGATTGATATATGCCACTGCTGTGGCATTGTCTGATTGAATTCTGACAGGGGACCCTTGGAGTTTGGATGTCCATGCTACTAGGGCATAACGGGCTGCTCGTATCTCTAAGAGATTGATGGGCAGGGCCTTTTCTGCTTCTGACCACTTGCCCTGGAGAGACCATTGCTCCAGTACTGCCCCCCAGCCTATGAGGCTGGCATCTGTAGTGACCACCTTCCAAGAAACCGGACTGAAGGGTTTCCCTCTTTCCAGATTCTGGGGCACCAACCACCAATGGAGGCTCTTGCGAACGGAAGGGGACAGGGACATTGGTAAGTCTAAAGCCTGAACTCTTTTGTTCCAGGCTGACAGTATGGCCCTTTGCAAATTCCTTGAATGGAATTGACCGTAGGGTACCGCTTCGAATGAAGCCACCATTTTTCCCAGCAGCCTCATGCACAGGCGTATGGATGGTTTTCTTTTTGTACCCACTAAGTGGGTCAAATCTTTTAAAGACGACACCTTCTCTGGAGGTAAGAAAATCTTTCTCTGATTTGAATCCAGCCTTAGCCCTAAGTATTCCAGACTTTTGACTGGTCTTAGAGCTGACTTGTCCCGGTTGATAATCCAACCGTGATATTCCAGATACTTGATTGTCTTGTGAATAGCTACTTCCAGCTTTTCCACTGAGTGGTCTATTAGTAGCAGGTCGTCTAGATATGCCATTATCGTTACACCTTGTGTTCTTAGATTGGCCAATAGTGGGGCCAGAACCTTTGTGAACACTCATGGTGCTGTGGCCAGACCGAAAGGTAAGGCTCTGAACTGAAAATGGCGCCCTTCTACTGCAAAGCGTAGAAATTTCTGGTGGGCCGGAAAGATGGGAATATGCAGATAAGCATCCCTTATGTCGATCGAGGCTAACCATTCCTGCCCTTGTAGGGCGGTGGCCACCGATCGGATCGACTCCATCCGAAAAGTCCTGATATTTAGGAACTTGTTTAGCCCTTTTAGATTTAATATGGGCCTCACGTCCCCATTTGGTTTGGGGACTGTGAAAAGGTTCGAGTAAAACCCGAATCCGCTTTCTTCCAGGGGAACCTTCATGATTACACCTTGGAGCAATAGATGTTCTAGTGCCAGAAGGAGGGATCCTCTCTTCTGGGGATCTCTTGGCACGTTTGACCTCATAAATTGGGCAGGAGGAGTGCCTTTTAACTCCAGCTTGTATCCCAGACTTACTGCGGAGAGCACCCCTCTGTCTCTGATGGTGTCCCGCCAGGTCTCTGTGAACAACTGAAGCCTTCCCCCCACCCGATTGAGTGGGGGCAACGCTTCATGACTTGGGGGGAGGTTTTGTACCTCTCTTGATCCAGGGCTTCTTGTTACCCTGTGATTGTCCCTGATTTCTGCCCCCTGAATTTGACCACGGAGGCCGTCGGAACTGCTTCACAGCCGATGTGCCCGGGACTGGAGAAGTAGGCCTCTTAAAAGAAGGACTTCTACTCTTGTTCTTAACCGGTAAGAGTGAACTTTTACCGGCAGAAATTTTCTCGATATATTTGTCCAGATCTTCCCCAAATAAGCGTTCTCCATGAAATGGGAAGCTAACCAGCAGTTTCTTACAGGGAGCTTCAGCAGACCAGTTTTTGAGCCACAGAAGCCTACGCATATGTACTACAGACAGCGTAAAGCGGGAGGCCTGTTGGATTGTATCCTTTATGGCGTCCACCGCAAAACACAAGGCTCTAGGCAGGTCAGCTAGGGCAAGAGCCTGCTGATCTGGTAAGTCCCTTAAGACTTGTTTCAACTGATCTTTCACTGCTTGGCAGACTCCAATCGCTGCTACCGCAGGTTGTGTCACCATGCTTGCTGTAGAGAAAGCAGATTTTAGTAAAGACTCCAATTTTTTATCTATTGGGTCTTTGAACATTGGAACATTATCTACTGGACATGTCAGTGATTTGTTCACAGAAGAGATGGCTGCGTCCACTGTAGGGACCCTCCATTTTTTTATGAACTTCTCCTCCATGGGATAGATCACCGGAAATCTCTTGGGGGGAGCAAATATTTTATCAGGATGCTCCCAATCCTGGTAAATAAGCCCTTCTAATAAAGGGTGGATTGGGAAGGAACAGACAGCCTGGGGAGCTTTTAGTGACCCCAGCGAGGAAACCGTAGTGGTTGGTGGTTCCGCCAGAGGCATTTTAAATGCTGATCGGACCATGTTAGTCAGAGACTGAACCCATAATCTTTCAGCCTGAGATGCTGAGAAAGGTTCTTCCACTGTTGATTCCTCCATAACTGAATCAACCTCATCCTGATCCCCTTCAGGTAGGTCGATCTCTGTGTGGGGCTGTTCCTCCACTAACAGGCACTCTGAAGGAGGAGACGGAGATCGGACGCGCTTTCCCTGTGACAGGGAAGCAGCGATCAATGCTGTTAATCTCTCTTCCAATCCTCCCAGAGTTGAGGATAAAACCTCCTCTGTTATATATACAGGAGCAGGTGGACTGGGGACAGCCGCAGCACCAGGCACTCCTGCGGGGTTTCTACGGCTACTGACCTCTGAATTCTCAGGGGAGATTGGTGCAGTACAAGCATGCCCAATATCCTCAGAGCCCGATGGAGACCCCTTTGGCTTCCTGGAAGACTTATTTCCGGAGCGTCTGGACGACATATCCTTTAAGCACAAAGCTGAGGTATTCGCGTCGTCATACACCAATTTTTGCTGGTAATAGTCTAACACAGTTGCTGCTATATACCAGCTGGTGTCCACTAAAGTGCCTTTCTATGGGGATGCCTGCATCAACCGCCTCTGTGTGCCACTGTTTGTTGCTAGCTCTGTTTGCATCCAGCTGACACTTGTACTGTGTCTTTATACAAGCTGGGACGCCTGCACATGCGCAGAAGCGCCGTGGCGCGCATCGAGCGTCATCCACCCGCCCCTTTTTTTTCCATAGGAGGCGCGTGCACGCGCCCGCGCGCGCGCCTGTGCACCATTGGCGCCCTTTTCGAAAATCAAACAGGGACTAGGAGCCAGGGCCCTTTTTGCCGGAGGGCCTGTGCGGTGGATGAGCGCAGCAACAGGGCAGAGGAAGTGGATTCCCACAGAGAAACTTACCAACTGCCTAGATCTTTTGACTTGAGAAAACCAAAGATCCACATGACAAGAAAAATGGACCACAGCGGCCTCTAGTGGTTTAACACAGGTACCGCGGTCCTTTTTTTTTTTTTTTCTTGACTACTATTAAAATTTTACATTTTCAGTAGTTACAGGCATACACAGATACTAGCGGGAATACCGTTAGGTAACAGACAGAAAGACAAATTAGGCTTGGGGGTCCCCCAATAGAACCAAGTTCCTGGGGGCCCCCACTTACCTGTTCCCCGTCGCAGGACTCTGTTTGGTCCACAGAAGCCCAAACTTCACCTATCACGGCAGGCATTGTAATTAAACCTTCAGGGACCGGGTTTCCAAGGATTCCACTCCCCTGGACCTGTATAGCACCCTGCACAGACAACATCTTGGTCGTGGGTATGACCAGAGCTCTGGATCCCAGGGTCCAGCCCTCCTAAGAGAGGCATTACAGGCAAAACCTTGCTCTTCTGCTGCAAGGCCCGGGTACCGACCGTTTAGCTATGAAGCTTTTTTGGTGGGATCCGGAACAGCTTACTAAGGCCCAAAAGAACCTGTACGCAAGCCCAGTGAAAACACATGTTACTCTTTGGCCAACACCTTAGACACTGGCAAAAAACTGAGGTGCTCCCGGATGGGAGGGGCTTATATAGGGGAGGGTACTTCCGGTTTGGAAGTTGCCAGTGCCAGCACCTGAAGGTAAACTATATAACCCATTAGTAATGACTAAGTCGCTCTGTGTCCCGTGATGTACGAAAAAGAAAAGGCCTCTTGCTCTTATTTTAGCATCAGCTAAACGACTTGTTTGGACAATCTCACTTAAAGCCTTTAGAATAATGGAATAGTTTTGTTTTACTGCTGCCACTGCTTCTGCTCTGCATACCCATCTTGTAGTAGATAGTGACTTTAAAGATTTCAGCTGAGTCCCTACTTCTTTTGAAATTTTCTCCATTACAGCATGCCGAACAGGACTTGCCTCCATGAAGGCATACAGAGTCTCAATAATGCCAAAAAAGTCAAACACTATTTTGCTTACTTGAAGTGCAAGCATCTACTAGGACAAGGTTCAAACAATGGGCATAGCAATGTACATAGATTATTTCACTATTTTTTTCTTTACATTTCATCTGAACGCCTGCAGTGCATCCAGACATGGTAGCTGCTCCATCAAAGCATACAGAGATCACTGATGACCAGTCGGTTTTAAAAATTCCAAGAACTTCGGTTATCTGGTCAAAGATTGACTGAGCGTCAACTATTAAGAGCCTCTGAATCTACACAAAATGTTCAACTGGACGACGAAGTTCACTATTAAAATATCGTACTATGACGGACATCTGTTCATGGTGTCCACAGTCGGCAGTATCATCTGCAAGTATTGAAATAGTTTTTCCATTTATTGATGACACAATTTTTTGTTGCACAACATTATGTAAGGATGTAATTAAATCATTTTGGATATGATTACTCAGATACGTAGCATTTCGAGGAGATTCTTGCAAATGTCTTTTCATGAGAGGATCATATTTTTTTAGTAGATGGACCATATCTAGAAACAGACCTTTTTCATGGATGTCAGTTTTTTCATTGTGACCTCTGAATAGTCTGCCACCTATTGCCAAACAACTAACAATGTCAATCAGTCTCTCCATAACAATTCTGTTTTGGCACCTTTCTTCTTCTTTTTTGGATAGGTAAGCCTGCTTACTTTTATTCAGTAAAATATAAAATATCAATAGGTTTTCCTTCATTAAAGCTTGACCATGCAGAAGTGTTTAGCATGTGGGATTTTCAAAGTTGGTGAGTTTTAAAACATTCGTTAGCTCTGTGCCAGTTTCTGAATCCCTTTTCAGTGAATGCTGGATCTGCATGACCTTTCTGCGTTGCATCACTACAAGAGAAGACAAGGCAATAGAAACAAAATGCTGCATCCTTTGCTGGACTGTATTCAATCCACCTATATTTTTCATACCAGTCACTCTGAAAATTTATTTGTTTAATTCCTATTTTAGTTCTCGGAAACATGCTAAATTTTGGCTGAAAAAGGCCTCTAGCGATTCGACTCTGGCGTTCCAATCTATTTGTGGGAATACTACAGACCGGATCATCAGCAACTATGTTTGATGGCTTTGTTGAACATGAAGTGCTTGGCTGTGAACTAACAGAAGTAATATCTTCCTCTTGGTCATGACTTATTGCTTGTAAAATGCTGGAGCTACAGATAGAGTCATCAATTGGTATATCTGATGCTTGGGAGTGTACACCGCACTGAACAGAACTAATATACATAGTATCTTCTTCTGGGTTGTTACTTGACTCATTACACACATTCAAACTGTTGTCATCCTGCACAGTTTTAGCCATTGACGAGGCTGAGCTATTAAATTTTTTGGGTTTCTTGAACACAAACCAATCCATATTTTGGAATTCTGTATGATGCAATTTGTTTTTTTTTTTGCTAGAAAGCAGTGTATTTCAGACTGGACATACAGAATTAACTCAGTATATGCAGAGTATATAACCTTTAAAGAAAAAGCTATCATAAGTACACACTCTAAATGCAAAAATATAACAGAGTAACCAGCAGGACAGGCTAGAGGAGAAACATATTGGTGCCAAAGCTGCTGCAGTATTTCAGTTTGCATTTGACTTTAACTAGCTGTACGAAAGACCTGTGACTCGCAGGCACTGGCACATGCCTAGTGTTTACATTGCACAGCTGTTAGCACCCATGAGCCCTTACAGTGCATTATTGTTGTAGCAGCAGCACTAATAATCCCACTGGCCCCAGCAAAAATAGCATATAAAGAAAATAAGATGAAGCTAGACCGGTGTACTGAGGTCAGTGCAAAGCAATCAGTCACATCCCAAGTGAATATTGGAGAGAATAGAGGTTGGGCTGCCCCTGGGATATTTCGGACGGAAGCAATAATATGGACTTGACCATTTATATGTATAAAAATAGAAAAGATTTTATTACATGTAATTATATCACAAAAATTCATAGGTAAATAGGACTAATATGTATATCATAAAAACATGATTAACACACTAACATTGATGCCAATATACATTACATTCACATCTTGTTGGTAGACAGTGGATGTCAGTACAATAGAAAGCAAATGAACGCCAACATGTTTCGGATACACCTGGCAGTATAATGCCAATAGGTGTATATTCCTTCTTCAGGGTAAGTATTTAGGCGAGGCAGTGTGTTAGATTAAATCTATGGTTCAGAGTAGGGATGAGCTTCGTGTTCGAGTCGAACATACGTTCGACTCGAACATCGGCTGTTCGATCGTTCGACGAAGATCGAACGATTTGGGCCGTTCGCGCCAAATTCGAGTGACGCGAACGGCCCACAATGCACTACGCCATCGCAGTGTCATCCAGGCGCTGTGATTGGCCAAGCATGCACTGTGACCCCGCATGCTTGGCCAATCACAGCGCCGGCAGCGAGGAGAGCAATGATTGGCCACAGGCAGGATGCCTGTGGCCAATTATTGCTGAGGGGGTTTAGTACACGCCCCACACTATAAAAGGCCGCCAGCACGGCGGCCTAGTGTAGTGTGTTCCGGAGCAGGGATAGAGCAGCATAGGCAGGGACAGTGACTTTTATTTCTTTCTTGCTTAACCTGGATTCCTTTAGTTTAGGGAAAGAGAAGGATAGGTAGGGAGAGTGTCAGTGTGTTTTGTGCTTGTGCTATATTGTGCTTAAAAAAAACATTTTTTCTAGGGACAGAAAACTGTAGGTAGGGAGAGTGAGTCAGTTTCTTTCACTGTCAAAGTCCTTGTTTCCAGGGACCTGGAAGGACAGTGAGTGAATTCTCCTTGTGCTATATTGTGCTTAAAAAAAAACATTTTTTCTAGGGACAGAAAACTGTAGGTAGGGAGAGTGTGTCAGTTTCTTTCACTGTCAAAGTCCTTGTTTCCAGGGACCTGGAAGGACAGTGAGGTAATTCTCCTTGTGCTAAATTGTGCTTAAAAAAAAACATTTTTTCTAGGGACAGAAAACTGTAGGTAGGGAGAGTGTGTCAGTTTCTTTCACTGTCAAAGTCCTTGTTTCCAGGGACCTGGAAGGACAGTGAGGTAATTCTCCTTGTGCTAAATTGTGCTTAAAAAAAACATTTTTTCTAGGGACAGAAAACTGTAGGTAGGGAGAGTGTGTCAGTTTCTTTCACTGTCAAAGTCCTTGTTTCCAGGGACCTGGAAGGACAGTGAGGTAATTCTCCTTGTGCTAAATTGTGCTTAAAAAAAACATTTTTTCTAGGGACAGAAAACTGTAGGTAGGGAGAGTGTGTCAGTTTCTTTCACTGTCAAAGTCCTTGTTTCCAGGGACCTGGAAGGACAGTGAGGTAATTCTCCTTGTGCTAAATTGTGCTTAAAAAAAACATTTTTTCTAGGGACAGAAAACTGTAGGTAGGGAGAGTGTGTCAGTTTCTTTCACTGTCAAAGTCCTTGTTTCCATGGACCTGGAAGGACAGTGAGGTAATTCTCCTTGTGCTAAATTGTGCTTAAAAAAAACATTTTTTCTAGGGACAGAAAACTGTAGGTAGGGAGAGTGTGTCAGTTTCTTTCACTGTCAAAGTCCTTGTTTCCAGGGACCTGGAAGGACAGTGAGGTAATTCTCCTTGTGCTAAATTGTGCTTAAAAAAAACATTTTTTCTAGGGACAGAAAACTGTAGGTAGGGAGAGTGTGTCAGTTTCTTTCACTGCCAAAGTCCTTGTTTCCAGGGACCTGGAAGGACAGTGAGGTAATTCTCCTTGTGCTAAATTGTGCTTAAAAAAAACATTTTTTCTAGGGACAGAAAACTGTAGGTAGGGAGAGTGTGTCAGTTTCTTTCACTGTCAAAGTCCTTGTTTCCAGGGACCTGGAAGGACAGTGAGGTAATTCTCCTTGTGCTAAATTGTGCTTAAAAAAAACATTTTTTCTAGGGACAGAAAACTGTAGGTAGGGAGAGTGTGTCAGTTTCTTTCACTGTCAAAGTCCTTGTTTCCAGGGACCTGGAAGGACAGTGAGTGAATTCTCCTTGTGCTATATTGTGCTTAAAAAAAACATTTTTTCTAGGGACAGAAAACTGTAGGTAGGGAGAGTGTGTCAGTTTCTTTCACTGTCAAAGTCCTTTTTTCCAGGGACCTGGAAGGACAGTGAGGTAATTCTCCTTGTGCTAAATTGTGCTTAAAAAAAACATTTTTTCTAGGGACAGAAAACTGTAGGTAGGGAGAGTGTGTCAGTTTCTTTCACTGTCAAAGTCCTTGTTTCCAGGGACCTGGAAGGACAGTGAGTGAATTCTCCTTGTGCTATATTGTGCTTAAAAAAAACATTTTTTCTAGGGACAGAAAACTGTAGGTAGGGAGAGTGTGTCAGTTTCTTTCACTGTCAAAGTCCTTGTTTCCAGGGACCTGGAAGGACAGTGAGGTAATTCTCCTTGTGCTAAATTGTGCTTAAAAAAAACATTTTTTCTAGGGACAGAAAACTGTAGGTAGGGAGAGTGTGTCAGTTTCTTTCACTGTCAAAGTCCTTGTTTCCAGGGACCTGGAAGGACAGTGAGGTAATTCTCCTTGTGCTATATTGTGCTTAAAAAAAACATTTTTTCTAGGGACAGAAAACTGTAGGTAGGGAGAGTGTGTCAGTTTCTTTCACTGTCAAAGTCCTTGTTTCCAGGGACCTGGAAGGACAGTGAGGTAATTCTCCTTGTGCTAAATTGTGCTTAAAAAAAAACATTTTTTCTAGGGACAGAAAACTGTAGGTAGGGAGAGTGTGTCAGTTTCTTTCACTGTCAAAGTCCTTGTTTCCAGGGACCTGGAAGGACAGTGAGGTAATTCTCCTTGTGCTAAATTGTGCTTAAAAAAAACATTTTTTCTAGGGACAGAAAACTGTAGGTAGGGAGAGTGTGTCAGTTTCTTTCACTGTCAAAGTCCTTGTTTCCAGGGACCTGGAAGGACAGTGAGTGAATTCTCCTTGTGCTATATTGTGCTTAAAAAAAACATTTTTTCTAGGGACAGAAAACTGTAGGTAGGGAGAGTGTGTCAGTTTCTTTCACTGTCAAAGTCCTTGTTTCCAGGGACCTGGAAGGACAGTGAGGTAATTCTCCTTGTGCTAAATTGTGCTTAAAAAAAACATTTTTTCTAGGGACAGAAAACTGTAGGTAGGGAGAGTGTGTCAGTTTCTTTCACTGTCAAAGTCCTTGTTTCCAGGGACCTGGAAGGACAGTGAGGTAATTCTCCTTGTGCTAAATTGTGCTTAAAAAAAACATTTTTTCTAGGGACAGAAAACTGTAGGTAGGGAGAGTGTGTCAGTTTCTTTCACTGTCAAAGTCCTTGTTTCCAGGGACCTGGAAGGACAGTGAGTGAATTCTCCTTGTGCTATATTGTGCTTAAAAAAAACATTTTTTCTAGGGACAGAAAACTGTAGGTAGGGAGAGTGTGTCAGTTTCTTTCACTGTCAAAGTCCTTGTTTCCAGGGACCTGGAAGGACAGTGAGGTAATTCTCCTTGTGCTAAATTGTGCTTAAAAAAAACATTTTTTCTAGGGACAGAAAACTGTAGGTAGGGAGAGTGTGTCAGTTTCTTTCACTGTCAAAGTCCTTGTTTCCAGGGACCTGGAAGGACAGTGAGGTAATTCTCCTTGTGCTATATTGTGCTTAAAAAAAACATTTTTTCTAGGGACAGAAAACTGTAGGTAGGGAGAGTGTGTCAGTTTCTTTCACTGTCAAAGTCCTTGTTTCCAGGGACCTGGAAGGACAGTGAGGTAATTCTCCTTGTGCTAAATTGTGCTTAAAAAAAAACATTTTTTCTAGGGACAGAAAACTGTAGGTAGGGAGAGTGTGTCAGTTTCTTTCACTGTCAAAGTCCTTGTTTCCAGGGACCTGGAAGGACAGTGAGGTAATTCTCCTTGTGCTAAATTGTGCTTAAAAAAAACATTTTTTCTAGGGACAGAAAACTGTAGGTAGGGAGAGTGTGTCAGTTTCTTTCACTGTCAAAGTCCTTGTTTCCAGGGACCTGGAAGGACAGTGAGGTAATTCTCCTTGTGCTAAATTGTGCTTAAAAAAAACATTTTTTCTAGGGACAGAAAACTGTAGGTAGGGAGAGTGTGTCAGTTTCTTTCACTGTCAAAGTCCTTGTTTCCAGGGACCTGGAAGGACAGTGAGGTAATTCTCCTTGTGCTAAATTGTGCTTAAAAAAAACATTTTTTCTAGGGACAGAAAACTGTAGGTAGGGAGAGTGTGTCAGTTTCTTTCACTGTCAAAGTCCTTGTTTCCAGGGACCTGGAAGGACAGTGAGGTAATTCTCCTTGTGCTAAATTGTGCTTAAAAAAAACATTTTTTCTAGGGACAGAAAACTGTAGGTAGGGAGAGTGTGTCAGTTTCTTTCACTGTCAAAGTCCTTGTTTCCAGGGACCTGGAAGGACAGTGAGTGAATTCTCCTTGTGCTAAATTGTGCTTTAAAAAAATTTTTTTTCTAGGGACAGAAAACTGTAGGTAGGGAGAGTGTGTCAGTTTCTTTCACTGTCAAAGTCCTTGTTTCAAGGGACAGAGAAGGACACCTGAAGGTAGCCCTTATTGCTTTTTTCCCATCTCCCTGCAGGCCATCTATTAGAATGTCTGGAAGGCAAACAAGGAGAGGCAGACAGTCAGGAGGCAATAAAAGAGGGCAAGCAGGCTCTGTGTCTGGGGGCAACAGTGCTGGTCGTGGACGCGGTGCATTGTCATCAGCACATGGCCATGGGACACGCTTGTCCTTCTTTTCGGCAGCTGGACATGTTGAGCCACATCATGCCGAAGACTTGGTAGAGTGGATGACCAAGCCCTCCTCCTCCTCCTCATCCTCTCTCACCCAGGCTCAGGGTACTGGAAAAGCAGCTGCCAAAGCGTCCTCTTCCCTGGTATCAATGTCAGACTCATCATCAGTCACTCCTTCCCTAGACCCACCATGTCCTCCTCCTGAGGAGTCCCCCGAACTGTTTCAGCACAGTGTTGGGTACATGCTCCAGGAGGATGCCCAGCGTTTCGAAGGGTCTGATGATGAAACCCAGCTAGAGGAAGGCAGTAGCGTGAGAGCAGACAGAGGGGATGCTCAAGAAGGACACCAATCTGGCAGTCATGTTCCAGCAGCTGCAGCATACTGCCAGATTGCCTCCAGTGATGAGGAGGGAGGTGATGATGAGGTCACTGACTCCACGTGGGTGCCTAATAGGAGAGAGGAGGAGGAGGAGGATGAGGAGGAGGCACATCTCCAACGAGGCAGGATGCCCTTTGGTGGCCAGCGTAAGGGCAGTACACCGACGGAATCACACCGCAGAGCTCCGCCTGTGCAGGGCGCTGCCTCTGCCCGTCATTCAAAAAGTTCTTTGGTGTGGGCCTTTTTTGAGGCTAGTGCATCAGATCGCACAGCTGCTGTTTGCAACATATGTCTCAAGCGTATATCGCGTGGCCAAAACATCAGCCGCTTGGGTACCACATGCCTGACCAGACATATGTTGACCTGCCATGCAGCTCGTTGGCAAGCCTACCTCAAAGACCCACACCAAAGAACAAAGCGGACCTCTCCTTGCACCGCATCAGCTGGGATCTCCAACCCCACTATAACTTCAGTCCTCTCTGAAACATGCACTGAGAGGAATGAAGGTGTAGAATTAGGTGTGTCACAGCCAAGTACTTGCGGCCACTCTGCTAGCAGTACACCGACGTCCGATTCTAGCAGGCAAATTTCCCTGCCCCAGCTGCTGGACCGTCGAAAGAAGTTCACTCCCAGCCATCCACATGCCCAGCGGTTGAATGCTAGCTTGGCTAAATTGCTAGCGCTTCAACTGCTGCCTTTTCAGTTGGTAGACTCGGCCCCCTTCCGTGAGTTTGTGCAATGTGCGGTTCCTCAGTGGCAGGTTCCCAAACGCCACTTTTTCTCACGGAAGGCTATTCCGGCTCTCTACCGGCATGTGGAAGGCAATGTCTTGGCCTCGCTGGACAGGGCGGTCAGCGGTAAGGTGCATATTACCGCTGACTCATGGTCCAGCAGGCATGGACAGGGACGTTACCTTTCTTTCACGGCCCATTGGGTCACTCTTTTGGCAGCTGGGAAGGATGCAGGACAAGGTGCAGTAGTGTTGGAGGTTGTCCCACCGCCACGCCTCCAAAATGCTACTACTGGTTGTGACACACCTCTCTCCTCCACCCCCTCCTCTTCTTCTTCCTCCATGGCCTCTTCCTGTGGTTTGTCCTATGAACCAGCGGTGCTCCGTAGCCGTTCACGGGGCTACGCAAGTACGCAGGCAAAAAGATGCCATGCCGTGCTTGCGCTGGTGTGTTTGGGGGACAGAAGCCACACTGGGGCAGAGGTCCTGTCTGCTCTGCAGGGCCAGGCCGAGAGGTGGTTGACGCCACGCCAGCTTAAGCCAGGAATGGTGGTTTGCGACAATGGCACCAACCTCCTCTCCGCCCTCCGACAGGGACAACTGACCCATGTGCCCTGTGTGGCTCACGTCCTTAACCTGGTGGTGCAGCGGTTCTTGGGCAGGTACCCGGGCTTACAGGATGTCCTGAGGCAGGCCAGGAAAGTCTGTGTGCATTTCCGCAGATCTTATAATGCCAGTGCTCGCCTGGCTGAGCTGCAAAAGGAGTTGAACCTGCCCAAGAACCGCCTTATATGTGACATGCCCACCAGGTGGAACTCAACGTTGGCCATGCTGCAGCGGCTGCACACGCAGCAGAGGGCCATCAATGAGTACCTGTGCGACTACGGCACCAGGACAGGGTCAGGGGAGCTTGGTTTTTTTTCTCCACGCCAGTGGGGCATGATCAGGGATGCATGCACTGTCCTGGCACCATTTGAGGAGGCCACGAGGATGGTGAGCAGTGACAGTGCATGCATCAGTGACACTGTACCTCTTGTCCACCTGTTGGAGCACACGCTGCGTGGAATAATGGACAGGGCACTTGAGGCAGAACAGAGGCAGGAAGAGGAGGACTTCCTTGCCTCTCAAGGCCCCCTTTACCCAGACAGTGTTCCTTCTGTCCCACCCATCGCACAGGAAGAGGAGGAGGAGGAGGAGGAGGATTGTGTCAGCATGGAGGTGGAGGCTGGCACTCAGCATCATCAGCAGCAGTCTTTTAGGGATGATTTACAGTCCCAAGAAACCAGTGGACTTGTACGTGGCTGGGAGGAGGTGGCTGCGGATCATGTCGTCCTTAGTGACCCAGAGGACTCCGGAGCGAATGCCTCAGCAAACCTACGCTGCATGGCCTCCCTGATCCTGCAAAGTCTGCGGAAGGATCCTCGTATTCTTCGGATCAAGGAGAGGGACCATTACTGGCTGGCCACTCTCCTTGATCCACGGTACAAGGGTAAGGTTGCGGACCTTATGTTACCGTCGCAGAGGGAGCAGAGGATGAGACAACTCCGGGAGGCCTTGCAGAAAGGTCTGTGCAACGCGTTCCCAGAGACTGGGAGGTTACAAACTCCTGGTCCTGGACAACGAGTTGCTGAGGCTTCGGCCAGTCAAAGAAGGAGCGGTGGGGAAGGTGGCCGTCTGACCGATGCGTTCAGACAATTCTTTAGTCCGCAGCCCCAAAGTATGATCGGTTCCAGCAACCATCGCCAGCGTCTGATAAACATGGTGCAGGAATATCTAGGGGCAAGGTCAGACTTGGACACCTTCCCCACCGAAAATCCTCTGGCTTACTGGGTCTTGAGGATGGATCACTGGCCAGAGCTTGCACAGTATGCAATTGAGCTACTGGCCTGTCCTGCATCCAGCGTTCTTTCGGAACGCACATTCAGTGCTGCTGGAGGATTTGTCACGGATCACAGGGTGCGCCTGTCCACCGACTCGGTTGATCGACTGACTTTCATCAAGATGAACCAGTCTTGGATCACCACCAGCTACCACACACCTGATGCTGATATAACAGACTAATTGATTTTAACATGTCACATCCCTTCAAGACTGATGCTGATGCTGAGTGCCTGTGCTGTTATGTTGACTGGCTATCCTCCTCCTCCGAGTCCTCAATGATACGATTGATGATGATAGCTTGGAAGATCATTTTTGTTTATGGGTGCCGCCACCAGTGGCTAAGGCCCAATTTTTCAGCCCCTGTTTTACAGGGGCGTGTAATTACAATTTTTTTAGCAATAATTTGCCATAGGGCTCATTGCTGTGCTCCAAGTACAGTATCTGTGAGGGGTTGGAGTGTTGTGGCACCAGTGCCTAAGGCCCAATTTTTCAGCCCCTGTTTAACAGGGGCGTGTCATTACAATTTTTGAAGCAATACTTTGCAACAGGGCTCATTGCTGTGCTCCAAGTACAGTATCTGTGAGGGGTTGTAGTGTTGTGCCACCAGTGCCTAAGGCCCAATTTTTCAGCCCCTGTTCAACAGGGGCATGCAATTACAATTCTTGATCTAATAATTCACAGCAGGGTCCATTGCTGCACCCACCAAGAGTAACTCTGAGGGCTTACAGTCTTGTGGCAACGCCACCACCACCACCACCACGAAAGGCCCAATTTTTCAGCCCCTGTTCAAAAGGGGCATGTAATTACAATTCTTGATCTAATAATTCACAGCAGGGCCCATTGCTGCACCCACCAAGAGTAACTGTCAGGGCTTACAGTGTTGTGGCACCAGCACCACCATCAAAGCCCCAATTTTTACTACCACTGTTCAACAATTATATGTAATTAAAATTCCTGATATAATAGTTGACAGCAGGGCGTTCCAGCACCAACCAAGAGTAACTGAGTGCTTACAGTGTTGTGCCAACACCAACAACTAAGGGGCCTATTTCTGCAGAGTATATACGGCAGGTCCCTACTTTCAAACATCCAACTTACAAACGACTCCTACTTGCAAACGAAAGAAGACAACAGGAAGTGAGAGGAAATCTACCCCTAGAAAGGAAAATTCTCTCCTGTAAGAATAAATATGGGAGAAAGGGGTCTCATCTGTACTGATGCTTTATCAGCAATCCTTGTTTCAAGAAAAACACCACATTTCAAAAACAGTTGTCATTGGGACGGAAAGTGAGGTGAAATGTTCTGAACAGGGGCACAGACAGCAAAACAAATGTTACAGGGGTGATAACCCTTACCTATGTTTCCCAAAAAGTTTAAAAATAGATTTTTGGGCTGGAGCTACACTTAAACAATGTACCTGTTCAAAATTACAAACAGATTCTACATAAGAACAAACCTACAGTCCCTGTCTTGTATGCACCGCCTGTATACGGCTGTTCAGAGTATATAGGGCCTTTTTTATTTTATGTGCGGGGTTCCCCTTAATATCCATACAAGACCCAAAGGGGCTGGTAATGGGCTGGGGTAGGGGGGGGTCATGGGGTAGCTATGCCATTTTTCTTAAAGAATTTCATCCATATTACCGGGACCAGACATTACATTAAAGCCGCAAGCAGTTTTAAATGGCTTTTTTTTCCTTTAGAAGTGTCATTTTGTGCAGGGACAGTTCTAAACACGGGAAACACGTGGCACTTCACAGGCATACTTTAGACACCCCCCAGGTACGATATTTAAAGGAATATTTGACTTTTTTTTTTTCACTTTATGCATCATTAAAATGACTGCTCCCGAAAAACGACCGTTTTTAAAACTTCTTTTTGCATTGATACATGTCCCCTGGTGCACAACCCGGGTTCCCAAACCCTATTTATGACAATAACATGCATAATAGTTGTTATAATTAGCACTTTAGAATTCGAACGTTCGCATCCATTGTATTTAATAGGGTTCTAATGTTCGTTCGAACTTTCGGTCCGTTCGCGGGTTCTGGTGCGAACCGAACCCGGGGGTGTTCGGCTCATCACTAGTTCAGAGAAACAAGAAACAATGTATAAGAAATAAGTTCAATAAATTTGTATATTTTTTGTTTGATATTACTGTGTTTCTTTTGAGCATTGCCTGAAAAAGGCATTGCATAATAAATTACAAAGTATGCTGAATATCCAATTTTATATATCTCTATAAGAAATTACAAAACAAAACAATGAAGGGAAGTTAGTTCACCGGGACTTTTTGAGGGATCCAATCCAAGTAATAATGCAGAAAATGTTCAGTATCAAAAAAATGATTGTAAGGTTTAAAGTAAAAATAAACCTATGAGCTAACCCTTTATAAGAATTAGAAGGCATCCATTTGTGAACAAAGGGGCCAATAGATGTTCAAAAAATTGTATAGATATGTTAAAACTGAAAAACATTATCTAAACGGGCAAATTGGGTATATTGTGATATCTCTAACCCAGTCTGTTCACACGGCATGTCAAGAGTCACAGAGATGGAAAAGTTGGAACAGTGATTGCTCTGCAAAAACAGAAAAAGATCAACAAAGTATGTGAGGAGATTGTATATTTATCTCATTCCTTGAGGAACGGTAAATAAGACCGTTCTCAATATAATGTCATAATTAGTATAAGAAGAAGTATAAGGCCCCTTTCACACTGGGGCGGGCAGGAGCGGTGGCGGTATAGCAGCGTGATTTGCAGCGCTGCTATACCGTCGTTCTTACCGCGGTATGCGGTTGCTATTTAACCCCCGCTAGCGGCCGAAAAAGGGTTAATACCGCCCGCAAACCGCGGCTATTGCCGCGGTTTGCGGGCGGTATTACCGCGGTGTTCCATTGATTTCAATGGGCACCCGCGGTAAAGGAGCGGTGAAGACACCGCTCCTTTACCGCTGTAAAGAAGCGGCTAGCAGGACTTTTGAAGCGGTCCTGCTAGCGCACCGCTTCAGTGTGAAAGCCTTCGGGCTTTCACATTGAAGGCTACGTGCAAAACGCCCCAGTGTGAAAAGGGCCTTAATGTGATCTTGCAGCGGCTTGTAGAGTCAAGAAGAATTCCCTCTTACCTTAAGCCATGTGTGAAAACCCTCCTGGTCGTCCCATAATATCTGGGAACGGTGCAATTACAGAAAATCTTTCTTGCCTGATAGACGAACATCTAAAACCCTTTGTCCTCAGCCTACCCTCCTATGTATGTGATACCCTTCACTTATTACGTATAATTGATGGTGTTCAAATACCTCAGGAATCAATTCTGGTTAGCATTGACGTAGAAGCCCTATACAGCTCTATACCTCACACTTTAGGTATAGCTTCCGTCAATAAAATACTCTCCCAAACTAGCCATCATGAATATCTGTTCAATAAATTTATTATTTCAGCACTCGACTTCATACTTAGACATAATGTCTTCATGCTTGATGGCGGGGCTTTCCTCCAGGTACAGGGCGTAGCCAGGGGCACTTGTTGAATGCCTGCAGGTACTAAACAACAACCAATTCAATTTAAAACTTACTATGACTTCTGATCCACTTAACATTACATTACATTTTTGGATGTGGAAATCTTCAAGGACAACGATAATATGCTGTCCTCTAAACTTTTTCGCAAACCCACAGCAGGCAATACAATATTATATTCATCAAGCTCTCACCCCAAACCACTAATCAAATCTATTCCCTATGGACAGTACCTGAGGATCAAGCGTAATTGCTCTGACCCCATGGATTACAAAAAAGGGATTTTTATAACAGCTTACCTGTAAAATCCTTTTCTTGGAGTACATCACGGGACACAGAGCGACTTAGTCATTACTAATGGGTTATATAGTTTACCTTCAGGTGCTGGCACTGGCAACTTCCAAACCGGAAGTACCCTCCCCTATATAAGCCCCTCCCATCCGGGAGCACCTCAGTTTTGTAGCAAAGCAATAAGTGTCCCAAAAAGAGGGGTGGGAGCTCTGTGTCCCGTGATGTACTCCAAGAAAAGGATTTTACAGGTAAGCTGTTATAAAAATCCCTTTTTCTTTTTCGTACATCACGGGACACAGAGCGACTTAGTCATTACTAATGGGACGTCCCAAAGCAATGCCAAATGAGGGGAGGGATACATAAGCTGGGCGCCATCAGGCATGAGGATCTTTTGCGGCCTGCAACACACTGCGCCCAAAGGCGACATCCTCCTGACTTCTAACGTCTACCTGGTAGAATCTAGTAAATGTGTGTACTGAAGACCATGTTGCGGCCTTACAGACTTGAGCCAGGGAGGCCTGGTGATGCACTGCCCATGAAGTTCCAACTGCTCTTGTGGAGTGCGCCCTAACTTTGAATGGAGGCGGTCTCTTTCTCAAGCCATAGGCTTGTATTATGACCTGTCGAATCCACTTGGCTAAAGTAGATTTTGATGCTGCCTGACCCTTTCTAGGGCCTTCCGGCAGAATAAACAAAGTATCCGTTCTGCGAATCTGAGCAGTGGCTTTTAGATAAGCTTTAACTGCTCTTACTACGTCCAAAGAATGCAATAACTTTTCCTCTACCGAGCTAGGTTTGGGGAAAAAAGAAGGAAGAACCACATCTTGGTTCAAATGAAACCTCGATACCACCTTAGGAAGAAAGGCTGGATGAGGACGTAATACTACTCTGTCCTTATGGACAACCAAATATGGCTCCTTACAGGACAAGGCGGCTAATTCCGATACTCTTTTAGCCGAACAAATGGCTACTAAGAAAATCAATTTCCTGGTGAGAAGAACCAAGGAAATGTGTTGCAATGGTTCAAACGGTTGTTTCTGTAGAACCGACAGAACCAGGTTTAAGTCCCATGGACATATGGGAATACTAACCGGAGGGCTAATACGCATCACTCCTTGTATGAAAGCTTTGACTAGTGAATGCGAAGCCAAGGGCCTTTGAAAAAATATTGACATGGCCGAAATCTGACCCTTGATAGTACTCAAGGCCAGCTTCCTATCTACAGCCCACTGTAGGAAGTCCAAAATCCTACCTATTACGTACTTACGTGGATGCCATTTCTTGGCCTCACACCATGTAATGTACGCCTTCCAGATCCTATAATAGATCTGCCTGGATACCGGCTTCCTGGCATTGATCATGGTAGATACCACAGGATTAGAGAGCCCTCTCTTTTTCAGAATGTGGGCTTCAATAGCCAGGCCGTCAAACCTAGGGCTGGTAAGGAAGGGTGGTATATCGGTCCTTGCGACAGCAGGTCCGGACGATGTGGGAGGGTCCAAGGACTCCTCACTGACATTTTTACAATCTCCGCGTACCATGCCCTTCGGGGCCACGCTGGAGCCACCAGAATCACTGGTTTCTTCTCTACCCTGATTCTGCGGATTAATCGCGGCAACAATTGTGGCGGTGGGAATGCATATATCAGCTTGAACTGATCCCAAGGGAACACTAGGGCATCCGAGCCGCAAGCTAGGGGATCCCTTGTGCGAGACACAAATCTGTCCACCTTTGCGTTGAATCTGGATGCTAGCAGATCTACATCCGGTGTTCCCCACCGCTGGCATATTGCCTGGAAAAGCTTGGGGTGAAGAGACCATTCCCCCGGGCATAATTGCTGGCGACTTAAAAAGTCCGCTCTCCAATTTTCCACTCCTGGGATGAAAACCGCGGATTTGGCTGGCACATATCTTTCTGCCCATTCCAGGATGCAATTCGCTTCCCTCTGGGCTGCACGACTCCTGGTGCCACCCTGGTGATTGATATATGCCACTGCTGTGGCATTGTCTGATTGAATTCTGACAGGGGACCCTTGGAGTTTGGATGTCCATGCTACTAGGGCATACCGGGCTGCTCGTATCTCTAAGAGATTGATGGGCAGGGCCTTCTCTGCTTCTGACCACTTGCCCTGGAGAGACCATTGCTCCAGTACTGCCCCCCAGCCTATGAGGCTGGCATCTGTAGTGACCACCTTCCAAGAAACCGGACTGAAGGGTTTCCCTTTTTCCAGATTCTGGGGCACAAACCACCAATGGAGGCTCTTGCGAACGGAAGGGGACAGGGACATTGGTAAGTCTAAAGCCTGAACTTTTTTGTTCCAGGCTGACAGTATGGCCCTTTGCAAATTCCTTGAATGGAATTGACCGTAGGGTACTGCTTCGAATGAAGCCACCATTTTTCCCAGCAGCCTCATACACAGGCGTATGGATGGTTTTCTTTTTGTACCCACTAAGTGGGTCAAATCTTTTAAAGACGACACCTTCTCTGGAGGTAAGAAAATCTTTCTCTGATTTGAATCCAGCCTTAGCCCTAAGTATTCCAGACTTTTGACTGGTCTTAGAGCTGACTTGTCCCGGTTGATAATCCAACCGTGATATTCCAGATACTTGATTGTCTTGTGAATAGCTACTTCCAGCTTTTCCACTGAGTGGTCTATTAGTAGCAGGTCGTCTAGATATGCCATTATCGTTACACCTTGTGTTCTTAGATTGGCCAATAGTGGGGCCAGAACCTTTGTGAACACTTGTGGTGCTGTGGCCAGACCGAAAGGTAAGGCTCTGAACTGAAAATGGCGCCCTTCTACTGCAAAGCGTAGAAATTTCTGGTGGGCCGGAAAGATGGGAATATGCAGATAAGCATCCCTTATGTCGATCGAGGCTAACCATTCCTGCCCTTGTAGGGCGGTGGCCACCGATCGGATCGACTCCATCCGAAAAGTCCTGATATTTAGGAACTTGTTTAGCCCTTTTAGATTTAATATGGGCCTCACGTCCCCATTTGGTTTGGGGACTGTGAAAAGGTTCGAGTAAAACCCGAATCCGCTTTCTTCCAGGGGAACCTTCATGATTACACCTTGGAGCAATAGATGTTCTAGTGCCAGAAGGAGGGATCCTCTCTTCTGGGGATCTCTTGGCACGTTTGACCTCATAAATTGGGCAGGAGGAGTGCCTTTTAACTCCAGCTTGTATCCCAGACTTACTGCGGAGAGCACCCCTCTGTCTCTGATGGTGTCCCGCCAGGTCTCTGTGAACAACTGAAGCCTTCCCCCCACCCGATTGAGTGGGGGCAACGCTTCATGACTTGGGGGGAGGTTTTGTACCTCTCTTGATCCAGGGCTTCTTGTTACCCTGTGATTGTCCCTGATTTCTGCCCCCTGAATTTGACCGCGGAGGCCGTCGGAACTGCTTCACAGCCGATGTGCCCGGGACTGGAGAAGTAGGCCTCTTAAAAGAAGGACTTCTACTCTTGTTCTTAACCGGTAAGAGTGAACTTTTACCGGCAGAAATTTTCTCGATATATTTGTCCAGATCTTCCCCAAATAAGCGTTCTCCATGAAATGGGAAGCTAACCAGCAGTTTCTTACAGGGAGCTTCAGCAGACCAGTTTTTGAGCCACAGAAGCCTACGCATATGTACTACAGACAGCGTAAAGCGGGAGGCCTGTTGGATTGTATCCTTTATGGCATCCACCGCAAAACACAAGGCTCTAGGGAGGTCAGCTAGGGCAAGAGCCTGCTGATCTGGTAAGTCCCTTAAGACTTGTTTCAACTGATCTTTCACCGCTTGGCAGACTCCAATCGCTGCTACCGCAGGTTGTGTCACCATGCTTGCTGTAGAGAAAGCAGATTTTAGTAAAGACTCCAATTTTTTATCTATTGGGTCTTTGAACATTGGAACATTATCTTCTGGACATGTCAGTGATTTGTTCACAGAAGAGATGGCTGCGTCCACTGTAGGGACCCTCCATTTTTTTATGAACTTATCCTCCATGGGATAGATCACCGGAAATCTCTTGGGGGGAGCAAATATTTTATCAGGATGCTCCCAATCCTGGTAAATAAGCCCTTCTAATAAAGGGTGGATTGGGAAGGAACAGACAGCCTGGGGAGCTTTTAGCGACCCCAGCGAGGAAACCGTAGTGGTTGATGGTTCCGCCAGAGGCATTTTAAATGCTGATCGGACCATGTTAGTCAGAGACTGAACCCATAATCTTTCAGCCTGAGATGCTGACTGTTGATTCCTCCATAACTGAATCAACCTCATCCTGATCCCCTTCAGGTAGGTCGATCTCTGTGTGGGGCTGTTCCTCCACTAACAGGCACTCTGAAGGAGGAGACGGAGATCGGACGCGCTTTCCCTGTGACAGGGAAGCAGCGATCAATGCTGTTAATCTCTCTTCCAATCCTCCCAGAGTTGAGGATAAAACCTCCTCTGTTATATATACAGGAGCAGGTGGACTGGGGACAGCCGCAGCACCAGGCACTCCTGCGGGGTACCTACGGCTACTGACCTCTGAATTCTCAGGGGAGATTGGTGCAGTACAAGCATGCCCAATATCCTCAGAGCCCGATGGAGACCCCTTTGGCTTCCTGGAAGACTTATTTCCGGAGCGTCTGGACGACATATCCTTTAAGCACAAAGCTGAGGTATTCCCGTCGTCATACACCAATTTTGCTGGTAATAGTCTAACACAGTTGCTGCTATATACCAGCTGGTGTCCACTAAAGTGCCTTTCTATGGGGATGCCTGCATCAACCGCCTCTGTGTGCCACTGTTTGTTGCTAGCTCTGTTTGCATCCAGCTGACACTTGTACTGTGTCTTTTATACAAGCTGGGACGCCTGCACATGCGCAGAAGCGCCGTGGCGCGCATCGAGCGTCATCCACCCGCCCCGCCCCTTTTCTTTCATAGGAGGCGCGTGCACGCGCCCGCGCGCGCGCCGTGCGCCATTGGCGCCCTTTTCGAAAATCAAACAGGGACTAGGAGCCAGGGCCCTTTTTGCCGGAGGGCCTGTGCGGTGAATGAGCGCAGCAACAGGGCAGAGGAAGTGGATTCCCACAGAGAAACTTACCAACTGCCTGGATCTTTTGACTTGAGAAAACCAAAGATCCACATGACAAGAAAAAATGGACCACAGCGGCCTCTAGTGGTTTAACACAGGTACCGCGGTCCTCTTTTTTTTTTTTTCTTGACTACTATTAAAATTTTACATTTTTCAGTAGTTACAGGCATACACAGATATTAGCGGGAATACCGTTAGGTAACAGACAGAAAGACAAATTAGGCTTGGGGTCCCCCAATAGAACCAAGTTCCTGGGGGCCCCCACTTACCTGTTCCCCGCCGGAGGACTCTGTTTGGTCCACAGAAGCCCAAACTTCACCTATCACGGCAGGCATTGTAATTAAACCTTCAGGGACCGGGTTCCCAAGGATTCCACTCCCCTGGACCTGTATAGCACCCTGCACAGAAAACATCTTGGTCGTGGGTATGACCAGAGCTCTGGATCCCAGGGTACAGCCCTCCTAAGAGAGGCATTACAGGCAAAACCTTGCTCTTCTGTTGCAAGGCCCGGGTACCGACCGTTTAGCTATGAAGCTTTTTTGGTGGGATCCGGAACAGCTTACTAAGGCCCGTAAAAGAACCTGTACGCAAGCCCAGGAAAACACATGTTACTCTTTGGCCAACACCTTAGACACTGGCAAAAAACTGAGGTGCTCCCGGATGGGAGGGGCTTATATAGGGGAGGGTACTTCCGGTTTGGAAGTTGCCAGTGCCAGCACCTGAAGGTAAACTATATAACCCATTAGTAATGACTAAGTCGCTCTGTGTCCCGTGATGTACGAAAAAGAAAGGGAAGCAAACAAACTGAGAAGACGCCTCTTGGAAAGAGGCTATAGCCATAAATGCCTTAAAAAAGCATTTAAACGCACCCAAGCTAGAAGTCGACATGAACTTCTAATACACAAACAAGCAAAAACTAATGATGTTGGCAACCGTATTATTACTAAGTATTCGAATGATCATAAAAATGTTGCTAATATCTGTAAGAAGTTCTGGCACCTTTTAACCTCGGACCCTATAGTAGGACCTCTTGTGCCACCCAAACCAGCTATAACTTATAGACGAACGACCTCCATTGGAGATATACTCGTCCAAAGTGAATTCAAAGGCTCCAATAGGGGAGACCCCTGCAAAAATAATGGAACATTTCCATGCGGTGCCTGTGCTTATTGCAAACACATGAACACCGACAAAGACATCTATTTACCCAATGGTATGACATTTTTCCCTAGACACTTTGCCAACTGTCAAACCATGGGAGTGGTATATTTAATAAATTGCAACTGTAACTGCTTTTATGTTGGAAAAACTATCCAAAAATTATGGCAGAGACTGTATCGACATTTGAAGGCCATGAAGGACAAGGACCCAGATACTACTCTGGGCAGACATGTCCTTCAAACTCATGCCGGTATATGCCCTAAAATTCAAGTATTGGTCCTGGATCGAATACATCACAGCTCTCAGGGAGGGGACTTTGACAAGCTCCTCCTTCAACGAGTGCTGAGATGGATCTCGAACCTAAATGCTACCACTCCCCCGGGATTAAATCAAGCCTTCAACTTTAAACCATTCTTGCCTGGTTTCACCTCTGGAACCTTTGATAGAGAAATGCTACACTAATATAGTAATGTACATATTATTTTTCAAATTAGTTTTTTTTTTTTCATATTTTATTTATTACATTTCTTTTTTATTATTTCCTTGCATAATCATCAACAAATTATTTTATGCTGAATGTCATATTCTACATAATATATATTCTATATACAATGTAATAACAAATGTCCAATATTTGATTGACTTTTTCAATGTATATAATTGTAACAATTCTCTGATTCAATAAACATTTTTGTTTATATCTCTAGATACAACTTTATATGGGATTCGTCACCTATGTAATGGGTGAGTTACCTGTGAACTAATTCAGATCCAATCCTATCAATAACAACAATGAAAAACTCCTCAACGGGCTTGGGTATATAAAGGCTGGGAATTTAGTCCCATGCAATCTTCATAATTTTTTTTTTTTATGATCTCCTCGGTCTTCTTTGCATGGCTAGTCGAGACTCCCCGGCACACTGGAGCCCCATGGATGAATTTATTTTGATCCTTGAGGCAGCATCCCTTCAACAGGATTCACTTGATGGTAGTTTTATACAGGCACCATTCCTCCTGTTTACATTTAGCTGGCCTATCTACTTCTGGCCACTTCTGCCACTTAGTCACGCCCCTCCCTTCATCGGTGGCCTCTGTCTGGCTTACAAGCGCTCGGATGTTCATCCGACACGCAGACGCATTGAGCCCTTCCGGCTCAATCACTTCCGCCAACCAATAGTGCCGGCGGTCACGTCGACGTCTGACTTAACCGGCGCTTTATGTGCGTGATGATGCCGTACACCGCGCAGACCGAGGGATGGACCTCACCTTGATGGGACGGTTTACCCCTATGACTGAAGCTGCTGTAATGAGCGGTTTTACACCGGCCATTCTTATCGAGCCATTCCCTCTTCCCTCCCCTTGACTTTGGGGCCTACACCAATTTATTCCATTGGCTCTATGACTAACAGCTGACCTATTTAAACTTCAGCTGTAGTCACCTAAGATCTCACCGCACAGATGAGATCGACATCTATGGCGTTCACACATGGCTTAAGGTAAGAGGGAATTCTTCTTGACTCTACAAGCCGCTGCAAGATCACATTTATACTTCTTCTTATACTAATTATGACATTATATTGAGAACGGTCTTATTTACCATTCCTCAAGGAATGAGATAAATATACAAACTCCTCTCATACTTTGTTGATCTTTTTCTGTTTTTGCAGAGCAATCACTGTTCCAACTTTTTCATCTCTGTGACTCTTGACATGCCGTGTGAACAGACTGGGTTAGAGATATAACAATATACCCAATTTGCCCGCTTAGATAATGTTTTTCAGTTTTAACATATCTATACAATTTTTTGAACATCTATTGGCCCCTTTGTTCACAAATGGATGCCTTCTAACTCTTATAAAGGGTTAGCTCATAGGTATATTTTTACTTTAAACCTTACAATCATTTTTTTGATACTGAACATTTTCTGCATTATTACTTGGATTGGATCCCTCAAAAAGTCCCGGTGAACTCACCCAACGACTTCCCACACCATCTCTGCATGATGATAGAATCTCTTTTGAGATGTAAGTAGATAGGAAAACAATAATTTCCCTTCATTGTTTTGTTTTGTAATTTCTTATAGAGATACCGGTATATAAAATTGGATATTCAGCATACTTTGTAATTTATTATGCAATGCCTTTTTCATGCAATGCTCAAAAGAAACACAGTAATATCAAACAAAAAATATACAAATTTATTGAAATTATTTCTTATGCATTGTTTCTTGTTTCTCTGAACCATAGATTTAATCTAACACACTGCCTCGCCTAAATACTTACCCTGAAGAAGAAATATACACCTATTGGCATTATACTGCCAGGTGTATCCGAAACATGTTGGCGTTCATTTGCTTTCTATTGTACTGACATCCACTGTCTACCAACAAGATGTGAATGTAATGTATATTGGCATCAATGTTAGTGTGTTAATCATGTTTTTATGATATACATATTAGTCCTATTTACCTATGAATTTTTGTGATATAATTACATGTAATAAAATCTTTTCTATTTTTATACATATAAATGGTCAAGTCCATATTATTGCTTCAGTCCGAAATATCCCAGGGGCAGCCCAACCTCTATTCTCTCCAATATTCACTTGGGATGTGACTGATTGCTTTGCACTGACCTCAGTACACCGGTTTAGCTTCATCTTATTTTCTTTATATACCACTTTCATGGGTAGCAAATACCCGATAAGTCCCCAACTATTTGAAGCTACCAGTGTATTATTATTCATACATTTTTTGGTCTTTTTTTTGATAAACATTGCAGTCCTTATTTAATCAATTTTTCTCCTTTCCCTTATTTCCCCCTTTTCCTTTTTTTTTATTTTTTTTTCCTCTTAATATGGCTGAACTATATAGTGAATCTTGGGATGCTTTTACAACTAAGTTACAGTCTGATTATGGTCAAAACAAATCTATAGAATCTGAATTAAGTTTTTTGTTTTTGAATTTAACCAAATGGCTGGAAAATAAATCTTCAATGCACTGGCATATCAAAACATTTGACGAGTACATTAGAGATGATCTTAATCCGCTGGGGCTTCGGGTCCAGATTTTCCCTTCCTTTGAAAACTTGGACCCACAGTTCAAAACAGCATGGGAAAACAACTTAAAAACATGTTCATCAAACATGATGAAACTATTAACAGACGAATATCAAAAACGTCTGATTGACATTAATCTGAACATCGACAAGATATATGCCAGAATTAAACCCTTCCAGGCCCATCTCTCGTACAAGGATTTAAATGAAAAATTGAGAGTTCACATTGAACTATTCAACAAACCTATTCTAGCTAAAAAAGAATTTAAATACTTACGAGATAAACAAGCCTTTGAGGAGGGACGGGCCTATAAGTGGTTTCAAAATAATACCCATAGATTCTTACGCCAAAATGAATCACAACAACTACCTCGATCAGACATGTCCGATTCATCTTCGGTTTCCTCAAATATGTCACGTACATCCTTTAAACCCAAACGTCTAAGACAACCCAAAAGGGGTCGAGACTCTGACCATCCCCCTAGTACTCATCCACACAAATGTCCTCCCAAACAACAATCACGCAGCACTCCTTCTGCTGCCCCAGGCACTTCGACTGCAGCAACAGTAGATGCTGCAAATACGGACACAGTAACAACCACAGGAGTCACGTAATACATTTGTCACTCCCAAAGTTCCCCCCATGTTCTCTAGGAACCAGGGAAACTCACAGGTCCCTCTCACCCCCACCCCACCTTAAACACTCACATTCAAACCTCACCCTTTAATATTATTAATTTATCCTCACATCTTCTCACCTCAGATGAGATTTTTGTACTGTCAAAGGGGCTCACTTTTTGTCCCAATAAAGCCATTGATAAATTTGAGGTCACCAAAGACTTACATCTATACACTCGTAAATTACTGCTTCAGAGCATGTCTGAAAAAACAGATTCTGATGCTCAAGAATTTCACACATTTAGTGAAAGACAGGCATTAAAGAACTTAAAATCTTTACTAAGGGAAAATGAACCCACGGATTTGATAGACACTGTGGACCTGGAATCCCTACTGTCTAATCCTGATTCCTCCAAACCAGACAAGACTATTAAGTCATCCCTTAAAAAAACGTCATCATTGTACCCAGCTCCAAGCTCCAACCATGGTGTTTGCCACGAGATTCAAGCCCTGGAACCTTTGTCCCCTGGTCATACAAATTTTACCCGGAATGAAAAAATTGCTTTGAAAAACCTATCTGACAATCACAGCATAACCATCAAATCTTCGGATAAAGGAGGTAACATAGTATTAATGGATAATGACCATTATAATCAAATGTGCTTAAATATTCTAAGCAATTTAGATTGGTACCGCCCAGTAAGTACAGATGTTGTCAAAGCTTACAATCTCAAATTTTACGATCTTGTGGACACTCCCAAAAATTCACAAAAATGCACAAAACCCTCCTGGTTGTCCCATATTATCTGGGAACGGTGCAATTACAGAAAATCTTTCTTGCCTGATAGACGAACATCTAAAACCCTTTGTCCTCAGCCTACCCTCCTATGTATGTGATACCCTTCACTTATTACGTATAATTGAAGGTGTTCAAATACCTCAGGAATCAATTCTGGTTAGCATTGACGTAGAAGCCCTATACAGCTCTATACCTCACACTTTAGGTATAGTTTCCGTCAATAAAATACTCTCCCAAACTAGCCATCATGAATATCTGTTCAATAAATTTATTATTTCAGCACTCGACTTCATACTTAGACATTATGTCTTTATGTTTGATGGCGGGGCTTTCCTCCAGGTACAGGGCGTAGCCAGGGGCACTTGTTGTGCCCCTGGCTATGCCAACTTGTACCTGGGGCAATGGGAGCACACCATTTTTTCCGACGAGGACCTCTCCATGTACCTGTGCCACATCGTTATGTGGCACAGGTACATTGATGACATACTTGTCGTATGGAATGGCTCCCAACAATTGCTTGATGAATGCCTGCAGGTACTAAACAACAACCAATTCAATTTAAAACTTACTATGACTTCTGATCCACATAACATTACATTTTTGGATGTGGAAATCTTCAAGAACAACGATAATATGCTGTCCTCTAAACTTTTTCGTAAACCCACCTCAGGCAATACAATATTATATTCATCAAGCTCTCAACCCAAACCACTAATCAAATCTATTCCCTATGGACAGTACCTGAAGATCAAGCGTAATTGCTCTGACCCCATGGATTACAAAAGGGAAGCAAACAAACTGAGAAGACGCCTCTTGGAAAGAGGCTATAGCCATAAATGCCTTAAAAAAGCATTTAAACGCACCCAAGCTAAAAGTCGACATGAACTTCTAATACACAAACAAGCAAAAACTAATGATGTTGGCAACCGTATTATTACTACGTATTCGAATGATCATAAAAATGTTGCTAATATCTGTAAGAAGTTCTGGCACCTTTTAACCTCAGACCCTATAGTAGGACCTCTTGTGCCACCCAAACCAGCTATAACTTATAGACGAACGACCTCCATTGGAGATATACTCGTCCAAAGTGAATTCAAAGGCTCCAATAGGGGAGACCCCTGCAAAAATAAAGGAATATTTCCATGCGGTGCCTGTGCTTATTGCAAACACATGAACACCGACAAAGACATCTATTTACCCAATGGTATGACATTTTTCCCTAGACACTTTGCCAACTGTCAAACCACGGGAGTGGTATATTTAATAAATTGCAACTGTAACTGCTTTTATGTTGGAAAAACTATCCAAAAATTATGGCAGAGACTGTATCGACATTTGAAGGCCATGAAGGACAAGGACCCAGATACTACTCTGGGCAGACATGTCCTTCAAACTCATGCCGGTATATGCCCTAAAATTCAAGTATTGGTCCTGGATCGAATACATCACAGCTCTCGGGGAGGGGACTTTGACAAGCTCCTCCTTCAACGAGAGTTGAGATGGATCTCGAACCTAAATGCTACCACTCCCCCGGGATTAAATCAAGCCTTCAACTTTAAACCATTCTTATCTGGTTTCACCTCTGGAACCTTTGATAGAGAAATGCTACACTAATATAGTAATGTACATATTATTTTTCAAATTCGTTTTTTTTTTTTTCATATTTTATTTATTAATTTTTTTTTTAATTATTTCCTTGCATAATCATCAACAAATTATTTTATGCTGAATGTCATATTCTACATAACAATATATATTCTATATACAATGTAATAACAAATGTCCAATATTTGATTGACATTTTCAATGTATATAATTGTAACTAGTGTTGAGCGGACCCGAACTGTAAAGTTCGGGTCCGTACCGAATTTTGGCGTTTTCCCGACCCCGGACCCGGACCCGGATTTTGCGCTAAAGTCCGGGTTCGGGTCCGGATTCGGGAATTTAATGGCGCAGTTAGAAATGCTTCAGGGGCCAGCCAATCACCATTTGATTAGCTGGTGTGCCCTTAGAAGCCATGATAGCCATGCCTACTAATGGCATGGCTGTGATTGGTCAGTGCAACATGTGACCCAGCATGTGACCAGCTTCTATGTAAGCAAGAGGCACACAGCACAGATCGTCACTCTGCTTTTAGACAGTGTAGGGAAAGGATCCTGGCTGCTGTTGCTGTGAGGGAGAGAATTATATGATAGGAGTTAGTCCTGATTCTGCAATCTACTGATAGAAAAGATAGAGAGACAGTGTAGTGTAGTGTAGTGTAGGGGCAGGATCCTGTTTGTGCTTTCAGGGAGAGAGATTTAGATAGGAGTCCAGATTGAGAGATATAATAGCTCAGCGATCTGCATAGGTTTATCTGTTTGTGTTGCAAGCTCAGTGCACCAGCACTGCATTACGTTGAGTGATACACCTATTCCATACTGTGGCTGTATTGTGCTCTTGCTAAAAGACCCATTTCGGGCAGAAAAAAAAAAAAAAAAAAAAAAAGCACTTTATTGTGCTTTTGCTAAAAAGACCCATTTTTGGGCCCCAAAAAAAAAAAAGGCACTTTATTGTGCTGTTGCAAAAAAAAAAAAGGCACTTTGTTGTGCGCAAAAAAGACCTATTTTTGGGCAAAAAAAAATATTTTGCAGTGTATATCTCTAGTTGTGTGAAATAACCAATTTCTATATATTTTTCTTGTACTATGTTATACTAAAAAAAAAAACCAAACTTTTTTTTGAATAGCATTCTCTGCAGCTGTGCGATTCAGCGGTTATATACTGTGGGTGTGTTGTGCTCTTGCAAAAAACGCCATTTAGGGCCACAGAAAATAAATTGCAGTGTGAAATACACATGTGGAGGTGTGTAAAATACACAATTTCTATATATTGTACAGTGCTATACTAAAAAAAAAACATTTTTTTTGAATAGCATTCTCTGCACTTCTATAGCTGTGCGATTCAGTGGTTAAATACTGTGGTTGTGTTGTGCTCTTGCAAAAAACGCCATTTAGGGCCACAGAAAATAAATTGCAGTGTGAAATACACATGTGGAGGTGTGTAAAATAAAGAATTTCTATATATTGTACAGTGCTGTACTAAAAAAAAAAACATTTTTTTTGAATAGCATTCTCTGCACTTCTATAGCTGTGCGATTCAGTGGTTAAATACTGTGGTTGTGTTGTGCTCTTGCAAAAAACGCCATTTAGGGCCACAGAAAATAAATTGCAGTGTGAAATACACATGTGGAGGTGTGTAAAATAAACAATTTCTACATATTGTACAGTGCTATACTAAAAAAAACAACATTTTTTTTTAATAGCATTCTCTGCACTTCTATAGCTGTGCGATTCAGTGGTTAAATACTGTGGTTGTATTGTGCTCTTGCAAAAAACGCCATTTAGGGCCACAGAAAATAAATTGCAGTGTGAAATACACATGTGGAGGTGTGTAAAATAAAGAATTTCTATATATTGTACAGTGCTATACTAAAAAAAACAACATTTTTTTTGAATAGCATTCTCTGCACTTCTATAGCTGTGCGATTCAGTGGTTAAATACTGTGGTTGTGTTGTGCTCTTGCAAAAAACGCCATTTAGGGCCACAGAAAATAAATTGCAGTGTGAAATACACATGTGGAGGTGTGTAAAATAAACAATTTCTATATATTGTACAGTGCTATACTAAAAAAAAAAAACATTTTTTTTGAATAGCATTCTCTGCACTTCTATAGCTGTGCGATTCAGTGGTTAAATACTGTGGTTGTGTTGTGCTCTTCCAAAAAACGCCATTTAGGGCCACAGAAAATAAATTGCAGTGTGAAATACACATGTGGAGGTGTGTAAAATAAAGAATTTCTATATATTGTACAGTGCTATACTAAAAAAAACAACATTTTTTTTGAATAGCATTCTCTGCACTTCTATAGCTGTGCGATTCAGTGGTTAAATACTGTGGTTGTGTTGTGCTCTTGCAAAAAACGCCATTTAGGGCCACAGAAAATAAATTGCAGTGTGAAATACACATGTGGAGGTGTGTAAAATAAACAATTTCTATATATTGTACAGTGCTATACTAAAAAAAACAACATTTTTTTTGAATAGCATTCTCTGCACTTCTATAGCTGTGCGATTCAGTGGTTAAATACTGTGGTTGTGTTGTGCTCTTCCAAAAAACGCCATTTAGGGCCACAGAAAATAAATTGCAGTGTGAAATACACATGTGGAGGTGTGTAAAATAAACAATTTCTATATATTGTACAGTGCTATACTAAAAAAAAAAAACATTTTTTTTGAATAGCATTCTCTGCACTTCTGTAGCTGTGCGATTCAGTGGTTAAATACTGTAGTTGTGTTGTGCTCTTCCAAAAAACGCCATTTAGGGCCATAGAAAATAAATTGCAGTGTGAAATACACATGTGGAGGTGTGTAAAATAAACAATTTCTATATATTGTACAGTGCTATACTAAAAAAAAAAACATTTTTTTTGAATAGCATTCTCTGCACTTCTATAGCTGTGCGATTCAGTGGTTAAATACTGTGGTTGTGTTGTGCTCTTGCAAAAAACGCCATTTAGGGTCACAGAAAATAAATTGCAGTGTGAAATACACATGTGGAGGTGTGTAAAATAAACAATTTCTATATATTGTACAGTGCTATACTAAAAAAAACAACATTTTTTTTGAATAGCATTCTCTGCACTTCTATAGCTGTGCGATTCAGTGGTTAAATACTGTGGTTGTGTTGTGCTCTTGCAAAAAACGCCATTTAGGGCCACAGAAAATAAATTGCAGTGTGAAATACACATGTGGAGGTGTGTAAAATAAAGAATTTCTATATATTGTACAGTGCTATACTAAAAAAAACAACATTTTTTTTGAATAGCATTCTCTGCACTTCTATAGCTGTGCGATTCAGTGGTTAAATACTGTGGTTGTGTTGTGCTCTTGCAAAAAACGCCATTTAGGGCCACAGAAAATAAATTGCAGTGTGAAATACACATGTGGAGGTGTGTAAAATAAAGAATTTCTATATATTGTACAGTGCTATACTAAAAAAAAAAACATTTTTTTTGAATACCATTCTCTGCACTTCTATAGCTGTGCGATTCAGTGGTTAAATACTGTGGTTGTGTTGTGCTCTTGCAAAAAACGCCATTTAGGGCCACAGAAAATAAATTGCAGTGTGAAATACACATGTGGAGGTGTGTAAAATAAACAATTTCTATATATTGTACAGTGCTATACTAAAAAAAACAACATTTTTTTTGAATAGCATTCTCTGCACGTCTATAGCTGTGCGATTCAGTGGTTAAATACTGTGGTTGTGTTGTGCTCTTCCAAAAAACGCCATTTAGGGCCACAGAAAATAAATTGCAGTGTGAAATACACATGTGGAGGTGTGTAAAATAAACAATTTCTATATATTGTACAGTGCTATACTAAAAAAAACAACATTTTTTTTGAATAGCATTCTCTGCACTTCTATAGCTGTGCGATTCAGTGGTTAAATACTGTGGTTGTGTTGTGCTCTTGCAAAAAACGCCATTTAGGGCCACAGAAAATAAATTGCAGTGTGAAATACACATGTGGAGGTGTGTAAAATAAACAATTTCTATATATTGTACAGTGCTATACTAAAAAAAACAACATTTTTTTTGAATAGCATTCTCTGCACTTCTATAGCTGTGCGATTCAGTGGTTAAATACTGTGGTTGTGTTGTGCTCTTGCAAAAAACGCCATTTAGGGCCACAGAAAATAAATTGCAGTGTGAAATACACATGTGGAGGTGTGTAAAATAAACAATTTCTATATATTGTACAGTGCTATACTAAAAAAAACAACATTTTTTTTGAATAGCATTCTCTGCACTTCTATAGCTGTGCGATTCAGTGGTTAAATACTGTGGTTGTGTTGTGCTCTTGCAAAAAACGCCATTTAGGGCCACAGAAAATAAATTGCAGTGTGAAATACACATGTGGAGGTGTGTAAAATAAACAATTTCTATATATTGTACAGTGCTATACTAAAAAAAAAAAACATTTTTTTTGAATAGCATTCTCTGCACTTCTATAGCTGTGCGATTCAGTGGTTAAATACTGTGGTTGTGTTGTGCTCTTCCAAAAAACGCCATTTAGGGCCACAGAAAATAAATTGCAGTGTGAAATACACATGTGGAGGTGTGTAAAATAAACAATTTCTATATATTGTACAGTGCTATACTAAAAAAAAAAACATTTTTTTTGAATAGCATTCTCTGCACTTCTATAGCTGTGCGATTCAGTGGTTAAATACTGTGGTTGTGTTGTGCTCTTCCAAAAAACGCCATTTAGGGCCACAGAAAATAAATTGCAGTGTGAAATACACATGTGGAGGTGTGTAAAATAAACAATTTCTATATATTGTACAGTGCTATACTAAAAAAAAACAACATTTTTTTTTGAATAGCATTCTCTGCACTTCTATAGCTGTGCGATTCAGTGGTTAAATACTGTGGTTGTGTTGTGCTCTTCCAAAAAACGCCATTTAGGGCCACAGAAAATAAATTGCAGTGTGAAATACACATGTGGAGGTGTGTAAAATAAACAATTTCTATATATTGTACAGTGCTATACTAAAAAAAACAAAAATTTTTTTGAATAGCATTCTCTGCACTTCTATAGCTGTGCGATTCAGTGGTTAAATACTGTGGTTGTGTTGTGCTCTTGCAAAAAACGCCATTTAGGGCCACAGAAAATATTTTGCAGTGTGAAATACACATGTGGAGGTGTGTAAAATAAAGAATTTCTATATATTGTACAGTGCTATACTAAAAAAAAAAAAAATTTTTTGAATAGCATTCTCTGCACTTCTATAGCTGTGCGATTCAGTGGTTAAATACTGTGGTTGTGTTGTGCTCTTCCAAAAAACGCCATTTAGGGCCACAGAAAATATTTTGCAGTGTGAAATACACATGTGGAGGTGTGTGAAATGAACAATTTCTATATATTCTTCTTGTACAGTGCTATACTAAAAAAACAACCTTTTTTTTTTGAATAGCATTTTCTGTAGCTGTGCGATTCAGCGGTTACGTGCTGTGGGTGTGTTGTGGTCTGTCAAAAAACGCCATTTAGGGCCACAGAAAATATTTTGCAGTGTGAAATACACATCTGGAGGTGTGTGTAAAAAAACAATTTCTATATATTTTCCTTGTACCTTTTTTTTTTTGAATAGCATTTTCTGCAGTTCTGTAGCTGTGCGTTTCAGCCATTACGTACTGTGGGTGTGTTGTGGTCTTCCAAAAAACGCCATTTAGGGCAAGATCCTAAATTTGGAAAATATGAGGGGAAGGTCAAAGGGACGTGGTGGCCCCGGTCGTGGTGCTGCTGGTGGAGCTCCTGTTGCAGGGAGAGGACGTGGTGGATCTGTGCCAGCTACACGCACAAGTGAAACACCTTCCTCAGGTGCGAGTAGGCGACCGAGCCTGCGGCGGTATTTTGTCGCGCCTAATGAGGCTGTACCAATGTTTAGGCCAGGACAAGTACAGGCGATAGTAGATTGGGTTGCTGACAGTGCCTCGGGTTCCTTCACATTGTCTCCCACCCACTCTTCTGATGAAAGATCAGAGTTGGCACCTGAAGCCCATGTCCATCAGTCTTTCACCTCACCCCCTTGCAAATCAGCCAAGCAGTCTGAGCCCCAAATCATGCAGCAGTCTCTTCTGCTTTTCGATGACTCTGTTAGCAGGGTTTCCCAGGGCCATCCACCTAGCCCTGCCCCAGAAGTGGAAGAGATTGAGTGCACCGATGCCCAACCACTTATGTTTCATGATGGGTACATGGGAGGACCATCGCAGCACGTCTCGGATGATGACGAAACACAGGTGCCAACTGCTGCTGCTTTCGCAATTGTGCAGACAGACATGGAGGGCAGGGGTGAAGACTGGGTGGAAGATGATGTGGAGGACGATGAGGTCCTCGACCCCACATGGAATCAACGTTATGCAGGTGACCAGTGTAGTTCGGAGGAAGAGGCGGTGGTCGCACAGAGCCACCAGCACAGCAGAAGAGGGAGCAGGGTGCAAAAACGGAGCATTCGTCCCCTAGACAGTACATCTGCTACTGCCCAACGCAGCAAGGGACCGAGCACACCAAAGCCAGGTCCAAGGACTTCCCTAGCGTGGCAGTTCTTCACACAGTGTGTTGATGACAAGACACGAGTGGTTTGCACGCTGTGCAATCAGAGCCTGAAGCGAGGCATAAACGTTCTCAACCTGAGCACAAGCTGCATGACCAGGCATCTAAGTGCAAAGCACGAGCTGCAGTGGAGTAGACACCTCAAAAACCAAGAAAGGTCTCTGGCTCCTCCTGCTTCCTCTTCTGCTGCAGTCTTGGCCTCTTCATCCACCTCTGTAGTGACAGTGGCACCTGTCACCCCGCAAACAGAGGATCTGCCAGCAACACTACCACCTGGGTCACCAACCATCTCCACAATGTCCCATGGAAGCGTTCAGCTCTCTATCTCCCAAACATTGGAGCGGAAGAGGAAGTACCCCCCTAGCCACCCGCGATCCCTGGCCCTGAATGCCAGCATTTCAAAATTCCTGGCCTTTGAAATGCTGTCATTCCGTCTGGTGGAGACGCAGAGTTTTAAAAGCCTGATGGCATTGGCTGTCCCGCAGTACGTCGTGCCCAGCCGCCACTACTTTTCCAGGCGAGCCATCCCTTCCCTGCACAACCAGGTGGGGGACAAAATCAGGTGTGCACTGCGCAACGCCATCTGTGGCAAGGTCCACCTAACTACGGATGCGTGGACCAGTAAGCACGGTCAGGGACGTTATATCTCCCTAACAGCACACTGGGTAAATGCAGTGGCGGCTGGGCCTGAGGCAGATAGCGGTTTGGCGCATGTCCTTCCACCACCGAGGATTGCAGGGCGCTTCAGTTTGCCTCCTGTTGCTAACTCCTCCTTCTCCGCTTCCTCATCCTCTACCGCCTCCTCATCCATTCAGCGTAAGACCTTCACCACCAACTTCAGCACAGCCAGGGGTAAACGACAGCAGGCAGTTTTAAAACTTTCCTGTTTGGGGGAAAATCCCCACACCGCGCAGGAGTTGTGGAGGGACATGGAACAACAGACCGATGAGTGGTTGCTGTCAGTGAGCCTCAAGCCCGGCCTGATGGTGTGCGATAATGGGCGAAATCTCGTAACAGCTCTGGGTCTAGCCGGTTTGACGCACATCCCTTGCCTGGCGCATGTGCTGAACTTGGTGGTCCAGAGGTTCCTTAAAAATTACCCCAATATGCCAGAGCTGCTGCAGAAAGTGCGGGCTGTCTGTGCGCACTTTCGGCGTTCTCACCCTGCTGCTGCTCGCCTGTCAGCGCTGCAGCGTAACTTCGGCCTTCCCGCTCACCGCCTCATATGTGACGTGCCCACAAGGTGGAACTCCACCTTGCACATGCTGGCCAGACTGTGCGAGCAGCAGCAGGCAATAGTGGAGTTTCAGCTGCAGCAATCACGCGTGAGTCGCTCTGCGGAACAGCACCACTTCACCACCAATAACTGGGCCTCCATGCGAGACCTGTGTGCCTTGTTGCGCTGTTTCGAGTACTCCACCAACATGGCCAGTGCCAATGACGCCGTTCTCAGCGTTACTATCCCAGTTCTATGCCTCCTTGAAAAAACGCTTCGTGCGATGATGGAAGAGGATGTGGCACAGGAGGATGAGGAGGAGGAGGAGGAAGCGGGATCATTTCAAAGGCTTTCAGGGCAGTCTTTCACAAGTGGCTACGAGGGTGGGTTCCTGCACAAACAAACGCCAGGTACACAATTGTCCGGCAGAAAGGGCACAGTTCTGGAGGATGACGAGGTGGAGGAGGAGATGGAGGAGGAGGAGGAGGAGGAGGAGCCATGTTCACAGCAGGGTGGCACTCAGACCAGCTCGTGGCCATTACTGGTGCGTGGCTGGGGGGATACAGAGGACACAGACGATACACCTCCCACAGAGGACAGCTTTTCTTTGCCTCTGGGCAGCCTGGCACACATGAGCGATTACATGCTGCAGTGTTTCCGCAACGACAGCCGAGTTGCCCACATTTTAACTGGTGCTGATTACTGGGTGGCCACCCTGCTGGATCCCCGTTACAAGGACAACGTACCGTCCTTAATTCCCTCACTGGAGCGGGATCGTAAGATGCGCGAGTACAAGCGCACGCTGGTAGACGCGCTGCTGGTGGCATTCCCACCTGACAGCGGGCGTACGGTGGAAGCACAAGGCGAAGGCAGAGGAGGAGGAAGAGGTCGCCAACGCAGCCGGGGCACCGGCAGCACCTCAGAAGGCAGGGTTAGCATGGCCGAAATGTGGAAAAGCTTTGTCAGCACGCCACAACAACCAGCACCACCAGCTGAGATGGAACGTCTTAGCAGGAGGCAGCATTTCACCAACATGGTTGAGCAGTATGTGTCCACAGGCCTACACGTACTGGATGACGGGTCTGCCCCCTTTAACTTCTGGGTCTCCAAATTGGACACATGGCCTGAGCTTGCCGTTTATGCCTTGGAGGTGCTGGCCTGCCCTGCAGCCAGTGTATTATCTGAACGTGTATTTAGCACGGCAGGGGGCGTTATCACAGACAAGCGCAGCCGCCTGTCCAGAGCCAATGTGGACAAGCTCACGTTCATTAAAATGAACCAGGCATGGATCCCACAGGACTTGTCCGTACCTTGTGCAGAATAGACATATGTATACCGGTGTTGTAACAAAAACTGTCCGGCCATCGGATTGTGCCCGGCCCGTACTGCGCAGGCGCAGCGCTTGCGCAGTACAGAGGACAAGGAGATTCACAAAATCTCCGAAGATGAACGGCACCTGCGCTGTGAGTGCAGGTTCAAGCCCCACCATCCAAGAGGACATACGGTAGCACATAGTAACAGGGCCCCTCACGGGCTCGCTTCGATCGCGGCCTTGCTTGGCTCGGCTTGAACCACGGATGGTGTGGCCTTCACCTGAACTCAACACGCAGGCGCCGTTAGTCTTGGGAGATTTTTGAAATCCCCTTGTCCTACATACTCAGCAAGCGCAGTACAGGGCGGACACTATTCGACAGGGGACAGAATTCGACACATCACCGGCCTTACCCAGCCATTGTTGTATTTTTGAACCAGTGTTGGCTACCTCGTCCTCCTCCACCGCCGCTTCCACCTACACAGCCACATCCACCGCCACCTCAACCTCCTACTCCATATGGACCTCGTCCTGCTAGGCCAAGATTAAAATTTTTATTTTATTTTTTTGTAGCGCACAGATCCTTTCCCCCTTACCTGCCTTTATGTTGTTGGCTCTTCGCAGGAGGGAGAAAGGCACACCGCACTACCAGCCCGTATCCTCCTATATAAAGAGGTTGAGCGGTGTACTTGACGGGCCGTGTCCACAGCCGGAGTCAAAACTCCTCCAGAGGATGATTCTCACCTCTACTGTAGGTAGAGGCAAGTCCTTTAATTGCCAGTAAAGTCAATGTCCACACTAGCTGAAACTCCAACTCTTATTCTCTCATGGCAAAATAAACTGTACTCAGATAGAAAAGGTTAGAGCAAAGAAACAGGACAGCTTAAGGTGTGGAGGAGGTCCAGGCACAAACGTAGCACATTCACTTCACTGCTTAGGTTTCTCAAACAGTTTTTGGCGCACGGTCTCTGCCACAGACATTGAGGTTGGTCTCTGCCACAGACCGGGTGTACAAGGCCCCTGCCACGGGCCTGGAGAACTTTGGTCTCAGCCACAGACCAGGGTGTATAAGGCCCCTGCCACGGGCCGGTTGAATAAGGCCTCTGATACAGTCAAGGTGACCTTGAGCTTCTCCTTCTACGAACCTAGCCCATATCAAGGGGAAGACATCTCTCCAGGGAGTCAACAGACCATTCCTTCACCGTGACTCCCGCATCGGTCCATCAGAATGATCCTCCCTTCCCTGGAACAGGGTCCCCTACACGAGGCGGCTCTGGACTCCAGGCTTTACTCCCGCCCCTAGGCCTCCATACCCAGGGCAGCAAGAACTCCAGGATAGTACCTCACCCCGGGCTAAAGGTGCCCGAGATGGAACAGGAACACATGCACCCAGGCCGAAGGCACCTGGGCGCGGACCCCACTGGACATCAGCCCCCAGGCCAAAGGTCTGCCCCTTTTATATGCTCTCCCGGCATGCACAGCAGGTTCCCCGCCCCGCTGTACTACTGCCAAGAGGGGACACAAAATGCGCCACCTGTAGGCCGCAGGGAACTGCACACCAATACTGTCCCCCGAGGACAAAATGGTCCATGAATCCTACAGAATTAGGGTATTTGAGCCTATTTACCACTCAAACACTTTCCTTAAATTTAGCACCCCGCTACATTTTTATTTCAAAGTATTTTATTTTCCCACTAGCTTATCCATTAAATTAAATAATTTATTCCAGAAAGGGCGTATTCTGGGGCATTCCCACCATATGTGTGGCATCGTGCCGTTGAGTTTCTGAGGTTCTTAATGACTTCCTGTACCTCTTCTGCTGAAAAGGGGGCCTCCAGCATATTTTTTAATTTTTTTTATGTTCTTTTAAGTTATTTCCTATCCACATTTGTTTGCAGAGCACTTGCCATGTTCTTAACAACATTTTGTTGCCATTTGCAGCCCTCTAGCCCTTTCCATTACTTTTTTAGAGCCTTTTTAGTCGTCAGAAGTCCGGGTCCCCATTGACTTCAATGGGGTCCGGGTCCGGGTCCGGGTTGGGGTTAAAGTTCGGTCCCGAATCCGAACTTTTTTCCGAAGTTCGGCCGAACCCGCCGGACCCGAATATCCAGCTACCCGCTCAACTCTAATTGTAACAATTCTCTGATTCAATAAACATTTTTGTTTATATCTCTAGATACAACTTCATATGGGATTCGTCACCTATGTAATGGGTGAGTCCCCTGTGAACTAATTCAGATCCAATCCTATCAATAACAACAATGAAATAACATAAAACAAACCTCCTCAACGGGCTTGGGTATATAAAGGCTGAGAATTTAGTCCCATGCAATCTTCATATTTTTTTATTTTTTTTTATGATCTCCCCGGTCTTCTTTGCATGGCTAGTCGAGACTCCCCGGCACACTGGAGCCCCATGGATGAATTTATTTTGATCCTTGAGGCAGCATCCCTTCAACAGGATGCACTTGACGGTAGTTTTATACAGGCACCATTCCTCCTGTTTACATTTAGCTGGCCTATCTACTTCTGGCCGCTTCTGCCACTTAGTCACGCCCCTGCCTTCATCGGTGGCCTCTGTCTGGCTTACAAGCGCTCGGATGTTCATCCGACACGCAGACGCATTGAGCCCTTCCGGCTCAATCACTTCCGCCATCCAATAGTGCCGGCGGTCACGTCGACGTCTGACGTCACCGCGCATTATGTGCGCGATGACGCTGTACGCCGTGCAGACCAAGGGATGGACCTCACCTTGATAGGACGGTTTACCCCTATGACTGAAGCTGCTGTAATGAGCGGTTTTACACCGCCCATTCTTATCGAGCCATTCCCTCTTCCCTCCCCTTGACTTTGGCGCCTACACCAATTTATTCCATTGGCTCTATGAATAACAGCTGACCTATTTAAACTTCAGCTACAGTCACCTAAGATCTCACCGCACAGATGAGATCGACATCTATGGCGTTCACACATGGCTTAAGGTAAGAGGGAATTCTTCTTGACTCTACAAGCCGCTGCAAGATCACATTTATACTTCTTCTTATACTAATTATGACATTATATTGAGAACGGTCTTATTTACCATTCCTCAAGGAATGAGATAAATATACAAACTCCTCTTATACTTTGTTGATCTTTTTCTGTTTTTGCAGAGCAATCACTGTTCCAACTTTTCCATCTCTGTGACCCTTGACATGCCGTGTGAACAGACTGGGTTAGAGATATCACAATATACCCAATTTGCCCGCTTAGATAATGTTTTTCAGTTTTAACATATCTATACAATTTTTTGAACATCTATTGGCCCCTTTGTTCACAAATGGATGCCTTCTAACTCTTATAAAGGGTTAGCTCATAGGTTTATTTTTACTTTAAACCTTACAATCATTTTTTTGATACTGAACATTTTCTGCATTATTACTTGGATTGGATCCCTCAAAAAGTCCCGGTGAACTCACCCAACGACTTCCCACACCATCTCTGCATGATGATAGAATCTCTTTTGAGATGTAAGTAGATAGGAAAACTAACAATAATTTCCCTTCATTGTTTTGTTTTGTAATTTCTTATAGAGATATATAAAATTGGATATTCAGCATACTTTGTAATTTATTATGCAATGCCTTTTTCAGGCAATACTCAAAAGAAACACAGTAATATCAAACAAAAAATATACAAATTTATTGAACTTATTTCTTATACATTGTTTCTTGTTTCTTTGAACCATAGATTTAATCTAACACACTGCCTCGCCTAAATACTTACCCTGAAGAAGGAATATACACCTATTGGCATTATACTGCCAGGTGTATCCGAAACATGTTGGTGTTCATTTGCTTTCTATTGTACTGACATCCACTGTCTACCAACAAGATGTGAATGTAATGTATATTGGCATCAATGTTAGTGTGTTAATCATGTTTTTATGATATACATATTAGTCCTCTTTACCTATGAATTTTTGTGATATAATTACATGTAATAAAATCTTTTCTATTTTTATACATATAAATGGTCAAGTCCATATTATTGCTTCAGTCCGAAATATCCCAGGGGCAGCCCAAACTCTATCCAGCAAAAATAGCCCCCCAGTAATATAATATCCCCTACAGCAACAAAAGCTTCTTTTAGCAGCAACAATAGATCCACATTATCTACTGCAACATAAACAATGAATCATTAGGACCCTGTTTACACATGAGTGTTTTGTAGCTTGTAGCCCGAAGCTCAAAAACACTCAACAAGTAAAAAAAAAAGTGAAAAAAAAATTATTTAAAGGATAAGTTCAACTTTCGGAAATTGTTACATGTTCCACCCATTTTTAGTGCTGCAGCAGCAACAGCAGCTGCCCGATGCCCGCTGTCCCCCTCCCTGTGGCAGCAGTATAGGTAGAAGTTCCCCATACTAGCTGCCACTGTTTGAAAACCAGCACGCCTGTGTGCAGCTCTGCCCCCACGGCCACATTATTCAGACACACCGCTCTGTGTGTCTGAGCGAATTATAAGCCCATCCTTGGCTTGGCATCCTTAGCAGCTGTCGGCTTGTAGTTCTCAATGAACAACCACGGAGCTGTGGAGCGCTGTGGTAGATCATTGAGTGTTCCTGTCAGGGAGTATCAGCTTACCCGTACTGGTAAGCCGATACACTGATAGTGTACATGAGACCTGCATGGCATCAGTGATCTGCTGATTGCTGGTGAAATGCTTTCCAGGCTTCTGCAACAAAAAAGAATAAATGCACTTTTTTTTTAACCTGCAAAAAAAATGTGCATTTATTTTTTTTTTATATTTTTTTAAAGTAAACTTATTTCTTAATTTTTCAAAAACTTACAACATCCAAAAAACTGCTGTGCCTCTTACTACATGCCTCAGACTGTCTACTTTCCAAAAAGGGGTAATTTGGGAGACCTGTCATTTTAGCGGCTCATGAAATGAGATAGGCCGTCATACATCAGGATTGATCAATTTTCAAATATATAAACTATAGTTTGTAGACTCTATAACTTTCACACAAACCAATTAACCACCTCAAGTGCGCATGCCCAGGCCAATTTTCCGCTTTCTGCACTGTCACACTTTGAATGACAATTACTCGGTCATGTGACACTGTACCCATATGAAATTGTTATAATTTTTTGAGACAAATAGAGCTTTCTTTTGGTGGTATTTAATTACCACAGATTTTTATTTTATTTTGTGCTATATAAACAAAAAAAATACTGAAAATTTTGAATAAAAAAAAAAATTCTCGTATTTTTTGATCAGGATGTTGATATGGGGCATAACGGTGACCAGGATGCTGGTATGGGGTATAGCGGTGATCAAGATGCTGGTATGACAGTGATCAGGGTGCTGGTGTGGTGTATGGCAGTGAGAGCAGAGAGAACCAATGCTTGCTTTCAGTTTGCATTATTTACTAGACTTGTGCACAACGGAAAAATTCGTTCCGTTTCGGTTCGTTTCTTTCCGGTCCTGTTGATTCGTAATCATTCGTAATTTTGCTAGACGGGATTTTTCGTGTTCGGACTCATTCGTATTTTTGCAAGCGACATTTTTCGTTGAATTTTTTGTTGCTTTATAATTCGTACTTTCGGTAGAGTACGTTGTTTTTCGTTGATTCTGGACACAACTCCTACTTTCGTAACTTTTTTTGGGTTCGTACTTTCGGTAGAGTACGTTGTTTTTCGTTGATTCTGGACACAACTCCTACTTTCGTAACTTTTTTTGGGTTCGTTGATTCGTAATTTTCCGTGTCTCTCTCACAACGACGCTGCCTATTATGCCTAATGTGCTTCGAATGGATTTGTACTTTTCTAAATACATTGCAGTTATTTGTAACGATTCGAAATCTCGTATTTTACTTTCGTTTTTAACATGCGGCTATAGGCTCCGCCCCTGTACACCATTTTGAGAGGGTTCAGCACGGTGAGGGAGAAGCAGAGAGCAGAGCAGAGTGAGTGTTATTGTGCTTCGAATGGATTCGAAATCTCGTATTTTACTTTCGTTTTTTACATGCGGCTATAACCTCCGCCCCTGTACACCATTTTGAGAGGGAGTTCAGCACGGTGTGAGAGAGCAGAGCAGAGTGAGTGTTATTGTGCTTCGTATGGATTCGTACATTCGTAACTTTTTCATAACGAATTATGCCGAAGACATTCGGGCATTCGCTATTTGCGGTATAATTTATTTTGGATTCGGTCTTATTCGTAATTGCTTTGTTCGGAAATTCGAATGCTTCCGAATGTCCGAAAGTTGCTAAATTCGGACGAATTTCAATTCGTTACGAAACGAATTGCACAAGCCTATTATTTACTATGTGATTGCTGTGATTGGACACAGCAGTCACATGGTACAAGACCAGCGGTAATGTGATTCACTGCGTCCAGGCCACACATTGATCGCAGGGCTCCCAGTTGCGCGCTTTGTGAGTCACACAGGAGTCTCCAATGCAGTGGCAGTGCGTCCATAAGGGGCGCACGGGCGCCGCCCCCTCTCTCCTGCTACCTCTCTATCACCATAGATAGATCCATGCATTGCATGAATCTATCTATGGTCGCTGCTGCCACCCCCTATTCAGGTGCCTGGCCCCTTTTCGGAAGCCTGAATTACAGTGGTGGGGTATTTTTTGGAAGCACCTGATTAGAGGCGTAGGCTCTAATAGGCGTCCAAAAAGGTGAACAGCGGCGCCATGCTGGGCGCTCACAGTTCACTCAGCGGTATGTTAGGAAAGGGAATGATTATTCCCTTTCCTAACACTGAACCGCCTCTCAGCCAATCTGGTGCTCGGGTCTGTTACCTGTCACCTGATTGGCTGAAACGACAGGCGCTCTGATTGGATGCCTATCAGGCGTCCAATCATAGCAGAGGAAGGGAAGAGAGGATGGGAGAAGACATTGAGGAGCGTGCAGGACACTGCTGCCGTGACCCGCTGCCCCACCAAGACAGGTAAATGCCGGGTGGGTGGGGGATGCATACTGGCAGCATTTGATGGGCACAGTAGCGGCAATTGCTGGGCACAGTGTCAGCAATTGATGGGCATACTGGCAGCAATTGATAAGTACACTGGCAGCAATTGATGGGCACAGAAGCGGCAATTGATAGGCACACTGGCGGCAATTGATGGGCACACTGGCAGCAATTGATGGGCACACTGGCAGCAATTGATGGGTACAGTAGCTGCATTGGATGGCACAGTGGCGGCAATTTATGGGCACAGTGGCGGCAATTATTGGGCACAGTCGCAGCAATTGATGGGCACAGTAGCTGCGTTTGATGGGCACAGTGGCTGCAATTGATGGGGTTTTTTTTTTCAGCTTGTTTGCGCCCCCCCCAAAAATGTTTGAGCACCAGCCACCACTGCTCCAATGTGGGCTGACGTACAGGTACGTTAACCCACATTTGTCACTGCTTTCCTTACGCCATATATCGGTGCGTGGGCATATGGGAAGTGGTTAATATACACTCGGGATATTTTTTTTTTAGACAAGAAGTATATATATATATATATATATATATATATATATATATATATATTACATACTTTTTCGCTGACAGGCCAATTGTATATGTGTGAGATATATATATATATATATATATATATATATATATATATATATATATGTTTACACAATATATATCTATATATTATATATATTTACACAATATATATCTATATATATCTATATATATAGAGAGAGAGAGAGAGATAAATATATATATAATATATAGATATATATTGTGTAAATAGATATTGTCAGCGAAAAAGTATGTAATAAATATATATATATATATATATACACACTACATACTTTTTCGCTGACAAGCCAATTGTATATGTGATATATATATATATATATATAGATATATATATATATCTATATATATATATATATATATTTTATATATATTGTGACGGTATGCGAGGTGAGATATATGACAATCGCTATGTTTCACCTCGCATTCGGTCCATTGGAAGGGACTGAACCAGAATCCGGCCCAGGTTTTTCCAGCCTCTGTAGTTGGCTGGGTTCCGGTCCAGATATTCAGGTTCACTGGAATCCATAGGCAGCTGGGCTTTAAAAATCTAGGAATAGAGGACAGCATTGCTCTGGCCTGAGACTCAGAAGGGAATCTGAGTAAGAGGAGCGCTGTTTATTTGGGCTGAAAGAAAAAGGTTTGCTTTACTTCACCTTGTGTTTTGTGGGTGACGGGGACCAGCCCCTCACCGTATAGAGAGCGGTTACTGTATAGTTTAGCGCTGGATGGCAAGGATTTGTTTTACTGTTTTGTTTATTTTGTATGACTAGTGCAAACCACTTGTAAATAAAGCTGGCAATATGCCAGGTTTTAAAGAAACTGCCTGTACGCTGACCTTCATTCTGAGAAAAGGTGATCCCCACGAGCTAATCTCCCACACGTAGTGGATTCAGCGGGCATTTTCTGAAGATGGAGGAAATGTTAAAGGCCCTGCTACAGGCCCATGCAGCTCAGCGGGAAACCAACCGCCAAGTCGCAGCACAACAGGCAGCACAACAGGAGGCCGCTGCAGCACAACAAGCAGCCCAGCAAGAGATGAACCGGCAGTTCGCAGAGGCTCTGGTGGAACTGAAAAAAGGGTCTACACCTCCTGTGCCAGTGGAAGCAAAGATGATACGTGCATCCTACCACTTACAGAAAATTACATCTGCTGATGTTATCGAGGCATACCTGGCGACTTTTGAGAGAGTTGCTGTCCGCGAAGGGTGGCCAAAAGAACAGTGGGCGGGTCTGTTGTCCCCATTTTTAACAGAAGAACCCTAAAAGGCCTATTTTGACCTAGAACCCGATAAGGCCCAGGACTTTGAGACTCTAAAGACAGAGATACTCGCACGCTTGGGTGTCACAATGGCAATCCGGGCCCAGCGGGTGCATCAGTGGTCATTCTCCAGCAACAAGCCACCCCGTTCGCAAATGTTTGACCTGGTCCACCTCACCAAGAAGTGGTTGCAGCAAGAGACCTTGACAGGCCCGCAGATCGTAGAGCGTGTGGTAATGGACCGGTATCTGCGTGCGCTTCCTGCTGCTCTGAGGAAGTGGGTCGGACAGGGCGACCCCAAAACTGCAGCCCAACTGGTCGACCTAGTGGAGAGGTACAGTGCTACTGAGGACTTGGTGAATCCATCTATCCCCACTTCAGTGTGTCTAGGGGTGCAAGATCTCCCAGCGGTTCGGGTAAGACTATTCCGGGGTCTAAGAGCTTGGGGAGATTTGATAAGATTGTTGTTCCAACTGATGAGACTGTGCTTCCTAGACCTGGAGACTGGCCAAAGAAGCCAGGAAGGTCTTTGGAACCGTTGAGAGGACTGGGGGTTGGGCATATAAGATGTTTTCATTGCCATGCATTAGGGCAGTGTTTCTCAACTCCAGTCCTCAAGGCGCACCAACAGGTCATGTTTTCAGGATTTTCCTCAGATGAAACAGCTGTGGTAATTACTAAGGCAGTGAAACTGATTACATCCCCTGTGCAAAATAATGGAAAGCCTGAAAACATGACCTGTTGGGGCGCCTTGAGGACTGGAGTTGAGAAACCCTGCATTAGGGCATATTGCTGCGAACTGTCCTATAAATGATGAACCTATGCAATGCGATTATGCTTATATGAAAAGACGCCTTTCTTTGTTTGCACAGGTCGCATGTACTGCATCATGTCAGAGTCGCATTGAAAAACAAATGTGTGTTATATCTGTGGATGGAAAGCCTCTGACAGCCCTGCTAGACTCTGGTAGTGTGGTGACCCTAGTCAGGAGTGATTGTGTGAACCCCACAAAACTACACCCCAGTACTATTGGGGTAATTTGCATCCATGGGGACACTTGAGACTACCAGACAGCGGTGGTTGAGGTTGATACCCCCAGGGGCAGTGTAACACATTCAGTGGGGGTGGTACCTTCACTGCTTCATGAAGCTTTAGTGGGAAGAGATTTTCCCCATTTCTGGAATTTATGGGAGAGCAAAGGGAGGCTGGTAGATAGAGCTCCCCCTGCTGGGGAAGCACGGGAACTCTCACCCGACCCTTTTTGCCGAAGGGAAGGGGATGCTGTTGGTGGGATAAAGGTAGCCGGAGACCCTCTTCCTTTCCCTGTCATGGTTGGGGAGCCGGAGGACCTGGAAGCTAGCTCCCAGCCTGAGGGTAACGAACAGGAGAACCCCTCTGATCCTGACATTGAGAGTAGCCAAGATGTGGTACCCGATTTAGAGGTCAGGAGAGAGGATTTCAATACCGAGCAATTACGAGAGGCCACCCTCATGAGAGCCAGGGACAACGTTAAGATGTTGGATGGGGAACCGGTGGATCCTAATTGGGTGGTGTCTTTCCCTTACATGGCAATTAAAAACAATTTATTGTATCGAGTGATAAAACATGGAGAGGACGTGGTAGAACAGCTACTAGTCCCCAAACCCTTCCGCAGGGTGGTGCTAGACCTGGCCCATGGTCATGTAATGGGGGGGCATCTCGGTGTTGAAAAAAACAGGGAGAGAATCGCCCAGAGATTTTTCTGGCCCGGATTGCATGCAGATGTCAAGGAGTACTGCGAATCGTGCCCCGAGTGCCAAATGTCGGCACCGTCACCCCATTTTCGCAGCCCCCTCTTTCCTCTGCCAATAATCGAGGTCCCCTTTGAGAGGATTGGCATGGACCTGGTGGGGCCGGTTGTGAAATCTGCCCGCGGTCACCAGCATATTCTGGTGATCATGGACTATGCGACTCGCTATCCTGAGGCCATACCCTTGCGCAATACCTCTGCGAAGGCTATCGCCAAGGAATTGGTCCATGTCTTTAGTCGACTGGGGATCCCAAAAGAGATCTTAACTGACCAGGGCACCCCCTTTATGTCCAAGGTTACCAAGGAGCTTTGTAAGTTATACAAAATCTCCCATCTCCGTACCTCTGTCTACCACCCCCAAACGGATGGTCTGGTCGAAAGATTTAATAAAACTTTGAAAAGTATGCTGAAAAAGGTGGTCGACAAAGATGGGAGAAACTGGGATTTTTTGCTGCCATATCTCATGTTTGCAATACGTGAGGTTTCCGCAGGCGTCCACAGGCTATTCCCCCTTTGAACTCTTGTATGGTAGGCATCACAGGGGACTGCTAGATGTTGCCAAGGAAACATGGGAAGGTGAGGCAACCCCATATAAAAGCATCATAGAGCATGTCTCCTTGATGCAGGATCGAATTGCAGCTGTCCTACCCCTGGTGCGAGAACATATGGAGCATGCCCAGGAGGCCCAAAGGAGGGTCTATGACCGAAGTGCCAGGGTCCGTACTTTCAGCCCTGGGGACAGAGTGTTGGTATTGGTCCCCACGGTGGAAAGTACGTTTTTAGCCAAGTGGCAGGGTCCCTTCGAGTTTGTCGAAAGGGTGGGGGAGGTAAACTACAAAGTCTGCCAGCCAGGGAAAAGGAAACCACACCAAATTTACCATGTGAATATCCTAAAACCCTGGAAGGACCGAGAGACTTTACTGGGCACGTCCCCGCCTCCAACCGACCGGGTATCCATGACACCTGACGTTCCCATCACGGATACCCTGTCCGTGGCACAACAAAGTGACGTTAGGGTGTTTGTGCATAAAAATAGTCTTTTTCTCCCCCTTACCCGGACTGACCAACGTGATCCAACATGACATAGTGACGAAACCAGGGGTTCGGGTAAAAGTGAAGCCATATAGAATCCCAGAGGCCAGGCGTGAGGCAGTTGCGAAAGAAATTAAAAACATGTTGGATGTGATAGAAGAGTCCCACAGTGAGTGGTCGAGCCCCATAGTGCTGGTCCCAAAACCTGATGGCACTATCAGGTTTTGTAATGACTTTCGGAAACTTAACAGTGTATCCAAGTTCGATGCATACCCGATGCCCCGGGTTGACGAACTTGTGGACAGATTGGGACAGGCTCGCTATATAACGACCCTAGACCTGACAAAAGGCTATTGGCAAATACCGCTATCTGAATCGACCAAGGAGAAGACTGCCTTTTCCACTCCTGAGGGCTCGTTTCAGTACAAGTGGATGCCTTTTGGTCTGCATGGGGCCCCTGCATCATTCCAACGAATGATGGACAAAAATTTGAGACTACATCGCCCGTATGCGGCTGCTTATTTGGACGATGTGGTCATCCACAGCCCAGATTGGGAATCGCACCTGCCCCGGGTACAGGCGGTGGTAGATTCCCTTAGGAAAGCAGGCCTCACGGCTAACCCAAAGAAGTGTGCCATAGGCCTAGAGGAGGCCAAGTATCTTGGCTACGTTATTGGCCGGGGACTTGTCAAGCCTCAGACCAATAAGATTGAGGCAATTCAAAAGTGGCCCCAACCCGTAAACAAGAAACAAGTTCGGGCCTTCCTAGGCATTACGGGGTATTACCGACGGTTTATACCTGACTTTGCCACCATTGCCTTCCCTCTGACTGACCTGACGAAGGGCAGAGGGTCCGTCATGGTCCAATGGAACCCTGAGGCAGAGAAGGCGTTTCAAAAATTAAAACAGGCCCTTTGTGCACTACCGGTGCTGGTGACCCCGGACTTCACAAAGGAACTTGTCGTACAGACAGACGCCTCTGAGGTGGGCCTAGGGGCCGTACTGTCGCAGGTCAGGAATGGTGAGGAGCACCCGGTTGTATACCTGAGCCGGAAGCTGAACAAGCACGAAAGGAACTATGCCATTGTTGAAAAGGAGTGTCTCACCATTAAATGGGCCTTAGACTCCCTGAGGTATTATCTACTCGGGAGGTCGTTCAGGCTGGTCACTGACCATGTGTAAAGAAAATACTGCGCAAGTCAGAGTGTGAAAAAATAAAAAATTACACCACTTATGATAAAAAGTGGCCGCTGCTGCAACTGAAAATGTGGATATGCACAAATAAAGATAATGTAAAAACGTAACAGTTGCGCTGCGTAATAAAGGCACTACCTTACAAGAAACCCTAACACCTATTGGTTGACTATTGTTAGTGACACGGTTGATAATGCCCACATTCAATGTAAATAAAAATATGATAACAATATAACCAGGTGACCTATGATAATAACCATCTGACACTCAAATGACAGTAAAAAATTTATGTGACATGTAATTCATCCTGCAAAGTGTCCAAGAAAAATTGAAGCAATGATCATAGGTAAACAAATGTTCAAATTCAGAAATTCTTCTTCTTAAGAGGCACTGTTGAACAATTCCTCCAGGTGAATAAAATGGTGACTTCACACTCCAAAACACCCAGGAAAAGTGTGTGACACTTATAAAGAATAGAATCCTCCACCTTCAATATCGAATCTCCTTACCGACTAATATGGATCCCTAATGAAAGAGATCACACCCGCCTGTGGCTATTTCCCCCGCCAAGGGTCTCTATATGACAGATCAGCAATCGATGCCCCTGGAAGACGTCATCTCTGACGAAACGGCGTAGGGAGGAGCGGCGTGCTGACGTCACCGACAAACCAACAAACGCTATCCCGGAAGGACGGGCGGATAGTGAAGCCGGCCGGCTTACAAAGGAATTTTACGCAATTTTATCATTACTTTCTTGTAAGTGTAATTATTTTATTTATATTAAAACTGCCTTTAAGTACTTCACTATGGTGGCCTTTACATTTCTTTTGGGATTATACATCCGGGAACGGTATTGAGGAGCCTGATTGTGGAGGAAGATATCGATTGCTGATCTGTCATATAGAGACCCTTGGCGGGGGAAATAGCCACAGGCGGGTGTGATCTCTTTCATTAGGGATCCATATTAGTCGGTAAGGAGATTCGATATTGAAGGTGGAGGATTCTATTCTTTATAAGTGTCACACACTTTTCCTGGGTGTTTTGGAGTGTGAAGTCACCATTTTATTCACCTGGAGGAATTGTTCAACAGTGCCTCTTAAGAAGAAGAATTTCTGAATTTGAACATTTGTTTACCTATGATCATTGCTTCAATTTTTCTTGGACACTTTGCAGGATGAATTACATGTCACATAAATTTTTTACTGTCATTTGAGTGTCAGATGGTTATTATCATAGGTCACCTGGTTATATTGTTATCATATTTTTATTTACATTGGATGTGGGCATTATCAACCGTGTCACTAACAATAGTCAACCAATAGGTGTTAGGGTTTCTTGTAAGGTAGTACCTTTATTACGCAGCGCAACTGTTACGTTTTTACATGGTCACTGACCATGCTCCCCTGAAGTGGATGTGTGACAACAGGGAGAAAAATGCCTGTGTGACAAGGTGGTTCCTGGCTTTACAGCCCTTTAAATTCACGGTTAAGCACAGGCCGGGCAAACTCCAGAATAATGCTGATGCCCTATCCCGCGTGCACTGTATGGCTCGGTCAAGTGCTCAGCCACAGGGGCTTGAGCAGAGGGGGAGGATATGCGACGGTATGCAAGGTGAGATATATGACAATCGCTATGTTTCACCTCGCATTCGGTCCATTGTAAGGGACTGAACCAGAATCCGGCCCAGGTTTTTCCAGCCTCTGTAGTTATTTGGGCTGAAAGAAAAAGGTTTGCTTTACTTCACCTTGTGTTTTGTGGGTGACGGGGACCAGCCCCTCACCGTATAGAGAGCGGTTACTGTATAGTTTAGCGCGGGGTGGCAAGGATTTGTTTTACTGTTTTGTTTATTTTGTATGACTAGTGCAAATCACTCGTAAATAAAGCTGGCAATATGCCAGGTTTTAAATAAACTGCCTGTACGCTGACCTTCATCCTGAGAAAAGGTGATCCCCACGAACTAATCTCCCACAATATATATATATATATATATATATATATATATATACATATATATAGATATATAGATAGTTAGTGACAAGCCAGGGTAAGGTAAGGTTTATCAATTCCAATTGGTTGGCTATTTTGGCAGATTTTTTTTATATTCTTATTTTTTGCATGATCATTTCTGCACAGAGACCACAGTGCTCTCTCTCTCTCACTCGTTCTGTCGCTCACCTTGATTACAGGCTGCCTGCCTAAAGCCACTCGCCTGCCGCTACCGTTAACCAGGCCACTCCGCTGCTTCTGATGGAGTTAGGAGGGGAAAGGCCGGAGGGGGGCGGAGTGCAGATTTAGATCACTCCGCCGATTCCTGCGGAACCTGCAGCCGGAACTATAGGAGCTGCACCGGCTTATGTGGCTCCCGGCTGTGTTACTCCACGCTAGTTCCCCCCCTGCTCCTTCCTCCCACTCGCAGCAATAAGCTGTATTTGCCAGCCGGCGGCCGGACATTACCCCAGGCAGTGCCAGTGACTGTTACACACAGCAAGGACATGTACATTGGGCACAGTCAGTGCAGAACAAGGGCACGGCAAGGATGATTAGGGTGTGCCTGGGCACACCCGGCACACCCCGTGGGCACGCCTATGGTGAGCAGGACTGATCAAGGGTGACAATTAACACTAAACAGAAAGGGTCATTTTTGATGTTAAGTTGATTGATGAATTTGGGGTCAGGCACTACAACTAGTAATGGGGGAAAAAAAAAAGAAACTGCGCTAAGATCAAACAATTCCGTGTATCCACAAAAATGCTGAAAAATTATAAGAAATTCTAGTGAAAGCAGCAACTCTTCTGTGAAACATCAAAACAGTGGTCAAAAATAAGAAAAAATAGAGTCTCGCTAAAACTAAACGTGAATGAAAAAAATAAAAAATAAAAAAATAAATAACGAAATATTAAATGTGAACTGTCATGGATATGCAGTAGTGTTTGTCTGTCAGCTTACCTTCCTTCCCATGTGTTCATCTTAGAGGCCAGAACCCTTTCACCTGGCTTCCTTTATAATCTCCTCCCAGCCTGACTCCACCTCAGGCCCTATCACAGAACACTATATTAACCTGTGCACTGCAAGCCTGCTTTGCTGATCAACATGTTTGTTTGGCATTGTGTGTTTGGGTTCCTGCCTGCCGTGTGCTACGTCTGTCTCTCTGTTACGTTATTGGCTTGTCCCCGACTATCCCTGTCTGCTCGTGACCCTTGACCTTCGGCTTGTCTTTCGTTATCCTTGTCTGCTTGTGGCCCTTGACTTTCAGCTTGTTATTCGTTACTCTTATATCTCGTGCTGCTGCTTCCCCTCTTGTCCCCTTATCCTACGGGGCGTGAGCTAGGAGACTCTAGGGGCCGCGACCTGGTCCCAGCCTGCAGCATAACATCCTCACCACTAGAGGCTCTGGAGAAGACCTGCTGGGTCTTAGACTCCGCGCCCTGGGGAATCTTGGCTCTAGCTTCCTATAGGATCCCGGTTGTGCTCCTCTGGTCCCGCTTTCCACAACCACCCAGTTTCCTATCCGCAGCAGTCAGCCATAGGGTTCACTACCTTGCGGTGCACTCCTGTCCCCCTACGGTGTGCATCTGTCACCTGGCCACAGGTGACCTGACAGTTTGATCAGCCATGAACCCGGCTGACATCCTGCTCCCCGCGGATGATCCATTACAGGGCATAGTTTGCAGACTTGAAACCCAGGAATCGAATCAGACTCAGGTGATGTGATTCCTCCAGGATCTGGCTTCTCGCTTCGAGCAGCTTCAGGCCTCCTTGGGAACCCTGAATCCGCAACCTCAAATACAACCAGCGGCTGCACCTATTGCACCAGTCACAGCCACACACTCACTACAACTGCCAGCTCCGTCCCGTTTCTCTGGGGACTCCAATGCTTGCAGGGGGTTCCTTAGCCAATGCACGATTCATTTTGAGCTCCAGCCCCAAAACTTCCTGTCTGATCGGGCTAAGGTAGCCTATATCATTTCCCTCCTCTCTGGTGAAGCTTTAGCCTGGGCAACCCCTCTGTGGGAACTGAATGATCCAGTGGTTTCTAGCCTGTCTGGCTTCTTGAAACTTTTTCGGAATATCTTCGAAGAACCGGCTCGTGTCTCTTCAGCGGCCAGCGCCCTTTTACGTCTCCGCCAAGAGTCTGCTTCTGTGGGACAGTATGCCCTTCATTTCCACATACTGTCGGCTGAGTTGAGCTGGAACAATGAGGCCTTAGTCGCAACCTTTTTGCATGGCCTGTCTGATAGAGTGAAGGATGAATTAGCAGGAAGAACCATCCCCACTGATCTGGCCGGCGTTATCTCCTTGTGTAACCAGATCGATATTCGCTTTCAGGAGAGGACCTTAGAAAAGCAACGCCAGCACTCCTTGGTTCTTAGTCAGCCTGAGCTCCCCTCTCTTCGACCCGTAGAGCACCTCCTACCAGCTGAGCAACCCATGCAGCTGGGTCGGACCAGGCTATCCCCCGAGGAACGTGCTAGGCGCAGAACTCTTGGTCTGTGTCTTTACTGTGGGGGCAAAGGTCATTTTCGTGACACTTGCTCTCTTTGTCCAGAAAAACGTTCGGGTCCACTTCATCTGGAAAGTGGAGTATTGGAACCAGAAATATCACCTTCCCCTTCTCGTCTTCTGCTTTCTGTGTTCCTTCATGTTGGTGCTTCTTCTCATTCGGTCTCAGCATATCTGGATTCCGGAGCCGCTGGTAATTTCATGGACTGGGAAATCGCATCGTCCATGAGACTTACTCTTTTGCCCCTCACCACGCCATTGGTGGTCTTGGCGATTGATGGTACTGTTCTCCCAGGGGGACCTATCCGCTTCCAGACCCTCCTTGTTAAGATGTCGGTAGGGACACTCCACCAGGAGTGGATATCCTTCCTTATCTTACCCAAGGCCTCAACGCCTATAATTTTGGGTCTCCCATGGTTACAGCTCCATTCTCCTCATGTGGACTGGACTACTGGACAGATCCTGGCTTGGGGTCCCTCCTGTTCCTCGTCCTGCCTACCCAAGGTTGCCCCCTGTGAACCTGAGTTAGTCATTCATTCCAGGTTGCATAACCATTTACATTTCTCTGTCCCTAACCACCCTTGGACGCACAGCCAGGCTAGCTTGTCTACAAGTCCTGCAGTCGCTACGTCTTGCGATGCGATTCAGGTAGTCGCTACACCTGACTCTGTACTAGTTATGCCAGTCCAGCCCATGCCCAGTGAGCCTCCTACTTTTTCTTGTTCAGTACATTCTGCTTGTCCTTCAGCTATTCAGCTTGACTCCGGCGACTTGTCACCTTCTAACCAACCTGACTTCAGGGTTCCACTGACATCTGCCCAGTCTGATGGTCCTGTGCAAGATGACCAGTTCCCCTTTAAGGGTCTAGGGGACCCTCCTCAGATTCCTGTTGATCCTCTCATGCCCTTGCTTATTCCTAGAGAGCCTTTGGTCCTCAATAGATCTTCTTGTCATCTCCCTACCTCGTTTTCGGTCTCTGAGGATAATCTTAAGTACGAGGTTAGACAAGTTCTGGATTCTCGGCTCTGCAGAGGCATTCTTCAGTACATTGTGCATTGGAGAGGTTTTGGTCCTGAGAAGGCGTCTTGGATCGCTGCATCTGATGTCGCTGCACCTCATCTGTTGAGGAGGTTTCATCAGGGATTTCCCTTTAAGCCTGGGCCCAGGCGGGGGAGGGCCCATAAGAGGGAGGGTACTGTCATGGATATGCAGTAGTGTTTGTCTGTCAGCTTACCTTCCTTCCCATGTGTTCATCTTAGAGGCCAGAACCCTTTCACCTGGCTTCCTTTATAATCTCCTCCCAGCCTGACTCCACCCCAGGCCCTATCACAGAACACTATATTAACCTGTGCGCTGCAAGCCTGCTTTGCTGATCAACGTGTTTGTTTGGCATTGTGTGTTTGGGTTCCTGCCTGCCGTGTGCTACGTCTGTCTCTCTGTTACGTTATTGGCTTGTCCCCGACTATCCCTGTCTGCTCGTGACCCTTGACCTTCGGCTTGTCTTTCGTTATCCTTGTCTGCTTGTGGCCCTTGACTTTCAGCTTGTTATTCGTTACTCTTATATCTCGTGCTGCTGCTTCCCCTCTTGTCCCCTTATCCTACGGGGCGTGAGCTAGGAGACTCTAGGGGCCGCGACCTGGACCCAGCCTGCAGCATAACATCCTCACCACTAGAGGCTCTGGAGAAGACCTGCTGGGTCTTATGCCCCGTACACACGATCGTTTTTCATGCCGTTAAAACTGCCATTTTAAAAAATGGCCCTGAAAAATGATCGTGTGTATGCTCCAGAGCATTTTTAACGACGTGAAAAAACGGCCATTAATAATTCCGGACATGCTCTCTATTTTCACGTCGTTTTTCATGTAGTTTTTTTTAACGACGTGAAAAACGATAGTGTGTATGCTTTCACGACGTGAAAAAAACGCGCATGCTCAAAAGCAACTATGAGACGGGAGCGCTCGTTTTGGTAAAGCTAATGTTGGAAATGGACATGGCACATTCGTCACGGTGGAATTAATAGCATCGTTTTAATGCTGCGCATTCCGTTCTTCTTTTGATAATGCTTTAAAATTACCCTCTTTTGATAATGACATTGAGAGTTATGCCAAACTTGTTTCTAAAGTAATTCCAAATTGCTCTAATGATTGTAAAATATTATTTATAAGCCGCACCTCCCTCCTAAATAATACTAATAATAATAAAATAATGTAATTCTCCTTTTTTTCTTTAAATTTTATTTTCCTATTGTGTTTTTTTTTTTTGTGGCCTTTTTTTTATTATTTAGGCTTAAATTATTCTTGTGTAAAGTTACCACAACAACCTTCCAAATGATAATAACAATAATATAATTTGGGATGTCCCTGCCTGCTCCCTAGCAAGCTCTCTTTTGAAATACAAATCACATAGTCAAGTATTTTAAGGGCACTAAAAAATGTTTTATTTCAGAACATTAACAAATTAAAGTGGAAGGCAGCACTGGAGAGCCTGCTTGCATTTGTGCATCCCTTTGACCCCACAACAACCATCCAAGATGTCCAAACCAAAATATAGATTAGATCCCCAAAAAAAAGGACCCCAATCTTGTCTTGAGCTCCCAGAGGTCAGGAGCCACAGCAGATAAGTCCTATATGTCCCCAGTCTGTGGTACTACAGCAGGCATTATTTTCTCCTCTTCCTTGTAGCCTTCTCTCCAGCCTTCTCTGCAGCCTTGGTTGGTTTCTTCCTTGGAGGCTGGGGATCAGGAGGAGAGGTTGTGGCAGGAGGAGTAGTAGGAGGAGGAGGAGGAGGTGGAGGAGTAGGGACAACCTCCGTTATGTCCGTGTACCTAGTGAGTTCACCCAGCACGCCCTTATTGATGACTTTCAATAGCAGGGTCTCACTGAATTTTTTTTTTTGCTGCAACTCCATTTGCCCTAGTTTGTGGGCGAGGACTGCGGCAAATCCCTCATCAACAGAGGGTGCCTCTCTGAGGGCCGCTGTTGCCTCTCTGAGGAAGGCTCTGGTTTCCTCCTCCACCTGCCTACCTCTCCTTGGCCCTCGTGGTTTAACTACCAGGGGAGGCATCTGGGCTCTTGTGCTGGGCCAAGCCTCCTCCTGGGTGCCACTGGGCCCAGCCTCCTCCTGGGTGCCACTGGGCCCTGCCTCCTCCTGATCCCCAACATCACCCTCTTCCTGGCTCTGCTCTGGCTGTAAAAAAAGAAAGGGACATTATTTATTTTGCCACATCATCAATCACAGACATTGTTCACCTCTAGACATTGTTGAAATCAATGCCAAAAGTTATGTCATTTTCATTGATTCCGCATCCTGGTTTTGTTGTCTTGTGCACATAAAATTAGGCCACTACTGTATCTTGCTCTTCACAAACTTTATTGGTAGAAGTGTACATACCTTTAACAATACTAACATCTATTTAAATTCTACAATTTTGTAAGATATAAATATAGATATCAATACTTTACCTGGCTCCATATCTCCAAATCTGCCTCCTCAAGGCCCTGATCTTGATCCTCAGAGGAAGCCAGAGCAGGGTTGACAGGAAGGCTGGAGGACTGGCTGCAGGGAAGGCTGGAGGGTTGGGTACAAGGAAGGCTGGATTGACCTCTGGGGGGAAGGGTGGAGAGAGATTCCCGCTCTTCCAGCTGGTCATCCAGAAAAGCAAGCTTACTGTAGTACCACAGACTGGGTTTATAAACCTTATCTGCTGGTGCACCTGACCTCTGGGACCTCAGGACCATAGTCCTCTGGGTCCTGTATGTCCCTCTGATGGTCGCAATTTTGTTTTTGACATCTTGGAGAGTTGTTGTGGGTATCTTTGTTTGCACAAATGCAAGCAGGCTCTCCAGTGCTGCTTTCCTGGCGTCTTTATTTTTATTACCGCCACTTTTTGTTTGCCATAATATAGGGAGCTCTTGCCATTTGTCGATGAACTCCCCCATGAAGTCTGGGTTTTTAAAAGTATTCATGATATCTGTAAAAGCGAGAAACCAAAAAATATATATATTTCGGGCAACATTCCTCAACTGTGCATTGTCTACATATTTTGAGCACACAAATCTCCTCGTCTGATGAACCTCAAAAAGTAAAATTGTTAGGTACCTTCGTCACGACGTTCGTTGCTAACTCCCTCTCCCGACAAATGAGCGTATTTCCCAGAAATGGATCTTCACTTGATATACACAGCGCATGCGTGAAACTCCGCACGCTTTCCCCGCCCCTGACGTTCGATATTGTACTTTCCCCGCCCCTTCTCGCTCGTAGTGCTGAACAAAACATGGCGGAGACACAGGTGGCTGAGATTACCTCTACAGAGGATGAAATTACAGAGGAGCCCAAATCAAGACCCAGGAGATATAAGGCATCCAACATGTCATTCGAGGAAATGGTGGAGATGGTCGCCATTTTAAAGAAGGAGGATTATGATGCCAAGCATGGTCCGTATAAAAGGCCTAATCTGGTCAAGTCCAGAATTATGGGCAAAGTGGTCAAAAGTCTTCACAAAAAATTCGGGGTGTGCAGAACGAAGGAACAGCTCAGAAAACGATGGTCAGATCTGAAGTTGCGGGAGGCCGACCAATATAAAAGAATCAAGAAAGTTATATTAAAAAGTAAGTAATTTTTTTTTAGTTTCCATGGTACATATTATTTTCTTGTATTCTGTCGTGTATTTTTAACTTTCATATAGTACACTGAAAGATACCATCTTTCAGGTTCGTCCGCACAGTAAACGGACGTATTAAACCTCTTTCTCCGTACAGTTCCTCAAACGATGTTTTAGGATCATCCAGTGTGAACACCCATGTATTTTGGTTTATTTGGGGGAGTAAATTTGGGCCTCACTTATTTTTTGGGTGCTAATCCAAAGGACATTTGTTCGTTTGAAAAAACGATATGCATGGTAATGTTAAGGGAGTGAATGCTCAGCAGCTGATGAAACATCTGAACGCAGTAGTACAAGTGTGGGCCTAAAGCCAAAAAGCTTGAGGGTGTCACACACAGGTGATCCTGTGTAGATACTTTGGGGTGTTACAATGTGTCAAATTTGTGTTCAAAATGTATATGCACTGGTTTGGGCTATGTATCCAATCATTTGTCCCGGTTGGCACAGGGGGTAAAATTTAAAATGGAGCATGCTTCAAAAGAATGATTACAAAGTATTTTTTCATGTTTCTTATTTTAGCAAAATTGAGTCGCTACTAATGAAACTATTCCTTTTATTTCAATCTCCCTAGGGATTCGAAAAGCTACCTCAGATGAGACGAGAATTGCAACACCTACAACAATACCCCCAGAACCCCAGGATGGAGAGGAATGTGATGTTGTGGAAGTGGAAAGTGGCACCACCACAGGTCAGAGAGAAACCAGACACATGCATGTTAAATAGATGTAGGCCTACATATTCTATCCTACATATTTCTTTTTACATTTAGGTGCAGTTCTGGCCGAAGACCCCAATAAGTTGACACATCACAGTGCCCAGATCCTGATCCAATACCTGATGGTCTGCTGTCGTGACCTCGAAAAAATTAAGGGAGACTTGCTAGAGATCAGGGCAAATACAAAGCGGGTGGAGGAAAGGCTCCAAAATATCATGGCTGTGCTTGGGCGTGTCTAATGTTTTTACACCAAATAACGTTTTACTAGCAGAGTTTTATAAGTTTTTTTTTTTTGTTATTTTACCCTTTAATGACTAGCACATGTTTAGCTTTTTCAAAATTTTGACGAATATAGTTTGTTTATGCATGGCTGGTCATGCGTTTTAATACACCCGAAATTAAGGGAACATCCACATTTCTAAGGAAGTTTCCCACCTAAAAAAAGAAATAAAGGTATTTTTACATAACAAATCATTGTGGCTTCATTATGTAAATGTGGTGCTGAGTGAACTAATGTTTGGTGTTTACACTGACAATGAAGGCTAATTAAAAGATTGTTTAATCCACATGGCAAAACAAGTGCACTAGGTAAACCTACCAGAAACATCAAACATTATACAATAAAAAATCCAAACCAATCTTTACTCAAGAAAAAGTTTTATTTTTTTGGTATAAAATTATTATAGATTGTCTGGCATTTCAATGGCCCCCCTACCCATAAAATAGTCCACATATTGGTTATGGACCTCACGTCCAGTTGGGGGGGCCAAGCCAGGACGGCCAGGTTCCAGGGCCACCAAAGTTTCTGCATTGATTAAAGAGGCCTCAGGCCCACTCAAAGATATATAACTCGTTGAATGCACCCTTAGCAAATTATGCAGCACACAGCACGTCATAACCACATGGTTCCATTTGTATGGGGCAAGGTGGATGGAGGTAAGGAAGAGGCGAAATCGGCTGGCCATGATCCCAAACGCATTTTCCACCACCCTTCTGGCTCTGGCCAGCCGATAATTGAACACCCTCCTCTCAGGGGTGAGGGTGCGTTGCGGGAATTGCCTCATCAAATGGGGTCCCAGGCCAAACGCCTCATCCGCCACAAACACAAAAGGTAGTCCCTCCACATTCTGCTCCGCTGGTGGCAAGGCCAGCAGATCCAAAAGGAGCCATTCTCCAAACTCCGTCTGGGCAAAAACTCCTCCATCAGACATCCTGCCATTCTTGCCAACGTCCACATAGAGGAACTCGTAGGTGGCCGACACCACTGCCATCATCACGACGCTGTGGAACCCCTTATAATTATAAAAAAAGGATCCCGAATGGGGTGGTGGGACGACCCGAACATGTTTGCCGTTGATGGCTCCTCCACAGTTCGGAAAGTTCCATCACTGGGCAAACTCGGAAGCCACATTCTGCCATTCATGTGGCGAAGAAGGGAACTGTGGAATTAAAGAAATAACAAATTAATACTTGGAGCCAGAAACATTGAAAGCTGATTTCATACACACATTCATGGCCAACATTGGTAGAAACTGTTCAAAACATAAAAAATTGGAAGCAAGAAAAAAAAAAATTATGGGGGGGGGGGGGTTGAATATGAGTTGGGAATAACACACATGAAGGCTGTAGCACTCTGTATTGAAGTTAACAAAAATGAAACATTCCTAGGCAAAATTTAGGGTGCGTTTTGGGTAAAGCACTACGATGGAACATAGAATAAAAAACATGGAAATGACTAGGCAAGGTAGGTATGGCCCCAGGATAGCATGCTGGAGAGGTTAGGTAAGCCAAATTTACAGGTAGGCCTCAAACCCCAAACTTTAAATAATAAAACATGGGGAGAAAGGGGACATTCCCTGCAGCTAAGAATCATGTGAATTAGGGACTGCAAATAAAGCAAATTAAAATTATCCAAAAATAAAAACCATACAATGTAAATTTTTGAAGAAGAACACTTACCTTAATATAGTCCTCCTGCAAAACTTGAAGGATGGCAGAACAAGTCTCTGGTATAATGATCCCCAGAGCCTGGGGGGATATGCCTGTGGAGAACTTAAGGTCCTGCAGGCTTCTCCCAGTAGCCAGGTATCGCAACGTGGCGATGAGCCTCTGCTCAGCACTGATGGCTTCCCGCATAACGGTGTCCTGCCTGGTAATATAGGGGGACACCAAAGCCAACAGCTGCTGAAATACGGGGTCAGACATCCTGAGAAAATTCCTGAAATCATCAGGATTATTCTCCCTGATCTCCCGCAACAAAGGCATGTGACAGAATTGGTGCCGCTGAAGCAACCAATTCTTGGTCCATGAACTCCTCCTGACCCTGCTCATGGCATGGAGTCGGGATACAGCATGAACCCCTGCACCAACTACAGCACGAACTCTACGACGAGTACGTAGCCGCAACATGGCTAGATAACAGTCGACGAAGACTGAAAAGCGCGAATCGTCTCTCACCAAACTTTTACTAACACGCGGTAACACGGAATTAGCAAAAGCGTCCCAAAGGGTGGCGTCATTCGAAAGGAACTTCCCCTTTATAGTGCCGTCGTACGCGTTGAACGTCACTGCGCTTTGCTTGATCGTTTTTTTTAATGATGGTGTGTACGCAAGGCAGGCTGGAGAGGAAACATGAAAAAAAACGAGGAGAAAAACGTCGGTTTAAAAAATGACATTAAAAACGATCGTGTGTACGGGGCATTAGACTCCGCGCCCTGGGGAATCTTGGCTCTAGCTTCCTATAGGATCCCGGTTGTGCTCCTCTGGTCCCGCTTTCCACAACCACCCAGTTTCCTATCCGCAGCAGTCAGCCATAGGGTTCACTACCTTGCGGTGACATGAACATATACATAATAAGTGAAAAAAATCTATAAACTTCCAAGTATTGGGTGATGAAAAAGTGTGGATAAAAAATTACAATTTGCAAAATGAATCACAAAAATTGTTCATAAGTTAAATCCATATTAGTTCATGAAGTACAAAGGTGAGTGATCCATAAAACATCCACAGAAGTATTTTATTGAATTCAGTTGGTGTAAATCCACCCGTGCACAAATCCTTAAATAGTAAGACCCAGGCTCTTCAGGGGCCAATAGAGCCAAATAAGTGATGTCCACCACCAAATGCCAAAATTATCTGCTTACCAGAGCCCTGTGGTCCCTTATTACAAAGGACCCGGAGAGGCTTATGCCGCGTACACACGATTGTTTTTCACGTCGTTAAAATTTAATTTTTTTAAATTGGGCATTAAAAACAATCGTGTGTATGCTCCAGAGCATTTTTAACGACGTGAAAAATGGCCTAAAAAAAAATGAGAACCTGCTCTATTTTTTCACGTCGTTTTTCACGTCGTTTTTTTTAACGATGTGAAAAATGGTACTGTGTATGCTTTTACGAGGGGAAAAAAACGTGCATGCTCAGAATCAAGTATGAGACGGGAGCGCTCGTTCTGGTAAAACTAGCGTTCGTAATGGAGATAGCACATTCGTCACGCTGTAACGGATTGAAAAGCACGAGGCTGAAAAGCGCGAATCGTCGCTCAACAAACTTTATTGACATGAAGGGTGGCGCCATTCGAACGGAACTTCCCCTTTATAGTGCCGTTGTACGTGTTGTACGTCACTGCGCTCGAGCGTTTTCTTTAATGAACGTGTGTATGCAAGACAGGCTTGAGAGGAAACAAGAAAAATCACGTCGAGAAAAACGTCGTTTTTGAAAATAACATTAAAAACGATCGTGTGTACGCGGCATTAGAGTATGAACACCGCTGGGCTGTATGTGATCAAGGACCCACCGCACCGCTAGTCGGCACACTCCATGGTATTGGAAGCCTACTCTGATGCCGATTCCAGCAACGTCTCCTCTCTACTTCCTCCTGACTCACCATCCCTTTTCTTACTACAACTAGTAAAGTAAACAGAGATATGAGAGTTAAAACAGAAATACTTATATGTTGTCAGAGAGGGAAGATGGGATGAGCACTATGGCTGCCCGTCTGATCATAGAAGGTACAGTATGTGAAGTATGGGATTACAATACATGGGATTGTCAGAATGTTTATACTGAAATAATAAAATAGTATTGTATACAAGAAATTCAAAGTTCTTTTAACCATGCTATTTTGAAGACAAGTGACACAAGATGATATTGCTTAAAATTATATATATTTATTAACTAAAGATATAGTGCATGGGGCGTGGCCTGACACAGCATGTGAGCAGACATCTTCTCTAGCAGCTCTGAGATCCCTCTGTACAATCATTTGCGATCCTCCTCACCTGCCTTTTAAAAATGGATAAAAACTATCTGGATCTCTTGGGGAAGACCCGGTGCTGCTATATTGGGGAATCTGGTGGATGGGAAAGCGTAAGGGGAAGAAACAGTCCCCGGCCAGGATGAGTGTTACCACTCACTCTTGCCAAGATGGCCGCCGATCCACGGCGCCTCACTTGTCCCTGGCTTCCACGCCGGATCTATTTGCAGAGGACCCTGATCCATCACTGCCTCCTTCTCCCGGGAGCTCCGCTACACCAGCGCCACTACCCCTTATGTCCCCCAGTGAGGACGGCCTGGAGGATGGCCTGGAACCGGAGCCCACGCTGCTGGATGTCCTCAAGATTATAAAGGTAAACCATCCTGATATTATAGGGAAGGTGGAGGAGCTCAAGCTGGAACTTACCATTATGCGCCAGGACATGCATAAAGTAAGGGACCGGGTCTCGGACACAGAACGCTGCATCACTGATCTGGAGGACACTGTCGGCCCGGTCCTACCTACCATTAAAACCCACAGCACTAAAATTCACTCCCTGGAGGATAAGGTTGACGATTTGGAGAATCGCCTGAGAAGAAACAACCTGCGCCTGATAGGCCTGCCTGAGCGGGTTGAGGGTGCTGACCTGGTATCTTTTCTGGAGAGTTGGTTTGTCCAGGAACTTGGGAAGGACTGTTTATCCCCCTGTTTTGTTCTGGAGCGCGCCCACAGAGTACCCGGCCGACTGCTTCCCGCTGGCAACCCCCCTCGCACTATGGTGATTTGCCTTCTTAACTACAGGGACCGGGACGCTATCCTGCGTGCTGCTCACATGAAAGGGAGCCTGAAAATCAATTATGCATCAGTGTCCCTTTTTCCTGATTACTCCCCTGTAGGGATGAGCTCGGTGTTCGAGTCGAACATACGTTCGGCTCGAACATCGGCTGTTCGATCGTTCGACGAAGATCGAACGATTTGGGCCGTTCGCGCCTAATTCGAGTGACGCGAACGGCCCACAATGCACTACGCCATCGCAGTGTCATCCAGGCGCTGTGATTGGCCAAGCATGCACTGTGACCCCGCATGCTTGGCCAATCACAGCGCCGGCAGCGAGGAGAGCAATGATTGGCCACAGGCAGGATGCCTGTGGCCAATTATTGCTGAGGGTGTTTAGTACACGCCCCACACTATAAAAGGCCGCCAGCACGGCGGCCTAGTGTAGTGTGTTCCGGAGCAGGGAAAGAGAAGCATAGGCAGGGACAGTGACATTTATTTTTTCTTGCTTAACCTGGATTCCTTTAGTTTAGGGAAAGAGAAGGATAGGTAGGGAGAGTGTCAGTGTGTTTTACTGTGCGAATCCTTGTTTCTAGGGACAGGGAAGGACAGTGAGGGAAATTCTCCTTGTGCTATAGTGTGCTTTAAAAAAACATTTTTTCTAGGGACAGAAAACTATAGGTAGGGAGAGTGTCAGTGTGTTTTACTGTGCGAATCCTTGTTTCTAGGGACAGGGAAGGACAGTGAGGGAAATTCTCCTTGTGCTATAGTGTGCTTTAAAAAAACATTTTTTCTAGGGACAGAAAACTATAGGTAGGGAGAGTGTCAGTGTGTTTTACTGTGCGAATCCTTGTTTCTAGGGACAGGGAAGGACAGTGAGGGAAATTCTCCTTGTGCTATAGTGTGCTTTAAAAAAACATTTTTTCTAGGGACAGAAAACTATAGGTAGGAAGAGTGTCAGTTTCTTTCACTGTGATAATCCTTGTTTCTAGGGACAGGGAAGGACAGTGAGGGAAATTCTCCTTGTGCTATAGTGTGCTAAAGCATTCCTCATCAACCATCTTTGAAATCCTTGTTTTTTGGACAGTCAGGGAAATTGTCGTTGTGCTATTCTGTGCAAAAGCAATCATCCTCAACCATATTTAGAAATCCTTAAGTAAAGGGACAGAGAAGGACACCTGAAGGTAGCCCTTATTGCTTTTTTCCCATCTCCCTGCAGGCCATCTATTAGAATGTCTGGAAGGCAAACAAGGAGAGGCAGACAGTCAGGAGGCAATAAAAGAGGGCAAGCAGGCTCTGTGTCTGGGGGCAACAGTGCTGGTCGTGGACGCGGTGCATTGTCATCAGCACATGGCCATGGGACACGCTTGTCCTTCTTTTCGGCAGCTGGACATGTTGAGCCACATCATGCCGAAGACTTGGTAGAGTGGATGACCAAGCCCTCCTCCTCATCCTCTCTCACCCAGGCTCAGGGTACTGGCAAAGCAGCTGCCAAAGCGTCCTCTTCCCTGGTATCAATGTCAGACTCATCATCAGTCACTCCTTCCCTAGACCCACCATGTCCTCCTCCTGAGGAGTCCCCCGAACTGTTTGAGCACAGTGTTGGGTACATGCTCCAGGAGGATGCCCAGCGTTTCGAAGGGTCTGATGATGAAACCCAGCTACAGGAAGGCAGTAGCGTGAGAGCAGACAGAGGGGATGCTCAAGAAGGACACCAATCTGGCAGTCATGTTCCAGCAGCTGCAGCATACTGCCAGATTGGCTCCAGTGATGAGGAGGGAGGGGATGATGAGGTCACTGACTCCACGTGGGTGCCTAATAGGAGAGAGGAGGAGGAGGAGGATGAGGAGGAGGCACATCTCCAACGAGGCAGGATGCCCTTTGGTGGCCAGCGTAAGGGCAGTACACCGACGGAATCACACCGCAGAGCTCCGCCTGTGCAGGGCGCTGCCTCTGCCCGTCATTCAAAAAGTTCTTTGGTGTGGGCCTTTTTTGAGGCTAGTGCATCAGATCGCACAGCTGCTGTTTGCAACATATGTCTCAAGCGTATATCGCGTGGCCAAAACATCAGCCGCTTGGGTACCACATGCCTGACCAGACATATGTTGACCTGCCATGCAGCTCGTTGGCAAGCCTACCTCAAAGACCCACACCAAAGAACAAAGCGGACCTCTCCTTGCACCGCATCAGCTGGGATCTCCAACCCCACTATAACTTCAGTCCTCTCTGAAACATGCACTGAGAGGAATGAAGGTGTAGAATTAGGTGTGTCACAGCCAAGTACTTGCGGCCACTCTGCTAGCAGTACACCGACGTCCGATTCTAGCAGGCAAATTTCCCTGCCCCAGCTGCTGGACCGTCGAAAGAAGTTCACTCCCAGCCATCCACATGCCCAGCGGTTGAATGCTAGCTTGGCTAAATTGCTAGCGCTTCAACTGCTGCCTTTTCAGTTGGTAGACTCGGCCCCCTTCCGTGAGTTTGTGCAATGTGCGGTTCCTCAGTGGCAGGTTCCCAAACGCCACTTTTTCTCACGGAAGGCTATTCCGGCTCTCTACCGGCATGTGGAAGGCAATGTCTTGGCCTCGCTGGACAGGGCGGTCAGCGGTAAGGTGCATATTACCGCTGACTCATGGTCCAGCAGGCATGGACAGGGACGTTACCTTTCTTTCACGGCCCATTGGGTCACTCTTTTGGCAGCTGGGAAGGATGCAGGACAAGGTGCAGTAGTGTTGGAGGTTGTTCCACCGCCACGCCTCCAAAATGCTACTACTGGTTGTGACACACCTCTCTCCTCCACCCCCTCCTCTTCTTCTTCCTCCATGGCCTCTTCCTGTGGTTTGTCCTCGGAACCAGCGGTGCTCCGTAGGCGTTCAAGGGGCTACGCAAGTACGCAGGCAAAAAGATGCCATGCCGTGCTTGCGCTGGAGTGTTTGGGGGACAGAAGCCACACTGGGGCAGAGGTCCTGTCTGCTCTGCAGGGCCAGGCCGAGAGGTGGTTGACGCCACGCCAGCTTAAGCCAGGAATGGTGGTTTGCGACAATGGCACCAACCTCCTCTCCGCCCTCCGACAGGGACAACTGACCCATGTGCCCTGTGTGGCTCACGTCCTTAACCTGGTGGTGCAGCGGTTCTTGGGCAGGTACCCGGGCTTACAGGATGTCCTGAGGCAGGCCAGGAAAGTCTGTGTGCATTTCCACAGATCTTATAATGCCAGTGCTCGCCTGGCTGAGCTGCAAAAGGAGTTGAACCTGCCCAAGAACCGCCTTATATGTGACATGCCCACCAGGTGGAACTCAACGTTGGCCATGCTGCAGCGGCTGCACACGCAGCAGAGGGCCATCAATGAGTACCTGTGCGACTACGGCACCAGGACAGGGTCAGGGGAGCTTGTTTTTTTTTCTCCACGCCAGTGGGGCATGATCAGGGATGCATGCACTGTCCTGGCACCATTTGAGGAGGCCACGAGGATGGTGAGCAGTGACAGTGCATGCATCAGTGACACTGTACCTCTTGTCCACCTGTTGGAGCACACGCTGCGTGGAATAATGGACAGGGCACTTGAGGCAGAACAGAGGCAGGAAGAGGAGGACTTCCTTGCCTCTCAAGGCCCCCTTTACCCAGACAGTGTTCCTTCTGTCCCACCCATCGCACAGGAAGAGGAGGAGGAGGAGGAGGAGGATTGTGTCAGCATGGAGGTGGAGGCTGGCACTCAGCATCATCAGCAGCAGTCTTTTAGGGATGATTTACAGTCCCAAGAAACCAGTGGACTTGTACGTGGCTGGGAGGAGGTGGCTGCGGATCATGTCGTCCTTAGTGACCCAGAGGACTCCGGAGCGAATGCCTCAGCAAACTTACGCTGCATGGCCTCCCTGATCCTGCAAAGTCTGCGGAAGGATCCTCGTATTCTTCGGATCAAGGAGAGGGACCATTACTGGCTGGCCACTCTCCTTGATCCACGGTACAAGGGTAAGGTTGCGGACCTTATGTTACCGTCGCAGAGGGAGCAGAGGATGAGACAACTCCGGGAGGCCTTGCAGAAAGGTCTGTGCAACGCGTTCCCAGAGACTGGGAGGTTACAAACTCCTGGTCCTGGACAACGAGTTGCTGAGGCTTCGGCCAGTCAAAGAAGGAGCGGTGGGGAAGGTGGCCGTCTGACCGATGCGTTCAGACAATTCTTTAGTCCGCAGCCCCAAAGTATGATCGGTTCCAGCAACCATCGCCAGCGTCTGATAAACATGGTGCAGGAATATCTAGGGGCAAGGTCAGACTTGGACACCTTCCCCACCGAAAATCCTCTGGCTTACTGGGTCTTGAGGATGGATCACTGGCCAGAGCTTGCACAGTATGCAATTGAGCTACTGGCCTGTCCTGCATCCAGCGTTCTTTCGGAACGCACATTCAGTGCTGCTGGAGGATTTGTCACGGATCACAGGGTGCGCCTGTCCACCGACTCGGTTGATCGACTGACTTTCATCAAGATGAACCAGTCTTGGATCACCACCAGCTACCACACACCTGATGCTGATATAACAGACTAATTGATTTTAACATGTCACATCCCTTCAAGACTGATGCTGATGCTGAGTGCCTGTGCTGTTATGTTGACTGGCTATCCTCCTCCTCCGAGTCCTCAATGATACGATTGATGATGATAGCTTGGAAGATCATTTTTGTTTATGGGTGCCGCCCACAAGTGGCTAAGGCCCAATTTTTCAGCCCCTGTTTTACAGGGGCGTGTAATTACAATTTTTTTAGCAATAATTTGCCATAGGGCTCATTGCTGTGCTCCAAGTACAGTATCTGTGAGGGGTTGGAGTGTTGTGGCACCAGTGCCTAAGGCCCAATTTTTCAGCCCCTGTTTAACAGGGGCGTGTCATTACAATTTTTGAAGCAATACTTTGCAACAGGGCTCATTGCTGTGCTCCAAGTACAGTATCTGTGAGGGGTTGTAGTGTTGTGCCACCAGTGCCTAAGGCCCAATTTTTCAGCCCCTGTTCAACAGGGGCATGTAATTACAATTCTTGATCTAATAATTCACAGCAGGGCCCATTCCTGCACCCACCAAGAGTAACTCTGAGGGCTTACAGTGTTGTGGCAACGCCACCACCACCACCACCACGAAAGGCCCAATTTTTCAGCCCCTGTTCAAAAGGGGCATGTAATTACAATTCTTGATCTAATAATTCACAGCAGGGCCCATTCCTGCACCCACCAAGAGTAACTCTGAGGGCTTACAGTGTTGTGGCAACGCCACCACCACCACCACCACGAAAGGCCCAATTTTTCAGCCCCTGTTCAAAAGGGGCATGTAATTACAATTCTTGATCTAATAATTCACAGCAGGGCCCATTCCTGCACCCACCAAGAGTAACTCTGAGGGCTTACAGTGTTGTGGCAACACCACCACCACCACCACCACGAAAGGCCCAATTTTTCAGCCCCTGTTCAACAGGGGCATGCAATTACAATTCTTGATCTAATAATTCACAGCAGGGCCCATTGCTGCACCCACCAAGAGTAACTGTCAGGGCTTACAGTGTTGTGGCACCAGCACCACCATCAAAGGCCCAATTTTTACTACCACTGTTCAACAATTATATGTAATTACAATTCCTGATATAATAGTTGACAGCAGGGCGTTCCAGCACCAACCAAGAGTAACTGTGAGTGCTTACAGTGTTGTGCCAACACCAACAACTAAGGGGCCTATTTCTGCAGAGTATATACGGCAGGTCCCTACTTTCAAACATCCAACTTACAAACTACTCCTACTTGCAAACGCAAGAAGACAACAGGAAGTGAGAGGAAATCTACCCCTTGGAAGGAAAATTCTCTCCTGTAAGAATTAATATGGGAGAAAGGTGTCTCCTCTGTACTGATGCTTTATCAGCAATCCTTGTTTCAAGAAAAACACCACATTTCAAAAACAGTTGTCATTGGGACGGAAAGTGAGGTGAAATGTTCTGAACAGGGGCACAGACAGCAAAACAAATGTTACAGGGGTGATAACCCTTACCTATGTTTTCCAAAAAGTTTAAAAATAGATTTTTGGGCTGGAGCTACACTTAAACAATGTACCTGTTCAAAATTACAAACAGATTCTACATAAGAACAAACCTACAGTCCCTGTCTTGTATGCACCGCCTGTATACGGCTGTTCAGAGTATATAGGGCCTTTTTTATTTTATGTGCGGGGTTCCCCTTAATATCCATACAAGACCCAAAGGGGCTGGTAATGGGCTGGGGTAGGGGGGGGGGGGTCATGGGGTAGCTATGCCATTTTTCTTAAAGATTTTCATCCATATTACCGGGACCAGACATTACATTAAAGCCGCAAGCAGTTTTAAATGGCTTTTTTTTCCTTTAGAAGTGTCATTTTGTGCAGGGACAGTTCTAAACACGGGAAACACGTGGCACTTCACAGGCATACTTTAGACACCCCCCAGGTACGATATTTAAAGGAATATTTGACTTTTTTTTTTCACTTTATGCATCATTAAAATGACTGCTCCCAAAAAACGACCGTTTTTAAAACTTCTTTTTGCATTGATACATGTCCCCTGGTGCACAACCCGGGTTCCCAAACCCTTTTTAGGACAATAACATGCATAATAGTTGTTATAATTAGCACTTTAGAATTCGAACGTTCGCATCCATTGTATTTAATAGGGTTCTAATGTTCGTACGAACTTTCGGTCCGTTCGCGGGTTCTGGTGCGAACCGAACCCGGGGGTGTTCGGCTCATCACTACTCCCCTGCTGTCCGGGCGTCGAGGGCCAATTACCAACATGTTAAGCAAAAGTTGAGGGAGAAGACCATCCAGTACTCCATGTTGTTTCCTGCGACACTGAGAGTTGTGCACCAAGGCCAGGTGCACTTTTTCCAAACCCCTGCAAATGCTTTATCCTGGTTTGAGTCCCTGCACCAACCTGGTCGTTTGTCTGACCAGGCGCCTGACACTTGATTTGCTTTTTTTCCCTGATAAAGTGTTCTATATTTTTTCTCTACCCCACTCACTGGGACTATACCTGTGGCAGGTATCTTTCGTTAACCGCCTTGACAGGAGGAGAGGATGCTGATCTCCACTTGCTGACTATGCTGCTACCGTTCATTGAATTTTTCTCTTCTTTCTTTTTTTTTTGTCCCTTTTTTTGATCACTGACTGATCTAAAGTTTGTTCACTGACTTGTCTGTGTTGGCCATGTTCCTAGTGTGTACATGCAGTTCAAGGTTTAGGCCAGCCCCTCGTTTTTGGGGCCTGGCAGGGGTTAAATTTGGGCTACTGCCTGTTCTGAATGTGTGTCAATTTGTCATATTTCTGCTGTGTAAAGGGATGAATGAAGTGTGTCTGTGTGTGTATGCTCTCCACCTTGCCTCCTCCTCCCTCTGGGTTTGCAGCCATGTGGGGACCTATGTTTTGCTCATGACAATTTTAATCCATACCGTGCAAATGTTTTGCTTAATTTTTTATATTTCACCCTGTCTATGGTCAGGTGTGTCTCCTGGTGTCACGTACCTGATGGTGGAGCCTGATATGCAGGGAGCGGCCTCTTTTGCACCTCTTACTCCAGGAACTCCTGATAGTGGGAACAGGGAGCTCGGGAGTGCAGAGTCGCACAAGTGCCTGTCAGGAACACTGGTGCTGGGATGGAGCTGGACTTCAGGAGACTCTGTGCGGATGTCAGCGTCAGCAGAAAGACAGGAACAGCAGGCAGGCTGAGCTCACAGGTACTGATGGAAGGTGACTAAAGACAGCGGGGGAGGTGTCCTATAGTTCAGGATACAAGCAAGTCCAGACAGGCCGGGTCATGCACAGGCTGGCAAATCGGGTGCAAGTCCAGAGGCAAAAGCAGAGTCGTGGTTCGGGCCGGATCAGCAACAGGCGGGCAGCGAATAGTCCAAGGAATAGGCAGGAGCGTGGTCAGACAAGCCGGGGTCAAAAGGCAGGCAGAAGGCAGGAGTAGTCAGGAACAAGCCGGGTCACAGGAACGGATCAGCAGAGTAAACAGCAGGTTGCAGATGGGTCTCAGGAACGCTGTAGACTGGACAGCAAGGAGCCCAGGCATCAGCCCCTTTAAATAGCCATTGTATGGCGCCAAGAACCGTCACCACGCGCTCCTGCGCCCGCCCGCACACCGCTACCGCGCATGCGCGCATCCGCGTGCGCCGCTATTGCGCCGGCGCGCATCCGCGTGCTCCGAAGCGCCGCCATCTTGGAGACTGGTTTGCCCTTCATGACACCTGGAATGTCCAGGGGTTAAACTCCAAATTTAAGAGGGCCTCCCTGTTTGATTTCCTGAAGACACATAATCCTCATATATTGTTCCTGCAGGAGACACACCTTATGGGATCAAAAGTGCTGGCTTTAAAAAAACACTGGGTCTTGCATGGATATCACTTCACATACTCCAATTATGCCAGAGGGGTGTCCATCCTTATATGGAAGGGCCTCCCCTTTTCCTGTGACCGAGTGGTGCTTGATCCCAAGGGTCGTTATGTTTTTCTTCAGTGCACGGTGCACACAACACCACTGTTAGTGGTTGTGTATGCTCCCCCCCCTGTCACGGCTGCAATCTTCACAGATTTAAGTGTACAATTTGCCACCTTTCCAACTTTGGCTACCCTTATAGTGGGGGACTTCAATTCAGTGCTAGATCCTGGCATGGACCGCCTGAAACCTCTCCAGTATGACTCTAGGCTGTTTGGTCAGTGGTGTGCTTCCTGCTTCCTTTGGCTATGTGGACCTCTGGCGACAAAACCATCCTATGGTAAGGGAATACTCTTGTCAGTCTCAGATGTACCGTACTCTTTCCAGGCTGGACTATGCCCTGGGGACTCCTGACCTAGTCTCCTGTATCCAGGCGTTCACTTACTTACCTCAGACCATCTCTGACCACTCCGCCCTATCTGTGGAAATGCTATTAGGCCATAGACCCTCTTTTCGGTTGTGGAGGCTCAGTCCCCTCTGGATCTCCACCTCTAAATTCCAGGACAAACAAAAACAGAAACCGCTCAGGTGTGGACGTCCTCCAGGTGACTATCTCCTCCCAACAGCCAAGGGTGCAGGCAATGCAATTTCAGGCAAAACAAAAGATCAAGTCTTCTGGACAGCAGCACTCCAATAAAAAGCCTTTATTATGTAAAATCTTCAAAAATCCAAATACAGCACAGCAAGTCACAAAATTCTGGTTAGAGCTGACTAGTTTCACACTTTCTTAGTGTTTAATCATCTAAATTCCAGGAGCCGCTACTGGGGGGATAATGCTGGTTTCGCTTTTTTTGGCCCCACGTGGGATGCCTTTAAGGCGTTGGTGCGAGGTTCCTATATCTCTAATATTGCCCAGCATCGGAAGTTCTCTCAGGCTGCCCTCTTGGCCTTGGAGTCCTCCCTGGAGAAAGCCAGGGCCCAATACTCTGCGCTTCCCACTCCGGACTCCCATGGGGTCCTGGTGGTGGCGCATAGGTCTCTGGACCTCCATAGGGTGGACGCAACGCGGAAACAGCAAAGGTACTTGTCGGCCAGGTTGCTTGAACACAGCGGTAAGAATGGTAAGATGTTGGCCTTTCTCTCCCGCACGGATTACATTGACAGGACTATACCACACATTCAGTTACCTGACGGCTCAGTCACATCTGGCCCCCTGCTTATTAATCAGACATTTAAGTCCTTCTATGAGAACCTCTATTCTGCCCCATCCCCCCCAGATGAACGCGAGACCCTGGGGTTTTTGGAATCCTTGCAGTTCCCAGTACTGGATGAATCTCATAACCTTATATTAGACAAACCCCTGACGATTGAGGAAGTCACGGAGGCCATATGCTCTCGCCCCCGTAATAAAGCCCCTGGATTGGACGGTTTTCCCGCCGAATGGTACAGAAACTATGCTGTAGACCTGGCACAGAAATTACACTCACTGTTTGGCCGTGCACTGAAGGAGGGTGAGCTCCCCTCCTCCAGGTGTGAAGCCCTGATGGTTGTACTGCCTAAACCTGATAAAGACAAACTGTTGTGCGGGTCTTACCGTCCAATCTCACTACTGAATAGTGACGTCAAGGTGTTGGCCGAAATTCTAGCCCTACGACTACAAAAGATCATTCATAGGGATCAGACTGGGTTCATGCCTGGGAAGAGTACGTATGACAACATTCGCCGGCTCTATCTGCACATTCACAGGGCTGCCACTGACCAAAAGAGTGACCTGGTGTTATCATTGGATGTCCTCAAAGCCTTTGATACAGTTAACTGGTCCTTCCTTCGGGAAACCATGCATCGTATGGGCTTCACCTCCCAATTTATTAAGTGGGTCCGTTTGCTTTATACCAACCCTAGGGCTAGGATAAGTACTAATAAGGATGTCTCTGATGTCTTTACTTTGCAGAGGGGAACCAGGCAGGGCTGCCCGCTCTCGCCACTTCTGTTTGCTCTGGCCATAGAGCCTCTTGCTCTGGCGGTTCAGCAGACGGCGACGGTAGGTGGCATTTGCTATGGGGACCTGACTGAAAAGATTTCCCTCTATGCAGATGATGCCCTAATCTACCTGGATGGGACTGAGCAGTCGTTTTTTCGCTACTGGGTGTTGTGGAGGAGTTTGGGAAGGTCTCTGGGTTACGAGTTGGGTGGGATAAATCGGCGGCATTCCCTATAGGCCCTGAACTAGATTACGCCTACCTCTCTACATCCAAATTGACCGTCCAACACACGTTTAAGTATCTGGGGATACATATTAATGCTGACCTGTCTTCATTTGAAAACCTTAATGTTACCCGATTATAACACACATGGAGACTAGGGATGAGCCGAACATCCCCCGGTTCGGTTCGCACCAGAACCTGCGAACGGACCGAAAGTTTGCGCAAACTTTAGAACCCTATTAAATACAATGGACGCGAACGTTCGAAATGTAAAGTGCTAATTATAACGGCTAATATGCATGTTATTGTCCTAAAAAGGGTTTGGGGATCCGGGTCCTGCCCCAGGGGACATGTATCAATGCACAAATAAGTTTTAAAAACGGTCGTTTTTTCGGAAGCAGTGATTTTAATGATGCACAAAGTGAAGAAAAAAAAGTGAAATATTCCTTTAAATATTGTACCTGGGGGGTGTCTAAAGTATACCTGTGAAGTGGCACGTGTTTCCCGTGTTTAGAACTGTTCCTGCACAAAATGACATTTCTAAAGGAAAAAAAGCCATTTAAAACTGCTTGCGGCTTTAATGTGATGTCTAGTCCTGGCAATATGGATGAAAATCATTGAGAAAAATGGCATGGCTACCCCATCACCCCCCACCCTACCCCAGCCCATTACCAGCCCCTTTGGGTCTTGTATGGATATTAAGGGGAAGCCCGCACCCAAAATAAAAAAAGGCCCTATATACTCTGAACAGCAGTATACAGGCGGTGCAAACAAGACACGGACTGTAGGTTTGTTCTTAAGTAGAATCTGTTTTTAATTTGGAACATGTACATTTTTTAAGTGTAGCTCTAGCCAAAAAATCTATTTTTAAGCTTTTTGGAGTACATAGGGAAGGGTTAACACCCCTGCAACATTTGTTTTGCGGTCTGTGCACCTGTTCAGAACATTTCACCTCACTTTCCATCCCAATGACAAATGTTTTTGGAAAGTTTGGGGTTTTTATTGAAACAAGGATTGGTGATAAAGCATCAGTAGAGAGGAGACACCTTTTTCCCATATTAACTCTTACAGGAGAGAATTTCCCTTCCTAGGGGTAGATCTCTTCTCACTTCCTGTTGTCTCCTTCCGTTTGCAAGTACGAGTCGTTTGCAAGTTGGATGTTTGAAAGTAGGGGCCTGCCGTAAATACTCTGCAGAAATTTGCCCCTTAGGTGTTGGTTTTGCCACAACACTGTAAGCCCACACAGTTACTCTTGGTGGGCGCTGGAACGCCCTGCTGTGAACTATTATATCAGGAAATGTAATTACATGCCATTGTTGAACAGTGGTAGGAAAAATTGGGCCTTTGATGGTGGTGCTGGTGCCACAACACTGTAAGCCCTCACAGTTACTCTTGGTGGGCGCATGAATGGGCCCTGCTGTGAATTATTAGATCAAGAATTGTAATTGCATGCCCCTGTTAAACAGGGGCTGAAAAATTGGGCCTTTGGTGGTGGCGGTTGTGCTGGTGCCACAAGACTGTAAGTCCTCACAGTTACTCTTGGTGGGCACAGGAATGGGCCCAGCTGTGAAATATTAGATCAAGAATTGTTATTACATGCCCCTGTTGAACAGGGGCAAAAAAATTGGGCATTAGGCACTGATGCTGGTGCCACAACACTGCAACCCCTCACAGATACTGTACTTGGAGGGCAGCAATGAGCCCTGTTGCAAAGAATTAGACCAATTGCAAGAATTGTAATTGCATGCCCCTGTTAAACAGGGGCAGAAAAATTGGGCCTTAGGCACTGGTGCCAAAGTACTGCAACCCCTCACAGATACTGTGCTTGGAGGGCAGAAATGAGCCCTGCTGCAAAGCATTGCATAAAAAATTGTAAATACACACCCCTGTGAAACAGGGGCTGAAAAATTGGGCCTTAGGCACTGGTGCTGGTGCCACAACACTGCAACCTCTCCCAGATACTCTAGTTGGAGTGCAGTAATGAGCCCTGCTGCAAATCATTGCATCAAATATTGTAATTACATGCCCCTGTTAAACAGGGGCTGAAAAATTGGGCCTTAGCCACTGGTGGCGGCACCCAGAACCAAAAATGTTCTTCCAAGCTATCAGCAGGATCATTGAGGAGGAAGAGGATAGTCAGCCAACATTACAGGACAGTCTCTCAGAATCAGCATAGGCAGTCTTGAAGGGATGTGACATTTTAAAAAAAAATATTCAGGTGCTTGGTAGCTGGTGGTGATCCAAGACTGATTCATCTTTATGAATGTCATCCGATCAACCGAGTCGGTGGACAGGCGTACCCTGTGATCGGTAACAAAGCCTCCAGCAGCACTGAATGTGCGTTCCAAAAGAACGCTGGATGCAGGACAGGCCAGTAGCTCAATTGCATACTGTGCAATCTCTGGCGAGTGATCCATCCTCAAGACCCAGTAAGCCAGAGGATTTTCGGTGGGAAAGGTGTCCAAGTCTGACCTTGCTCCTAGGTATTCCTGGACCATGTAAATCAGATGCTGGCGATGGTTGTTGGAACCGATCATACCTTGGAGCTGCGGACTAAAAAATTGTCTGAACGCATCGGTCAGACGGCCACCTTCTCCACCGCTTCTTCTCTGACTGACCGAAGCCTCAGCAACTCGTTGTCCAGGACCAGGAGTTTGTAACCTCCCAGTCTCTGGGAACGCGTTGCACAGACCTTTCTGCAAGGCCTCCCGGAGATGTCTCATCCTCTGCTCCCTCTGCGACGGCAAGATAAGGTCCGCAACCTTACCCTTGTACCGTGGATCAAGAAGAGTGGCCCAGCCAGTAATGGTCCCTCTCCTTGATCTGAAGAATACGAGGATCCTTCCGCAGGCTTTGCAGGATCAGGGAGGACATGCAGCGTAGGTTAGCTGAGGCATTCAGTCCGGAGTCCTCTGGGTCACTAAGGACGACATGATCCGCAGCCACCTCCTCCCAGCCACGTACAAGTCCACGGGTTTCTTGGGACTGTAAATCATCCCTAAAAGACTGCTGCTGCTGATGCTGAGTGCCAGGCTCCACCTCCATGCTGACACAATCCTCCTCCTCCTCCTCCTCTTCCTGTGTGATGGGTGGGACAGAAGGAACACTGTCTGGATAACGGGGGCCTTGAGAGGCAAGGAAGTCCTCCTCTTCCTGCCTCTGTTCTGCCTCAAATGCCCTGTCCATTATTCCACGCAGCGTATGCTCCAACATGTGGACAAGAGGTAAAGTGTCACTGATGCATTCCCTGTCACTGCTCACCATCCTCGTGGCCTCCTCAAATGGTGCCAGGACAGTGCATGCATCCCTGATCATGCCCCACAGGCGGGGTGAAAAAAAACCAAGCTCCCCAGACCCTGTCCTGGTGCCGTAGTCGCACAGGTACTCATTGATGGCCCTCTCCTCCGTGTGCAGCCGCTGCAGCATGGCCAACGTTGAGTTCCACCTGGTGGGCATGTCACATATAAGGCGGTTCTTGGGCAGGTTCAACTCCTTTTGCAGCTCAGCCAGCCGAGCACTGGCATTATATGATCGGCGGAAATGCACACAGACTTTCCTGGCCTGCCTCAGGACATCCTGTAAGCCCGGGTACCTGCCCAAGAACCGCTGCACCACCAGGTTAAGGATGTGAGCCACAGAGGGCACATGGGTCAGTTGTCCCTGTCGGAGGGCAAGGAGGTTGGTGCCATTGTCGCAAACCATCATTCCTTGCTTAAGCTGGTGTGACGTCAATCACCTTTCGGCCTGTCCCTGCAGAGCTGACAGAACCTCTGCCCCAGTTTGGCTCCTGTCCCCCAAACACACCAGCGCAAGCACGGCATGGCATCTTTTTGCCTGCGTACTTGCGTAGCCCCTTGAACGCCTACGGAGCACCGCTGGTTCCGAGGACAAAGCACAGGAAGAGGCCATGGAGGAAGAAGAAGAGGAGGGGGTGGAGGAGAGAGGTGTGTCACAACCAGTAGTAGCATTTTGAAGGCGTAGTGACGGAACAACCTCCAACACTACTGCACCTTGTCCTGCATCCTTCCCAGCTGCCAAAAGAGTGACCCAATGGGCCGTGAAAGATAGGTAACCTCCCTGTCCATGCCTGCTCGACCATGAGTCATCGGTAATATGCACCTTACCGCTGACCGCCCTATCCAGCAAGGCACGGACATTGCCTTCCACATGCCGGTAGAGAGCCGGAATCGCCTTCTGTGAGAAAAAATGGCGTTTGGGAACCTGCCACTGAGGAACCGCACATTGCACAAACTCACGGAAGGGGGCCAAGTCTACCAACTGAAAAGGCAGCAGTTGAAGTGCTAGCAATTTAGCCAAGCTAGCATTCAACCGCTGGGCGTGTGGATGGCTGGGAGTGAACTTCTTTTGACGGTCCAGCAGCTGGGGCAGGGAAATTTGCCTGCTACAATCGGACGTCGGTGTACTGCTATCAGAGTGCCCGCAACTACTTGGCTGTGACACACCTAATTCTACACCTTCATTTCTCTCAGTGCAGGTTTCAGAGAGGACTGAAGGTATAGTGGGGTTGGAGATCCCAGCTGATGAGGAGCAAGGTGAGGTCCGCTTTGTTCTTTGGTGTGGGTCTTTAAGGTACGCTTGCCAACGAGCTGCATGGCAGGTCAACATATGTCTGGTCAAGCATGTGGTGCCCAAGCGGCTGATGTTTTGGCCACGCGAGATACGCTTGAGACATATGTTGCAAATAGCAGCGGTGTGATCTGATGCACTCGACTCAAAAAAGGCCCACACCAAAGAACTTTTGGAATAACGCGCAGAGGCAGCGCCCTGCACAGGCGGAGCTCTGCGGTGTGATTCAGTCGGTGTGCTGCCCTTACGCTGGCCCCCGGAGGGCATCCTGCCTCGTTGAAGATGTGCCTCCTCCTCATCCTCCTCCTCCTCCTCTCTTCTATCAGGCACCCACGTGGAGTCAGTGACTTCATCATCCCCTCCCTCTTGATAACTGGAGCAAACCTGGCAGTATGCTGCAGCTGGTGGAACATGACTGCCAGATTGCTGTCCTTCTTGAGCATCCCCTCTCTCTGCGCTCACGCTACTGCCTTCCTCTAGCTGGGTATCATCATCAGACCCTTCAAAACGCTGGGCATCCTCCTGGAGCATGTACCCAACACTGTGCTCAAACAGTTCGGGGGACTCCTCAGGAGGACATGGTGGGTCTAGGGAAGGAGTGACTGATGATGACATTGATACGAGGGAAGAGAACGCATTGGCAGCTGCTTTGCCAGTACACTGAGCCTGGGTGAGAGACGATGAGGAGGATGAGGAGGGCTTGGTCATCCACTCTACCAAGTCTTCGGCATGATGCGGCTCAACGCGTCCAGCTGCCGAAAATAAGGACAAGCGTGTCCCATGGCCATGTGCTGATGACAATGCACCGCGTCCATGACCAGCACTGTTGCCCCCAGACACAGAGCCTGCTTTCCCTCTTTTATTGGCTCGTGACTGTCTGCCTCTCCTTGTTGGCCTTCCAGACATTCTAATAGCCTGCAGGGAGATGGGAAAACCAGCAATAAGGGGTAGCTTCAGGTGTATACTGTGCAGGAGGCACCTACACCCACTGTAACTTCTTGCAGATGCCTGTCTGTGTTACACAACAGAAAAACACCAGCAATACAGGGTAGCTTCAGGTGTATACTGTGCAGGAGGCACCTACACCCACTGTAACTGCTTGTAGATGCCTGTCTGTGTTACACAACAGAAAAACACCAGCAATATGGGGTAGCTTCAGGTTTATACTGTGCAGGAGGCACCTACACCCACTGTAACTGCTTGCAGGTGCCTGTCTGTGTTACACAACAGAACAACACCATGAGCAATAAGGGGTAGCTTCAGGTGTATACTGTGCAAGAGGCACCTACACCCACTGTAACTACTTGCAGATGCCTGTCTGTGTTACACAACAGAACAACACCACGAGCAATAAGGGGTAGCGTATACTGTGCAGGATGCACCTACACCCACTGTAACTGCTTGCAGATGCCTGTTAGTGTTACACAAAAGAAAAACACCAGCAATACGGGGTAGCTTCAGGTGTATACTGTGCAGGAGGCACCTACACCCACTGTAAATGCTTGCAGATGCCTGTCTGTGGTACACAACAGAACAACACCATGAGCAATAAGGGGTAGCTTCAGGTGTATACTGTGCAGGAGGTTTAGCAAAAATGACACTGACACTGTCCCTGCCTATCCTGCTCTCTCCCTGCATGACAACACACTGTAACTGTGCAAGGTTTAGCAAAGAATAACACTGACACTGTCCCTGCCTATCCTGCTCTCTCCCTGCACGCCAACACACTGTAACTGTACAAGGTTTAGCAAAGAATAACACTGACACTGTCCCTGCCTATCCTGCTCTCTCCCTGCACACCAACACACTGTAACTGCACAAGGTTTAGCAAAGAATAACACTGACACTGTCCCTGCCTATCCTTCTCTCTCCCTGCACGCCAACACACTGTAAATGCACAAGGTTTAGCAAAGAATATCACTGACACTGTCTCTGCCTATGCTTCTCTCTCCCTGCACGCCAACACACTACACAAGGCCGCCGTGCTGATGGGCTTATATAGTGTGGGGTGTGTACTAAACCCCCCTGAGCTATAATTGGCCACAGGCATCCTGCCTGTGGCCAATTATGGCTCTCCTCGCTGCCGGTGCTGTGATTGGCCAAGCATGCGGTGTCACAGTGCATGCTTGGCCAATCACAGCGCCGGCAATGCACTGCGATGGTGCAGTGCATTGTGGGCCGTTCGCGTCACACGAATATGGCGTGAACGGCCCACAAAGTTCTGGTTTCACCGAGCAGGCGAACAGCCGATGTTCGAGTCGAACATGCGTTCGACTCGAACACCGAGCTCATCCCTAATTGAGACCAGGCTGCGTACCTGGGCCTCCTTACCACTTAATCTTATAGGCCCTGTGAATATCTTTAAAATTATATATTTACCTAAATTCCTATATGTTTTTCGGGCATCCCCAATCTTTTTGTTTAAAAAACTCTTTAACAGGATTAGCTTGCTCCTCTCCACCTTCCTCTGGCAGGGGTCGACCCCGCGAATAGCTAGGGCCTTGCTTCAAGCTGCTAAACTTGATGGTGGATTGGCCTGCCCTAATCTGCAACACTATTTTATAGCGTCACAGCTAGCTTATGTTTATGACTGGTTCCTGGAGGCCTCCTCATCCTGTTCCACTGCTCTATTGACTGCACTGGTGGGTTCTACAGATCTGTACCCAGGCGTTGTTCTCAAGGCTCCCCGTTAGAAATTAGCTGGTTAGCCTTGCATGAAGGTAACAAGGTGCTTGCGGACTAGGATGGGATGTGTCCCAGGTCCCCCCTGTGGCGGAACCCAAATTTCGCTGAGCTTCTGGGTCACCCGGACTCCTTGTGGTGGACACGACTCGGGGTCACGCATGTCTCCCACATTTTTGTTAATGATACGTTTATCTCCTTTGAGGATTTGAAGGTATGGGGCGACGGATAAATTCTACTATAAGTATTTGTTACGTCATGCCGTTCAGGCACAATTTACTGGGTTGACCCAGGAGCTCATTGAATCGCCTTTGGAGAAGCTGCTGTCGTACCAGGATATTGAAAAGCTGGTTACGACTATTTACTCCCGCCTGCAGTCTGCTGGGGTAATGCCTTTCAGATTGCTCAGCGGAAATGGGAGGTGGACATTCCGGGGCTGTCCGAGGAGGGGTGGGAGGAGGCCTCAGAGGTTTGCTTTCAGGACCTTATTGGATCTAATGATCTGTACATACAGTTTAAATTTATACACCAATTGCATTATACTCCTGCCAGGCCATGGGTTTTGCCTCTGCTGCTTCTTGTTCTAGGTGTGACTCCACTGATGCTGGATACATACATATGTTTTGGTCTTGTTCTGCTTTGTCAACGTTTTGGAATGACTTATTTTCTTTTTTCAAGGACACCTTACATTTACCAATACCTTGTACACCGGAGGTTGGACTGTTGGGAGTTCTCAATGAGTTCGTACCCAGGACCCATGCTCGAATTCTGGTGCGCACTATTCTTTTTTTACACTAGGAAATAAATTCTGTTACAATGGAAGAGTGCCTCTGCTCCAGATGTTCAAAGGTTGTACCGAATGATAAATAAGGTTATACCCATTTTTAAATGCATCTACAAGGGTTGGGCCTGTCCTGCCAAGTTTACCAAGATTTGGCAGCCCTGGCTTGACATTGCAGATTCCTTTTGGAAGGAATTCCGCTCTCCCAACCCTAATGGGTATTGCCCTGGGTTGGCTTGCTAAGGCTGCAGTCTGCTGGGGACAATGTTGTTGGTTTGGTGCTCTCGGGTTCTGGTTAGAGGTGTGGTGGGCGGTGAGGTGTGTATGGCTGGGTGCGTACGTGTGTGTGTACGTGTATGTAGGGGTTGACTGTACTTGGTTATATCTCCACTGCTTACTATACTAAGATTTCCCACAGTGGGGCCCTACGTGGCCCACTTTGGTCGACCTACTTATTTAGTTTTTTTTTAGTTTTCCTCCATTGAGGAACCGGGGTTCACAATTTCTTTTGATAATACCATATAGCCCTGTGGTGCTATCATTAATGTGCAATGTTATATACATGTGATTAGGGATGAGCTTCGTGTTCGAGTCGAACATACGTTCGACTCGAACATCGGCTGTTCGATCGTTCGACGAAGATCGAACGATTTGGGCCGTTCGCGCCAAATTCGAGTGACGCGAACGGCCCACAATGCACTACGCCATCGCAGTGACATCCAGGCGCTGTGATTGGCCAAGCATGCACTGTGACCCCGCATGCTTGGCCAATCACAGCGCCGGCAGCGAGGAGAGCAATGATTGGCCACAGGCAGGATGCCTGTGGCCAATTATTGCTGAGGGTGTTTAGTACACGCCCCACACTATAAAAGGCCGCCAGCACGGCGGCCTAGTGTAGTGTGTTCCGGAGCAGGGAAAGACAAGCATAGGCAGGGACAGTGACATTTATTTCTTTCTTGCTTAACCTGGATTCCTTTAGTTTAGGGAAAGAGAAGGATAGGTAGGGAGAGTGTCAGTGTGTTTTACTGTGCGAGTCCTTGTTTCTAGGGACAAAGAAGGAAAGTGAGGGGATTTCTCCTTGTGCTATAGTGTGCTTTAAAAAAACATTTTTTCTAGGGACAGAAAACTGTAGGTAGGGAGAGTGTCAGTTTCTTTCACTGTGCCAGTCCTTGTTTCTAGAGACAAAGAAGGAAAGTGAGGGGAATTCTCCTTGTGCTATAGTGTGCTTTAAAAAAACATTTTTTCTAGGGACAGAAAACTGTAGGTAGGGAGAGTGTCAGTTTCTTTCACTGTGCCAGTCCTTGTTTCTAGGGACAAAGAAGGAAAGTGAGGGGATTTCTCCTTGTGCTATAGTGTGCTTTAAAAAAACATTTTTTCTAGGGACAGAAAACTGTAGGTAGGGAGAGTGTCAGTTTCTTTCACTGTGCCAGTCCTTGTTTCTAGAGACAAAGAAGGAAAGTGAGGGGATTTCTCCTTGTGCTATAGTGTGCTTTAAAAAAACATTTTTTCTAGGGACAGAAAACTGTAGGTAGGGAGAGTGTCAGTTTCTTTCACTGTGCCAGTCCTTGTTTCTAGGGACAAAGAAGGAAAGTGAGGGGAATTCTCCTTGTGCTATAGTGTGCCAAAGCATTCCTCATCAACCATCTTTGAAATCCTTGTTTTTTGGACAGTCAGGGAAATTGTCGTTGTGCTATTCTGTGCAAAAGCAATAATCCTCAACCATATTTAGAAATCCTTAAGTAAAGGGACAGAGAAGGACACCTGAAGGTAGCCCTTATTGCTTTTTTCCCATCTCCCTGCAGGCCATCTATTAGAATGTCTGGAAGGCAAACAAGGAGAGGCAGACAGTCAGGAGGCAATAAAAGAGGGCAAGCAGGCTCTGTGTCTGGGGGCAACAGTGCTGGTCGTGGACGTGGTGCATTGTCATCAGCACATGGCCATGGGACACGCTTGTCCTTCTTTTCGGCAGCTGGACATGTTGAGCCACATCATGCCGAAGACTTGGTAGAGTGGATGACCAAGCCCTCCTCCTCCTCCTCATCCTCTCTCACCCAGGCTCAGGGTACTGGCAAAGCAGCTGCCAAAGCGTCCTCTTCCCTGGTATCAATGTCAGACTCATCATCAGTCACTCCTTCCCTAGACCCACCATGTCCTCCTCCTGAGGAGTCCCCCGAACTGTTTGAGCACAGTGTTGGGTACATGCTCCAGGAGGATGCCCAGCGTTTCGAAGGGTCTGATGATGAAACCCAGCTACAGGAAGGCAGTAGCGTGAGAGCAGACAGAGGGGATGCTCAAGAAGGACACCAATCTGGCAGTCATGTTCCAGCAGCTGCAGCATACTGCCAGATTGGCTCCAGTGATGAGGAGGGAGGGGATGATGAGGTCACTGACTCCACGTGGGTGCCTAATAGGAGAGAGGAGGAGGAGGAGGCACATCTCCAACGAGGCAGGATGCCCTTTGGTGGCCAGCGTAAGGGCAGTACACCGACGGAATCACACCGCAGAGCTCCGCCTGTGCAGGGCGCTGCCTCTGCCCGTCATTCAAAAAGTTCCTTGGTGTGGGCCTTTTTTGAGGCTAGTGCATCAGATCGCACAGCTGCTGTTTGCAACATATGTCTCAAGCGTATATCGCGTGGCCAAAACATCAGCCGCTTGGGTACCACATGCCTGACCAGACATATGTTGACCTGCCATGCAGCTCGTTGGCAAGCCTACCTCAAAGACCCACACCAAAGAACAAAGCGGACCTCTCCTTGCACCGCATCAGCTGGGATCTCCAACCCCACTATAACTTCAGTCCTCTCTGAAACATGCACTGAGAGGAATGAAGGTGTAGAATTAGGTGTGTCACAGCCAAGTACTTGCGGCCACTCTGCTAGCAGTACACCGACGTCCGATTCTAGCAGGCAAATTTCCCTGCCCCAGCTGCTGGACCGTCGAAAGAAGTTCACTCCCAGCCATCCACATGCCCAGCGGTTGAATGCTAGCTTGGCTAAATTGCTAGCGCTTCAACTGCTGCCTTTTCAGTTGGTAGACTCGGCCCCCTTCCGTGAGTTTGTGCAATGTGCGGTTCCTCAGTGGCAGGTTCCCAAACGCCACTTTTTCTCACGGAAGGCTATTCCGGCTCTCTACCGGCATGTGGAAGGCAATGTCTTGGCCTCGCTGGACAGGGCGGTCAGCGGTAAGGTGCATATTACCGCTGACTCATGGTCCAGCAGGCATGGACAGGGACGTTACCTTTCTTTCACGGCCCATTGGGTCACTCTTTTGGCAGCTGGGAAGGATGCAGGACAAGGTGCAGTAGTGTTGGAGGTTGTTCCACCGCCACGCCTCCAAAATGCTACTACTGGTTGTGACACACCTCTCTCCTCCACCCCCTCCTCTTCTTCTTCCTCCATGGCCTCTTCCTGTGGTTTGTCCTATGAACCAGCGGTGCTCCGTAGCCGTTCACGGGGCTACGCAAGTACGCAGGCAAAAAGATGCCATGCCGTGCTTGCGCTGGTGTGTTTGGGGGACAGAAGCCACACTGGGGCAGAGGTCCTGTCTGCTCTGCAGGGCCAGGCCGAGAGGTGGTTGACGCCACGCCAGCTTAAGCCAGGAATGGTGGTTTGCGACAATGGCACCAACCTCCTCTCCGCCCTCCGACAGGGACAACTGACCCATGTGCCCTGTGTGGCTCACGTCCTTAACCTGGTGGTGCAGCGGTTCTTGGGCAGGTTCCCGGGCTTACAGGATGTCCTGAGGCAGGCCAGGAAAGTCTGTGTGCATTTCCGCAGATCTTATAATGCCAGTGCTCGCCTGGCTGAGCTGCAAAAGGAGTTGAACCTGCCCAAGAACCGCCTTATATGTGACATGCCCACCAGGTGGAACTCAACGTTGGCCATGCTGCAGCAGCTGCACACGCAGCAGAGGGCCATCAATGAGTACCTGTGCGACTACGGCACCAGGACAGGGTCAGGGGAGCTTGGTTTTTTTTCTCCACGCCAGTGGGGCATGATCAGGGATGCATGCACTGTCCTGGCACCATTTGAGGAGGCCACGAGGATGGTGAGCAGTGACAGTGCATGCATCAGTGACACTGTACCTCTTGTCCACCTGTTGGAGAACACGCTGCGTGGAATAATGGACAGGGCACTTGAGGCAGAACAGAGGCAGGAAGAGGAGGACTTCCTTGCCTCTCAAGGCCCCCTTTACCCAGACAGTGTTCCTTCTGTCCCACCCATCGCACAGGAAGAGGAGGAGGAGGAGGAGGAGGAGGAGGAGGAGGAGGATTGTGTCAGCATGGAGGTGGAGGCTGGCACTCAGCATCATCAGCAGCAGTCTTTTAGGGATGATTTACAGTCCCAAGAAACCAGTGGACTTGTACGTGGCTGGGAGGAGGTGGCTGCGGATCATGTCGTCCTTAGTGACCCAGAGGACTCCGGAGCGAATGCCTCAGCAAACCTACGCTGCATGGCCTCCCTGATCCTGCAAAGTCTGCGGAAGGATCCTCGTATTCTTCGGATCAAGGAGAGGGACCATTACTGGCTGGCCACTCTCCTTGATCCACGGTACAAGGGTAAGGTTGCGGACCTTATGTTACCTTCGCAGAGGGAGCAGAGGATGAGACAACTCCGGGAGGCCTTGCAGAAAGGTCTGTGCAACGCGTTCCCAGAGACTGGGAGGTTACAAACTCCTGGTCCTGGACAACGAGTTGCTGAGGCTTCGGCCAGTCAAAGAAGGAGCGGTGGGGAAGGTGGCTGTCTGACCGATGCGTTCAGACAATTCTTTAGTCCGCAGCCCCAAAGTATGATCGGTTCCAGCAACCATCGCCAGCGTCTGATAAACATGGTGCAGGAATATCTAGGGGCAAGGTCAGACTTGGACACCTTCCCCACCGAAAATCCTCTGGCTTACTGGGTCTTGAGGATGGATCACTGGCCAGAGCTTCCACAGTATGCAATTGAGCTACTGGCCTGTCCTGCATCCAGCGTTCTTTCGGAACGCACATTCAGTGCTGCTGGAGGATTTGTCACGGATCACAGGGTGCGCCTGTCCACCGACTCGGTTGATCGACTGACTTTCATCAAGATGAACCAGTCTTGGATCACCACCAGCTACCACACACCTGATGCTGATATAACAGACTAATTGATTTTAACATGTCACATCCCTTCAAGACTGATGCTGATGCTGAGTGCCTGTGCTGTTATGTTGACTGGCTATCCTCCTCCTCCGAGTCCTCAATGATACGATTGATGATGATAGCTTGGAAGATCATTTTTGTTTATGGGTGCCGCCACCAGTGGCTAAGGCCCAATTTTTCAGCCCCTGTTTTACAGGGGCGTGTAATTACAATTTTTTTAGCAATAATTTGCCATAGGGCTCATTGCTGTGCTCCAAGTACAGTATCTGTGAGGGGTTGGAGTGTTGTGGCACCAGTGCCTAAGGCCCAATTTTTCAGCCCCTGTTTAACAGGGGCGTGTCATTACAATTTTTGAAGCAATACTTTGCAACAGGGCTCATTGCTGTGCTCCAAGTAACATATCTGTGAGGGGTTGTAGTGTTGTGCCACCAGTTCCTAAGGCCCAATTTTTCAGCCCCTGTTCAACAGGGGCATGCAATTACAATTCTTGATCTAATAATTCACAGCAGGGCCCATTGCTGCACCCACCAAGAGTAACTCTGAGGGCTTACAGTGTTGTGGCAACGCCACCACCACCACCACGAAAGGCCCAATTTTTCAGCCCCTGTTCAAAAGGGGCATGTAATTACAATTCTTGATCTAATAATTCACAGCAGGGCCCATTCCTGCACCCACCAAGAGTAACTCTGAGGGCTTACAGTGTTGTGGCAACACCACCACCACCACCACCACGAAAGACCCAATTTTTCAGCCCCTGTTCAACAGGGGCATGCAATTACAATTCTTGATCTAATAATTCACAGCAGGGCCCATTGCTGCACCCACCAAGAGTAACTCTGAGGGCTTACAGTGTTGTGGCAACGCCACCACCACCACCACCACCACGAAAGGCCCAATTTTTCAGCCCCTGTTCAAAAGGGGCATGTAATTACAATTCTTGATCTAATAATTCACAGCAGGGCCCATTCCTGCACCCACCAAGAGTAACTCTGAGGGCTTACAGTGTTGTGGCAACACCACCACCACCACCACCACGAAAGGCCCAATTTTTCAGCCCCTGTTCAACAGGGGCATGCAATTACAATTCTTGATCTAATAATTCACAGCAGGGCCCATTGCTGCACCCACCAAGAGTAACTGTCAGGGCTTACAGTGTTGTGGCACCAGCACCACCATCAAAGGCCCAATTTTTACTACCACTGTTCAACAATTATATGTAATTAAAATTCCTGATATAATAGTTGACAGCAGGGCGTTCCAGCACCAACCAAGAGTAACTGTGAGTGCTTACAGTGTTGTGCCAACACCAACAACTAAGGGGCCTATTTCTGCAGAGTATATACGGCAGGTCCCTACTTTCAAACATCCAACTTACAAACGACTACTACTTGCAAATGCAAGAAGACAACAGGAAGTGAGAGGAAATCTACCACTAGGAAGGAAAATTCTCTCCTGTAAGAATAAATATGGGAGAAAGGTGTCTCCTCTGTACTGATGCTTTATCAGCAATCCTTGTTTCAAGAAAAACACCACATTTCAAAAACAGTTGTCATTGGGACGGAAAGTGAGGTGAAATGTTCTGAACAGGGGCACAGACAGCAAAACAAATGTTACAGGGGTGATAACCCTTACCTATGTTTTCCAAAAAGTTTAAAAATAGATTTTTGGGCTGGAGCTACACTTCAACAATGTACCTGTTCAAAATTACAAACAGATTCTACATAAGAACAAACCTACAGTCCCTGTCTTGTATGCACCGCCTGTATACGGCTGTTCAGAGTATATAGGGCCTTTTTTATTTTATGTGCGGGGTTCCCCTTAATATCCATACAAGACCCAAAGGGGCTGGTAATGGGCTGGGGTAGGGGGGGGGGGTCATGGGGTAGCTATGCCATTTTTCTTAAAGATTTTCATCCATATTACCGGGACCAGACATTACATTAAAGCCGCAAGCAGTTTTAAATTGCTTTTTTTTCCTTTAGAAGTGTCATTTTGTGCAGGGACAGTTCTAAACACGAGAAACACGTGGCACTTCACAGGCATACTTTAGACACCCCCCAGGTACGATATTTAAAGGAATATTTGACTTTTTTTTTTTCACTTTATGCATCATTAAAATGACTGCTCCCGAAAAACGACCGTTATTAAAACTTCTTTTTGCATTGATACATGTCCCCTGGTGCAGAACCCGGGTTCCCAAACCCTTTTTAGGACAATAACATGCATAATAGTTGTTATAATTACCACTTTAGAATTCGAACGTTCGCATCCATTGTATTTAATAGGGTTCTAATGTTCGTACGAACTTTCGGTCCGTTCACGGGTTCTGGTGCGAACCGAACCCGGGGGTGTTCGGCTCATCACTACATGTGATGTAACCATTTGCGAGACTGTTTGCTTTGTACATGAAAAAACTCAATAAATAAATCTTTAAAAAAAAAATAAAGATCTAGTGCATATTAAAATGAGGTATAATTTCTGATAAAACAAATGAATAGATATACTTCTATATATCAGAGATAAATGGTGATTAATGTTCAGATAATATTCACATTTCTATGCAAGCTCTATATTACAATATATATTTACAGTTCTTGTACTTAAATGATACTTGTATATTTTAAAACTTGGGAACTTGTAAAATATCCTTCTGTGATTTCACGTTTTTTTGTAAATACTCTTGTTTACATTGACACTATGTTGTGATCTCTTCTCAAAACAAACAGACCTTCTTCTTTATACTCTCAAGCGTGTGTAGACAAAATGTCAAATTACACACAGTTTGATAATTCAATCAAAGCTTATGTTAAATTTAGGATGAATCTCTTTTACACATATATCATAATAAAACCATTGTACAAACTTATCTTTAGCTTTATAAAGACAGACAAAACTGTATGTCTTTTAATATTTGGAATATAATTATCGGGTCCCCAAAATCACCGGAGAAATTACCGTTTAACATTGGAGTCTATGGAAGGGGTGCCCGGGTTTGAAAAATCAATGCTCCCCGGCCGTAGGTCCCCCAGACACCAAACTTTGCACACTTATAGAGGAAGAGTGGGGCTACATGTGTGCTAAGACTGGCCGGGATCAGGGGCACAAAGTTGAAGTCGGACACAGACTCGAGTATAAGCTGAGGGGGGCATTTTCAGCACAAAAAAATGTGCTGAAAGACTGGGCTTATACTTGAGTATATACGGTAAGTATTTCAATATAATGATACTATATACCTTTGATTAATACATTACTTGTACTTGAGTAGTATCATAATATATTTCATTTGGCCGTATTTGAATAAGCCCCTTTTGTTTCTGTAGCTTATTCTGAAAATACTATGAGCTCATGTCTCTGTCTGTAAAATCTCCTCTTATCTTGTTTATTATACTAAGTGTCTAAAGCTTTGAGTTATAATCTTGGAGATGGGACAGACAAGGCTTATACAGCCTCCCTGTAAGACATAAACCCATTCAGGTAACCAGGCCTTATTCATGGGCTTTGAACTGTGATTCAACTTTAGAGACAAAATGCCAAATACATACGAAAGATATGGCCATATAAATTTATTATTTTTTTTACTTGAAGGACGTTTCTCTCTTCATCCATATGATAAAGAATTGTTCTTGGATGACTTGGATCTTTCTTAATGAGTTCAAGTCTTTATGAAATCAAAATTAACTGTTGCAGTGATGGTGTAACCCCCCCCATTTCAAATGTAATAAAAACCAAAGCCGGTAAACCAGCAATTGAAGAAACTCTTCAGTGAATCCGCTCTTGTAGTGTTACAAGCTGAAAATGGGATTCAATATCCCTCCTTTCAATGGATATTCTTGGATTCAAACACACAAGGGACTTCTGCAACAAATCTTTCTTTCCGGCAATATGAATCCTGTAGCGTCTTGCTTCATGACTCCTGATGAAGGATTCGATGTGGTGACAGGTTTCATTCGGAACTGGACGCCAAGGATTAACATCATCCAAACGATCACTGTGCCTTTTGGTGGTTAACTTTGTCTTTACCAATCAACGATCTGGTCTGGAGTGTAGTTTGGTGACAGGTTCCCTCCAGGACTGGACGCCAAGGATTAACATCACCCATATGATCGCTGTATCTTTGGTAGTTCATTTCACCTTTTACCAATCAACGATCTGGTCTGGATTGTCAATCATTTTCTATTTGAGAAAATAGACAGTATGAATACATATTCTTATTAATTAATATTTACATTTTCTAACTATGCTATATATATATATGATATAGCGATTGGTTAATTATATTTTAATTAACTAAAATCATCAATGATCTAATGAATGTAGTATTCTGCCATGATTGGCAGGATCAACATTAATGCTGAAGTATAAGATTTGAAGATATATAAGTCAGGAGAGAAATATCACAATGTCATATTATTACATTTACATACTCTTGATCCTTTAACCACTTCAGCCCCGGACCATTTTGGCTGGTTAAAGACCAGGCCACTTTTTGCGATTCGTAACTGCGTCGCTTTAACTGACAATTGCATGGTCATGCGACGTGGCTCCCAAACAAAATTGATGTCCTTTTTTCCCCGCAAATAGAGCTTTCTTTTGGTGGTATTTGATCACCTCTGCGGTTTTTATTTTTTGCACTATAAACAAAAATAGAGCAACAATTTTTAAAAAAATTCAATATTTTTGTACCTTTTGCTATAATAAATATCCCCAAAAAATATATAAAAAAACATTTTTTTCCTCAGTTTAGGCCGATGTGTATTCTTCTACATATTTTTGGTAAAAAAATCGCAATAGGCGTTTATTGATGGGTTTGCGCAAAAGTTATAGCGTCTACAAAATAGGGGACTGTTTTATGGCATTTTTATTAACCACTTGAGACCCGCGCTATAGCCGAAAGACGGCTGCAGCGCGGCTCTCAAGTGCCGGGTGGACGTCCTGGTTTGTTTACAACCCGCCGCCGAGGGCGCGCGGCGGGGAACAGCTGTGCGCGCCGCATCACGTGATGCCGATGCGCATGCCTGTCGGCCGCGATGTCCGCCAGGTACATGCGATCAGATTTTACAGAGGCAGGACGTGGATCTCTGTGTGTAAACACAGATCCATGTTTTGTCAGGGAGAGAGGAGACCGATGCTGTCTCCCTTGTACATAGGGACACAGATCAGTCACCTCCCCCAGTCAGTCCCCTCCCCCACACAGTAAGAAACACTAGGAGGGAACATATTTAACCCCTTGATCGCCCCCTAGTGTTAACCCCTTCACTGCCAGTCACATTTATACAGTAATCAGTGCATTTTTATAGCACTGTTCGGTCCCAAAATAGTGTCAAACGTGTCCGATATGTCCGCCACAATATCGCAGGCCTGACAAAAATCGCAGATCGCCGCAATTACTAGTAAAAAAAATAAATATATAATGAATATGTCATAATTCTATCCCCTATTTTGTAGGTGCTATAACTTTTGCGCAAACCAATCACTATACGCTTATTGCTATTTTTTTTACCAAAAATAAATAGAAGAATACGTATCGGCCTAAACTGAGCAAAAAAAATATTTTCTTTTTAAATTGGGATATTATTATAACAAAAAGTAAAAAAATATTGTGTTTTTTTTTCCAAATTTTCTGTCTTTTTTTGTTTATAGCGCAAAAAATAAAAACCACAGAGGTGATCAAATACCACCAAAAGAAAGCTCTATTTGTGGGAAAAAAATTATAATAATATCACTTGGGTACAGTGTTGTATGACCGCGCAATTGTCATTCAAAGTGCGTCAGCACTGAAAGCTGAAAATTGGTCTGGGTACGAAGGGGGTTTAAGTGCCCAGTAAGGAAGTGGTTAATATATATTTTTTTTACTAGTAATGGCGGCGATCAGCGATTTTTATTATGACGGACACATCGGACACTTTTGACACCATTTTGGGACCTTTGTAATTTTTACAGCGATCAGTGCTATAAAAATGCACTGATTACTGTGAAAATTACACTGGCAGTGAAGGGGTTAACCTGTAGGGGGCGCTGAAGGGGTTAAGTGTGACCTAATGAGTGATTCTTACTGTGTGGGGGCATGGCTTGGCGTGTGACGTCACTGATCGTCGTTCCCTATGACAGGGAACAGACGATCAGTGACACCCTCACTAGGAAGAACATGGAAAGGTTTGTTTACACTTACCTTTCCCCGTTCTTCAGCTCTGTGACCCGATCGCGGGACACCAGCGGGAATCGGGTCCACGGGTCCCGCAGGCGCGGTCACGGAGCTCAGGACCGGGTCGACCCATGACTGGGCATCTTAAAGGGGACGTGTATATATACGTGCTTATGCCCAGCCGTGCCATTCTGCTGACGTATATGTACAGGCGGCAGTCCTTAAGTGGTTAAAGTCTCTTCTTATACATTACCTTCCAGCATTCATCGTTGGAACCTAGGATGACAAGCATACAAATGAATACTTTATACCATACCCAAACATGTCCTAAATTCACTGATATTGGCAGATGCTTTTGACTTCATCACAGTCTCCATTTTCTTCTTGTGGGGAGACTTATGCGGCGTACACACGATCGTTTTTCATGCCATTTTGTTAACCGACGTTTTTCTCGTCTTTTTTTTTTCATGTTTCCTCTCAAGCCTGTCTTGCATCCACACGATCATTAAAAAAAACGCTCGAGCAAAGCGCAGTGACGTACAACACGTACGACGGCACTATAAAGGGGAAGTTCCATTCGAATGGCGCCACCCTTCATGTTAGTAAACTTTGTTGAGCGGCGATTCGCGCTTTTCAGTCTTGTGCTTTTCAGTCCGTTACAGCGTGACGAATGTGCTATCTCCATTACAAACGCTAGTTTTACCAGAACAAGCTCTCCCGTCTCATACTTGATTCTGAGCATGCGCGTTCTTTTTCCCCTCGTAAAAGCATACACACTATCGTTTTTCACGTCGTTAAAAAAAAAACGGCATGAAAAACGACGTGAAAAAATAGAGCATGTTCGAAATTTTTAATGGCCGTTTTTCACGCAGTTAAAAATGCTCTGGAGCATACACACGATCGGTTTTAATGGCCATTTTAAAAAATGGCATTTTTAACGGCATGAAAAACGATCGTGTGTACGCCGCATTAGGCTGCAAACCTCAGGCCACAGGAGATTTACCTTGGAGCGACACCAGTGGTCTTTCTGAAATGAAATTTTAATCACCCGCCTCCCTCGACTGGTTAAGAACAGGTCAAACCTCTGGTACATGCTTTTCAAACATTATGCTATTCAACAAAAATATCATTCACATATGTTAAACTTTTCCTTTAAGGTACATCAGGCAATGGCCTTATGTAAAATAACAAACAAAAACAAAATCAAATTCTAATCTTAAATTTATATAACCAAATAACATTCTGTTCCAATTGTACTAATTCTTACCACCTTTAAATGCCAGAATGTATGGGTCTTCAGAACTTACCTGAACGTTCCACCATCATTGAGCATAATTTAGTGTAGTGAAGTACTTAGCGCTTTGTATTTTTATATCAAGCATTGGTCAATGTATGGCACAGCTTAGCTGTGCATATATACTTGTTTATTTAGCTGTCTTAGATCAGATTGAATCCTGGCAATGCATATGTCTATTAGACCATAGTCACAGGAATCTTTTAGCAAACAAATTTTTGAACTCCATGAAAACTTTTATTTACCATGGGTGTGGATTTATTTAAATCCTTTTTATATACATCCTGTCTGCGAAACATTTTAATGCAGCAGGGTTCTTAAAATTGTGGCCTATTTATACATGGCCGGGTAGTAATTTTTTTTTTTTTTAAATAATAAAAAAAATATGTATTAGCCCTGGTTCACACTGGTGCGATTTACAAATCTCATGTTTTGAGTGCGATTTGGCACTCCGATTTCTTTCCCAGTCACTTCTGATTTTGTTCCGATTTCTTTTGTATTTGTTTGCTATTTCTGGAGCCTACTTGCGATTTGCAGATAGTATGATTTGTACTTATTCCAATGAAAAGCAAGCTGATTTGTGACTTAATAAAGATAGCAGCGCTGGCTGTGAAAAAAAATATATAAACGTCTTGCTCCAAACTCCTCACTGTAACACCTTCTAGGGGAGGGGACAGGTCAGCTGTTTTCATACACATAGCAGCTCTGGCAGGGTTAAAAAAAAGTCCTGCTCCAAACTCCTCAGGAAACCACCTGCTAGGGGAGGGGACAGATCAGCTGAAGCTGCAATGACATCACCAAAAAAAAAAAAGAAGACTGCTCCAAATCGCACTGATATAAACAGTACTGCGATTTCAAGTCGATTTACATAGCACTCTATGGATGTTAAATCGACCTGAAATCGCAAAAAAGTAATACAAAAACCTTTTGGAAATCACTAGTGTCTTGTGTCGCACCAATTAGCACATTTCCATTGAAATCCATGGGGTGCGACTTCAGGTACGATTTTGAAATCGCATGTGTGTGAACCAGGGCTTAGTATATGTATGAATATTGACCTCATGTGGTACTAATGTTTACTGCATATGGCAGTAACCAAGGTGATTTAAGGGCTTTATGTTCATTTATGAAACTACTTGGGTTTTATTTTAATCTGGACCACAGTGTGGTAGTTACCAGATCTATGTGTATAACAAAGCGATGTAATACAGTATATCGTTGCCAATGTACACATGATATTTGGGTCATTGATTATCAGGAATCAATGATTGACTGATTATTTATTTATCCTGAGGGGTTTGAATACCTAAATATTTACTTTAGGACTGGTTAACTATTTTAATAACTTTCTACTAGGGTTGTCCCGATACCGAGCATTTCCCCAAGTACTTGTACTCGGGGGAAATGCTCCGATGCTTCACCCGATACCTGGGCAGTCAGGAATGATCGGTGCAGCGGGGGGAGTTACAAGCACTGATCTGCCTGTATACATTTCAATAAAGCATGACAGCTTCTCCCCGGACCCCCTCCCCCCTTTTTAGCTGCTTTAGTGAAATTTATACAGCGGGGATCGGTGCTTGTAACTCCCCCCAACACGCACTGATCACCGCTGACTGTCCCTGTATCTTTCTCCGTGCTGCTGCTATACTCCTCCACGCTCTGTGTCCCCCTCTGTGCTGCTCTCCCCCTCCGTGCTCCGTGTCCCCCTCGGTGCTGCTCTCCCTCTCCGGGTTCGTTGTCCCCCTCTGTGCTGCTCTCCCCCTCCGTGCTCCCCTCGGTGCTGCTCTCCTCCGGGTGTCCTTGTATCCCCCTCCGTGCTGCTGCTGTCCGCGCTCCGTGTCCTGTGTCACCCTCCTGCTGCTCTCCCCCTCCGCGCTCCGAGTCCCCCCACCATGTCCTCCTCCACCCCCTCTGCCCTCGATCTGTCAGGATGGAGAGCGGAGGTAGGAGCCGCTAAACCCGGCTCCTTCCTTTTCGAATGAACAGAGTCAGTGATCACTGACTCTGTTCATTCATATAACTGAAACATCGTAACCTATGTTTACGATGCTTCAGTTTATGAATGGAGAGGAGCCTCCTGTCTATTCATTTTAGCTGAGGCTGCAGAGAAAGGGACTAGGGAATCTGCGTCCTCAGTCCCTTTCTCTGTCTCATAGGGGAGATGTCAGGGGTCTATTAAGACCCCTGAAATCTCACCAAAGCCCCCCAACAGTGCTAAAAAAAGGGAAGAAAAATTCAATAAATATTTTTTTTTTTTAAATAATAAAAATTAAAATAAAAAAACACACTGACACAATCCACCCCCCCCCTAAAAAAAATTAAAAATAAAGCACTGTAAAAAAAAAAAAAATGTGATTATATTCCTGGCATAAATATGAACCTTATTAACAATCCCCAGGTCACTAACCTGTTAGGGAAAAGAACACCATACAATCCCAGTAGGAATTGCGTATAATTACTAAGCTCAATGGAGTTAGTATATACTGTATGGATGTGAGCATTGAAAATATCACCTTCCAAGCAAATCTCTCAACTGTATTCCAGGGGATATACACCTGGTATGATCCTCCTGTCTAACCCTTCCTGGGGGAATTGGAGTTACCTGTACAAAGGTGCCATCTAGAATTTAATTATTCCTGAGATGGATCTCAACTATACTCCCTGATTGTGAGAGAACCGAGAAGGTTCATATTTATGGCCTTGTCATTTAAGACCATATAACCTTTTAATAAAATCACAATAGGATTATTATTATTTTTTAAGGAGATCGATACCAATATGTAATCGATTGTGGGGCATATTAACTATAAATGCGGGAATATAAATGTCTTCATTCCCTTTAAGTTGAAATTCAACTGGGCTTTTTTTTCCATGATTTCAGGGCAATGCCTAAAAATATTTACAAAGTCAGCTTTTAAAATATTTTAGCTGATGTTTTTTTAAGAAAATAAATTCTTGGATTTATTATAAATGTTTCTGGAACAAAATAGATACTTGGACATTATCCAATAGCTTCTTATGGCATTCTGTTTTTATAAAATACCTGTATAGAAAACAATATATAAAAACAAACAAATAATTGCAATGACATGTAACAGTTTTGGTTTCACTTTGTCAGCTGTGTTTGTATAAGCAAGGAGCAGGTTGGCCCCCACCTTTTTACACAGGCATTCCTAAAACCTGTCATATTCAGCACACCAAAGTTTTGGCTGTGCACCGATCATTCTACTCTTTCCCCCCTTCCCCCTCCCTTTTTGTAAAGGAGGGGTAGGAACTCATTTTAGAAAAAAAAATGCTTAAACACGTTTTTCTTTGCTCATGTTTTTCTCTTGGTCAATTGCAGACATTTAAATATATTTAACACCTCAGCTAGTTTCCTTTTTAGTTTTTTAGTTTTTTTAGAACTGGGTGTAACTTTTGATTGGGGAATTGGAATTTTTAACAATTCCAGCCTAATTATATTTTGGAGCTTCAATTTTTTTTCTTGCTCTTTCTAAGCTGAGCTGGCTATTTAAATTTTATTCTGATGCTTTGCACTGTTCTGTAAAACAGCGAAAAGGATGGTGCTCTATTAGCCAAACCAATTCATTTTTGGGATAGTAATCCCAGGCCATAAACAACTTTTATTTTTTTGACAAACCCTCATCAAACAGTTGGAAAAATTCATGGCTCTCAAAATCTGGGTTTTCCTCAGCCAAGTAATAGGCTTTATTGAGAACTTTTAAAAGTCCTCTGGTACTTTGATTGGGATTACATTTCAAAGTAAGTACAAATGGTCCTTCTCGCAGGGACCAAGTTCTATCCTAATTTCCCATACTTCTCTGAGAGAAGACATCACCTGATTTCTTGCAAACACTCTGTGATGCAGACCAATTTCATTTTCTGCATCAGCAGGACTGGCTGCACTAGAAAAAACTTTAGTGTCTGTCATTTTTCAATATTGCAACTAACAATGGCAATAACATTTTTTTTTTATATTTTTTTTATATTTTTTAAATGATAATATACATTTTGCACAAATATATCACTTGTTTCAAACTTCGACAGATATCAGCAGTGCCTCCAAATATGTCAGAATGTTTATACTGAAATAATATTGTATTTATGAAAATATGCAAATCTTGTTTTTGGGAGATTTACAATGTTCTACCAATACCAAACAAGAAATTCAAAGTTTTTTTATCAGTGCTATTTTGAAGACAAGTGACACAAAATGATATTGCTTAAAATTATATATACAGTGCATATTAAAATCAGGTATAATTTGTGATAAAACAAATGAATAGATATACTTCTATATATTAGAGATAAATGGTGATTAATGTTCACATAATATTCACATTTCTATGCAAGCTCTATATTACAAGATATATTCACAGATTTTAAAACTTGGTAACTTGTAAAATAACCTTCCGTGATTTCACGGCTTTATGTAAATACTCTTATTTACATTGACACTATGTTGTGATCTCTTCTCAAAACAAACAGACCTTCTTCTTTACACTCTCAAGCGTGTGCAGACAAAATGTCAAATTACACACAGTTTGATAATTCAATCAAAGCTTATGTTAAATTTAGGATGAATCTCTTTTACACATATATCATAATAAAACCATTGTACAAACTTATCTTTAGCTTTATAAAGACAGACAAAACTGTATGTCTTTTAACATTTGGAATATAATTATTTCATACTGCAGTTAAAACTAATATAACTCCAAATTGCTCTGCCATATATGTTTAAATGGTTTTAGATATGTGTATGCAAAAACCATTCAATTACCAAAAGGTATAATAAACAGAATAATGCGTTACCAGTAGTGTTGAGCGAACCCGAACTGTAAAGTTCGGGTCCGTACCGAACTTTAGCTTTTTCCCGAACCCGGACTTTGCCCAAAAGTCCGGGTTCGGGTTCGGCAATCTATTAACGCATTTAGAAATGCTTCAGGGGCCAGCCAATCACCTTTTGATTAGCAGGTGTGCCCTTAGAGGCCATCATAGCCATGCCTACTAATGGCATGGCTGTGATTGGTCAGTGCAACATGTGACCCAGCTTCTATATAAGCTAGAGGCACACAGCACACGTCACTCTGCTTCAGAATAGATAGGGAGAGGATCTAGTCTGCTGCTGCTGCTTTTAGGGAAAGATAGATGAGGTAGTCCTGATTCTACAATCTGAGGGAAAAGATAGAGAGATAGTGTAGTGTAGGGCCAGGTTCCTGTGTTGGTGCTTTCAGGGAGAGAGAATATTATATAGGAGTCCAGATTCAGAGATTAAAATCAGCGATCTGCATAGGTTTACCTATTTGTGTTGCAGTGCAGTCTTTTTACACTGCCATGAGCCCAGTGTCAGAGAAAATCTAACTTTTAGGGGAAAAAAGGCACTTTATTGTGCTCTTTTCCAAAAGACCCATAGGGCAAAAAAAAAAAAAAAAAGCATTTTATTTTGCTCGTGCAAAAAAAGACCCGTTTAGGGCAAAAAAAAATAAAAAAAAATTTGCACTTTAATGTACGCTTGCAAAAAATGCCGTTTAGGGGCACAAAAAAAAGTTTGCAGTGTGTTATACATATTTTGAGGTGTGTGAAATAAACAATTTCTATATAGTTTTCTCCTACTGTGCTATACTAAAAAAACAAAATTTTTTTTAAATAGCATTTTCTGCAGTTCTGTAGCTGTGCGATTCAGCGGTTACGTACTGTGGGTGTGTTCTGCTCTTCCAAAAAACGCCGTTTAGGGGCACAAAACAAAGTTTGCAGTGTGTTATACATATTTTGAGGTGTGTGAAATAAACAATTTCTATATAGTTTTCTCCTACTGTGCTATACTAAAAAAACAAAATTTTTTTTGAATAGCATTTTCTGCAGTTCTGTAGCTGTGCGATTCAGCGGTTACGTACTGTGGGTGTGTTCTGCTCTTCCAAAAACACCCATTTAGGGCAAGATCCTAAATTTTTAAAATATGAGGAGAAGGTCAAAGGGACGTGGTGGCCCCGGTCGTGGTGCTGCTGGTGGAGCTCCTGTTGCAGGGAGAGGACGTGGTGGATCTGTGCCAGATACACGCACAAGTGAAACGCCTTCCTCAGGTGCGAGTAGGCGACCGAGCCTGCGGCGGTATTTTGTCGCGCCTAATGAGGCTGTACGAATGTTTAGGCCAGGACAAGTACAGGCGATAGTAGATTGGGTTGCTGACAGTGCCTCGGGTTCCTTCACATTGTCTCCCACCCACTCTTCTGATGAAAGAACAGAGTTGGCACCTGAAACCCATGTCCATCAGTCTTTCACCTCACCCCCTTGCAAATCAGCCAAGCAGTCTGAGCCCCAAATCATGCAGCAGTCTCTTCTGCTTTTCGATGACTCTGTTAGCAGAGTTTCCCAGGGCCATCCACCTAGCCCTGCCCCAGAAGTGGAAGAGATTGAGTGCACCGATGCCCAACCACTTATGTTTCATGATGAGTACATGGGAGGACCATCGCAGTACGTCTCGGATGATGACGAAACACAGGTGCCAACTGCTGCTGCTTTCGCAATTGTGCAGACAGACAAGGAGGGCAGGGGTGAAGACTGGGTGGAAGATGATGTGGAGGACGATGAGGTCCTCGACCCCACATGGAATCAACGTTATGCAGGTGACCAGTGTAGTTTGGAGGAAGAGGCGGTGGTCGCACAGAGCCACCAGCACAGCAGAAGAGGGAGCAGGGTGCAAAAGCGGAGCGTCTGTCAGCTAGACAGTATGTCTGCTACTGCCCAACGCAGCAAGGGACCGAGCACACCAAAGCCAGGTCCAAGGAGTTCCCCAGCGTGGCAGTTCTTCACACAATGTGCTGATGACAAGACACGAGTGGTTTGCACGCTGTGCAATCAGAGCCTGAAGTGAGGCATAAACGTTCTCAACCTGAGCACAACCTGCATGACCAGGCATCTAAGTGCAAAGCACGAGCTGCAGTGGAGTAGACACCTCAAAAACCAAGAAAGGTCTCTGGCTCCTCCTGCTTCCTCTTCTGCTGCAGTCTCGGCCTCTTCATCCACCTCTGTAGTGACAGTGGCACCTGCCACCCCGCAAACAGAGGATCTGCCAGCAACACTACCACCTGGGTCACCAACCATCTCCACAATGTCCCATGGAAGCGTTCAGCTCTCTATCTCCCAAACATTGGAGCGGAAGAGGAAGTACCCCCCTAGCCACCCGCGATCCCTGGCCCTGAATGCCAGCATTTCAAAACTCCTGGCCTTTGAAATGCTGTCATTCCGTCTGGTGGAGACGCAGAGTTTTAAAAGCCTGATGGCATTGGCTGTCCCACAGTACGTCGTGCCCAGCCGCCACTATTTTTCCAGGCGAGCCATCCCTTCCCTGCACAACCAAGTGGGGGACAAAATCAGGTGTGCACTGCGCAACGCCATCTGTGGCAAGGTCCACCTAACTACGGATGCGTGGACCAGTAAGCACGGTCAGGGACGTTATATCTCCCTAACAGCACACTGGGTAAATGCAGTGGCGGCTGGGCCTGAGGCAGATAGCAGTTTGGCGCATGTCCTTCCACCACCGAGGATTGCAGGGCGCTTCAGTTTGCCTCCTGTTGCTAACTCCTCCTACTCCTCATCCTCTACCGCCTCCTCATCCGGTCAGCGTAACACCTTCACCACCAACTTCAGCACAGCCAGGGGTAAACGACAGCAGGCTGTTTTAAAACTTTCCTGTTTGGGGGAAAAACCCCACACCGCGCAGGAGTTGTGGAGGGACATGGAACAACAGACCAATGAGTGGTTGCTGTCAGTGAGCCTCAAGCCCGGCCTGGTGGTGTGCGATAATGGGCGAAATCTCGTAGCAGCTCTGGGCCTAGCCGGTTTGACGCACATCCCTTGCCTGGCGCATGTGCTGAACTTGGTGGTCCAGAGGTTCCTTAAAAATTACCCCAATATGCCAGAGCTGCTGCAGAAAGTGCGGGCTGTGTGTGCGCACTTTCGGCGTTCTCACCTTGCTGCTACTCGCCTGTCAGCGCTGCAGCGTAACTTCGGCCTTCCCGCTCACCGCCTCATATGTGATGTGCCCACAAGGTGGAACTCCACCTTGCACATGCTGGCCAGACTGTGCGAGCAGCAGCAGGCGATAGTGGAGTTTCAGCTGCAGCAATCACGCGTGAGTCACTCTGCGGAACAGCACCACTTCACCACCAATAACTGGGCCTCCATGCGAGACCTGTGTGCCTTGTTGCGCTGTTTCGAGTACTCCACCAACATGTCCAGTGCCAATGACGCCGTTCTTAGCGTTACTATCCCAGTTCTATGCCTCCTTGAAAAAACGCTTCGGGCGATGATGGAAGAGGATGTGGCACAGGAGGATGAGGAGGAGGAGGAGGAAGCGGGATCATTTCAAAGGCTTTCAGGGCAGTCTTTCACAAGTGGCTACGAGGGTGGGTTCCTGCACCAACAAACACCAGGTACACAATTGTCCGGCAGAAAAGGCACAGTTCTGGAGGATGACGAGGTGGAGGAGGAGATGGAGGAGGAGAAGGAGCCATTTTCACAGCAGGGTGGCACCCAGACCAGCTCGTGGCCATCACTGGTGCGTGGCTGGGGGGATACAGAGGACACAGACGATACACCTCCCACAGAGGACAGCTTTTCTTTGCCTCTGGGCAGCCTGGCACACATGAGCGATTACATGCTGCAGTGTTTCCGCAATGACCGCCGAGTTGCCCACATTTTAACTGGTGCTGATTACTGGGAGGCGACCCTGCTGGATCCCCGTTACAAGGACAACGTACCGTCCTTAATTCCCTCACTGGAGCGGGATCGTAAGATGCGCGAGTACAAGCGCACGCTGGTAGACGCGCTGCTGGTGGCATTCCCACCTGACAGCGGGCGTACGGTGGAAGCACAAGGCGAAGGCAGAGGAGGAGGAAGAGGTCGCCAACGCAGCCGGGGCACAGGCAGCACCTCAGAAGGCAGGGTTAGCATGGCTGAAATGTGGAAAAGCTTTGTCAGCACGCCACAACAACCAGCACCACCAGCTGAGATGGAACGTCTTAGCAGGAGGCAGCATTTCACCAACATGGTTGAGCAGTATGTGTCCACAGGCCTACACGTACTGGATGACGGGTCTGCCCCCTTTAACTTCTGGGTCTCCAAATTGGGCACATGGCCTGAGCTTGCCCTTTATGCCTTGGAGGTGCTGGCCTGCCCTGCAGCCAGTGTATTATCTGAACGTGTATTTAGCACGGCAGGGGGCATTATCACAGACAAGCGCAGCCGCCTGTCCAGAGCCAATGTGGACAAGCTCACGTTCATTAAAATGAACCAGGCATGGATCCCACAGGACTTGTCCGTACCTTGTGCAGAATAGACATGTATACCGGTGTTGTGACAAAACTGTCCGGCCATCGGATTGTGTCCGGCCCATACTGCGAAGGCGCAGCACTTGCGCAGTACAGAGGACAAGGAGATTCACAAAATCTCCGAAGATGAACGGCGCCTGCGCTGTGAGTGCAGGTTCAAGCCCCACCATCCAAGTGGACATACAGTAGCACATAGTAACAGGGCCCCTCACGGGCTCGGTTCGATCGCCACGCTTCGGGCACGGCCTCACTTGGCTCGGCTTGAACCACGGATGGTGTGGCCTTCACCTGAACTCACCACGCAGGCGCCATTCGTCTTGGGAGATTTTCGAAATCCCCTTGTCCTACATACTGAGCAAGCGCAGTACAGGGTGGACACTATTTGACGGGGGACAGAATTCGACACATCACCGGCCTTACCCAGCCATTGTTGTATTTTTGAATCAGTGTTGGCTACCTTGTCCTCCTCCACCGCCGCTTTCACCTACACAGCCACATCCACCGCCACCTCAACCTCCTACTCCATATGGACCTCGTCCTCCTAGGTCAAGATTATAATTTTTTATTTTTATTTTATTTTGAGTTATTTCCCTATCCACATTTGTTTGCAGAGCACTTGCCATGCTCTTAACAACATTTTGCTGCCATTTGCAGCCCTCTAGCCCTTTCCATTACCTTTTTAGAGCCTTTTTAGTCCTTAGAAGTCCGGGTCCCCATTGACTTCAATGAGGTTCGGGTTAAAGTTCGGTCCCGAACCCAAACTTTTTTCCGAAGTTCGGCCGAACCCGTCGAACCCGAACATCCAGGTGTCCGCTCAACTCTAGTTACCAGTAATTAAGAGTTCTATCTGTTTGAGAAGCTTCCCATGAGGTAATGATGAGTCCCATAAAGACTCATCCCTATCTCCCTACATCTTTCCGTCTTTCATGTTCTCCTCCTCCAGCTTTCCTTTCTCCCAAGAAAGATAGATGTCCAGCGAGCGAGATCTTTTCAGAGAGAGAGTCCCCCGAGAGACAACCAGGTATCAAGCGAGAGAGAGATCTTTGACAGATCACATTCTTTCAGCCTTCCTCTCTCCCATCCTTTTCCAGATAGCCAGCGAGCGAGATCTTTTTAACCACTTAAGCCCCGGACCATTTGGTAGCTAAAGGACCAGAGGTGAATTCAGAATTTTGCACTGCGCTGCTTTAACTGTAAATTGTGCGGACATGCAATGTTGTACCCAAACGAAATTTGCGTCCTTTTCTTCCCACAAATTGAGCTTTCTTTTAATGGTATTTGATTGCCTCTGCGATTTTTATTTTTTGCAATATAAACGGAAAAAGACCGAAAATTTAGAAAAAATATGATATTTTCAACTTTTTGTTATAAGAAAAATCGAATAAACTCAATTTTAGTCATACATTTAGGCCAAAATGTATTCAGCCTCATGTCTTTAGTAAAAAAAATGTCAATAAGCGTATATTTATTGGTTTGCGCAAAAGTTATAGCGTTTACAAACTAGGGTACATTTTCTGGAATTTACACAGCTTTAAATTTATGACTGCCTATCTCATTTCTTGAGGTGCTAAAATGGCAGGGCAGTACAAAACCCCCCCAAATGACCCCATTTTAGAAAGTAGACACCCCAAGGAAATTGCTGAGAGGCATGTTGAGCCCATTGAATATTTTTTTTTGTCCCAAGTGATTGAATAATGACAAAAAAAAATAAAAAATTACAAAAAGTTGTCACTAAATGATATATTGCTCACACATGCCATGGTTATATGTGGAATTGCACCCCAAAATACATTCTGATGCTTCTCCTGAGTACGGGGATACCACATGTGTGGGACTTTTTAGGAGCCTAGCCACGTACGGGACCCCGGAAACCAAGCACCGCCTTCAGGATTTCTAAGGGCGCAAATTTTTGATTTCACTCCTCACTACCTATCACAGTTTTGAAGGCCATAAAATGCCAAAATAGCACAAAACCCCCCCAAATGACCCCATTTTGGAAAGTAGACACCCCAAGCTGTTTGCTGAGAGGCATGGTGAGTATTTTACAGCTCTCATTTGTTTTGTTTTTGAAAATGAAGAAAGAACATTTTTTTTTCTTTTTTTTTTTTTCAATTTTCAAAACTTTGTGACAAAAAGCGAGATCTGCAAAATACTCACAATACCTCTCAGCAAATAGCTTGGGGTGTCTACTTTCCAAAATGGGGTCATTTGGGGGGGTTTGTGCCATCTGGGCATTCCATGGCCTCCGAAACTGTGATAGGCAGTGAGAAGTGAAATCAAAAATTTACACCCTTAGAAAGCCTGAAGGCGGTGATTGGTTTTTGGGGTCCCGTACGCGGCTAGGCTCCCAAAAAGTCTCACACATGTGGTATCCCCGTACTCAGGAGAAGCAACAGAATGTATTTTGGGGTGTAATTCCACATATGCCCACGGCATGTTTGAGCAATATATCATTTAGTGACAACTTTGTGCAAAAAAAAAAAAAAAAATTGTCTTTTTTCCGCAACTTGTGTCAACATATAAAATATTCCATGGACTCGACATGCCTCTCAGTATATAGCTTGGGGTGTCTACTTTCCAAAATGGGGTCATTTGGGGGGTTTTGAACTGTTCTGGCATTTTATATACAACATTAGGAAGCTTACATCCACTCTTCTAACCACTTGAAGACAAAGCCCTTTTTGACACTTTTTGTTTACATGAAAACATTTTTTTTTTTGCAAGAAAATTATGTTGAACCCCCAAACATTATATATATTTTTAAAGCAAAGGCCCTACAGAATAAAATGGTGGGTGTTGCATTTTTTTTCTACACTTTATACACTTTTTTTTAATTTTAATGCACTAAAACACACTATATTGCCCAAATGTTTGATGAAATAAAAAATATGATCTTAGGCCGAGTACATAGATACCAAACACGACATGCTTTAAAATTTCGCACAAACGCGCATTGGCGACAAACTACATACATTTTTAAAAGCCTTTAAAAGCCTTTACAGGTTACCCCGTTAGATTTACAGAGGAGGTCTACTGCTAAAATTACTGCCCTCGATCTGACCTTCGTGGTGATACCTCACATGCATGGTGCAATTGCTGTTTACATATGACGCCAGACCGACGCTTGCGTTCGCCATTGGGCAAGAGCAGGGCAGGACAGGGGTGCTTTTTTTTTTTTATTATTATTAATTTTGCTTTTTTATTTTATTTTTAAATTGTTCCTTCCATATTTTATTTTTTTTATCATTTTTATTGTTATCTCAGGGAATGTAAATATCCCCTATGATAGCAATAGGTAGTGACAGGTACTCTTTTTTTTGAAAAAACTGGGGTCTAGACCCTAGATCTTTCCTCTGCCCTCAAAGCATCTGACCACACCAAGATCGGTGTGATAAAATGCTTTCCCAATTTCCCAAATGGCGCTGTTTATATCTGAGGGGGGGGCAATCCCTCCCACTGCTTGTAAAAGCAGTCCAGAGGCTAATTAGCCACTAGGATTGCTTTTACATGAAAGCCGGCCGATGGCTGAAAAGAATGATACCAAGATGATACCTAAACCCGCAGGCATCAATCTGGTATAACCAATCAAAGTCCAGCAACATACCAGTACGTTGCTGGTCCTTGTTGGACATGTATTGTAATCTTTTTTTTTTCATGCAGCCAGGTGGCTGAACGAAAAAAGAGATTGATCGGTGGGTATGCCCACCATTAGAATACTGCCCTTCATCCACCCACTTCTAATGATGGGCATACATGCACCATTTATATATGCCGAAGCATGGGGGCATCCTCCCGCAAAAAAGTTATGCCGCACACACATGGTCGGACTTTTCCACGGGCAAGCCTCCGTCGGAATTTCGATCGTATGTACGCGGCATTAGGAGCAAAATCACATATTTGCTTTTTTTTTTAACTGTGGTGGTGAAATCACCTCCTACAGCACTGGAGTCGCAGGGATCAGGCCTGTCTCTGCGAACGCTGCAGTTATGTGTGTTGTGTTTTGTAAGTGACAGTGATCGATTGATACTGCACTTGGGTGGCCTGGGCTGGACGGAGGGGCAAAACGCAGGTGCTAGCAGGTATCTGGGCTGATCCCGCTAACACTGCATTTTTGGGAACCCTAAACTGCTGGGGACGCTAGTATAGATCTGATCAGATCAGATATTGATCTGTTCAGATACTATACCACTAAGGGAGGTGTATGCTTCACGCGTGGGTGTTAGCGTTACTGGCACTAACCTGACGCTGCCAGGGGTGTGACGCAGACCCTCTCTGACGCTAAAACCTAATTGATATCACCCGCCGGGCGATCAGGGGGTTAAACCTTTATTGGGTTATATACGGCGGGTGCCCTGACACTATAAAAAGCAAACTAACTAACCAGCGTCACCCGTAACACTTATTTGATGATCACTGGTGAAAGGGTTAACTAGGGGCAATTAGGGGGTTAAAACCTTTATTAGATAATATATGGGGGTACCTGACGCTATAAAAACCTGCGGCGAACCTAAAAAAAATTACTGGCTACCGATCTGCATCACCGACGCTAAGACAGCGATCAGAAAAATTATCGCTTAGCGACAGTGGTGATAGGGGGTGAAAGGGTTACCTGGGGGGCGATCAAGGGGGTTAAACCTTTATTAGATAATTTATGGGGGTACCTGACGCTATAAAAACCTGCGGCGAACCTAAAAAAAATTACTGGCTACCGATCTGCATCACCGACGCTAAGAGCGATCAGAAAAATGATCGCTTAGCGACAGTGGTGATAGGGGGTGAAAGGGTTACCTGGGGGGCGATCAAGGGGGTTAAACCTTTATTAGATAATTTATGGGGGTACCTGACGCTATAAAAACCTGCGGCGAACCTAAAAAAAAAATACTGGCTACTGATCTGCATCACCGACGCTAAGACAGCGATCAGAAAAATTATCGCTTAGCGACAGTGGTGATAGGGGGTGAAAGGGTTACCTGGGGGGCGATCAAGGGGGTTAAACCTTTATTAGATAATTTATGGTGGTACCTGATGCTATAAAAACCTGCGGCGAACCTAAAAAAAATTACTGGCTACCGATCTGCATCACCGACGCTAAGACAGCGATCAGAAAAATTATTGCTTAGCGACAGTGGTGATAGGGGGTGAAAGGGTTACCTGGGGGGCGATCAAGGGGGTTAAACCTTTATTAGATAATTTATGGGGGTACCTAACGCTATAAAAACCTGCGGCGAACCTAAAAAAAATTACTAGCTACCGATCTGCATCACCGACGCTAAGACATCGATCAGAAAAATTATCGCTTAGCGACGGCGGTGCTAGGGGGTGAAAGGGTTATCTGGGGGGTGATCAAGGGGTTAAACCTTTATTAGGGGGGGGGTTAGGGGGCTACACTGGACCTAAAACTAAATGTAGTGACACTTTTACAGTCACAAATGTCACTGATTGCAGTGATCAGTAAATAAATGGTCACTGCAATCAGTGACACTGTGACTGGAGGCTGGGAGGTGATCTGGGGGGGCAATTTATGTGCCTATGTGTGCTGGTGTTAGTGTAGTGTTTGTGCACTAACCATGATGTCTTCTCTTGTACGACGCTCGGTATATGTGAGCGCCGCACAGGAGATGACATCACTTCCTCCTGCTTTCTCTGTCTGTGTGTACATTCGACAGACAGAGGGGGCATTTCCATTCGCCGGGAGTGATCGCGGGGGGGTGGCCGGAATCGAACGGCCGTCCCCTCATGTCGGATCGCTCCCCAACGAATTCCGACCGCTCACTGTACAAAAGGGGGGTCCGATCGGACCCCCCAACTGTACAAAGGCAATCACGTACACTCTATGTGATTGTGCCTGTCGGTGCCATTGTGCCGACGTATATATACAGTGAGCGGTCGTTAAGTGGTTAAAGAGAGAGTGACCCCTACTGCTATATCAACTGCTACTTTTATCTTACTTCCAAAAGTGGGTGTGTGTCACAGCTATGTAATTGATGACGTCAAATGAGATGTGATTTGGTGGGTTGTCATAGCAACCAAATATTATTTGGCCGTATTTGAATAAGCCCCTTTTGTTTCTGTAGCTTATTCTGAAAATACTATGAGCTCATGTCTCTGTCTGTAGAATCTCCTCTTATCTTGTTTATTATACTAAGTTTCTAAATCTTTGAGTTATAATCTTGGAGATGGGACAGACAAGGCTTATACAGCCTCCCTGTAAGACATAAAACCATTCTGGTAACCAGGCCTTATTCATGGGCTTTGAACTGTGATTCAACTTTAGAGACAAAATGGTTTTTCTTATGACAAATACATACAAATGTGAAAACTATGAAAAATATACAATATGCGCAATATAAAGGCCTGTGTATATATATATATATATATATATATATATATATATATATATATATATTGTGACAGCAGGAAGGTAAAGTCACCTGGTTGCATCCAGGGGGGTAGATATATTTCGCCCAGATTCAGGCTTTACGCCGACTTATACAACTAGGTGGAGAGTTGTATAAGCCCAGCTGAGGCTAGTGGGCTCATGGATGACTCATACCTCTAGGGAGAGTGTGGGGCGTCGTGCAGACAGGGAGTTGATGAGACCAGCTGAAGCTTGTCAGCTCATTTAGGCCTCTATAAGAACTCCCAGCTTCATTAGATGTTAGCTCATGCCTGGACCCAGACCTGTGTGGACTGTCTAGGGAGAGTGAACCCCTGTGCGGTGAGACAAAGCCTGTGTGGCTATTTGCTTGGACATTTAAAACCAGGGACTTAGGGACTAGGACAGCACTAGGCTGATCCCAGTTGTTAGTTAGGAAACCTGTATGTTTAGTCAGAGGTCAAGTTGACCAGGATTTATTTTGTTTATGTTTCTTTTGGCTTTGCTGTGTTTTGTCACTGTAAATAGAAAATAAACCGCACCTTTTTTGATTTTGAAAACCACAACCTCCGTTTGCTGGGCCTGTTTTTGTGTGGGGAGCCCATCCCGGGGGTCACACACACCCGCTGCCGAGCTAACCCCCTCACAATATATATATATATATATATATATATATATATATATATATATATATATATATATATATATATATATATATATATATATATATATATATTATTTTAACCCTTAATGTTCTGACAGGATGCAAAGGATATAAGAACAAAATAAGGAAAGCGGGATTTAAAGCAGGGAAATATTAAAGAGAGTTAAAAGAGAATGATATGCATGTGTTGTGTACAAATGGGAAAAATGTAAGTGATTTTAGAGAGATATTCATGTATTTGTGTGAATGCTGGGACTCTTAGTTCTACATCTCTTGTGTGTGTCATGTGTGCATATGTGACCCCCTCCTTTGCACTCTCATGAAAGAATGTAGCTGGGATGAGAGAGCAGTGATAAGCTTGAAGGACTCTCTGCCAATTTCTGTTTTTTAGACAAAACATTTATAACAATATGTGCCAGGTTAATTAATAAAGTGATAAACAATGTGATCACAATTATTTTTTAATCTGTTTTCCAAACATGGTAAAATTAAGGTTACATTTAACCGTGTATTACACAAATTGAGTATCCTTTGATAGTGGAAACAGTGCATTTAAAAAAGGGAAATTAGGCGCATGCGCTGAGCTGACGGCGACGGTCATGTCCCGCTGAAGCTCCGCTGAATGGGCGAACAGCCAATGTTCGAGTCAAACTCATGTTCGACTCGAACATAAAGCTCATCCCTAACCCCAAATTGTTCGCTGTTCGGCGAACGGGCGAACAGGCAATGTTCGAGTCGAACTCATGTTCAACTCGAACTCAAAGCTCATCCCTACCCTCAACCGACAACCCTGAGGTACTCAACACAACTCAACAAAATGTTTACTTTATTCTATATTGTACATATTATGACTAAATTACTCGACCATAGTCATCTTATGTGCTCCATTGTTGAATTTCTCCTAATCCATTTATTCTTTCCTCTTCTTTATATTTATAAGGACATTTTTATATACCCTTGACATGATTGGGTTTAAAATTTGAATTTCTGTTTTCTAATATACTTTTTGGGCCGTGGGGGACCCGAGAATTTGTCACTGCGTCCTCCATTTTTTCTGTCCCAGGACTCTCCTCCATTTTTTGTGTGAGGGGCCTCCTCGGAAAGATTTTGCGCTTCCGAGCTTGCATTTTTTTTTGCATGCCCGGAAAGCTAGTGTTTTATTCTTTGATTGACTAAAAGTTATTGTAAGTTATTTCTCTCATAATGATTCTCTCTTTTCTTTCTATTTTCAATACTCTTTTTCTATTTTTCCATCTCTTGTTTCTTCTCCCCGGATTCGACTTTGATCTAAACTCTAAACTACACCTTTTGACTAATATATTAGATCGGAATTGGATCGCAATTTCATGCGACTTCAGTGTCTATTAGAGAAAAAAGCTAGAATTTATTGGCATAAGACTTATTTTATTAAATACTCTGATAATCACATTGTCCCTTGGGGCCTTAGGATTCAAATTTTTCCAAATGTTAGAAAGATTAATGATGCACTGAAATCCTTATGGGAGTCTAACCTTCAGTCTTGTTCCTTTCAAATGCTCTCTATTTTATGTGATAATATTTTGGGGCACTCTTGGTCAAATCAAAAAGCACCACATCCCATTTTGACTTATTATTGAACAAAGGGGGGACAATGGGTATACTCAATGCCCTGGGATTTTTTGAAAAAACGGTGCTTGGTAGAGATAAACACAGAAATTTGATCTATAAAAGATTATATTTTATTACATAAAATAATGAAAAACAATACAAAAAAGTAACCATCCTTGAAGATATAAAGGTCAGTTATCAAGAGATGCAATTCGCTGCTTAATTTCCACTCAACTAGTTTCGCTCCAAACGGAGCTTCCTCAGGAGTGTTTAGAGCAATAGCAGATTAAACTGTGAATACAGGATATATAACAATTAGTAACATAGAATGGTTAAAAAGTTACAAACTCTAGTGTTAAACTTTAGAAAAAACTAGTTGACATGCGTGGGCATGTTAGTGATCAAATTATTCATAGGGACAAATCATTGAAACATTGATCAATTCATATTAAGATCATGGCCCATGCTGAGCATCATGCATACAGAAATATATACAAGCACTCTCCAATTTGCAACATAACCACAGACTTGAAGGAAAAAATGGCATTTTCCACTGGTCTACTCAGCCGACTGACCCAATCTAATAAAACAACCCAAAATGATTGCAACCATAGGGGTAAAGAAAATTCCTGTTGAAATATAAGAATGTAGAATATATATGATACATATATCCAACAAAACTGTCACAATTGCATACAAATAGGGACAGGAATGTAGTTCCTGGGATGGGTAAGGATGCAGCCTCTTACCTTGAGAGGTTTATTCAGTGTGTCACTTATTCACAATAGCAATATGCCAATAGGGAATTGTGAGCATTTTAAATGGCAAAGACATTTTTGGCTCAGAAAAAGGAAAACCCTCAGGCTGGAATGTTAGAGATCAAAAAGTGGGGAGACTTCAATAGCTAGGCTTCACCCTAGGAGACTGAATAGGGTCAATGAATTTTACATCAGCTGTAGATAAAAAAGAAGAAAGGAAAAAGTAACAAGCAACAGCGACCGCTGCGAGGAGAAAAACAATCAACACAGCGGACGAACTGTTGTCCATACAGCATCCTACCTGGGTGAGTATAGGGAATCAGAATCTATCAGGCTGGAGCATGCACGTCTCAATGCCCCAGAGCGACGAGAGATCCTGGCAGACTGTCGGCGGCTGAAGCCGCATTTAAAATACCCCCATCGCGGCGGCGTCTGACATCATCGCCGCGATGCGGACGTCTATTGGTAGATCAATGATGACGCGCACCGTCCATGAGTTGGACTGGCGCAAGCGTCATTGGAACAGCAGGCAGCGTGGCACGTCACACGTCCAAAGGGGTGTGTGCTGGCCAGCCGCTTGCTGCTGAGGTCAACCGCGCCATCTTAAGTTAGGGAAAATAAACAGAATGAACCCGCAATCTGATATATAATGGTGGGAAAAAAGTGTTGAAAAAAGTGGTAAAGCAGCGCAGATGGAACTAAGGGGTGACTGTCAGCATTGATCATCCGTATTGGGGCACCCAGTTGAAAACTCGATTGGCATCACGAGTCAAATCAAACTTGGGGGCCCCTAGGTGTCCGTATGGTTGCACTGGGAGGATTATAAATTGAGCCAGTCAAGAAATGCCATGTGGAATATAAAGAAAATTAATTAGAAATTTAGTGCACATGAATTATATGCATAAACGTATATTAACTATATAGATAAATAATGCTAGGAGGTTCAGTTGCCATTCCTTCAAGAAAAGTGGTACAATGATGTTGAAACTTTATACAATTTATAGCAATGGTCTATAATAAATGCAAATTGGTGAGATTGGAAAAGCTCAGGATGGAGCATGAACATACAATATGCCAAATCAAGTCACAGAGTGACGTACATCAATCATGTTCAATACATTATAAATGATATTATACACTCTAGATGAAACATGCATTGGAGTCTGAGAGATGCGAGATGTGGTATTAAAAAAAAAAAAAAAAAAAAAAAAAAGAAAGGGAGGAAATAGGAATGTTATGAAAACAATAAAGGTACATGTTATGATGATTGTCAACAGAACTCTATAGAAAGGGCTTAAAGCTAAAGGCATCATTTAGACCCGGATGCCTGAGAGCCGATAGTCTATGAATCCACCTGGCCTCTTTCTGAAGCAAAATTTTGTCAAAATTACCCCCTCTGTCTCCTGGAGGAATGTGTTCTAAGGCAGAAAAGTGCATTACTGCACTGTCGAATTGGTGAAACAGACCTACATGTCTACTTATTGGTGTTTCCATTTTTTTCTTGTTTATCAAAGAGACATGATCTCTGATACGGTGAAAAAATGGCCTTTTGGTCTTCCCGACATAAAACGCATCACATTGGCATTGCATCAAATATACTATGCCAATGGATTGACAGGTGACTGAGAACAGAGGTCTGTGTACTTGTCCATCAGGAAGAGTAACAATAGATGAGGAATGTAAATATCTGCAGTATTTGCATTTATGACAAGGCCTGGTGCCCCTATACGGGGTGGCGTTGGATGGTGATGGAGCAAAATGACTATGAACCAAGGTATCTCGTAGGGATCGAGCTCTCTTATAGGTAATCTGTGGGTACGGTTTAATGAATTTGGAAATTTGATCATCACTGGTTAGTAAATACCAATATTTTTGTAGGATGAGGCGCACTTATTGATGTTGGTTTGAAAATTTGGTTATTAACCGTATCCCAGGGTCAGATTTAATTTTCTTAGGACCATGTAGAAGAGCAGTTCTGTTTTGTTTCTTGGTTCTAGCATATGCTTTTTTGAGGCATTTATTACTATAGCCTCGTTCTAGAAAGCGGGCCCTCAGCAGTTTGGCCTCATGTTCAAAGTCCTGTTGACTACTACAGTTCCGCCGCAATCTGAGGTATTGCCTATAGGGCACACTGGAAATCAAGGGCTTGGGATGGGCACTCTCTGCGTGTAGCAGGGAATTTCCGGCCGAGGATTTCCGATAGAGAGAGGTGCTGATGGTGCCATCGGTTTTTACACTGATTTTAAGATCAAGAAAAGTCAAATCCGTCTGACTGATTTCAAAGGTGAATTTAAGATTAAAGTCATTGGTCTTGAGGCAATCAAGGAAGGTGGTGAGGGCATCTCTAGGGCCGGTCCAAATAAAGAAAATATCATCAATAAATCGTCGCCATATTGGAATGAAGTCCAAATAGCTCTGTAAATCTTCTCTGAAGAAAAGATTTCTCTCCCACCCCCCCAGATACAGGTTAGCATAGGAGGGGGCACACTTGGTCCCCATTGCCACCCCCTGTATCTGGAGGTAGTGGGAGTCTCCGAACAAAAATATATTATTTGATAAAATGAATTCCAGAAGATTCAAAATAAATGAGATGTAGGCCCGAGAGATGCCACTGTCCTCGGTGATGAAGCCCTCCACAACCCGCACACCCAGACGGTGTGGTATGGAATTGTAGAGGGCCTCAACATCGAGTGCCACCAACCATGATCCCCCAGGCACAGGGATGCCATCCAGAGTTCTTAGAAGATCAGTTGTATCTTGTAGATATGATACCAATCCTTCAACGTGAGGTCTAAGAAAATCATCGACCAATTGACTGGCCGTCTCTGTCAGGGAGCCATTGCCGGAGACAATGGGACGTCCCGGTGGAGAGGACAGGCTCTTATGAACTTTCGGCAATGCATACAGAGTGGGGGTTCGGGGATTTGTGACATTGAGAAACTCCCAAGTTTTTTTGGTAATTAAACCTTCATGATAGGCATTGCCAATCAAATATTTGTACCGTTCAGTGACCAAATGCAAATGAGCGCTAGACACCATTGTACCACTTTTCTTGAAGGAATGGCAACTGAACCTCCTAGCATTATTTATCTATATAGTTAATATACGTTTATGCATATAATTCATGTGCACTAAATTTCTAATTAATTTTCTTTATATTCCACATGGCATTTCTTGACTGGCTCAATTTATAATCCTCCCAGTGCAACCATACGGACGCCTAGGGGCCCCCAAGTTTGATTTGACTTGTGATGCCAATCGAGTTTTCAACTGGGTGCCCCAATACGGATGATCAATGCTGACAGTCACCCCTTAGTTCCATCTGCGCTGCTTTACCACTTTTTTCAACACTTTTTTCCCACCATTATATATCAGATTGCGGGTTCATTCTGTTTATTTTCCCTAACTTAAGATGGCGCGGTTGACCTCAGCAGCAAGCGGCTGGCCAGCACACACCCCTTTGGACATGTGACGTGCCACGCTGCCTGCTGTTCCAATGACGCTTGCGCCAGTCCAACTCATGGACGGCGCGCGTCATCATTGATCTACCAATAGACGTCCGCATCGCGGCGATGATGTCAGACGCCGCCGCGATGGGGGTATTTTAAATGCGGCTTCAGCCGCCGACAGTCTGCCAGGATCTCTCGTCGCTCTGGGGCATTGAGACGTGCATGCTCCAGCCTGATAGATTCTGATTCCCTATACTCACCCAGGTAGGATGCTGTATGGACAACAGTTCGTCCGCTGTGTTGATTGTTTTTCTCCTCGCAGCGGTCGCTGTTGCTCATTACTTTTTCCTTTCTTCTTTTTTATCTACAGCTGATGTAAAATTCATTGACCCTATTCAGTCTCCTAGGGTGAAGCCTAGCTATTGAAGTCTCCCCACTTTTTGATCTCTAACATTCCAGCCTGAGGGTTTTCCTTTTTCTGAGCCAAAAATGTCTTTGCCATTTAAAATGCTCACAATTCCCTATTGGCATATTGCTATTGTGAATAAGTGACACACTGAATAAACCTCTCAAGGTAAGAGGCTGCATCCTTACCCATCCCAGGAACTACATTCCTGTCCCTATTTGTATGCAATTGTGACAGTTTTGTTGGATATATGTATCATATATATTCTACATTCTTATATTTCAACAGGAATTTTCTTTACCCCTATGGTTGCAATCATTTTGGGTTGTTTTATTAGATTGGGTCAGTCGGCTGAGTAGACCAGTGGAAAATGCCATTTTTTCCTTCAAGTCTGTGGTTATGTTGCAAATTGGTGAGTGCTTGTATATATTTCTGTATGCATGATGCTCAGCATGGGCCATGATCTTAATATGAATTGATCAATGTTTCAATGATTTGTCCCTATGAATAATTTGATCACTAACATGCCCACGCATGTCAACTAGTTTTTTCTAAAGTTTAACACTAGAGTTTGTAACTTTTTAACCATTCTATGTTACTAATTGTTATATATCCTGTATTCACAGTTTAATCTGCTATTGCTCTAAACACTCCTGAGGAAGCTCCGTTTGGAGCGAAACTAGTTGAGTGGAAATTAAGCAGCGAATTGCATCTCTTGATAACTGACCTTTATATCTTCAAGGATGGTTACTTTTTTGTATTGTTTTTCATTATTTTATGTAATAAAATATAATCTTTTATAGATCTGATTTCTGTGTTTATCTCTACCAAGCACTGTTTTTTCAAAAAATCCCAGGGTATTGAGTATACCCATTGTCCCCCCTTTGTTCAATAATCTCTCTATTTTATGTGATCAATATGATAGGGAATTGGAATCACTGGATGTACAGATCACTAGTTGGTTCGATGACCATATTTTTGTGCGTTCCTCTTCCAGATTCACATCTCGTCTCAAAGACTCAGGTGTGCGCTTGGAGGAATACACGTTAAGCATCATTAACAATAAGGAGGCAAAGTTTTTAAGAGACAAAACTGCGTATGATAATGGTTATGCATACAGATGGAATCAACCATCTAATGACAGATTTACTTCTAAACCTCCCCCAGCAGCACCAAAAGTCACTAACACAGCTCCTAATAATGCTGCATCTCCTTTTTCTTTATCTTCTAGCACCTCTACTTTGTATAGAGAACTCTCACAGGATATGAATTCAAAAAAAAAACGTAAAGGAGACCGGAGCACCACTTCTTCTGGCCCTACTCATGAAACCTATAGACCCAATTTAACACGTCGTCCCTCACTGGTTCATAATCCAACCATTTCTTCACACACTTCTACACCAAAGCCACCCAGACCACAAACTATCACTAATAGTAATTTGTCCTCAAATACTATTTCTGATATCACCCATGCAATTGCTTCTCCATCTACGATTCGTCGCAGAGGTAGCGAATCTTCGATCTCCACATTATTTCCTCACAGTACACAAATCCTTGATCCTAAAATAGCCCCTATTTTTTTAGGGAAGCAACTGGAACCCTCACAGGCCCCGTTGGAAACTCTAGCTCTTCCAGCGCCCCAGGATTAGAAGTTATTAATCTGTCATCAGTACCACTTTCAGATGACCAAATCACAGTCCTAAAATTGGGCCTTACTTTCTGTCCTTCAAACAATTTGGACAGATTTGATCTAATAAAGGACATACATCTTTTTGCCCGTAGACTAATGTACAAAGTCATTTACGATCGTCCTGCTTCCTCTGACACTATGGATTTTCCACCTCTTGACCTATCTTTGACTGAACTCCAAGCTATGGATGATCTCATGTCTCTCTGGGAGGATGGACACACTGACGACCAAGACTCCGGCATTGCCGTTATGCTGGGTGTCTTGGTCCCTGGTGTGTCCTTCCCCCCTCCAGTATCTTTTAAACCGAAATCTTGGAACTTTCCTCTGCTTCACACTAATCCCAACATCTGGGCATTTGTACAGCAGAGCACTTTTGAGATACAAAATATGACATTCCTTAATAAACATAAACACAACCTGTCACTTAAGCAACGTTTGGCATTGAAGAAACTCCAGACCCACCCTGGGCTGGTCATCAAGCCCGCTGATAAGGGTGGCAATGTGGTTGTGATGGATGTCGAGGCTTATCAACGTATGTGCCTCGACATCCTTGACAATAAACTTTGGTATCGACCCATCTCCAAGACCCTTGTGCAGGGCTTTGTTCAAGAATATTACAACATTATATTCAAGGCATATCATGATGGTACGATTGACCAATCCACCTGGAACTTTTTAAATGTTAAGGACCCTAGAATACCTACTTTTTATTCATTACCGAAGATACATAAATCCCTAACAAATCCTCCTGGACGCCCCATTGTATCGGGCTGTCTTGGTTTGACAGAGAACGCCAGTGCTTTGGTCGATCACTATTTACAGCCTCATGTCACTTCTTTATCATCCTTTGTTAAGGATACCATAGATCTTTTGCGTAATATTGATGGCAAACAATTTCCATCAGGTACATGGTTGGTTGCCCTGGATGTGGAAAGTTTATACAACTCCATTCCACACGATATAGGAATCCAAACTATTCAAAATCAGCTGAGGGAAAGAGGCTCATCCTTTGATCAATACAGTCATTTCGTTCTTCAACTCCTGACGTTTATACTTACACGTAATATATTTCTTTTTGCCAACTCCCACTTCCTCCAGGTGCAAGGTGTGGCTATGGGGACCAAGTGTGCCCCTGCCTATGCCAATTTGTACCTGGGAGGTGGGAGAGACAATTATTTTCTGATGAATTGTTTATGTCTCTGCTTACCCATGTTATTACTTGGTACAGATATATAGATGATATTTTGATATTATGGTCTGGTACCAGGGCTGAACTTCAGGATTTGATCAACAAAATGTCCAATAATGATTTCAATCTTTCTTTTACGATGGAATGTAGCCAACAGTCCATCAATTTTTTTGATGTAACAATCCATATTGATCAGGATGGAACACTCCACTCTTCTCTATACCGTAAATCCTCTGCTGGGAATACTTTATTACATGCTTCTAGTGCACATCCTCGGCCATTACTTAATAGTATACCCTATAGCCAATTTCTTCGCCTTAGGCGGAATTGCACTCGGGATTCGGACTTTCATATGGCAGCCAAAGATTTGCGTGACAGATTAATTGCTCGAGGGTATAGTCGTTCACTTTAAAAAAAATCCTATAATAGAGCTGTTAAGCTCAATAGGAATGATCTTATTCATTTTACAAAAAGATCTAAACCCAACACCTCTGTTCGCATGATTACTAAATATTCCAACCAACATGGTCGAGTTCGAAATGTCCTTCAGAAATATTGGCCTATTTTATGTGCCGATAAAACTGTTCGGAAGTATATTAAGCCCCACCCAGAGTTAACTTTTCGCCGCGCTCCCTCGCTTAAAGATCATTTGGTCTCCAGTCATTTTGATTTTCCAGGTTCCTCAAATCGTTTTCAGGGTGGCACATTCCCTTGTGGTAAATGTGACATTTGCTGTTATTTACCCAGCTCTCATGATGTCCCATTACCCAATGGTCGTATTCATAATATCAAGTACCGTATAAATTGTAAGACCATAGGTGTGGTTTATCTTGCACTATGCCAATGTGGGTGTTTCTATGTCGGCAAGACAAAAAGGCCCTTCTTCAAGCGAATAAGGGACCATGTATTGCCGACATATAAGAAATTAACCACTACGGCGTTGAATCGCCATATAGGGTATCAACATGGCTATGATGCTCACGTAGTCACGTTTTATGCCCTCGAGCATGTGCCTCCACATATTCGTGGAGGTAACATAGATGTAGCATTGTTGCAATTAGAAACTCGATGGATACATACTCTTGATGCTGTCAAATTTCCGGGACTTAATGAATATATTAGCTACAAATCCTTTTTGTAAATATTCGACTCTTCTCTTGACTTATGACTTCTTCCTTTGCTTCCCCTTTAGCACTCTCCCCCCCCTTCTTTTGATCATTGATATTGTTCCCCCTTTACATCTAGGGAACCACTGAGATTTTATTTTATTTTATTTTAATTTTATTTTACTTTATTTCATTCTTATTTCATTTATCTATTTCATATATTTCTCCTTTTTGTATGATACATATATCTCATAAAGCAATTTAATAATGTTGTTTAATTTATCTTATTACCATTAAAACATATTGTTCGTCTTGAATATAAAATATGATATGTAATTCATCAATTAAACAAAGTATTTTTCTTTCACTATTATTTCATTTATTCTCAATATTAATTATGATTATATGATAAATTTTAGTGTACTGCGCATTGTGGTTTGGTGCGTTGGATGACCCTTGAATGAATTGAATTGTTTGCCTCCTCTTCATCTTTACAGGTATTGAGGAGGACATTAACCCTCTGCACAATGTCTGTCATGCCTGCAGGGGGCCATCTACCTCCGCTTCGGCGTTTAGGCTTCCATGTGATCTGCGACCTGTGCCTGCATGGACACCCAAGGGCCGGTGTTTACTACACCTTGCCCGCACTGTGGCCATGCCTCTGTGAAGTGCCGCCGAGGCATCCTCCCTTCCCCGTCTTTCCATCCAATCCGTTCATTCGGACACGCACGCTGCAATTACGTCATATGACGTATATTTGCACTGCATTATGGGTATTGTAGGCCCTTGGCGATGCGGCGCAGGCGCACTGGTCACCCTACGTCCGCTGCCGTTCGACGGCATCTTACATCGAATGGCTGGATGGTCTATTTAAACTGCCATTGACAGCTTGTCCTAGCTGTCGATGGCTGTGGGGCGCTGTTGTCCTGTCTCTCACTCTAACAGGTAAACTGAGTCGAATTTTTAGATTGACCGGCTCTCCAGCTGGTCATCTGGGTCTGTGCTATTTTCAATGGTCTGACATATCTGATTGGCTTTTTCTTTGTTTGATTTTCTTTTAGGCTTTAATTTATGTCGCTCTGCATTGTGAGACATTCTTTTGAACACAGATTCATTATTGGATTTATTGCCTCGATAGGGTTGGTGCTTCTTTGCTGCTAATATACATCAGGTGTTTGTTTACATTCATATAGTTATTTATGAGTGATCTATTTTTCTTTTCTTTCTCTTTTTCCTTTTCCTTTCTCTTTTACTTGTTACACACATTATAAATTAGCGCAATTATATACCTTTTTTCAAACTCTATCTTATTATATCTAAATGGGCTTTTTTCACTGAGATAACACAGCCATTTAATTATTAACATCATACTTACTTTCTGTTTCAGAACAGCGCAGATTCAATTCCGGTGATTGGACATTGGTCCGAACACTTTATTCAGTGCCCCACTTTAATTCTCTGTTGGTTTTAACTATTTTTTGGTAGGTCAGGAGACTAGGTTAGTCCCTCATGGGGTTGTCTATTATTTGCAGCAAGCAATTTGCTGCAATAGTCATCTCTGAATTATTATATATTCATAAAATTCCCTTTCTTTTTCCCTTAAATAGCTACCTTAAATAGGCACAATTTGGGTCGGGCTCCTTTGGGGACCTTCGCGGAAGCGTGACGTGCCCTCTGTACGGACTGGCGGGTATGGCAGCCTTCATTCATTCATATTTTACATCTTTTTTGGGTCATCCAAATGTCTTTTCCCTGCTGCTTGTGCAATAAATATTGATTTCTTGTCTTAATTTTGTTTCATAGATCTATTTAAATCACTCTGTACAAACTTCTTACCCCCAATGAAGCCAATGGATTGGTGAAACATGTAGGGTTAATTATGTGATTTTGCTGATGTATGTACAGTATGCTTTGCCTATATTTTTCTTTATTTGTATAATTATGTAAAAAAATGCTTTTCTATTGTCTGCGTAAATAATATAATAAAAATACCCTTATTTTTTTACTAAAAGTTTTCCAAATTCTTTGTGGCACCGTTATAATCCCATAGTCCCTACTACCTTCTTTCACTTAATATATTAAGCCATTTCCTCTTTGAACTAATGTAATGGCTCCTTTAAAAAATGTTTTACCTTAAATGTTCAAGGTCTAAATATCCCACAAAAATGAACCAAAGTCTTTCGATCACTGTCCTCCTCAAAAGCACACATAATGTGCCTTCAGGAAACCCATTTTACAGACTCTTCAACACCTAAATATTTTGGTACACTATATCCACAAGTTTTTACCACCTCCGCTAAAACTAAGCAAAGAGGAGTACTAATTGCATTTCATAGAACTACACCTTTTTCTCTACAAACTGAGATCAAAGACCCTGATGGTCGTTATCTTATCCTTACAGGACATCTATGTGATATTCCGATCACAGAAGTGTCCTACTATGCACCTAACAGAAGTCCATCGTCCTTTCTCTCCCACCTATTTCAAGTAATTGATTCACATAAAATGGGCACACTTTTGATCTGTGGAGATTCTAATCAAGTTTTATACCCTTATATAGATAAATCACCTACTCCTCTCGCATCTAACCCTCAATCCCGAATGTTTCAAAGACTCCTACAAAAACACTTCCTACTGTATTCGTGGCTAGAAATCAACCCTACTAAACGTCAATACTCCTTTTATTCCCATCCACACAAATCTTTTTCCCATATAGACCATATTCTAATTTCAATAAGTATGTCCCCGGAACTGATTACATCATCTCTTTTACCCTTTACTTGGACTGACCATTATGCAATAATTTCTTCCCTTGCTTCTCTCTTACCCAAAACACAAGACCCCACATGGCATATTCATGACTCAACCTTATCCCATCCATCACATTCTATTGACTAAAGCCCTGTACACACGATCAGATTTCCTATGGTTTTTTAACAGATGGATTTTTCCATCGGAAAACCGATGAAGCTGACTTTCATCAGTCTTGCCTACACACCATCAGTCAAAAAACCGACCGTTCCAAACGCCGTGACGTAAAACACTCCGATGAGCCGAGAAAAATTAAGTTCAATGCTTCTGAGCATGCGTCGACTTGATTCTGAGCATGCGTGGGTTTTTTATCCGATGGAGTTCCCCACAGACGATAGTAATTTGCTATCGGTTTTTTAACCATCGGATAAATTTAAAACATGTTCTATTTTTAAACACTGATGGAAAAAAGACCGAAGGGGCCAATACACGATCGGTTTGTCTGATTGAAAAAAGTCCATCGGACAGTTTTCATCGGTTAAACCTATCGTGTGTACAGGGCTTTAGAACTAGCCATAAAAGAGTATCTAAAAAATAATAAAAAATAATAATACCCCTGACATATCTCCATTAACTCTATGGGAAGCTCACAAACCCGTTCTACGCGGAACTTGTTTACGCCAAGCATCATACCTTAAAAAAGAAAAGAAGAAGCTACAACTAAAATTAAAAGCAAACTTTAATACCTGCCACACAAACTTCCAAACAAAACCAACTCCCTTAACTAAATCCCATTTAGACAAAGCCAGACTAAAACTCAATCTTTTTTTATCTGACTCAGTAGACAAAACTTTACACAATTCCAAAAATAAATTTTATCTTAAAGCTAATAAACCTGGTACTCTTCTGGCTTGAGCTCTTAAAAAGTTAAATAGCCCATTTACACCTATACTAGCAATCCAGAAAAGATACTGCAAACTAGGGCCGAAACAACTAATCGATTAATCGACAACTAATCGATTATGAAATTAATCGATTACTAGTTTCATAATCGATTAATCGGCCAGTAGCAAAGGGGTTAAAAAAAACAAGTAAAATGAGCCCTTTACAGTACAAAAAGAGCAAATCGCTACTGTAAATATTACTTTCACTGTGCCACAGTAAAAAATTAACCCCTTACAGCGATTATTTGCTCTTTTGTACTAATTTTTTTTTTTAACACCATTATGTTACTAAACATCTCAGGCCTGGGTCACACCTCTGTGTTTTTTTGGTGCTTTTTTGCAGAAACACACTACAGGTCATTTACATGGTTTCCTATGGGACACGTTCACATCCATGATTTTTTCAGCTGCTGCGTATTTGGAAAGGGCAAGTACCTTTTTTAACGCAAAATGGTGCTATTTCGGTTTTTTGGTTCAATATACTTCAATAGAGAAGCTGCAGAAAAGCATGTAATAATGTGTTTTTGCAGCAATTTGTGTTTTTTAGTCTGCCCAACAACAAATTGGCCAAAAAATAATGAAAAAATGCAAATCGCAGCAAAATTACCATTTTTTTTCTTTTTACGGTTATTAACTGATTAATCGATTAATCGAAACAATAATCGGCCAACTAATCGATTATGAAAATAATCGTTAGTTGCAGCCCTACTGCAAACCTTTCACAAACATCTTACAACTATATACAAAAAAGGAGAACCATTTGACCAATCCTCCGCAGAAACGTTTTTCTCGCAAATTACACTCCCAACTATCCCATCAAATCAACAGGAAGATCTTGAAAGGCCTTTTACAACTATAGAAGTTAAACAAGCTATCAAATCACTTAAACTAAACAAAAGACCAGGCCCTGATGATTTTTCCGACCTTTATTAAAAAGAAATTCCCATTTCCTTGCTCCAGTGCTCTCAAATGCTTTCAATTAGATTCTTAATAGTCAATCCTTCCGCCCTGAAACCTTAACAGTAGGGATGAGCTCGGTGTTCGAGTCGAACATACGTTCGACTCGAACATTGACTGTTCGATCGTTCGACGAAGATTGAACGATTTGGGCCGTTCGCACCAAATTCGAGTGACGCGAGCGGCCCACAATACACTGCGCCATCGCAGTGCAATCCCGGCGCTGTGATTGGCCAAGCATGCACTGTGACCCTGCATGCTTTGCCAATCACAGCGCCGGCAGCTAGGAGAGCCATAATTGGCCACAGGCAGGTTGCCTGTGGCCAATTATAGCTCAGGGGGTTTAGCACACGCCCTACACTATATAAGGACGCCAGCGCGGCGGCCTTGTGTAGTGTGTTCCGGCGCAGGGAAAGAGAAGGATAGGCAGGGACAGTGTCATTGTGCTTTTCTTTGCTAAACCGTGTGTGTAGGGAGAGAGAAGGATAGGCAGGGAGAGTGTCAGCGATATTCTTTCCTAAACCTTGTGTGCAGGGAGAGAGAAGGATAGGCAGGGAGAGTGTCAGTGTCATATTCTTTGCTAAACCCTGTGTGCAGGGAGAGAGAAGGATAGACAGGGAGAGTGTCAGTGTCATATTTTTTGCTAAACCTTGTGTGCAGGGAGAGAGAAGGATAGGCAGGGAGAGTGTCAGTGTCATATTCTTTGCTAAACCTTGTGTGCAGGGAGAGAGAAGGATAGGCAGGGGACAGTGTCAGTGTCATTGTTGCTAAGCCTCCTGCACAGTATACACCTGAAGCTAGCCCTTATTGCTGTGTTTTCCTGGTGTGTTACACTAACAGACATTTGCAGCACTTACAGCGGGCAGAGTGTGCCTCCTGCACATTATACACCTGAAGCTAGCCCGTATTGCTGTGTTTTCCTGGTGTGTTACACTAACAGGCATATGCAGCACTTACAGCGGGCGTAGTGTGCTTTCTGCTAAATATACACCTGAAGCTAGCCCTTATTGCTGTGTTTTCCTGGTGTGTTACACTAACAGGCATATGCAGCACTTACAGCGGGCGGAGTGTGCCTCCTGCACATTATACACCTGAAGCTAGCCCGTATTGCTGTGTTTTCCTGGTGTGTTACACTAACAGGCATTTGCAGCACTTACAGCGGGCGTAGTGTGCTTTCTGCTAAATATACACCTGAAGCTAGCCCTTATTGCTGTGTTTTCCTGGTGTGTTACACTAACAGGCATTTTCAGCACTTACAGCAGGTGGAGTGTGCCTCCTGCACATTATACACCTGAAGCTAGCCCGTATTGCTGTGTTTTCCTGGTGTGTTACACTAACAGGCATTTGCAGCACTTACAGCGGGCGTAGTGTGCTTTCTGCTAAATATACACCTGAAGCTAGCCCTTATTTCTGTATTTTCCTGGTGTGTTACACTAACAGGCATTTGCAGCACTTACAGCGGGCGGAGTGTGCCTCCTGCACATTATACACCTGAAGCTAGCCCGTATTGCTGTGTTTTCCTGGTGTGTTACACTAACAGGCATTTGCACCACTTACAGCGGGCGTAGCGTGCTTTCTGCTAAATATACACCTGAAGCTAGCCCGTATTACTGTGTTTTCCTGGTGTGTTACACTAACAGGCATTTGCAGCACTCACAGCGGGCGTAGTGTGCTTCCTGCTAAATATACACCTGAAGCTAGCCCTTATTGCTGTGTTTTCCTGGTGTGTTACACTAACAGGCATTTGCAGCACTTACAGCGGGCGTAGTGTGCCTCCTGCACATTATACACCTGAAGCTAGCCCTTATTGCTCAAGCTTTTTTTCTTTTGTGTTACACTAACAGGCATTTGCAGCACTTACAGCGGGCGTAGTGTGCTTCCTGCAAAATAAACACCTGAAGCTAGCCCTTATTGCTATTTTTTCCAGTTGTGTAACACAGGCAGTCATCTGCAGCACTTACAGCGGGCGTTGTGTACTTCCTGCAAAATATACACCTGAAGCTACCCCTTATTGCTGGTTTTCCCATCTCCCTGCAGGCCATTAGAATGTCTGGAAGGCAAACAAGGAGAGCCAGACAGTCAGGAGCCAATAAAAGAGGGCAAGCAGGCTCTGTGTCTAGAGACAACAGTGCTGGTCGTGGACGCGATGCATCGTCATCAGCACGTGCCCATGGGACACGCTTGTCCTTCTTTTCGGCAGCTGGACGTGTTGAGCCGTATCATGCCGAAGACTTGGTAGAGTGGATGACCAAGCCCTCCTCATCCTCTCTCATCCAGGCTCAGGATACTGGCAAAGCAGCTGCCAAAGCGTCCTCTTCCCTATCAATGTCATCATCAGTCACTCCTTCCCTAGACCCACCATGTCCTCCTGAGGAGTCCCCCGAACTGTTTGAGCATAGTGTTGGGTACATGCTCCAGGAGGATTCCCAGCGTTTCGAAGGGTCTGATGATGATACCCAGCTAGAGGAAGGCAGTAGCATGAGAGCAGAGAGAGGGGATGCTCAAGAAGGCCACCAATCTGGCAGTCATGTTCCAGCAGCTGCAGCATACTGCCAGATTGGCTCCAGTGATGAGGGAGGGGATGATGAGGTCACTGACTCCACGTGGGTGCCTAATAGGAGAGAGGAGGAGGAGGAGGATGAGGAGGAGGCACATCTCCAACGAGGCAGGATGCCTTCGGGGGGCCGGGCGTAAGGGCAGCACACCGACTGAATCACACCGCAGAGCTCCGCCTGTGCAGGGCGCTGCCTCTGCCCGTTATTCAAAAAGTTCTTTGGTGTGGGCCTTTTTTGAGTCGAGTGCATAAGATCGCACAGCTGCTGTTTGCAACATATGTTTCAAGCGTATATCGCGTGGCCAAAACATCAGCCGCTTGGGCACCACATGCTTGACCAGACATATGTTGACCTGCCATGCAGCTCGTTGACAAGCCTACCTTAAAGACCCACACCAAAGAACAAAGCGGACCTCTCCTTGCACCGCATCAGCTGGGATCTCCAACCCCACTATACCTTCAGTCCTCTCTGAAACCTGCACTGAGAGGAATGAAGGTGTAGAATTAGGTGTGTCACAGCCAAGTACTTGCAGGCACTCTGCTAGCAGTACACCGACGTCCGATTCTAGCAGGCAAATTTCCCTGCCCCAGCTGCTGGACCGTCAAAAGAAGTTCACTCCCAGCCATCCACATGCCCAGCGGTTGAATGCTAGCTTGGCTAAATTGCTAGCGCTTCAACTGCTGCCTTTTCAGTTGGTAGACTCGGCCCCCTTCCGTGAGTTTGTGCAATGTGCGGTTCCTCAGTGGCAGGTTCCCAAACGCCACTTTTTCTCACGGAAGGCGATTCCGGCTCTCTACCGGCATGTGTAAGGCAATGTCTTGGCCTCGCTGGACAGGGCGGTCAGTGGTAAGGTGCATATTACCGCTGACTCATGGTCCGGCAGGCATGGACAGGTACGTTACCTTTCTTTCACGGCCCATTGGGTCACTCTTTTGGCAGCTGGGAAGATGCAGGACAAGGTGCAGTAGTGTTGGAGGTTGTTCCGCCGCCACGCCTCCAAAATGCTACTACTGGTTGTGACACACCTCTCTCCTCCACCCCCTCCTCTGCTTCTTCCTCCATGGCCTCTTCCTGTGCTTTGTCCTCGGAACCAGCGGTGCTCCGTAGGCGTTCAAGGGGCTACGCAAGTACGCAGGCAAAAAGATGCCATGCCGTGCTTGCGCTCGTGTGTTTGGGGGACAGGAGCCACACTGGGGCAGAGGTTCTGTCTGCTCTGCAGGGCCAGGCCGAGAGGTGGTTGACGCCACGCCAGCTTAAGGCAGGAATGGTGGTTTGCGACAATGGCACCAACCTCCTCTCCGCCCTCCGACAGGGACAACTGACCCATGTGCCCTGTCTGGCTCACGTCCTTAACCTGGTGGTGCAGCGGTTCTTGGGCAGGTACCCGGTCTTACAGGATGTCCTGAGGCAGGCCAGGAAAGTCTGTGTGCATTTCCGCAGATCTTATAATGTCAGTGCTCGCCTGGCTGAGCTGCTAAAGGAGTTGAACCTGCCCAAGGACCGCCTTATATGTGACATGCCCACCAGGTGGAACTCAACGTTGGCCATGCTGCAGCGGCTGCACACGGAGGAGAGGGCCATCAATGAGTACCTGTGCGACTACGGCACCAGGACAGGGTCAGGGGAGCTCGGTTTTTTTTCACCACGCCAGTGGGGCATGATCAGGGATACATGCACTGTCCTGGCACCATTTGAGGATGCCACGAGGATGGTGAGCAGTGACAGTGCATGCATCAGTGACACTGTACCTCTTGTCCACCTGTTGGAACATACGCTGCATGGAATAATGGACAGGGCACTTGAGACAGAACAGAGGCAGGAAGAGGAGGACTTCCTTGCCTCTCAAGGCCCCCTTTACCCAGACAGTGTTCCTTCTGTCCCACCCATCGCACAGGAAGAGGACGAGGAGGAGGAGGAGGATTGTGTCAGCATGGAGGTGGAGCCTGGCACTCAGCACCATCAACAGCAGCAGTCTTTTAGGGATGATTTACAGTCCCAAGAAACCCGTGGACTTGTACGTGGCTGGGAGGAGGTGGCTGCAGATCATGTCGTCCTTAGTGACCCAGAGGACTCCGGACCTAATGCCTCAGCTAACCTACGCTGCATGGCCTCCCTGATCCTGCAAAGTCTGCGGAAGGATCCTCGTATTCTTCGGATCAAGGAGAGGGACCATTAATGGCTGGCCACTCTCCTTGATCCACGGTACAAGGCTAAGGTTGCGGACCTTATCTTACCATCGCAGAGGGAGCAGAGAATGAGACAGCTCCGGGAGGCCTTGCAGAAAGGTCTGTGCAACGCGTTCCCAGAGACTGGGAGGTTACAAACTCCTGGTCTGGGACAACGAGTTGCTGAGGCTTCGGTCAGTCAAAGAAGGAGCGGTGGGGAAGGTGGCCGTCTGACCGATGCGTTCAGACAATTCTTTAGTCCGCAGCCCCAAGGTATGATCGGTTCCAGCAACCATCGCCAGCGTCTGATATACATGGTTCAGGAATACTTAGGGGCAAGGTCAGATTTGGACACCTTTCCCACCGAAAATCCTCTGGCTTACTGGGTCTTAAGGATGGATCACTAGCCAGAGCTTGCACAGTATGCAATTGAGCTACTGGCCTGTCCTGCATCCAGCGTTCTTTCGGAACGCACATTCAGTGCTGCTGGAGGATTTGTCACGGATCACAGGGTGCACCTGTCCACCGATTCGGTTGATCGACTGACCTTCATAAAGATGAACCAGTCTTGGATCACCACCAGCTACCAAGCACCTGAAGCTGATATAACAGAATAATTTATTTTCAAATGTCACATCCCTTCAAGACTGATGCTGATGCTGACTGAGTGACTGTCCTGTTATGTTGACTGACTATCCTCCTCCTCCTCCTCAATGATCCGATTCATGATGATATCTTGGAAAAACATTTTTGTTTCTGGGTGCCGCCACCAGTGGCTAAGGCCCAATTTTTCAGCCCCTGTTTAACAGGGGCATGCAATTACAATTTTTGATGCAATGCTTTGCAGCAGGGCTCCAACTAGAGTATCTGGGAGAAGTTGCAGTGTCGTTGCACCAGCACCAGTGCCCAAGGCCCAATTTTTCTGCCCCTGTTTAACAGGGGCATGTAATTACAATTTTTGTTGCAATACTTTGCAACAGGGCTCATTACTGTGCTCCAAGTACAGTATCTGTGAGGGGTTGCAGTGTTGTGGCCCCAGTGGCTAAGGCCCAATTTTTCAGCCCCTGTTCTACAGGGGCATGTAATTAAAATTCTTGATCTAATAATTCACAGCAGGGCCCATTCCTGCGCCCACCAAGAGTAACTGTGAGGGCTTACAGTGTTGTGACAACACCACCACCACCAACACCACCACCAAAGGCCCAATTTTTCAGCCCCTGTTCAACAGGGGCATGCAACTACAATTCTTGATCTAATAATTCACAGCAGGGCCCATTCATGCACCCACCAAGAGTAACTGTGAGGGCTTACAGTGTTGTGGCACCAGCACCACCATCAAAGGCCCAATTTTTCCTACCACTGTTCAACAATGGCATGTAATTACAATTCCTGATATAATAGTTGACAGCAGGGCGTTCCAGCGCCCAGAAAGAGTAACTGTGAGTGCTTACAGTGTTGTGCCAACACCAACACCTAAGGGGTCAATTTCTGCAGAGTATATACGGCAGGCCCATACTTTCAAACATCCAACTTACAAACGACTCCTACTTGCAAACGGAAGGAGACAAGAGGAAGTGAGAGGAAATCTACCCCTAGGAAGGGAAATTCTCTCCTGTAAGACTTAATATGGGAAAAAGGTGTCTCCTCTCTACTGATGCTTTATCACCAATCCTTGTTTCAATAAAAACCCCACTTTTCAAAAACAGTTGTCATTGGGACGGAAAGTGAGGTGAAATGTTCTGAACAGGGGCACAGACAGCAAAACAAATGTTACAGGGGTGATAACCCTTCCCTATGTTTTCCAAAAAGCTTAAAAATAGATTTTTTGGCTGGAGATACACTTAAACAATGTACGTGTTCAAAATTACAAACAGATTCCACTTATGGACAAACCTACAGTCCCTGTCTTGTTTGCACCGCCTGTATACTGCTGTTCAGAGTATATAGGGCCTTTTTTATTTTGTGTGCGGGGTTCCCCTTAATATCCATACAAGACCCAAAGGGGCTGGTAATGGGCTGGGGTTGGGAGGGGGGGGCTGATGGGGTAGCCATGACATTTTTCTCAAAGATTTTCATCCATATTACCGGGACCAGACATGACATTAAAGCCGCAAGCAGTTTTAAATGGCTTTTTTTCCTTTAGAAATTTCATTTTGTGCAGGGACAGTTCTAAACACGGGAAACACATGCCACTTCACAGGCATACTTTAGACACACCCCAGGTACGATATTTAAAGGAATATTTGACTTTTTTTTTTCACTTTATGCATCATTAAAATTACTGCTCCCGAAAAACGGCAGTTTTTAAAACTTTTTTTTGCATTGATACATGTTCCCTGGGGCAGAACCCGGGTCCCCAAACCCTTTTTAGGACAATAACATGCATATTAGCGGTTATAATTAGCACTTTAGATTTCGAACGTTCGCGTCCATTGTATTTAATAGGGTTCTAAAACCGGGGGTGTTCGGCTCATCCCTACTTAACAGCTATAATCACAATGATACCCAAACCCCAATCTGATGACACATCCTGTGCTAACTATAGGCCCATTTCTTTACTCAACCTTGACATAAAACTGCTAGCTAAAGTTCTAGCGACCCGTTTAAACAATATTATAGGCTTACTAATTAATAAGGACCAATTTAAGTTCATGCCTTTCCGCCAAGCAGTAGATAATGAACGTAGGGCAACGTTACTGATTCAAGCAGCTAAAACACGACAAATACCCATGTGTCTTTTGTCATTAGATATTAAGAAAGCTTTTGACACAGTGTTGTGGCCCTTCTTGCATTTCACATTACAACGATGGGGGTTCGGACCCCACTTTCTAAATTGGGTTTCCTCACTGTATAATACTCCTAAGGCATATGTCAAATACGCTTGATTCAAATCACCTCTGTTTGACATACATAGAGGAACATGTCAGGGTTGCCCTTGAGCCCCACTTTTATTTGCCCTTATTTTAGAACTCCTTGCTCAGACCATACATTTAGATCCCTCAATAAAAGTACTAGACTTGACTGGTCATCATCACAAGCTGTGTCTATTTACTGACAATATATACATTTTTATGTCTTCCCCCCATATTTCAGCCGCCAACCTTATAAGTTAGAACATTTTGCCCACATTTCTGGACTTAAAATTAACCCTCAAAAATCCACAGCTTTAAATGTCTCCTTACCTCCTCCCACCCTACAACAAACACAAACATCTCTTCCTTTCTCTTGGTCTACAAATAATCTGGCCTATTTAGGAATCAATCTAACTCCCAACTTATCTGATCTTTTCTCTGCCAACTTTCCTCCACTGATGCGTCAAATCATAAACTATCTTAAACAATGGTCATCTTTGCCAATTTCATGGATTGGTAAAATAAATGTCATTAAATGACTATCTTTGTTTTGCGTGTTACCCATTCCAGTTCCGGCATATTTTCTTAGGAATATCCAACGAAAAACATTCACGTTTATCTGGGGCTCCCAGAAGTCTCATCTATCTAAACAAACTCTGCACCTTCCTAAACTAAAAGGTGGGCTAGGATTTCCTAACTTTGCTACATACTACCATGCAGCTCAAATAGCACATATTCCTAAATACCATGCAAACAGCGAGATTCCACATTGGGTAGCCCTTGAATCAATTGATTGTGAGTGACCCATTCTCATTAACAAACCTATTATGGACCAATCCATCCGATCATAAAATTATCAAAAACAAGATCACCAAACATACAATATCCATTTGGGATAAATTCAAATTATTATCTGGACTACAATCTTCACATGCTCCCCTCTTGTCATTTCTCAGAAACCCACTGTTCCACCCAGCTAGTATATTCCCAAAGTCTTTTAAACAATGGATCTCCTCAAATCTAACTCAACTGTCTGATCTAACAACATCTACCTCCTTTAAATCATTCCCTGAACTTCGTGATAAACATAATCTCCCCAACTCAGAACTCTTTTGATATCTGCAGATCAAAAATAAATAAATCACGCCATATATATATATATATATATATATATATATATATATATATATATATAAAGGCAAGAGTAATATAAATGAATTAACACACTTTAAACGCATTTGTAAAAGAAACCCCATTCAAATGGTGTCATATCACTAATATATAATTCTCTTATGATTTTGCCAAACACAGATCCACCATCATATATGATAAAACGGGAAAGAGACCTTAGACTTCACTTAGAGGCATCTACCTGGGATAAAATATGGACTACAACCAAAACATCTTCGCAAAATATTATAACTCAAGAGACAAATTATAAAGTACTCATGCATTGGTACCTGGTCCCTATCAGAGTTGCAAAATTTGGTCCCCAGTACTCTCTGCTCTGCTTTCGTGGCTGTGGTGAATTAGGATCCCATATACACATTTTTTGGGAATGCCCAATTGCAAAACAATTTTGGAAAGAGATTTTTCTCATGCTCTCAGCTCTATTTAATACAAGGATCAAAGCAGATACGCTAATTGCGCTCCTAAACTTGAAGCCAAACAATATTTCTCATACCCAATTTATCCTTTTACTACAAATCACCACAGCTGCAAAGCAGACAGACAATCGCCAAAGCTTGGAAGACAACTACATTAACAATTTCTGAAACCAAAAATAGAATTAACCAAGCTATGGCCCACTTCAAATCAGAAGCTATATCCAATGATAAAATCAAAAAATTTGAGAAAATCTGGAACCCTTGGGTGACACATTTCCTCCCCCCCCCCCCCCCCCAATTTTGACACTACTTTATTGAGACTTTGTTAACACAAACGCAAATCAATACCTGGTATACATATATGAATGTCTAATATTATAGAAACCCCGGGGACTTCTACTTCCTTCTACCTTCCTTATCTTTACTTTTCTTTCCTTTCTTTTTCTTCCTGTCCTATTATGCTTTGTAAGTCTGTTTTTTCTTTTCTTTGATATCCATTGATGTTTATAAATTTAGTAGCGAGGTTCTTAAATCAATGCTCCTTATTGTCATATAATAGCTATTGAGTACCATACTACTAATACACATTTCCTAGATATGCAGAAAATATCTGTTTATGTATTTGTTTCCTCATTCTATATATTTTTATTTATGGTTAAATAATGTTAGGAATCTCTATTACTTTTAATCTTGTTAACGATATATTTATTGTATAAAACAGTATATGAGTATATATCTGTAGTGTAGATTATTATATTCAATTTCAAACATATTTTAATTTAATGAAAATATTACCTATAACTTAACGTTTACCAATTTAAACCTCCTTCTTTTACTATTGATACTCAACTCAACTATAGTTAACACATCTTTGTTTTTTAAACATGCTACTAATACTTTTGTTAATATGAATGTCAGCTGGATATGTATGTAATTATTTATTTTTCAAAATTTAATAAACAAAATTGACAAGGAAAAAAGCGAAATTACCGTATTTATCGGCGTATAACACGCACTTTTTTCCCCTGAAAATCAGGGGAAAATCGTGGGTGCGTGTTATACGCCGATATCCACATCCCTGAGCTGTCTCCGCTGACTGGGAGCGGAGCGGAGCGAGATACACATAGCCGAATGTACTCGGCTATACTCGGCTTTTCTCGGCTCCGCTCACAGTCACGCCCAGTCCCGCCATTGGACCTGTGTTATGTCTATCATAGGGCGGGACTCGGCGTGACTGTGAGCGGAGCCGAGAAAAGCCGAGTATAGCCGAGTACACTCGGCTATGTGTATCTCGGCGGCGGCTCCGCCCAGTCCCTGCGTCCCCGGCGTTCTCGGCGGCGTCCGCACAGTCTCGGCGCCAATTTTAAAATGCTGCACGGCGACTCTGGGGCAAGGCTGCACGGCGACTCTGGGGCAAGGCTGCACGGCGACTCTGGGGCAAGGCTGCACGGCGACTCTGGGGCAAGGCTGCAATGGACACTGACAAGGCTGCACTGTGACCAGGCTGCACTGTGACAAGGCTGCAATGGACACTGACAAGGCTGCACTGTGACAAGGCTGCAATGGACACTGACAAGGCTGCACTGTGACAAGGCTGCAATGGACACTGACAAGGCTGCATTTAAATGTAAGTTATTTTTCCTTAAACTTCCCTCCTAAAAGTTTTTTTCCCTAAAATTTCCTCCTAAACTTGGGGTGCGTGTTATACGCCGGTGCGTGTTATACGCCGATAAATACGGTAAGTAAAAATTTCCTCATTTAAGAAAATATATCTGTGTGTGTATGTGTGTATGTGTGTGTGTGTATATATATATATATATATATATATATATATATATATATATACATACACAGTATATTAGAATTAGGATGTGATATTGAGATTATCACTTTTATATTATTAGTATTAATTTCTGATAGGAGTTTAACAATTTTATTAATATAGATTTTGTAATTGGTTTAGCCAACCTTTGGTTGGAAATGAAATCCAGGTTATTGGGGAAATTTGTAAAATGGGATTAGTTTAGATTAAGATGAGGTTGTTAATTGGAATACAGCTGCCATAATATTTAACAAAGCCAAGATGGATGGGATACATAAAGTTTTTCTACAATGAGTAAATCTAAAGGTCTGATAATAATTTGATGTGTGGTCCATGATGTGAGAGTAATAATAAATAAAATGTAAATATAAGAGACCCATCACATCAAGTTCACACAACCTGTTAGGATAGATGCCACCTGCAGCCAGTTGTTTTATAATTTTTGATCTGGCTGAGAGCTTTCTGTTCTGTCATATACAGATTGTTTTTATGTCCTTTTGTTTTTATGTATTTTTTTTATTTTTGAAATCCAAAGCAGAATGTGTGGATTGTGAAATGATGTGCCCCTTTTTCTTGTAAGTGCAGTGGTATAAGTAGGGATGGGCCCGGTGCTCGATTCGAACCCATGTTCGAATCGAGCATCGGGCGTTCGCTCGCTCGTCGAGCCCAGAACTATTTGGGCCGTTCGCATCACATTCGTGTGATGCGAGCGGCCCCGCAATGCATTGCGGCCGGCGCAGTGCATTGCTGGCTGATGATTGGCCAAGCATGCACTGTGACCCCGCATGCTTGGCCAATCACAGCGCCCGAAACTCGGAGAGCAATAATTGGCTACAGGCAGGACGCCTGTAGCCAATTACAGCTCAGGGGCTTTAGTACACGCCCCACCATTTAAAAGGCCGCCACGCCATCGGCCCCGGTCACATGAGTTCCGGCTTTAGGAGAGATTAGTCTGCTGATTCTGTCTTTGCTTGATACTGAAAGATTTGCTCTTCTTTGCTAAACCATTGGCTATTTCTTTGCTAAACCATTGCTACCTAAGTCATTGATCGTTCATTGCTGCTGATTGCACAGTTAGTGTGTTATTAGCTGCTGCTGGGGATTAGTCTGGTGCGTTCTTACTGTTAGTACAGTATTGCAGTAGTACCAACCGCAGTGCTGTTAGCACAGCATTGCACCCCAACAGCACCCATAGGACTTCTAGTGTGTTAGTGGCAGCAAACAGAGCTCCTATATTTTCTTCTCAGCAGCACCCATAGGACTTCTAGTGTGTTAGTGGCAGCAAACAGAGCTCCTATATTTTCTTCTCAGCAGCACCCATAGGACTTCTAGTGTGTTAGTGGCATCACACAGAGCTCCTATATTTTCTTCTCAGCAGCACCCATAGGACTTCTAGTGTGTTAGTGGCATCACACAGAGCTCCTATATTTTCTTCTCAGCAGCACCCATAGGACTTCTAGTGTGTTAGTGGCAGCAAACAGAGCTCCTATATTTTCTTCTCAGCAGCACCCATAGGACTTCTAGTGTGTTAGTGGCATCACACAGAGCTCCTATATTTTCTTCTCAGCAGCACCCATAGGACTTCTAGTGTGTTAGTGGCAGCAAACAGAGCTCCTATATTTTCTTCTCAGCAGCACCCATAGGACTTCTAATGTGTTAGTGGCATCACACAGAGTTCCTATATTTTCATCTCAGCAGCACCCATAGGACTTCTAGTGTGTTAGTGGCATCACACAGAGCTCCTATATTTTCTTCTCAGCAGCACCCATAGGACTTCTAGTGTGTTAGTGGCAGCAAACAGAGCTCCTATATTTTCTTCTCAGCAGCACCCATAGGACTTCTAGTGTGTTAGTGGCATCACACAGAGCTCCTATATTTTCTTCTCAGCAGCACCCATAGGACTTCTAGTGTGTTAGTGGCAGCAAACAGAGCTCCTATATTTTCTTCTCAGCAGCACCCATAGGACTTCTAGTGTGTTAGTGGCATCACACAGAGCTCCTATATTTTCTTCTCAGCAGCACCCATAGGACTTCTAGTGTGTTAGTGGCAGCAAACAGAGCTCCTATATTTTCTTCTCAGCAGCACCCATAGGACTTCTAGTGTGTTAGTGGCAGCAAACAGAGCTCCTATATTTTCTTCTCAGCAGCACCCATAGGACTTCTAGTGTGTTAGTGGCATCACACAGAGCTCCTATATTTTCTTCTCAGCAGCACCCATAGGACTTCTAGTGTGTTAGTGGCAGCAAACAGAGCTCCTATATTTTCTTCTCAGCAGCACCCATAGGACTTCTAGTGTGTTAGTGGCAGCAAACAGAGCTCCTATATTTTCTTCTCAGCAGCACCCATAGGACTTCTAGTGTGTTAGTGGCATCACACAGAGCTCCTATATTTTCTTCTCAGCAGCACCCATAGGACTTCTAGTGTGTTAGTGGCAGCAAACAGAGCTCCTATATTTTCTTCTCAGCAGCACCCATAGGACTTCTAGTGTGTTAGTGGCATCACACAGAGCTCCTATATTTTCTTCTCAGCAGCACCCATAGGACTTCTAGTGTGTTAGTGGCATCACACAGAGCTCCTATATTTTCTTCTCAGCAGCACCCATAGGACTTCTAGTGTGTTAGTGGCAGCAAACAGAGCTCCTATATTTTCTTCTCAGCAGCACCCATAGGACTTCTAGTGTGTTAGTGGCATCACACAGAGCTCCTATATTTTCTTCTCAGCAGCACCCATAGGACTTCTAGTGTGTTAGTGGCAGCAAACAGAGCTCCTATATTTTCTTCTCAGCAGCACCCATAGGACTTCTAGTGTGTTAGTGGCATCACACAGAGCTCCTATATTTTCTTCTCAGCAGCACCCATAGGACTTCTAGTGTGTTAGTGGCAGCAAACAGAGCTCCTATATTTTCTTCTCAGCAGCACCCATAGGACTTCTAGTGTGTTAGTGGCATCACACAGAGCTCCTATATTTTCTTCTCAGCAGCACCCATAGGACTTCTAGTGTGTTAGTGGCAGCAAACAGAGCTCCTATATTTTCTTCTCAGCAGCACCCATAGGACTTCTAGTGTGTTAGTGGCAGCAAACAGAGCTCCTATATTTTCTTCTCAGCAGCACCCATAGGACTTCTAGTGTGTTAGTGGCATCACACAGAGCTCCTATATTTTCTTCTCAGCAGCACCCATAGGACTTCTAGTGTGTTAGTGGCAGCAAACAGAGCTCCTATATTTTCTTCTCAGCAGCACCCATAGGACTTCTAGTGTGTTAGTGGCAGCAAACAGAGCTCCTATATTTTCTTCTCAGCAGCACCCATAGGACTTCTAGTGTGTTAGTGGCATCACACAGAGCTCCTATATTTTCTTCTCAGCAGCACCCATAGGACTTCTAGTGTGTTGGTGGCAGCAAACAGAGCTCCTATATTTTCTTCTCAGCAGCACCCATAGGACTTCTAGTGTGTTAGTGGCAGCAAACAGAGCTCCTATATTTTCTTCTCAGCAGCACCCATAGGACTTCTAGTGTGTTAGTGGCATCACACAGAGCTCCTATATTTTCTTCTCAGCAGCACCCATAGGACTTCTAGTGTGTTAGTGGCAGCAAACAGAGCTCCTATATTTTCTTCTCAGCAGCACCCATAGGACTTCTAGTGTGTTAGTGGCATCACACAGAGCTCCTATATTTTCTTCTCAGCAGCACCCATAGGACTTCTAGTGTGTTAGTGGCAGCAAACAGAGCTCCTATATTTTCTTCTCAGCAGCACCCATAGGACTTCTAATGTGTTAGTGGCATCACACAGAGTTCCTATATTTTCATCTCAGCAGCACCCATAGGACTTCTAGTGTGTTAGTGGCATCACACAGAGCTCCTATATTTTCTTCTCAGCAGCACCCATAGGACTTCTAGTGTGTTAGTGGCATCACACAGAGCTCCTATATTTTCTTCTCAGCAGCACCCATAGGACTTCTAGTGTGTTAGTGGCAGCAAACAGAGCTCCTATATTTTCTTCTCAGCAGCACCCATAGGACTTCTAGTGTGTTAGTGGCAGCAAACAGAGCTCCTATATTTTCTTCTCAGCAGCACCCATAGGACTTCTAGTGTGTTAGTGGCATCACACAGAGCTCCTATATTTTCTTCTCAGCAGCACCCATAGGACTTCTAGTGTGTTAGTGGCAGCAAACAGAGCTCCTATATTTTCTTCTCAGCAGCACCCATAGGACTTCTAGTGTGTTAGTGGCAGCAAACAGAGCTCCTATATTTTCTTCTCAGCAGCACCCATAGGACTTCTAGTGTGTTAGTGGCATCACACAGAGCTCCTATATTTTCTTCTCAGCAGCACCCATAGGACTTCTAGTGTGTTAGTGGCAGCAAACAGAGCTCCTATATTTTCTTCTCAGCAGCACCCATAGGACTTCTAGTGTGTTAGTGGCAGCAAACAGAGCTCCTATATTTTCTTCTCAGCAGCACCCATAGGACTTCTAGTGTGTTAGTGGCATCACACAGAGCTCCTATATTTTCTTCTCAGCAGCACCCATAGGACTTCTAGTGTGTTGGTGGCAGCAAACAGAGCTCCTATATTTTCTTCTCAGCAGCACCCATAGGACTTCTAGTGTGTTAGTGGCAGCAAACAGAGCTCCTATATTTTCTTCTCAGCAGCACCCATAGGACTTCTAGTGTGTTAGTGGCAGCAAACAGAGCTCCTATATTTTCTTCTCAGCAGCACCCATAGGACTTCTAGTGTGTTAGTGGCATCACACAGAGCTCCTATATTTTCTTCTCAGCAGCACCCATAGGACTTCTAGTGTGTTAGTGGCAGCAAACAGAGCTCCTATATTTTCTTCTCAGCAGCACCCATAGGACTTCTAGTGTGTTGGTGGCAGCAAACAGAGCTCCTATATTTTCTTGTCAGCAGCACACATAGTACCTATAGTGTGTTAGTGTCAGCACCCATAGGACCTACAGTGTGTTGTGAGCACACATAGGAGTTCTATTTTTTATACTATATACACTACCGACTACAATGGCTGGAAGACCGCCAAGGAGAGGCAGAGCGTGCCGAGGCAAGAACACAGGGCAGGCAGGCTCTGTTTCTAGAGACAACAGTGCTGGCCGTGGACGTGGTCGTGCATCGTCATCAGCACGTGGCCATGGGACACGCTTGTCTTTGTTTTCGGCAGCTGGACATGTGGAGCCGCATCATGCCGAAGGCTTGGTAGAATGGATGACCAAGCCCTCCTCATCCTCTCTCACCCAGGCTCAGGGTACTGGCAGAGCAGCTGCCAACGCGTACTCAATGGCATCATCAGCCACCCCTTCCCTAGACCCACCATGTCCTCCTGAGGAGTCCCCCGAACTGTTTGAGCACAGTGTTGGGTACATGCTCCAGGAGGATGCCCAAGGATTCGAAGGCTCGGATGATGATACCCAGCTTGAGGAAGTCAGTAGTGTGCGCGCAGAGAGAGGGGATGCTGAAGGACAGCAATCTGGCAGTAGTGTTCCACCAGCTGCAGCTTACTGCCAGGTTTGCTCTAGTGGTGAAGAGGGAGGGGATGATGAGGTCACTGACTCCACGTGGGTGCCTGAAGGGAGAGAGGAGGAGGAGGAGGAGGAGGATGCAGCGTCACATGTCCAACGAGGCAGGATGCCCCCTGGAGGCCAGCTAGAGGCCAGCACAGCAACTGTACCACACCGCAGAGCTCCGCCTGTGCAGGGCGCTGCCTCTGCACGTTATCACAAAAGTTCTTTGGTGTGGGCCTTTTTTGAGACGAGTGCATCAGATCGCACCACTGCTATTTGCAATATTTGTCTCAAGCGTATCTCGCGTGGCCAAAACATCAGCCGCTTGGGCACCACAAGCATGAGCAGACATATGTTGACCTGCCATGCAGCTCGTTGGCAAGCACACATAAAAGACCCACACCAAAGAACAAAGCGGACCTCTCCTTGCTCCTCATCAGCTGGGATCTCCATCCCCACTATATCTTCAGTCCTCTCTGAAAGCTGCTCTGAGAGGACTGAAGGTGTAGAATTAGGTGTGTCACAACCAAGTACTTGCAGTACACCGACGTCCGATTGTAGCAGGCAAATTTCCCTGCCCCAGCTGCTGGACCGTCGAAAGAAGTATACTCCCAGCCATCCACATGCCCAGCGGTTGAATGCTAGCTTGGCTAAATTGCTAGCACTTCAACTGCTGCCTTTTCAGTTGATAGACTCGGCCCCCTTCCGTGAGTTTGTTCAATGTGCGGTTCCTCAGTGGCAGGTTCCCAAACGCCACTTTTTCTCACGGAAGGCGATTCCGTCTCTCTACTGGCATGTGGAAGGCAATGTCCATGCCTCGCTGGACAGGGCGGTCAGCGGTAAGGTGCATATTACCGCTGACTCATGGTCCAGCAGGCATGGACAGGGACGTTATCTTTCTTTCACGGCCCATTGGGTCACTCTATTGGCAGCTGGGAGGGATGCAGGACAAGGTGCAGTAGTGTTGGAGGTTGTTCCGCCACCACGCCTCCAAAATGCTACTACTGGTTGTGACACACCTCTCTCCTCCACCCCCTCCTCTTCTTCTTCCTCCATGTCCTCTTCGAGTGCTCTGTCCTCGGAACCAGCGGTGCTCCGTAGGCGTACAAGGGGCTACGCGAGTACGCAGGCAAAAAGATGCCATGCCGTGCTTGCGCTGGTGTGTTTGGGGGACAGGAGCCACACTGGGCCAGAGGTTCTGGCAGCTCTGCAGGGGCAGGCCGAGAGGTGGTTGACGCCACGCCAGCTTAAGCCAGGAATGGTCGTTTCTGATAATGGCACCAACCTCCTCTCCGCCCTGCGACAGGGGCAGCTCACCCATGTGCCCTGTATGGCTCACGTCCTCAACCTGGTGGTGCAGCGGTTCTTGGGCAGGTTCCCAGGCTTACAGGATGTCCTGAGGCAGGCCAGGAAAGTCTGTGTGCATTTCCGCCGATCTTATAATGCCAGTGCTCGGCTGACTGAGCTGCAAAAGGAGCTGAACCTGCCCAAGAACCGCCTAATATGTGACATGCCCACCAGGTGGAACTCAACGTTGGCCATGCTGCAGCGACTGCACACGCAGCAGAGGGCCATCAATGAGTACCTTTGCGACTACGGCACCAGGACAGGGTCAGGGGAGCTTGGCTTTTTTTCCCCACGCCAGTGGAGCATGATCAGGGATGCATGCACTGTCCTCTCACCATTTGAGGAGGCCACGAGGATGGTGAGCAGTGACAGTGCATGCATCAGTGACACTGTACCTCTTGTCCACCTGTTGGAGCATACGCTGCGTGGGATAATGGACAGGGCACTTGAGGCAGAACAGAGGCAGGAAGAGGAGGACTTCCTTGTCTCTCAAGGCCCCCTTTATCCAGACAATGTTCCTTCTGTCCCACCCATCACACAGGAAGAGGAGGAGGAGGATTGTGTGAGCATGGAGGTGGAGCCTGGCACTCAGCATCAGCAGCAGCAGTCTTTTAGGGATGATGTACAGTCCCAACAAACCAGTGGACTTGTACGTGGCTGGGAGGAGGTGGCTGGCGATCATGTCATCCTCAGTGACCCAGAAGACTCCGGACCGAATGCCTCAGCTAACCTACGCTGCATGGCCTCCCTGATCCTGCAAAGCCTGCGGAAGGATCCTCGTGTTCTTCGGATCAAGGAGAGTGACCATTACTGGCTGGCCACTCTCCTTGATCCACGGTACAAGGGTAAGGTTGCGGACCTTATCTTGCCGTCGCAGAGGGAGCAGAGGATGAGACATCTCAGGGAGGCCTTGCAGAAAGGTCTGTGCAACGCGTTCCCAGAAACTGGGAGGTTACAAACTCCTGGTCCTGGACGACGAGTTGCTGAGGCTTCGGTCAGTAGCAGAAGGAGCGGTGGGGAAGGTGGACGTCTGACCGATGCGTTCAGACAATTTTTTAGTCCGCAGCCCCAAGGTATGATCGGTTCCAGCAACCATCGCCAGCGTCTGATATACATGGTGCAGGAATACCTAGGGGCAAGGTCAGACTTGGACACCTTTCCCACCGAAAATCCTCTGGCTTACTGGGTCCTGAGGATGGATCACTGGCCAGAGCTTGCACAGTATGCAATTGAGCTACTGGCCTGTCCTGCATCCAGCGTTCTTTCCGAACGCACATTCAATGCTGCTGGAGGATTTGTCACCGATCATAGGGTGCGCCTGTCCACCGACTCGGTTGATCGACTGACCTTCATAAAAATGAATCAGTCTTGGATCACCACCAGCTACCAGACACCTGAAGCGGATATAACGGAATAATTTATAATGTCACATCCCTTCAAGACTGCCTATGCTGATGCTGAGTGACTGTCCTGTTATGTTCACTGACTATCCTCTTCCTCCTCCTCAATGATCCATGCCACCACACCAGTGCCTAAGGCACAATTTTTCAGCCCCTGTATAACAGGGGCGTGTAATTACAATTTTTTAAAAAGATGCTTCGCAACAGGTGTGACTGCTGTGCTCAGAGTACAGTATCTGTGAGGGGTTGCAGTGTTGTGGCACCAGCACCAGTGCCTAAGGCACAATTTTTCAGCCCCTGTTGGGGCGTGTAATTACAATTTTTAGGCAATGCTTTGCAACAGGTCTCATTGCTGTGCTCAGAGTACAGTATCTGTGAGGGGTTGCAGTGTTGTGGCACCAGCACCAGTGCCTAAGGCACAATTTTTCAGCCCCTGTATAACAGGGGCGTGTAATTACAATTTTTTAAAAAGATGCTTCGCAACAGGTGTGACTGCTGTGCTCCAAGTACAGTATCTGTGAGGGGTTGCAGTGTTGTGGCACCAGCACCAATGCCTAAGGCACAATTTTTCAGCCCCTGTTTAACAGGGGCGTGTAATTACAAATCTTGATCTAATAGTTCACAGCAGGGCCCATTCCTGCGCCCACCAAGAGTAACTATGAGGGCCTACAGTCTTGTGGCAACACCGTCCACCACCACCACCACCACCACCAAAGGCCCAATTTTTCTGCCCTGTTCAACAGGTGCATGCAATTACAAATCTTGATCTAATAACTCACAGCAGGGCCCATTCCTGCACCCACCAAGAGTAACTGTGAGGGCTTACAGTCTTGTGGCAACACCGTCCACCACCACCACCACCACCACCAAAGGCCCAATTTTTCTGCCCGGTTCAACAGGTGCATGCAAGTACAAATCTTGATCTATTAACTCACAGCAGGGCCCATTCCTGTGCCCACCAGTCTTGTGGCTACACCAACATCTAATAGGGCAAATTTCTGCAGAGTATATACGGCAGGCCCCTACTTTCAAACATCCAACTTACAAACGACTCCTACTTGCAAACGGCAAGAGAAAACAGGAAGTGAGAGGAAATCTACCCCTAGGAAGGAAAATTCTATCCTGTTAGATTTAATTTGGGAAAAAGGTATCTCCTCTCTACTGATGCTTTATCACCAATCCTTGTTTCAATTAAAACCCCACTTTTCCAAAAACATTTGTCATTGGGACGGAAAGTGAGGTGACATGTTCTGAACAGATGTGCAAAGACAGCAAATGTTACAGGGGTGATAACCCCTCCCTATGTTCTCCAAAAAGCTTAAAAATTGATTTTTTTGGGATGTAGCTACACTTCATAATGTACCTGTTCAGATTCTACTTAAGAACAAACCTACAGTCCATGTCTTGTTTGCACCACCTATATACTGCTGTTCAGAGTATATAGGGTTGTAGGTATAGGGTTTTATTTTGGGTGCGGGGTCCCCCTTAGTATCCATACAAGACCCAAAGGGGCTGGGGTGGGGGGGGGGGGGGTGATGGGGTAGCCATGCCATTTTTCTCAAGGATTTTCAGCCATATGGCGGCCAGGACAAGACATGACATTAAAGCCGCAAGTGGTTTTAAATGGCTTCTTTTTTTCCTTTACAAATGTCATTTTGTGCAAGGACAGTTCTAAACACGGGAAACACATGCCACTTCACAGGCATACTTTAGACACCCCCCAGGTACCGTATTTAAAGGGAAATTTCACTTTTTTTTTTTTTCACTTTATGCATCATTAAAATGACTGCTCCCGAAAAAACTTTAGTTTTTAAAATTTCTTTTTGCATTGATATATGTCCCCTGGGGCAGGACCCGGGTCCCCAAACCTGTTTTATGACATTAACATGCATATTGGCCGTTGTAATTAGCAATTTTGATTTCGAACGTTCGCGTCCATTATAACGAATAGGGTTCGAAAATTCGCGCAAACTTTCGGTCCGTTCGAAGGTTCTGGTGCGAACCGAACCCGGGGGTGATCGGCTCATCCCTAGGTATAAGTAGAAGAACATTTTGGATTTATTGGACATCTCTGCATGACCACAGGGTATTGTTATAATTTATTATGTTATGACATCAGGAAAATAATGTCAGATGGAAACTAAGGACTTGTGTTATCTAGATATAACTAACAACAGAGCAAGCAATGAGAAATTATAATATTGCCAGGAAAAAGTTGTCTTTTTTAAACATAAAACTGAAGTTCTTACACAAACAGCATGATAGAAAACAAGAGCACTGTGGTGGATCTACACTGAAGAGTGTTGTCAAGCACTTTAGCATTTGATGGTGACGGGATCTACTGTACACCGGACTTTAGCATTTGCATAAATGTTTTCCACTTCGGGTTTTTGGACACATTGCTGTGTTTGTTACTCAATACTGTCATTTATATTCACTGTTCACCGCTTCATGGGACTACCATCTCATGACACATTGGGATATTTGTCTATGTTATTCATTATTTTGCTGTTTCAGATGTTCACGTTAACACCCATGTGATATATTTTTTCACATTTATGTTGTTTTTTCGATGTCACTACATCACTTACATTTGTTTTGACCCAATTAGATTGGCCCATATGCCCCTCCCCTATCCTTTCCATGTTAGTTTAATCACAGCGCAGTCACCATCACTTTTACAGTGATAGAAAACAAGCCATTGTAATATATTTATGTAAGCTGGACCCAGTAATGAAGGTTCACCCCGATATATCAGAGATGTAGCTTTATGCAAAGGTGCTATTAGACAAAGTTACAGACATTATTTTGGTCAAATGTAAAATTTTTAATGGTCCCACATTCTGCACAGCAAATATACAGCTAAATAAATGTTTGTCTAATGAAAGGTTCAAAATATGAATTTGTTTTGGTTTTGTTTTGGTACAAATCTAACAATGAAAAATGCATACATTTGAATCCAGCCACCTTATTGCCTCTATTGGAGGAGGCTGGAGACAAAGAAAACCACACGTGTTAAGTTGATGACATAAGAATCAGCTGCTGTGAGCCCAGTGCAGGACACACTCCCTGAAGATCCGCATATTAAATTTTTTGTAGATTTGATCCCGGTTTTTATACTGAGTATGCAGTTTATCACCCAGACGGACACTCTGTATTTAGAGCTGCATGAGCTATAAAAAGAGTATATCTTTATATAGATAGTCGAGGCTTTTGGTTCCATTGGAAGGGCCAGAATTTTGTTTTTACTAAGGCAGGTAAACCAATCAAGCATGCAAAGTTAAATTGATTGGCTGTTTTCAGACTTCCAGGTTCTTACTGAGGTAGCCATACTAACATTAAAACCAGGCGACTAAAGATGCTGAATTACAGCCCCGGACACTTGATGGGTCTGTGCAACTCACAGATTCCACCCTAGTTCTGGCCCAGTATAGCTGAGATTAATAATTCAACTTTAAGGACCCCAGAAGAACAATTGGTCCACAGGGGGCAACTTCTTATGAAACGGGACTTTGGAAAAATGTGATCTTTTATGTCTGCCAGACACTCTTTTCCCCTTCAGCTTGACACACGGAACGTGTCATCAGTCACAAGTAGGGATGAGCTTAGTGTTCGAGTCGAACCCATGTTCGACTCGAACAACGTATTTTTGGCTGTTCGCCGAATTGCGAACATTACGGGCCGTTCGCGCCAAATTCGAATGGCGCGTCACGGCCCATAATTCACTGCGGCATCGCAGTGCATTGCTGGCTGATGATTGGCCAAGCATGCACTATGACCCGAATGCATGTCCAATCACAGCGCCGTCTGAACAGAGAGCCGTAATTGGCCAAAGCCAGGGTGGCTTTGGCCAATTATGGCTCAGGGGGTTTAGTACATGCCCCACACTATATAAGGCCGCCGACTTCTGACCTTTTAAATGATGCTCTCAAGCAGGAATGGACTAATACGCTCAGTTCATGCTCTTTAAAGCTAATGGAGATACTCCTTAAATCCAAAAACGAGGAGCTTGGCATCACACAGTCAGAAATGGCTGACATCCAGAAAAGTCTTACGGACCTACAGACCCACCCGGAATTCGTAGAGCTGGATGGCCGTCTCAACAACAAGCTAGACAAATTGGAAAAGCACGTCATGTGTACACTTGGAAGAAAATGCAATTTTTGTCTGGACGACCACGAAGGAAAAACTCAGTCCAAAAAGTTAGCTTTTCTGATCCTGAATATGATCTGGCTAATGATACGATGGCTGCATCGATATCGGATTCCTCACCTGAACATTCCCTGAGGTCTCCCACCTTAAATCATTCACAGAATGGAATACAGTCTGAAAACCCTCAGGGGCCACACAGAAAAGCGAAACAGAAAAACGACACAAGAAAACCAGGAGAGGAGGGAAAAGACACTCGCACGCAAAAGAAGACACCATACACCTTGCGAGGGAGGAAAAAGTAGATGTTTCCAACGTCATCAACATTTCAAATAGAAATTTAAGCGATGAGGAAACATGTCTTTTATCAAAGGGGTTGAATTTTTGTCCTACCGGGCATTTTAACCTTTTCAACACATTGTTGGACGTTAACAAATTCTCCCGCAGTCTCACGCTCAAGAAGCACTACTTTGATTTCCCCACAGAGGAACCGGACACCTCCTCCGGTGATCAGGATATGGGTGAGTCCCCTTCTTCACCAGTTTTATTTTCTGAAGTATGTGCTCTTCAAGAGCTCACGGATTTGGCCATCGAGTCCAGCCCTTGCCCTGTTGACCCCACTGATATCCCAAACAGTATTTCGTTTAAACTTAGATCAGATTTTTATCCAGTGGGGTCACGGGGCAAGGATCTCGACCTCTTTCAAAGGATGGTCGAGAAGGATCTCACCCATTTGGCTCGTGATTGCCGTAGGAGGCCGATGGTTTCCAAAAACTTGTCCCCATTAGAATACACGGCTCTTAAGAACCTAGAGATAGACACGAGCATTGTGATTCGAAATGCGGATAAAGGTGGGTTGGTGGTTGTATTGGACTCTGACAGTTATAAGGGTGAAGCTCTACGTCAGTTGTCTGACAATAACACCTACACCCCATTGAAGAGTGATCCCACCATCCCCTTTGCGGGTAAACTTTCCTCCCTATTGGATATAGCGGTCCATACAGGCAATTTTTTCAGAACAAGAAAAACTGCTTTTTATTCCTGTCAACCCCATCATGCCAGTGTTCCATCACCTGCCGTAAGTTCACAAGGGCCTGGACCCTTTAATGGGCAGGCCCATAGTGGCAGGTAATGGATCTTTAAACGAACGCCTAGGAGAGTGGATTGATGGCCAGCTTCAACCTCTGGTCACCAACCTCCCAGGCTACCTACGTGATACCAAGCAATTGTTAATTAAACTCAGGGATTTTCAGTGGAAGACAGAATATAGGTGGATCACATGCGATGTGGCTAGCTTATATTCGAGTATTCCCCATGATCTAGGTGTTTTGGCAGTGTCTGCCTTTCTCAAAGAATCTGGGAAGTATTCTCTAGTGTTACAGGAGTTCACTTTGTTGTCATTGGAGTATCTACTTACACACAATTTTTTTATGTTCGACGGGGGCTATTATCTCCAAAAGTGCGGGGCCTCCATGGGAGCCAAGTTTTCACCTTCCCTGGCCAATCTCTATATGGGATTTTGGGAGAGGTCCCGCATTTTTGGACATGATAGCCCCCGACGCCTGGACACTGTTTTTTTCCGTAGATTCATTGATGACCTCCTGTTTGTCTCCTCCAATGGGGCCACAGAGTTACAGACTTGGTTGGATTACTTAAGTGACAACTCTATGAACCTCCGCTTCACAGGGAAACTCAGTGCCACATCAATTGACTTTTTGGACGTCAATCTGTCAGTTGTTAATGGCAGGGTAGCCACTAGTTTCTATAGAAAACCCACAGCCGGTAACGCACTCCTCAGAGCAGACTCGGGTCATCCCAGCCACACCATTCGTGGAGTTCCGGTCGGCCAATTTCTCAGGCTCCAACGACTGTGCAGTACACCTGAGGATTTTACTATTGAAGCTGCCAACATGACCGAACGGTTCGTCAGTAGGGGGTATTCTCCCAAGGCTGTTAAAAGAGCCCTTAAATCTGCAAGTGTTATCCCTAGGGAAACATTGCTCCAGAAACACACCAACAAATCTAAGAACTCTACAGCTATGTCATTCAAAGGGGCTCCGGTTTTTTCTACACCATTTAGCTGTGAATTCAGTAAAATAAAATCCACCGTTGAAAAATGTCTTCAAATTTTATTGAATGACCCCGCTTATCATGAAATACTTTCTAAGGGGGCTAAAACCGTATCCCGCAGAGCCCCTACTTTGGGCAGCCGTCTATCACCGAGTCTCTTTCTCAGCAAACCACCAGTAGCTAACTGGTTACATTTTCAGGGCACTTTTCGATGTGGCATGACTAGTTGCAATTATTGCAGACACATTAAAACAGGTGACACGGTCCAATCAAGCACAAATCACAATATTTTTGATATTAAGCAATTTATTAATTGCAACACCAAGTTTGTGGTATATGCGATTAAAGTGGAGCTCCACCCTAAATAGCAACTTTTGCTATTTGGAACCCTCCCCCCCTCCGGTGTCACAATTGACACCTTTCAGGGGGGAGGGGGTGAAGATACCTGTCTAAGACAGGTATTTTCACCCACATCCGGGAGTCCTGTCTCCGGGAATCTGCGGGAGTTACGTCACTTCCCGCAGACTTCCCTTGGTGTTCTGGGAGACACTCGGCTCCCAGAACACAGGAGCACCAATCAGAACGGCGCAGCGCGACTCGCGCATGCGCCGTAGGGAACCGGGCATGAAGCCGCAGGGCTTCACTTCCTGGTTCCCTCAGCGAGGATGGCGGAGGGAGCAGCAGAGCGACGAGCGGTCGCTCGTCCTCTGCTGCGGACGTCGCTGGACTCCAGGACAGGTAAGTGTCCAAATATTAAAAGCCAGCAGCTGCTGTAGCTGTAGCTGCTGGCTTTTATTTATTTTTTTTCCGGCGGAGCAACCCCTTTAAGTGCGAATCATGCAACATTCAGTACGTTGGAAGAACAACCCGCAGACTTAGAGACAGGTTGTATGATCATTTGTATGATATCCAGAAGGATAGGAATACGAATGTTGCCAGGCATTGGGTTTCTGTGCACCATAAAAACGTGTCATGTCTTTCCATACAGGGGATTGAAAAAATCAACACCCCTGTTAGAGGAGGAGACAGGTTCAGGATACTGTGCAGGCGTGAGGTCTTTTGGATTTTCTCATTGGATACGAGAATACCGGCCGGTTTAAATTTTGAATGGGATGTTTCCCACTATTACGATTAGCCCTCACGCCTGCACAGTGTCCTTTTCCAAAATGTAATTTCTGAAATATAACATGCAAGTTGCAGCTTGTAGGTGATAACTGATTTTGGTTTCCTCTGATTTTGCCTTCATATGCTGCAGGGGTACCGAGATATATATACATACCATTGGGTCCTGGCCAGGGTCCTTTTGTCATGTCCCCAATATTATCACTCTCTATTGTTGCTTGCCAGCCAGGCGATTTATAAAAGTTCTGTTATTTTATAGGGACCTTTGTCCTTTCTTTTCTTTTTTAGTTTGGATTTTTTATCCATATACCATTCAAGAAATCGAACGGATTTGGTCTTTCCTTTTGCACAAACTACTAACCAGTGGCTGATTGATTTTAACTCATCATGATATTATATGTTGGTGCTCAATATATTGAATATGTGTGTTTTGGTTGCTCCTGTTTTAGGTTATTTTGTGTTTATTTTTGAGACCAGGGATCACATTTGGCCCATATGAATGTGTACATATACACAGTACATTGCGTTTTCCAACTTATGTAAATTCATACATAACATTTGTGGGTTATATGTGTTCCTTATCTGTGGTATCATATGTGTTCATTTGGTGATAGATAGGCATGTGCAGACCTGTTTTACATGTTTAACCACTTCCCGCCCCGTCAATAGGAGATTGACATCCGGGAAGTGGTTGCGTTATCCACACTGGACGTCTATTGACGTCCTGCAGGATAATGCCTTGCGCGCAGAGCGGAGGCGCGCAGAGCGGTGATCGGGGACGGCGTGTGTCCCTCGGACACAGCGCTTCCCCGATCACGGTAAACAGCCAATTTCACAGCCGATCACATGTCACAACAAACTCTGCAGCGCGCTCCGTGCGTGCCGCCAGAGGCTTGCAGAGCGGGGATCGAGGAAGGCGAGTGTCCCTTGGACACAGCGCGTCCCCGATCAGGGTAAACAGCCAATGAAATTGTCCAATCACAGCCAGTCACAAATGTAAACAAACTGCAGGAGTTAGTACCTGATCCCTGCTCTCTCCTCACACACCGATCTGTGAGGAGAGAGCAGAGATCAGTAAGTGAGATCAGTGTAGTTTGTCTACAGTAGTTTACAGTGCACAACATGCCCCCCCCCAATAAAAAGGACCTGTCACACAGCCCAGCACATCAATCAGCTCATCTGTCAATCAGCCCAGCCAATCAGCCCATCTGTCAATCAGCCCATCTGTCAAGAAATAAATCAGCCCATCTGTCACAGGCCCACCTCCATCGGTACCGCCACACAGGCTACCAGTACCGCCATCGGTACCACTACCAGTACCGCCACTAGTACCGCCATCAGGTACTTCCAGGCCCACTACCAGTATCGCCACTAGTGCCGCCATCGGTACCACCACCCGTACCACCATCGGTAGTGCCACCTGTACCGCTATCGGTACCACCACCAGCTGTACCGCCATCGGTACCACCACCACCTGTACCTCCATCAGTACCGCCACCACCACCACCCGTACCGCCATCGTTACCACCACCACCTGTACCGCCATCGGTACCACCACCACCTGTACCGCCATTGGTACCACCACCACCCATACCGCCACCTGTACCGCCATCGGTACCACTACCACCACCACCCGTACCGCCATCAGTACCACCACCACCCGTACCGCCATCAGTACCACCACCACCTGTACCGCCATTGGTACCACCACCACCCATACCGCCATCGGTACCACCACACAGGCCCACCACTAATACCTCCATCGGTACCACCACACAGATCGCCACCACTACCACCAGCAGTACCATTACACAGACCAACCAATAAGCACTGCCATAATGTCCCAAAGGGTTTACACACCTGAGGAGGCATATGCCATTCTTGCCATGTCGGATGAGGAGAGCAGCGGGGAGCTCCCATTATCCGATTCTGGTTCGGAATACGAGCCAGTGGAGGATAGTGGCTCAGAGTCCGAGTCCCCGGAGGAAACCGTCCCTCCCAAAAGAATGTGGTCAGGACCAAGATCAGGACCAAGATCAGGAGAACTGCCCACCACCAGCAGCGCCATACCTTAGGAAGAGGAGCCCAGTACAAGTAATGGAAATACACGCCCAGCCAGAAGAATCCAGCCCCAGTCCTACCTTCCCAGTGCCCTGGCAAACCCCTTATGGTTGCCTGCCAACTCAGGATCCGCTATCATCCCCCCTTTCACCGCACAGCCAGGTGTGCAGCCCGACACTACAAATTTTTCTAAATTTGATTATTATTGTTTATTTTTCCCACAAGATTTGCTGCAGAATATAGTGGATCAAACTAATCTGTATGCATCCCAATTTATTGATGCCAACCCCAATTCTTCCTACGCCCGCATGTTCCAGTGACGGCGTCTAACATTGGACGAATTTAAATTGTTTTTGGGCCTTATGTTCAATATGGGGCTTACAAAAAAGAACGAAGTCCATGCATATTGGTCCAAACGCCCCATCCAACACATGACCATATATTCCCCTGTCATGTCCAGGAAAAGATACGACATGATCATGTGTTTTCTCCACTTCAATGACAATTCACAGTGCCCTCCCCAAGATCATCCCAACTACGACAAATTGTACAAGATACGCCCCCTAATCAATGCCTTTTCCCAGCGATTTCAAGGAGTTTTCATCCCAGACCAAAAGATTTGTGTGGACGAGTCCCTCATACATTTCACTGGCCGACTGCAGTTCAAGCAGTATATACCAAGCAAGAGAGCCAGGTATGGGTTAAAATTAAATAAATTATGTGATCGAGCCACTGGATACGTCTTCACATTCAGGATCTACGAAGGCAAAGACTCTCAGCTCCAGCCCCGTGATTGCCCCAGATATATTGGAACCAGTGGGAAAATTGTCTGGGAGTTGGCATACCCCCTGTTCAGAAAAGGTTACCATTTATTTATTTTCTTTTTTTTAACATTTCACGTTTATTGAAGCACAGCATAAAGTTGACAAGTGTGAGCCATCATATGCAGGTGCAACTGCAGATGTAAGTAACATAGGAACTCATACAAAGTATCGCATAGCAGGCATTTTAGCAGACTAGAACGTTTAGATCGGGCCATCAGCTTCTAACCATAAAAAATGTGGTCTATTCCGCTGGAAGTCCTTCTCTGCCCGGTGGTAGTACACATTGATTACATCAATTTTTTACTGTCACCCCCATAGGGGTGATCCGTAACGTGAAATTACTAAATACATAACGGCGACTTGCAACTGTAAACAAAACTGTAGAGAGTAATTAGAATATAGATAATGATAAAGAGAAAGAACAGTCTAGATACCTGGAAAATTAGAGTCAAGTTCTAAAGAAAAGAGAAGAGAAAGCAGTAATAGAAGGTGCCCAATCCGTGGCTGCTCGCACCCGAGCCTCCCATTATATCGAGGGATGATCCCTAAGGCACTATGTCTGTGTAGGCAGCTGAGTATTTAAAAAGTATCCATGGTTGCCATGTTTTGTGGAATTTGTCCACAATGTCATTCGTTTGAGTCAGGGTCTCTTTCATTTTATGCATTTCTGAGACCCTGTTCAGCCAATCCGCAACGGATGGAACCCTCTGGGACCTCCAGTGTATTGGGATAAGGGACTTGGCCGCGTTCAGTAGATGTCTCGTCAAGGATCCCTTATAGGTCCCCATCGAGACATCAGTGATATGGAGCAGGCAGGCAGCGGCATTCAGGGTGATTCTGGTGTCAGTGATGTGCTTAATCAGAGAAACCACTTTGTCCCAAAATCCAGTAATTAGTGGGCACTGCCACCAAATGTGGAATAGAGTGCCCCCATCTCCCTGGCATCGCCAGCAAGTGTCAGGTATCGAGGGGTTCCGGCCGTGTATCTTGGCTGGGGTATTGCACCAATGCGTCATGAGTTTGTAGGCTGTTTCCTGTGTTTTAGTGCTTATGGAGCATTTATGTGCCAGGGTACATGCCTGTCTCCATTGTTTAGTAGTGATCTCCATCTGTAGCTCCTCCGACCACCTCACTCTGAGTCCATCCGATTCCCGACCCCCCGAGTCCTGCAGCCACCCATAAGCCATGGAGGTGGTTTTAAGACAACGCGTGCCCTCCAAACAAATAGATTCCAGAGCCGTGAGGGGTCTGTGAAGGGTGTCCCTATCAGTCTGTCTCCCCAGGTAACTGCGTATTTGGAAGTAGGTCCAAAAGGGTAAGTGTAAACCGCTAATTTGGTTCCTGAGAGTAGACCAGTCCATTACCCTCCCGTCAGAGAAACAGTCTCTCACTAGAAGCGGGCCCGGGTGGTTCCCAGATTGAAGGCTACGATTACGCATACCGGGTGTAAAGTCCGGGTTATCTCTCAGTGGCGTCAGAGGGCCTGGTTGGGAAGAGATATTCGTGGACCTTGAGAGTTTGTGGAAGATTTCTAGCGTACACCCAGTTATGTGTTGCCGTCTAAGGCTGGATGGGTGACTCCCCCAGGGAATCCAGGGGGCAAACCTCAGGGGGATTGGGCTCATAGCTTCCTCTAGAAAGACCCAGTCTTTCGCTGTGCCATGGCAGTGCCAATCCACTATTCTGGTCAGGTGGGTAGCTTGATAATAGGCTTTAAAGTCTGGTATCCCCATACCTCCTAGTTCCTTAGGCTTCATCAAGAGGGAATACCTAATCCTGGGTTTTTGTTCGTTCCAAAGGAACTTAAGTAGGATTGATTTAAGCGTAGTGAAAAAGGATGCAGGGATTTTAATGGGAAGAGCATGTAGTAGGTAAAGCAATCTAGATAGAAGTGTCATTTTGATTATGGCTGCACGGCCGAACCAGGAGAAATAGCCTGAACGCCACCTGGCCAGGTCCTCCCTGACAGTCGTGAGGAATCTGGGGAAGTTGCAAGCGAATATATCTGAAAGTCTCGGTGTGAGCCAAACTCCCAGGTACGTTAAGGCCTTAGACTCCCATCTAAATGAAGTGGTCACTTTAACCTGATCAAGAAGTGTCTCCGGCAAAGAGACATTCAGGGCTTCCGACTTGGTGTAGTTTATCTTTAGGTTAGACATATAACCATAAAAGGTCAAATTCCCTCATCAGGTTGGGTAATGAGATAATTGGGTTAGTCAGAAAAAAAAGCAAGTCATCTGCATAAGCAGCAACTTTGTATTCCTTGTTTGATACCATGAAGCCCCGAATGTCTGTGTTCGCCTTGACAATCCTAATGAAGGGTTCTAGGGACAGGATGAACAGGAGGGGGGACAGTGGACAACCCTGTCTCGTGCCATTGGCTATCAGGACCTTTTCCGATAGTGTACCATTAATCTTTAGGTTCGCTGTGGGTGACTGGTATAGTGCGGATATCCTGGCTAACATGTGCGGACCCAATCCCACCTTGGCGCAGACAGCCATCATGTAGTCCCATGCCACCCTGTCGAAGCCCTTCTCTGCATCCGTGGAGAGGAGAAGGCCTTCCAAGTTCCCCATGTTAGCCGCCCGAGTCAGCAACAAGGCCTTTATGACATTATCCTTAGCTTCACGACCCGGCATAAAACCTACCTGGTCCGGTCCGATCAGGTCCGACAACAAGGGACTCAATCTGGACGCCAGTATCTTAGCATAGATCTTGGCGTCCAGGTTCAATAGGGAGATGGGGCGGTAACTGGCACAATCAGCGGGGTCTTTTCCCGCTTTGTGTATTACCGTAATATGAGCAGACAGAAAGTCTGGGGTAACCTTCCTGGGTACTGACATGGAATCCAATGCAGCTCTGAGGGGGTCTGCCAGAATGTGGGCAAATGTCTTATAATAGATGGAGGTATAACCATCGGGGCCTGGGCTCTTCCCAGATTTGAGTTTAATGGCCAATTTAATTTCTGCACTAGTCAACGGTTCCTCCAGAAGCGAAGCGTCTGAGTCCGACAGGGCAGGCAAACCGCTTCTGTTAAGGTAGTCCCGTATGATCTGCGACCTCTCACCTCCCATATCCGCCAACTTGTGGCGGGGTGGAAGGTTGTAGAGTTTTGTGTAAAATTCATGGAAATGTTTAGAAATTGCTTCTACCGAGACCTCTATCTTGCCATCTGCCCCCTTGATGCCATGAATAAAAAAATTTGCCGACTGTTCCTTCAGGGCCCTGGCTAGTAGTTTACCAGTCTTATTGCCGGATTCATAATAAATCCTTTTCTTAAAAAACAAAAGCCTCCTTGATTTATCCTCAAAGAGCTGTTGAAGGGCCTTCCTTTTTTCCATAAGTTCAGTTGCCGTTTGAACGCTGAGGGATTGTTTATGTAGGTTTTCTAGGTATCTTATTCGTTCCGAAAGGTTTTTAATATTTTTGTCCCTTTCCCTCTTGCGACGGGCACCCATTCTGATAAGTTCTCCCCTCAATGTACATTTATGTGCCTCCCAAGTTGCCATAGGGTCTACATCTGGGGCCGAGGTTACCATTTATATGTTGACAATTACTATACCAGCCTGCCCCTTTTTCGCCACCTTTACAGTAAGCAAACCCCGGCCTGCGGTACCTTCAAAAAAAAAACGGAAGGGATTCCCACAAAATGTATTGACCAAAAAATTGCGACCTGGAGAATCGTCATTCATGAGGAACGAGGAGGTGCTGGCCATGAAGTGGAGGGACAAGAAAGATGTCCACATCCTCTCTACGATCCACAATTACACCGTGGTGGAGATCCAAAGAAGACGCGGCCCCATTGTAAAGCCCGAATGTGTCCACGACTACAATTTGTACATGGGGGGGGGGTGGATTTAAACGACCAGATGCTACAGCCCTACTTATCAACCAGAAAGTCCCGTTATTGGCACAAGAAAGTTGCGTTTCACCTGTTTCACATGGCCCTTTTTAATTCGTTTGTCTGCTACCAAAAAGCAACTCAAAATCAACAACTCCCCTACCTCCATTATAGCGAAGATATCATCGATGCCCTCATTTACCAACAAGATCTTGCCCAAGGAAGCATTCGCTCTGATAGTGTGAGTCGGCTTCACGAGCAACACTATCCCTTTAGCACCCCCCCCCCCTCACAGAATCTGGAAGAAGACGCCAAAAGAAATGCCGTGTATGCAGCAGAGGAGGAGTAAGAAGAGACACCACCTATTATTGTCCCTCCCAACCTGGCCTGTGCATCGGAAATTGCTTCAAAAATGATCATACATCCATTAGTTCCCCTTATTATTAACAGACTGCCATTTCCCCATTTGCCTGCTACCATGTTAATTAACTGACCCTGGCCTGTTTACCAACGATGTCTTTGCTTGCCGATTTGAACCACGTTTCTGACCTCCACGTGCACCAACCTCAGCCTGTTTACCGACGATGCCTCTGCCTGCCGATTTAAACCACGTTTCTGACTTCCACGTGTACCGACCTTGGCCTGTTAATCAACCATGTTTTTGCCTGCCACTTGGACTGATCTTTTGGCCAACTACTTTTAGTACACAGGGGTCTCACATATGTGAGGGGCTTCAGAATAGCGTTCTGAGTAGAGAAAAACTGTTTTTCGTTTTCTGTGCTCCAAGAACAGGGTCTGGTTGCCCTGAGGCTTCAAAGCGATTTGGGTGAGAGAAGCCTCTACCCCTGTCCCCCTGGCCCAAAGCTTGATGGTCCTTCCTGCTGCCTGGACCAATACTTTGGCTGTGCTGACCATATTACTGCCTGTAATGACCCATGACATTATGGACCATGTTTCTTCCTGCTGCTTGGACCAATTCTTTGGCTGTGTTGACCTGCCTGCCTGCTGCCTCTACTGACTTTGGACAGTATTTCTGCCGGGACACCTCTGCCTGCTACCTGGACCTGTGCTTTGGCTGTGCTGACAGTATCTCTGCCGGTACGAACTATGGACAGTATTCCTGCCTGCTGCCTGGATGATTGCTTTTGCTGTCGCTGACCTCATCCCTGCCTGCTGCCTGGACCGATGCTCTCCTCTGTGGACAACTGCACTTCTAAAACCACAGGTAATCTTTTGTTATTTGGTATGCACCTGCTATGTGTTAGATATATGAAGGGCCTTCAAAAATGTGATCGGTAGTCAGAAAATGATATGTGCAATTAATGCTGCTAGAATGCCTGGATGTGCTACTTGGATGTTGGGCCCCTGTATGTGGCCAGGCTGTATAAAAGTCTCAAACATGTGGTATCACCATACTCAGGAGGAGTATCAGAATGCATTTTGGGGTGTAATTTTTTGCTATGTGCATGCTATGTGTTAGAAACATCTCATAAATGGACAACTTTGTGTAAAAAAAAATGCATTTTAATTTTTTCCCACATTTTCCAAAACCTTCTGGAAAAAAATTAACCGTTCAAAAGGCTCATTATGCCTCATAGATTATACGTTGGGGTGTGTGCTTTCCAAAATGGGGTCATTTTGTGAACAATTCCATTGTCCTGGTGCTCCAGGGCCTTCAAAAGTGTAATAGGTGGTTGAGAAAGGATATGTGCGATTTATGCTTGTAGAACGTCTGAAAGTGCTACTTCAATGTTGGGCCTCTGTATATGGCCAGGCTGTGTAAAAGTCTCACACATGTGGTATTGCTACACTCAGGAGGAGTAGCAGAATGTATTTTGGGGTATAGTTGCAATTATGCATATGCTGTGTGAGAGAAAAAAATGTTAATATAACTAGTGTTGAGCGAACCCGAACTGTAAAGTTCGGGTCCGTACCGAACTTTAACTTTTTCCCGAACCCGGACTTTGCGCAAAAGTCCGGGTTCGGGTTCGGCAATCTAATTACGCATTTAGAAATGCTTCAGGGGCCAGCCAATCACCTTTTGATTAGCTGGTGTGCCCTTAGAGGCCATCATAGCCATGCCTACTAATGGCATGGCTGTGATTGGTCAGTGCAACATGTGACCCAGCTTCTATATAAGCTAGAGGCACACAGCACACACGTCACTCTGCTTCAGAATAGATAGGGAGAGGATCTAGTCTGCTGCTGCTGCTTTTAGGGAGAGATAGAAAAATACATGAGTTAGTCCTGATTCTGGAATCTGAGGGAAAAGATAGAGACAGTGTAGTGTAGGGCCAGGTTCCTGTTTTTTGCTTTTAGGGAGAGAGATATATTATATAGGAATAGGAGTCCTGATTCAGAGATATAACTCAGCGATCTGCATAGGTTTACCCGTTTGTGTTGCAGTGCAGTCTTTTTACACTGCTATGAGCCCAGTGTCAGAGAAAATCTACCTTTTATCTGCAAGCTCAGTGCACCAGCACTGCATATATTACGTTGAGAGATACACCGTTTCCATACTGTGGGTGTATTCTGCTCTTGGAAAAAGATCCATTTAGGACAAAAAAAAAGGCATTTTATTGTGCTCTTTTCCAAAAGACCCATTGGGCAAAAAAAGACCCGTTTAGGGCAAAAAAATAAAAAATTTGCACTTTAATGTACGCTTGCAAAAAGAGCCATTTAGGGCCACAAAAAATATTTTGCAGTGTGTTATACATATGTGGAGGTGTGTGAAATAAACAATTTATATATAGTTTTCTTCTACTGTGCTATGCTAAAAAAACAACATTTTTTTTGAATAGCATTTTCTGCAGTTCTGTAGCTGTGCGATTCAGCGGTTACGTACTGTGCGTGTGTTCTGCTCTTCCAAAAAACGCCGTTTAGGGGCACAAAAAAAAGTTTGCAGTGTGTTATACATATTTTGAGGTGCGATTCAGCGGTTACGTATTGTGGTCTTCCAAAAAACGCCATTTAGGGCAACATCCTAAATTTGGAAAATATGAGGAGAAGGTCAAAGGGACGTGGTGGCCCCGGTCGTGGTGCTGCTGGTGGAGCTCCTGTTGCAGGGAGAGGACGTGGTGAATCTGTGCCAGATACACGCACAAGTGAAACACCTTCCTCAGGTGCGAGTAGGCGACCGAGCCTGCGGCGGTATTTTGTCACGCCTAATGAGGCTGTACGAATGTTTAGGCCAAGACAAGTACAGGCGATAGTAGATTGGGTTGCTGACAGTGCCTCGGGTTCCTTCACATTGTCTCCCACCCACTCTTCTGATGAAAGATCAGAGTTGGCACCTGAAACCCATGTCCATCAGTCTTTCACCTCACCCCCTTGCAAATCAGCCAAGCAGTCTGAGCCCCAAATCATGCAGCAGTCTCTTCTGCTTTTCGATGACTCTGTTAGCAGGGTTTCCCAGGGCCATCCACCTAGCCCTGCCCCAGAAGTGGAAGAGATTGAGTGCACCGATGCCCAACCACTTATGTTTCATGATGAGTACATGGGAGGACCATCGCAGTACGTCTCGGATGATGACGAAACACAGGTGCCAACTGCTGCTGCTTTCGCAATTGTGCAGACAGACAAGGAGGGCAGGGGTGAAGACTGGGTGGAAGATGATGTGGAGGACGATGAGGTTCTCGACCCACATGGAATCAACGTTATGCATGTGACCAGTGTAGTTTGGAGGAAGAGGCGGTGGTCGCACAGAGCCACCAGCACAGCAGAAGAGGGAGCAGGGTGCAAAAGCGGAGCGTCCGTCCCCTAGACAGTATGTCTGCTACTGCCCAACGCAGCAAGGGACCGAGCACATCCTACAGAATTAGGGTGTTTGAGCCTATTTACCACTCAAACACTCCCCTTAAATTTAGCACCCCGCTACATTTTTATTTCAAAGTATTTTATTTTCCCACTAGCTTATCCATTAAATTTAATAATTTATTCCAGAAAGGGCGTATTCTGGGGCATTCCCACCATATGTGTGGCATTGTGCCGTTGAGTTTCTGAGGTTCTTAATGACTTCCCGTACCTCTTCTGCTGAAAAGGGGGCCTCCAGCATATTTTTTTATTTTTTTTATGTTATTTTAAGTTATTTCCCTATCCACATTTGTTTGCAGAGCACTTGCCATGCTCTTAACAACATTTTGCTGCCATTTGCAGCCCTCTAGCCCTTTCCATTACTTTTTTAGAGCCTTTTTAGTCCTTAGAAGTCCGGGTCCCCATTGACTTCAATGGGGTTCGGGTCCGGGTTCGGGTTAAAGTTCGGTTCCGAACCCGAACTTTTTTCCGAAGTTCGGCCGAAACCGTCTAACCCGAACATCCAGGTGTCCGCTCAACTCTAAATATAACCAGTTTGTGTAAAAAAAAATAAATAAAAAAAATACAAATTTTCCCAAGAATTGTGGGGAAAAAATACAACTTCATAAAACTCACCATGCCTCACCTTGGACTGTCTACTTTCCAAAAAGGGGTAATTTTGGGGTATTTGTACTTTCCTGGCTTGTTAGTGTCTCAAGAAATGAGATATGCATTCAGTACATCAGGCGTGATCAGATGTGATCAATTTTCAGTGATTTTCACCATAGTTTGTAGACTCTATAACTTTCACAAAGACCAAATAATATACACTAATTTGGGTTATTTTTACCAAAGATAAGTAGCAGTAAACATTTTGGCACAAATTTATGAAGAAAAATTACTTATTTGCAAAATTTTACAATAGAAACTAAAAAAGTGTTTTTAAAAAAAAAAAAATGCTGTTTTTTTGCTTATATCGCAAAAAATAAAAAACCCAGTGGCGATTAAATACCACCAAAAGAAAGCTCTATTTATGAGAAGAAAATTATAAAAATTTTGTTTGGATACAGTGTAGCACGACTGAGTAATTGTCATTCAAAGTGTGAGAGTGCTGAAAGCTGAAAATTGGTCTGGGCGGGAAGGTGCATAAGTGCCTGGTATTGAAGTGGTTAATTGGGCAAACTGTCTGACTTAATATGTGTCTAGATCCAACAACAAGGCTTTAGGTTTTCATGTCACACCTGTCCTAGTCCATGCGATACATCTAATGATATGGTGCACTAGCACCATTTACTGATTTTCACCTAGGTTATTATAGTTGGACTGGTCTTGAGACAACTTTCCATTTCAGACATTGCCCCCATATTATATGTATATACACACGCATGCCTCTCTTTGAAATTTCTTTGAAATTTTACATTTATATGCATATTCTTTTGTGTTTTATGCATATAATTCCCTTTTCTCTTAAACTGTTTTTTCATTTATATCACATAGGTTCTGGTCTGAGACATATTGACATTTTCCTATATCAGATGATTAACTCCATATATCGCATTGCACAGCATAATTTACACATGGAGCCTTTCATTTATGAGTGACAGTCACCGGCACGGGTTTAACTCTTTTTCGTGTAGACGTGCATATAGATTATGCACGTTGTAGGTGTTTAATACTGGCTTGGTGCGCTTCACATAAGACACACATTTAGATATACAGCATAATACAACACAATACGAGTCTGATTAATCAATCAACATAGTAGTTTTTCTTCCACAGTTAGTATATATTGTGACAGCAGGAAGGTAAAGTCACCTGGTTGCATCCAGGGGGGTAGATATATTTCGCCCAGATTCAGGCTTTACGCCGACTTATACAACTAGGTGGAGAGTTGTATAAGCCCAGCTGAGTCTAGTGGGCTCATGGATGACTAATACCTCTAGGGAGAGTGTGGGGCGTCGTGCAGACAGGGAGTTGATGAGACCAGCTGAAGCTTGTCAGCTCATTTAGGCCTCTATAAGAACTCCCAGCTTCATTAGATGTTAGCTCATGCCTGGAACCAGACCTGTGTGGACTGTCTAGGGAGAGTGAACCCCTGTGCGGTGAGACAAAGCCTGTGTGGCTATTTGCTTGGACATTTAAAACCAGGGACTTAGGGACTAGGACAGCACTAGGCTGATCCCAGTTGTTAGTTAGGAAACCTGTATGTTTAGTCAGAGGTCAAGTTGACCAGGATTTATTTTGTTTATGTTTCTTTTGCTTTGCTGTGTTTTGTCACTGTAAATAGAAAATAAACCGCACCTTTTTGATTTTGAAAACCACAACCTCCGTTTGCTGGGCCTGTTTTGTGTGGGGAGCCCATCTCGGGGGTCACACACACCCGCTGCCGAGCTAACCCCCTCACAATATATACAAAAACAATAATAAAGTTAATTATAATAATAAAAAATAAATAAATAATAAAAAATCTATCACTAAATATTAAAACATAGGAACATGCTATGGCAATCAAGATTAAGAACGACAAATTGATTGATTGAATACACAAACATATTCATACAAAAATAAAAAACAAAAAATATAAGGATATTGGAGTTTGTATTGATTAGTTAAACTTGGTATTGTATGGCTTGGAACGTGCACTTTTAACTCATTCACCTATAGTGTCGTCCTGACTATTGATTCCACTACCCAATATACGTCACGATATATATACACACATATCCTTCTTGTTTTTCGTTTTTCGTTTATATGTTCACTTTCACTTTTACAAGGGGATAAAATTATTCATGTAAATCTCCTTATGCTTCATCATTCTCACGTTAATCAGTTATTATACATATAGTTGTTCTTTGCCACATATTACATTTATATGAATTATATACACGTTTTCTGTTCCAATTTATAATTTATTATTTATATTCCTATTTTTGGTGTTTATCTTTAGTGTTCACCACATTTCACACATTATTATACCACACCTTATTATTGTTCACACCACATTTTACACATATATATCTTTTATATGTTTTTTTCTTTTTCATTGATTGCGTTTGTTTGAGAAGGATTCCTTTTTTTCATATCACAGTGGTTGGTGGACCACACCCTCCTCTCTCACTTGAATCACCTCATTCACAGCCAATCACTGAATCATTACTTTCACTTGGTGTTGGATCACATGACCCTCCTCTTAGGGTATATATTAGATTAAATTTGTGCACTAGGTAGCTATGAATAAGCACTAGTACAGTGTGAAACGCGTTTTTTGACCAGTGTGACGTGATGTGCAGTGTGTATTTGGATCCCTGAATTTTAAAATAAAGGCTTTTATTTTTGGAGTGCTGCTATCCAGAAGACTTGTTCGTTCCTGTTTGCTGATATTGGCATTGCCTGCACCCTTGGCTGCTGGGAGGAGGTAATTTTGAGGATTTCTACACCTGAGCGGCTCCCTTTTCTCAGCCTTGTGTAGTGTGTTGGAGTTGTTTAAAGAGAGAGATTACAGAGAGAGACAGTGCCATTTATATTGAGTTAGATAGAGCAGGCAGGCGAGTCAGTTAGCTGCAGTTACAGTGTGTAGAGGATATATATGCATTCTAGGTGTTGTGTATATATATTTATACACTGTATTCAGTTTAGCTAGATCCATTCCTGTTATTCTCTATACTGTGACTGTCAGGCAGGTGATTGTGCTAGTTGCAGTCAGTGTTTCACTTAGTGTACTGTGTGCTTTGCATAGCGTTCACCTAAAGCTTACCTGAATACAGTTAGTGACTAATAGTGGTGTTCTCATAATAAAACCACAGGCAGAGAGCTGCAAGTATTTTCAGTTAGTGTACCGTGTCCTCTGCACAGTTTTCACCTAAAACTAACTGAAGACAATTGCTGCTTTTCCCATACTAATACCACAGCAGGCAGATTATTCTGAAAGCTGCCTTATAATCAGTACAGATATATATACATCCATCCCACCTTTGTGCAGCTACATCTCACTACAGGCCATTAGTATGTCTGGAAGGCAAACAAGGAGAAGCAGACAGTCACGAGGCAATAAAAGAGGGCAAGCAGGCTCTGTGTCTAGAGGCAACAGTGCTGCTGGTTGTGGACACAGTGCATCCTCATCAGCACATGGCCGTGGGACACGCTTGTCCTTCTTTTCAGCAGCTGGCCATGTTGAGCCACAACATGCCCAAGACTTGGTAGAGTGGATGACCAAGCCGTCCTCATCCTCCTCATCCTCTCTCACCCAGGCTCAGGGTACTCTGTCTAGCAAAGCAGCTGCCAAAGCGGAATCTTCCCTCGGCTCGATGGCATCAGTCACTCCTTCCCTAGCCCCACCATGTCCTCCTGAGGAGTCCCTCGAACTGTTTGACCACAGGGTTGGGTACATGCTCCAGGAGGATGCCCAGCGTTTTGAAGGCTCCGATGATGGATCCCAGCTGGAGGAAGGCAGTAACGTGAGCCCAGAGAGAGGGGGTCGTAATGTGAGCCTAGAGAGAGGGGGTGCCTAACAAGGACAGTTATCTGGCAGTCATGTTCCCCCAGCTGCAGTATACTGCCAGATTTGCTCCAGTGATGAGGAGGGAAGGGATGATGAGGTCACTGACTCCACGTGGGTGCCTGATAGGAGAGAGAAGGAGGAGGAGGAGGAGGAGGCACATCTCCAATGAGGCAGGATGCTCTCCAGGGGCCAGCTTAAGGGCAGCACACCGACTGCATCACACCGAAGAGCTACGCATGTGCAGGGCGCTGCTGTCTGTGCACGTTATTCCAAAAGTTCTTTGGTGTGGGCCTTTTTTCAGACGTGTGCAGCAGATCGCACCATTGCCATTTGCAACATATGTCTTAAGCGTATCTCGCATGGCCAAAACATCAGCCCCGTGCTTTACCAGACATATGTCGACCTGCCATCCAGTTCATTGGCAAGCTTACCTAAAAGACCCACACCAAAGAACAAAGCGGACCTCTCCTTGCTCCTCATCAGCTGGGATCTCCAACCCCACTATACCTTCAGTCCTCTCTGAAACCTGCACTGAGAGGAATGAAGGTGTAGAATTAGGTGTGTCACAGCCAAGTACTTGCGAGCAATCTGCTATCTGTACACCGACGTCCGATTGTACCAGGCAAATTTCCCTGCCCCAGCTGCTGCACCGCCGAAAGAAGTTGCCCAGCGGTTGAATGCTAGTTTGGCTAAATTGCTAGCACTTCAACTGCTGCATTTTCAGTTGGTAGACTCTGTCCCCTTCCGTGAGTTTGTGGAATGTGCGTTTCCTCAGTGGCAGGTTCCCAAACGCCACTTTTTTTCACGGAAGGCGATTCTGGCTCTCTACAGGCATATGGAAGGCAATGTCTTGGCCTCGCTGGACAGGACAGTCAGCAGTAAGGTGAATATTACCGCTGACTCATGGTCCAGCAGGCATGGACGTTACCTATCTTTCATGGCGCATTAGGTGACTCTGCTGGCAGCTGGGAAGGATGCAGGACAAGGTGCAGTAGTGTTGGAGGTTGTTCCGCCACCACGCCTCCAAAATGTTACTACTGGTGATTCTGAAACACCTCTCTCCTCCACCCCCTCCTCTTCTTCTTCCTCCATGGAATCTACCTGTGCTTTGTCCTTGGAACCAGCGGTGCTCCTTAGGCGTTCCAGGGGCTACGCAAGTACGCAGGCAAACAGATGCCATATAAATGAATAGATGTGTATCTTTTGCGCTACTCAAGAGTAAAGGTGATAGAAACTGAGGTATAAATCAATGGCTGCAAAATCAATCTGTGTTCACTCTACACAAACTAAATGTCATAAACCAAAAGGGGGGGGGGATTTTGCGCTAATGTGTAATACTTAAACCCTTACTATAAACAAAATGTCGGTATAGCAATGGGCGCTAAATTTGCCCCGAGCGTTGCTAACGCATTTATGGCTCAATGGGAGGAGGGAGTAGTATATGCCAACATACCTCCGGAATTAACGCTATATAAAAGATATATCGACGATCTGATAGTAGTTTGGAACGGTAGCAGAGAGAAACTTGATAATTTCCTTTCCAGCCTTAATGAAAATGATAGCAACATAAAACTGGTATGGAAAATAGATGCAAAAACTGTGGACTTTCTAGATTTGACCCTGAAGTTGGAGGGAGACTAAATCACTACTAAAACCTTTTTCAAATCAGTAGATGCGAATAGCTATTTGTCTCTAGAAAGTTGCCACCACAAATCGTGGCTATATAATATTCCTAAAGGCCAACTAATAAGAGTGAAAAGAAACTGCAGTAAAGAAGAAGACTTCAACCAACAAGCACAACTAATATGAAGTAGATTTGAAGAAAAGGGATATGACCATTCCTGGCTGAATAAGCAGATACAAGATGTCAAGGAAATGGATAGAAAAACAATGATGCAAAATAGAGATAAAAATCAACAATATCAAGATGCTCCATGCCTTATCTTGGATTTTAATATACAGCATAAGGATGTGGCCAGATTAGTGGAACGTCACTGGCATATCCTGAAAAAAGACAAGGACCTTAAACATATCCTGCCAGACCGTCCTAAAATTATATACAGACGGGCACCTACCCTTAAGGATATGATAGCAAAATCAGTGGTAGTATCCCCCCCTAAACCTACCTTTTCTTTTTTCAATGGGAAAGGGTTTTTTCCCTGTAGGAACTGCTATGCCTGTAAACATGCAAAAAAGTTCCAAGGTAAAAGGATAGAATTTAAGGGAACCAGTACAGGGGATACATATGCTATCAAAGAATTCATAGGATGCCATTCACAAGGTGTCATATACGTATTACAATGTAGTTGTAACCTACAATATGTAGGAAGAACCAAAAGAGCGTTGAAGATAAGAATAAAGGAACATGTGCAAAATATAGTTAATGGATTTCCAAAGCACACGACATTTTGCATTGGTGCACAACCAAGACCCCTCACAATTACAATTTTGGGGTATAGACAAATTTAAAGGGTCCTGGAGAGGGAGTCATTTAGTCAGAAGTATCAACCAAAAAGAATCTCGGTGGATACACACATTAAGAACACTGACGCCTAGGGGAATGAATGTGGAGTTTGACTTAAATAGTTTTTTAAGTAATTTTTTATTTATTTACTTCACTCCATTTTGATTATATATTTATTATCGTAACTTTTATCGAATAGGATTGTATTTTAATAATTGTCTTGTATTTTAATATACAGAATGTATGTTGGGAGTTATCCTGCTGTTTTGGATTAAGTGGTGAACGCCATCCAGCTAGGAATGCATACATAAGGGATTATTTATCTATACTCCCCATTTTTAATGTTTGTTTATCATTTTAGTTATATATAGGGGTGTATCCATTCACCTATATACATACTAACTACTTGTTAGTAATATTTTAGACATATTTTATTTAGGTATATGCTCTTATATATAACATTGCTTTGAGTAGGTGGACCAGATCTGTATACGCTTGCATAGTCTCTCATAACCATCTGCCCTGGTCAGACTGCTGTGGCTATTGCGGATAAATGTGATCACTTGGTAGGCTAAAGGACCTGATATCCACTTGCATTGAGTAATGGAGAATCATAGTGACACAGTTTGAGGGATGAGCTACGTGTGTAAGCAACGCCCAGCAGTGTCATAGGTCTCTAATAGCAAACCGCCGCCTCTAGACTTTGAGAAAATGGCAGCGCCCATACTGTTTACCCTGGTATTCAAGAAAATGGTGGATCCAGTACTTCTGGTTCGCGTACTATTTATTCTTTGCCCCAACAACCAATCAGGCTCCCCTGAAGAAGTCACGAGGTACATGACGTAACGCCGTAGGGAAGGATTGCGGCATTGCATCCAAGATCGGAAACAGCAGAATAACAGTAAGACGGCGCTCATCACGCCGCGATTCTCTGTATTGCTTACTTCTTTTAGTTGTAATGTAAGAGTCCACCTTTTTACTCTTAATAAAAACCCTATTCTTATTCAAAATTACTACACCATTGGAGGTTTCTTGTCTGTTCCCTTCTTGGGCTCTGGATTGGAGTCCCGCTCCCCCCTCCCCCTTCCATTTGTAGGCAGTGTGAGTGGTGGTGGCTAGACCCTCGTTGTACCAAAGTGGAGAGGATATAAAGAGAAAGACAAGACCTCATGTTATGCCAGTTACCTTTTGAAGTGAGGTGAGAATACTGGGAGACAGGTGTAGGATTCACCAGGGGTTCAATACTACAATTTGGTATTTAATATAGAAGACCCTAACTCCATGTAAGGATACCACCGATTGGAGATACCTGATTGATACCTTATGGACTTTGAGATCTCATTTATCACTGTTTAATTGCAATATTGAACCCTGTTTGTATGCACTATATTATATATATATTTTCACGGTTACTGTGGTATTATAGTTTTGCACTTGAGTAGCACACTGGTGTATTTTTTAGCATGGATATGCTATATATTCACTATTGATTTATATCTGGCAGTCACTCATATGTTATATACTCACCATTGATTGATTATATCTGGCAGTGGTATTATGTTCACTTGATATTTACTATATCATCACTTTGTCACAAATTTAGCTGTGGGTTTAAGTATTACACATTAGCGCAAAATCCCCCCCCCCTTTTGGTTTATGACAAACAGATGCCATGCGGTGCTTGACCTGGTGTGCTTGGGGGGCAGGAGCCACACTGGGGCAGAGATTCTGTCAGCTCTGCAGGGGCAGGCTCAAAGGTGGTTGACGCCACGCCAGCTTAAGCCATGAATGGTGGTTTCCGACAATGGCACCAACCTCCTCTCCGCCCTCCAACAGGGACAACTGACACATGTGCCCTGTTTGGCTCACGTCCTTAACTTGGTGGTGCAGCAGTTCTTGGGCAGGTACCCAGGCTTACAGGAGGTCCTGAAGCAGGCCAGGAACTCTTTGGGCATTTCTGCCGGTCATATAATGCCAGTGCTCGGCTGGCTGACCTGCAAAATGATTATAACCTGCCCAAGAACCGCCTAATCTGTGACATGCCCACCAGGTGGAACTCTACATTTCCCATGTTGCAGCGGCTGCACACGCAGCAGAGGGCCAGCAATGAGTATCTGTTGCAATATGGTACCAGGACAGGGTCAGGGGAGCTTGGATTTTTTTCCCCACGCCAGTGGGCCATGATCAGGGATGCATGCACTGTCCTGTCACCATTTGAGGAGGCCACGAGGATGGTGAGCAGTGACAGTGCATGCATCAGTGACACTGTCCCTCTTGTCCACCTGTTGGAGCACACGCTGCATGGAATAATGGACAGGGCACTTGAGGCAGAACAGAGGGAGGAAGAGGACTTCCTTACCTCTCAAGGCCCCCTTTATCCAGACAGGGTTCCTGCTGGCCCGGCTATCACACAGGGAGAGGAGGAGGATTGTGTCAGCATGGAGGTGGAGACTAGCACTCAGCATCAGCAGCAGTCTTCATGGGATCAATTACAGTCCCAAGACACCCGTGGACTTGTATGTGGCTGGGAGGAGGTGGCTGCAGATCATATTGTCCTCAGTGACCCAGAGGACTCCGCACTGAATGCCTCAGCAAACCTACGCTGCATGGCCTCCCTGATCCTGCAAAACCTGCGGATGGATCCTTGTATTTGTGCGATCAAGGAGAGGGATCATTACTGGCTGGCAACCCTCCATGATCCACGTTACAAGGGTAAGGTTGCGGACCTTATCTTGCCGTCGCAGAGGGAGCAGAGGATGAAGCATCTTCGGGAGGCCTTGCAGAAAGGTCTATGCAACGCGTTCCCAGAGACTGGGAGGTTACAAATTCCTGGTCCTGGACAACGTGTTGCTGAGGCTTCGGTCAGTCAAAGAAGGAGCAGTGGAGAAGGTGGCCATCTGACCGATGCGTTCAGACAATTTTTTAGTCCGCAGCCCCAAGGTATGATCGGTTCCAGCAACCATCGCCAGCGTCTGGTTTACATGGTACAGGAATACCTATGGGCAATATCAGACTTGGACACCATTCCCTCCGAAAATTCTCTGGGTTACTGGGTCATAAGGATGGATCACTGGCCAGAGCTTGCACAGTATGCAATTGAGGTACTGGCCTGTCCTGCATCCAGCATTCTTTCGTAACGCACATTCAGTGCTGCTGGAGGCTTTGTAACCGATCACAGGGTGCGCCTGTCCACCGACTCGGTCGATCGACTGACCTTCATAAAAATTAATCAGTCTTGGATCACCACCAGCTACCAAGCTCCTGATGCTGATGTAACAACATATTTTTTTTTTAAATGTCAGATCCCTTCAAGACTGCCTATGCTGATGCTGAGTGACTATCCTGTTATGTTGAGGGACTATCCTCTTCCTCCTCAATGATTATGCTGATAGCATGTAAGAACATTTTTGGTTCTGGGCACCGCCACCAGTGGCTAAGGCCCAATTTTTCAGCCCCTGTTTAACAGGGGCATGTATTTACAATTTTTGATGCAATGCTTTGCAGCAGGGCTCATTGCTGCGCTCCAACTACAGTATCTGTGAGGGGTTGCAGTGTTGTGGCACCAGCACCAGTGCCTAAGGCCCAATTTTTCAGCCCCTGTTTAACAGGGGCATGTAATTACAATTCTTGATCTAATAATTCACAGCAGGGCCCATTCCTGCGCCCACCAAGAGTAACTGTAAGGGCTTACAGTGTTGTGGCAACACTACCACCAAAGGCCCAATTGTTCTGCCCCTGTTCAAGAGGGGCATGCAATTAGAATTCTTGATCTAATAATTCACAGCTGGGCCCATTCCTGCGCCCACCAAGAGTAACTGTGAGGACTTACAGTGTTGTGGCACCAGCACCACCAAAGGCCCAATTTTTCCTACTACTGTTCAACAATGGCATGTAATTACAATTCTTGATATAAGAGTTCACAGCAGGGCGTTCCAGCACCCACCAAGAGTAACTGTGAGGGCTTACTGTGTGTGTCAACACCAACACCTAAGGGCCAAATTTCTGCAGAGTATATACGGCAGGCCCCTACTTTCAAACATCCAACTTACAAACGACTCCTACTTGCAAACAGAAAGAGACAACAGGAAGTGAGAGGAAATCTACCCCTAGGAAGGGAAATTCTCTCCTGTAAGAGTTAATATGGGGAAAACGTGTCTCCTCTCCACTGATGCTTTATCACCAATCCTTGTTTCAATAAAAAACCAAAATTTTCAAAAAACATTTGTAATTGGGACGGAAAGTGAGGTGAAATGCACACTACACAAACAGCAAAACAAATGTTACAGGGGTGATAACCCTTCCCTATGTTTTCCAAAAAGCTTAAAAATAGATTTTTGGGCTGGAGCTACACTTGAAAAATTTACCTGTTCAAAATTACAAACAGATTCTACTTAACCACTTCAATACTGTGCACTTAAACCCCCTTCTTACCCAGACCAATTTTCAGCTTTCTGTGCTCTGACACTTTGAATGACAATTACTCAGTCATGCAACACTGTACCCAAATAAAATTTGCGTCCTTTTTTTCACACAAATAGGAGCTTTCTTTTGGTGGTATTTAATCACTAGTGTTTTTTTTATTTTTTGTGCTATAAATAAAAAAAGACCGTAAATTTTGTGAAAATTTGCCTTTTTCTTAGTTTCTGTCATAAAAGCTAGCAAATTAGTAATTTTTCTTCATAAATTTTGGTCAAAATTTATACTGCTACATATCTTTGGTAAAAATAACCCAAATTAGTGTATATTATTTGGACTTTGTGAAAGTTATAGAGTCTACTAACTATGGTGCCAATCCCTGAAAATTGATCAATCTGATCACACCTGAAGTACTGACGGCCTATTTCATTTCTTGAGATACTAACAAGTCATAAAAGTACAAATACCCCCCAAATGACCCCTTTTTAGAAAGTAGACATTCCAAGGTATTAATTAAGTAGCATGGTAAGTGTTTTTAAGTTGTATTTTTTTCCCACAATTCTTTGCAAAATGAAGATTTTTTTTTTTTTTTTTACAAAATTGTCAAATTAACTGATTATTTCTCTCACAGAGCATATGCATACAACAAATTACACCCCAAAATACATTCTGCTACTCCTCCTGAGTATGGGGATACCACATGTGTGGGACTTTTACACAGCCTGGCCACATACAAAGGCCCAACATTGAAGTAGCACCATCAGGCAATCTACGAGCATACTGTAAATTGCACATCTCATTTCTCAACAACCTATTACACTTTTGAAGGCCCTGGAGCACCAGGACAATAGAATTGCCCACAAAATGACCCCATTTTGGAAAGCTAACACCCCAACGTATAATCTATGAGGCATAATGAGTCTTTTGAACGGTTATTTTTTTTCCAGAAGTTTTTGGAAAATGTGGAAAAAAAATGAAAACGCATTTTATTTACACAAAGTTGTCCATTTATAAGATATTTCCAACACATAGCAAATACATAGCAAAAATGACACCCCAAAATACATTCTGCTACTCCTTCTGAGTATGGGGATACCACATGTGTGGGACTTTTACACAGCCTGGCCACATACAGAGGCCCAACATTGAAGTAGCACCATCAGGCGTTCTAGGAGCATACATTACATATATAATTTCCTGGCAACCTATTATTTTTGAAGGCCCTTCATATTTCTAACACATAGCATGTACATACCAAGAATTACAATCCAAAATAAATTCTATTGCGTAAAAAAAAAGTATTACCTGTGCTTTTAGTAGTGTCCACAGAAGAGAGCACTGGTCCAGGCAGCAGTCGGGCATGTGCTTAGCGACAGCAATAGTAATTATCCATGCAGCAGGCAGGAATATTGTCTATGGTCAGCACAAGGATATTTTCAGCACAGCCAAAGCATTTGTCCATAGAAATTGTCCAGGCAGAGACAGCCAGCACAGCCATATTATTGGTCCTGGTTCACCGTTACCTGCAGACACTCATTATTGTACCGCTCTCCAGCCCTTCATAAACATACTGCCTCTTGCCACAGCTAATTATTTGCATAGTCCAGGTAGCAGGCAGTTGTGTGGTCCATTCATGCGGCAGGCAAAGGCATGATGGCAGTAAGTCAGCAGCAGGCTGAGGGCGGCAATCGGGTAAGACCTGTGCACAGGGGCACAGGGGTAGAGGCTTCGACCCACCCAAATCTCTATGAAGCCTCCGGACTCCAGACCCTAATCCGGAATTTAAACCCGGAGAAAACAAAAAAATTGTTTTCTCCATCCGGAAAAACAATTCTGGAGCCCCTCACATATGTGAGACCCCTGTGTACTACAGTAGCAGGGCAACAGATCAGTCCAAGTGGTAGGCAAAAGCATAGTCCATAAAACAGGCCAGGGTCAGTACACGTGGAAGCAGTCCAAACGGTAGGCAGAGGCATAATCACAAAACAGGCCAGGGTCAATACACGTGGAAGCAGTCCAAACGGTAGGCAGAGGCATAATCACAAAACAGGCCAGGGACAGTTCACGTGGAAGCAGTCCAAACAGTAGGCAGAGGCATAGTCAAAAAGCAGGCCAGGGTCAGTTCACGTGGAAGGCAGTGGCATGGTTATTTAGGGAAGCATGGAAAATGGTCAGCACAGATTATAAAAATGGGGAGGAAATGGTTAAAAATATGGGCTAATATTTTACGGATGTGTGATAAAATTCGAAGCATTCACCAATGCAAAGGCCAGGTTGGGAGGGACACCGGGGACAATGGTAGCTGGTATCTTTTCGAATTCCTCCTTTGCTGCACACACGACATCTTGTTTGCCGTCTTCGGCCTGCTTCGGATTGTGGGATGCTGTACGGGAAGTGCCATCCATGAAGTCTGCTAACAGCATCAGAGCGAAGGTTTTTTTCGGGGGGTCTTTGTTGATAGATGAGGGATGTGACTACTTCTTCTGAGAATAGTAGGAGGGGGACTGGGTTGTCTGTTGATTTGGTGTAAACTACGTAGGAATTATACATGGCCAAATGGATGAGATAAATTGCTACCTTCTTGTACCAGAATTGGGACCTCCTAATGGACAAATAGGGCTGAATCATTTGATCATTGAAATCAACCCCCCCCATGTAGAGATTATAGTCCTGGACACAAGTCGGCTTTTCGATGGGACCTCGTCTTCACTGAACTACAACTGCAGTGTCATCATGAATGGTGGACATCATGTGCACGTCCCTGTTATCCTTCCACCTCAAGGCCAGCACTTCGTCGCACCTCAGTGTTGCTCTTTCCCCCTTTTGCAGCTTTTTGTTCACAATTGATTGTGGGAAGCCCTTCCTATTTTTCCTAGTGGTTCCGCAGGCCAGGGTTTTTTCGAGGTACAAGTGTCTGAAAAGGGGCAGGCTGGTATAAAAAGTTGTCCAGGTATAAATGATAGCCTTGTTTTAGAAGTGGGTAAACCAGATCCCATACAATTTTTCCAGCTGTGCCCATGTAGGCCGGGCACTCAGGGGGCTGGAGCTGGGAATCTTTTCCTTCATATATGCGGAACGCAGAAAGATATCCCGTGGCTCTCTCACAGAGCTTGTAAAATTTTACACCGGATTTGGCCTTTTTGCTAGGATTATATTGTTTTATTCCTAGCCGGCCTGAAAAGGGTACCAGGGACTCATCCACACATATATGTTTCTCGGGGACATAGAGTTCTGCAAATCGATTGGAAAGGAAATTTATCAGTGGGCGAAGTTTATACAGCTTATCGGAATCTGGATGGTTGCGGGGAGGGCACTGGGTGTTGTCATTAAAATGCAAGAATCTCATTATCATCTCATATCGGGTCCTGGGCATTACGTAAGAATACATGGGCATGTGGTAGATGGGTTTTACGGACCAATAGGCATGTCCTTGATTTTTTTTTGTAAGCCCCATGTTTATGGTGAGGCCCAAAAACATTTTGAACTCCTCCAAATCCAAATCTCTCCACTCAAATGGACGGGCATAAGATGATTGGGGGTTGTCGGCAATATACTGCTGGGCATATAAGTTAGTCTGCTCCACAATGAACTGCAGAATAGTGTCGGGCAAAAAAAGTTGAAAATAATCAAGCTCTCTGAAATTCTGGGTGTTGGCCTGCACACCTGGCTGTGCTGTGAAAGGGGGAATAATTGGTGATCCCGAGTCGGAAGGCAGCCATGTTGGGTTGGCAAGACCATCTGGCATGTATGTAGAACTGGCTCTTGGGGGACGTGACACTCCAGTAGTTGGGGGAGTTAAATTTCCTGTGCTGGTACTCGGGTGTGATGTGGCAGCCCCGGTACTGGCCCTGGCCATTTGTTCGTGGGGCCTTTCGCTGGCGGCAGCACTGGTACTGGGCCTTTGTTCCTGGGGCCTTTGGCTGGCGGCAGCATCGGTACTGGGCCTTTGTTCCTGGGGCCTTTTGCTGGCGGAGGCGCTGGTACTGGGCCTTTTGCTGGCGGCAGCGCTGGTACTAGGCCTTTGTTCCCGGGGCCTATTGGTGGTGGCAGCTGGTACTGGGCCTGGGAATATAATTCTGGTTGCTGGCGGCTGCCTGGTTTCCAGAGTGCCGTGCCCTTTTAGGAGGGACCCATTCTTCATCCGAATCGTTACTGTATTCGATCGGTTCAAATTCCGAATTTGATTCGGAATCAGAATTGGAATCTGCTGAGAACTCCCCGGTGCTCTCATCAGTCATGGAGAGGATCTGGAATGCCTCTTCACTGGTATAGAGTCTTTTGGACATGGCTGTGTGGTGGGTAGCTGTGCGACAGGTGACAGATGGGTAGCAGGTGACGATCACTGATGGGCTGTGCGATGGGTGGCAGGTGACGTTCACTGATAGGTGATGATGGTGTGACGGGAGATGGTCACTGATGGGTGACAGGCCACGGTCACTGATGGATGATGGGTGCACCGCTGATGGTCACTAATGGGTGACGGGTGACAGGGCACGGTCACTGATGGGTGATGGGTGACAGGGCACGGTCACTGATGGGTGACGGTTGCACCGCTGATGATCACTGATGGCTGTCTCTTATGTGGCAGGTGATATGTGACAGGGTATTGTCACTGATGGGTGACGGGTGACAGGGAACGGTTACTGGGTGACAGGGCACTGTCACTGATGGGTGACGGGCGAAAGGGCACGGTCACTGATGGGTGACGGGTGACAGGGCACGGTCACTGATGGGTGACGGGTGACAGGGCTGATGGTCACTGATGGCAGTCTCTTATGTGACAGGGCAAGGTCACTGATGGGTGACGGGTGATGGGGCACGGTCACTGACGGGTGACGGGGCACGGTCACTGATGGGTGACGGGTGACAGGGCACGTCACTGATGGGTGACGGGTGACAGGGCACGTCACTGATGGGTGACGGTTGCACCGCTGATGGTCACTGATGGCAGTCTCTGATGTGACAGGTGCACTTATGGGGTGACTGTTGGGTGACAGATGACAATTGGGGGGGGGCGATGGGACAGGTGTGGTGTTGGTGCAGACACTACTGACATAGATCTGTAACTCACTGCTCCTGGCTCTTCTCTCCTCACACTGGAAACGGTGTGTGAGGAGAGAAGAGCTGGCAACAGTTAGATACAAATCTTTGTTTACATTTAGTGATCAGGCTGTGAATGGATCACAGCCGATCACATGGCACACAGCCCTGGCCAATGGCTGTGTACCATCGTCGGTGACGAGTAGTGTTCTCGGGAACACACTGTCACCGACGGACACGCGCAGCGCGCTCCCGATCTTGCGCCTGCAGCGTGTAACACAAGCAGGAAGAATCTGTGATCAGCCGTGACTTTATCACGGCCGATCACGGGGTTAACCGCACTTGCCGGCGGCTATTCACCCCTGTCAGTGACGAGCGGTGTCTCATTGACACGCCGCCACCGACAGCACACGGATGCGCGCCCGCGATCGCGCGCAATCCCTGTTCAAAGGGAGGACGTCATATGACGTCCTCCCAGAACGAGAGCGTCCTCCGCCCGCCGTCAATACACAGTGGGCGGTGGACAAGTGGTTAATAACAAACCTACAGTCCCTGTCTTTTTTGCACCGCCTGTATACTGCTGTTCAGAGTATATAGGGCCTTTTTTAATTTGGGTGCGGGGTTCCCCTTAATATCCATACAAGACCCAAAGGGGCTGGTAGTAGGCTGGGGGGGTGGGGGTACCCATGCCATTTTTCTCAATGATTTTCATCCATATTGCCGGGACCAGACATTACATTAAATCCGCAAGCAGTTTTAAATGACTTTTTTTCCTTTTTAGAAATGTCATTTTGTGCAGGGACAGTTCTAAACACGGGAAACACGTGCCACTTCACAGGCATACTATAGACACCCCCCAGGTATGATAGGAATATTAAAGGAATATTTAACTTATTTTTTTCACTTTAAGCATCATTAAAATCACTGCTCCAAAATTGATACATGTCCTCTGGGGCAGGACCCGGGTCCCCAGACCCTTTTTAGGACAATAACTTGCATATTAGCCTTGATAATTAGCACTTTTGATTTCAAACGTTCGAGTCCATTGTATTTAATAGGGTTCTAAAGTTTGCGCAAACTTTCGGTCCGTTCGCAGGTTCTGGTGCGAACCGAACCGGGGAATGTTCGGCTCATCCCTAGTCACAAGCAGTTATGACTGCCCTAGTAAATGAACATGTGATAGAGACAGGGTTCACCACAGTTGTTTTTATAATATACCACTTCTTGTTTTACCTGTTACCAAAGGTGTTACCAAAAGCTGAACATCCCTTCCAGAGATTACAAAAATATATAAATATATATCCAGATGTCCAAGTCAGGATCTTACGAGTATGCATTTTGTCTGTATGGACATGTTTTCTGGATGTCCAATGACAAATGCTACTGCAAAGGCCACATTAAAAAGTGTTATCAGAAGTAGTTTGTAAGTACAGAGTGCCAGAATCTACAGAGAGTAACAGAGGAAATAATTTTTATAGGAGAGTCCTTACTAGAAGTTTTGAGTTTTTTTTTTACACCCCCCCCCCCCCACTGTAAAGTCAGGCAGTAGAGTAATAAACTAGAAAACTTTTGCCTGAATGTTTTCTTATATTTTATCAAGCCCCTAAGGGGATGTTGAACTCTCTCCCTGTGGGATTTGGTTTGGAAGTGTGTTACTCACTTGCTTATATTTTTTGTCTCAGCAATTGAAGTCCTCCATTTGGCTCTCACAGAGAATGTTGCTGAACTTTTAAGGTTTTTGACAAACTAATTTATGTGTTTTCTCCCCAATTCCAGATCCTAACAGTTTGGAAGGATCTAAAACTAAAGCCAGGTGACTTGTGGATTGTTAAGAGACATTATATATATATATATATATATATATATATACACACACATACATACATACATACATACAGTATAAGGAAATGTTTGGAGACTCAATACAGCAACTATTTCATGTACAGTTGTGCAAAACATGGAAAGTCACATGGTTCCACACCAGACACTGCAAAAATGGCTAAATTAAAGAAATCTCTCTTTTTGATGTATTTCCCTCTTGGAATCATAGTCTAGGGTACTATTTATTCAAATACTTTAATTGTAAGGGATATATATAAAATATGATTTGAATAGTTGTTTAGCCATGTTGAAGTCATATTTGTCTTTTGTACGTCTTCCATTTTATGTAGAATTGTCTGTGTTTACATATGCTGATAAGTCAGCATGCCAACAATTACGCTAGGAGGCCATTCTGGCCACAGGAGTGTACAGCCAGTACTCTGTAAATATGTCTTATCAATCATTTGTTTTTCACAATGAAAAGTCATTTTGTAATGAAAAAGCTGCTCAGCTATTATATTCTACACAATGGAGTTTTACCTCATTGTCCAGGACTACCTCCACCTACGCGTGTGAAGGTTCCAGGTTAAAGGTGATAACAGGTATGGTTAGTGATCAAAATATTGATCAAAAGAGAGGAAACTGTTAATTAGATTTGTAAGTTCTGTATATAATTGTATTCTATTTTGTAATGTTTTGCACACTGCCCTCACTGTGCACACGGCACTAAAAATGTTTTCAGTACATGTTTGCATTCTTTCAAGTGCTGATTAGAATTAGTCTGCCTATGTTACGCCCCTTGTTACCATAAAAGTAAAATTGTAATATTAATGTGATACCTACGTAATCATGTGTATAAAAAGCTACAATTGCGTCATAATAAAGGAGAACGGTTATTTGGAATGATGCTGAGTGTATCTTTTGTGTCTGTTCTCTACTGCAGTAGTTATCCTTAACCACTTGGTGCCCGCGCTATAGACGAAAGATGTCTACAGCGCGGCGCCTATCTGCCGGGTGGACGTCCTCCTGTTTACTTCCGCAATGCACGGCGCCGCGGGCACACATCGGGGAAAAGCTGTGCCCACCGTGTCATGCGGGTGCCGATGCGCATGCCTGGCAGCCGCGATGTCCGCAAGGTACCCGCGATCGTCAGTCACAGAGTCAGGGATCGCCCCCTAGTGTTAACCCCTTCCCTGCCAGTCACATTTATACAGTAGTCAGTGCATGTTTATAGCACTGTTCGCTGTATAAATGTGAATGGTCCCAAAATAGTGTCAAGAGTGTCCAATCTGTCTGCCGCAATATCACAGTCCTGACAAAAATTGCAGATAACCGCCATTACTAGTAAAAAAAAAAAAAAAAAAAATCATAAATCTATCCCCTATATTGTAGGCGCTATAACTTTTGCGCAAACCAATCACTATACGCGCATTGTGATTTTTATTACCAAAAATATGTAGAAGAACACATATCGGCCTAAACTGAGAAAAAAATAAGTTTTAAAAAAAAAAAATTGGGATATTTATTATAGCAAAAAGTAAAAAATATTGGGGCTGATTTACTAATAACAGTGCGCTGCGCTGGTTCTAACCTTAATTGGTGCGCCGGATAACTCCTTCACTGGGTGCAGGAAGCAGCGTCGCACTGTTATAGTGAATAGAAATGTCAGCGGCGCTCTATTGAAAATGAATGGTTCCCTATGGGAGCCCATTGATTTGAATAGAGGTCGCCCGGGAAGTCGGATCCGACTTGCGGGCGACTCGTGTGCCGGCTGACACAGGGACAGCGCGACTTTGCGAGGCGATCTGGACACGACCTGAGCGTGCAGCAGCCGCTCAAGTCGTGTCCTAGAGGCGACAAGCCGGCCGAGAATGTGTCCAGCGCGATGTCATCGCGCTGGTCCTCGGCAGCCTCGCTGTCCCATGTTTTCATGAATCATGAAGGGGAACTCCAGGCCAATTTTTTATGAAAAAACCGGCATGGGTTCCCCTTCAGGAGCATACCAGGCCCTTAGGTCTGGTCTGGATTCTAAGGTGAACCCCCTAAGCCGAAAAACGGCGTGGGGTCCCCCCAAAATCCAAACCAGACCCTTATCCGAGCACGCAACCTGGCAGGCCGCAGGGGAAAAGGGGGGACGAGAGCGGCCCCCCTCCCTCCTGAACCGTACCAGGCCGCATGCCCTCAACATGGGGGGTTTGGTGCTTCGGGGCAGGGGGGCGGCCCCCCCACCCCAAAGTACCCTGCCCCCATGTGGATGGGGACAAGGGCCTCTTCCCGACAACCCTGGCCGTTGGTTGTCGGGGTATGTGGACGGGGGGCTTTTCGGAATTAGGGCACCCCCTTTAAAAAGGGGGCGCCCAGATGCCGGCCCCCCACCCTATGTTAATGAGTATGGGGTACATCGTACCCCTACCCATTCACCTGGTGGAAAAAAATTTTAATAAAAAACCACACAGCTTTTTAAAGTATTTTATTGCACAGCTCCGGGGGTCTTCTTCTGACTTCGGGGGTCTCCGGTGTCGTCGCCGCCGCTCTCCGGTTTTCTTCTGCCGGGCCACCACTAACTTCTTTAGCTCTTTTGCTAGCGGAGGCCCGGTCTTCTCCGTCGCCTTCTCCCCTCCGGTTCTTCCTTTCTTCTGCCGGGCCTCCGCTAACTTCTTTTAGCTCTTTTGCTAGTGTAGGCCCGGTCTTCTCCGTCGCCTTCTTCTTCTCCCGATATCCGGTTCTTCTCCCGGTTCTTTCTTCTGCCGGGCCTCCGCTAACTTCTTTTAGCTCTTTTGCTAGTGTAGGCCCGGTCTTCTCCGTCGCCTTCTTCTTCTCCCGATATCCGGTTCTTCTCCCGGTTCTTCTCCCGCTTCTTTCTTCTGCCGGGCCTCCGCTAACTTCTTTCAGCTCTTTTGCTCTTTTTTTCCACCAGGTGAATGGGTAGGGGTACGATGTACCCCATACTCATTCAAATAGGGTGGGGGGCCGGGATCCGGGGGCCCCTTTATTAAAGGGGGCTCCCGGATTCCGATAAGCCCCCCGCCCGCAGACCCCGACAACCAACGGCCAGGGTTGTCGGGAAGAGGCCCTTGTCCTCATCAACATGGGGGCAGGGTGCTCTGGGGTGGGGGGGGCCGCAGGTCGCCCTCCTGCCTCAGAGCACCAAACCCCCCATGTTGAGGGCATGTGGCCTGGTACGGTTCAGGAGGGAGGGGGGGCCGCTCTCTCGTCCCCCCCTCTTCCCCTGTGGCCTGCCAGGTTGTGTGCGCGGATAAGGGTCTGGTTTGGATTTTGGGGGGGACCCCCACGCCGTTTTTTCGGCATAGGGGTTCCTCTTCAAATCCAGACCAGACCTAAGGGCCTGGTATGCTCCTGGAGGGGGAACACATGCCGGTTTTTTATTTAAAATTTGGCCTGGAGTTCCCCCTCAAGATTCATACCAAACACAGTGCCTGCTATTGGCGGGGATCCAAGTCGGATCCCCGTTCATTGAAAGTCGGACATATGTCGGCTTCATGTCGCAGGGCAAAGTCGGATCCAAAGTAGGACAGATGTCGTGTCGCACTAGTGTGAACCCAGCCTAAATACAACTACACTGCTGCTCTCAGCTGCTCATATCACTCTGGTCTCACTAAATAGCTAAAATCGTAAATATTACTGTTTTTGGAGCTTAGGGCGGCTCCTTATCATATACATGCAAATGTGGTAAAACACGGCATGCAAACGCCACAAAGCGCGCCTTTCTAAACGCCACTTTCAACCTTAGTTCAGAACACTTTGCACCATTTACAGCTCCAAAACGCCATGGTGGCCATGAGGCCATAGGCTAACATGGAGAGATGTTTTTAAGCTGCAAAAAACGCTCAAACAAGCAGTTGGAAAAACGTCTGTGTGCATGTAGCCTTATATTAACCACTTGGGCACTGCCCAGACCAAGTTTCACATTTCAGCGCTGATGCACTTTTAATGACAATTGCGCGCTCATACAACACTGTAACCCAATGAATATGTTTTATTTGTTGGCACACAAATAGAGCTTGCTTTTGTTGCTATTTGATCACCTTTGTGTTTTGTTTATAGAAAAAAAAAATACAAAAGACCGAGTTTAAAAAAAAAAAAAAATGGATATATGGAGACAAAAAGGCCAAACTACAAAAAAATAAATAAAAAAAAACCCCACACACGCAGGGGTTCTAACACTTACTTAGTTTCCCTCAAAATGCCCACAATTAGAATTGTATGGCCTTGAGCTATTTTTAAGTGCAGTGCTCTAAATCAGTGCTTCTCAAGTACCCCCAACAGGCCATGTTTGCAGGTTTTCCTTCATCTTGCACATGTGCTTTAAATCACAGTCAATGGTTTTGATTTTTGGACAGCAATTCTCGATAAGATAAATTCACAAAACATGTCCTGTTGGGGGTACTTTAGGACTGAGGCTGAGAACCACTGCAGTAAAAAAAGGAAAATTGAATACTTACCGCTCTGTATTTCATTTCCTGGTGACGCTCCATGGCAGCACACAATCCATGCATATACTACCATGAAGGCACCAGGGTAGACAAATCACACCTGTTTTGTTTTGACATGCCAATCAGCTGTCACATTTGTTGCAAAGAAAACACAAAACAAACATCAAAACTTTCCATCTAATTTTATTGTTCAAAAAAAACAAAAAGGGAAGGCAAAATAAAAAACATGGTCAATTTGAAACAGTTACAGACTCAACATCTTGAGCAATTTTTGGCCAAAAAAATGCAGCAGACAATTAAATCAAAGTGAACAAACAACACACATTAACAACATCAGAATTATTTCAGGGGAACATATCTCCCCTGCACCAAAAATATACAATCCACATAAGTTAACCAATCACTTGTTTTGCAAAGACATAACAAATAAAATACATGTGTTACAAATGCGATAAGGACACCAACATGTACATTTTACCCCACACACACACACTTGCCTCTTCTTAAGGCAATCGACCGAATGCTCTGTGAGCTTTATATAACATATGTTTGTGTGCTAATGAGGCAATTGAAAACACATGCACAGTCCATGAAACACCCAAAATGCAAGTTCTCCCAATGTAGAGACTGGAATTCAAAGTGGGCACACCTGTTAAGATGTCCTTCAATTTCTAACCCATAAAAACACTCTCTGAGTGAGCATGCCCAGAAATATCCAGGCGCTGTTCACACACAAAAAGCACGCCAAAAAAAAAATAACTGGCTGGGCATGTGCAGAACAACACCAATGCAGCTAGCAAAAAATAACCCCCCCCCCCCTCCCCCCTGTCCAAAATTAAGCACATCATCCAGCATGCTACAAAATTAGAGATGGGACAATCACCCCTCCCCCCCACCAACAAATACTATTGCAGTCTATGGGAACTGACTTGTTAATTTTGCTAGTCCCCACTTGGCTGGCTTATCTTCTAGTAAAGTTATTGGCCTTAAAATGGGGGCCCAGGTCCCACCCTAAGGGACATATATCAATGTCACCAATTTGGAAAACACCAAAAACAAAACAAGGAGAAGTGCCTTTAAATATGCCAAATTGCTTAAGGGCCATTTCACACCACATACAGTCCATTGCATTTTTTATGCATCGAAAATGCATGGAAAGTTGGTTATATGGTTCTAAATGGCAGTGTTTGTTCCAGTGCGTTCCAGTTCCACCAAAAAAGTAGAACATGCTGCATTTTACCTGCACTGGACTGTACTGGAACGCATCAAAACGCATCATAGACACACTGGAACGCACAGGAACACACCTAAATGCACCAAAAATGCACTGGAATACACTTGTCCTTATCTATGGTTAATAAAAAAGAGGGGTGAAAACAAAGCACTGGACTGCATCAAAAACTTACCAAAAATGCACCGGAACGCATGAAAAAAGTGCATGCAGAAAAGCACCTGGAACGCATCCGGATTGCATTTCTATGGTGTGAACTGGCCCTAGTTCACACTATAGAAATGCAGTCTGGGTGCGTTCCAGGTGCTTTTCTGCATGCGTGTTTTTGACACATTCCAGTGCATTTTTGAGGCGTTTTTGATGCAGTCCAGTATTTTTTTCCGCCTCTTTTCACTTAGGACAAGTGTGTTGCAGTGCGTCTTTGGTGCATTTAGGTGCGTTGCGGTGCATTCCAGTGCATTTTTGGTACATTCCGTTGCGTTTTTGATGTGTTTTACTGGGGTCCAGTACAGTTTTGTACCTAAAAAATGCAGCATGACCAATTATTTTTTGGCTTTCTGAAATGCACTGGAACGGACTGCAGTGGTGTGAACTATGCCATTGGCATTAATGTGATCAACTTTCTTTGCGTTTTTCAGGCATCAAAAAAACGCACTGCACTGCATCCGGTGTGAACTGGCCCTAAATATCATCCCCGGGGGGTGTCTATAGTATGCCTGTAAAGTAGCACATGTTTTCCATGTTTATAACAGTTGGAGAGCAAAATGACATTTCTAAAGTAAAATAATAGTCATTTAAAAGTCCTTGCGGCTGTAATGAATTGCTGGTTCCTGTCAATACAGATAAAAGTAATTGAAAGTCTTTGCTAACCGAAAAATAAAATGCGTGGGGGTTCCCCCAAATTCCATAACCAGGCCCTTCAGGTCTGGAATGGATATTAAGGGGAACCCCACTGCAAATTTTAAAAAAAAATGGCGTGGAGTCCCCCTAAAAATCCACACCAGACCCTTTATCCGAGCACATAACCTGCCCGGCCGCAGGGGAAGAGGGGGGGATGAGAGAGCGGCCCCCCTCCCTCCTAAACCGTACCAGGCCACATGCCCTCAACATGGGGAGGATGTCCTCATGTTGATGGGGACAAGGGCCTCATCTCCACAACCCTTGCCCGGTGGTTGTGGGGGTCTGCGGGCGGGGGGCTTATCGGAATCTGGAAGACCCCTTTAACAAAGGGGACCCCCAGATCCTGGCCCCCCCTGTGTGAAATGGTAATGGGGTACAAATGTACCCCTACCATTTCACAAGGAAAGTGTCAAAAATGTAAAAAAATGACAAGAGCCGGTTTTTGACAATTCCTTTATTAATGTCTTTTCTTTTCTTCCATCTTCTTCCTTCTTCTTCTTCCATCTTCTTCTTTTCTCCATTCGGGTTTCTTCCTCCATCTTCATCTTCATCGTCCTTCTTCCTTCGGTGTTCTCGTCCAGCATCTTGCCCCGGCGTCTTCCCTTCTTTTTTCCCCCGGCCGCTCCGTTTGAATTGGAGGTTCCCGCTGTGCGACGCTTCAGTTCTCCACTTGGTCCGCTTACACCCGGTGGCTCCGCCCCCTCTGTCACCACAGGGAAAGTCCCCGTGAAATCCATGTGCGTCAGAGGGGGGCGGGGTCACGGGTGTAAGCGGACCCAGAGGCGAACTGAAGCGTTGCACAGCGGGAACCTCCAATTCAAATGGAGCGGCCGGAGAAGAAAGAAGGGAAGTGGCCGGAGCAAGATGCTGGACGAGAACACCAAAGGAAGATAAAGATAAAGATAAACGTTATCTTTATCTTTATTTTCCTTCTTCCTTCGGTGTTCTCGTCCAGCATCTTGCTCCGGCATCTTCCCTTCTTTCTTCTCCGGCGCTCCGTTTGAATTGGAGGTTCCCGCTGTGCGACGCTTCAGTTCGCCTCTGGGTCCGCTTACACCCGTGACTCCGCCCCCCTCTGACGCACATGGATTTCACGGGGACTTTCCCCGTGGTGACACAGGGGGCGGAGCCACCGGGTGTAAGCGGACCAAGTGGAGAACTGAAGCGTCGCACAGCGGGAACCTCCAATTCAAACGGGGCGGCCGGGGGAAGAAAGAAGAAGAAGGGAAGACGCCGGGGCAAGATGCTGGACGAGAACACCGAAGGAAGAAGAAGATAAAGATGAAGAGGAAGATGAAGATGGAGGAAGAAACCCGAATGGAGAAAAGAAGAAGATGGAAGAAGAAGATGGAAGAAGATGGAAGAAAAGAGAAGACATTAATAAAGGAATTGTCAAAAACCGGCTCTTGTCATTTTTTTACATTTTTGACACTTTCCTTGTGAAATGGTAGGGGTACATTTGTACCCCATTACCATTTCACACAGGGGGGGCCAGGATCTGGGGGTCCCCTTTGTTAAAGGGGTCTTCCAGATTCCGATAAGCCCCCCGCCCGCAGACCCCCACAACCACCGGGCAAGGGTTGTGGAGATGAGGCCCTTGTCCCCATCAACATGGGGACATCCTCCCCATGTTGAGGGCATGTGGCCTGGTACGGTTCAGGAGGGAGGGGGGGCCGCTCTCGTCCCCCCCTTTTCCCCTGCGGCCGGCCAGGTTATGTGCTCAGATAAGGGTCTGGTATGGATTTTTGGGGGAACTCCATGCCATTTTTTTATAAAATTTGGGGTGGAGTTCCCCTTAAAATCCATGCCAGATCTGAAGGGCCTGGTTTGGATATTTGGGGGGAACCCGCACATAATTTTTTTTTTTAATTTGCAGCGGGGTTCCCCTTAATATCCATTCCAGACCTGAAGGGCCTGGTTATGGAATTTGGGGGAACCCCCACGCTTTTTTTTTTTGGTTAGCAAACACTTTCAATGACTTTTCTCTATATTGCCGGGAGCCGACAATTCATTATAGCCGCGGCTGCTTTTAAATGTTTTTTTTTTCCTTTAGAAATGACATTTTGCAGGCGCACTGGCAATTTCAGAGCTGCGCCGGTTCAACTTATGCAAATTGATTTAGGTGACTTGACATTTACTAAGATTTTGCCGGCGCAGTGTCCCGGCGCATTTAAACCATTGAAATTCCCGCGCTGAGCTCAAAAAAACCTCCCGCAGCTCGAATCGGAATTGCCGGCGCAGCGGGCTGGTTTTGAAAAAGTTACTTTCCCACTCTATTTTGGCCATGTTTGTTATTTGGGCAGGTGTCCCTACACTTCCTCACATCACCCCGATTATATTCTCACTTCCAACTTCTTTATATTTAGTGTTTAACAGGTCCATAGTGGCGCACTGAGCGCCTCCTCCCGGGCGCAGAAAACACTATAGTAAATGGGAAATAGGGCTGCGCTACAGGCGCTAATGTTTTGTAAATACCAAAACAGCCATTGCGCACGCAGATGCGCCAATACTCATGGCGCAAACGTTTGGTAAATCAGCCCCATTGTGTTTTTTTCAAAATTGTCAGTCTTTGTTTATAGCGCAAAAAAAAAAAAAAAAAAACTGCAGAGATGATCCAATACCACCGAAAGAAAGCTCTATTTCTGGGGAAAAAAGGACATCAATTTTGTTTGGGAGCCACGTCACACGACTGCACAATTGTCATTCAAATCGTGACAGTGCTGAAAGCTGAAATTTTGCCTGGGCAGGAAGGGGGTATATGTGCCCAGTAAGCAAGTGGTTAATTTGTAACCACTAATCAATATGAGGATAGGCGTTGCCTATCTATAAAATGTCCAGGTCAATACCAAAATGAGCTCTGGGTTAAAAAGTGTTTTTTGAGAGTGAAATTTTGAATTATGTAGCCCAATGCATGTTTCAGCCATTGATTCTAATGGTACAATTGTAACTTCCCCAAATAAATACTTATCATGTTGAGATGAAATGTATCTTTCCCTCAAAGAAATTATCCTTGCAACAATGTTGCTTCTTTTTCCATCTATTTTCTTTTTAAGAATGCTAGAATGTGGAATGTTTTCATGTTTTGGAAAAATATAATTTTCTCTGTTACATAGTTAGTCAGTCCATCTAGTTCAACCATAAAAAATAAATAAAATAAAAAATATTGTACAATCCCATATACCCAATTCTATACCCACAGTTGATCCAGAGGAAGGCAAAAAACCCCAGCAGAGCATGCTCCAATTTGCTACAGCAGGGGAAAATATTCCTTCCTGATCCCCCGAGAGGCAATCGGATTTTCCCTGGATCAACTTTACCTATAAATGTCAGTACCCAGTTATATTATGTACATTTAGGAAAGTATTCAGACCTTTCTTAAAGCAATCTACTGAGCTGGCCAGAACCACCTCCGGAGGGAGTCTATTCCACATTTTCACAGCTCTTACTGTGAAGAAACCTTTCCGTATTTGGAGATGAAATCTCTTTTCCTCTAGATGTAAGGAGTGCCCCTATGTCCTCTGTGTTGACTGTAAAGGGAATAACTCAACACCAAGTTCACGATATGGACCCCTTATATATTTGTACATGTTGATCATATCCCCCCTTAATCTCCTCTTCTCAAGAGTGAATAAATTCAGTTCTTCTAATCTTTCCTCATAGCCCTTCTCTGCACTTTCTCCAGTTCCCCGATATCCTTTTTTAGAACTGGTGCCCAAAACTGAACTGCATATTCCAGATCAGGTCTTACTAATGATTTGAACAGGGACAAAATGATATTTCTCTCTCTGGAGTCCATACCTCTCTTAATACAAGAAAGGACTTTGCTCGCTTTGGAAACCACAGCTTGGCATTGCATGCTCTTATTGAGCTTATGATCTACCAAAACCCCCAGATCCTTCTCCACTATGGATTCCCCCAGTTGTACTCACCCTAGCATGTATGATGCATTCATATTCTTAGCCCCCAAGTGCAGAACTTTACATTTATCAACATTAAACCTCATCTGCCACATTGTCGCCCAATTAGACAGTGCATTGAGGTTGGCTTGTAAATTGGAGACATCCTGTAAGGACGTTATTCCACTGCATAGCTTGGTGTCATCTGCAAAGACAGAAATGTTACTTTTGATCCCAGATCCAATATCATTTATAAAGATATTAACAAGTAATGGTTCCTCTGTATCTGTCACTTGTTGCTGTCCATCTCACAATAATCTTTACCCAAGCTCACACTGGTGTCTTTACAAACCACAAATAATACCATTGCTGATGCAAATTTAAAATGAGTCACAATTTTGTGTGTTTTTTATTATTTCCAAATGATCATAATTTGAGCCCAAAATTTTTTATATATGTGTAGCGCTAAGAGAGCTGCTGAATTTGGTCTCAGGCCCTGCACACAGCACCGCCAACCCCCGGCAATTTACTCGACCCACTCTGGCACAGTTAGTCTAGGGCAGGGGTGTCCAAACTTTTTTCAAAGAGGGCCAGATTTGATGAAGTGAACATGCTCGAGGGCCGACCATTTTGCCTGTCATTCTTTGAACCATTAAAAGTGTGTTCGTCCGAGCACTAATACACTACCCAACAAGAATTATCTTGCCTTTGTGGCTGTGTGTGAGTAAAGAGGTGAGCTCTGTGTGTTTCACTTTAAAGAGGGAAGTTTCAAGAAAAAAAATTAGGTTTTTTTAGTTTTTTTAAGTAAAGGTCTGTGAAGCAGATCCCCAGACCATCCCCAGTCCATCATGGACTGGGGATCTGTGAGGGGCTGGGGATCTGTGAGGGGCTGGGGATCTGTGAGGGGCTGGGGATCTGTGAGGGGCTGGGGATCTGTGAGGGGCTGGGGATCTGTGAGGGGCTGGGGATCTGTGAGGGGCTGGGGATCTGTGAGGGGCTGGGGATCTGTGAGGGGCTGGGGATCTGTGAGGGGCTGGGGATCTGTGAGGGGCTGGGGATCTGTGAGGGATTGGGTTATGCCCCAGTCCATCACTGATCCCCCCATCGCAGAGCCCACTTCATAGACCCCCCCCCCCCCCATTACAGACTCCCTCCATATTAGAGTCAGACTGACACTTTTATCAATGCAGCATTCCCCCCTCCCCACACTGCCTACCTTAATCACACAAACCAGGAAGCACACATGGCATGGCAGGTCCAGAAAAAGGGCGGGACTTTTCAAGTTAAAGGCGGGTGATTGGTTGCTGGGACCGCCCCACTGTCTAGCAACCAATCACCTGCTTTGTAACTTGAAAGATCCCTCCCTTTGTCTGGACCTGCAGCACTTCCAGGCTTGTGTGGGGAGGGGGAGGAAGGGGGAGTGATGCGAGAGTCGGCAGAGGGGAGAGAACACTGTAGACTTGGGCAGAGTGATTCATTTTAGTGAGTTGAATCATTTGGATCAGTTCAGTGAAATGATTCGACTCACGACTCATTTCTTCAAAGCTAAGATTAAGGATCATAACTGCAGTCCTGTGATACACTCAGTCAGTACAGTAAGCATATTAGATGTTAAGTAACTTTATTTTGCTGCAATAACTATTCAATAAACTCTGCAATACAGCAAAAAAGAAAAAAAAAACAACAGATACCTTTATGCAAAAATATTAACATAACCAAAAATACAAATTATAGCTTGTTCTGTAACATTATCTGCTCCTATTTTAAGTTAAAATTTAAAAACAGAATATTTGAAACTTTGTTACTGGAAAGTTGAGTACGTCTTTCAGTTATTGTTTGTCCCTGCTATGCACAGCGCATTTTTAAATACAGAATGATTGTGGGCTCTCTGTGATTTAGGTTGAGTTCACAGTGCTGCGTTCAGTGCGCTGTGCGACATCTGTGCAAAAATCGCATGTGATGTCTGTGCGATGCAAATTCAGCCATACAGATTCGTATGGCTGAATTTGCCTCACATTTGGATCAAAGTCGTGCAGGACCCTTTTTTTGGTCCACACCAGAATCGAATTGCATGCATGCGATTGGATTCCTGTCCGAATTGACAGTTTGCACTGCGATATGCAAACCGATCTGGGGGTGTCATTAAGTTTGCATTGGCACTTCCAGCAGTTCGCAATCGCATAGGGCAGTGTGAAGTTGTGAACTGCCTGTGTGTCAGGTGCGATGCGCAAACTGCAGGGTTTCCCGCATGATCGCACCAATGTGAACCGAGCCTCATTCAAAGACTAATAACAGCAGCTCATGAATGTAATGTGACCTGGTGAGTCACTGGCTCACACACAACCCATGAACCTATTTGTGCTCAGATGAATCACTCATACATTCAGGAGCTGTATGGCTCTACTAACTCAATGTGCTCAGATGAATCACTCATACATTCAGGAGCTGTATGGCTCTACTAACTCAATGTGCTCAGATGAATCACTCATACATTCAGGAGCTGTATGGCTCTACTAACTCAATGTGCTCAGATGAATCACTTATACATTCAGGAGCTGTATGGCTCTACTAACTCAATGTGCTCAGATGAATCACTCAGGAGTTGTATGGCTCTACCAACTCACTAACTCAATGTGCTCAGATGAATCACTCCTCAGTAGTTATACTGCTGGCTCACACAGGCAGCTCATGTTACAAAACATAATATTGATACTTGTGTGCTCTCTTCCTGAGTGAGACATCACAAGTTTACTTTTCTATAAGTAAAAGAACAGTTATAACAAACCACATGAATTACTTGCAGAGCCCTGCACTGAATAACATACTACGCATGGACTATGTATGATAGTAGTTCACCAGGCGCCCTGTGGCGCAGCAACTAAAGAGAACTATCTAACTGGTCAGGCCTGACGCAGGATCTATACTCAGTCTCTCAGGAGATGATTTCTTTGCATGCAAAATCTTGACTGGAGGTGCACATTCAGGAACAATTTATAATCCACAGGTTAATCAGCAACAAGGAACACTTCACTGGAGACCGTTTAACTCAGTTCCACTATAGGTCTCCGGTGCAACATCAAATAAAGGCCGATAGGCCAAGGCAGTCTGTAGGCCTAATGACAGTACAACGTGCTTGGATTGAGCATGTGCTCGCTCACCCCTCCAGACGCGATCCCAGTCCGGGACTTCCACCTGCTGTGTCTCCACACACACACACCGTCTGCAGCGGTCGGGTCTCCGATCCAACAGAAGTTGAGGATAAACAAAGTCAGATGCCACCCAGGCTCGCAGTGGGGTGGAAGGCTCTTGGGCAGCTGCGCAAAGCCCCAGGCTTCAGGCCTTGCACTCCAGCAGATCCGCACAGGAGGACCTCTCGATCGAAGTCTCGTGTCCAAAGAGAACGAGCTCAGCCTCGCCCCTTCCCTTTATAGCCCCACCCATAAGTCTCTGCAGTGGCAACAATGCACCCTGGGTGCCAAACGGGGTTCTGAGTAAGGTAGTCCAGAGAGTCTTAAAGGAGACCCCGCTACATATGTACCAACATCAGAAATCAAAATGTCATTCCCAAAAATCAGAGGGTAACATCACTATTCTACACTCACACGCCAAGAACCACCAAATATCACAGAACAAATCAAGAGAAGAACCCCTGACTACTGTAATTTCACCACCTTTATGTCTAAAAAAAGTGTAGGATGGATTAACACGTGGCAGCACAGTGGCTAACAGGTTAGCACTTATGCTTAGCAGCACTGGGGTTGCTGTTTCGAATCCCAAACATGCCACTTCATGTAGAGAAGTTGTCTGTTCTCCCTATGTTGTTAAACTTTACTATTCTGCATTGGTGTCTGAATTTTACCATAGAGTATAAGAGATATTACCCTAGACTAACTGTGCCAGAGTGGGTCGAGTAAATTGCTGGGGGTTGGCAGTGCTGTGTGCAGGGCCTGAGACCAAATTCAGCGGCTCTCTTAGCTGGGGGTGCGCTACACGTGGGGGTTCTCGTCCGGGATCCTGATACAGCAGGTGAACACGCCAGAGGTACCGGCATGGACCCGCTAACAGTAAAAGCGTGGTGCGAAGCATCTAGAGCAGAGCCAAACAAGTCGGTAGTCATCAGCCTCCCGGGGGAAGAGTGGTCAACAGAGACAGTAGAGCAGCTAATGATGTCAGTGTCCCCAGATCATACACCGTGGGTGACGGAGATAAAATCAGACCCAGATATCTCGTATCAGTATGCACTAGTGGAGTACTGGGACGAGATGCCAGAGACTCTTAAGCGCAACTGTGTGCGGACGCCAGACAACAAAACCTATAGGTTGGCGCACGCAATGACTATAAAGAAAGAGCCATCACCAACGGGATCACCGCAGGGGGCAACCCGTGTCTCACCTGAAAGAAGAGACAGGGCGACGCCTCCGGCGGTACCTGCACCTGTCACTGCCATATCACCAGAACTGATAAAGGCTATAGGGGATTTGCTAACAAAGTGTCATAAGACAAGCACGGTACATGTAGAGACTAGCTACCGGAGATTAAAGATATTCTCAGGGAAGCTCCCTGTCCCTTCAGGGGAGGAAGATTTTGATACTTGGGTGGAGCAGGCATTACAAGCAGTAGAGGCATGGGAGGTGCCTGAAGCGCAGAAGAGGCAACGAGTGATGGAGAGCCTAAAAGGCGCGGCTGCAGAAGCGGTAAAAAGCTTCCGGTTTGGGAATACAGATTGCACGGCTCAAGACTGTCTAGCCATGCTACAGGAGTTCGGTCAGTTGGAGAAGGTGACAGAGATGGTGTACCAATTCGAACATACTTTCCAACAGCCGAATGAGAAGCTTTCAGAGTATGTCAGAAGACTGAACAGGTTGCTGTGCAAAATTGTATTGAAGAAGGGAATGATGCCCAAAGATACAGATGCGGCAAGAATGAAGCAAGTCTTGAAGGGAGCGTTGCGCTCGGATCCAGTCTGGCTTCTCCTGAAAACCTCGGGAGGGGGAGCGTCGCTGACCTACTCTGACTTGATAAAAATCATCAGAGATGAGGAGGCACTACAGCAGGACCAGCAAATGATTAAGACAAATGCCGCCCCTGCAGCAGTGATAGGCAACTCAGTAATGACCCCTGAAAGAGATTCAGAAGTGGACACTTTAAAATCACAAATGTCTCAGGTGTTAGAGATGCTGACCTCTCTGATAGCAAAAGATTCAGAGGGTCCTGAGAGAGAAGTACCAAGGAAGGAACTATTCCCAATTGCCTCAGCACCCGCATCTCTACAGCAATGGGGAGATATAGTCTGTTTTAACTGTGGGGGAATTGGCCATATTGCAGCTCTGTGTTCAAGCCCCAAAAAGAAGAAAATAGACAACCGCAAGCCGGTGGGAAACTTCAGAGGGCCCCGGTGAAGGAGTCAACCGGGTGCCCATCATCTTCAGTGAGCTCCAAACTGAATGAGAAGCCAAAGAAGAGGAAAGACAGAACCTCTAAGAAGAAGCACAGTATTCCCCAGCGGGAATACACACCAAAGAAGGAAAATAATATCCCTCAGCGGGTCTATACAACCAGTAAAGGGGGGGAAATCAATGCATACCAGGCCCAAGAAAGACTAAAGTCCAAAAGGGAGTTGGAGGAAAGAGAGCCCAAAGGAAAAGGGCAAAGACCAGAAGAAGGCGACCCCTGCAAGGGCGTATCCAGAGAAGCTGGTAGGCCCATCTCCTATAGTACCCATTCAAGTGGAGGGAGTCTACAAAAGAGCTATCTTGGATACTGGAGCACAAGTGACCCTGCTATACCGGGATTTTTATGATAAGCACTTGAGTCATCTGCCCATCCAGAAGATAGAGGAACTAAAAATATGGGGAATCGGAACCCAGAGCTTCCCTTACGATGGCTACCTGCCCATCAAGATGACCTTTGACCCATCCGTGGCTGGGAAGGCTGAAGTGTTCGACACCCTGGCAGTTGTGTGTCCTCGGCCGCCTGGAGCCAACAAGAGTTCCCTTATAATAGGGACGAATACAGATCTGGTCCGGAGACTCCTGACCCCTCTAGTACAAGGGAAGGGCCCTGCAGTCACCAAAATCCATCCCATGCTGAGGACAGCCTACCAACGACTGGTGTTGGAGCAGAAGACCCCTGCAGAAGGGATAGGGAAGGTGTGGAGACTAGGAAGAAACGGGGTAGTGTTGCAGCCCGGCGAAGTAACCTGTCTCAGAGCCACTGTGAAGCTTACTTGGGAACAACCTGGACCCTTTGTCATGCTGGAGCCCGACCCAAGGGAAGAACCCACAGGTTTGGAAGTAATCCCAGAAGTAGTTCCGCTCAAGGCCCTGAAGAAGGCCAATTGTAGAGTTCCGGTGAGTGTCAGGAATACTACAGGTGGCCCCATGGAGATCCCCGCCAGAATGCTGCTGGGCCAGGTGAGCCCTGCTGCCCCGGTTGCCCTGTCAGAACTCGAGAGGACGGGTGAAGGAGGAAATATCTGGGAGAAGCTCTCCATGGAGAACCCGAATCTACCCAGGGCTTGGAAGGAGAGAGCCAAGGCCCAGTTGACCAGATGGGAGAAGATCTTCTCCAAAGATGAGTTCGATGTGGGGTGTGCAAGGAGTGCCACCCATCGAATCCGCCTCCAGGAAGACAAGCCCTTCCGAGAAAGGGTCAGGCGGGTCCCACTAGCAGATCTGGAGGATCTGAGGGAACAACTCGCAGAACTCAAGAGGACTGGTGTGATCCGGGAGTCTAGAAGCCCCTATGCCTCCCCAATAGTGGTGGTCAGGAAGAAGAATGGGTCATTGAGGCTATGTATAGACGACAGGACTCTCAACAGGAGAACCATCCCTGACCAGTACACCACTCCGAGGATAGAGGATGCCCTGCAGAGCTTGTCTGGAGCAAAATGGTTCAGCGTTATGGACCTCAAGAGTGGATACTACCAGTAGGGATGAGCTTCGTGTTCGAATCGAACATACGTTCGACTCGAACATCGGCTGTTCGATCGTTCGACGAAGATCGAACGATTTGGGCCGTTCGCGCCAAATTCGAGTGACGCGAACGGCCCACAATGCACTACGCCATCGCAGTGTCATCCAGGCGCTGTGATTGGCCAAGCATGCACTGTGACCCCGCATGCTTGGCCAATCACAGCGCCGGCAGCGAGGAGAGCAATGATTGGCCACAGGCAGGATGCCTGTGGCCAATTATTGCTGAGGGTGTTTAGTACACGCCCCACACTATAAAAGGCCGCCAGCACGGCGGCCTAGTGTAGTGTGTTCCGGAGCAGGGATAGAGCAGCATAGGCAGGGACAGTGACTTTTATTTCTTTCTTGCTTAACCTGGATTCCTTTAGTTTAGGGAAAGAGAAGGATAGGTAGGGAGAGTGTCAGTGTGTTTTGTGCTTGTGCTATAGTGTGCTTAAAAAAAACATTTTTTCTAGGGACAGAAAACTGTAGGTAGGGAGAGTGTCAGTTTCTTTCACTGTGTAAGTCCTTGTTTCTAGGGACCTGGAAGGACAGTGAGTGAATTCTCCTTGTGCTATATTGTGCTTAAAAAAAACATTTTTTCTAGGGACAGAAAACTGTAGGTAGGGAGAGTGTCAGTTTCTTTCACTGTGCAAGTCCTTGTTTATAGGGACCTGGAAGGACAGTGAGTGAATTCTCCTTGTGCTATATTGTGCTTAAAAAAAACATTTTTTCTAGGGACAGAAAACTGTAGGTAGGGAGAGTGTCAGTTTCTTTCACTGTGTAAGTCCTTGTTTCTAGGGACCTGGAAGGACAGTGAGTGAATTCTCCTTGTGCTATATTGTGCTTAAAAAAAACATTTTTTCTAGGGACAGAAAACTGTAGGTAGGGAGAGTGTCAGTTTCTTTCACTGTGCAAGTCCTTGTTTCAAGGGACAGAGAAGGACACCTGAAGGTAGCCCTTATTGCTTTTTTTCCCATCTCCCTGCAGGCCATCTATTAGAATGTCTGGAAGGCAAACAAGGAGAGGCAGACAGTCAGGAGGCAATAAAAGAGGGCAAGCAGGCTCTGTGTCTGGGGGCAACAGTGCTGGTCGTGGACGCGGTGCATTGTCATCAGCACATGGCCATGGGACACGCTTGTCCTTCTTTTCCGCAGCTGGACATGTTGAGCCACATCATGCCGAAGACTTGGTAGAGTGGATGACCAAGCCCTCCTCCTCCTCCTCATCCTCTCTCACCCAGGCTCAGGGTACTGGCAAAGCAGCTGCCAAAGCGTCCTCTTCCCTGGTATCAATGTCAGACTCATCATCAGTCACTCCTTCCCTAGACCCACCATGTCCTCCTCCTGAGGAGTCCCCCGAACTGTTTGAGCACAGTGTTGGGTACATGCTCCAGGAGGATGCCCAGCGTTTCGAAGGGTCTGATGATGAAACCCAGCTACAGGAAGGCAGTAGGGTGAGAGCAGACAGAGGGGATGCTCAAGAAGGACACCAATCTGGCAGTCATGTTCCAGCAGCTGCAGCATACTGCCAGATTGGCTCCAGTGATGAGGAGGGAGGGGATGATGAGGTCACTGACTCCACGTGGGTGCCTAATAGGAGAGAGGAGGAGGAGGATGAGGAGGAGGCACATCTCCAACGAGACAGGATGCCCTTTGGTGGCCAGCGTAAGGGCAGTACACCGACGGAATCACACCGCAGAGCTCCGCCTGTGCAGGGCGCTGCCTCTGCCCGTCATTCAAAAAGTTCCTTGGTGTGGGCCTTTTTTGAGGCTAGTGCATCAGATCGCACAGCTGCTGTTTGCAACATATGTCTCAAGCGTATATCGCGTGGCCAAAACATCAGCCGCTTGGGTACCACATGCCTGACCAGACATATGTTGACCTGCCATGCAGCTCGTTGGCAAGCCTACCTCAAAGACCCACACCAAAGAACAAAGCGGACCTCTCCTTGCACCGCATCAGCTGGGATTTCCAACCCCACTATAACTTCAGTCCTCTCTGAAACATGCACTGAGAGGAATGAAGGTGTAGAATTAGGTGTGTCACAGCCAAGTACTTGCGGCCACTCTGCTAGCAGTACACCGACGTCCGATTCTAGCAGGCAAATTTCCCTGCCCCAGCTGCTGGACCATCGAAAGACGTTCACTCCCAGCCATCCACATGCCCAGCGGTTGAATGCTAGCTTGGCTAAATTGCTAGCGCTTCAACTGCTGCCTTTTCAGTTGGTAGACTCGGCCCCCTTCCGTGAGTTTGTGCAATGTGCGGTTCCTCAGTGGCAGGTTCCCAAACGCCACTTTTTCTCACGGAAGGCTATTCCGGCTCTCTACCGGCATGTGGAAGGCAATGTCTTGGCCTCGCTGGACAGGGCGGTCAGCGGTAAGGTGCATATTACCGCTGACTCATGGTCCAGCAGGCATGGACAGGGACGTTACCTTTCTTTCACGGCCCATTGGGTCACTCTTTTGGCAGCTGGGAAGGATGCAGGACAAGGTGCAGTAGTGTTGGAGGTTGTCCCACCGCCACGCCTCCAAAATGCTACTACTGGTTGTGACACACCTCTCTCCTCCACCCCCTCCTCTTCTTCTTCCTCCATGGCCTCTTCCTGTGGTTTGTCCTATGAACCAGCGGTGCTCCGTAGCCGTTCACGGGGCTACGCATGTACGCAGGCAAAAAGATGCCGTGCTTGCGCTGGTGTGTTTGGGGGACAGAAGCCACACTGGGGCAGAGGTCCTGTCTGCTCTGCAGGGCCAGGCCGAGAGGTGGTTGACGCCACGCCAGCTTAAGCCAGGAATGGTGGTTTGCGACAATGGCACCAACCTCCTCTCCGCCCTCCGACAGGGACAACTGACCCATGTGCCCTGTGTGGCTCACGTCCTTAACCTGGTGGTGCAGCGGTTCTTGGGCAGGTACCCGGGCTTACAGGATGTCCTGAGGCAGGCCAGGAAAGTCTGTGTGCATTTCCGCAGATCTTATAATGCCAGTGCTCGCCTGGCTGAGCTGCAAAAGGAGTTGAACCTGCCCAAGAACCGCCTTATATGTGACATGCCCACCAGGTGGAACTCAACGTTGGCCATGCTGCAGCGGCTGCACACGCAGCAGAGGGCCATCAATGAGTACCTGTGCGACTACGGCACCAGGACAGGGTCAGGGGAGCTTGTTTTTTTTTCTCCACGCCAGTGGGGCATGATCAGGGATGCATGCACTGTCCTGGCACCATTTGAGGAGGCCACGAGGATGGTGAGCAGTGACAGTGCATGCATCAGTGACACTGTACCTCTTGTCCACCTGTTGGAGCACACGCTGCGTGGAATAATGGACAGGGCACTTGAGGCAGAACAGAGGCAGGAAGAGGAGGACTTCCTTGCCTCTCAAGGCCCCCTTTACCCAGACAGTGTTCCTTCTGTCCCACCCATCGCACAGGAAGAGGAGGAGGAGGAGGAGGAGGAGGAGGAGGAGGAGGAGGAGGAGGATTGTGTCAGCATGGAGGTGGAGGCTGGCACTCAGCATCATCAGCAGCAGTCTTTTAGGGATGATTTACAGTCCCAAGAAACCAGTGGACTTGTACGTGGCTGGGAGGAGGTGACTGCGGATCATGTCGTCCTTAGTGACCCAGAGGACTCCGGAGCGAATGCCTCAGCAAACCTACGCTGCATGGCCTCCCTGATCCTGCAAAGTCTGCGGAAGGATCCTCGTATTCTTCGGATCAAGGAGAGGGACCATTACTGGCTGGCCACTCTCCTTGATCCACGGTACAAGGGTAAGGTTGCGGACCTTATGTTACCGTCGCAGAGGGAGCAGAGGATGAGACAACTCCGGGAGGCCTTGCAGAAAGGTCTGTGCAACGCGTTCCCAGAGACTGGGAGGTTACAAACTCCTGGTCCAGGACAACGAGTTGCTGAGGCTTCGGCCAGTCAAAGAAGGAGCGGTGGGGAAGGTGGCCGTCTGACCGATGCGTTCAGACAATTCTTTAGTCCGCAGCCCCAAAGTATGATTGGTTCCAGCAACCATCGCCAGCGTCTGATAAACATGGTGCAGGAATATCTAGGGGCAAGGTCAGACTTGGACACCTTCCCCACCGAAAATCCTCTGGCTTACTGGGTCTTGAGGATGGATCACTGGCCAGAGCTTGCACAGTATGCAATTGAGCTACTGGCCTGTCCTGCATCCAGCGTTCTTTCGGAACGCACATTCAGTGCTGCTGGAGGATTTGTCACGGATCACAGGGTGCGCCTGTCCACCGACTCGGTTGATCGACTGACTTTCATCAAGATGAACCAGTCTTGGATCACCACCAGCTACCACACACCTGATGCTGATATAACAGACTAATTGATTTTAACATGTCACATCCCTTCAAGACTGATGCTGATGCTGAGTGTCTGTGCTGTTATGTTGACTGGCTATCCTCCTCCTCCGAGTCCTCAATGATACGATTGATGATGATAGCTTGGAAGATCATTTTTGTTTATGGGTGCCGCCACCAGTGGCTAAGGCCCAATTTTTCAGCCCCTGTTTTACAGGGGCGTGTAATTACAATTTTTTTAGCAATAATTTGCCATAGGGCTCATTGCTGTGCTCCAAGTACAGTATCTGTGAGGGCTTGGAGTGTTGTGGCACCAGTGCCTAAGGCCCAATTTTTCAGCCCCTGTTCAACAGGGGCATGTAATTACAATTCTTGATCTAATAATTCACAGCAGGGCCCATTCCTGCACCCACCAAGAGTAACTCTGAGGGCTTACAGTGTTGTGTCAACACCACCACCACCACCAAAGGCCCAATTTTTCAGCCCCTGTTCAACAGGGGCATGCAATTACAATTCTTGATCTAATAATTCACAGCAGGGCCCATTGCTGCACCCACCAAGAGTAACTGTCAGGGCTTACAGTGTTGTGGCACCAGCACCACCATCAAAGGCCCAATTTTTACTACCACTGTTCAACAATTATATGTAATTACAATTCCTGATATAATAGTTGACAGCAGGGCGTTCCAGCACCAACCAAGAGTAACTGTGAGTGCTTACAGTGTTGTGCCAACACCAACAACTAAGGGGCCTATTTCTGCAGAGTATCTACGGCAGGTCCCTACTTTCAAACATCCAACTTACAAACGACTCCTACTTGCAAACGCAAGAAGACAACAGGAAGTGAGAGGAAATCTACCCCTAGGAAGGAAAATTCTCTCCTGTAAGAATTAATATGGGAGAAAGGTGTCTCCTCTGTACTGATGCTTTATCAGCAATCCTTGTTTCAAGAAAAACACCACATTTCAAAAACAGTTGTCATTGGGACGGAAAGTGAGGTGAAATGTTCTGAACAGGGGCACAGACAGCAAAACAAATGTTACAGGGGTGATAACCCTTACCTATGTTTTCCAAAAAGTTTAAAAATAGATTTTTGGGCTGGAGCTACACTTCAACAATGTACCTGTTCAAAATTACAAACAGATTCTACATAAGAACAAACCTACAGTCCCTGTCTTGTATGCACCGCCTGTATACGGCTGTTCAGAGTATATAGGGCCTTTTTTATTTTATGTGCGGGGTTCCCCTTAATATCCATACAAGACCCAAAGGGGCTGGTAATGGGCTGGGGTAGGGGGGGGGGTCATGGGGTAGCTATGCCATTTTTCTTAAAGATTTTCATCCATATTACCGGGACCAGACATTACATTAAAGCCGCAAGCAGTTTTAAATGGCTTTTTTTTCCCTTTAGAAGTGTCATTTTGTGCAGGGACAGTTCTAAACACGGGAAACACGTGGCACTTCACAGGCATACTTTAGACACCCCCCAGGTACGATATTTAAAGGAATATTTGACTTTTTTTTTTCACTTTATGCATCATTAAAATGACTGCTCCCGAAAAACGACCGTTTTTAAAACTTCTTTTTGCATTGATACATGTCCCCTGGTGCAGAACCCGGGTTCCCAAACCCTTTTTAGGACAATAACATGCATAATAGTTGTTATAATTAGCACTTTAGAATTCGAACGTTCGCATCCATTGTATTTAATAGGGTTCTAATGTTCGTACGAACTTTCGGTCCGTTCGCGGGTTCTGGTGCGAACCGAACCCGGGGGTGTTCGGCTCATCACTAACTACCAGATCCCTATGCATCCCGAAGACAAAGAGAAGACGGCTTTCATAACCCCAGTGGGGTTCTTTGAATTTGACCGAATGCCTCAGGGACTGTCTGGAGCTCCTGCCACCTTCCAACGTCTCATGGAGAAGACTGTAGGGGACATGAACCTTATCGAGGTCCTTGTGTACTTGGACGAGGACATTGTCTTTGGGAGAACCTTAGAAGAACACGAGGAGAGGCTAGAGAAGGTATTAAGAAGACTCAGTGAGGAGGGACTCAAGCTTTCGCCTGAGAAGTGTCAGTTCTACCAGTCTTCCGTTAACTATCTGGGACACATAGTGTCTGAAGAAGGAGTGGCCACAGACCCCGAGAAGTTGGAGGCAGTTACCTCCTGGCCACGGCCCACTACAGTAACAGAACTCAGATCCTTCTTGGGGTTCTGCTCCACTATTGTGGAGGGATTTGCCCGAATCACCAGACCGCTGAATGAACTACTCAAGACAGAAGGGGAAGAGGAAGACTCAGGGCCCAGGAAGCTGGGAGAGTCAGTCAAAGATCAGTGGAACCAGAAGTGTGAAGAGGCCTTCCAGGCGTTGAAGAAGAGCCTAAGCACTGCCCCAGTCTTGGCCTACGCAGACCCAACAAGACCCTATGAACTACACGTAGATGGCAGTCATGACAGTCTGGGAGGAGTGCTCTACCAAGAGCATGAAGGGCAACTACGGCCCGTTGCCTACGTGAGCAGGAGCCTGACCCCCTCTGAGAAGAACTACCCCACTCCCAAGTTGGAGTTCCTGGCCCTTAAGTGGGCGGTAGTTGACAAGCTTAAAGACTACCTGTATGGGGCAGAGTTCACTGTGAAAACCGACAACAACCCCCTGACTTACCTCTTCACCACAGCAAAGCTGGATGCCACAGGACACAGATGGCTGGCCGCCCTGTCTGGGTTCAATTTCAGCCTGAAGTACAGGCCAGGGGCCGGAAATCGAGATGCGGACGCCCTGTCTAGAAGATCTCATGCCCCCACCAGTGACACAGAGGACTGGACCCAAGTGGCACCTGACGGGGTGCGGGCCCTTTGCCAAGGGGCTGAATTACAAGCCAGAGGAGGCTCAAGGGCAGAAGAGATAGGAGTTACCATGGTAGGCGTTCCCAAACAATACTGTGGAGTAACTCAGTTGGAAGAAGATAATCTGCCAAAACTGTCAAAGAAGGAGTTGAGATGTGACCAACTGGAAGAACCCATGGGGAGATTGGTCCTGGAGGCTCTGGAGAGTCAGGACTCAGACTCCTGCCTCACCCCTCAAAGGAAGGTTGCAGGTTCATCAGGGAGTGGTCTACCGAAGGGGCCCCTCTGATGACCTGGAAGATAAATGGCAATTGTTTCTTCCCGAGAAACACTGAGAGACTGTCCTGGTTGCCCTGCATGACAATCATGGCCACCTAGGGGCTGAAAGAACCTTTCAACTCGTCAGAAGTCAGTTCTATTGGCCCTGCATGAGGGCTGAAGTAGGAGTACTGCCATTCATGTGCACGCTGCATCCAGCGGAAGACTTTACCCCGTCAAGCTGCTCCAATGGGCCATCTACAAAGTCAAGGCCCGCTGGATTTGGTATGCATTGATTTTCTCTGCCTTGAACCAGACCTGAGTGGATTAGGAAATGTTCTGGTAGTAACCGATCATTTCACTCGGTATGCTCAGGCCTTCCCAACCAAAGACCACAGTAGCTAAGGTACTAATGGAGAAGTATTTCGTCCACTATGGGCTACCGCAGCGACTCCATTCAGATCAAGGGAGGGACTTTGAGAGTCGGTTGATCCGAAAAATTCTGGATTCTTTAGGGATCAAGAAAACCCGAACCACGCCTTACCATCCACAAGGAGATGCTCAGCCTGAGAGGTTCAACCGAACCCTGCTCAACATGTTGGGGACTCTGAGTAGTGAGAAGAAACAACATTGGAGCAAACACATAGCAGCAATAGTGCACACTTACAACTGTACCACTAGTGATGCTACAGGCTACTCCCCCTATCGACTCATGTTTGGGAGAGAAGCAAGGTTACCCATAGACCTGGCCTTTGGCACTTCCTTAGACCATTCTTCAGCCACATCCCACAAAGGATATGTAGACAGATTTAGACACAGCTTGAAGTTGGCCTATGAGCAGGCTCAAGCGGCCTCAGATCAAAGGGGGGCCCGCAACAAAAAGAACTTTGACTTGAAGGTCCGGATCCAGGACCTGCAGCCTGGGGACCGAGTACTACTACGCAACCTGGGGGTCCCTGGAAAACACAGACTTGCAGACAGATGGTGACCTGAACCCTATGTCATTTGTAAGAAGCTGCCAGGCCTACCTGTTTACAAGTTGAAGCCAGAGGGGAAGGTGGGGCCACTGAAGACCTGGCATCGGAACCACCTACTTCCACTTGCTGAAGCAGTCCGGATACCTCCTGTGAGGGACTCCCCAGAACCAGCCTCCATCCTGGATACTCTCAGGCCAAGCACTCGGTCCCAGACCTCTCGAGCTGAAGATGTAGAGGCCTCTGAATTGAGTGAAGATGAATGGAAAGAACTTGATTGGCTATGGCCTTCTCTGACTCCAGGAGCTTCTGCTATAGATCTTCCACCTATTGAAGACACTACAGACAGTACACTGAATGCAGAAGCTACTGAGTTCATCCCATCTAATCCTTTATCAGATCAATGGGAAGATGCCTGTGACACCTACTCAGAGGAGAACCCCAGGGACTCTATGTACCTTCCGGCTCCTGAATCAGATGCTCCTGAGCCCGCAGCATTTCCCGAGCCTGCTCCGGAAGAAGAACCTGTGGCATCTGAGCCAGAAATCCCAAGAGAGCAAAGGACTCGAAGATAGTGTGACCTGTAGGCAAGGGAATCCAACCCCTCAGTTTTGGTGGGAATTCCCTTTGCCAGCATCATACGCCACTTTATCTAGGGTTGTACGTAGAGTATGTTAAATGTATCTTTGGGGACCAAAGAATTTAAGTGGGGGGAGTGTGTAGCGGGGTCTCCTTTAAGACTCTCTGGACTACCTTACCCAGAACCCCGTTTGGCACCCAGGGTGCATTGTTGCCACCGCAGAGACTTATAGGTGGGGCTATAAAGGGAAGGGGCGAGGCTGAGCTTGTTCTCTTTGAACACGAGACTTTGATCGAGAGGTCCTTCTGTGCGGATCTGCTGGAGTGCAAGGCCTGAAGCCTGGGGCTTTGCGCAGCTGCCAAAGAGCCTTCCACCCCACTGCAAGCCTGGGTGGCATCTGACTTTGTTTATCCTCAACTTCTGTTGGATCAGAGACCCGACCGCTGCAGACGGTGTGTGTGTGTGGAGACACAGCAGGTGGAAGTCCCGGACTGGGATCGCATCCGGAGGGGTGAGCGAGCACATGCTCAATCCAAGCACGTTGTACTGTCATTAAGCCTACAGACTGCCTTGGCCTATCGGCCTTTATTTGATGTTGCACCGGAGACCTATAGTGGAACTGAGTTAAACGGTCTCCAGTGAAGTGTTCCTTGTTGCTGATTAACCTGTGGATTATAAATTGTTCCTGAATGTGCACCTCCAGTCAAGATTTTGCATGCAAAGAAATCATCTCCTGAGAGACTGAGTATAGATCCTGTGTCACGCCTGACCAGTTAGATAGTTCTCTTTAGTTGCTGCGCCACAGGGCGCCTGGTGAACTACTATCATACATAGTCCATGCGTAGTATGTTATTCAGTGTAGGGCTCTGCAAGTAATTCATGTGGTTTGTTATAACTGTTCTTTTACTTATAGAAAAGTAAACTTGTTATACATAACTCCTGACTCATGTCCTTACATAAATTATGTCTAAATGTAGTATTTATTTGTAGGAGGGTTCCACCACCATTGCAAATCGTGTCATATGTTTTCCATGGGCAAGGACTATAATCAGCCTTAACATTTTCCCACCAGCACCAATTGCAGCCTCTTACCAAGCCAAAACCCACAAAATGACAGCTGTTTATCTCTCAGGATGCTGACAGTAATCAGCCATAATCAGCCTTTAAAACAGATGGCATATGCCAGAAACAGGTTGTTCAGTGTCTCTCTGGCCTTCCACAGTACATCTGCATTGATTAACTTCTTGCACCCCTGGGACTTAGGACAGTTTGACACCACAGAGATGCAGCCTAGAACCATTTAGCAGCACAGTGGCTAACAGGTTAGCACTTCTGCCTAGCAACACTGAGGTTCTTGGTTTGAATCCCAAACCTGCTACCTGGCTAGAGATTTCTCTGTTGTGCTGTAAAATTTCCTATTTACCAGTGATGACATTTTTGATGGGTTTCACATAATGGAACCCCAAGAAATCACATTTTAAATTAAGCAAGTAAGGGTTTGCACCAAATCTAGAACTGGGGTGTTTTGGCCCAGATATGGATATATAAGTCTGGTGTGATCCTGCTATTTTAATTGTGTAAGCTTATGATGAATGACAAATGCGCTTTGTCATCAATTTGTGTGAAGCAGCCCTCATAAAGTTGTAATTTCCTGTTTTGGACCCTCCACAACAACGTACAAGTATGATTTGGAGATTTTTGGGATCACTGATCATGGCCAGAGCTTTGGACATTTGTTATTTTGAGGTTTACCCTGCACAGATATCTATGCTAATGCATTTGTTTCATTTGTAAAGAGTGTGTATTCCTAATAAAGAGGTGTGAGCACTTGAGGCCTACATGAAGAGACAGAATCAATTATGCTGGTGGGTGTGTCCTTTACTGGGTGGGTCTAAGTGGGTGTGTTAGCAATCCTAGCTAAGTTATTTAACCACTTAACGACCGCCCACTGTAAATATACGTCAGCAGAATGGCACCGACAGGCAGAATCACGTATATGTACGTGATTGCCTTTGTATAGTTAGGGGGTCCGATCGGACCCCCCTTCTTTACAGTGAGCGGTCGTTTTACCTTCGGGAGCGATCCGGCATGAGGGGACGGCCGTTCGATTCCGGCCACCCCCTCTTGATCGCTCCCGGCGAATGAGAACGCTTCCCCTGCCTGCCAGGAAGGAGGAAGTGATGTCATCTCTCCTGGGGCGCTCACATATACCGAGCGCCGTACAGGAGAAGATGCCAGGTTAGTACACAGAACAGCACACTGACACCAGGACACATAGGTACATAAATCGCCCCCCCAGGCCCCCCCCGATCACCCCCCAGCCCCCAGTCACAGTGTCACTGATTGCAGTGACCATTTATTTAGTGATCACTGCAATCAGTGACATTTGTGACTGTAAAAGTGTCACTACATTTAGTTTTAGGTCCAGTGTAGCCCCCTAACCCCCCCCTAATAAAGGTTTAACCCCCTGATCACCCCCCAGATAACCCTTTCACCCCCTATCACCACTGTCACTAAGCAATCATTTTTCTGATCGATGTCTTAGCGTCGGTGATGCTGATCGGTAGCCAGTAATTTTTTTTAGGTTCGCCGCAGGTTTTTATAGCGTCGGGTACCCCCATATATTACCTAATAAAGGTTTAACCCCCTTGATCGCCCCCCCCAGGTAACCCTTTCACCCCATATCACCACTGTCACTAAGCGATAATTTTTCTGATCGATGTCTTAGCGTCAGCGATGCTGATCGGTAGCCAGTAATTTTTTTTAGGTTCGCCACAGGTTTTTATAGCGTCGGGTACCCCCATATATTACCTAATAAAGGTGTAACCCCCTTGATCACCCCCCAGGTAACCCTTTCACCCCCTAGCACCGCCGTCACTATGCGATCATTTTTCTGATCGATGTCTTAGCGTTGGTGATGCTGATCGGTAGCCAGTAATTTTTTTTAGGTTCGCCGCAGGTTTTTATAGCGTCAGGTACCCCCATATATTATCTAATAAAGGTTTAACCCCCTGATCGCCCCCCAGGTAACCCTTTCACCCCCTATCACCACTGTCGCTAAGCAATCGTTTTTATGATCGTTGTCTTAGTGTCGGTGATGCCGATAGGTAGCCAGTAATTTTTTTTTAGGTTCGCCGTCAGGTTTTTATATAGCGTCAGGTACCCCCATATATTACCTAATAAAGGTTTTAACCCCCTAATTGCCCCTAGTTAACCCTTTCACCAGTGATCATCATATAAGTGTTACGGGTGACGCTGGTTAGTTAGTTTGCTTTTTATAGTGTCAGGGCACCCGCCGTATATAACCCAATAAAGGTTTAACCCCCTGATCGCCCGGCGGGTGATATCAGTTAGGTTTTAGCGTCAGAGAGGGTCTGCGTCACACCCCAGGCAGCGTCAGGTTAGTGCCAGTAGCGCTAACACCCACACGTGAAGCATACACCCCCCTTAGTGGTATAGTATCTGATCAGCTCAATATCTGATCTGATCAGATCTATACTAGCGTCCCCAGCAGTTTAGGGTTCCCAAAAACGCACTGTTAGTGGGATCAGCCCAGATACCTGCTAGCACCTGCGTTTTGCCCCTCCGTCCAGCCCAGGCCACCGAAGTGCAGTATCGATCGATCACTGTCACTTGCAAAACACAACACACATAACTGCAGCGTTCGCAGAGACAGGCCTGATCCCTGCGACTCCAGTGCTGTAGGAGGTAATTTCACCACCACAGTTAAAAAAAAAAAAGCATATACGCCGAAGCATTGGGGCAGCAGGAGCGGAGGAGCGATTTTGCTCCTAATGCCGCGTATATACGGTCGAAATTCCGACGGAGGCTTGCCCGTGGAAAAGTCTGACCATATGTACGCGGCATAACTTTTGCGAGAAGATGCCCCCATGCTTCGGCATATATAAATGGTGCATGTATGCCCATCATTAGAAGTGGGTGGATGAAGGGCGGTATTCTAATGGTGGGCATACCCACCGATCAATCTCTTTTTTTCGTTCAGCCAACAGGCTGCATGAAAAAAAAGATTACAATACATGTCCAACAAGGACCAGCAACGTACTGGTATGTTGCTGGACTTTGAATGTTTATACCAGAATGATGCCTGCGGGTTTAGGTATCATCCTTTTCAGCCAGCGGCCGGCTTTCATGTAAAAGCAATCCTAGTGGCTAATTAGCCTCTGGACTGCTTTTACAAGCAGTGGGAGGGAATGTCCCCCCCCCCGATATAAAAAGCGCCATTGGGAAATTGGGAAAGCATTTTATCACACCGATCTTGGTGTGGTCAGATGCTTTGAGGGCAGAGGAAAGATCTAGGGTCCAATAGACCCCAGTTTTTTCAAAAAAGAGTACCTGTCATTACCTATTGCTATCATAGGGGATATTTACATTCCCTGAGATAACAATAAAAGTGATAAAAATAAATAAATATGGAAGGAACAGTTTAAAAATAAAATAGCAAAATTAATAATAATAAAAAAAAAAAAAAAAAAAAAGCACCCCTGTCCTGCCCTGCTCTTGCCCAATGGCGAACGCAAGCGTCGGTCTGGCGTCATATGTAAACAGCAATTGCACCATGCATGTGAGGTATCACCGCGAAGGTCAGATCGAGGGCAGTAATTTTAGCAGTAGACCTCCTCTGTAAATCTAACGGGGTAACCTGTAAATGCTTTTAAAGGCTTTTAAAAATGTATGTAGTTTGTCGCCAATGCGCGTTTGTGTGAAATTTTAAAAGCATGTCGTGTTTGGTATCTATGTACTCGGCCTAAGATCATCTTTTTTATTTCATCAAACATTTGGGCAATATAGTGTGTTTTAGTGCATTAAAATTAAAAAAAAGTGTATTTTTTCCCAAAAAAATGCGTTTGAAAAATCGCTGCGCAAATACTGTGTAGAAAAAAAAAATGAAACACCCACCATTTTATTCTGTAGGGCCTTTGCTTTAAAAATTATATATAATGTTTGGGGGTTCAACATAATTTTCTTGCAAAAAAAAATGTTTTCATGTAAACAAAAAGTGTCAAAAAGGGCTTTGTCTTCAAGTGGTTAGAAGAGTCGATGTAAGCTTCCTAATGTTGTGTATAAAATGCCAGAACAGTTCAAAACCCCCCCAAATGACCCCATTTTGGAAAGTAGACACCCCAAGCTATATACTGAGAGGCATGTCGAGTCCATGGAATATTTTATATGTTGACACAAGTTGCGGAAAAAATAATTTTTTTTTTTTTTTTTTGCACAAAGTTGTCACTAAATGATATATTGCTCAAACATGCCATGGGCATATGTGGAATTACACCCCAAAATACATTCTGTTGCTTCTCCTGAGTACGGGGATACCACATGTGTGAGACTTTTTGGGAGCCTAGCCGCGTACGGGACCCCAAAAACCAATCACCGCCTTCAGGCTTTCTAAGGGTGTCAATTTTTGATTTCACTTCTCACTGCCTATCACAGTTTCGGAGGCCATGGAATGCCCAGATGGCACAAAACCCCCCCAAATGACCCCATTTTGGAAAGTAGACACCCCAAGCTATTTGCTGAGAGGTATTGTGAGTATTTTGCAGATCTCGCTTTTTGTCACAAAGTTTTGAAAATTGAAAAAAAAAAGAAAAAAAAAAAAATGTTCTTTCTTCATTTTCAAAAACAAATGAGAGCTGTAAAATACTCACCATGCCTCTCAGCAAACAGCTTGGGGTGTCTACTTTCCAAAATGGGGTCATTTGGGGGGGTTTTGTGCTATTTTGGCATTTTATGGCCTTCAAAACTGTGATAGGTAGTGAGGAGTGAAATCAAAAATTTGCGCCCTTAGAAATCCTGGAGGCGGTGCTTGGTTTCCGGGGTCCCGTACGTGGCTAGGCTCCTAAAAAGTCCCACACATGTGGTATCCCCGTACTCAGGAGAAGCAGCAGAATGTATTTTGGGGTGCAATTCCACATATAACCATGGCATGTGTGAGCAATATATCATTTAGTGACAACTTTTTGTAATTTTATTTTTTTTTTTCATTATTCAATCACTTGGGACAAAAAAAAAAATATTCAATGGGCTCAACATGCCTCTCAGCAATTTCCTTGGGGTGTCTACTTTCTAAAATGGGGTCATTTGGGGGGGTTTTGTGCTATTTTGGCATTTTATGGCCTTCAAAACTGTGATAGGTAGTGAGGAGTGAAATCAAAAATTTGCGCCCTTAGAAATCCTGAAGGCGGTGCTTGGTTTCCGGGGTCCCGTACGTGGCTAGGCTCCTAAAAAGTCCCACACATGTGGTATCCCCGTACTCAGGAGAAGCAGCAGAATGTATTTTGGGGTGCAATTCCACATATAACCATGGCATGTGTGAGCAATATATCATTTAGTGACAACTTTTTGTAATTTTTTTTTTTTTTTTTTTGTCATTATTCAATCACTTGGGACAAAAAAAAAAATATTCAATGGGCTCAACATGCCTCTCAGCAATTTCCTTGGGGTGTCTACTTTCTAAAATGGGGTCATTTGGGGGGGGTTTGTACTGCCCTGTCATTTTAGCACCTCAAGAAATGAGATAGGCAGTCATAAATTAAAAGCTGTGTAAATTCCAGAAAATGTACCCTAGTTTGTAAACGCTATAACTTTTGCGTAAACCGATAAATATACGCTTATTGACATTTTTTTTACTAAAGACATGTGGCTGAATACATTTTGGCCTAAATGTATGACTAAAATTGAGTTTATTCGATTTTTCTTATAACAAAAAGTAGAAAATATCATTTTTTTTGAAATTTTCGGTCTTTTTCCGTTTATATCGCAAAAAATAATCGCAGAGGCAATCAAATACCATTAAAAGAAAACTCTATTTGTGGGAAGAAAAGGACGCAAATTTCGTTTGGGTACAACATTGCATGTCCGCACAATTTACAGTTAAAGCAGCGCAGTGCAAAATTCTGAATTCACCTCTGGTCCTTTAGCTACCAAATGGTCCGGGGCTTAAGTGGTTAAAGGCCTGCATTCAGGACTGGTGCAAGGATTTTTGACACCCTAGGCGAAACCTCATTTTGCGCCCCCCCCCCCCGGCTCACCAGTGCGCATCAAATGCAGCTTCACCAGCGCCCAAAAAATGCAGCCTCACCTGTGCCCATCAAATGCAGTCTCTCCTGTGCCCAGTGCTATCTAAAGAGCATTATAGGCCCCCGGGCAATACAGTGCATTGGGGCCCTGTCTACACAATCGCGCACGAGAATAAAAATGCAAATTATCAATAAGGCTATATTTATTGGTACTTCCAACAAAATCAGTGTTTAAACATTAACACAACCTTTGGACAATATAACACAAGAAATTGAAAAACAAGAAATTACAGATTGAAATGGGACAGTACAAAAGCACAAATTATTTGGTGGTATTACACTTCCTCAAACTAGTGGCAACTCTAAGATTGATATATAAGGGGGACACATAAGATATTACAGTCAAAACTTGGGGGGGGGGGGGCACTAATAACTTTCACCACTAAATCATACAACTAAAAAAACAAAATAAATATATATAAATGTACACACTCTGGTGCTGCTGGTGCTGGTGGGTGTTAAGTATTAATGCTGGCGTGGGTACTGCTGCCTGGCTCCTCTGAGATGCGGAAGTGTGATTGCGCGACACTCTATCTCTGTGAGGGAGCCGCACCGCAAAGCACTGGCACAATGCGCAGTGAACTTTGTGACATCTGACTGATGCTTGGCTGGGGTGGCTGGGCAGGTGGGGCCCCCCAGGCAAGTGGGCCCCCGGGCAACTGTCCAGGGTGCCCATGCGAAAAGACGGCCCTAGTGGGTACTGCTGGTGGGTATTAATGCTGGTGTGTGTACTGCTGCCTGGCTCCTCTGAGACGTGGAAGTGTGACAGGAAGCATGCGGCTGCAGTAGAGAGCAGAGCCGATGCATCCTGTATCTGTCACAGGCGGAGTGCATTTGATATCACTCCACCTGTGAAGAGCTGGAACTACACAGAAAGCATCAGATCTGTTCTTCACAGTGACAGCTGACTCACACTCACACTGCCCGCTGCTGAGTCGCTGACTGATATCGGGACTGATCGCATGGCACTCTGTCACAATGCGCAGAGAACTTTGTGACATCTGAATGATGCTTGGCTGGGGTCGCTGGGCAAGTGGGCCCCCCAGGTAAGTGGAGCCCCTGGGCAACTGCCCAGCATGCCAATGCGAAAAGACGGCCCTGCATGTGCCCATCAAATGCAGCCTCACCTGTGCCCATCAAATGTAGCCTCACCTTTGCCCATCAATGCAGTCTCACCAATGCCAATTACTGCAGTCTCTTCAGTGCCCATCAATGCCGCTTCACCACTGCCAATCAATGCAACCTCATGGGGGGGGCTCGGTATAGACTTGGCATTTGACAGATCAGTCACTATATACATATACACTAGGGATGAGCTTCGTGTTCGAGTTGAACATACGTTCGACTCGAACATCGGCTGTTCGATCGTTCGACGAAGATCGAACGATTTGGGCCGTTCGCGCCAAATTCGAGTGACGCGAACGGCCCACAATGCACTACGCCATCGCAGTGTCATCCAGGCGCTGTGATTGGCCAAGCATGCACTGTGACCCCGCATGCTTGGCCAATCACAGCGCCGGCAGCGAGGAGAGCAATGATTGGCCACAGGCAGGATGCCTGTGGCCAATTATTGCTGAGGGGGTTTAGTACACGCCCCACACTATAAAAGGCCGCCAGCACGGCGGCCTAGTGTAGTGTGTTCCGGAGCAGGGATAGAGCAGCATAGGCAGGGACAGTGACTTTTATTTCTTTCTTGCTTAACCTGGATTCCTTTAGTTTAGGGAAAGAGAAGGATAGGTAGGGAGAGTGTCAGTGTGTTTTGTGCTTGTGCTATATTGTGCTTAAAAAAAACATTTTTTCTAGGGACAGAAAACTGTAGGTAGGGAGAGTGTGTCAGTTTCTTTCACTGTCAAAGTCCTTGTTTCCAGGGACCTGGAAGGACAGTGAGTGAATTCTCCTTGTGCTAAATTGTGCTTAAAAAAAACATTTTTTCTAGGGACAGAAAACTGTAGGTAGGGAGAGTGTGTCAGTTTCTTTCACTGTCAAAGTCCTTGTTTCCAGGGACCTGGAAGGACAGTGAGGTAATTCTCCTTGTGCTAAATTGTGCTTAAAAAAAAACATTTTTTCTAGGGACAGAAAACTGTAGGTAGGGAGAGTGTGTCAGTTTCTTTCACTGTCAAAGTCCTTGTTTCCAGGGACCTGGAAGGACAGTGAGGTAATTCTCCTTGTGCTAAATTGTGCTTAAAAAAAACATTTTTTCTAGGGACAGAAAACTGTAGGTAGGGAGAGTGTGTCAGTTTCTTTCACTGTCAAAGTCCTTGTTTCCAGGGACCTGGAAGGACAGTGAGGTAATTCTCCTTGTGCTAAATTGTGCTTAAAAAAAACATTTTTTCTAGGGACAGAAAACTGTAGGTAGGGAGAGTGTGTCAGTTTCTTTCACTGTCAAAGTCCTTGTTTCCAGGGACCTGGAAGGACAGTGAGGTAATGCTCCTTGTGCTAAATTGTGCTTAAAAAAAACATTTTTTCTAGGGACAGAAAACTGTAGGTAGGGAGAGTGTGTCAGTTTCTTTCACTGTCAAAGTCCTTGTTTCCAGGGACCTGGAAGGACAGTGAGGTAATTCTCCTTGTGCTAAATTGTGCTTAAAAAAAACATTTTTTCTAGGGACAGAAAACTAGGTAGGGAGAGTGTGTCAGTTTCTTTCACTGTCAAAGTCCTTGTTTCCAGGGACCTGGAAGGACAGTGAGGTAATTCTCCTTGTGCTAAATTGTGCTTAAAAAAAACATTTTTTCTAGGGACAGAAAACTGTAGGTAGGGAGAGTGTGTCAGTTTCTTTCACTGTCAAAGTCCTTGTTTCCAGGGACCTGGAAGGACAGTGAGGTAATTCTCCTTGTGCTAAATTGTGCTTTAAAAAAAAAAAATTTTCTAGGGACAGAAAACTGTAGGTAGGGAGAGTGTGTCAGTTTCTTTCACTGTCAAAGTCCTTGTTTCAAGGGACAGAGAAGGACACCTGAAGGTAGCCCTTATTGCTTTTTTCCCATCTCCCTGCAGGCCATCTATTAGAATGTCTGGAAGGCAAACAAGGAGAGGCAGACAGTCAGGAGGCAATAAAAGAGGGCAAGCAGGCTCTGTGTCTGGGGGCAACAGTGCTGGTCGTGGACGCGGTGCATTGTCATCAGCACATGGCCATGGGACACGCTTGTCCTTTTCGGCAGCTGGACATGTTGAGCCACATCATGCCGAAGACTTGGTAGAGTGGATGACCAAGCCCTCCTCCTCCTCCTCATCCTCTCTCACCCAGGCTCAGGGTACTGGAAAAGCAGCTGCCAAAGCGTCCTCTTCCCTGGTATCAATGTCAGACTCATCATCAGTCACTCCTTCCCTAGACCCACCATGTCCTCCTCCTGAGGAGTCCCCCGAACTGTTTCAGCAGTGTTGGGTACATGCTCCAGGAGGATGCCCAGCGTTTCGAAGGGTCTGATGATGAAACCCAGCTAGAGGAAGGCAGTAGCGTGAGAGCAGACAGAGGGGATGCTCAAGAAGGACACCAATCTGGCAGTCATGTTCCAGCAGCTGCAGCATACTGCCAGATTGCCTCCAGTGATGAGGAGGGAGGTGATGATGAGGTCACTGACTCCACGTGGGTGCCTAATAGGAGAGAGGAGGAGGAGGAGGATGAGGAGGAGGCACATCTCCAACGAGGCAGGATGCCCTTTGGTGGCCAGCGTAAGGGCAGTACACCGACGGAATCACACCGCAGAGCTCCGCCTGTGCAGGGCGCTGCCTCTGCCCGTCATTCAAAAAGTTCTTTGGTGTGGGCCTTTTTTGAGGCTAGTGCATCAGATCGCACAGCTGCTGTTTGCAACATATGTCTCAAGCGTATATCGCGTGGCCAAAACATCAGCCGCTTGGGTACCACATGCCTGACCAGACATATGTTGACCTGCCATGCAGCTCGTTGGCAAGCCTACCTCAAAGACCCACACCAAAGAACAAAGCGGACCTCTCCTTGCACCGCATCAGCTGGGATCTCCAACCCCACTATAACTTCAGTCCTCTCTGAAACATGCACTGAGAGGAATGAAGGTGTAGAATTAGGTGTGTCACAGCCAAGTACTTGCGGCCACTCTGCTAGCAGTACACCGACGTCCGATTCTAGCAGGCAAATTTCCCTGCCCCAGCTGCTGGACCGTCGAAAGAAGTTCACTCCCAGCCATCCACATGCCCAGCGGTTGAATGCTAGCTTGGCTAAATTGCTAGCGCTTCAACTGCTGCCTTTTCAGTTGGTAGACTCGGCCCCCTTCCGTGAGTTTGTGCAATGTGCGGTTCCTCAGTGGCAGGTTCCCAAACGCCACTTTTTCTCACGGAAGGCTATTCCGGCTCTCTACCGGCATGTGGAAGGCAATGTCTTGGCCTCGCTGGACAGGGCGGTCAGCGGTAAGGTGCATATTACCGCTGACTCATGGTCCAGCAGGCATGGACAGGGACGTTACCTTTCTTTCACGGCCCATTGGGTCACTCTTTTGGCAGCTGGGAAGGATGCAGGACAAGGTGCAGTAGTGTTGGAGGTTGTCCCACCGCCACGCCTCCAAAATGCTACTACTGGTTGTGACACACCTCTCTCCTCCACCCCCTCCTCTTCTTCTTCCTCCATGGCCTCTTCCTGTGGTTTGTCCTATGAACCAGCGGTGCTCCGTAGCCGTTCACGGGGCTACGCAAGTACGCAGGCAAAAAGATGCCATGCCGTGCTTGCGCTGGTGTGTTTGGGGGACAGAAGCCACACTGGGGCAGAGGTCCTGTCTGCTCTGCAGGGCCAGGCCGAGAGGTGGTTGACGCCACGCCAGCTTAAGCCAGGAATGGTGGTTTGCGACAATGGCACCAACCTCCTCTCCGCCCTCCGACAGGGACAACTGACCCATGTGCCCTGTGTGGCTCACGTCCTTAACCTGGTGGTGCAGCGGTTCTTGGGCAGGTACCTGGGCTTACAGGATGTCCTGAGGCAGGCCAGGAAAGTCTGTGTGCATTTCCGCAGATCTTATAATGCCAGTGCTCGCCTGGCTGAGCTGCAAAAGGAGTTGAACCTGCCCAAGAACCGCCTTATATGTGACATGCCCACCAGGTGGAACTCAACGTTGGCCATGCTGCAGCGGCTGCACACGCAGCAGAGGGCCATCAATGAGTACCTGTGCGACTACGGCACCAGGACAGGGTCAGGGGAGCTTGGTTTTTTTTCTCCACGCCAGTGGGGCATGATCAGGGATGCATGCACTGTCCTGGCACCATTTGAGGAGGCCACGAGGATGGTGAGCAGTGACAGTGCATGCATCAGTGACACTGTACCTCTTGTCCACCTGTTGGAGCACACGCTGCGTGGAATAATGGACAGGGCACTTGAGGCAGAACAGAGGCAGGAAGAGGAGGACTTCCTTGCCTCTCAAGGCCCCCTTTACCCAGACAGTGTTCCTTCTGTCCCACCCATCGCACAGGAAGAGGAGGAGGAGGAGGAGGATTGTGTCAGCATGGAGGTGGAGGCTGGCACTCAGCATCATCAGCAGCAGTCTTTTAGGGATGATTTACAGTCCCAAGAAACCAGTGGACTTGTACGTGGCTGGGAGGAGGTGGCTGCGGATCATGTCGTCCTTAGTGACCCAGAGGACTCCGGAGCGAATGCCTCAGCAAACCTACGCTGCATGGCCTCCCTGATCCTGCAAAGTCTGCGGAAGGATCCTCGTATTTCTTCGGATCAAGGAGAGGGACCATTACTGGCTGGCCACTCTCCTTGATCCACGGTACAAGGGTAAGGTTGCGGACCTTATGTTACCGTCGCAGAGGGAGCAGAGGATGAGACAACTCCGGGAGGCCTTGCAGAAAGGTCTGTGCAACGCGTTCCCAGAGACTGGGAGGTTACAAACTCCTGGTCCTGGACAACGAGTTGCTGAGGCTTCGGCCAGTCAAAGAAGGAGCGGTGGGGAAGGTGGCCGTCTGACCGATGCGTTCAGACAATTCTTTAGTCCGCAGCCCCAAAGTATGATCGGTTCCAGCAACCATCGCCAGCGTCTGATAAACATGGTGCAGGAATATCTAGGGGCAAGGTCAGACTTGGACACCTTCCCCACCGAAAATCCTCTGGCTTACTGGGTCTTGAGGATGGATCACTGGCCAGAGCTTGCACAGTATGCAATTGAGCTACTGGCCTGTCCTGCATCCAGCGTTCTTTCGGAACGCACATTCAGTGCTGCTGGAGGATTTGTCACGGATCACAGGGTGCGCCTGTCCACCGACTCGGTTGATCGACTGACTTTCATCAAGATGAACCAGTCTTGGATCACCACCAGCTACCACACACCTGATGCTGATATAACAGACTAATTGATTTTAACATGTCACATCCCTTCAAGACTGATGCTGATGCTGAGTGCCTGTGCTGTTATGTTGACTGGCTATCCTCCTCCGAGTCCTCAATGATACGATTGATGATGATAGCTTGGAAGATCATTTTTGTTTATGGGTGCCGCCACCAGTGGCTAAGGCCCAATTTTTCAGCCCCTGTTTTACAGGGGCGTGTAATTACAATTTTTTTAGCAATAATTTGCCATAGGGCTCATTGCTGTGCTCCAAGTACAGTATCTGTGAGGGGTTGTAGTGTTGTGCCACCAGTGCCTAAGGCCCAATTTTTCAGCCCCTGTTCAACAGGGGCATGCAATTACAATTCTTGATCTAATAATTCACAGCAGGGTCCATTGCTGCACCCACCAAGAGTAACTCTGAGGGCTTACAGTCTGGTGGCAACGCCACCACCACCACGAAAGGCCCAATTTTTCAGCCCCTGTTCAAAAGGGGCATGTAATTACAATTCTTGATCTAATAATTCACAGCAGGGCCCATTGCTGCACCCACCAAGAGTAACTGTCAGGGCTTACAGTGTTGTGGCACCAGCACCACCGTCAAAGCCCCAATTTTTACTACCACTGTTCAACAATTATATGTAATTAAAATTCCTGATATAATAGTTGACAGCAGGGCGTTCCAGCACCAACCAAGAGTAACTGAGTGCTTACAGTGTTGTGCCAACACCAACAACTAAGGGGCCTATTTCTGCAGAGTATATACGGCAGGTCCCTACTTTCAAACATCCAACTTACAAACGACTCCTACTTGCAAACGAAAGAAGACAACAGGAAGTGAGAGGAAATCTACCCCTAGAAAGGAAAATTCTCTCCTGTAAGAATAAATATGGGAGAAAGGGGTCTCATCTGTACTGATGCTTTATCAGCAATCCTTGTTTCAAGAAAAACACCACATTTCAAAAACAGTTGTCATTGGGACGGAAAGTGAGGTGAAATGTTCTGAACAGGGGCACAGACAGCAAAACAAATGTTACAGGGGTGATAACCCTTACCTATGTTTCCCAAAAAGTTTAAAAATAGATTTTTGGGCTGGAGCTACACTTCAACAATGTACCTGTTCAAAATTACAAACAGATTCTACATAAGAACAAACCTACAGTCCCTGTCTTGTATGCACCGCCTGTATACGGCTGTTCAGAGTATATAGGGCCTTTTTTATTTTATGTGCGGGGTTCCCCTTAATATCCATACAAGACCCAAAGGGGCTGGTAATGGGCTGGGGTAGGGGGGGGTCATGGGGTAGCTATGCCATTTTTCTTAAAGAATTTCATCCATATTACCGGGACCAGACATTACATTAAAGCCGCAAGCAGTTTTAAATGGCTTTTTTTTCCTTTAGAAGTGTCATTTTGTGCAGGGACAGTTCTAAACACGGGAAACACGTGGCACTTCACAGGCATACTTTAGACACCCCCCAGGTACGATATTTAAAGGAATATTTGACTTTTTTTTTTTCACTTTATGCATCATTAAAATGACTGCTCCCGAAAAACGACCGTTTTTAAAACTTCTTTTTGCATTGATACATGTCCCCTGGTGCACAACCCGGGTTCCCAAACCCTATTTATGACAATAACATGCATAATAGTTGTTATAATTAGCACTTTAGAATTCGAACGTTCGCATCCATTGTATTTAATAGGGTTCTAATGTTCGTTCGAACTTTCGGTCCGTTCGCGGGTTCTGGTGCGAACCGAACCCGGGGGTGTTCGGCTCATCACTAATATACACATTTGCAAATTGCATGTGATAATACATCTCACAGCCAGCGAGTTTTTACTCACCACACCAGGTGACGGTCTTGGGCGCAAACTGCTTTGTATCTGATGACTTGACCCTGTGCTTGGTGTTAAACTCTGCTGTGCCTGCCTCAGTCGGTGCCTCCTCCAGGCTCCATCTGTCATCAAGCATGGAGCGCCGCCACCAGGCACCACGCTATAGCCCATGAGTGACTCAGCTCCAGTGACACTGCCAGGACAGGCCAGGAGAGCGGCCTAGAAGGGGGGGTTGTGGGTGCGGGTGCTGTCTACCCTTTGGGAGCGGCTGCCTGGTTGATAGTTGCTGGCTCTGTGGATGAATCACCGGAGTGGGAGTTGGATCCCCAGTGGCTGGGCGCCCTAGGCAGCAGTGCGCCCTAGGCGGCTGCCTAGTCTGCCTACTGGTAGCACCAGCCCTGCCCGCATTTGTGGCGGGTGTTTGGCCTGAGAACAGGCCAGAATCTTTCTTTGCGGTGTGTATATTGGATTACAAATAGATATGTTTTTGTGGGGGGTGTGTATAATTCCTGGCCACACCCCACTAAGGCTGTTGTTTGATGATTGCTTCTATATCTTGCATGTTAGACTTACAACTGATATGAAATGGTTTAGATAAAAATGAAGGTTTCTGCTAATAAATTCCTGCTGTGTGTGTGCCAATGTAGTTTGCTTGCTGCCTTTTTGGCTTTTTTTTAATTTTGTCTGTTTTTGCTTCTGATAATCCTGACATTTAACTTTTTTGGGGTTTGGGGCGAGGACTTCTGAGCACCACAAAGGTTTGTCATGGTTATTTGCTTGATTTTTTTTTTCCATAAATTATTTTATTGAGATAACATAGAACAGTGCATATCATGAAAACACAGCAACAGATGTTCATGCGAAATTCCAAGGCATATTAACACATCATAAGTACTATAAGGCTAGCAAGCCTGCAAATATTCCAATCCCACAATCTGGGACTGGTGGGATGTCGCAGTAAAACCGCAGATGATAAATTGAGAGAAGATACCCTTACAAAGAAAGAAATGCAATAAAAACAGAAAGGTTAGCCCATGGGACTTTAAATGAGGAGATCAAATGGGTCCAAACAGGTGAAATGAAAAACTCCATTTATTAAACATATGGGGACATTGGTCATGAGTTGTACATGTGTTAAACAAACGGTCGGGACCAGGCAGAGGGCGGACATGGCAGATGAGAGGGCGATGAGAAGAAAGGTGTAACCCTTGGTATGCCTTGCTGGCTGAGTATGTCATGGTGGCTGAAACATGAATAATAAAGTATCTGGGTAAGTCATTCCCATATAGCTGGGAGCTAGCTATATAAGGAATAGTCATGTCAGGTATGGAAATCCATAGGATTTGTAGGCCAGTGTGCAAATGAGGGAAAAAGAAAAGGAAAAGAAAAGAGAGAAAAAAGGAAGAAAGAAGAAAAAGAATGAAAAGAGGATAAAGAAACAAAAAATGAAATTGGAAAGTAATCCAATTAATCCAAAGGGAAAAAAGGCAGTGCAGATAGGTGAGTTGGTGAGAAGGAATGAAAACAATGGTGAGTAAATTGTTTGTAAGTGGCCCAACAATGGGTCCATGTTGAAGAGAGAGAGGAGGTGTTGTAAAGAGGTGATCAGTAACGGCTACTTACCAGTATGTGCAGTCTGGCTTCAAGTGAAGTGAATGATCAAATGAAAGAAAGTGTTTGCCATGTCTGTCCATCAGCCTAAATTCCCGGGCGCACGCAACAGGCTCCGCCCCTAACACCATGCATCAGGTGGCCAAGACATGGGCACATGACATGCCCGCCCCAATTAGGAGCGGGCATCCACGTACACAACCAGGCGGCTGGATGACAAGCCACAATACAAGTGCGGAAACGCCGCTGACGCGGACGTCTCCACGCTGGATGCAGAGGCATGGCGCCGATACACACGTGGCCCCACCCATCCCAGGAACAAGGAGAAGGGGTGCGGCCACGAGGGGAAAAATTCCCCAAGTGTGCATCGCAGCCCCCGGAAGGAAGAAAGAGAACCACATCCGCCACGAGGACAGCGCCGGAAAAGCAAACCCATTAGTAAACCATAAGCGGGACAATAAAAAAACAAGTCTGGGTGGCTTAATTGGAACATATGACGGAACAGTATATGTATACGGGGACCTGGGAGGGGCAAAAATAGACCAAAGGGGGGCATGTAGGTGTCTTCCACCTGAATTAATTTTAGAAAAGAGAGATATGGTCGAATGATTGCCTCATAGATGACCATCCTCCATCCCTAAATTGTATGCAATAAAAACAGAAAGGTTAGCCCATGGGACTTTAAATGAGGAGGTCAAATGGGTCCAAACAGGTGAAATGAAAAACTCAATTTATTAAACATATGGGGACATTGGTCATGAGTTGTACATGTGTTAAACATGAACATGCATTGTCTGCATGAATGTCTGCATCATGCCAATTTCACGGGCTGTTTATATGTCCATGTTTTATACATGTTTAATGTATGATGTGAATTTACAGATGTATATGTATGTATATATTCTCTTTTGTTTTAACACTGGAACTAGATGTTCATGATTAGCAAATTTAGCATGTCACTATACATGTTGCAATGCATGTTCATGTTTAACACATGTACAACTCATGACCAATGTCCCCATATGTTTAATAAATTGAGTTTTTCATTTCACCTGTTTGGACCCATTTGGCCTCCTCATTTAAAGTCCCATGGGCTAACCTTTCTGTTCTTATTGCATAAAATTTAGGGATGGAGGATGGTCATCTATGAGGCAATCATTAGACCATATCTCTCTTTTCTTACAAAGAAAGAAATAGTAGGAAGGTGGAGGAAAGAAGGAGAACGCCAGAAAGAGAAAGGTAAAAGGAGAATGGAAACAAAAGAAAGAGAAGAGAAAAAAAAAAAGAGAGAAAAAAAAAAGGGGGGATGAAAGGGAACACATAATGGAACGAAGGGGGGGGGGGGCACAGGGCATAGGAGTTATCAGAACCAGCATTCATTCTCCAGTGCAGCCTTATCACTTGGATCTGTTGTTTCTCACTCCCTACATCTGGGAGAGTGGTAGTTTTAGTTTAGGAGTTATAGGCTCGAAAGCGCTGGGTTGATTTAAAGTAGGTCCAGCACACCCACGTGTTCGTAAATTTTTGAATACGCTCTTGAGAAGTGTGAACTAGCTCTTCCATTTCTTCTATTTTGGATTTCCTCAGGAACAGGGATGAGCCGAACACCCCCCTGTTCGGTTCGCACCAGAACCTGCGAACAGACAGAATGTTCGCGTGAACTATTAAATACAATGGACTTGAACGTTCAAAATCTAAAGTGCTAATTATAAAGGCTTATATGCAAGTTATTGTCCTAAAAAGTGTTTGGGGACCCGGGTCCTGCCCCAGGGGACATGTATCAATGCAAAAAAAGTTTTAAAAATTGACGTTTTTACGGGAGCAGTGATTTTAATAATGCTTAAAATGAAGAAATAAAAGTGAAATTTTTCTTTAAATTTCGTACCTGGGGGGTGTGTATGATATGCATGTAAAGTGGCGCTTGTTTCCCGTGCTTAGAACTGTCCCCTGCACAAAATGTAATTTTTGAAGGAAAAAAAGTCATTTAAAACTCACTCGCGGCTATTAATGAATTGTCGGCTCCCGGCAATACATAGAAAAGTCATTGATAAAAAATAAAAAAAAGCGTGGGGGTCCCCCCAAATTCAATTACCAGGCCCTTCAGGTCTGGTATAGATATTAAGGGGAACCCCGCCGCAAATTAAAAAAAAATGCGTGCGGTTCCCCCCAAATATCCATACCAGGCCCTTCAGATCTGGCATGGATTTTAAGGGGAACTCCACCCCAAATTTAAAAAAAAATGGCGTGGAGTCCCCCCAAAAATCCATACCAGACCCTTATCCGAGCACGCAACCTGGCAGGCCGCAGGAAAAGAGGGGGGGACGAGAGAGCCCCCCTCCTAAACCGTACCAGGCCACATGCCCTCAACATGGGGGGGATGTCCCCATGTTGATGGGGACAAGGGCCTCATCCCCACAACCCTTGCCCGGTGGTTGTGGGGGTCTGCGGGCAGGGGGCTTATCGGAATCTGGAAGACCCCTTTAACAAAGGGGACCCCCAGATCCCGGCACCCCTATGTGAATTGGTAAGGGGTACAGGCAATGTTCAAGTCGAACATGAGTTTGACTCGAACTCGAAGCTCATCCCTACTCAGGAACCATTCCCCAATCGTCGGAGTGTGTGTGGATCGCCAATGTACCGGAATGCATAGTCTCGTCGCATTCACCATATGCATGGCCAGAGATTTATAGTATTCAGTTTTGGTTAGATGCGTATGGTGTAAGAGGTACTGTGTTGGGGAATAATCGAAAGTATATGTAGTAATGTGCGCAATGAGCTCATGCACATCCTTCCAGAATAGCTGAAGGGAATCACAGTCCCACCAGATGTGGAGCATGGTTCCCTTTGCTCTCCCACATCTCCAGCATGTATCTGGATAGCTGGAAAAAAATTGTGTCGGCGTGTCAGAGTGCTGTACCAACGCGTTTCAATTTTGTAGCAGTTTTCTTGGATAGCAACATTAAGAGAGCCCTTGTGGGTATATTCATTGATAAGGACCCAGTCATCATCAGCAAGGGGGATCTGAAGATCAGACTCCCAGGCTATACGTGCTGAGTCTAGGGTGCTGGGGAGGTCGTCTATGAGTATCCTATATATACTAGAAGTCAAGTGTCTTTGCGGGGGAGGTCGCGTACATAATAATTCAAAGGGCGTCAGTTGTTTCGTCCAAGTCTCTGTTGACGTCTGAGAAGAAAGTAAGTGTCGTATATGCCTATATGACCAGAACAGAAAATAATTGGGTAGGGACGTAGATACCAAATCCTTATATGAGCGAGGGGACCCGCAAGAAAAAAACTGGTGCGCTAATACTTTGTCATGAGGCCAATCCTGACTTAAAAAGGAATATGAAACTCCCAGTATGAAAACGGGGATTCCTCTTAATGTAATTAGGGGTCCGGGTACCGAAGAGAACGTTTTTTTTTTTTCGCTCAAAGGCCCCAAGAGATGGGTAGATAAGAGGGGTAATCATGACTTCTGGTGGCCAATGCCGAGGTAGAATCCAAGGTAAAGATCCGAGAGGGAGTCGCGTGAATGATTTTTCTAAGGTCACCCAGACCTTCCGGCCTCATGGATGTTCCAATCCACAAGTCGCATAAGATGGCTTGCCAGGTAGTATTTGTAGAGGTCCTGTAGACCAATAGCACCCTTAGATTTTAAACGCATGACTCAAGAATACTTAATATAAGGAGGTGAGTTATTACATATAAACAATGAGCATGCCTTCTTGTATGTCGCAAAGAAAGAGGACGGCAGGCTAATCGGAATGCGGAATGCATTGTATAAGGTATAGAAGGCGCAGCAAAATTATCATTTTTAGGAGGGCTGATCGGCCAAACCATGAGACATTGAGGTTTCCCCAATCTTTTAGGTCATGCTGGGCTCTTTTCAAGGCAACTGGGAAGTTCTCATTGTATGGGTCAGCTAACTTTGCCGTAATTTGAATACCAAGATATGTAATGGCTTTCTTGTTCCAAAGAAATGGAAAGGAGCTCTGGCAACATTCGACATCATTCTTTATAAGGGACACGTTCAGGGCATGAGATTTTGAATAATTGATCTTTAGGTGTGATAAAATCCCAAAGTTTTCTATATATTTCAACAGGTTAGGTAAAGAGATATGTGGGGAAGTCAGGGAGAGGAAGATGTCATCTGCGAAAGCTGCAACCTTATATTCCCTGTCTCGTATTGAGAAACCCTTGATATTAGGATTACACCGTAGCCGCTTAAGAAAGGGTTCCAACGAGAGCACAAAAATCAGGGGAGACAAGGGACATCCCTGTAAAGTACCCTTACTTATGGTGAAGGCGTCTGACAGGTGACCATTAACTCGTACACTCACGCTAGGAGTGGAGTATAATGCAGAGATACGGGCTAGCATGCGAGGGCAAAGGCCAATCGTTTTCAGGACCTCATGCATGTAGTCCCAGGCCACCCTGTCGAATGCCTTTTCCACGTCTAGGGATAAAAAAAAACCTTGGGTTTTAGAGGTTGGAAGCCAGTGGTAGAGATTTAAAGCTCTGATGGTATTTTCCCTGGCTTCTCTTCCAGGGACAAAGCATACCTGGTCATGGGAGATAAGGTTGGGTAGAAGCGGGGATAAACTGTTCTCTAAGAGCTTGGCGTAAAGTTTGGTGTCCACATTGAGAAGTGATATAGGTCTATAATTCTGGACTTGTGTAGTATCCTTACCCTCTTTCGGTATGACCATTATGTGGGCCTCTAACATACGGCCCACCAAGACACTGGGGCATGCCAGGGCTTTGAAGGTGACTACCATCTTAGAGGATAATACATTGAAAAAGGACTTATAATATTGCAGTGTGAACCCATCTGGGCCTGAGGTCTCTCCTGATTTCATTTGTTTTAAGGCAGCTTGGAGCTCTTCTATACAGAGGGGTTGTTCCATTTCCTTAGCCTGTGTCCGTGAAAGTATTTTTGGGCAGTATTGAGCTAAAAAGTTCCTAATTGACCTCCAGCTTCTGCAGCCGCCACCATCTTGTCGGCCTAAGGCCTCCCGGAGGAGCCAGATCCCGGCAGTCTTGGAGGTAAGGGACCACCACCCATCCCCACCCGCCACCCATCCTCCTACCTGGAACAGTCCGGAGGCAGAGCCAAGTCTCTGAGTCATCTGTGGTGGCCGCGACTTTGTGTGGACTTGTGAGGCCTTGAATCCCCGGTCTTTCCTGCGGCTGTACCCCCGCAAAAGCGCATTGTGGCCGGCCCGACCTGACTTTGGTGGCCACTCGACACCCGCCCGGTCTCCCATCCTGGGCACTGCCTTAGCCGGGGGCGCTTTTAAGGACTTTCTGGGCTGCTCCCATCCACGAGAGACCCGCCGCCATTTTGAGGTCTGCGGGACCTCCGAATCCCCCGGGGCTCGAGAACAGCGGCCGCGAAACGAGCGGAGAACACCTCCGGATACAGCTACCCCAGCTCTCCTGGACAGTCAGGCTGGAGAGGGGGAGTTCCAAAGGCCGGTGGAGGCACCCTATAGTGAACGGCATGCTGTTTATGCAGGGAAGCGGCGGCCATCTTGCTACACCTCAGGCCTACAGGCAGCCTCTCCGTCCCCCCTATACTAGCTTCAAGCCCCACGGCTTAATACTGACACCCCACCCGCAAGAGGGGTGACCCGGGCTGTTGTACTAGAAAATTTATTTAGGAGGGGAGTAGCTTAGACGGCGACCGGGATGGCAGCGTGAAGCTATGACTCCTGCATGACGGGGATGTAAAACGCTTTCTTTAGACACCACAATCAGCTGAATCATTGGGAAATCCACTAGAAGCTCCTCCACACCATGCACACTCAAAGACTCAGGGACACAATTGAGCAACAATATTCCGGAGATGTTCAGGACTCGGTCCTCAGGGGACCACGGGGAGATGCAGGCTTCACAGACATCACAGGCCTCATCCCTGATCTCGCTTGAAAACACCGCTGGACTGAGATCAGCCGCTGGCGGTGCACAGACCCTAACCCGAGCCTCCTCGACCTCCAAAGAGACCTGCAGAGGGTGGCAATAGATATCAAACATACTCTGACAGCGGCTATTGCGGATCTGAAGTCGGACATCCACACAATGATTCACCGCCTCACTGAAGTGGAAGAAACTACCCAAACTCAGGCAGTGGCGATCAGGCAAGTACAAAAGACTTATGACTTACAACTGTCCCACATGTTTGAACTCCACAGACATGTGGAGGACTTAGATAATAGGGGCCGCAGACATAATGTTAGGGTGCGGGGGGTCCCCGAGGGTATAGAACCGACTAGACTACCACAAACGGTCTGCTGCATTTTCAATGACCTCTTGGGCCGCCCAGCTGACTCTCCCATCGAGATGGAAAGACTGCATCGTGCCCTGAGACCCCCTCCCCGAGATTCTGAACCCCCAGAGACATTGTGTGCTGCATTGTCAACTTTCCGCTCAAAGAGGAGATACTGAGGAAGGCGAGAGACAGAGGCCGCATTTTGTTTAACGGCGCAGACATTAAATTATTCCAAGACCTCTCTCAAATAACTTTGCAGAACAGACGCACTCTGTGACCCCTGCTGGATACACTGTGGGCCCGCAATATACAGTATAGGTGGAAGTTCCCGTTTTGCCTTTCAGCATCCACCAGGGGCCGTACAGCCTTCTTACGGACCCCGGAAGATTTGCCTGTATTCTGCGAACAACTAGACATACCATTGATTGACCTGCCTGACTGGTATTCCTTCTATTTCCCTGCGGAGCCTTGGAAACCTGTCTCTCACAACTCCTCACCAAAAGCTCAGCGGCAACGCTCCAGACGTCACAGACTGGACCCGACTTCACCAGGAGACCGCTATGCCCGCCGTGATTACCCTCTGCAACACCCGGACCCTGCTGACACCCCGGAAGGGGACATCAGGATGCTTAACCCCGCTCTATTTAACAACAGGCCTCCACACTACCTAGTTGAGATCACACAGGATCGTTCTATTGCTGTTTAACTTTGTTTCCAACACAAAGACTTTTTTGCTGACCTCAAACCCCCCAAGTCCGACCGGAACTTACTGTCCCCTTTGGCTCCAGCTAACTTTGTCATTCACCTTCACCTAGATGGTTGTTTCTATGCTGCGGCCTTTTGATGTCTTCCAACTCGCTAGGAACATTTGATGCCCCCCCCTTTTCTTTTTTTTTTCTCATATGACTAACTCTGATTTGCCCCTACAGTTTTCTAGGGGGCTTTCTCAGGGCCCACTCTTTACAGAGACTATGTGTGGTATACTAGCGAGAAGGTAACATGTGTTCACACGTACTGTACGCCAGGGATATGCCTTTGCCTATTTAGACCGCTTTGTTCTTATGCCTGCTGATTACTATGGGGGGTGGACTCGGCTCCTGGCAGCTAGGGGAATGTCGCTACAATCCAGATATATTGCCTTTTAAATTGGCCCCTGCCGTAGGACTATGCTAATGTACTCACCAAACCAGACTACCGTTTTTCACGGTGGGGGCCGGGTCCACTCCTCCACTTTCCCGTTTTTGTTTTTTATGGGTTTAACCTGTGGTTATTCTGTGGTTTGTGTTACGCTCTCCATGCTAGGCATTTACCTCTTTCATGATAAGACCTAACTTGAGCTACGTTCATGATTAAGCGGGTTGACATAGGGTCTCAGGGGAAGAGTATACTCTTACCATGAACACAATCCTGGGGTATCTCGGGGGACTGGTCCTAGACCTGGATAATGACTTCCCAGATTGGGGTCCAACTGGATTAACACACAGTCCAAACTCCTTGGGGAGTGGTGGTCCATTAGGTGGTTAGATTCATATTTAACTGCCTCCGATATTCTCACGCACGCGTGCTAGGTCCTCCTCACGTGCATTGTACTTCTCCATACGTTTTTCCTCCCCCCCCCACCCCGTTTCCTGACTCCTTTACTTACTCTCTCCCATCTTCCTCTACTTGTTCCCTCCCCCCCTTTTTTATTCTTTGTTGTCTTTTTTCTCCTTTCTTTTTCTTTATTTTCATGGGGGCCACTCCTCTTCCCTCTCTCCTGTCAAGGACAGTGTGATAGCTCCTGAATACCGCATTAACACTCAAGCCCTGTACACACGATCGGATTTCCTATGGATTTTCGTCCAATGGATTTGTCCATCGGAAATCCGATGAAACTGTTTTCCATCAGTCTTGGCCACACACCATCAGTCCAAAAACCGACGGCAAAAAAACGACGGGACGTAAAACACGTACGACGTCGCTATAAAAGGGAAGTTCAAATCTAATGGCGCCACCCCTTGGGCTGCTTTTGCTGATTTCGTGTTACCGCGTGTTAGTAAAAGTTTGGTGAGAGCCGGTTCGTGCTTTTCAGTCTCCGTGCTTTGCAGATCGTTTCCTGGTGTTCAGTTTGTGCTTGTGGGTTCGTATTTGTTAATCATTGCGTGCAGTCAGGTCGTTACTGCTTTGCAGTGCCTTCTTGGCCATTTGTTTACTGTTTTTCAGGTCGTTCTTCTCAGGCCTTGCTGTTCCACGGTGCGTTCTGTTTGAGTTCGTTCTGACCAGCCAACCGGTTTAAGACCATGTTTGAAGTGCGTTCTCGTTCTCAAGCTCGTGCTGGCTATGGACTTGGTGTTGCGGTTAACACTGTAACCCGAGTTCAGTCCGTGAACAGGGTGAGGAGAAGTTCATGGACCAAGAATTGGTTGCTCCAGCGGGACCAATTCTCACATATGTCTCTGCTGCGGGAAATCCATGAGAATAATCCTAATGATTTCAGGAATTATCTCAGGATGACGGACCCCGTTTTTCACCGTCTTTTGGATTTGCTGTCCCCCTATATCACGAGGCAGGACACTGTGATGCGCCAGGCCATCACTGCCGAGCAGAGGCTTATTGCCACGTTGAGATACCTGGCGACTGGGAGAAGCTTGCAGGACCTCAAGTTCACAACAGGCATCTCCCCCCAAGCTCTCGGGATCATTATCCCTGAAATGTGTTCTGCCATTATTCAGGTCCTGCAGAAGGACTATATGAAGGTAAGTTTGCTCCTTTAACATCACATTATATGTTTGGATTGTTTGCTAATGTATTTTATTTCTTTCCTCCTTCCCAAATTTGCCTGATTGTAATATCCTGGGAATGTCCCCTTTCTCCCCATGCAACTTTTTACCTCTAATGGCCTTTTTTGGGGCCTACATGCCTATTTCCCCTCACTAACCTCTCCAGCATGCTATCCTGTGCCCAAACACAGCTAGCCTAGTTTTTTACTCCCTTTTTTGGGGTCAGTGCCATCGTAGTTTTGCACCCCTCCCCCCCCCTAAAATGTGTACAAATGTTTTAGTTCTCATTCAAGTTCAGCAGAGTGGTAGATCCTTTATTTTGGGCCCCGAAAATCACCTCCAACCCCCCTCCCCCTTAGAATATTTTCTAATGTCCCCTCAGCGGGGGTGAGTCATCTGATAAGTGGGCCTTCTTTTTTGGGCATGAAATACTCCTTTAAATAATAATGTTAGACTGATGTTGGTCAACAATGTCTTTGTGTAATCTGTTTGCACTGTAAACTGAAAACGTACTAATGTCTTCTTTTTGTTTGACTCCACAGTTTCCTTGCACACCACAGGAATGGCAGACTGTGGCTGATCAATTTGCCCAGCGGTGGGACTTCCCCAACTGTGGAGGGGCAATTGATGGCAAGCACGTCCACATAGTGCCGCCACCCCGTTCGGGGTCATACTATTTTAATTAGAAAAGTTTTAATAGTATAGTGTTAATGGCGGTGGTGTCGGTACGGTATGAGTTCCTGTATGTGGACGTGGGGAAGAACGGCCGGATGTCCGATGGCGGAGTATTCGCTCAGACGGAGTTCGCTCATCGTCTGCACTCTGGGGGTCTTGCACTGCCTCCCGATGCCGACAACGTGGATGGACTACCGTTTGTTTTTATCGCGGATGAAGCCTTTGGACTGGGACCACACCTGATGCGGCCGTTTCCCCAACGCACCCTCACCCTGGAGAGGAGGGTTTTTAATTACCGGCTGGCCAGAGCCCGGAGAGTTGTGGAGAATGCCTTCGGGATAATGGCCAGCCGGTTCCGCCTGTTTCAGACAGCAATCCATATGGCGTAATACAAGCTCAACCACATCGTTTACTGATGCTGCATATTGCACAACTTTCTGAGACATTTTTCTGCGACATATGTGTCAACAGTTGGGCCTGAGGCCGGTCCATCAGAGATGAACATTATGACCGGCCTGGACACTGCCCGTACTGGCTTGGCCCCCCAAAGTGCCCGTGAAGTACGTGATAAATACGTTGAGTACTTCACGGGTAGGGGGGCCATCGCAATGTCAGACCATATCTGACCTTTGGGTTTTTAAAATAAAATCAAATTATTTATTTTACATTCTGGTTTTGTCATTCTTGTTTTTTTTATTATGTGTCTCCCAGGTTCTTGTAGTGCCAAGTGTATTTGTCCTTAGTAAATAGCCACAATTGTCACTATAATAAACATGGATTTAGCATTTTCAGAACTGCTATTGAGCATAGAAAGAACAAGCCACACCTTTTTGAGTGTCCCAGAAACTTTTTACTCTGTGCATCACATTTTTTTTTTTTTATATAGAAATACAATGTAGAAAGTTTTACCTCCCCAAAATTTTTTTTTTCTTGGAGGTTTGTTTTGCAGAAACATGCATGGGTCAAAATAGTAAACATTTAAAAAAAAAAGGAAATATAAAAATTCAAACTGAAAAAGAGAAACCTGAGATGGGGTGATGTCACCCCTGATCCATCCTAAATGTGAAGATCCCCACTTTCTTTTTGTGGCTCAAATGGGTATTTTCTACATGATCCCATGGCTAAAGTCAACATGTGCTATCTGCCATCATGGGGGATCAATGGACGTGCTTTGGCTGTGCAAACCCTTCCTCTCGCCTACTTGAGTAGATAGATATCCTGTGACGGCAGATAGCACATGTTGACTGACTGTGTGCATCTTCACATTTGGGCTGGTGGGAATACCAGTGCAAATTTGTCAGGCGAAAAAAAAAAAAACAGGGGGGGGTCAGACTATTCGCCCCAAAATATCTATAATGTTTTTATATTTTTGCTCAATCACATTCATTCTATTCCTCATAATGTCCATTTCGCTACTACATTCCATTATTTCTTGAATAATTATTTTGGCACTAGCACTTGAGAATGGAGGATTTGGAGTTCCTGACACACCACCACGTTCATCCCCTAAAAAAAAAAAAAAAAATATAAATATGCAGGCCTACATCTGTATTTACCTTGAAGTTGTGGTGACAGACACTGACCTGTTGTGGTGATAAGCTCCACCTCTCCTTCCTCCACCTCTCCTTCCTCCACCTCCGCTTCCTCCACCTCCGCTCCCTCCACATGCTGATCTTGGGGTGCTTTTGGATCTTGGGGGTGTTTATGCGGTCTGTGCTTCCTCGTCTCCTCAGATTGGTGTCCTCCTAGTCTCCTCTCCCCTATGGGAATGCCAAAAAAAAGGTATCCTTTAGCACACCGAGATTTGAGGGCAGAAATTGTAAACATTGCTTGGAAGTGGGGTCCAATTGATATTTGGGTCTGATTTCCAAGATGAACTCATGAGATCTTGAGAACTCTACAAAGCTGCATGTTTTTTTTTTAGGGGCATAAAAAACACACTTGGAGACACACCAAGGTATCCACTGGAGCACCTGTGTGTGACACCCTTAAAAATCTGGTCATGTGGCCAACACTATAGTATATTGCTCCTGAGCAAAAAGCTGTGTAACCAACTGCTTGAGTGTCATCTCCTTTTACACAGAATCCAGTTTAGCCTTTCATTCACATTCTACTTTACTTACAACACATCATCTAGCCAAAAATGTGTAGAAACGTTGTTTTATTAAAATGAGGCATGACCACATGTGGTTTACGTGGATAGGTGCCAAACATGTTTTTGGGAAGACGATCAAGTGTTTACTACGAAACATTACCAAATAAGTGGTCCCTCAACTTAACATAAAAGTTGCCATTTTCAAATGTGAAACCAGTCAAGCCAAGCACATGGAGAAAAACATGGAAGAATACATATTCCAATTTGAAATAACACAGTAAAAATAAAAGCTTACTTTTTTCTATGCTTTTTTTAGGCTTCCTATACTGCTCCGGCTCCCTCAGCTTCAGGTCAGACCACCTTTTATGGAGATGCTCCTTGGATCTCCTGACCCCATATTTCTGATAGAGAGTCCTCGCCACTTTGTCCATTATTTGCGACTTCCTGAGATTAGGGGTGTCGTATGGCCCATGCTTCCCATCGTAATCTTTCCTCCGCAGGATATCCACCATCTACGCCATCTCAGCAAATGACATATTAGTCGCCTTGTATCTTTTATTCCTGGATCAGGACGTTCCCGCCTCCGGCCTTTCCTCGTCGGGACTTTCTAATAAAGAAGCCACCTATGTCACCGACATGTCGTCGTTTCCCACTGTGCGCTGAACGTGAAGGGGCGGGGAAATGCAGGAAAAGACCGTCATGGGCGGGCGACGCGGGCAGAGTTACACGCATGCGCAGGGTATAAAATGGGAACGAAGTTATTAGGGTTGCGCGGAGTAAGAACGAGCGGAAGTGCAGAAATGACAACAACTAAGGTAAGAAGGGAACTTGGGCCTGCAGTGGCCTATAATGGTTCATGATTGTGAAGGCCAATATTGGGATAAGTTTAGGAGAATGGCATCTGACCTCTACTGTTTTTTTCTTTGTTTTTAACTTGCAGACAGTCGCCAATGCATAAATTACGTGAGCCGGATATCATTTTGGTTTTTATTGAAAAATATAAAGAACTCCGCAATCTGTGGGAAATTAAACATCCAGCTTACAATAAGAGTGGTGTACGTCGGGCAACAATTCAAAAATTAGCGGATTATATGAAGCCCTGGGTCCCAGAGGCAGACTACAGTATGATGAACAATAAGATAAACAATATGCGGAATGCATATAAAAAAAATACACAGAATACCGCGCTTCGATGAGATCAGGAGCAGCAGCAGACGATGTAGTACAGCCCAAGCTGTGGTACTACAAGCATCTGCAATTTCTGGAAGACCAGATTGAGGCCAGGGAATCAATTTCCAGCCTTCCCTCAACCCTTCCTTCCACCCTTCCTTCCAGCGTTCCTTCCACCCTTCCCTCCACCCCTGCAGAGGTGGAGGAGGAGCCACCTGTGCTTGAAGAGCCGGATCTTCGCATCTTCAGCCAGGTATAGTATTTTAGAACATAATTATTGGCCTCAAAGTACTATTGTGATGAACTTGATTTATTCTCCAGAAATGATAACAAAAAAAGGGGGACAGAAATGATTGTTTTAAAGTATCTAAAAAGAACGGGGACAGAATGAAAGTGTTTTCTATTTTTATAACAAGCAAATTGCACCAGTCATGAGATCAAAATTGTGTGTGATTGATTCCCCCAAATATCTAACTATGTGCCTTTTTCCTACACAGGATGAGGCCAGCCAGGAGGAAGAGGCTCAGGAATGTGGCAGGCAGGATGAGGCAGATGTGAGTGTCAGCCAGGAGGAGACAGGGCCAAGTGGCATGCAGCAGGTTTCCAGGCCTAGTGGCAGCACAGTGTCACAAGTGGCTCCCCTCCACGTCAGACCGAAAAAACATCGGCGGATGACACTGGTGGAGGAGGAGTCACTCAAGATTATCCGTGACGCTGCTGCCATCATGAGGGCCCCCCTCAACCCTGTTGAGGGGTTTAGTACCTACCTTGCGGACAAATTAGTCCAAATGGAGGCAGGACAACGTGCCCTCTGCGAGCACATTATATACACGGCCGTACACATGGGGGGGAGGGGGAACTGACTGAGGCCACCCATCTCTCTCATCAGGCCAATCCTTCTCCTCCTTCTCCTGCCACATTACCACCCACAGTGGCCCGGCCTGCAATGGTGCGTGGACGGGGCCGTGGAGGGAACGCTGCAGAGAGGCGTGGAGGGAACACTGCAGGGAAGCGTGGAGGGAAGTGTACAGGGAAGAGCAGAAGGTGATTCCCTGTCTTCGAGCTGCTCTTCCAGAAGTTGCAGTTTGATGGAGTACCACAGCTTGGGATGATGTATGTCTTTGGCTGCTGCTCCTGATTTCATGCTGTTGTTTATCTTATTGTTCATCATACTCATGTCTGCCTTTGGGGTCCAATGACTTCATATTTTCCGCTAATTTTCCAATTGTTGCCCTTCGTTTTTATTTATATATTTTGCCAGAATAAATGGAGATTTGATTTCAGCCAAAATACTTGCCTGATGTGTTTTTATTGGGAGTAGCAATAACATTTCCTAAATACAATGTGGAATTATAATACAAGGGACACCAACCTCCAAGAGGAAAAACTAAACTGAACATATGTTGTTGTGAGAAATTGACACCCAAAAAAAAAACAAGAAAAAAAATTAAAAAAATCAAAATTTTTGAGTAAATTTGTGAGGTCTGGCTTTAAGAATAAATCAAATTATTCAGAAGATCACAAGAAACAAGAAAGACATAAGTTTGTCAGAACTCGGGATAAAGATCTGCAGCAAAAAATACATTTTAAACACCATTCTAAAGGAAAAAAAATGCGCTGCATTAAATGCGTCAATAACTTGCAGAATGACGAATGTGCTCTCTCCATTAGGAACGCTAGTTTTACCAGAACGAACGCTCCCGTCTCCTAATTCAGTCTGAGCATGCGTGGGTTTTTTATCCGATGGACTTGCCCATAGACGATCGGTATTTTCTATCGGTTTTTGATCCATCGGAAAATTTTAAAACATGTTCTATTTTTTAAAACCAATGGAAAAAAGACCGATGGGTCCCATACACGATCGGTTTGTCCGATGAAAAAAATCCATCGGACGGTTTTCATCGGTAAAACCGATCGTGTGTACAGGGCTTCAGACTTCGCACATACATATTATACTCTCCGTTAGATTACACCATGCAGACTGAGAAAATAATTAAGCAACATCTGTCACTGAAATGTCTCTCACTCAATGTCAAAGGCCTAAATCTCCCTGAAAAAAGAACAGGTATTGTCAGCATTGACTAAACACAATGCTCACTTTCTTATGTTCCAAGAAACTCATTTTAGATCTGATGCAATCCCCAAATTGGGGAACCATGTTTACAAACAGGCAATACATTCTACGAACCCAGAGTCCAAAACAAAAGGAGTTTCCATACTGATCTCCAAACGCGCTGATTTTCGATTGTCAGATTCGATAATCGATCCTGAGGGCAGATACATTTTTATTAAAGGCACCTTTGCCTCTAAACCAATCACATTAGCCAACGTGTACTGTCCAAACGAGCACCAAGTGTCGTTCTTCAGGAAAGTCTGTGACCTGCTTGCCACGTTCCAGGAGGGTATTGTACTCCTGGGAGGGGACTTTAATGTTCCATTAAACCCAACTCTAGACTCCTCTACAGGCACATCTACCCTCACACACCGGGCCCTTCGCCAGATTAGACTCCAAATGCAATACTTAATGCTCCATGATACATGGTGTACCATGTATCCTAGCGATAAAGATTACACTTTTTTCTCTCCTCCACACCAGAAATACTCCAGGATAGATATTTTTTTCTCTCGCAGACATACCTATCCTTTCTCTCACAGGCCACTATAGAGCCAATGTTCTTATCAGACCACCATCCCATAACAGTAACGTTTTTCAGTGAAGTCCATAAGACAACGAAAACCTGGAGACTAAATCCATCGCTACTCAAAGACCCTGAAAATGTTAGACAAGTGCGTACCTGAATCCAATTGTATTTTCAAGAAAATTCTACCCCAGATGTCTCTCCCATCACGCTTTGGGAAGCACACAAATGTGTCCTAAGGGGAAAATAAATTTCTTTAGCTACGATAGCCAAAAAAAGACACCAGGAAGACATTAAATCATTAATTGAAACAATTAATCGCCTGGAAAGAGCCCATAAACAGTCATCCATGCAAGCTACACTACAGGAGCTTTTGCAGGCGCGTTCTGCATTGGTGGAAGAGCTGGGGAAGCGCACTAGAAGGCGATATGTCTTTAGACAGAAAGTGTTCTACGAACATGGTAACAAAAGTGGGAGACTGTTGGCTCGCACGATACAGGCAGATAAGGTCTCGTCTGTGATTCATCATATTCGAGATAGCCAAGGTACACTCCTTTCAAAGAACGAAGAAATAACCAAACACTTTGAAAAATGTTACTCTAAATTGTACAATTTGGCGCAAGAAAGGGGCGGGGTAACCAATATGGCCAGACGTTCCTCCCAAATATCCGACTTCCTAGTGGATTATTGCCCTAAACCTATCACCTCCCAGCAGGCTGAAGCCATGGAGAGTCCATTCTTCATGGAAGAACTCCACTTAGCAATCAAACAGATGAAAGTGGGAAAAAGCCCAGGTCCCGATGGCCTCCCTCTGTTATATTACAAATGCTTTCAGGAGGATCTTACTCCCAAAATGCTAAACACATTTAACTCCCTTTCATCCCCTCACACTTCCCTAGGCAGATTATTGGAAGCCCATATAGCAGTTATCCCGAAAGATGGGAAAGATACCACACAAGTCTCTAACTATAGGCCGATCTCCCTGCTTAATGTAGACATAAAAATCTACGCTAAGATGCTAGCAAATAGGTTACTCCCTTTGATCCCTGGCCTTATATCGTCTGATCAAGTGGGCTTTATCCCGGATAGGGAGGCTAGGGATAATACCATCCGCACTTTAAATGTACAGCATTGGCTGACTTCGTCGGAGACCAGGGGATTCCTCCTTTCCCTTGATGCTGATAAGGCGTTTGACAGGGTGTCATGGGATTACATGCGGGTGGTCTTGGAAGGCATAGGCCTCCTGCCACGTATGCTTGCACACATCACTGCCCTCTATACTGATCCCTCCGCAAGGGTGAGGGCTAATGGCCTACTGTCAGACGCCTTCTCAATAAGCAATGGCACCCGTCAGGGTTGCCCGTTATCTCCCCTGATCTTTGTTTTGACTCTAGAACCCCTCCTAAACAGACTAAGGTCCAACACGGATATCAAAGGAATCTCCATTGCCCATAGAAAATTTAAAGTAGCGGCCGTTGCTGACGATATCTTATTATCCTTACAATCCCCTCGGATATCGTTACCCAATCTTTTGAAAGACATAAAACACTTTGGCGAGTTATCAAATCTCAAAATCAATTATTCCAAATCGCATGCCCTAAATGTATCCCTTACCCCTCAAGAAGTCACTCATTGCCAGGAATCATTTCCCTTTCATTGGCAGAAGACAGCCATTACCTATTTAGGCATCCAGGTCACTAAGAACTTAACAGATCTTTATAGCCACAACTTCCTCCATGCCCTCTCTAAGCTCCAGGCAAATCTGAAGGATTGGGCTAACCTCAACGTTTCTTGGTTTGGGCGCTCGGCCCTCATTAAAATGGTTGTTCTCCCCCGCCTATTGTATTTAATGCAGACGATTCCGATTCATTTACCCCCCTCATTTTTTGAGGCATATAAAAAAGCCTGCACTAGCTTTATATGGAAGAATAATGCCCCACAAATTAAATACTCACGGCTAACATGCTCTAAAGCATCTGGTTTGCCAGATCTTTCTAAATATTATCTGGCCTGCCACCTAACTAGAGTGGTGGACTGGAAACTTCACAAACTAAGGAAAGCATGGTTGATGCTGGAAAACTCTCTCACGCGAACCCCGATTGCCACACTACCTTGGCTGTCACCTCGATTCTGGCCCCCGACCCTCAAGACACACCCGCTCATCGCACCCTCCCTATAGCCTTTAGGAAAGCAGACACTCTCTTTAACTTATCCGCTAACCTCGCTGAGAGGCAACCCTGAGTTCCCTCCAGAGATTCAAACGCATTCCTCCACATGGAATGGCCACACGAGGAGGTTCTAGCGTGTCATTTCTTTCACAAAGGCCATAGACGATCCTATGAGGAGCTTACCTCTGAATCACGTACTAACACTTTTCCTTTTTGGTCTCTTAGACAGCTGACTCACTTTCTTACCTCTAAAGATGCGAAGGTCACGTGGGATAGACAACTTACACCATTTGAAGCACTTTGCTCACGCAATGCACCACAACGATACCTTGTGTCATACATTTACGCCCTACTGCAGGACATTCCTGGTACTCCCACGATGCAGAATGTACGTGCTTCTTGGGAAAGGGATATGCAAATCACACTTGAGGACGATGACTGGGAATCCATATTCACTCTTGCGCATAAAGGCTCGATGAACGTTGCAATCCAAGAAAGCGGTTATAAAATTATCGCGAAATGGTATAGAACTCCAGCTCGTCTACATAAATTCTCACCCTCAATCCCGAATACATGTTGGAGGTGTACAGAAGAGGTAGGATCCATGATCCACATTTGGTGGGAGTGTACCTTGCTCCAGCCTTTTTGGAGGGAGGTCCACTCCATCATTACACGGGTCACCACTTTCACTCTAGACTATACCCCTGCTCAATACCTCCTACACCATACTACTTTTCCCAAACGAAATTACCAAAAATCATTGGCTATGCATATGGTTAATGCAGCCAGACTCTGCGTTCCTACACATTGGCTTTCGAAGGATATCCCGACCATTCGAGAATGGTTGATCAGAGTCGCCAAGATAGAGGAGATGGAGGAATTGATACATACAGCCCATGACCGTTTACAGAAGTTTAGTTTGACCTGGTCCTGTTGGACGCATTTTAGGACCACGGATTACTATAAATCCTTCTTCTAAACGCTGTCCTAAAGTATTTGAATTATATACAGTTCTCACTGTGATCCTTCCTGCGTTTTGAACTGATGCGGGGGCCCGGGATGGAGAGCGGTCCCCACTTCTCACTTCTCCCCACTACTCTCTATTTTCTATTCTTGACTGCTACCCTTTACCTACCCTTCTTTTCTTACTCCTCTCCCACACCAATGTCAATGTAAACCTCCTTTCTGTTTACTTTTACCCCCCCCCCTTTTTCTTTTTTTTTTCCTAATTATTATTTTTATTATTATTATTTTTCTCTATTTGTCTTTCCCGATTGCGATGTAACCGACCAAATGATAGCCTGGAGCCTTGCTAGGGGTTCCCAACACCTATACGACCATTGCAATTTCCGAATAGAGAAGTTTTACCATGACCCTGGATAGGCCTGCTGATATTGGTCTACGGTGGGTCCTTGCACTCTTACGCAGGTTTACTTGCTCATTCAGTTGCCGGACATTGCTTTGTTTAAATGTTGGTTATTCTTGAAATGTTCATGAGCTTGTAGGTATTGTATGTACAGTAGGTGCCGCCGATATTGTGTCAATCTCGCCACTTCTAGCGGCGATATTGACACCCTATGAGCTCCGTCGCGAGAGCCAGCGCCGAGCTGTCTCGTCATCGGGAAAGGAAAAAATGTTCCTTTCACGATGAGCGACACGCATTGCCGATAGGCGGGGATCCGACGCAGATTCCCGCCAATACCAGGCACTGCGTTTGGTATGAATCCTGAGCGGGAACTCCACGCCAATTTTTAAATAAAAAAACGGCGTGGGTTCCCCCTCCAGGAGCATACCAGGCCCTTGGGTCTGGTCTGGATTTGAAGGGGAACCCTACGCCGAAAAAACGGCGTGGGGGTCCCCCTCAAGATCCAAACCAGACCCTTATCCGAGCACGCAACCTGGCAGGCCGCAGGGCAAGAGGGGGGGAAGAGAGCGGCCCCCCCCTCCCTCCTGAACCGTACCAGGCCACATGCCCTCAACATGGGGGGTTTGGTGCTCTGGGGCAGGGGGGCGACCCTGGCCGTTGGTTGGCGTGGAGTTCCCGGCCAGGATTCATACCAAACGCAGTGCCTGGTATTGGCGGGAATCCGCGTCAGATCCCCGCTCAATACAGTGTCGCGTCTCCTCGCCATTGCAGCGAGCGCGACACGTGTCGCCACCCTGCTGCCGACATCTCGGATTCTGACTTGTAGACTTTAAATTATATAGCTTTGTATGATAGCGTTCAAAACATTTTGCAATGTCCTCATTTCTAGAGAGGGGTGTGCCATGTTAATCCCGAATCTGGTTAATTGTGTTGGAAGGTCTGGAGGCTCGGACCACCCTTGCCAGGAGTCTCCCGCACTTATTGCCCTGCTCGTAGAAGACTCTCTGGTGGAGTACATAGCGCCATCTCGTTCACTTCCTGAACTCCTCCAGAAGCAGGGAGCTAGTGTACGACAACTCCTGTAAGGACAGCTGTGAGTGTGAAGATTTATGAGAGGCCTCTAATCGCCTAATTTTGTAAATTAAACTCACTATAGTCTCCTGGTGCTGCTTTTTGATTTTCGCTGCCTGAGCCATAAGTTCCCCCCGGATAACACACTTGTGGGCTTCCCACAAAACGATTGGAGAAATGTCTGGGGAGGCATTGTCCAAAAAGTAATTGCGAATTCGGGATTCTAGGCATGTGGTAAATTCAGCATCCTTAAGCAAGGATGAGTTCAGTCGCCAGGTTTTAGTCCTGGAGACTGACTCCGGGAAAGTCAGGGTGACCGATATGGGATGGTGGTCCGACAGAAACATAGGGTCTATTGTAGCGTGTGTAAGATAGGTCAGGTCAGGTTGGAAGAGAAAGAAATAATCTATGCGGGAGTATTTTTGAAATGGAATGGAATAAAAAGTATAGTCTTTGACCGAAGGGAACAAGGTGTGCCACGTATCATGTAATGCCAGTCCCTGAAGCTGTAGTTTGATTTGGAGAAGGGCTCGGTATGACAGCATAGAGGTACCTGAGGAGGTGTCAATCTCTGGATTCAGTGGAACATTAAAGTCTCCCCCCAGAAGGACCATACCCTCCTTAAAGAAGAGCAAAGGGTCATTGATTTTCCTAAAAAAGGAGACCTGGTGCTCATTTGGAGAGTAAATGTTTGCCAATGTCAGAGGCTTGGAAGCATACAGGCCCTTGATGAAGACAAACCTGCCCTCTGGGTCCACCAAGGAGTCCAACAGTTGTAAGGGTGCATGCTTGGAAATTAGTATGGAAGCCCTTTAGTCTTTGCAGAGGGATTTGTGGAATGAATGGCTGTGCGATAGAGATTGTTAGTAAGTATAGGAATGGAGTCTGAAGCCCCATACACACTATCAGTTTTCTTGCAGGTTTTTCTCTTCAGGTTTACCAAAACCATCTAATATGAGGTCAAACCTTAAGAGTTTCAATTCGTATGCAATCAGGCAGGCCCTTGCACTACATGGTTTTGGTAAACCTGAAGAGAAAAACCTGCAAGAAAACTGATAGTGTGTATGGGGCTTTAGAGAAAAAGGGTTTCCTGGAGGAAGATAAACTGGGCCTTCTGCTTAGTTAGGGTGGACAGGACTTGTGATTGTTTTTCCGGCACATTTAGGCCTTTTACGTTAAGCGACACACACTTCAGCGATAAAGAGCTATGGGACTTTGAATCTTTCTGCATGGTTAGATTAAAACGAAGGTACAAGCCGTGAAGAATACGTTAACTATCCCAGGGTTTAGAATGCCCCAACAGATACCAACGCGGCTAAGCTGGAGGACACGCTGGTGCAGATAAGGGGAGGGGGATGGAGAGAAGGGGAGTAGGGACAAACAAAAAAGGGGTGGGAGAAAAAAGAAAAACAGAAAACAGCAAAAAATAGAAAGAGGGGGGGGGGTAGGAGGCAAGAGGAAAAAATCTAAGAACAAGAGAGATGGAAATGGAAGTGACCCGAATGGCAAGAAAAAAGAGCAGTAAACTTGTAAATATCACAAGTTGTAGAAAAAAGAAGATACCAGAGGTGGAAATATAAATGCTAGTCCACCTGGGAGACAGAGAGCTGGGTTGTCAGCAGACCAACTGAAAGAACTGCTGCAAGGGAACAATGGAAATGTCTGGAATCACACACTGCTGCAATATGGAGAATCCAGTAGATAGTAGTGTAATGGGGATTAAGAAAAACAAGAGGAGAGTGAACTAGACTGATGAACTGATGTGGAGCAAACAACTAGTATGAAAATGAAAATGAAAAAGGAGGATAAGCATCGTTATTGCTACTGCCAACCTGTATGTGTCACACAAATCTAAACAGCAACCTTGTAATACAGAACCTTATTTAACAAATTCAATCATAGTGGCCTATTATTTGCCTGTTTATTGTTTAGACCAAACAGAGAAAAATGTCATCAAAACCTGGGTAAGGCACTATTGAAAGCAGTGCATAGTGAATATTGTAAAAAGAGAGAGCATCGTCAGATTTCTCCACTCTGGCGGAGTCACCCACAGCGCAAGCGTGGCTCCGCAGAGGGGAGCAGCAATGTTTATGTTTAAGGATTTAAGAGTTCCTGGGTAACCCACAGCTTCAAGCTAAATCCCCAGATGCCAGGAATTTAATATCCATTTTTAGTTTTAAAGGTTAATATTTATGTGGGTGTATTGAGTGCATCTTATACCATTCTATCCAAGGTTGCCATTGGAGATAATAAGCCTTATAATTCCCATCTATGGTTGCTAGCATGCTCTCATATGTGTGGTGTATTGAAAGTGTGCGAATGACTTCTGTTACTTCAGGAGGATCTTTCAATTTCCATAGTCTTAATATAACTAATTTAGCTGCTAAAAATAAGTGAGTAGTGAACCTTCTAAGTGATGGTGGAAACTCTTCTATGCCAATATTTAGGATGGCTAAGGATGGAGAAGGTTGTGTGGATAACCCAGTCACTTGGTGGAATATTGAAAATATGGTGGACCAAAATTTAGCCAGTCTCCCACATGACCACAAAATGTGGAATATCGTGCCTGTTTGTGAGCAATTTCTCCAACATAGAGATGAAATTGAGAGATCAAATTTGGCGATCCGGTGTGGTGTAAGATACCATCTTTGTGTAACTTTATGGGAAAGTTCCCAAAGATTGGTACATTTAGTGGCTGAATAAGTGTGATGTAGTGCCTTACGCCATTGTCTGGTTGTAAAGGATGTGCCCAAGTCATTTTCCCAGGCCAACAGAGAGTTTGTTTTCACAAAAAGTGATTTGTCGTTGAGAAAATTATAGAACAGCGATATGCCGCCTCTACGATTCCCTTTAGAAGAAAGATAAATATGAATTTTCCAGAACAGCTTGTAGGGAGTATATTTTTTACTTTTGAGGCAAGATGTTACTCTAGTATAGGTGAATTGTTCAGAGGGCGGAAGATTAAATTCCGACTGCAGTCGTGTAAAGGATTTAAAAGTTTTGTCTTCATATATGTCTGATATCCACTGTATTCCCCCAGATACCCATTTAGTTAAGTGAAGATTAGGTATTATCGCTGTAAGTGTTGTAATAGGTGACTCGAGAATACTGACGGGAGTCAATAGAGAATTGGATGCCACTAGGATTTTCCAGGCTTCCAAAGTTTCTAAATTTGGAGGAGATAAATCTGTAGGTTTCTTATTGAGATAGGGATACGCTAAGGTGTATTCATATAAGTTCCCTCCCCGTATGTGGGTTTGCTCTAAAAGGCCCCATGGCGGTGTAGGTTGGTTTGGGAACCACCCCCTGATTTGTGCTAGTAGTGCTGCTCTATGGTAGTCAATGAAGTCAGGAATACCTGCACCACCTGCTCCCCTAGTTTTACTAAGTTTGGAAAAGGCACACCTAGCTTTTTCCCCCTCCCATAAAAACTTAGACAATATGCCCTGTAAGTCACTAAAAAACTTTTTTGAAGCATGTATAGGGACTGTTCTGAATATGTATAATATTTGGGGTAATACTTGCAGCTTAAATGCCGCCAACCGCCCTGTCCACGATAATACCAGATTGCTCAGTTTTTTGTTCCTTCTTTTAGTTTACTTTCAAGAGGTAGGTAGTTCGCTTTAAAAAGTTGTTCGGGATGGGATGGGAGATTTATCCCAAGATAGTTTATTGCATATTCGTTCCAAATATATGGAAATTTGGTTTGCATGGCCGATTTGTCTTGATGGGGCACTCCTAAGTCTAAAACATAAGATTTGGTGTCATTCACTTTATAGTACGACACCACCCCAAATTTTCGGAGTAGGTCAGTTACTCTCTCCAGGGAGGATACCCGTGCTGTAAGCATTAGAATTACGTCATCTGCAAAAAGGCTAATGACATGTTTTTTGTTATTAATCATAAAACCCTGTATGTCGGGCGATTGTCTAATGCTTGCTGCTAACGGCTCAATTAGGAGGTTAAAAATAAGTGGGGAGAGTGGGCATCCCTGTCGAGTCCCATTCGTAATCCCAAAGGGTTTAGATAGCATCCCCAAAGTACTGTTTATACTCTGGCTGATGGCGAAGTATACAGGACCAATATGGCAGATAGCAAATGGCCAGAGAATCCAAATTTATCTAAAGCGTGGGTCAAATATAGCCAATGTACCCTGTCAAACGCCTTCTCTGCATCTAAAGCTAGAAGCAGAGAAGGCGTTCGGCTCTTCCTGGCAATATGAATTATGTTAATCAGGCGTCTAGTGGCATCTGAGGACTGCCTACCTTTTGTAAATCCTGACTGATCCGAGTCAATCAGAGTGGGCAAAATATCAACAAGTCTCAAAGCTATTATTTTAGCATAACGTTTTAGATCATTATTCAGTAATGAAATAGGCCTAAAATTTTGTGGTACATCCGGTGTCTTCCCAGGTTTAGGCAACGTGACTATTAGTGCTTCTAGCATTTCACTCGGAAAGAAATCAGAGGCAGCTGCGCTATCAAACAGTCTAAGGAGGTGAGGGCCCAAAATCGTTTGGAAGCTCCTATAGTATTCCCCAATAAGCCCGTCCGGTCCAGCGGATTTATTGTTTGGGAGAGTTTTTATGGCCCGAAGTAGTTCTGTCAAGGAGAAGGGGGAATTAAGCTCTTGAAGTTGTGTCAAAGAGAGTTTAGGTAGGTCAATGCCCGCTAAGAAGTTTATAATATTCGTCTGGGAAGGTTGTACTGTCGAGTCATCACGGTTCAGGTTGTAAAGAGAGCTGTAATAATCGCTAAAGGCGTCTGCTATTCCCTGAGGATCATACACCGATTGTTTAGTTTTTGGATGGATGAGGTGTGCTATTTTTGTTCTAAATCTTTGGCCTTGTATTTTCCTAGCAAGTGCTTTACCTGCTTTGTTGCTATTGGCATAGAAAGACATTTTTAGCCGTTTTTCTTGTTTTTCAAAAGTTTGGAGCAAAGCTAGTCTAAGGTCATGTCTCAGGGTAGTAAGTTTAGTACTATTGGTGGGGGTTGTTTTTTTTTGTTAAGTTCCTCTAGGGAGCTAATTTCCTTCATTAAAGTGGTGATCGCTTGCTGCCTCTGCTTTTTAATCCTAGCCCCAAGTTGTATAAATATACCTCTTATAAATGCCTTATGGGCATTCCACAATACAAAAGCATTATCTGTGGAGGGGGCATTAATCTGGAAATAATCGGACAAGTGATCTTCTATTATTTTTTTAGTGGATGGATTTTGGATAATCTGTGAATTGGCGCGCCACATGTAAGTGGTGGAGGTAGGGTATGGGTCCCTTAATCTAAGAAGGATTGGAGCATGGTCCGACCAAGTTATTGTGGCAATTTTGGTTTGGGATACTTTTTGTAGCAACCACTTGTCTGTTAAAAACAGATCAATCCTTGTATACGTACAATGCCTGTGGGAAAAAAAAGAATAGTCTCTTTCATTAGCGTGTGTACACAGCCATGCATCGTACAAATCATGCAAATTTAAAAAGTGAGCTAGAGATGGAGTCCTTTTACTCGGAGTAGAGGTAGAGTCCAGTTGTGGATTGGGGACAATATTATAGTCCCCACATATAATGAGGGATCCCTGCTGAAGTCTCTTGACTTTCTGCATGAGTCCATTGAGAAATTTAATTTGGCGTTTGTTAGGAACGTAAACATTCACTAATGTGTAACGGACATTGTTGATGTCGCATATGAGGATCAAGTATCTGCCTAGTGGGTCTGAGAGTTCGGAGAGCAATTGAAAAGAGATTGTGTCTTTTATTGCGATAAGTACGCCTCATTTTTCGGCTGTCATGCTGGAGAAGAAATAATGCTGGAAGGATTTATGAGTACATTTAGGGGAGGCCATACTGTGGAAGTGTGTCTCTTGCACACATAAAACATCGCACTGAGAAGAGTTAGCTTCTTTCCATAGGGATGCCCTCTTCGCAGGGTGATTCAAACCGTGAGCATTTATGGAGAGTATTTTAACTGGCATCATGAGTGGTTTGCAGTGCTTTATGTATCAAAAAGTGGTTGTACTTACAGTTAGAATCGGTAGCATGCAGTGTGAAGGACCAAAGTGTCTGTCGTTTCTGGATGATTAGGTTTGTAGAGGTGCCTTGGTGAATATAGTTGAAGGGTCCCGAGTATAACATCTGAAGCGATGTCTGAAAGAGTAACTGAGAAACAAAAAGAAAATAACATAAACTGGAACATAAAAGGAGGGTCATTATAACCCAGGTGCAGAACATCTCTGCTCAAGTGTTGGGAACTTGCTTTGTGGGAGGAGCTCCAAAAGGCAGGGCCCTTGGTCAGGGCAGGTAACATAAGACATCAGTGTAAAGAATCGCAGGTTATATTTCTTAAGAAGATTCAGGAACCTGTTTCCACTCTTGAGAAATTCTACCAGGGTTACCAGTTGTAGCAGTTGGGGACTGATCATCCGGTATAATTTTCCATTTCTGGAGGAGCCGGAAACCTTTGGTCGGGGATGTGATCACGTGGGTTGTTCCATCTTTGGTTACCAGTAGTTTTGTTGGGTATCCCCACCGATAGTCAACATTATGATTCCTCAATGCTTTAGTGACATTGTTCAAATTTTTGCGGAGTTGCATTGTAAACTGCGACAAGTCCGCATAAAATTGCAATGCAGAGTAATCAGTGTTACGGTGTTCCCCTTTATGTGTGAGTAGCATGAGACGTTCTTTAGTTTGGTAAAAATGCATTCGGAATAATACATCCCTAGGAGAATTTTCTGGGATGAATGACGGCTTTGGTAGACGGTGAATCCTGTCTATAGAGAGTTCAATAGCAGGAATGTCAGGAATGAGGGCAGCAAGCATGGTAGTAGCATAAGAGCGCAGTTCAGAAGTTTGTACTGTTTCAGGGATACCTCTTATTTTGACATTATTTCTTCTGGACTTTTTAAATCTGCTATTTTTGCCTTGAGCCATGTTTGTTCTTCTGTAGTATCATGTGCATCTACCAAATTGTTAATAGTTGTGCCATATTCCCCCATTCTATTCTCAATATGGTCCACTCTATCGCATATTGCAGCAATATCAGTATTAAACTTCCTCATACATGCCATCATGTCAGAGTGTATAGTGCTTCTCAGGGAGACAAGCATGTCCTTAAGTGTTGTGTCCATAACAGGCTGGTGCAGCGTGGGGAATGAGACTATGGAGTCAGGTAGCTCCACAGTGTCCTCCTGTGAGTCTGTATTAGACCTTACCTCACACTGTTGTACTTCTGGGTCATCCACTCTGAAGAGTGTTTTAGCTGGACTTCTGGTGAGGGGGGAGGAAGTCTGAGATGTTTCCCCAGAGTTAGGATGGCGTCTGGGCGACTTATCCTTGTTGTTCTGCTGGCGCTTGTGAGCCGCGCCGGAGGGAGACTGAGATCCGGTGCCATCTTGCCCACGCTGCTGTGGGTAACTGTATAGTAGTCCACGATCTTTTTCAGGCGGCGTTCTGCCTGCCTCTTTCCGGGCATGTTACCCGGGTGGTGGGGAAGTAGAACGCTGTGTAAAGTGCTTGGTGTGATGCCTCAGGTTGCTGATAGCCGCTTCTTTATCCCGATGTGTGCCGGAGCTCAGGCATTACACCGCCATCACAGTGAAGTCCAAGCCACGCCCCCCAATATTTCTTCTTTAAGCGGGAAGTTCACTATACAACAAATCGCATCCCTTGGGGGTTCACTGTCTCGGGGTGGGGGTCTGAGAGCCCGATGTAGCCTCTCCATCTCTATGGGGGAGTCCTCCGGGTGGTATAACAGATCATTAAAAATGTCGCAGATCGTCTGCGGCAGAGTCTCAGCTTCTATCCCCTCAGGAACTCCCCTGACTCTAATGTTATGCCTGCGATCATGATTGTCGAAGTCCTCGACATGACGTGTAGGTCAAAGAGATAGGATAATTGTGTGTCATAGGAGCGTTGAACTTGCCTTATACAGCATGTAGCTGTGTGGTTTGCTCCACATCCGAAAGACGGGTGGCCACTGCCTGGAATTCTGTCTTGAGATCTAGAATAGCAGCTGACATGCCACTTTATGTAGATCAGACAGGCTTACCGAAGGACTCGCACGCCTGCCTGGCGTGTCTCTCTCCTCCGACTGTGAGTCCGACGCGATACTAGGGGAGCCAGGCTTGGGATGAGCTTTATGTTCGAGTCGAACATGAGTTTGACTCGAACATTGGCTGTTCGCCCGTTCGGCGAACAGCGAACAATTTGGGGTGTTCACGGCAAATTCGAAAAGCCGCGGAACACCCTTTAAAAGTCTATGAGAGAAATCTAAAGTGCTAATTTTAAAGGTTAATATGCAAGTTATTGTCATAAAAAGTGTTTGGGGACCTGGGTCCTGCCCCAGGGGACATGTATTAATGCAAAACAAGTTTAAAATGTTCAGTTTTTTAGGGAGCAGTGATTTTAATAATGCTTAAAGTGAAACAATTCAAGTGAAATATTCCTTTAAATTTCGTACCTGGGGGGTGTCTAAAGTATGCCTGTAAAGTAGCACATGTTTCCCGTGTTTATAACAGTCTCTGCACAAAATGTCACTTCTGAAGGAAAAAAGTAATTTAAAACTACTCGCGGCTGTAATGAATTGTCGGCTCCCGGCAATACAGAGAAAAGTTATTGAAAGTCACTGAAAAAAAAAATGCATTGGAGTCCCGCAAAATTCCATTAACAGGCCCTTCAGGTCTGGTATGGATATTAAGGGGAACCCGCACCAGAATAAAAAATAAAAAAAATAGCGTGGGGTCCCCCAAAAATCCATACCAGACCCTTATCCGAGCACGCAACCTGGCAGGCCGCAGGAAAAGAGGGGGGGCGAGAGAGCGCCCTCCCCTCCTGAAACGTACCAGGCCACATGCCCTCAACATGGGGGGGATGTCCCCATGTTGATGGGACAAGGGCCTCATCCCCACAACCCTTGCCCGGTGGTTGTGGGGGTCTGCTTTAACCTTTTGGACCCCCAGATTCCGGCAGCCCCCCTATGTGAATTATTAATGGGGTATTGTACCCCTACCATTTCACAAAATAAAGTGTCAAAAATGTAAAAAAAACACACAGACACCGTTGTGAAAAGTCCTTTATTAAAAAAAAAAAAAAAAAAAAAGAAGCCATTCCAGCGTTGTAATGCAGTCTGCCCAGCGATGATCCATGAATCTCCAGCGATGCGGCGAGTCTCCAGCGATGAACAATGCACATCTTTCCTGCACCGGAGCCTCCAGGCTAATGACGCGCAAGCAGTGTTGACAATTCTTTTATAACCGAGGGACTTTTCACAACGGTGTCTGTGTGGTTTTTAAAAAATTTGACACTTTTTTTTGTGAAATGGTAGGGGTACAATGTACCCCGTTACCAATTCACATGGGGGGGCCAGAATATGGGGGTCCCCTTTGTTAAAGGGGGCTTCCAGATTCCGATAACCCCCCGCCCGCAGACCCCCACAACCACCGGGCAAGGGTTGTGGGGATGAGGCCCTTGTCCCCATCAACATGGGGACATCCCCCCCATGTTGAGGGCATGTGGCCTGGTATGATTCAGGATTAGGGGAGCTCTCTCATCCCCCCCTCTTTTCCTGTGGCCTGCCAGGTTGCATGCTCGGATAAGGGTCTGGTATGGATTTTTGGGGGGGCCCCACGCCATTTTTTTATTCTGGTGCGGGGTTCCCCTTAAAATCCATACCAGACCTGAAGGATTATTTTTTTCAATGACTTTCAATGATTTTTCTCTGTATTGCCGGGAGCTGACAATTCATTACAGCCGCGAGTAGTTTTAAATGACTTTTTTTTCCTTCAGAAATGACATTTTTTGCAGAGACTGTTATAAACACAGGAAACATGCGCTACTTTACAGGCATACTTTAGACACCCCCAGGTATGAAATTTAAAGGAATATTTCACTTTTATTGTTTCACTTTAAGCCAGTGGTTCTCAACTCCAGTCCCCAGGACCCACTAACAGGCCAGATTTTAAGTATTACCTTGGTGAGATGCAGACTAGAATACTGCAATCCCTGAGCAGCAAATTATATCACCTGTGATGCATTTCAGTTATCTTGCAAACCTGGCCTGTTGGTGGGCCCTGAGGACTGGCGTTGAGAACCACTGCTTTACGCATTATTAAAATCACTGCTCCCGGAAAAACTGACGTTTTTAAAACTTTTTTTTGCATTGATACATGACAATTCCGATCATGTATACAGGGCATAAAAGGTGAAATCCTTTGCACCTATATTATGTACTCTCCATGCATCAGATAATTGGAAGGACTGTAGTGTTTTGGACATTGATTTGGGGAGAGCTGAATTGATCTGGGAAGCAGTGCTGTCTATCTGGGGATGGGCCACCAGGTTGAAATCTCCTCCTACAAACGTGTGTTGAAAAGTATCGTTCGAGGATTTTAAAGAAGGCGGCAAAAAAGGTAGCTTGTGCTACATTAGGGGGATACACATTTGCTATCCTGAGTTCCTGTCCAGCAACTAAACCTTTGATTATGAGGAACCTGATATCTGGGTCTTTATAGACCTGTTTCACCTCTAGGGGCATAGGCGTGCGCAGGGGGTGTGCCAGGTGTGCCTGGGCACACCCTAATCACTCTGAGCAGTGCCGACTCCCCGGGCTTCCCCGTGTTGCCCACCCCCCAGCTTCCCTCCTCTTCTCTCCTCTCCCCTTGGCTGCTGTGGGATGTTTCAGGATGGAGCGCGGGGGAAAGGGCTCACTGTGTTCATTCACGAATTGAAGCATAGTAAACACAGTTTACTGTGCTTCCATGTGTTTGAGATTTGGGGTGCACACCCTAATGCAATAGGCTGCGCACACCTATGTCTAAGGGGAATGAGTTGTGTAAAAATATAGCTACCCCTTTGCATTTTGATTGGTATAGAGTAGAAAAGGCTTGCTTATATGCCCTATGGAAAAAATTCGGGTGATTATTATAGGCGAAGTGAGTCTCCTGTAATATAATTTGAGCTCCCAATTTCTTATAGTTAGTAAAGGCCTTTTTTTCGCTTGTGAGGAGAACTAAAGCCCTGCACGTTATGTGTAATACACGTTATCACCATTTATGAAAAGAAAACATTTTGGGCTCACCTGGAAGGGATAGTGGCAACGTTAGTGCAGCGCCAGAATTCCCCAGCACAAGGGGAATGCCAATCAGGGTATCCTTATACAATATACAGTATTAAGACCATTGCAAGATAAGCTGTGACTGGAATGCTTTGATAACCGAAACAAAACTTGAAAATGTTCAACCAAAAAAAACAACAAAAAAAAGAACGCCAGCGTAATGATTTTGAGCTGGACTATTGTCGGGTCAGGTTGCAAGTAGCAAAAACCTGAAACAGAGAAATTAGATATGTAAGGGGCAAAAGCGCCCTTAACTCCAAGGGTCATATCTAGATTTCCGGTGGAAGTCAAGATATTAGAGGAGTGGGGTGGGGTGGCATAGCATCAACATCCACCAAACTAGCCTACTAAGTTAGAAAATAAAACATTGCATGTGCATACAAGAATAAATTGGCATGGGTTGTCTCCATGACTGGGGACCTGAGGACAGTATCTTATAGAGATCAAAGGAAGTCCAGGAAAAAAGACCTTACCAGATAATAATAGCGGATGCAACCAACCCCCCCCCCCCAAAAAAAAAAAAAAGAATGTGGGTTGCATAATTGGCAAAGTATGCAAGTAACCTGAGTTTTTTCTGTGAAGGTACAGATGTCATCTGGGTCGGGGGGATCATATCCTCTGGGTATTCCGGAAGTTTGCTGCATAAGGGAGTAGGAAATAGTTTGTAATGTAGGATATGCTGTATACCGGAACGTTCAAAAACGGACAGTAGATGGGGCTCAGACATCATAAAACTCAGAAGGATAACCAGGATTCAGTGTGAGCAGTAGGAGAAAATCCTTAATGGTAACAACAAAGTGCATTCGATCAGTTTTGATGGATGTTTTGGCCAGCGTCATGTCTGGTGCGTCTTCGATTGCATCTCGGAGAGGGTGTGCGCCAGATAGGCGTTGGCCTGGGAATGGAGGCCCAATTTAACAAACATTTCCTGTCCTTCCGAAAGTGTAGTTGCTGTATAAGTTGTACCATTATGGGGAACTGAGAGTTTAAAGAGGAAGCCCCATCTGTAGCGAATGTGTGCAGTTGCTAGCACTGTGGTCACTTCTTTCATTCTGCGACGTCTATCTAGGGTTGCTGGAGAGATGTCTGGATAGATTTGTACAGGAGTACCATCCAGGGTAATATTGTGAGAGTTGTGGGCAGCCCTGAGGATCTCTTCTTTAATGAGGAAGTCTTTTAGGCAGAGGACAATGTCTCAAGGGGTTTTATCAGGGGGGGTTTTGGGTGAAGTGCCCGGTGTATGCGGTCACAAGTAAAAGATTCAATCTCATGGTCTGGTAATAGAGACTGGAATACATTGTGCATAGCAGGGATAAGGTCAGAGTTAGTCTTAAGCCCCATACACACGGTAGGACTTTTGGCCAACAAACTTCATTTTGAGCAAGTTGGACCAACAATCCAACCGTGTGTACACTCCATCGGACAAACTTTTTTTTATTTTTTTGTGTTTTCATCGGACAAATGTTGGGTTTGCAGGCGGACAAACTTTTGCCCAACAAAAGTCCGGTTGAGCAAAGTCCTATCGTGTGTACAGAAAACCATAGGACTTTTGTCCGATGGACAAAACAACTAATGTTAAAATCAACCAACAATAGCAGAAGTTGACCAAATGGTGGCGGTAAAGAGCAGAAAAGAGCAGAAAAACCATGTGATGTTGCAAAAAGTTTTGGGAAAGTTTGCAGAAAAGTCCTGTGGTGTGTATGCTATGGGTGTGCCCGGCCAACTCCGTTTGGACAAAAATCCAGGGAAAAGTCAGATGGAAGTCCGACCGTGTGTATGGGGCTTAAGGAACCCCTCTGATCCTGAGATTGTTCCTACGATTGTCGAGGTCCTCGACTTGGGATTGTAATTGTGAGACAGTCGCAGTAAGGGATTCAAATTCTCTAGAAAGGTCATTGTGGGCGATACGGAGTTAATCATGCTTAGTCTCTAAGCGATCAGTACGAGCTCCTAAAAGCAGAGATCCCCTGTGTTAGGGTATTCATGCTTTTGTGCAATTCTGTCTGGAACTTGGTGGCTATTTTGCTGTAAATAGACTCCAGGCTCTTATCTAAATCTTATATTGTAGGGGGGGGGGTACTCACTGTCCTGTAGTGAAGCGGAGACGTCCTGTGAAGTCTGTGATATAGGAGAAGCAGGGCTGCCAGCGCCATCTTGAGATATGCTGTATCTCTCCTGAGTCCGCAGCAGATAGTTGGTTAGAGACCTCTGAGTGGACTTCTTTCCCTTTTTATTCTTCTGCGGCATGCACAGCGTGATCCGGGGGGTGTTGGAGGCAGTTGTGGAGAAATGTGTGCAATTCTGGCCCCAGGAAGCAGGCTAAACGGAGTAGTACGGAGCTACTCAAACATGCAGCCGGTCCCGCGGAAGTCGCGCATGCGCCCCCCGCCTATGGAGATTTTTAAGGGTAAAAGTTTGACGCCATTCCACGAGCAGGCGCAATTTTGAAGCGTGACATGTTGGGTATTAATTCACTCGGTGTAACATTATCTTTCACAATATAAAAAAAATAGGCTAACTTTACTGTTGTCTTATTTTTTAATTAAAAAAAGTGAATTTTTTCCAAAAACAGTGTGCTTATAAGACCGCTGCACAAATACGGTGTGACAAAAGTATTGCAATGACCGCCATTTTATTCTCTAGGGTGTTAAAAAAAATGTTATAATGTTTGGGGTTTCTAAGTAGTTTTCTAGCAAAAAAAAAATTTTTTTACTTGTAAACAGAGTCTGAAAAACAGGCTTGGTCCTTAGGTGGTTCATTCCCACCCCCTCTCCTTTCTTCTGCAGCTCTCCCAGGATTGGCTGTTCCACACCTCAGCATAATTGGGCATGCTGAAGTCATGTTGTTACTTTTCTGTTTTTTGACTGAATGTTAGTGATACACAGGAGAAAATGCATGTTGACAAGGGGAGTGTAGAGGAGGGCGGCGAGTCTACTGACATCACGACTCCACCCACCGAGCTCTGGACAACAAACCCACCCACAGAATCTGCAGTTTTTCAGCTCTCATAACAGACAGAGGGGAGACATTTGACAGGTAAGGGTACATGCAGGAGGCATTTATATCCTTATAGATAACCACTATGGCAGTAGTTTAGAAAGGATGAGAGTAGGTTTACATCCACTTTAAACTAAATTTGGCATGGGGTCCCCCCCAAAATCGATACCAGGCTCTTTGGGTCTGTTATGGAAATTAAGGGGAACTCAATGCCAAATTAAAAAAAAAAAATTGACGCGGGCCCCCCTAAAATCCAAACCAGGCCCTTCGGGTCTGGCATAGATTTTAAGGGGAACTCCAAGGCAAAATAAAAAAATGGGCATGGGGTCACCCCAAAATCTATACCAGTCCTTGTCTGAGCATGCAGCCTGGAGGTCAGGATGGGGGGACGAACGAGCGCTCACCCTCCTGAACCGTACTATGCCACATGCCCTCAACATGGGGAGGGTGCTTTGGGGTCAAGGGCCTCTTCCTGACAACCGGTGGTTGTCGGGGTCTGCGGGTGGGGAACTTATCAGAATATGGAAGCCACCTTTAACAAGGGGGCCCCCCTATGTGAATGGGTATCGGGTACAAAAAAAGCCTGTTTTTGCAAGTCCTTTGGTGTAAAATAGCTATGTCTCTCCTGCCGCCATTACTTCAGTCACCATCTTCTCCTGCCGCTGTCTGTCCTGCCACCATCTTCTCCTGCCGCCGTCTTCTCCCGCTGCTGTGTTCTTCCTCGCAGCTGGTTATTTGCTAAAAAAACACGAGGGCAGGCTATCCATGAGACGTCATCTGATGGCCATGCCCCATGGCTAGATAAGAGATGCCAGACAGCAGGCAACAACACAACTGAGGAAAACAGTCACAGAAGAAGAGCGGCTTTTAAAAAAAATTATTTAGCAAGTAGCCGGTGGTGAGGAAGAACACAGCAGTGGAACAGACAGTGGCAGGAGAAGACGGCGGCGGGAGAGACAGCGGCAGGAGAAGACGGCGACGGGAGAGACGGCACAGGAGAGACAGCGGCGGGAGAGACAGCGGCAGGAGAAGACAGCGGCAGGAGAAGGCAGTGGCAGGAGAGACAGCAGCGGGAGAGACAGCGGCGGGAGAGACAGCGGCAGGAGAAGACGGCTCAGGGAGAAGACAGTTCAGAGCTATTTTACAATAAAAGTACTTGTCAAAAACTGACTCTTGCTTTCTTTTTACATTTCACAGCTTTTTGGGGTGAATGGGTAGGGGTACGATGTACCCGATACCCATTCACATTAGGGGGCGGGATCTGGGAGCACCCTTGTTAAAGGGGGCTTCCAGATTACGATGAGGCCCCCTGCCCGCAGACCAACAACCACAGCCCAGGGTTGTCGGGAAAAGGCCCTTGTTCCCATCAACATGGGGACAACGAGCTTTGGGGTGGGGAGGCAGAGCCCCTCCATCCTAAAGCACCCATCCCAATGTTGAGGGCATGTAGCCTCGTATGGCTCCTCCCCTCCCCCTTCCTGACCTGCATGCTCGGATAAGGGTCTGGTATGGGTTGTGGGGGGACCCCATGCCGTTTTTTTCACTTTTATTTTTTTTTGCTGCCAATTTTTTTTTATTTACATTCAGCTGATGACTCATTGTTTGGTAAGGACATGGCGGGCCGGCTTCCCGGCACCTTGCTCAGCAACCAGCTATACACTGTGAAAATAAAAATGGCAAAGCTTACATCTGTCAGGGCTGGGCTCAGCCCTTCCTTCTCTGTGCTGGCAGCTCAGCTGTCAGCTAATTGCCAGCTCCCATCTCTCCACAGTGATCCACCTGTTGATGATCCTGCTCATCAGCTCTACCTACTTAAAGCCTTCCAGTTCTTTTGCTCTCTGCCTTCGCCTGTGTTAACATCAGTAGAGACTTTCTCCTGCGTTCCTGTTGAAGACCTGCTTGACTGACATTCCCTCTGGCTACAGATCCTGCTTGCTGTACTAGTACCTTTATCGCTGGCTCTTGGACATTGGCTTGGCCGACTACCCGATCTGGTTACTGAACTCTGGCTATGTTTTGACTATGCTTACTCTGTTTACCTTTCTATTTTTATTATTAAACTAGTGTGATTTAACTGTACTTATGTCTCGGTCTGATTCATGGCTTCTGACAGTAGGCGAAGGCCATGAATTCAGAAGATGCAGCCAATGCACTTGTTGGTAATATTTTTTCCAGATTGGATGACCTGGATCACTGCATGGATCAGTTTGCCACGGCGATACAGACGCTCCTGAGTCACACGGCTCATCTAGAATCTTCCTCTGTGGCCGCTCCGGTAGTCTCTGTGCAGGCACCCGCCTTGAGTATTACCTCTATAAGAGGTATGTCTGGTTCCGCTACGCTTCCCCAGTGATTTGGGGGCGATCCAGTTCAGTGCAGAGGGTTTCTCAACCAGGTTGAGATATACTTTGAGATGCTGCCCGAGGCGTTTCCCACGGACAGAAGCAAGGTGGGTTTTGTGATATCTTTGCTTTCTGACAGAGCCTTGGCCTGGGCAAACCCTCTATGGGAGACACAAAAACCTGTGGTCCTGAGTTACCCAGAATTTGTGGCTTCCTTCAAAAGGGTATTAGAAGTTCCTGCACACTCCGCTTCTGCTGCTAAGTGCCTCATGTCCGTCAAACAGAGTACGAGGACGGTTGCCGATTACGCCATTGAATTCCGTACTCTGGCAGCAGAGGTTGCTTGGAGCAATGAGGCCCTCGTGGCTGCCTTTTCTCATGGTCTCTCGGATAACATCAAGGATGAGATAGCAGCCCGAGATATACCCACTGAGCTGGAGAAGTTGATCACATTTGCCATCCTTATTGACTACAGACTCAGAGAGAGACTCTCTCTTAAGGAGCACTTGCGGAAGCCTCCTGTACAGTTGTCTCCGAGCTTTGCAGTCCCACCCTTGCCTCCTGGTACTGAGTCGGTCTGTGAAGATGAACCCATGCACTTGGGCTTCACGCGTCTCTCTGCGGATGAGAGAGCTCTTAGGAGGAGGGAGAGATTGTGCCTTTATTGTGGCCAGGCTGGTCACTTTTTTAAGTCTTGTCCTATCCATCCAGGGAACGCCCGAACCTTGAGGTCCTGTCACGGACAGACCTTAGGTGGCATAGTTTCATCTCCAGTTTCCCAGAAGGATAAGCCCCTGGTTTTGGTTACCCTGTCGTGGGCTAAGTCATCCGTCGGGATACAGGCTCTAATCGACTCCGGGGCTGCAGGCCTGTTCATTGATGCTGCCTTTGTATCAAAGCACTCGACTCTGCTGCAGCTGCAGCTGCGTGACACTCCACTTGCCATTGAGGCTCTTGACGGGAGACCTCTACAGCCTGCCCATGTGACTCGTGAGACTGTTCCGTTGTCCATGGCCGTAGGGGCTCTTTATCATGAGATAACCCAATTCCAAGTTATTTCCTCACCTTAGTTTCCGCTGGTTATTGGTTATCCTTGGTTACAACCCCTCTTTTGATTGGGTCCATGCTGAGGTTCTGTCCTGGTCACCACAATGCAGTAAGAGATACTTTCAAAAGGTAGTCAAGGTCCTGTGCACCTCTTCACTCTCCTCCCTGCCGGAGGCGAATCGCGATTTTAGCGATGTCTTTGATAAGGGTCAAGCCGGTACTTTGCCTCCACACCGGTCGTATGATTGCGCAATTGACCTTCAACCTGGTGCCATACCCCCTCATGGCCGGGATTACCCTTTGTCGGTCTTGGAGGATAAGGCCATGGAGGACTATGTTGCAGACGCGCTCTCTCAAGGTTTCATCTGCAAATCCTCGTCTCCTGCTGGTGCTGGTTTCTTTTTCGTGAAGAAGAATGGTGGTGAACTGAGACCTTGCATTGATTATAGGGGTCTCAATCGTCTCACAATTAAGAATGCCTATCAGATTCCGTTGATTACGGAGTTAGTTGACTGCCTCAAGGAAGCAACGGTTTTCATGAAGCTTGATTTGAGAGGGGCATACAATCTCGTGAGGATTAAGGAGGGCGACAAGTGGAAAACTGCCTTTAATACAAGAACAGGTCATTATGAGTATCTCTTAATGCCTTTTGGCCTCTGTAACGCTCCGGCAGTTTTCCAAGAGTTTATTAACGATGTACTCCGAGATTTGTTGCAGTTATGTGTGGTGGTCTATCTCGAAGATATCCTCATATTTTCCAAGTCCCTGGAGAGCCACCACACAGATGTCTGTCGAGTGCTACAAAAACTAAGAGAGAACAATCTCTATTGTAAACTGGAAAAATGTGAATTCCATTGGGAACAGGTCAAATTCCTGTAATTTCCACGGCTGGTTTTTCGATGGACCCAGAGAAACTTTTTGCTGTCCTACAGTGGCCTCGACCCGTGGGTTTACATCCTCTGCAGCGTTTTCTTGGCTTTGCCAACTATTATCGGAAGTTTATTCGTAACTTCTCGTTTCTGGTCAAGCCCCTGACTGATATGACCAGAGAGGACGGTAACCCACAGAGTTGGTCTCCAGAGTCCATTAAGGCTTTTGAGAGCCTTAAGAATACCTTTGTTTCTTCTCCTGTGTTGGCACATCCTGATTAGGGATGAGCTTCGTGTTCGAGTCGAACATACGTTCGACTCGAACATCGGCTGTTCGATCGTTCGACGAAGATCGAACGATTTGGGCCGTTCGCGCCAAATTCGAGTGACGCGAACGGCCCACAATGCACTACGCCATCGCAGTGTCATCCAGGCGCTGTGATTGGCCAAGCATGCACTGTGACCCCGCATGCTTGGCCAATCACAGCGCCGGCAGCGAGGAGAGCAATGATTGGCCACAGGCAGGATGCCTGTGGCCAATTATTGCTGAGGGTGTTTAGTACACGCCCCACACTATAAAAGGCCGCCAGCACGGCGGCCTAGTGTAGTGTGTTCCGGAGCAGGGATAGAGCAGCATAGGCAGGGACAGTGACTGTTATTTCTTTCTTGCTTAACCTGGATTCCTTTAGTTTAGGGAAAGAGAAGGATAGGTAGGGAGAGTGTCAGTGTGTTTTGTGCTTGTGCTATAGTGTGCTTAAAAAAAACATTTATTCTAGGGACAGAAAACTGTAGGTAGGGACAGTGTCAGTTTCTTTCACTCTGCAAGTCCTTGTTTCCAGGGACCTGGAAGGACAGTGAGTGAATTGTCCTTGTGCTATATTGTGCTTAAAAAAACATTTATTCTAGGGACAGAAAACTGTAGGTAGGGAGAGTGTCAGTTTCTTTCACTCTGCAAGTCCTTGTTTCCAGGGACCTGTAAGGACAGTGAGTGAATTGTCCTTGTGCTATATTGTGATTAAAAAAAACATTTTTTCTAGGGACAGAAAACTGTAGGTAGGGAGAGTGTTTTTTTTCTTTCACTCTGCAAGTCCTTGTTTCCAGGGACCTGGAAGGACAGTGAGTGAATTGTCCTTGTGCTATATTGTGCTTAAAAAAAACATTTTTTCTAGGGACAGAAAACTGTAGGTAGGGAGAGTGTTTTTTTCTTTCACTCTGCAAGTCCTTGTTTCCAGGGACCTGGAAGGACAGTGAATGAATTGTCCTTGTGCTATATTGTGCTTAAAAAAAAACATTTTTTCTAGGGACAGAAAACTGTAGGTAGGGACAGTGTCAGTTTCTTTCACTCTGCAAGTCCTTGTTTCCAGGGACCTGGAAGGACAGTGAGTGAATTGTCCTTGTGCTATATTGTGATTAAAAAAAACATTTATTCTAGGGACAGAAAACTGTAGGTAGGGACAGTGTCAGTTTCTTTCACTCTGCAAGTCCTTGTTTCCAGGGACCTGGAAGGACAGTGAGTGAATTGTCCTTGTGCTATATTGTGCTTAAAAAAACATTTATTCTAGGGACAGAAAACTGTAGGTAGGGAGAGTGTCAGTTTCTTTCACTCTGCAAGTCCTTGTTTCCAGGGACCTGTAAGGACAGTGAGTGAATTGTCCTTGTGCTATATTGTGATTAAAAAAAACATTTTTTCTAGGGACAGAAAACTGTAGGTAGGGAGAGTGTTTTTTTTTCTTTCACTCTGCAAGTCCTTGTTTCCAGGGACCTGGAAGGACAGTGAGTGAATTGTCCTTGTGCTATATTGTGCTTAAAAAAAACATTTTTTCTAGGGACAGAAAACTGTAGGTAGGGAGAGTGTTGTTTTTTTTCTTTCACTCTGCAAGTCCTTGTTTCCAGGGACCTGGAAGGACAGTGAGTGAATTGTCCTTGTGCTATATTGTGCTTAAAAAAAAACATTTTTTCTAGGGACAGAAAACTGTAGGTAGGGAGAGTGTTTTTTTTCTTTCACTCTGCAAGTCCTTGTTTCCAGGGACCTCTAAGGACAGTGAGTGAATTGTCCTTGTGCTATATTGTGCTTAAAAAAAACATTTATTCTAGGGACAGAAAACTGTAGGTAGGGAGAGTGTCAGTTTATTTCACTCTGCAAGTCCTTGTTTCCAGGGACCTGGAAGGACAGTGAGTGAATTGTCCTTGTGCTATATTGTGATTAAAAAAAACATTTTTTCTAGGGACAGAAAACTGTAGGTAGGGAGAGTGTTTTTTTTCTTTCACTCTGCAAGTCCTTGTTTCCAGGGACCTGTAAGGACAGTGAGTGAATTGTCCTTGTGCTATATTGTGATTAAAAAAAACATTTTTTCTAGGGACAGAAAACTGTAGGTAGGGAGAGTGTTTTTTTTCTTTCACTCTGCAAGTCCTTGTTTCCAGGGACCTGTAAGGACAGTGAGTGAATTGTCCTTGTGCTATATTGTGCTTAAAAAAAACATTTATTCTAGGGACAGAAAACTGTAGGTAGGGAGAGTGTCAGTTTATTTCACTCTGCAAGTCCTTGTTTCCAGGGACCTGTAAGGACAGTGAGTGAATTGTCCTTGTGCTATATTGTGATTAAAAAAAACATTTTTTCTAGGGACAGAAAACTGTAGGTAGGGAGAGTGTTTTTTTTCTTTCACTCTGCAAGTCCTTGTTTCCAGGGACCTGTAAGGACAGTGAGTGAATTGTCCTTGTGCTATATTGTGATTAAAAAAAACATTTTTTCTAGGGACAGAAAACTGTAGGTAGGGAGAGTGTCAGTTTATTTCACTCTGCAAGTCCTTGTTTCCAGGGACCTGTAAGGACAGTGAGTGAATTGTCCTTGTGCTATATTGTGATTAAAAAAAACATTTTTTCTAGGGACAGAAAACTGTAGGTAGGGAGAGTGTTTTTTTTCTTTCACTCTGCAAGTCCTTGTTTCCAGGGACCTGTAAGGACAGTGAGTGAATTGTCCTTGTGCTATATTGTGCTTAAAAAAAACATTTATTCTAGGGACAGAAAACTGTAGGTAGGGAGAATGTCAGTTTATTTCACTCTGCAAGTCCTTGTTTCCAGGGACCTGTAAGGACAGTGAGTGAATTGTCCTTGTGCTATATTGTGATTAAAAAAAACATTTTTTCTAGGGACAGAAAACTGTAGGTAGGGAGAGTGTTTTTTTTCTTTCACTCTGCAAGTCCTTGTTTCCAGGGACCTGTAAGGACAGTGAGTGAATTGTCCTTGTGCTATATTGTGCTTAAAAAAACATTTATTCTAGGGACAGAAAACTGTAGGTAGGGAGAGTGTCAGTTTATTTCACTCTGCAAGTCCTTGTTTCCAGGGACCTGTAAGGACAGTGAGTGAATTGTCCTTGTGCTATATTGTGATTAAAAAAAACATTTTTTCTAGGGACAGAAAACTGTAGGTAGGGAGAGTGTTTTTTTTCTTTCACTCTGCAAGTCCTTGTTTCCAGGGACCTGGAAGGACAGTGAGTGAATTGTCCTTGTGCTATATTGTGCTTAAAAAAAACATTTATTCTAGGGACAGAAAACTGTAGGTAGGGAGAGTGTTTTTTTTCTTTCACTCTGCAAGTCCTTGTTTCCAGGGACCTGGAAGGACAGTGAGTGAATTGTCCTTGTGCTATATTGTGATTAAAAAAAATATTTTTTCTAGGGACAGAAAACTGTAGGTAGGGAGAGTGTCAGTTTCTTTCACTGTGAAAGTCCTTGTTTCAAGGGACAGAGAAGGACACCTGAAGGTAGCCCTTATTGCTTTTTTCCCATCTCCCTGCAGGCCATCTATTAGAATGTCTGGAAGGCAAACAAGGAGAGGCAGACAGTCAGGAGGCAATAAAAGAGGGCAAGCAGGCTCTGTGTCTGGGGGCAACAGTGCTGGTCGTGGACGCGGTGCATTGTCATCAGCACATGGCCATGGGACACGCTTGTCCTTCTTTTCGGCAGCTGGACATGTTGAGCCACATCATGCCGAAGACTTGGTAGAGTGGATGACCAAGCCCTCCTCCTCCTCCTCATCCTCTCTCACCCAGGCTCAGGGTACTGGAAAAGCAGCTGCCAAAGCGTCGTCTTCCCTGGTATCAATGTCAGACAAATCATCAGTCACTCCTTCCCTAGACCCACCATGTCCTCCTCCTGAGGAGTCCCCCGAACTGTTTCAGCACAGTGTTGGGTACATGCTCCAGGAGGATGCCCAGCGTTTCGAAGGGTCTGATGATGAAACCCAGCTAGAGGAAGGCAGTAGCGTGAGAGCAGACAGAGGGGATGCTCAAGAAGGACACCAATCTGGCAGTCATGTTCCAGCAGCTGCAGCATACTGCCAGATTGGCTCCAGTGATGAGGAGGGAGGGGATGATGAGGTCACTGACTCCACGTGGGTGCCTAATAGGAGAGAGGAGGAGGAGGAGGATGAGGAGGAGGCACATCTCCAACGAGGCAGGATGCCCTTTGGTGGCCAGCGTAAGGGCAGTACACCGACGGAATCACACCGCAGAGCTCCGCCTGTGCAGGGCGCTGCCTCTGCCCGTCATTCAAAAAGTTATTTGGTGTGGGCCTTTTTTGAGGCTAGTGCATCAGATCGCACAGCTGCTGTTTGCAACATATGTCTCAAGCGTATATCGCGTGGCCAAAACATCAGCCGCTTGGGTACCACATGCCTGACCAGACATATGTTGACCTGCCATGCAGCTCGTTGGCAAGCCTACCTCAAAGACCCACACCAAAGAACAAAGCGGACCTCTCCTTGCACCGCATCAGCTGGGATCTCCAACCCCACTATAACTTCAGTCCTCTCTGAAACATGCACTGAGAGGAATGAAGGTGTAGAATTAGGTGTGTCACAGCCAAGTACTTGCGCCCACTCTGCTAGCAGTACACCGACGTCCGATTCTAGCAGGCAAATTTCCCTGCCCCAGCTGCTGGACCGTCGAAAGAAGTTCACTCCCAGCCATCCACATGCCCAGCGGTTGAATGCTAGCTTGGCTAAATTGCTAGCGCTTCAACTGCTGCCTTTTCAGTTGGTAGACTCGGCCCCCTTCCGTGAGTTTGTGCAATGTGCGGTTCCTCAGTGGCAGGTTCCCAAACGCCACTTTTTCTCACGGAAGGCTATTCCGGCTCTCTACCGGCATGTGGAAGGCAATGTCTTGGCCTCGCTGGACAGGGCGGTCAGCGGTAAGGTGCATATTACCGCTGACTCATGGTCCAGCAGGCATGGACAGGGACGTTACCTTTCTTTCACGGCCCATTGGGTCACTCTTTTGGCAGCTGGGAAGGATTCAGGACAAGGTGCAGTAGTGTTGGAGGTTGTCCCACCGCCACGCCTCCAAAATGCTACTACTGGTTGTGACACACCTCTCTCCTCCACCCCCTCCTCTTCTTCTTCCTCCATGGCCTCTTCCTGTGGTTTGTCCTATGAACCAGCGGTGCTCCGTAGCCATTCACGGGGCTACGCAAGTACGCAGGCAAAAAGATGCCATGCCGTGCTTGCGCTGGTGTGTTTGGGGGACAGAAGCCACACTGGGGCAGAGGTCCTGTCTGCTCTGCAGGGCCAGGCCGAGAGGTGGTTGACGCCACGCCAGCTTAAGCCAGGAATGGTGGTTTGCGACAATGGCACCAACCTCCTCTCCGCCCTCCGACAGGGACAACTGACCCATGTGCCCTGTGTGGCTCACGTCCTTAACCTGGTGGTGCAGCGCTTCTTGGGCAGGTACCCGGGCTTACAGGATGTCCTGAGGCAGGCCAGGAAAGTCTGTGTGCATTTCCGCAGATCTTATAATGCCAGTGCTCGCCTGGCTGAGCTGCAAAAGGAGTTGAACCTGCCCAAGAACCGCCTTATATGTGACATGCCCACCAGGTGGAACTCAACGTTGGCCATGCTGCAGCGGCTGCACACGCAGCAGAGGGCCATCAATGAGTACCTGTGCGACTACGGCACCAGGACAGGGTCAGGGGAGCTTGGTTTTTTTTCTCCACGCCAGTGGGGCATGATCAGGGATGCATGCACTGTCCTGGCACCATTTGAGGAGGCCACGAGGATGGTGAGCAGTGACAGTGCATGCATCAGTGACACTGTACCTCTTGTCCACCTGTTGGAGCACACGCTGCGTGGAATAATGGACAGGGCACTTGAGGCAGAACAGAGGCAGGAAGAGGAGGACTTCCTTGCCTCTCAAGGCCCCCTTTACCCAGACAGTGTTCCTTCTGTCCCACCCATCGCACAGGAAGAGGAGGAGGAGGAGGAGGAGGAGGAGGAGGATTGTGTCAGCGTGGAGGCTGGCACTCAGCATCATCAGCAGCAGTCTTTTAGGGATGATTTACAGTCCCAAGAAACCAGTGGACTTGTACGTGGCTGGGAGGAGGTGGCTGCGGATCATGTCGTCCTTAGTGACCCAGAGGACTCCGGAGCGAATGCCTCAGCAAACCTACGCTGCATGGCCTCCCTGATCCTGCAAAGTCTGCGGAAGGATCCTCGTATTCTTCGGATCAAGGAGAGGGACCATTACTGGCTGGCCACTCTCCTTGATCCACGGTACAAGGGTAAGGTTGCGGACCTTATGTTACCGTCGCAGAGGGAGCAGAGGATGAGACAACTCCGGGAGGCCTTGCAGAAAGGTCTGTGCAACGCGTTCCCAGAGACTGGGAGGTTGCAAACTCCTGGTCCTGGACAACGAGTTGCTGAGGCTTCGGCCAGTCAAAGAAGGAGCGGTGGGGAAGGTGGCCGTCTGACCGATGCGTTCAGACAATTCTTTAGTCCGCAGCCCCAAAGTATGATCGGTTCCAGCAACCATCGCCAGCGTCTGATAAACATGGTGCAGGAATATCTAGGGGCAAGGTCAGACTTGGACACCTTCCCCACCGAAAATCCTCTGGCTTACTGGGTCTTGAGGATGGATCACTGGCCAGAGCTTGCACAGTATGCAATTGAGCTACTGGCCTGTCCTGCATCCAGCGTTCTTTCGGAACGCACATTCAGTGCTGCTGGAGGATTTGTCACGGATCACAGGGTGCGCCTGTCCACCGACTCGGTTGATCGACTGACTTTCATCAAGATGAACCAGTCTTGGATCACCACCAGCTACCACACACCTGATGCTGATATAACAGACTAATTGATTTTAACATGTCACATCCCTTCAAGACTGATGCTGATGCTGAGTGCCTGTGCTGTTATGTTGACTGGCTATCCTCCTCCTCCGAGTCCTCAATGATACGATTGATGATGATAGCTTGTAAGATCATTTTTGTTTATGGGTGCCGCCACCAGTGCCTAACGCCCAATTTTTCAGCCCCTGTTTAACAGGGGCGTGTAATTACAATTTTTGAAGCAATACTTTGCAACAGGGCTCATTGCTGTGCTCCAAGTACAGTATCTGTGAGGAGTTGCAGTGTTGTGCCACCAGTGCCTAAGGCCCAATTTTTCAGCCCCTGTTTAACAGGGGCGTGTCATTACAATTTTTGAAGCAATACTTTGCAACAGGGCTCATTGCTGTGCTCCAAGTACAGTATCTGTGAGGAGTTGCAGTGTTGTGCCACCAGTGCCTAAGGCCCAATTTTTCAGCCCCTGTTTAACAGGGGCGTGTCATTACAATTTTTGAAGCAATACTTTGCAACAGGGCTCATTGCTGTGCTCCAAGTACAGTATCTGTGAGGGGTTGCAGTGTTGTGCCACCAGTGCCTAAGGCCCAATTTTTCAGCCCCTGTTCAACAGGGGCATGTAATTACAATTCTTGATCTAATAATTCACAGCAGGGCCCATTGCTGCACCCACCAAGAGTAACTGTCAGGGCTTACAGTGTTGTGGCACCAGCACCACCATCAAAGGCCCAATTTTTACTACCACTGTTCAACAATTATATGTAATTAAAATTCCTGATATAATAGTTGACAGCAGGGCGTTCCAGCACCAACCAAGAGTAACTGTGAGTGCTTACAGTGTTGTGCCAACACCAACAACTAAGGGGCCTATTTCTGCAGAGTATATACGGCAGGTCCCTACTTTCAAACATCCAACTTACAAACGACTCCTACTTGCAAACGCAAGAAGACAACAGGAAGTGAGAGGAAATCTACCACTAGGAAGGAAAATTCTCTCCTGTAAGAATAAATATGGGAGAAAGGTGTCTCCTCTGTACTGATGCTTTATCAGCAATCCTTGTTTCAAGAAAAACACCACATTTCAAAAACAGTTGTCATTGGGACGGAAAGTGAGGTGAAATGTTCTGAACAGGGGCACAGACAGCAAAACAAATGTTACAGGGGTGATAACCCTTACCTATGTTTTCCAAAAAGTTTAAAAATAGATTTTTGGTCTGGAGCTACACTTCAACAATGTACCTGTTCAAAATTACAAACAGATTCTACATAAGAACAAACCTACAGTCCCTGTCTTGTATGCACCGCCTGTATAGGGCTGTTCAGAGTATATAGGGCCTTTTTTATTTTATGTGCGGGGTTCCCCTTAATATCCATACAAGACCCAAAGGGGCTGGTAATGGGCTGGGGTAGGGGGGGGGGTCATGGGGTAGCTATGCCATTTTTCTTAAAGAATTTCATCCATATTACCGGGACCAGACATTACATTAAAGCCGCAAGCAGTTTTAAATGGCTTTTTTTTCCTTTAGAAGTGTCATTTTGTGCAGGGACAGTTCTAAACACGGGAAACACGTGGCACTTCACAGGCATACTTTAGACACCCCCCAGGTACGATATTTAAAGGAATATTTGACTTTTTTTTTTTCACTTTATGCATCATTAAAATGACTGCTCCCGAAAAACGACCGTTTTTAAAACTTCTTTTTGCATTGATACATGTCCCCTGGTGCAGAACCCGGGTTCCCAAACCCTTTTTAGGACAATAACATGCATAATAGTTGTTATAATTAGCACGTTAGAATTCGAACGTTCGCATCCATTGTATTTAATAGGGTTCTAATGTTCGTTCGAACTTTCGGTCCGTTCGCGGGTTCTGGTGCGAACCGAACCCGGGGGTGTTCGGCTCATCACTAATCCTGATCCTACATTGCCTTTTATCCTTGAAGTTGATCCTTCTGAGACTGGAGTTGGCGCCCTTCTGTCTCAACGTCCTAGCTCTGACAGCGCCATGCATCCGTGTGGCTACTTTTCCAAGAAATTGTCACCTGCGGAGTGCAATTACGAGATTGGTGACAGAGAGCTGTTGGGGATCATTTTAGCCCTGAAAGAATGGAGACATCTCCTCGAAGGCACTACTGTGCCGGTTCTCATTCTTACTGACCATAAAAATCTCACATTCTTGTCTGAGGCTAAGTACCTCTTTCCCAGAAGGGCACGATGGGCTCTTTTCTTGTTTGAGTTTCAATTACATTGTCTCATTCTTACCCGGTAGTAAGAATGTATTGGCTGACGCCTTGTCACGACTATTTTCCTCCACTTGCTACGGTTTGCACCAGTCTCACTTCTCCTTTGGGAGACAAAATTCTTGCTGCTCAGGTCGATGCTTCTCCTGAGAAACCTTGTGACCGCTGCTTTGTTCCCGAGAGTCTCCGTACTGCTGTGCTCCAGACTTACCATTCTCCCAAGGCTGCTGGCCACCCTTGGAAGAATGAACTCTTTTGGGCAATTTCCCAACAATTATGGTGGCCTAGTCTACGTGCTGATGTAACCGCCTTCGTAGCTGCCTGTTCCGTGTGTGCTCAGAGCAAGACTCCACGACACCTTCCAGTGGGCCTCCTACAACCCATACCCAATGGAGAGAGGCCCTTGACCCACCTGTCTATGGATTTTATTGTGGAGTTCCCCAACTCCCAGGGCAACACAGTTTTCCTTATGGTGGGTAGACCGGTTCTCGAAAATGTCTTACTGTATTCCACTTAAGAAGTTGCCTACGTCTAAGGAACTGGCTTCCATTTTTGCTCGGGAGATCTTTTGCTTACATGGCCTACCCAAGGTCATTGTCTCAGACAGGGGAAGTCAGTTTGTGTCCCGGTTCTGGCGAGCCTTTTGTGCACAGTTGAGAATTCAGCTTGCTTTCTCCTCTGCGTATCACCCGCAGTCTAATGGGGCCGCAGAACGAGCCAATCAGTCCTTGGAGCAATTCCTGCGTTGCTATATTTCTGACCATCACAACAACTGGTCAGACCTCTTACCATGGGCGGAGTTTGCTCACAATAGCGCTCTGAATTCTGCTTCCCGTTTGTCCCCGTTTATGGCGAATTATGGATTCCAACCTTCCATATAGCCTGACTCGTTTGTTCCTCAGAGTATTCCTGCGTTAGAGGAACATCTCTGTGGTATTCGTTCCACTTGGGTACAAGTCCAGGAGGCTTTGCGACAGGCTAACGAGAGGTACAGACTCCATGCTGACCGCAGACGCCTGCCTGCGCCTTCCTACCAGGTCGGGGACAGGGTCTGGCTGTCATCTCGCAACCTCCGACTTCGTGTTCCTTCTCTGAAGTTCGCACCTCGGTTTATTGGGCCTTTCCGTATCCTTCGCAGGATAAATCCAGTGGCTTACGCGTTGGACCTTCCATCCAGTATGCATATCTCTAATGTGTTTCATGTCTCCTTATTGAAACCTTTGGTCTGCAACCGTTTTACCACCTCAGTGCCACATCCTCACCCTATACAGGTTGAGAACCATGAGGAGTATGAAGTACAGTCCATTGTTGACTGTAGGTTCCATGGGTGCATACAGTACCTGGTGCATTAGAAGGGGTACGGTCCGGAGGAACGCTCTTGGGTCCCATCTTTGGACGTACATGCCCCTGTCCTCCTCCGTGATTTCCATAGACGTTTTCCCCTCAAGCCCAGTGGTCCTCCGAGGGGGAGGGGTCGTTGAGCAGGGGGTACTTTCAGGGCTGGGCTCAGCCCTTCCTTCTCTGTGCTGGCAGCTCAGCTGTCAGCTAATTGCCAGCTCCCATATCTCCACAGAAATCCACCTGTTGATGATCCTGCTTGTCAGCTCTGCCTACTTAAAGCCTTCCAGTTCTTTTGCTCTCTGCCTTCATCTGTGTTAACATCACTAGAGACTTTCTCCTGCGTTCCTGTTGAAGACCTGCTTGACTGACGTTCCCTCTGGCTACAGATCCTGCTTGCTGTACTACTACCTTTTATTTATTTATTTTTACTTTCAAGTATTTTATTCGTATTTCAAGAAGTACAGAGATAACAACAGAAATATTAACACTAAGCCTTTGGCCACATACAATTCTCCGAATAGGGGTGAGCGATTCTGACCATACATAAAAAAAGAAGATCATAAACATACTACGGTACCAAAAACCTATCAAGGTGTTCAAGCCGACAAAAAATTGGAAAAGGTCCAGAGGTCGGGGGGGACCATCCCAGCACCCCCGTCGGGAACTAGCTGTGCCCGGACAGCCTCCCCCGAGGTCCCTAGGTGAGACCGGCAGCCCAAGTTGGCTAAGAACATTACCCTAAATACAAAAACATGGGTACCTAGCTCGTAAACCTCAATGTGTGGTCCTTATGACTTATTGGCCACAAGAAAAAAATGCTATAAGCGCAGTCTGAAAACATAAGGTGGCCAAGTTACCTACTGAAAAATTAAAAACAAAACACCAAAACAAAAAATAAAAAATTACAAACTACAAAACAAAACCTAGGACAAAAGACAGACACAGGAGGGGGGAGGGGAACAGAGCAGAAAAGAGGAATGAAAAGAGAAAGGTAGAGCCAGTTGACGGGATAAGAACCTGTCAAGCACAATCGATATGTGAATGTTGGGCTGGTGGACCCAGGCGAAGTTCGACGCCCACATGAATCGCCCATGGATCCCAAATAGATTCAAACCGTTCTGTATAGTCTAGCAAAACACTTGTCAGTTTTTCCTGGGTCATGATCCACGAGATCTTAAAAAAAAGAGACTCTAGGCAGTTTCCAGGCCTTAGCAATTGTCAATTTGGCACCCAACAGAATGAAGTGAATTAATGTGCGATCGAATTTGTGAGTCTTGGGAATGAAGGCGTTAAGGAGGGCCACCGCCAGGGTCCTCGGGATCCGGAGAACCGTTACGGATTGGATCAAATTAAATATTCTCTTCCAGAAGGGCCTAATTTTAGCACATTCCCACCAGACGTGGACCATAGACCCTACCATCTCACAACCTCTGAAGCAGAGTGGATTAGCGGAGGGGAACATAAGTGCTAATTTGGCGGGGGTAAGGTACCACCTGGTCATCACTTTGATGCTGGCTTCAATTAGTGAGATATTTTTAATCCCCTTGTAGGCTCTAGAAAAGGAAGAAAACCAGGTCTCCAGATCCCAATGTATCCAAAGGTCACCCTCCCAAGCCGTCATGTATGTAGCTTTACAATCCCTCTGGGCCAGTGACTGATAAATAATGGAGATTCCACCTCTCTGATCTGTGGCCTGACCACACCATAACTCGTAATCTGTGAAACGAGGTGGAGTGGGTTTTCCTTTCCAAATTTTATAGAGGAAATGTTGAATCTGACTAAACCTGAAGTGTTCTGTAGTCGGGATCTCAAGTTGTCGTTTGCAAAATTTCAGAGTGATTGGGCCTGAGGCCGTGAAAAAGTGTCCAATCCGATACAACCCCTTATCCAGCCACCATTTAAATGATTTGATGTCACGTCCGGGTGTAAAGTCTGGGTTGTTGAAGATGTGAGCCAGGGGGTGGAATACAGAGGTTAAGGAAGTCTCAGTTCTAAGTCTGTCCCAGAGAGCGAGAGATTTCGAAAGTATAGGGGAGAGTATAGGGGGAGGATCCATAGTAAAAAATCCAGGGTGTAAGTAGGGGCAGCTTGTCTCTCTATTTGTATCCAATCCGGTTTTTCCAATTTTGAATATACTGTGGACAGTTGGGCAAGTCTAGCCACTTGGAAATACCAAAGCAATCTTGGTAAGCCTAACCCACCCTTCTTTTTAAGTCTGAAGAGCGTATCGCGGGGTAACCGGTGTCCTGTTCCTCCCCAAATGAACTGCGTCACTTTCCTCTGTAAGGACTGGAGGTGGTCTTTTCTGATGTTAATTGGTAATGCTCTAAACAAGTATAACAGTCGGGGAAGGAATGTCATTTTAATGGAATGTATTCTCCCAAGCCAGGACAAGCCACCCTTGGCCCAGTATTTCAGATCTGATTCCAGCTTCTTGTAAGTGGGTGGAAAGTTAGCTGAGTACAGCTGTTCAATTTTGGAGGTGAGATTAATCCCCAGGTATTCTAAACTTGTATCCTTCCAAGAAAATTCGAAATCATTCTTAAGTGTTGCTACAGTGCTTGGCGGTAGTGAGACGTTAAGGGCATGGGATTTAGAATAATTAACCCTAAGGCCAGAAGCTATCGTGAAGTCTTTTAATGTTTTGCAAAGAATAGGTAGGGACGTGATGGGGGACGTTAAGAAGATCAGCATATCGTCCGCAAAAAGACCGCATTTATGCGTTTGGGTTCCACAGGAGACGCCCTTGATGTTGGGATTAGAGCGTATAGCTGTTGCCAAAGTCTCGATGGCGATAGCGAAAATTAAAGGGGATAGGGGGCATCCCTGTCTGGTTCCCCTCGAGATGTCAAATATTGAGGAGTAATGACCTTGAAGGCGAATCATCGCCTTCGGGGTAGAGTATAAGGAGTGGAGAACTCCTAAAAACCTGCTTCCGAAACCCCAGTGCTCCATGAGAGAGAAAATGTAGGGCCATTCGATGGAATCGAATGCCTTATGCAGATCTAGGGATAAAAGCATCCCTTCTTGCTTGGGACCTCCCTCCCAGTTCGATTGGAGTAGTGAAACAACGTCAATGGCCCTCCTAATTTGATCCGGCCCTTGTCGGCCAGGGATGAACCCTACTTGGTCTTTATGGACATATCGTCCGATGAAGGAGGCCAAACGGTTAGCTAAAATTTTAGTTAGTATCTTAAGGTCATTATTTATGAGGGATATGGGCCTATAGTTCTCCACCTCCTCCGGGCTTTTGTTAGGTTTAGGGAGAACTGTTATAAAGGCAGTGTTGAGCTGAGGATCTAACGGATTGCCTTTAGCTTTGGTATTAAAGAATTTTGCCATAAAGGGCGCTAGGGTGTCTGCAAAGGCCTTGTAATACGGCACAGAGAGACCATCCGGGCCAGGAGCTGAACCCTTTTTGAGAGACTTTATGACTTCCTTTATCTCCTCAACCACAAATTCCGCCTCCATAACATCCCTATGAGCTTTCGAGAGTTTTGGTATGGGCAGATCCCTAAAGAAGTCAGAGAACCTGTGACTATCACCAGCTTGGGTCGAGCTATACAGTTTGGAATAGAATTCTTGGAAGGCTTAAAGTATTTTATTTGGGTTGGCCGAAAGGGTATGACCTGTAACCCTGATCTTGGGAATAGAGTTAGAGCGAAACCTGGGGGTCAACTTTGCTGCCAACATTGTCCCGATTTTATCCTTTTGGTGGTAAAATCTAGCACCACTCCATCGGATGTCTTTCTCCGCTTTGGAAGTTAGCGCTAGATTGAGTTCTAACCTGGTAGCATCCAATAGATCCGCTAGGGCCTTGGTAGGACACTTTTTGTGTTGGGTTTTCAGGGTGTTATATTTATATTCTAAATTTTTGATATCCAGCAACCTCTCTCTTTTAATACGGGTCGCAATGCCTATTATTTTACCCCTGATAACTACTTTATGGGCTGCCCACAGAGTTTCTGGTGTGACCTCCCCTACATTATTAAGGAGGAAATATTCCTTCAGGGAGTTCTCTATGTCCTTAGAAATGATGGGGTCACTTAGAAGGGATTAATTGAAACGCCAATGTGTCTCTGACGCCTTAGTGATGGTGTTGCGCAGTGAAAGACAAACCAACGAGTGGTCTGACCACGTAGTGTCAATAATGGATGCTTTGCCTGACGAGGGTATCAGGTTAGGGGGCACCAGGATATGATCTATCCTGGCATAGGAGTGGTGGGGGGCCGAAAAGTGGGTGTAATCCCTTTTGGTTGGGTTCAATTCTCTCCAAATGTCAACCAGGCCATGGGCATGAAGGGTTTTCGCTATGTTCAAACTGGCTTTAGTAGGTCGTGTCAGTTGGGTCCCATGGGGTCTAGACTTGTCAAGTCCTTGGTCGAAGGCGACATTTGAGTCCCCGCCGAAGATAACCTTACCCTCAACCAGGGGGAGTAGGGTTTGGAGAAGCGTTTGAAAAAAATTAGCTTGCCCCTTGTTGGGGGCATAATAGGAGATTATTGAATATAAGACACCCTCGATCGAGCCCTTGACAAGGATGTATCTGCCCTCAGGATCTTTGTACGTAGAGGAATGGTCAAATTTGCAAGTCTTAGAGAAGAGATCCGCGACCCCCCTAGTTTTGTTTTCTGCATTTGCTAAGTAAAAGTTCGGGAAATGAGAGTGGAGGAACCTGGGGTTGTATCGAGTAGGGAAATTAGTTTCTTGAATTAGGACAACATCTAATTTTAGGGAACGATAGTGCTCAAAGGCCAATCTCCTTTTCCTGGGGGAGTTTAACCCCTGAGCATTATGTGTGGCGACCCTAAGGTCCCTACCATTCTGGGGTGGATCAGCCATTGGGAAACATGTGTGGAAAACTGCTGGTGCGGATGTCACTTACCCCTTGATGTCTTCTCCTGACGAAGCTGAAGAGAAGGGGAGGGAGATGTACGGTCCGAGTGCTGAAATATAGGCCTTGAGCGGCCCGTCCACTGGCTCGAAAGAAAGAACAGGTTAGAAAAGGGGTGAGAGAGGGAAACATACAAAAAGGTAAACAACATCTTCCAAGAAGATCATAGTCATCCGGAGCGTAAATAACCACCCAGAGACCTGAAAAAATGCGCCGGTGTCCTCTAAGTGAGGTCCGACAACCCATCCCGCAAAGGCAGAAACCTGCTTCCGAGGGATGGGTGGAGGCGCAAGGGTATCACCCCCTTCCCTGGCATACAATCTGACCGATATGGTAATCTGACACATTATGCGTAAAGGAATAATAATAATGACAATAACAAAACAACTGTCTCATAAGAAATTTGACAAACTGAGAGCTGTCCTAACAAAAAATGACACAATAATCCTTCCCTCACTCAGGACCATAATTATCTATGTTTCTAATATAAAGTTCCTGGTAGGTATTGGAAATCCCGCCAAAGGGGCTAAGCTGGCTTGATAGGAGTCCTCATCTATCAGATCTAAGTCTCAAGGAACACTTTCAGGCTACTCCAGCTGACCTTACATGGAAAGGTCTGGAAAGTTCCTCCGACCGCCCACTGGTTTTTAAGTGGGATAAACCTAGCTCCAGGTGAAAGAGCCCTGAATCATACAACTTGTATGTAATAAGATGAGGAAAAATGAAAACAAAACTAAGAAAATATCTCGTTATTTGAAAGAAAAAATTTGCAAGCGAACAGAGAGAAGGTGGCCTGCTTCGCCACGGGTTGGAGTAGGAGCTCGAAGCCCCTTCTACATCAGAGACTACAGTCCCAAGTGACGTGTCCAAAGGATGGAGCAGAAATTAGGAAAAACCTGGAAGGCCATTTTATGGAGGTCTACCGTCCTTGGACTTCTTGGTCTTACCCGAGACCCATAGGGGGGAAACTGGACTCGTCGGGGTTGGCCTCTTGGTTGAGATTACTGAGGCTGCAGATACTTCCATAGGTGCTTCTTGGGATATTAATTTGAGATGAAGGAGAAGTCTCTCACCTTCCGGTAGGCTGGAAAAAGCATAAGATTTGCCCTTGAAAGCAAATTTTACTGCGAAGAGGAAGGCCCAACGGTACTTGATATCCTGTCGTGACAGTACTGATAGTAGTGGTTTAAGAGCTCGCCTCTTTTGAATGGTAGCAGGGGACAAGTCCGCAAAAATTTGAATTTGGTGACCCTGGAATGAAACCTGTTGCTGGAGTCTAGATTGTTTCATTACTTCCTCTTTGACGGCGTAGAAGTGAGGTTTCACAATGACATCCCTAGGTGAGCCGTCCTTTCTGGGGGGTCCGAGGGCCCTGTGAGCTCTGTCCAACTCCAGTCGGTGATTCGAGATGTTAGGAATCAATTCCTTAATAAGGTCCTGAACTGTAGTGGGGACATCCGTGATGGTCTCAGGGATACCTCTGATCCTAAGATTGTACCTCCTGGACCTGTTTTCGAGGTCGTCGATCCTGGAAAGAGCAGTGTCCAGTTGTTCCTGCAGGGTCTGGATATGAGCAGCATTTTGGTTGGTGTGGGAGACAGTGATATCAAGTTTATTCTCTATTGCCTCCATTCTGGATCCCAGATTTGCAAAGTCAGATTTTATGTCTCTCGTTATCTGTGCCGCTGTGTTAGCTAATCCCCTTTCCAGGAGGGCTGACAGTTTGAGAAAAAGGTCTCCCTGCGGGGAGAAAGAATCCTGGTCTGGCATGCTGGGGGAGGGGGTAACGTGCAGGTGCGAGCTAACAGGGCCTGCAGGAGAAAGGGCATATTCCTCCATGGTGCGGCCTATGAGGGATTCAGTGGAGGCCGGGGAAGGGACCTGGGGGTATTGCTGAGGTCCCTGTGTCACCTGGGAATAGGAGAGAATAGCGGGGGCGATCACTTGCCTGAATTCTGTCTTCCTCTCCCCGGAGACCGCGTGTGGCTGTGTGGAAGTATGTGCCGCGGCCATCTTGGTACACCCGTCTCCTCCGGACTTATTGAATTCCGGCCCGAGATCACGTCTGGCAGACGGTCCAGACATCCAGGAGTGTTCCTGAGGGGTTCCCCTTAGCTGAGAGGGGAGAATTTGACAGTGATGGCCCGGTCTGTGTCCGCTGTGTTGATCGCTGGGTAGGGGTGATGCGGAGCTCCCGGCTTAAGCTGCCATTACGGAGCGCCCGCGCATGCGCCTGTCACCTTTATTTATTTTTTTATCTTTCTTTATTGATCTTTTCCAACATAACATAACATTACTTACATTTCAATACAAATACATTAAAATTACATACAAAAACAAACAACACTTATTTTGTCTCAGTTTAGCCCCTATATAAGAACCCATTCATAACATTCTTGGTAAGTATCCTACGAGATCTGCACATCTTTGTAGCATATGTCCAGTTATATAGCCCTTGTGTTCTTTATCTGCTATTTTAGAGACTCCGTAGATTAGAAAAGAAGGAAGAGAGGGTAGGGGTATTAAGGGATCGGGGGAGAGGGGAGGAGGAAGAGGGAGGGAGAGGGTGATAGAGAGGCCGGCACAACACAAAAAAATAAAATAACCTATGTGTGCCAACCAAAAGTGGAAATTTTGGATTAATCTATTTATGTGTTGATTAAATCAAAAGGGCTGGATTTCCCTATTTAATAGTGAGTGCTAAAAAAAATACCAATTTCAACTAAAATGTTGTGTGTATATAAATCAGGATTCAGGAAGGCTGGGAATTCCAAGCCTAATAGTGAATACCAAAATGGAGCCTGTGGAACTACAGACTCTAAGAAAAAAATAAACAAGAAAAGGAGTGATTACTAAATATCTAATTACAAGTGAAGCTATTGTATATGTTTTATCAAGTAGGCTGAAACTGTCAGCCTAATACCTGCTCACCTAAAGCCTGCCTCTGCCTAGTTATTTAATAATTATATCTAAAGTGCTCTTTCTATCTACTATTATCTAGAAGTATATCCCCCTGTGTTGTCCGCTAAAGAAAAAAAAAAAGGGGAAGGAAAACCCTATCCCCTATTCCGCCCCCTCCTCGTACACCTCAGACTCCCTAAACTCCCTCCATCCTCTCCAAGTCTTATCGAATTTTTTCCTTGACACATTGTGGTTTGACATCAGCTTCTCCATCAATCTAATTCTATTTCTTTGATCCATTCCTCCCATTGATGGGACTTATTTTTCCCTCCATTTCCTCGGTATTAACACTTTAGCCCCATTCAACAGGTGTGGGACCATGGTCATTCTGTACTTTTTCCTTGTCAGCCCCGTGTTGTGGAACAGGCAATACCAAGGATCTTGTTTCACCTTCAAACCACTAATCCTTTTTATCATACTTAGTATCTCCCCCCAATATTTCTGTATCAAGGGACAGTACCACCATATGTGGGCATGAGTTCCCTCCATCCCACACTCCCTCCAACATAAAGGGGACATCTCCTTGTTTATTCTGTGCAGTTTTGAAGGAACATAGTACCATTTGGTTAGAAGTTTATAGTTCATCTCTTTTATTTTCGCTTCTACTGATGTAGAGTGGACCTATTCTAAGACTTGTCTCTTCTTTTCTACTGTTATAGTTTGATTTAGTTCTATTTCCCATCTTTCCAATATTTTTAATGCATCAGTGCCCCTTGTTGGTGTCAATACCTTATATATATATATTCAATATTCCTTATCTTCCCGTTCGTCCACACTCTACAAGTTTTTCACATGCGTTAAGTTCACTCATAGCTCGCAGGGGTTTACCCTCTTTAATACAGCTGCATTATAATATCTTTTGAAGTCTGGTAAATTTACACCTCCATCTTGTCTAGAACTAGTCAAAATCTCAGCTGATATGCGAGGCTTCTTTTCTCTCCAGATAAATCTCCTTATTATCTTCCCTAATATTATAAAGTATGAATCTGGGATTTTTATCGGTAGAATTTGGAAGATATACAAGGCTTTAGGCAGTATCATCATCTTGACTGTATTCATTCTACCCCACCACAAAATTATTTCTATCAGATATCCCTTCAGTTCTTATTTTATTTTATTTAGTAAGGGGATATAGTTATCTTCGTATAGATCTCTTTCCATGTTAGACAAAAATGTACCTAGGTATTTCATCCCCCTCTGTTTCCAGGTAAATGGGTAAAGGTCCCCAAGGTCTCTCCATTCCTTCGAACTCAATATTATATTCAGAATCTCAGTCTTCTTTTTGTTAATTTTCAAATTTGAAATTTCCCCATACTTTTCATATTCTTCTATAATCTTTGGTAGTGTCTGCCTTGGATTTGTCACGTATAACATCATATCATCCACGAACGCAGAGACCTTGTGTTTCCTCCCATCCACCTCTACCCCCTCTATCTCCTGATTAGTTTGTATAGTTGTTAATAATGGTTCTAATGAGAGGACGAAAAGAAGGGGCAATAGCGGACAGCCCTGTCGGGTCCCATTGAAAAGTGGGAACCTCTCCGAGAGGGTTCCATTAACTCGTACCTGGGCAGAGGGTTTGGAGTATAGTGCCCCTATCCATCTTAACATTTTAGGTCCTAATCCTATAAGTTGCTAACATAAACTCCCAGTTGAGTCTGTCAAAAGCCTTTTCGGCATCTAATGACAGAAACAATACTGGTGTCTTGTTTTTTTTGGCTTTTTGTATCAGGAATAACGTTCTTAGGACACTGTCCCTTGTTTCTCTCCTGGGTACAAACCCCGTCTGGTCATTGTCTATCAGCCCTGACATGAAAGGTTTTAATCTTTCAGCCAATATCTTCGCATAAATCTTAATGTCTACATTGATCAAAGAAATGGGCCTATAACTGGCACACAGTGATGGGTCTTTTTCTTCTTTTCCTATAAGAGTTATGTGGGCTCCCAGGGCTTCTTCTTATCATTCATCCACCTATGAAGTTCATGTACTCCTGGAAGTACGGTAGCAGGATATCCGCATACATCTTATAGTATAATAAAGTATACCCATCTGGGCCTGGACTCTTCCCATTTTAATATTTTTAATGGTTTGATTTATTTCCTGCTTTGATATTTCCTTATCTAATTTATTAATTTCTTCTTCTGCTATTTCCCGGAACTTAACCTTTTCTAAATATTGTTTAATTTTCCTACTTCTACTCTGTAGTACTGATGGGCCTTGTTCTTTGTTTACATTGTATAGGTTTTGATAGTATTCTTGGAAAATATTTATTATCTCCTTCGTAGAATGTCTCATCTCCCCCTTCTTGTCTTTCATTTTGGATATACAATTCTGAGTGTTTCTGGGTTTAATTATCCTTGCTAATAATTTACCCGATTTATTCCCCATAGCATAGAATTTCTTACTCATATTATTGAATACCCATTTAGTTTCTTGATCCATTAAGTCCCTTAGATTTTCTCTTTTCCCATTTAATGCTATCAGAATTTGTTCTTCCTGTCTTTCTTTATGCTTCTGCTCAAGGTCCTGGATTTCTTCTAATACAGTTTGTCTCTGGGCCTGTCTTATTTTCTTCCTCTTGGCCTTTTCTGCTATCATCCTACCTCTCATGTACACTATGTGTTTCCCATAAGATTGAGGGGGCCACATTTTCTATGTAATTTTCTTTAAAGAAGTGACACATATCCTTCTTCAGATCATCGGCTATCTTATTGTTATTTAGGAGGGATTCATCCAATCTCCAAGTTCTCTGGCCGGCCGGGATTTCCCCTAAAGCAAGGGTCAGCTCAACCGATGCATGGTCAGAGAGTGTAGTTGATTTTATTTCCACTCTTCTCAGACCTTCAAGTAGACGGTGGTCTATTAGGATATGGTCAATTCTAGAATATGACCTGTGAACAGAAGAATAGTATGTAAAGTCCTTGTCTCTTGGATGTAAAATTATCCAGGACTCAGGTGCATTTAATATAATTTATGCTTAATTGCTCTCAAATATTTTCCTTCAGACCTTAATGATATGGGTTGGGTATCTAGTACTGTATCAAAGACAAAATTAAGGTCTCCCGCTAGTATAACCTTTCCCTCCTTAAAGGCCTCCAACCTATTCAGGATTTTCTTCAAATACACTGCTGGCCGTACATTAGGACAGTATACATTTACAAAGGTGACTTTCATATTAAATAGGGAACCCTTAATAAAGAGATATCTTCCCTCAGAATCTGATTCCATAGCTTCTAATATAAAGTGTGTGCTCCTATGGAATCCTATCGCAGTTCCTTTTGATCTTTTATTGGGAGAGTAACCATGTACTACTACCTTTATCGCTGGCTCTGGGACATTGGCTTGGCCGACTACCCGATCCGGTTACTGAACTCTAGCTATGTTTTGACTATGCTTACTCTGTTTACCTTTTTATTTTTATTATTAAACTAGTGTGATTTAACTATACTTCTGTCTCAGTCTGATTCATGGTTTCTGGCAACATCTTAATCAGCAGCATATGCTGACAATAGGCGAATGCCTAATAGCCAATGCCACATGAGCATGGTTGCTACCATAATATTAATGCCCTCGAATGCAAAATATTATTGTATAGAATTAAAAAAATCAAACATTAGTACATGTATTTCCTATGTATGATTGTGGTCAGCTCAGTAGCATAGTGGTGTGCCCTGCTACCTTCAAAAGGTTCAAGCCACGGGTTCTAATCCCACCGATAATATCACCTGCTGAAAACTTGCATTGCGCTCAGCAGCAAAAATTTCACACTAGTTAACGTGCAGGGTGTTAGTTTTTTTGGCTATAATTTGCTTGTGCACTGGAAAAATCAACACAGCTACCTTAGGTGGGTGGTAAGTTGGCTGGGATTTGAACTCATAACCTGAGTGCTTTGTAGACATCAGTGCACACCACCAAGCCTTTGTGCCAAGTACTCTGAGACCTGCATAATAGTATAGTGTAGTGTAGTGGTTACAAATGCTGGCACCCGGCTATTAAGAAATTCAGACCAAAAACAGTGTGTGGTCCCCCCCCCCCAGAACATTCCAGGCCCTTTGGGTCTGGTCTGGATTTTAAGGGGAACCCCACGCCAAAATTATACAAAAAATTGCGTAGGGTCCCCCCAAAATCCAGACCAGACACTTATTCGAGCATGCAGCCCAGCAAGTCAGGAAAGGGAGAAGACAAGGGAGAGCCCCCCCCCGAACCATACCAGGCTGAATGCCCTCAACATGGGGGGGAGCACCTTGTCCCCATGTTGATGAGGACAAGGGCCTCTTCCTGCTTCTTCCTCTGGTTTTCTCTATCCCTGCTTCTTCCTCCGGTCTTCTTCGGTTGCCGCCACCGACCTGCTGAAGATGCCAAAACGACCCTCGTCCAATGCTGTGGCCTGCCGATCATGTCGCACATTTATTGTATAACTATGGGGCGTGACCACCAGATAGCGTCATCCAGAGAACCCACCCCCTTGTGACATCAGAGACCCATCATGCCCTGGCGGTGAAGTCACAAGGGACGGGGCCTCTGAATGACTTCATTCTCCCCATCGCAGCATTGGAGGAGGTTCTTTGTTTAAATTTTCAGCGGGTTGGTGGTGGGAGCAGAAGCAGGGGAAGAAGAAGCCAAGAAGCCGGAGGAAGATGGAGAAGACCAGAGGAAGATGGAGAAGACCAGAGGAAGAAGGAGAAGACCGGAGGAAGAAGACATTTTTAATAATGGCCTTGTTAAAAACTGTCTTTTGTGGTTTTTACTTTTTTTGGTGAATGTGCCATACTCATTCACATAGGGATGGCTGGGATCTGGGGGCATGTTGAAGGCATGCGCCCTTGTATGGTTCAGGAGGGGGGGGGCGCTCGCTTCTCTCACTTTTTTGACCTCCAGGCTGCATGCTCTGGGATAAGCGTGCACTAACGCACTGCAATATACTGCTGTAAACCTGCAATAACGCACTGAAATATACTGCCTTAAATGTGCAGTAACACACTGCAATATACTGCGGTAAATGTGCAATAATGTACTGAAATATACTGTGTTAAATGTGCACTAATGCACTGCAATATACTGCGGTAAACCTGCAATTACACACTGAAATATACTGCGTTAAACTTGCTGTATTGCACTACAATATACTGCAGTAAATGTGCACCAACAACTGAAATATACTGTGTTAAACGTGCACCAACACACTGCAATATATTGTGGTAAATCTGCAATAATGCACTAAAATAAACTGCCTTAAACGTACAGTATTGCACTGCAATATACTGCGGTAAACGTGCACCAATGCACTGAAATATGCTGCGGTATAGACATGTGCACTACTGAAAAATTTGTTTAGCTTCGCTTTCGATTCTTTTTTTTTTCGTTTATCGGATCATTCATTATGATCGGACTTCGTTACTTCAGATCATTCATAACTTTGGATGCATTCATATTCACTGCAATATTCTTCAATAAACGTGCACCAATGCACTGAAATATACTGTGTTGCACTAATGGCAAAAGAAGAGGTTCGATGGTGTGCTATCGTTTGTATAAAATGTATTTAAGAAAAAAAGCCCCTAAATGGGGTACTCACATGATAAAGGTGCGTCAGTGCACCGCTTTTTATGAGGCATAAAAAACTCTGGGGATGTGTGTGCGATCCTGATGAAGATACGTTATCCCTGTATCGAACGTGCATAGGGGAGGGGACAGGGCGGTGGAGAAGGCAGCAGGTCTGCCTACAGAGGAGGAACATCCGATCGCACACATACCCCCAGAGTTTTTTATGCCTCATACAGAGCGGTGCACTGACGTACCTTTATCATGTGAGTACCCCATTTAGGGGCTTTTTTCTTAAATACATTTTATACAAACAATATCACACCATCGAGCCTCTTCTTTTGCCATTTGTTTATGAGGAGACAGCATCGTAAAGCAGGAGACACCAATACCAAACAGTCTGGGACCCCGCAGTACACTCAAAATCCAGTGGTGATTCAGAAGAGTGTTTTGACTAAGCTTAAACGCAAGGTCACATGCTCTAAGGTGAGCGCCTATTACCTAAGGGTGGGGAGCACCTGTGTGTGGAATCACAGCACTGTTTGAATTGCACCGATGTATCTTTAGATCTTTCATCAAAGGAGGACTTTTTAATGCGATTTTTGGCTGTGCTGCTTCATGCGATTAAGGCAGCACAGTGGATTTGGCGCTTAAGCACTTTATTGAGTGTCACTTTATATTTTTTCACTTTGTTTCAATACGCTATAGAAGGACTTTTTATGCAATTTTGGGCTGTGCTGCTTCATGCGATTAAGGCAGCAAAGTGGATTTGGTACTTAAACACTCTATTGAATGTCACTTATATATATTTTTTCACTTTGTTCATTATGCTATATATGGATTAAGCCTGATTATTTATTAGCCTCGGCATATATTTGAGTTTGTTTATTTATTTCACATTAGTATCTCCGTGGGATACACAGGTAGTTAGCGCGGCACATATTATATATTTTATGTTAATATCACACGGCTGTATGAGTACGTGATTAGTGTCACAATTATTATTGATAAGCTATTAGCACTAGTAGGTAGCTCGCAAGATCTTGTATACTGTTTATTAGGGATGAGCCGAGCACCCCCCGGTTCGGTTCGCACCAGAACCTGCGAACGGACCGAAAGTTCGCGCAAACTTTAGAACCCTATTAAATACAATGGACGCGAACGTTCGAAATCAAAAGTGCTAATTATAACAGCTAATATGCAAGTTATTGTCCTAAAAAGGGTTTGGGGACCCGGGTCCTGCCCCAGGGGACATGTATCAATGCAAATAGAAGTATTAAAAACTGCAGTTTTTTCCGGAGCAGTGATTTTATTGATGCAAAAAGTGAAAAAAAAAAGAGAAATATTCCTTTAACCACTTAAGGACCAGCCACTGTATATATACAAAGTAAAGGTGCAAAATAACTGGCCCAAATTTGCACTTCTCGGCGCCTAGGTGCTAGTATGCGATACCTGTGGCTCACTCCTCCAACTGTTTAGCTGGAAAAGTAATGGGGAATAAACGATATACTCAGCTCAAGAATTTATATCAGAGTTGTTAAACTGTGATACAAATTATGTAAAAGGAAGCAGCTATTTAGATTTATATGAAATGAGAACCTCATACATATAAAAAATAAAATACAATAAATATCATATAAAAAGCATAAAACTCATAGAGTCCATATGATAAACAGCGCTGGTTATGGATAAATATCCAAAAACATATAAAACACTTGAGTGATGACTTTGCAACAGTCAAACTAGTAGTGGTATTTCTTCTATGGATACGGTCTGTAGTGCACCCTACACCAATCCCAAGACATCACCACAAGTGAGGCACGCTCCCCCTCTGGGGTACAAACTCACCACAAAGATGAAAAAGATAAGCCTTTTTAGTCTGTAGGTAGTCTCACTCCAACATCCGTCATCACCACCAGGGCAGTATGGGTTAAAATCCTCAGGCAAACATATAAGGACATAAAGGCACCAATAGTGTAATATTGCTTTAATCAAGAAATCCCCCAATACAAAGTCCCTGTTTCAAATACATGTACATTTCAATCACTTGTAAAAAAGCACATAAAGTATAGAGTGTATTCACCGCTATCCTGTCCCAAGAGGGCGCCCGTGTTGCAAACGTAACGCTGCAGTCTTTGTTCCGGGTTTGAGACAGTTGCCGTGGAGTTCACTCTGTACTTCCTGGTTACAGAGACGCTGCGGTATCTGGGCCCTGACCGGTTTCGTCACAAGCTAACTTCAACTGAGGGCGTAGATAGCCCAGCGTCAGCGTGCGTGGTATAACCCCCCCGCTCGTCGCCTATTGGCTGGAGTGCCGCAATCCGTCCGCCCTGATTGGTGCTTGTCAGGGCGGAACTGAGATATGCTCGTCCTTAAACAGGAGCTTTTGGGGAGTGTTCCAACAGCACGTATTACTGCACAGTTTGTTATATAACAGATAACAAAACGAAAATTTGAACATAGAGGGGCTAAAAGTTGCTATCAAACTAAGACAGCAAACATATAAATAAAACCATCACGATTTTAAAACAATATCTCAGTCACTATTACATAGAAGCGAAAAGCTTGCACTATAATAATGTCCGCCTGTCGGTGTTTGAATGTTTCTTAAAAAATATGTTTTGTTTGCAGAAGGAAAGCTGCAGTTACTTGGTGTTAGCTGCACAATATAGCTCAATGGGACAGGTCTAGTGAAACATCTAATCTGTCCCCTGAGAGATGCAGTGTACATCTTTACACTACATTAGACATATTCGGGCTTTGCAACCACTATGTGTATATGCGTGTATTTTAGCAGCAGAAGATGTTCAAAAAAATGGGAATTTAAACCCGCTAATCCAAATATTGAAAATAAATCAATATAAGATACATGCATATAATAAATGCATATATATATATATATATATATATATATATATATATGTATAGTCTACACATATACAGGTGTATATAGAACTACGTGAGGTAAGTTTTAATTAAAATTCGATCTAAATTATTTAAAATAAAATAAAAATTGGACCGTCAAAATTTATGAGTGTATAATTAATTAACCTTAGATAGGTGAAATTAGATAAATAAAAATATAAATAAATATATCAACATATATGTACATAAGTCTATAAGTTTGAGAGGTTTGGGCCGAGAAAGGGTGCCATTGGGAGGCGGTATTCAAATCAATTGTTAAAAGTATAGATAAAATTGCTAAAACAGTCAATAAAAAATTTATCATAAAAACTGTTAATAAAAACAATATATCAATAATCACTAATAAAACAATTGATGTCTAGATCTATATTTAACCCCTTCGGAGATAAAGTATCTACTAGACTTGTGCACAACGGAAAAATTCGTTCCGTTTCGGTTCGTTTCTTTCCGGTCCTGTTGATTCGTAATCATTCGTAATTTTGCTAGACGGGATTTTTCGTGTTCGGACTCATTCGTATTTTTGCAAGCGACATTTTTCGTTGAATTTTTTGTTGCTTTATAATTCGTACTTTCGGTAGAGTACGTTGTTTTTCGTTGATTCTGGACACAACTCCTACTTTCGTAACTTTTTTTGGGTTCGTACTTTCGGTAGAGTACGTTGTTTTTCGTTGATTCTGGACACAACTCCTACTTTCGTAACTTTTTTTGGGTTCGTTGATTCGTAATTTTCCGTGTCTCTCTCACAACGACGCTGCCTATTATGCCTAATGTGCTTCGAATGGATTTGTACTTTTCTAAATACATTGCGGTTATTTGTAACGATTCGAAATCTCGTATTTTACTTTCGTTTTTTACATGCGGCTATAGGCTCCGCCCCTGTACACCATTTTGAGAGGGTTCAGCACGGTGAGGGAGAAGCAGAGAGCAGAGCAGAGTGAGTGTTATTGTGCTTCAAATGGATTCGAAATCTCGTATTTTACTTTCGTTTTTTACATGCGGCTATAACCTCCGCCCCTGTACACCATTTTGAGAGGGAGTTCAGCACGGTGTGGGAGAAGCAGATAGCAGAGCAGAGTGAGTGTTATTGTGCTTCGTATGGATTCGTACATTCGTAACTTTTTCATAACGAATTATGCCGAAGACATTCGGGCATTCGCTATTTGCGGTATAATTTATTTCGGATTCGGTCTTATTCGTAATTGCTTTGTTCGGAAATTCGAATGCTTCCGAATGTCCGAAAGTTGCTAAATTCGGACGAATTTCAATTCGTTACGAAACGAATTGCACAAGCCTAGTATCTACGGAATAAATCCATTGGGTCTCAAGCTTGGATAATTCTCTTACTAGATTGGACCCCCTCCAAGGTGGTTTTAGGTGGTCCACTCCCCAAAACTTGAGACCTGCGGGGTTTTGGTCGTGGAACAATTTAAAATGTAAGGAAACATTGTGATCCTTATACCCAATTTTGATGTTTGCCACATGCTCAGCTACACGTATTTTAAGAGCCCTCTTAGTGCGGCCTATGTACAGTAACTTGCAGGGGCATTCTAAAACATACACTACATAGGTAGTGTTACAGGTAATAAAATCTTTAATGGTAAACTCTCTGTTATTGGACGTAGATGTAAAGTTTTCAAGTGCTCTAAGGGGTTTATTCACCTCTCTGCAAGGGCGGCACTTTCTGCAGGCATAAAAGCCATCCTTATCCCAAAAAGAAGGGGGTTTGTGTGGTACGTCTAGTATCTTCTTGACGACCCTGTCTCCATAGTTAGGAGCTTTCCTATAGATAAAAGTAGGTCTTGTTGGTATATAGTTTTTAAGGATCTTGTCAAGAAGGAGTATATGCCAATGAGAAAAGAAGATATGTTCCACTTCTTTATACTGTGAGTGGTATCCTGATATAAAACTCCATTCATGATTATTTTTATTATTTTGCCCTTGGAGAGTGTTTTTATTCAAATAGTTGGTTCTTGGAGTAGCTGCGAGGTCTTCAATAATTTTGATTAGTTGTGTTTCTTTATAACCCTTTTCCATAAATTTATTCTTTAGTACATCAGCCTGGAATAGGAAATCTGCATCCTCAGTACAATTGCGTCTTACCCGCATCAATTGGCCTTTAGGGATGTTTTTTAGCCATGCGGGGTGGTGGCCGCTTTGTGTGGGAAGAAAGCTATTAGCATCTGTGGGCTTAAAGTAAACTTTAGTGCCCAATTTATTCCCATTCCTATATATATATGAACATCCAGAAAATGAATACTTTCCTTATTATATTCACAAGTAAGGTTAATATTGTTAGTGTTCTGGTTTAGTTCTTCCAGGAAGGTTTCTAGTGATGCTATTGATCCTGCCCATATGAGAAATAGATCGTCAATATATCGTCGGTACAGTATCAGTTCTTTACGTTTCGTGTGGAATACTGTTTTGTCCTCCCACTCTGCCATAAATAAATTCGCTATGCTTGGAGCAAATTTAGCACCCATGGCTACTCCCCTTCTTTGTGAGTAAAAGCTTCCATCAAACCAAAAATAATTGTGTCCTAAACAAAAATCCAGAGCATTACGTAGGAACAATTTCTGTGAATGGGAGATGTCATCTCTTTTAGACAGTGCCCAATTCAGGGCTAAGAGGGCGTTGTCATGTTGTATTATTGTGTATAACGATGAAACGTCTGCGGTTACTAAGAACACTTCTTCTTTTCCAGTCAGATCTATTTCCTGTAATAGAGATAGGAGGTCCTTAGTGTCTTTAAGATAGGCATGTGTTGATGTCACACTGCTTTGGAGGTAATGGTCAAGATATTGGCCCAAACGTGATGTAATCGATCCGATCCCATTCACAATGGGTCTTGCTGGTGGAAGGTTGAGGTCTTTATGGATCTTAGGGAGAGTATATATAGTAGGTATCCTACTACTACTCGGTACCAAATATTTACTCTCCCTCAAAGACAAAGCTCTGGTTTGAAAACCCATTTTCACCAGTTTCTGTAGATTGATTTCATATTGTGGAGTGGGGTCTCTTTCCAGCTTCAAGTATGTTGCCTCTTCAGATAGCATTTGTGTTAGCTGGTTGTGGTAAAAATCTTTGGTAAGGATTACCACTCCACCTCCCTTGTCTGCTGGTCTCACTATTATCTCCTTTCTCCTCTCTAGAAGTTCTATGCCTTCTTTGATATAGCGTGGATTGACATTTCTTTTGGGTTTGATGTGTTCCAAATCACGAAGTATGAGTCCTTTAAAAACATCCAAGGGCTGATTGGTCCCCAATAAGGGGTTAAAAAGTGATTTGTTTCGCAAACCACTATCAGTTGGTACTGATAAGGTACTTGTTACAGGGTTTGAATTCTTGTTTAAAAAGTATTTTTTCATATTCAGTTTCCTCATATATTTATTAATGTCTATAAACACATTAAATTTGTTAATTGGGCGATGTAGACCACATTTGAGCCCCAAATTTAAAATATTAGTTTCTTTATCTGTTAAGACCACATCGGTTAAATTAAAGATCCCGCCTACTCGTACTCCTTCTCGTATTCCTTTTGACTTCTTTTCTTGTGTCCTTCGTCCGGCCCTACAGCCTCTGCTCCTTCTCTCCTTGGGCCTGGTTGTTGCATCCTTTCCCGTTCCCAATGTGGGGGGTCCCTCCATTGGGGATCTTTCTGTGTCGGTCCATGTTGCAGTCCCCTGTATTCTGTCACTTGCTGTGGATATGTTGGCATTCTTCCTCTCTGGTTGTTTGACCCTCTGCCCCTCTTCTGCCATCCCCTGCCTCTCCCTAAAAAAGAGGACCGGGGTGATTGATATTGTTGTCTATTCCTATCATCCCATAAAGGGTCATAATGATTATATATCGGTACTTGATAGTAATCTTGTGTAGGTGGAGGTCGATACTGAGGATTCGGTGGTCCAGGTCTTCTTGGTTTCCCTCTACCATAGTTATGATCATTTCTGATAGGTGTGGAATGATTGATAGGGGTCTGTTGTGTGCCCAAATCTCTTCTATCCACTATAGGTAATGGTTGACTATTAGAGGGCAGTTGACTTCCAGTGTTGGTGTCTTGCTGGGTTTCCATAGTCAGACCTTCTGTATCTCTTGCTTCAGTAGGGTTCACTTGCTGCCATAGATAAACCATGTTTGAACGAAAGTCTCCTAGATCTCTGTGGAATTTTTTGGTTTTCTTTTTCTGAGTTTCCTTATCCACTTTTTCTAGTTTTTTCTTTATACGGGTGTTAAAATCAGTAATTTGTTGACTATCCTTAATAGGGTCTAGTTGCTTTTGCAACTCGTTTATCCTTGTTTCTAGTTTGAACATCTTTTTCTTTTTCCTTTTTAAAATTAATTCCTGTAGTTTAAAACCTACCCCATTAAAGAATTCTAGCCATTCGGACATAGATTCAGGGTCATCTAGACCATCTTGGGGGACTACTTCCCATCTTAAGCTTCTAATAATAATATGTTCCTTTAAGTATTGTTCTAAAGTGCATATATCCCACCAGGTTCTCACTTGTTTCTCTAGTGAGTTCCCAAGGGCAGTCATAACCCCATTGTAGTTTAATTGTGCAGTAGTGTGCTCATTGACAGTGAAGATGCTGTTAATATCTATATTCCTATTACTCAGGAAGAGCAGTGCATCCATGGCTGCCAAGAAAAAAGGAGAATTTGTATAGAAAGTAAAGGTGCAAAATAACTGGCCCAAATTTGCACTTCTCGGCGCCTAGGTGCTAGTATGCACCAACACTGGAAGTCAACTGCCCTCTAATAGTCAACCATTACCTATAGTGGATAGAAGAGATTTGGGCACACAACAGACCCCTATCAATCATTCCACACCTATCAGAAATGATCATAACTATGGTAGAGGGAAACCAAGAAGACCTGGACCACCGAATCCTCAGTATCGACCTCCACCTACACAAGATTACTATCAAGTACCGATATATAATCATTATGACCCTTTATGGCAGGGATATGCAATTAGCGGACCTCCAGCTGTTGCCAAACTACAAGTCCCATGAGGCATAGCAAGACTCTGACAGCATCAAGCATGACACCCAGAGGCAGAGGCATGATGGGACTTGTAGTTTGGCAACAGCTGGAGGTCCGCTAATTGCATATCCCTGCTTTATGGGATGATAGGAATAGACAACAATATCAATCACCCCGGTCCTCTTTTTTAGGGAGAGGCAGGGGATGGCAGAAGAGGGGCAGAGGGTCAAACAACCAGAGAGGAAGAATGCCAACATATCCACAGCAAGTGACAGAATACAGGGGACCGCAACATGGACCGACACAGAAAGATCCCCAATGGAGGGACCCCCCACATTGGGAACGGGAAAGGATGCAACAACCAGGCCCAAGGAGAGAAGGAGCAGAGGCTGTAGGGCCGGACGAAGGACACAAGAAAAGAAGTCGAAAGGAATACGAGAAGGAGTACGAGTAGGCGGGATCTTTAATTTAACCGATGTGGTCTTAACAGATAAAGAAACTAATATTTTAAATTTGGGGCTCAAATGTGGTCTACATCGCCCAATTAACAAATTTAATGTGTTTATAGACATTAATAAATATATGAGGAAACTGAATATGAAAAAATACTTTTTAAACAAGAATTCAAACCCTGTAACAAGTACCTTATCAGTACCAACTGATAGTGGTTTGCGAAACAAATCACTTTTTAACCCCTTATTGGGGACCAATCAGCCCTTGGATGTTTTTAAAGGACTCATACTTCGTGATTTGGAACACATCAAACCCAAAAGAAATGTCAATCCACGCTATATCAAAGAAGGCATAGAACTTCTAGAGAAGAGAAAGGAGATAATAGTGAGACCAGCAGACAAGGGAGGTGGAGTATTAATCCTTACCAAAGATTTTTACCACAACCAGCTAACACAAATGCTATCTGAAGAGGCAACATACTTGAAGCTGGAAAGAGACCCCACTCCACAATATGAAATCAATCTACAGAAACTGGTGGAAATGGGTTTTCAAACCAGAGCTTTGTCTTTGAGGGAGAGTAAATATGTGGTACCGAGTAGTAGTAGGATACCTACTATATATACTCTCCCTAAGATCCATAAAGACCTCAACCTTCCACCAGCAAGACCCATTGTGAATGGGATCGGATCGATTACATCACGTTTGGGCCAATACCTCCAAAGCAGTGTGACATCAACACATGCCTATCTTAAAGACACTAAGGACCTCCTATCTCTATTACAGGAAATAGATCTGACTGGAAAAGAAGAAGTGTTCTTAGTAACCGCAGACGTTTCATCGTTATACACAATAATACAACATGACGACGCCCTCTTAGCCCTGAATTGGGCACTGTCTAAAAGAGATGACATCTCCCATTCACAGAAATTGTTCCTACGTAATGCTCTGGATTTTTGTTTAGGACACAATTATTTTTGGTTTGATGGAAGCTTTTACTCACAAAGAAGGGGAGTAGCCATGGGTGCTAAATTTGCTCCAAGCATAGCGAATTTATTTATGGCAGAGTGGGAGGACAAAACAGTATTCCACACGAAACGTAAAGAACTGATACTGTACCGACGATATATTGACGATCTATTTCTCATATGGGCAGGATCAATAGCATCACTAGAAACCTTCCTGGAAGAACTAAACCAGAACACTAACAATATTAACCTTACTTGTGAATATAATAAGGAAAGTATTCATTTTCTGGATGTTCATATATATAGGAATGGGAATAAATTGGGCACTAAAGTTTACTTTAAGCCCACAGATGCTAATAGCTTTCTTCCCACACAAAGCGGCCACCACCCCGCATGGCTAAAAAACATCCCTAAAGGCCAATTGATGCGGGTAAGACGCAATTGTACTGAGGATGCAGATTTCCTATTCCAGGCTGATGTACTAAAGAATAAATTTATGGAAAAGGGTTATAAAGAAACACAACTAATCAAAATTATTGAAGACCTCACAGCTACTCCAAGAACCAACTATTTGAATAAAAACACTCTCCAAGGGCAAAATAATAAAAATAATCATGAATGGAGTTTTATATCAGGATACCACTCACAGTATAAAGAAGTGGAACATATCTTCTTTTCTCATTGGCATATACTCCTTCTTGACAAGATCCTTAAAAACTATATACCAACAAGACCTACTTTTATCTATAGGAAAGCTCCTAACTATGGAGACAGGGTCGTCAAGAAGATACTAGACGTACCACACAAACCCCCTTCTTTTTGGGATAAGGATGGCTTTTATGCCTGCAGAAAGTGCCGCCCTTGCAGAGAGGTGAATAAACCCCTTAGAGCACTTGAAAACTTTACATCTACGTCCAATAACAGAGAGTTTACCATTAAAGATTTTATTACCTGTAACACTACCTATGTAGTGTATGTTTTAGAATGCCCCTGCAAGTTACTGTACATAGGCCGCACTAAGAGGGCTCTTAAAATACGTGTAGCGGAGCATGTGGCAAACATCAAAATTGGGTATAAGGATCACAATGTTTCCTTACATTTTAAATTGTTCCACGACCAAAACCCCGCAGGTCTCAAGTGGGTCTCAAGTTTTGGGGAGTGGACCACCTAAAACCACCTTGGAGGGGGTCCAATCTAGTAAGAGAATTATCCAAGCTTGAGACCCAATGGATTTATTCCGTAGATACTTTATCTCCGAAGGGGTTAAATATAGATCTAGACATCAATTGTTTTATTAGTGATTATTGATATATTGTTTTTATTAACAGTTTTTATGATTAATTTTTTATTGACTGTTTTAGCAATTTTATCTATACTTTTAACAATTGATTTGAATACCGCCTCCCAATGGCACCCTTTCTCGGCCCAAACCTCTCAAACTTATAGACTTATGTACATATATGTTGATATATTTATTTATATTTTTATTTATCTAATTTCACCTATCTAAGGTTAATTAATTATACACTCATAAATTTTGACGGTCCAATTTTTATTTTATTTTAAATAATTTAGATCGAATTTTAATTAAAACTTACCTCACGTAGTTCTATATACACCTGTATATGTGTAGACTATACATATATATATATATATATGCATTTATTATATGCATGTATCTTATATTGATTTATTTTCAATATTTGGATTAGCGGGTTTAAATTCCCATTTTTTTGAACATCTTCTGCTGCTAGAATACACGCATATACACATAGTGGTTGCAAAGCCCGAATATGTCTAATGTAGTGTAAAGATGTACACTGCATCTCTCAGGGGACAGATTAGATGTTTCACTAGACCTGTCCCATTGAGCTATATTGTGCAGCTAACACCAAGTAACTGCAGCTTTCCTTCTGCAAACAAAACATCTTTTTTAAGAAACATTCAAACACCGACAGGTGGACATTATTATAGTGCAAGCTTTTCGCTTCTATGTAATAGTGACTGAGATATTGTTTTAAAATCGTGATGGTTTTATTTATATGTTTGCTGTCTTAGTTTGATAGCAACTTTTAGCCCCTCTATGTTCAAATTTTCGTTTTGTTATCTGTTATTGTCAAGGTCACCTGTGGCCAGGTGACAGATGCACACCGTAGGGGGACAGGAGTGCACCGCAAGGTAGTGAACCCTATGGCTGACTGCTGCGGATAGGAAACTGGGTGGTTGAGGAAAGCGGGACCAGAGGAGCACAACCGGGATCCTAACGGAAGCTAGAGCCAAGATTCCCCAGGGCGCGGAGTCTAAGACCCAGCAGGTCTTCTCCAGGGCCTCTAGTGGTGAGGATGTTATGCTGCAGGCTGGGACCAGGTCGCGGCCCCTGGAGTTTCCTAGCTCACGCCCCGTAGGATAAGGGGAAAAGAGGGGAAGCAGCAGCACAAGATATGAGAGAACCGAATAACAAGCTGAAGGTCAGGGGCCACAAGCAGACAAGGATAACGAAAGAACGAGCCGAAGGTCAAGGGTCACGAGCAGACAGGGATAGTCGGGGACAAGCCAAATATGTAACAGAGAGACAGACGTAGCACACGGCAGGCAGGAACCCAAACACACAATGCCTAACAAACACGTTGATCAGCAAAGCATGCTTGCAGTGCACAGGTTAATATAGTGTTCTGTGATAGGGCCTGGGGTGGAGTCTGGCTGGGAGGAGATTATAAAGGAAGCCAGGTGAAAGGGCTCAGGCCTCTAAGATGAACACTTGGGAAGGAAGGTAAGCTGACAGACAAACACTACTGCATATCCATGACAGTACCCTCCCTCTTATGGGCCCCCCCCCCGCCTGGGCCCAGGCTTAAAGGGAAATCTCTGATGAAACCTTCTCAACAGATGAGGTGCAGCGACATCAGATGCAGCGATCCAAGACACCTCCTCAGGACCAAAACCTCTCCAATGCACAAGGTACTGAAGAATGCCTCTGCAGAGCCGAGAATCCAGAACTTGTCTAACCTCGTACTTAAGATTATCCTCAGAGACCGAAAACGAGGTAGGGAGATGACAAGAAGATCTATTGAGGACCAAAGGCTCTCTAGGAATAAGCAAGGGCATGAGAGGATCAACAGGAATCTGAGGAGGGTCCCCTAGACCCTTAAAGGGGAACTGGTCATCTTGCACAGGACCATCAGACTGGGCAGATGTCAGTGGAACCCTGAAGTCAGGTTGGTTAGAAGGTGACATGTCGCCGGAGTCAAACTGAATAGCTGAAGGACAAGCAGAATGTCCTGAACAAGAAAAAGTAGGAGGCTCACTGGGCATGGGCTGGACTGGCATAACTAGTACAGAGGCAGAGTGAATAGCTGAGTCAGGTGTAGCGACTACCTGAATCGCATCGCAAGACGTAGCGACTGCAGGACTTGTAGACAAGCTAGCCTGGCTGTGCGTCCAAGGGTGGTTAGGGACAGAGAAATGTAAATGGTTATGCAACCTGGAATGAATGACCGGCTCAGATTCACAGGGGGCAACCTTGGGTAGGCAGGACGAGGAACAGGAGGGACCCCAAGCCAGGATCTGTCCAGTAGTCCAGTCCACATGAGGAGAATGGAGCTGTAACCATGGGAGACCCAAAATTATAGGCGTTGAGGCCTTGGGTGAGATAAGGAAGGATATCCACTCCTGGTGGAGTGTCCCTACCAACATCTTAACAGGGAGGGTCTGGAAGCGGATAGGTCCCCCTGGGAGAACAGTACCATCAATCGCCAAGACCACCAATGGTGTGGTGAGGGGCAAAAGAGTAAGTCTCATGGATGATGCGATTTCCCAGTCCATAAAATTACCAGCGGCTCCGGAATCCAGATATGCTGAGACCGAATGAGAAGAAGCACCAACATGAAGGAACACAGAAAGCAGAAGACGAGAAGGGGAAGGTGATATTTCTGGGTCCAATACTCCACTTTCCAGATGAAGTGGACCCGAACGTTTTTCTGGACAAAGAGAGCAAGTGTCACGAAAATGACCTTTGCCCCCACAGTAAAGACACAGACCAAGAGTTCTGCGCCTAGCACGTTCCTCGGGTGATAGCCTGGTCCGACCCAGCTGCATGGGTTCCTCAGCTGGTAGGAGATGCTCTACGGGTCGAAGAGAGGGGAGCTCAGGCTGACTAAGAACCAAGGAGTGCTGGCGTTGCTTTTCTAAGGTCCTCTCCTGAAAGCGAATATCGATCTGGTTACACAAGGAGATAACGCCGGCCAGATCAGTGGGGATGGTTCTTCCTGCTAATTCATCCTTCACTCTATCAGACAGGCCATGCAAAAAGGTTGCGACTAAGGCCTCATTGTTCCAGCTCAACTCAGCCGACAGTATGCGGAAATGAAGGGCATACTGTCCCACAGAAGCAGACTCTTGGCGGAGACGTAAAAGGGCGCTGGCCGCTGAAGAGACACGAGCCGGTTCTTCGAAGATATTCCAAAAAAGTTTCAAGAAGCCAGACAGGCTAGAAACCACTGGATCATTCAGTTCCCACAGAGGGGCTGCCCAGGCTAAAGCTTCACCAGAGAGGAGGGAAATGATATAGGCTACCTTAGCCCGATCAGACAGGAAGTTTTGGGGCTGGAGCTCAAAATGAATTGTGCATTGGCTAAGGAACCCCCTGCAAGCCTTGGAGTCCCCAGAGAAACGGGACGGAGCTGGCAGTTGTAGTGAGTGTGTGGCTGCGACTGGTGCAATAGATGCAGCCGCTGGTTGTATTTGAGGTTGCGGATTCAGGGTTCCCAAGGAGGCCTGAAGCTGCTCAAAGCGAGAAGCCAGATCCTGGAGGAATCGCATCACCTGAGTCTGATTCGATTCCTGGGTTTCAAGTCTGCAAACTATGCCCTGCAACGGATCATCCACGGGTAACGGGATGTCAGCCGGGTTCATGGCTGATCAAACTGTCAAGGTCACCTGTGGCCAGGTGACAGATGCACACCGTAGGGGGACAGGAGTGCACCGCAAGGTAGTGAACCCTATGGCTGACTGCTGCGGATAGGAAACTGGGTGGTTGAGGAAAGCGGGACCAGAGGAGCACAACCGGGATCCTAACGGAAGCTAGAGCCAAGATTCCCCAGGGCGCGGAGTCTAAGACCCAGCAGGTCTTCTCCAGGGCCTCTAGTGGTGAGGATGTTATGCTGCAGGCTGGGACCAGGTCGCGGCCCCTGGAGTTTCCTAGCTCACGCCCCGTAGGATAAGGGGAAAAGAGGGGAAGCAGCAGCACAAGATATGAGAGAACCGAATAACAAGCTGAAGGTCAGGGGCCACAAGCAGACAAGGATAACGAAAGAACGAGCCGAAGGTCAAGGGTCACGAGCAGACAGGGATAGTCGGGGACAAGCCAAATATGTAACAGAGAGACAGACGTAGCACACGGCAGGCAGGAACCCAAACATACAATGCCTAACAAACACGTTGATCAACAAAGCAGGCTTGCAGTGCACAGGTTAATATAGTGTTCTGTGATAGGGCCTGGGGTGGAGTCTGGCTGGGAGGAGATTATAAAGGAACCCAGGTGAAAGGGCTCAGGCCTCTAAGATGAACACATGGGAAGGAAGGTAAGCTGACAGACAAACACTACTGCATATCCATGACAGTTATAAAAAAAACTGTGCAGTAATACGTGCTGTTGGAACACTCCCCAAAAGCTCCTGTTTGATGACGAGCATATCTCAGTTCCGCCCTGACAAGCACCAATCAGGGCGGACGGATTGCGGCACTCCAGCCAATAGGCGACGAGCGGGGGGGTTATACCACGCACGCTGACGCTGGGCTATCTACGCCCTCAGTTGAAGTCAGCTTGTGACTAAACCGGTCAGGGCCCAGATACCGCAGCGTCTCTGTAACCAGGAAGTACAGAGTGAACTCCACGGCAACTGTCTCAAACCCGGAACAAAGACTGCAGTGTTACGTTTGCAACACGGGCGCCCTCTTGGGACAGGATAGCGGTGAATACACTCTATACTTTATGTGCTTTTTTTACAAGTGATTGAAATGTACGTGCATTTGAAACAGGGACTTTGTATTGGGGGATTTCTTGATTAAAGCAATAGTACACTATTGGTGCCTTTATGTCCTTATATGTTTGCCTGAGGATTTTAACCCATACTGCCCTGGTGGTGATGACGGATGTTGGAGTGAGACTACCTACAGACTAAAAAGGCTTATCTTTTTCATCTTTGTGGTGAGTTTGTACCCCAGAGGGGGAGCGTGCCTCACTTGTGGTGAAGACTTGGGATTTGTGTAGGGTGCACTACAGACCGTATCCATAGAAGAAATACCACTACTAGTTTGACTGTTGCAAAGTCATCACTCAAGTGTTTTATATGTTTTTGGACATTTATCCATAACCAGCGCTGTTTATCATATGGACTCTATGAGTTTTATGCTTTTTATATGATATTTATTGCACTGTATATATACGTCGGCAGAATGGCTCGTACAGGCACAATCACGTCTCCTTTAACTGCCCGGTGTCGAGGTCGCGCGCGCCGCCGCCGGCGTGCTCGCGACCCCCCTGCCTTCCCCGTGAGTCGGACCGCGGGTCCCGCAGACTCGATCGCCATGGGGATCCCCGCGATTGTCTCACGGAGGCATGGAGTGTGGAGATGTTAGTGTAAACACAACATCTCCCCGCTCTCCTACTGACAATGTCACCGATCTCCGCTCTGTGTAATCAGAGCGGAGATTGGTCACGTGTCACTCGTAGCCTTGCCCCCACACAGTAGTAAGCACTCCCCTAGGCACACGTAACCCCTTCAGAGCCCCTAGTGGTTAACCCCTTTACTGCCAGTGTCATTTTTACAGTAACCAGTGCATTTTTATTGCACTGATCGCTGTAAAAATGACAATGGTCCCAAATATGTGTCAAAAGTGTCCGATGTGTCCGCCATAATGTCGCAGTCATGAAAAAAAAATCGCTGATCGCCGCCATTACTAGTAAAAAAAAAAAAATCAATAAACGCCGATTGCGATTTTTTTTTTACCAAAAATATGTAGAAGAATACGTATCGGCCTAAACTGAGGAAAAAAAAAAAGTTTTTTTATATATTTTTGGGGGATATTTATTATAGCAAAATGTAAAAAATATAGAATTTTTTTCCAAATTGTCGCTCTATTTTTGTTTATAGCGCAAAAAATAAAAACCGCAGAGGTGATCAAATACCACCAAAAGAAAGCTCTATTTGTGGAAAAAAAAGGACGTCAATTTTGTTTGGGAGCCATGTCGCACGACCGCGCAATTGTCAGTTAAAGCAACGCAGTGCCGGATCGCAAAAGGGGCCTGGTCTTTATGCTGCGTATTGGTCCAGGGCTTAAGTGGTTAAATATCGTACCTGGGGGGTTTATAAAGTATGCCTGTGAAGTGGCACGTGTTTCCCGTGTTTAGAACTGTCCCTGCACAAAATAACATTTCTAAAGGAAAAAAAGTTATTTAAAACTGCTTGCGACTTTATTGTAATGTCTGGTCCCGGCAATATGGATGAAAATCACTGAGAAAAATGGCATGAGTACACCCCCCCCCCCCAGCCCACTACCAGCCCCTTTGGGTGTTGTATGGATATTAAGGGGAACCCTGCACCCAAATTTAAAAAAGGCCCTATATACTCTGAACAGCAGTATACAGGCGGTGCAAACAAGACAGGGACTGTAGGTTTTTTCTTAAGTAGAATCTGTTTGTAATTTGGAACAGGTACATTTTTGAAGTGTAGCTCCAGCCCAAAAATCTATTTTTAAGCTTTGGGAAAACATAGGGAAGGGTTATCACCTCTGTAACATTTGTTTTGCTGTCTGTGCAGTGTGCACCTGTTCAGAACATTTCACCTCACTGTCCGTCCCAATGACAAATGTTTTTTGAAAATTTGGGGTTTTAAATTGAAACAAGGATTGGCGATAAAGCATCAGTGGAGTAGAGACACGTTTTCCCATATTAACACTTACAGGAGAGAATTTCCCTTCCTAGGGGTAGATTTCCTCTCACTTCCTGTTGTCTCCTTCCGTTTGCAAGTAGGAGTCGTTTGTAAGTTGGATATTTGAAAGTAGGGGCCTGCCGTATATACTCTGCAGAAATTTTACCCTTATGCCCCATACACACGATCATTTTTAATGTCATTTTTAAAACTGACGTTTTTCTCGTCATTTTTTTTCTTGTTTCCTCTCAAGCCTGTCTTGCGTACACACCATCATTTTAAAAAATGTTCAAGAAAAGCGCAGTGACGTACACCACGTACGACGGCACTATAAAGGGGAAGTTCCGTTCGAATGGCGCCACCCTTCATGTTAGTAAAGTTTGTTGAGAGACGATTCGCTCTTTTCAGTCTAGTGCTTTTCAGTCCGTTACAGCATGACGAATGTGCTATCTCCATTACGAACGCTAGTTTTACCAGAACGAGCGCTCCCGTCTCATACTTGATTCTGAGCATGCGCATTTTTTTTCACGTCGTTAAAGCATACACACTATCGTTTTTCACGTCGTTAAAAAAAACAACATGAAAAACGACGTGAAAAAAGAGAGCATGTCCGGAATTTTTAATGGCCGTTTTTCACGTCGTTAAAAATGCTCTGGAGCCTACACACGATCATTTTTAATGGCCATTTTTTAAAATGGCATTTTTAACGGCATGAAAAACGATCGTGTGTACGGGGCATTAGGTGTTGGTGTTGCCACAACACTGTAAGCCCTCACAGTTACTCTTGGTGGGCGCTGGAATGCCCTGCTGTGAACTATTATATCAAGAATTGTAATTACATGCCATTGTTGAACAGTGGAAACAATATACAAAAAATTCCGCGCTGCTAAAGAACGTGAGCAGCTAAACCAATAGACAAAGGTGCAAAACAGAAAAACAAAAAATGTAGCGCTAATGCAAATGTAAATAAGAACACCCAGTGATATACGGTGCTAAAACAAAAAAGTCAAATGACAAAAGTCCATATGAAATTCTGAGGATGTGATAGTCTCTGATGAGTGAAATAAAACAAATTCTTGACAAATAAGTGATAATCCCAAAATCTTGAAGACGACCACCACCGATATGTAGGAGGCTTACCAGAATGTATGGACCCAAGCAGACATACGTCTGAAGGGTCACATCAATCTTTGAGTATGTATCCCCTGATGAACCGATCCTGTGCAGGTAAATCCACCGGAACGACACTCACAGCAAGTATGGTGTGGAGGTAGATAAGAAGCTTGGAAGGTGGTAGCCCAATGATGGTAAACCAGGATACCAATCAAATGAAGGTGTAAAAGAGAAGGGCACATAGCATAATACCGTCTAAAATTGAATTTAATGTAGGTAAATACACTTACATCAAAATGGTGAAACAAACACTTGTCAAATAGTAGCAGCAGTGGAGTCCCCCGACGCGTTTCGCAATAAATTGCATCGTCTGGGGTGTGTATTTACTTACATTAAATTCCATTTTAGATTGTATTATGCTATGTGCCCTTTTCTTTTCTTTTACACCTTCATTTGATTGGTATCCTGGTTTACAATCATTGGGCTACCACCTTCCAAGCTTCTTGGGTGTCTTGGGACTGTAATTGATCCCTTGAAGACTGCTGCTGATGCTGAGTGCTAGGCTCCACCTCCATGCTGACACAATAATCCTCCTCCTCCTCCTCCTCTTCCTGTGTGATAGCCGGGCCAGCAGGAACACTGTCTGGATAAAGGGGGCCTTGAGAGGTAAGGAAGTCCTCCTCTTCCTGCCTCTGTTCTGCCTCAAGTGCCCTGTCCATTATTCCACGCAGCATGTGCTCTAACAGGTGGACAAGCATTTACAAATGTGGACTCACCAGGGGGGGGGGGGCAGTGGTTGCCAATCCCAGTAATGATATAACAAAAAAGCAAATCTCCCCAAAATGAGAGTTTAAAGACTTTGTAGACAACAAGATTGGATGAAACAATTTGATCGATAGATTGATATCATTTAATGAAAAAATATAGAATATAAAAATTTATAAGGTGTAGACAACACCAACAATATAACATCATAAAATCACCAATATACAATAATGAGATATTCATGCAGTCAGTATTCCAGCGTTTCGGGACATATTGGGGGTCCCTTCATCAAGGTTATTCCAGATTGACTGACCATAGCATGTTCTAGACAAAGAATACAAAGACAAAAATACACATAATAGAACCATATATACATACATATCATTAAAAATGCACACATGCATATACATAGAACATATATTCTTCATGTACGGGGGGCAGGGGAAGGGAGCATCGTTGAGGACAGGACTACAGATAGCCACCTACCGACTCAATTGAAAATTGTCATATGTGACTCCAAAAGTTGTATCAGACCCAAAAAGAATATTTGAGGTGTGACAGTTGACAAAAGAATGCTCAAAAGAGGGGCCACGCAAAGAGTAGTTGGACTGTAGACACTAGTGTGGCCAGGGCAGATATCGTGGATATCTATAAAGAAATAGTTGATGCTTTTTGATAGACAGTTGACTATTGTAATTATCTATCCATAGCTATATGCATATAGTTGCACAAAGTCATGCCTATATAGAGAGAGAGGATGCAGTAGAAAAAAATGTGCAATGCGTGCTAAACCTACTATCATGGTGAGCAAGGTCACATACATATGCATCACAAAAGGACCCATTATACTATTGCATTGTGCAAATCAATGTGTTTAGACTCCATATTGCTGCATTATTCATAAAGTGTGAATTAGCAGTGGTATGGTCAATAAAAAGCATAGTATCCTGTTTGTAAGAGAAAAAAAAAGGGCCATTGCCATATATTCCACACTACACTGACCTTACTCAAAAGCAGCCCAAATCGTACCTTTATCCAAGAGCTCCCTGCACGGCCATCATGTTGCATCAAGAGACAGCTAATGAAAGTGTATCAACGGCTGTCTTAAATACTGCTTAGACGGACGCCAGCGCATGCGCGGTGTCCCTTATCTGTTTATGGGAAGAGAGGAGGAGGGTGTTATAATTCTATCGTTGCTGTGTAGTGCCATGATCCACGCTATGCGTGATGTCATCACGACTTGGTTGTGGATAGTATGGGAAATTTAGGCATCGGGAATAGTCACCCTCCATTTGCCTATTGGCGGCCTGATCGAAGCCGCGCCCATCGCTGGCACAGCTCCGCCGTAGGGCACGCCCATCTTAGCCACAGGTTTGTTTACAGGGACAGGGGGTGGATATACCGGAGGACGCAGCGGTGCAGACACAGGCAACCAAGGCCACTCCCACCACAATAGTATCTCCAGCATCAGACCCGCTCACAGATCCGATCCCTCCACCATACGTGCGCGGGGGGTGCACAGTGGGACACAACCCAATGTGCATCCAAACACCGCACAGCCAATTCCTCGCCACACAGCACAGTCGGCAGTCGGACTGGGTCTCCCATCAGGGCGAGCGGCGACAACATATCAGCTCATCTACGGAAAACCCAATCCCCATAGATACTTGAGGCCGGGCAGAGGCATTCTCCTACATTGAAAGCACAAACAAAAGCAGAATTGAAAAACTCCTCCAAATCAACCAAAAACCGCACAAAAGTATCCCCCTTCCCTATAGTATAGAGCAAATGGAGGGGTATATAGGCTTGGTATATGTCCTTTGGTAGTAAGTGTCAAAGATCATTTTACATATTGCTGCATTATTCATAAAGTGTGAATTAGCAGTGGTATGGTCAATAAAAAGCATAGTATCCTGTTTGATATCAATCTATCGATCAAATTGTTTCATCCAATCTTGTTGCCTACAAAGTCCCTAAACTCTCATTTTGGGGAGATTTGCTTTTTTGTTATATCATTACTGGGATTGGCAACTACTGGACCACCCCTGGTGAGTCCACATTTGTATATGTTAAACCTCGGGTAGAAAATACCCATTTCCCCTATCTCTCCCCCATGGGAGACCATCTATACATCTCTTATGCTCCGGCTATATACCGGGAGCTTTTGGAACGTATAGTACTATTATTATTTAAACGTATGAATATTTATTGATTTTTGGATCCAACTGGATCAATTTCTAGATCTAATCTGTACCTATATGTTTTTTCTTGTCTGCTACCTATTCCACTATTCCCTTTGATGAATTTCATTCCATAGCAGTGTTCATTGTGACAATTGTTAGGTTGTGTCTGTGTTAGTGTGTTTTTTTTTCCCCTCTTCTCTCTCTCCCACCATGTTTCCGGGACAGGAATGGGAGGCCCTAGTGACGGGCTACTATAAGGGCCATGACGAGAGGGAATCATCTCAAACTGAGGTACTGTCCCTATTTATGCAATTGCGAAAGGTGGTGGAGAAGAAGGCTGCCTCCTTCTGGCATATCGAAAGTTTCAAGCAATATATGAGAGAAAATGTAAACCCTTTTGGCCTTAGAATTCAAATCTTTCCCATTTTGGAAGACATCAATATGGCTTTTAAATAAAAATGGGAGGATAATTTACAGAATTGTACCATGATGATGATGCGACTCCTCATTGAGGAGTATGAGAAGCGCATCATGGTCATGGACAAGGAGATTGATTTGATTTACACTAAACTACAACCTTTTAATAAAATGGCAATATTTAAAGGAACAAGAGGAAAGGGTTAAAAACAACTTGGATACATTCACCAGAGAGACATTGGTGACAAAGGAAAATAAGTTTTGGAGGGACCAGAGAGCATTTCATGAAGGAAAGGCATACAGATGGCAGCAGAGTAACAATAAAACAAACCCCCCACATATAAAACAAAAAAAAACAATATCAGGAAAAAGGTCCTAATTCTACTTTCTCATCAGCATCTTCCTCTTTCTCACAGAGCTCAAGGAAATCTCAGAAAAAAGGTTTGAAGACAAAACGTCCACGTTCTGGTGATGATGCCATAACAAAGAAACGAATGGTAGAACAACCTGACAGATTGAATTCTGTCTTTTAGCCAGTTTTCTATCCATTTACAAACAGATATTTCCAATCCTGTAGACTTTACATTGCACATGAGCCGTGTGTAGGGAACTGTATCGAACGATTTTGCAAAATCCAAGTACACCACGTCCACAGCCACCCCTCTGTCCAAGGTTTTACTTACCTCTTCATAAAAAGAAATCAGGTTTGTCTGACAACTTCTGTCTTTCATGAATCCATGCTGTCTGTTGCTTAAAATATTTTTTTCCAGCAAGAACTCATCTATGTGGTCTTTTAATTATCTCTCCAGTATCTTCCCAACTATAGAAGTTAAACTAACAGGTCTATAGTTACTTGGTAAAGACTTAGTTCCCTTTTTAAATATAGGCACCACATTGGCCCTGCGCCAATCCAGTGGTACTATTCCTGTCATTAATGAGCCCCTAAAAATTAAATACAATGGCTTTGAAATTACAGAGCTCAATTCTTTTAGGATCAGTGGGTGTATGCCATCTGGTCCAGGTGCTTTATCCACCTTTTATTCTGTCTAAATATTTCTGGACCATATCACCTTTGAGCCATTGTGGATTTGGGGCTGTGTCACTACCACCCCCATTTTGGACATGAGCTCCTCCATGCTCCATTGTATACACAGAGCTGAAGAAAGTATTTAATAAATTAGCCTTCTCTTTGTCCCCAGTCACCCACTCTAGATTATTTTGTAAAGGGCCTACATGCTCAGACTTGAGCTTTTTACTATTAATATATATTTGAAGAATTCTTTGGGGTTTGTCCTACTATCTTTTGCAATCTGTCGTTCATTTTGAATTTTTGCATCCTTGATTTCCTTTTTACATATCCTGTTATATTCTTTGTAACATTTAAATGACACTAGTGTTCCCTCATTTTTATATTTTTTAAAAGCTCTTTTCTTATAGTTTATAGCTTTTTTAACTTTGGCATTGGCAGTGAGACACATAGGTTTTATTTTTAGCCTTTTAAACGTATTGCCCATGGGAATATACTTTGCAGTGAGTTCACAAACAGTCTTTTTGAAGAATTCCCATTTCTGTTCTGTGCCCATTGATGCCAAAATTCCCTCCCAGTCTAAGTCCTGGAGAGCGGCCCTCATCCTTGGAAAATTTGCTCTCATGAAATTAAGTGTTTTTATCTTTCCCGTATGTCATTTTTTCTTACAACTAACATCAAATGAAATCATGTTATGGTCACTGCTACCCAGGTGTTCCTTTATCTGAACATTAGTAATACGCTCTGCATGGTTTGAGATTACCAGGTCCAACAGAGCATCATTCCTAGTTGGGGCCTCAATAAACTGGACCAGGGATGAGCCGAACACCCCCCTGTTCGGTTCGCACCAGAACCTGCGAACAGACAGAATGTTCGTGTGAACTTTAGAACCCTATTGAATACAATGGACTCGAACGTTCGAAATCTAAAGTGCTAATTATAAAGGCGTATATGCAACTTACTGTCCTAAAAAGTGTTTGGGGACCCGGGTCCTGCCCCAGGGGACATGTATCAATGCAAAAAAAAGTTTTAAAAATTGACGTTTTTACGGGAGCAGTGATTTTAATAATGCTTAAAATGAAAAAATAAAAGTGAAATTTTTCTTTAAATTTCGTACATGGGGGGTGTGTATAATATGCATGTAAAGTCGCGCATGTTTCCCATGCTTAGAACTGTCCCTGCACAAAATGTCATTTTTGAAGGAAAAAAAGTCATTTAAAACCCACTCGCGGCTATTAATTAATTGTCGGCTCCCGGCAATAGAAAAGTCATTGATAAAAAAAAAAAAAAAAGCGTGTGGTCCCCCCAAATTCAATTACCAGGCCCTTCAGGTCTGGTATAGATATTAAGGGGAACCCCGCCACAAATAAAAAAAAAAATGCGTGCGGTTCCCCCCAAATATCCATACCAGGCCCTTCAGATCTGGCATGGATTTTAAGGGGAACTCCACCCCAAATTTTAAAAAAAATGGCGTGGAGTCCCCCCAAAAATCCATACCAGACCCTTATCCGAGCATGCAACCTCGCAGGCCACAGGAAAAGAGGGGGGCGAGAGTGCGGCCCCCCTCCCTCCTGAACCGTACCAGACCACATGCCCTCAACATTGGGAGGATGTCCCCATGTTGATGGGGACAATTGCCTCTTCCCCACAACCCTTGCCCGGTGGTTGTGGGGGTCTGCGGGCGGGGGGGTTATCGGAATCTGGAAGACCCCTTTAACAAAGGGGACCCCCAGATCCCGCCCCCCCATGTGAATTGGTAAGGGGTACATTGTACCCCTACCATTTCACAAAGAAAGTGTAAAAAAAAATGTAAAAAAAACCACAAACACCTTGGAAAAGTCCATTATTAAAAAATAAATAAAATAAAAAACCATTCCAGCGATGAAATCCAGTGTCCCGCGGCGATCCTATGTCCAGCGCTGTCCATCATTGGCTGAGCCTGAGCGGACCTGATGGGGAACTTCCTCCGCAGTCTATTAAATGTATAGACCCGCCCCTTCTAAAGTTCCCCATCAGGTCCGCTCAGCCAATGAATAGGTGTAAGGCTAAGCGGACCAGATGCGGAACGTGAGAAGGGGCGGGTCTATTCATGTATTACACAGTGAAGGAAGTTCCCCATCAGGTCCGCCTCCTCAGTATGTCAGACCCCGCCTACGTCATTGGCCTGAGCGGACCTGATGGGGAACTTCCTTCACTGTGTAATACATGAATAGACCCGCCCCTTCTCACGTTCCGCATCTGGTCCGCTTAGCCTTACACCTAGTCATTGGCTGAGCGGACCTGATGGGGAACTTTAGAAGGGGCAGGTCTATACATTTAATAGACTGCGCAGGAAGATCCCCATCAGGTCCGCTCAGGCTCAGCCAATGACGGACAGCGCTGGACATCGGATCGCCGCGGGACACTGAATTTCATCACTGGAATGTTGTTTTTTTTTGTTTGTTTTTTAATAAAGGACTTTTCCAAGGTGTTTGTGTGTTTTTTTTTAATTTACACTTTCTTTGTGAAATAGTAGGGGTACAATGTACCCCTTACCAATTCACATAGAGGGGGGGCGGGATCTGGGGGTCTTCCAGATTCCGATAAAGCCCCCTTTGTTAAAGGGGTCTTCCAGATTCCGATAAGCCCCCCGCCCGGGCAAGGGTTGTGGGGATGAGGCCCTTGTCCCCATCAACATGGGGACATCCTCCCAATGTTGAGGGCATGTGGCCTGGTACGGTTCAGGAGGGAGGGGGGCCGCTCTCTCATCCCCCCCCTATTTTCCTGTGGCCTGCCAGGTTGCGTGCTCGGATAAGGGTCTGGTATGGATTTTTTGGGGGGACTCCACGCCATTTTTTTTTTAAATTTGTGGTGGAGTTCCCCTTAAAATCCATGCCAGATCTGAAGGGCCTGGTATGGATAATTGGGGGGAACTGCACGCATTTTTTTTTTAAAATTGCGGTGGGGTTCCCCTTAATATCTATACCAGACCTGAAGGGCCTACTAATTGAATTTGGGGGGACCCCCACGCTTTTTTTTTCTTTTTTATCAATGACTTTTCTATGTATTGCCGGGAGCCGACAATTCATTAATAGCCGCGAGTGAGTTTTAAATGACTTTTTTTCCTTCAGAAATGACATTTTGTGCAGGGACAGTTCTAAGCACGGGAAACAAGCGCCACTTTACATGCATATTATACACACCCCCCCATGTACGAAATTTAAAGGAATATTTCACTTTTATTGTTTCACTTTAAGCATTATTAAAATCGCTGCTCCCAAAAAAACGTCAGTTTTTAAAACTTTTTTTTGCATTGATACATGTCCCCTGGGGCAGGACCCGGGTCCCCAAACACTTTTTATGACAATAACTTGCATATAAGCCTTTATAATTAACACTTTAGATTTCTCCCATAGACTTTTCGAATTTGCCGCGAACACCCCAATTTGTTCGCTGTTCGGCGAACGGGCGAACAGGCAATGTTCGAGTCGAACATGAGTTTGACTCGAACTCGAAGCTCATCCCTAAACTGGACCATAAAATTGTCCTGCAATAGGTTTATAAAATGCCCTTTAACTGTCCCAGCAGTTCCATTACTCCAGTCAATTTCTGGGTAGTTAAAATCCCCCATTATTATCACCGTCCCAGCCCTTGCAGCCCTTTCCATCATTAACATTGGGTGATCTATAGTGATGTCGCGAACATAAAATTTTCCGTTTGCGAACGGCGAACGCGAACTGCCGCAAATGTTCGCGAACGGGCGAACCCGGCGAACCGCCATAGACTTCAATAGGCAGGCGAATTTTAAAACCCACAGGGACTCTTTCTGGCCACAATAGTGATGGAAAAGTTGTTTCAAGGGGACTAACACCTGGACTGTGGCATGCCGGAGGGGGATCCATGGCAAAACTCCCATGGAAAATTACGTAGTTGACGCAGAGTCGGGTTTTAATCCATAAAGGGCATAAATCGCCTAACATTCCTAATGTGTTTGGAATAACGTGCTTTAAAACATCAGGTATGATGTTGTATCGATCAGGTAGTGTAAGGGTTACGCCCGCTTCACAGTGACAGACCAAACTCGGACAGACCAAACTCCCCGTTTAACGCACCGCAAACAACTGCAAACAGTCCATTTGCACAACCGCAAGGCTTTAATGATCACCTTAGATGATCACAAAGAAAATTTATGTTTTTTCTATGCAAAATTATCAAGCCGATCGCTTTTGGTCTGTTCACAATGAAGCAACGACCTTACCATCTGGGGTGTGCCAACAACACCATTGCCAACACACTCATAGAGGTGGTCGCTTCATTGTGATACGCAAGCCCCTTCACCACAACAAGGTAATGATCACGAAGGGGAATTGACACAGGTATGTGTTTTTTTGTTTGTTTTTTTTGCAGCCACAGTGCAGCACCAGAGGCCAGAAAAATTAGGCATGTACACATGCCTGTAAAATTAGGTATTGTTGCAGCCGCTGCTGTAGCAGCGGCCAGAAAAAAATATGTTTTTCAGGCAGAAAGTGCCCTAAAACATTGCGGCTTGTGGACCATTTTTAGCCCAAGGCAGCTCATCTCATCAGGCCTTTTTTAGTCAAATGTATCGCCCACTGTCAGTCCCTTCGGGATCCATGCCTCATTCATCTTAATAAAGGTGAGGTAATCTAGACTTTTTTGACCTAGGCGACTTCTCTTCTCAGTGACAATACCTCCTGCTGCACTGAAGGTCCTTTCTGAAAGGACACTTGAAGCGGGGCAGGCCAGAAGTTCTATCGCAAATTGAGATAGCTCAGGCCACAGGTCAAGCCTGCACACCCAGTAGTCAAGGGGTTCATCGCTCCTCAGAGTGTCGATATCTGCAGTTAAGGCGAGGTAGTCTGCTACCTGTCGGTCGAGTCGTTCTCTGAGGGTGGACCCCGAAGGGCTGTGGCGATGCGTAGGACTTAAAAAGCTCCGCATGTCCTCCATCAACAATACGTCTGTAAAGCGTCCTGTCCTTGCCGGCATGGTCGTGGTAGGAGGAGGATTACTTTCACCTCTTCCCCTGTTAGATTCCCGTTGTGCTGTGACATCACCCTTATACGCTGTGTAAAGCATACTTTTTAATTTATTTTGGAACTGCTGCATCCTTTCCGTCTTCCTGTAATTCGGTAACATTTCTGGCACTTTCTGCTTATACCGGGGGTCTAGTAGCGTGGCCACCCAATACAGGTCGTTCTCCTTCAGCCTTTTTATATGAGGGTCCCTCAACAGGCACGACAGCATGAAAGACCCCATTTGCACAAGGTTGGATGCTACTCATGTCCTGTTCCTCGTCCTCACTGATCTCACTGAAGGTCTGTTCTTCCCCCCAGCCACGTACAACACCACGGGTACCAGATAGGTGACAACGAGCACCCTGGGATGCCTGCTGTGGTTGGTCTTCCTCCTCCTCCTCAAAGCCACATTCCTCCTCTGACTCCTCTTCCTCAGACTCCTCTTCCAGCGTTGCCGCAGGTCCAGCAAGCGATGCTGATAAGGCTGTTTCTGGTGGTGGTGATGGTGACCACAACTCTTCCTCTTCCTCTTCACGCTCATCTACGGCCTGATCCAGCACTCTTCACAGGGCACGCTCCAGGAAGAAAACAAATGGGATGATGTCGCTGATGGTGCCTTCAGTGCGACTGACTAGGTTTGTCACCTCCTCAAAAGGACGCATGAGCCTACAGGCATTGCGCATGAGCGTCCAGTAACGTGGCAAAAAAAATCCCAGCTGCGCAGAGGCTTTCCTAGCACCCCGGTCATACAAATACTCGTTGACGGCTTTTTCTTGTTGGAGCAGGCGGTCGAACATTAGGAGTGTTGAATTCCAACGTGTCGGGCTGTCGCAAATCAAGCGCCTCACTGGCATGTTGTTTCGCCGCTGGATATCTGAAAAGTGCGCCATGGCTGTGTAGGAACGCCTGAAATGGCCACACACCTTCCTGGCCTGCTTGAGGACATCCTGTAAGTCTGGGTACTTATGCACAAAGCGTTGTACAATCAGATTTAACAAATGTGCCATGCACGGCACATGTGTCAACTTGCCCAAATTCAATGCCGCCAACAAATTGCTTCCGTTGTCACACACCACTTTGCCGATCTCCAGTTGGTGCGGAGTCAGCCACTGATCCACCTGTGCGTTCAGGGCGGACAGGAGTGCTGGTCCGGTGTGACTCTCTGCTTTCAGGCAAGTCAACCCCAAGACAGCGTGACACTGTCGTATCCAGGATGTGGAATAGCCCCTGGGGAGCTGGGGGGGTGCTGTTGATGTGGAGCAAGACGCAGCAGCAGAAGAGGACTCAGCCGAGGAGGTTATCGAAGAGGATGGAGTAGGAGGAGTAGAGGAGGTGACAGCAGGCCTGCCTGCAAGTCGTGGTGGTGTCACCACCAACTCCTCTGCAGAGCCACGCATTACATGCTTGGCAGCCGTCAGCAGGTTTACCCAATGAGCAGTGTAGGTGATATACCTGCCCTGACCGTGCTTTGCAGACCAGGTATCAGTGGTCAGATGGACCCTTGCCCCAACACTGTGTGCCAGACATGCCATGACTTCCTTTTGCACAATAGAGTACAGGTTGGGGATTGCCTTTTGTGAAAAGAAATTTCGGCCGGGTACCTTCCACTGCGGTGTCCCAATAGCTACAAATTTTTTGAAGGCCTCAGACTCCACCAGCTTGTATGGTAAAAGCTGGCGGGCTAAGAGTTCCGACAAGCCAGCTGTCAGACGCCGGGCAAGGGGGTGACTCTGTGACATTGGCTTCTTACGCTCAAACATGTCCTTGACAGACACCTGACTGTGGGCAGATGAGCAGGAACTGCTCAAGGCGAGAGACGTAGTGTCAGATGGTTGAGAGGGGGCAAGGAGGACAGCAGTGGTTGACGTGGCTGAAGATGCTGGACCAGGAGGAGGATGGTGGCTTTGAGCTTGTGTGCTGCTTGTACTCGTCATCATGTGTTGATCCCATAGGCGTTTGTGATGTGAGATCATGCGCCTTCGCAAAGCAGTTGTACCTAGGTGGGTGTTGGATTTCCCACGACTCAGTTTCTTTTGGCACAGGTTGCAAATGGCATCGCTGTTATCAGAGGCAGACACACAAAAAAAATGCCACACTGCTGAGCTTTGCAATGGCGGCATTCTGGTGGTGGCAACAGCATGCGTTGATTGGCGTGCTGTCTGGCTGACCCCGGGTGCCGATACATGCTGTCTGACTGTGCCACTAGCTCCTTGCGACGACCTACCCCTCCTTCCAACTCGTCTCCTCCTCCTCTCTGTCTCCCCATCTGAACTTTCCCCCTGTTCTTCTTCTCTTCGAGCGGGCACCCACGTGACATCCACATCGTCATCATCAACCGCTTCACTTGTATCTGACAACTCAGCAAAGGAAGCAGCAGCGGGTACAACATCATCATCATCACACCGTACATCCATGTGTGTAATGCTGCCTGACTGAGACATATCCCTTTTATCTACATCCTCTGGCAATAATGTTTGCGCATCACTCATTTCTTCCAACTCATGTGTAAATAACTCCTCTGACAGATCAAGTGAAGCAACTGTGGTGCTAGTGTTGGTGGTGGCGGCAGGCGGGCGAGTGGGAACTTGAGAGGTGCCCAAAGCTGAGCTGGAGAAGGATGGTGCGTCAAGGTTCCGAGCGGAAGCTGTAGAAGATTGGCTGTCCTGTGTTAGCCAGTCAACTATGTCCTCAGAACTTTTCGAGTTCAGGGTACGTGGCCCCTGAACACTGGGCATTATTCTTGGGCCAAAGGGAATCACAGCACCACGACCACGACAGCCCCTGCGGGGTGGCCTGCCTCTGCCTGTCATTTTTTTTTAGATTAGTTTAGTTGTACTATGCGTGCAAGCTACTGTGACACCAGATATGAGTGGCACTGTGCACTGGCAGAAGTTGGCACAGTAGACACTGTAGGTCTGACACACACGCTGGCAGGCAACTGACTGCTCATCTACTGCAGTCAAAACTGTTGTGGTTTTTTTATGTAAGCTACTGTGCCGGGGAAAAAAAACAAGCAGACTGGTGTTTTACCAGCCCTAAAAAGGGCTTTTTGGGGTGCTGTCAGGACGCTGTGCTTACAGCAGAGATCAGATGAGTCTTTCAGGAGTGGAGTGAACACTGAATACACTGGCCTAGCCTAGCTTTCCCTATAAAATCAGCAGCAGCTAAACTGTCCCTCCTCTGGCTAACACTGCAGCTTAAGTACAGACTGAATCTAAAATAGATGCTGTCCAGGAAAAAACAAAAAAGCAGACTGGTGTTTTACCAGCCCTAAAAAGGGCTTTTTGGGGTGCTGTCAGGACGCTGTGCTTACAGCACAGATCAGATGAGTCTTTCAGGAGTGGAGTGAACACTGAATACACTGGCCTAGCCTAGCTTTCCCTATAAAATCAGCAGCAGCTAAACTGTCCCTCCTCTGGCTAACACTGCAGCTTAAGTACAGACTGAATCTAAAATAGATGCTGTCCAGGAAAAAACAAAAAAGCAGACTGGTGTATTACCAGCCCTAAAAAGGGCTTTTTGGGGTGCTGTCAGGACGCTGTGCTTACAGCAGAGATCAGATGAGTCTTTCAGGAGTGGAGTGAACACTGAATACACTTGCCTATAGCTTTCCCTATAAAATCAGCAGCAGCTAAACTGTCCCTCCTCTGGCTAACACTGCAGCTTAAGTACAGACTGAATCTAAAATAGATGCTGTCCAGGAAAAAAAAAAAGCAGACTGGTGTTTTACCAGCCCTAAAAAGGGCTTTTTGGGGTGCTGTCAGGACGCTGTGCTTACAGCAGAGATCAGATGAGTCTTTCAGGAGTGGAGTGAACACTGAATACACTTGCCTATAGCTTTCCCTATAAAATCAGCAGCAGCTAAACTGTCCCTCCTCTGGCTAACACTGCAGCTTAAGTACAGACTGAATCTAAAATAGATGCTGTCCAGGAAAAAAAAAAAGCAGACTGGTGTTTTACCAGCCCTAAAAAGGGCTTTTTGGGGTGCTGTCAGGACGCTGTGCTTACAGCAGAGATCAGATGAGTCTTTCAGGAGTGGAGTGAACACTGAATACACTTGCCTATAGCTTTCCCTATAAAATCAGCAGCAGCTAAACTGTCCCTCCTCTGGCTAACACTGCAGCTTAAGTACAGACTGAATCTAAAATAGATGCTGTCCAGGAAAAAACAAAAAAGCAGACTGGTGTTTTACCAGCCCTAAAAAGGGCTTTTTGGGGTGCTGTCAGGACGCTGTGCTTACAGCACAGATCAGATGAGTCTTTCAGGAGTGGAGTGAACACTGAATACACTGGCCTAGCCTAGCTTTCCCTATAAAATCAGCAGCAGCTAAACTGTCCCTCCTTTGGCTAACACTGTAGCTTAAGTTCAGACTGAATCTAAAATAGATGCTGTCCAGAAAAAAAAAACAAGCAGACTGGTGTTTTACCAGCCCTAAAAAGGGCTTTTTGGGGTGCTGTCAGGACGCTGTGCTTACAGCAGAGATCAGATGAGTCTTTCAGGAGTGGAGTGAACACTGAATACACTTGCCTATAGCTTTCCCTATAAAATCAGCAGCAGCTAAACTGTCCCTCCTCTGGCTAACACTGTAGCTTAAGTACAGACTGAATCTAAAATAGATGCTGTCCAGGAAAAAACAAAAAAGCAGACTGGTGTTTTACCAGCCCTAAAAAGGGCTTTTTGGGGTGCTGTCAGGACGCTGTGCTTACAGCAGAGATCAGATGAGTCTTTCAGGAGTGGAGTGAACACTGAATACACTTGCCTAGCCTAGCTTTCCCTATAAAATAAGCAGCAGCTAAACTGTCCCTCCTCTCGCTAAGACTGCAGCTTGAGAATGAATCTAAAATGGATGCTGTCCAGGAGGTGGGAGGGTCTGGGAGGGAGGGTATGCTGCTGATTGGCTGGAATGTGTCTGCTGACTGTGAGGTACAGGGTCAAAGTTTGCTCAATGATAATGAATAGGGGGCGGACCGAACATCGCATATGTTCGCCGGCCGCGGCGAACGCGAACAAGCTATGTTCGCCGGGAACTGTTCGCCGGCGAATAGTTCTGTACATCTCTAGTGGTCTATAACAAATTCCAATGAATAACTTTGAACTACGCACATCTGTATGCAGTTCCACCCATAATGCAACAACACTCTACACCCTCGCTATCTGGAAGCACCCCTAATATAGGGAGAGGTAACGCACGCGGGGTGACACGTTCTCGTATTATAGGGCCTATGGGTGACTGGTCATCAATTTCTTCTCACGCAGGAACACCCTTTTCACATGATACACCAATATACGACACACCACGTGAGGATAAATTTTGACACAAAAAATCAATAGAACCGATTAGTCTTAAGGCAGAGAATTCTGAGACCTTAAATATGATTAATTTGAGCGATTATGCATTATCAGAGGCAGAGACTTCGGTTCTGTCCAAAGGCCTGAACTTCTGCCCCGATTCAGATATGGATACCTTTGACACCATAAAGGATATCCAATTATTTGCAAGACGTCTTTTCTTTAAAAGTTTATACTCAAAAAAAACATTGTGGAAATAAAAAAAATTGAAACAGTTAAGGAGACACAGACGGATAAAGCACTAGACATATTAGTGAGTTTACTCGAAGAATCGGATCCCGCTAATTTAATCGATAGTGTCGATATCTTCGATCTGTCACAACAACAGGCTGAACCCAAAAAAACTGAATCCATCACACACCCCATAATCTTCAAGAAAAAAAAAAAAAATTCGGACAAATTTCCCCATTTGTCCGAAAATGCAAATCTAGCAGCCTTTGTGTCATCAATGAAAATAACTTTAATTAGTTTTTTACCATGTCCTATAGTAGAGATGCAATCACATTCTTGGACATTAGCATCTCAGAGAATGATGATTGCACTCTCTCTAGCAGCCTCTTTAGGAAGCCTACTGCGGGGAACACTGTGCTATATGCCTCCAGTGAGCACCCCAGTCCCCTTATTCAATCTATTTCTTACTCTCAATATTTGAGATTAAGGAGAAACTGTTCAAATGAGCAGTCATTCATCACTGAGGCAAACCATCTAAGAGTGAGACTCCTAGACCAAGGTTACTCTCATAGGTGCCTCAAGAGGGCCTTCAATCGTGCCAATGAAAAAACAAGAAGAAGCCTTCTCTTCCCAGAAACTGAACAAGCCGAAAACTCCCAACCACAGACCACCCGTATCATCACTAGGTACAGTGGCCAGCATAAGACAATTAAGAGGATTTTTGAAAGATATTGGCACCTACTCACCGTTGACCCAATACTAATGTGTGTGTCATCACGTCCACTAATCACATATCGTAGGACCAGATCAATTAAAGACCAGTTGGTCCAAAACAAATTTGTTGGGGCTTTCAGATCTGACCCGTGTAAGAACTTAGGAACATTCATGTGTGGCGGCTGCACAACTTGTCGCTTTATGAATACCAAGAAAGATGTAGTACTACCTAATGGCATGTGTTTCAAACCAAAGCACTACGCCAATTGTAAAACGTTAGGTGTAGGGATGAGCCGAACACCCTCCGGTTCGGTTCGCACCAGAACCTGCGAACGGACCGAAAGTTTGTGCGAACGTTAGACCCCTATTAAATACAATGGACGCGAACGTTCAAAATCGAAAGTGCTAATTATAACGACTAATATGCATGTCATTGTCCTAAAAAGGGTTTGGGGGCCCGGGTTCTGCCCCAGGGGACATGTATCAATGCAAAACGAAGTTTTAAAAACGGCCGTTTTTCGGGAGTAGTCATTTTAATGATGCATAAAGTGAAAAAAAAAGTGAAATATTCCTTTAAATATCGTACCTGGGGGTGTCTAAAGTATGCCTGTGAAGTGGCATGTGTTTCCCGTGTTTAGAACTGTCCCTGCACAAAATGACATTTCTAAAGGAAAAAAAGCCATTTAAAACTGCTTTAATGTCATGTCTTGTCCTGGCAATATAGATGAAAATCTTTGAGAAAAATGGCATGGCTACCCCATCACCCCCCCCCCCACCCCAGCCCATTACCAGCCTCTTTGGGTCTTGTATGGATATTAAGGGGAACCCCGCACCCAAAATAAAAAAAGGAACTATATACTCTGAACAGCAGTATACAGGCGGTGCAAACAAGACAGGGAACTGTAGGTTTGTTCTTAAGTAGAATCTGTTTGTAATTTTGAACAGGTACATTGTTTAAGTGTAGCTCCAGCCAAAAAAATCTATTTTTAAGCTTTTTGGAAAACATAGGGAAGGGTTATCACCCCTGTAACATTTGTTTTGCTGTCTGTGCACCTGTTCAGAACATTTCACCTCACTTTGACAAATGTTTTTGAAAATTGGGGTTTTTATTGAAACAAGGATTGGTGATAAAGCATCAGTAGAGAGGAGACACCTTTTTCCATATTAACTCTTACAGGAGAGAATTTCCCTTCCTAGGGGTAAATTTCCTCTCACTTCCCGTTGTCTCCTTCCGTTTGTAAGTAGGAGTCATTTGTAAGTTGGATGTTTGAAAGTAGGGGCCTGCCGTATATACTCTGCTGAAATTTGCCCCTTACATGTTGGTGTTGCCACAACACTGAGCCCTCACAGTTACTCTTGGTGGGCGCTGGAACGCCCTGATGTGAACTATTATATCAGGAATTGTAATTACATACCATTGTTTAACAGTGGTAGGAAAAATTGGGCCTTTGGTGGTGGTGCTGGTGCTACAACACTGTCAGCCCTCACAGTTACTCTTGATGGGCGCATGAATGGGCCCTGCTGTGATTTATTAGATCAAGAATTGTAATTACATGCCCCTGTTGAACAGGGGCAGAAAAATTGGGTCTTAGGCACTGCAACCCCTCACAGATACTGTACTTGGAGCACAGCAATGAGCCCTGTTGCAAAGTATTGCATCAAAAATTGTAATTACATGCCCCTGTTAAACAGGGGCTGAAAAATTGGGCCTTAGGCACTGGTGCTGGTGCCACGACACTGCAACCTCTCCCAGATACTCTAGTTGGAGTGCAGGAATGAGCCCTGCTGCAAAGCATTGCATAAAAAATTGTAATTACATGCCCCTGTTAAACACGGGCTGAAAAATTGGGCCTTATCCACTGGTGGCGGCACCCAGAAACAAAAATGTTCTTCCAAGCTATCATCATGAATCGGATCATTGAGGAGGAGGAGGATAGTCAGTCAACATAACAGGACAGTCACTCAGCATCAGCATAGGCAGTCTTGAAGGGATGTGACATTTCAAAATAAATTATTCTGTTAAATCAGCTTCAGGTGCTTGGTAGCTGGTGGTGATCCAAGACTGGTTCATCTTTATGAAGGTCAGTCGATCAACCGAGTCGGTGGACAGGCGCACCCTGTGATCCGTGACAATGCCTCCAGCAGCACTGAATGTGGGTTCTGAAAGAACGCTGGATGCAGGACAGGCCAGTAGCTTAATTGCATACTGTGCAAGCTCTGGCCAGTGATCCATCCTCAAGACCCAGTAAGCCAGAGGATTTTCGGTGGGAAAGGTGTCCAAGTCTGACCTTGCCCCTAGGTATTCCTGCACCATGTATATCAGACGCTGGCGATGGTTGCTGGAACCGATCATACCTTGGGGCTGCGGACTAAAAAATTGTCTGAACTCATCGGTCAGACGGCCACCTTCCCCACTGCTCCTTCTGCTACTCCGCAACTCGTTGTCCAGGACCAGGAGTTTGTAACCTCCCAGTCTCTGGGAACGCATTGCACAGACCTGTCTGCAAGGCCTCCCGGAGATGTCTCATCCTCTGCTCCCTCTGCGACGTAAGATAAGGTCTGCAACCTTACCCTTGTACCGTGGATCAAGGAGAGTTGCCAGCCAGTAATGGTCCCTCTCCTTGATCCGAAGAATACGAGGATCCTTCCGCAGACTTTGCAGGATCAGGGAGGCCATGCAGTGTAGGTTAGCTGAGGCATTCGGTCCAGAGTCCTCTGGGTCACTAAGGACGACATGATCCGCAGCCACCTCCTCCCAGCCACGTACAAGTCCACGGGTTTCTTGGGACTGTAAATCATCCCTAAAAGACTGCTGCTGTTGATGCTGAGTGCCAGGCTCCACATCCATGCTGACACAATCCTCCTCCTCCTCCTCTTCCTGTGCGATGGGTGGGACAGAAGGAACACTGTCTGGGTAAAGGGGGCCTTGAGAGGCAAGGAAGTCCTCCTCTTCCTGCCTCTGTTCTGCCTCAAGTGCTCTGTCCATTATTCCACGCAGCGTATGCTCCAACAGGTGGACAAGAGGTACAGTGTCAATGATGCATGCACTCTCACTGCTCACCATCCTCATGGCCTCTTCAAATGGTGCCAGGACAGTGCATGCATCCCTGATCATGCCCCACTGGCGTGGTGAAAAAAACCTGAGCTCCCCTGACCCTGTCCTGGTGCCGTAGTTGCACAGGTACTCATTGATGGCCCTCTGCTGCGGGTGCAGCCGCTGCAGCATGGCCAACGTTGAGTTCCATCTGGTGGGCATGTCACATATAAGGCGGTTCTTGGGCAGGTTGTACTCCTTTTGCAGCTCAGCCAGCCGAGCACTGGCATTATATGATCTGCGGAAATGCACACAGACTTTCCTGGCCTGCCTCAGGACATCCTGTAAGCCCGGGTACCTGCCCAAGAACCGCTGCACCACCAGGTTAAGGACGTGAGCCACACAGGGCACATGGGTCAGTTGTCCCTGTCGGAGGGCGGAGAGGAGGTTGGTGCCATTGTCGCAAACCACCATTCCTGGCTTAAGCTGGCCTGGCGTCAACCACCTCTCGGCCTGCCCCTGCAGAGCTGACAGAACCTCTGCCCCAGTGTGGCTCCTGTCCCCCAAACACACCAGCGCAAGCACGGCATGGCATATTTTTTGCCTGCGTACTTGCGTAGCCCCTTGAACGCCTACGTAGCACAGCTGGTTCTGAGAAAAAAGCACAGGAAGAGGCCATGGAGGAAGAAGAAGAGGAGGGGGTGGAGGAGAAAGGTGTGTCACAACCAGTAGTATCATTTTGGAGGTGTGGCGTCGGAACAACCTCCAACACTACTGCACTTTGTCCTGCATCCTTCCCAGCTGCCAAAAGAGTGACCCAATGGGCCGTGAAAGAAAGGTAACGTCCCTGTCCATGCCTGCTGGACCATGAGTCAGCGGTAATATGCACCTTACCGCTGACCGCCCTGTCCAGCGAGGCATGGACATTGCCTTCCACATGCCGGTAGAGAGCCGGAGTCGCCTTCCGTGAGAAAAAGTGGCGTTTGGGAACCTGCCACTGAGGAACCGCACATTGCGCAAACTCACGGAAGGGGGCCGAGTCTACCAACTGATAAGGCAGCAGTTGAAGTGCTAGCAATTTAGCCAAGCTAGCATTCAACCGCTGGGCATGTGGATGGCTGGAAGTGAACTTCTTTTGACGGTCCAGCAGCTGGGGCAGGGAAATTTGCCTGCTACAATTGGACGTCGGTGTACTGCTAGCAGAGTGCCCGCAAGTACTTGGCTGTGACACACCTAATTCTACACCTTCATTCCTCTCAGTGCAGGTTTCAGAGAGGACTGAAGGTATAGTGGGGTTGGAGATCCCAGCTGATGAGGAGCAAGGAGAGATCCGCTTTGTTCTTTGGTGTGGGTCTTTAAGGTACGCTTGCCAACAAGCTGCATGGCAGGTCAAAATATGTCTGGTCAAGCATGTGGTGCCCAAGCGGCTGATGTTTTGGCCACGCAAGATACGCTTGAGACATCTGATGCACTCGACTCAAAAAAGGCCCACACCAAAGAACTTTTGGAACAACGGGCAGAGGCAGCGCTCTGCACAAGCGGAGCTCTGTGGTGTGATTCAGTCGTTGTGCTGCCCTTACGCTGGCCCCTGGAGGGCATCCTGCCTCATTGGAGATGTGCCTCCTCCTCCTCCTCCTCCTCCTCTCTCCTATCAGGCACCCACGTGGAGTCAGTGACCTCATCATCCCCTCCCTCCTCATCACTGGAGCCAATCTGGCAGTATGCTGCAGCTGCTGGAACATGATTGCCAGATTGCTGTCCTTCTTGAGCATCCCCTCTCTCTGCGCTCACGCTACTGCCTTCCTCTAGCTGGGTATCATCAGACCCTTCAAAACGCTGGGCATCCTCCTGGAGCATGTACCCAACACTGTGCTCAAAAAGTTCGGGGGACTCCTCAGGAGGACATGGTGGGTCTAGGGAAGGAGTGACTGATGATGACATTGAAGGGAAGAGGACACTTTGGCAGCTGCTTTGCCAGTACCCTGAGCCTGGGTGAGAGAGAATGAGGAGGATGAGGAGGGCTTGGCCATCCACTCTACCAAGGAAGAATATGAATAGACTAAAGAATGGACTTTAGGCGGCACATGGATAAATATTGTAAAAATCTAAGGGTATTTATTTTAGAAAAAAACATAAGAAAATACATATAAACATTCAAAAAATGACAGTCTATTCGTATTTGGATACAAGGCTCAGGCTAAAGTTCTACAGTGCTTCAGAATTATATTTGTACAACATATATGCACTCCAACCTTAATGAAAATACATAACCATCAACCACAGGCTAGTGAGACAGTAAACGTGTGAAGCAGGTGGTATTAGCCATGGGTCCAATGTATCGGGTGTCATCTTGGATTGCTCTACCAGTTTCGCAAATTAACGCTTCTTCAGGCGCATAATATCTGTTGAGCATATACAGGTCCTTCTCAAAAAATTAGCATATTGTGATAAAGTTCATTATTTTCTGTAATGTACTGATAAACATTAGACTTTCATATATTTTAGATTCATTACACACAACTGAAGTAGTTCAAGCCTTTTCTTGTTTTAATATTGATGATTTTGGCATACAGCTCATGACAACCCAAAATTCCTATCTCAAAAAATTAGCATATCATGAAAAGGTTCTCTAAACGAGCTATTAACCTAATCATCTGAATCAACTAATTAACTCTAAACACCTGCAAAAGATTCCTGAGGCTTTTAAAAACTCCCAGCCTGGTTCATTACTCAAAACCGCAATCATGGGTAAGACTGCCGACCTGACTGCTGTCCAGAAGGCCATCATTGACACACTCAAGCAAGAGGGTAAGACACAGAAAGAAATTTCTGAACGAATAGGCTGTTCCCAGAGTGCTGTATCAAGGCACCTCAGTGGGAAGTCTGTGGGAAGGAAAAAGTGTGGCAGAAAACGCTGCACAACGAGAAGAGGTGACCGGACCCTGAAGAAGATTGTGGAGAAGGACCGATTCCAGACCTTGGAGGACCTGCGGAAGCAGTGGACTGAGTCTGGAGTAGAAACATCCAGAGCCACCGTGAACAGGCGTGTGCAGGAAATGGGCTACAGGTGCCGCATTCCCCAGGTCAAGCCACTTTTGAACCAGAAACAGCGGCAGAAGCGCCTGACCTGGGCTACAGAGAAGCAGCACTGGACTGTTGCTCAGTGGTCCAAAGTACTTTTTTTGGATGAAAGCAAATTTTGCATGTCATTCGGAAATCAAGGTGCCAGAGTCTGGAGGAAGACTGGGGAGAGGGAAATGCCAAAATGCCTGAAGTCCAGTGTCAAGTACCCACAGTCAGTGATGGTCTGGGGTGCCATGTCAGCTGCTGGTTTTGGTCCACTGTGTTTTATCAAGGGCAGGGTCAATGCAGCTAGCTATCAGGAGATTTTGGAGCACTTCAGGCTTCCATCTGCTGAAAAGCTTTATGGAGATGAAGATTTCATTTTTCAGCACGACCTGGCACCTGCTCACAGTGCAAAAACCACTGGTAAATGGTTTACTGACCATGGTATTACTGTGCTCAATTGGCCTGCCAACTCTCCTGACCTGAACCCCATAGAGAATCTGTGGGATATTGGGAAGAGAAAGTTGAGAGACGCAAGACCCAACACTCTGGATGAGCTTAAGGCCGCTATCGAAGCATCCTGGGCCTCCATAACACCTCAGCAGTGCCACAGGCTGGTTGCCTCCATGCCACGCCGCATTGAAGCAGTCATTTCTGCAAAAGGATTCCCTACCAAGTATTGAGTGCATAACTGAACATAATTATTTGAAGGTTGACTTTTTTTGTATTAAAAACACTTTTCTTTTATTGGTCGGATGAAATATGCTAATTTTTTGAGATAGGATTTTGGGGTTTTCATGAGCTGTATGCCAAAATCATCAATATTAAAACAAGAAAAGGCTTGAACTACTTCAGTTGTGTGTAATGAATCTAAAATATATGAAAGTCTAATGTTTATCAGTACATTACAGAAAATAATGAACTTTATCACAATATGCTAATTTTTTGAGAAGGACCTGTATATAAACAACCAAGAATATATTTAACATCTTTTTAATACATAAAGCAAAAAAGACAAGAAACTTATTTGAAAATAAAAATTAAAAAATTGCTGGCCCCATATAGCCTATATACCAAAGAGCAAGCCAACCGTGTGACATCAACCCAACATGTGAACTAGCCCCCATTGGGGCACTAGAAGATGGTAGTAGTGCTGGCAGTGATGCCTGGGAAAGGGGGAGGGAGAAATGGAAAAGAGAGGGGAGGGGAAAGGAGAGGAGGGAAATAGAAGCCCAAATAGAACACAGAACTAGAGAAAGGAGAGTAAATGGTGAAGGAAGGTACAAGGGACCACCTCCATAAAGTGATCAATGGAGTACATGCTATTTCGAATAAAAACATACTCACAGGTCGAATGTGCTGCAAGTGCAGCACACACCTTGGTAAAGTTAGATTGGCAATTTGTTTGTGGCAAATGACCAATAATGATAAAAAATCTAAAAGGAGAGGAAAAAAGGTGATATATATATATATAAGGTCGCCTTGTTGACAAGCATAGCATGTATAACACAATAAATGAGGCTGACCAGGTATGGTATATGGCCAAAAAAGTGCTCAGTCCATTCTTTAGTCTATTCATATTCTTCCTGCCATATCGGGACGTTGGCACATTTATACCTGTGCATCCACAGTGTCACCCTGTGAGGATGCACGTTAAGCAATTTCTTCAAAATCCACTCTACCAAGTCTTCGGCATGATGCGGCTCAACACGTCCAGCTGCCGAAAATAAGGGCAAGCGTGTCCCATGGCCACGTGCTGATGACAATGCACCGCGTCCACGACCAGCACTGTTGCCCCCAGACACAGAGCCTGCTTGCCCTCTTATTGGCTCATGACTGTCTACCTCTCTTTGTTGGCCTTCCAGACATTCTAATGGCCTGCAGGGAGATGGTAAAACCAGCAATACGGGGTAGCTTCAGGTGTATACTGTGCAGGAGGCACCAACACCCACTGTAACTACTTGCAGATGCCTGTCTGTGTTACACAACAGAACAACACCACGACGAGCAATAAGGGGTAGCGTATACTGTGCAGGAGGCACCTACCCCCACTGTAACTGTTAGCAGATGCCTGTCTGTGTTACACAACAGAACAACTCCACGAGCAATAAGGGGTAGCATATACTGTGCAGGAGGCACCTACACCCACTGTAACTGCTTGCAGATGCCTGTCTGTGTTACAAAACAAAACAACACCACGACGAGCAATAAGGGGTAGCTTCAGGTGTATACTGTGCAGGAGGTTTAGCGAAGAATATCACTGACACTCTCCCTGCCTATCCTATGTCCCTGCACGCCAACAGACTGTAAATGCACAAGGTTTCAAAGGATGTCACTAACACTCTCCCTGCCTATCCTTCTCTGTCCCTGCACGCCAACACACTGTAAATGCACAAGGTTTCAAAGGATGTCACTGACACTCTCCCTGCCTATCCTTCTCTGTCCCTGCACGCCAACAGACTGTAAATGCACAAGGTTTCAAAGGATGTCAAAAACACTCCCTGCCTATCAAGCTCTTTCCCTGCATGCCGGAACACACTAGGCCGCCGCGCTGGCGGCCTTTTATAGTGTGGGGCGTGTACTAAACCCCCCTGATGCCGAAGTGAATTATGGGCCGTGACGCGCCACTCGAATTTGTCGCGAACGGCCTACAACGTTCGATCTTCGTCAAACGATCGAACAGCCGATGTTCGAGTCGAACACGTGTTCGATTCGAACACGAAGCCCATCCCTAGTTAGATGTAATAAACATATTGATGTGCCAATGTAAGTGCTTTTACATTGGTAAAACAAAACTGGAGTTCAGAAAACGTGCAAGGCTACACATAATAAGTATGCAGAAAGCTAACCCTGATCTGCCTATGGAAAGACATGTACTTATCCACCATGGAGGTGTATGCTCTTATTTAAATTTTCTAATTCTGGACCGTATCCATCCCCATGTTAGAGGAGGGGATTGCAACAAACTCCTATTACAACGGGAGACCAGATGGATAATGGAACTAAATGCTACTTGCTTTCCAGGCTTGAACACCTAGATCAGTTTTAGACCATTTCTAGAGGGATTCGAGCCAAGGGTATGTGAGAAGGATCTTTAAATATTATATGTATAGTAATCACTCCCTTTAGGAGTAGTTTGAATTCTATACATCAATTTCCATTATTATATATATGTATTTGTGTCTTTTTTTCTCCACCCCTTTCCCCCCCATCATCTGCATCGGTCTACCTTCCCCTTTTGTCTGGTGTTGCCCCACTGTATCTACCATAGTTGATATGATACTAAAGATGGGTCTGTGTGCTTTCTCCATATATCAGTTAAACCTATACATTTGCAGGGGGAACAGGATGTACATTATATCTATTTACACTGTTATCCCATGCTTCCAACTCTAGGTCCTTTGTTGGTATGCCTTATAATCCCTTGAGGGCGGGACTTCAGTTGCCCCTATTTGACTCAAAGAACTTTTTCTTGTGTTGCAAATCTTTCATACTGTTATATATGCATGTCTCTGGGCATGCACTATGTGTTTTCCCATCTTTTTGTCAAATGTAATGTGATATGATCTTTGACACTTACTACCAAAGGACATATACCAAGCCTACATACCCCTCCATTTGCTCTATACTATATGGAAGGGGGATACTTTTGTGCGGTTTTTGGTTTATTGAGCGAGGAGGAGTTTTTCAATTGTGCTTTCAATGTAGGAGAATGCCTCTGCCCCGGCCTCCAGTATCTATGGGGACTGGGTTTTCCGTAGATGAGCTGATACAGGTCCTTCTCAAAAAATTAGCATATTGTGATAAAGTTCATTATTTTCTGTAATGTACTGATAAACATTAGACTTTCATATATTTTAGATTCATTACACACAACTGAAGTAGTTCAAGCCTTTTCTTGTTTTAATATTGATGATTTTGGCATACAGCTCATGAAAACCCAAAAATCCTATCTCAAAAAATTAGCATATTTCATCCGACCAATAAAAGAAAAGTGTTTTTAATACAAAAAAAGTCAACCTTGAAATAATTATGTTCAGTTATGCACTCAATACTTGGTCGGGAATCCTTTTGCAGAAATGACTGCTTCAATGCGGCGTGGCATGGAGGCAACCAGCCTGTGGCACTGCTGAGGTGTTATGGAGGCCCAGGATGCTTCGATAGCGGCCTTAAGCTCATCCAGAGTGTTGGGTCTTGTGTCTCTCAACTTTCTCTTCCCAATATCCCACAGATTCTCTATGGGGTTCAGGTCAGGAGAGTTGGCAGGCCAATTGAGCACAGTAATACCATGGTCAGTAAACCATTTACCAGTGGTTTTGGCACTGTGAGCAGGTGCCAGGTCGTGCTGAAAAATGAAATCTTCATCTCCATAAAGCTTTTCAGCAGATGGAAGCCTGAAGTGCTCCAAAATCTCCTGATAGCTAGCTGCATTGACCCTGCCCTTGATAAAACACAGTGGACCAACACCAGCAGCTGACATGGCACCCCAGACCATCACTGACTGTGGGTACTTGACACTGGACTTCAGGCATTTTGGCATTTCCCTCTCCCCAGTCTTCCTCCAGACTCTGGCACCTTGATTTCCGAATGTACTTTGGACCACTGAGCAACAGTCCAGTGCTGCTTCTCTGTAGCCCAGGTCAGGCGCTTCTGCCGCTGTTTCTGGTTCAAAAGTGGCTTGACCTGGGGAATGCGGCACCTGTAGCCCATTTCCTGCACACGCCTGTTCACGGTGGCTCTGGATGTTTCTACTCCAGACTCAGTCCACTGCTTCCGCAGGTCCTCCAAGGTCTGGAATCGGTCCAACTCCACAATCTTCTTCAGGGTCCGGTCACCTCTTCTCGTTGTGCAGCGTTTTCTGCCACACTTTTTCCTTCCCACAGACTTCCCACTGAGGTGCCTTGATACAGCACTCTGGGAACAGCCTATTCGTTCAGAAATTTCTTTCTGTGTCTTACCCTCTTGCTTGAGGGTGTCAATGATGGCCTTCTGGACAGCAGTCAGGTCGGCAGTCTTACCCATGATTGCGGTTTTGAGTAATGAACCAGGCTGGGAGTTTTTAAAAGCCTCAGGAATCTTTTGCAGGTGTTTAGAGTTAATTAGTTGATTCAGATGATTAGGTTAATAGCTCGTTTAGAGAACCTTTTCATGATATGCTAATTTTTTGAGATAGGATTTTTGGGTTTTCATGAGCTGTATGCCAAAATCATCAATATTAAAACAAGAAAAGGCTTGAACTACTTCAGTTGTGTGTAATGAATCTAAAATATATGAAAGTCTAATGTTTATCAGTACATTACAGAAAATAATGAACTTTATCACAATATGCTAATTTTTTGAGAAGGACCTGTATGTTGTCGCCGCTCGCCCTGATGGGAGACCCGGTCCGACTGCCGACTGTGCTGTGTGGCGGGAAATTGGCTGTGCGGTGTTTGGATGCACATTGGGTTGTGTCCCACTGTGAGCCCCCCGCGCACGTATGGTGGAGGGATCTGGTCTGTGAGCGGGTCTGATGCTGGAGATACTATTGTGGTGGGAGTGGCCTTGGTTGCCTGGGTCTGCACCGCTGCATCCTCCGGTATATCCGCCCGCTGTCCCTGTTAACAAACATGTGGCTAAAATGGGCGTGCCCTACGGCGGAGCTGTGCCAGCGATGGGCGCGGCTTCGATCAGGCCGCCAATAGGCAAATGGAGGGTGACTATTCCCCGATGCCTACATTTCCCATACTATCCACAACCAAGTTGTGATGACGTCACGCATAGCGTGGATCACGGCACTACACAGCAACAATAGAATTATAACACCCTCCTCCCCTCTTCCGATATACAGATAAGGGACACCGCGCATGCGCTGGCGTCCGTCTAAGCAGTATTTAAGACAGCCATTGATACACTTTCATTAGCTGTCTCTTGATGCAACATGATGGCCGTGCAGGGAGCTCTTGGATAAATGTACGATTTGGGCTGCTTTTGCGTAAGGTCAGTGTAGTGTGGAATATATGGCAATGGCCCTTTTATTTTTATTTTTTCTCTTACAAACAGGATACTATGCTTTTTATTGACCATACCACTGCTAATTCACACTTTATGAATAATGCAGCAATATGGAGTTCAAACACAATGCAATGCAATGGGTGCTTTTTTGATGCATAATTATGTGACTCTGCTCACCATGATAGTAGGTTTAGCACGCATTGCACATTTTTTTCTACTGCATCCTCTCTCTATATATAGGCATGACTTTGTGCATCAATATGCATATAGCTATGGATAGATAATTACAATAGTCAACTGTCTATCAAAAAGCATCAACTATTTCAACCAAACAGCATGTATATAATATGTTTACTGTTTTCTTTATAGATATCCATGATATCTGCCCTGGCCACACTAGCGTCTACAGTCCAACTACGCTTTGCGTGGCCCCTCTTTGGAGCATTCTTTTGTCAACTGTCACACCTCAAATATTATTTTTGGGTCTGATACAACTTTTGGAGACACATATGACAATTTTCAATTGAGTCGGTAGGTGGCTATCTGTAGTCCTGTCCTCAACGATGCTCCCTTCCCCTGCCCCCGTACATGATGAATATATGTTCTATGTATATGCATGTGTGCATTTTTAATGATATGTATGTATATATGGTTCTATTATGTGTATTTTTGTCTTTGTATTCTTTGTCTAGAACATGCTATGGTCAGTCAATCTGGAATAACCCTGATGAAGGGACCCCCAATAAGTCCAGAATTTCTGGAATAACCCTGATGAAGGGACCCCCAATAAGTCCCGAAATGCGTTGGCTGGAATACTGACTGCATTAATATCTCAATATTGTATATTGGTGATTTTATGATGTTATATTGTTGGTGATGTCTACACCTTATAAATTTTTATATTCTATATTTTTTCATTAACCACTTAACAACCACCTGCCGACAAATAACGTCGACAAGGTGGTTGCTTAACTCTGGGAGGACGTTATATAACGTCCTCCCAGAATCGCGCTCCCGCGCGCCCCCTGGGGCGCGCACACGGGAAACTCCGTGACCGCCGGGTCCAGAGGACCCGGCGGATCACGAATCGCGGTAAATCGCCGCTGATAGCGGCCGTTTACCACGTGTTCGCTCCGTCAAATGACGGAGCAATCACTTGTAAACAGACCGGCGTCATTTGATGACGCCGGTTCCTCCCTCCCCTCTCTGTACCGATCGGTACAGTGTGAGAGGGGAGGGGGAGGGAGCGGATGGCAGCAGCAGCACTGTGGGCTGGATCTGTGACAATTGCAGTCACAGATCCAGCCATCCATCCATCCCTGCTCAGCCATCCCTGTGCTATACCCTGCCAATACTCTGCAATACACCCTGCCAATACTCTGCAAAATACCCTGCCAATACTCTGCAAAATACCCTGCCAATACCCTGGTGCAATACTCTGCAATACCCTGGTGCAATACTCTGCAATACCCTGGTGCAATACTCTGCAATACCCTGGTGCAATACTCTGCAATACCCTGCGAAATACTCTGCAATACCCTGCGAAATACTCTGCAATACCCTGCAAAATACTCTGCAATACCCTGCGAAATACTCTGCAATACCCTGGTGCAATACTCTGCAATACCCTGGTGCAATACTCTGCAATACCCTGGTGCAATACTCTGCAATACCCTGGTGCAATACTCTGCAATACCCTGCACAATACTCTGCAATACCCTGCAAAATACTCTGCAATGCCCTGCAAAATACTCTGCAATACCCTGCGCAATACTCTGCAAAATACTCTGCAATACCCTGCACAATACTCTGCAATACCCTGCACAATACTCTGCAATACCCTGCACAATACTCTGCAATACCCGCCACAATACTCTGCAATACCCTCCACAATACTCTGCATTACCCTCCACAATACTCCGCAATACCCTCCACAATACCCTGTGCAATACCCGTGCAATACCCTGCCATACACCGCAATACCCTGCCATACACCGCGATACCCTGCCATAGTCCGCAATACTCCGCAATGCCCTGCAATACTCCGCAATGCCCGGCAATACTCCGCAATGCCCGGCAATACTCCGCAATGCCCAGCAATACTCCGCAATGCCCGGCAATACTCCGCAATGCCCGGTAATACTCTGCAATAACCACTTCCCGCCCTCCGGCCGTCATATGACGTCCTTGACTTTGTGCGGGGATATTTGAATGATGGGAGCAGCTACAGGCATCATTCAGATATTAGCTTTTTCAGACGGCGATTCCCTGCACCATGAGAACAATCATAGCGGCTGTTCTGCCGCTTGATCATTCTTACGGGAGGCGAGAGGGGATGTCCCCCCCCCCCCCCCCCGCCGCCCTCCGGTGCTTCTACCGACTCACCGCTACGATCAAAGCCAGGATTGTTGTTTTTTTTTTGTCTTTTTTTCAGGCTTCCCAGCCTAGAGGTGAGATGTGGGGTCTTATTGACACCCCCCCCCCCCATATCTCACTGTAAAGAGGACCTGTCATGCCATATTCCTATTACAAGGGATGTTTACGTTCCTTGTAATAGGTATAAAAGTGATCAAAAAAATGTTTAGGGCGGAAAAACATGTCAAACTAAAATAAATAAAGTAAAATGAAGAATAAATTTTTTTTTTTTTTTAAAGCGCCCCTGTCCCCGTGAGCTTGCATACAGAAGCGAACGCATACAAAAGTCCCGCCCACATATGAAAACGGTTTTCAAACCACACATGTGAGGTATCTCTGCGAACGTTAGAGCGAGAGCAATCATTTTGGCCCTAGACCTCCTCTGTAAGGCCTCGTACACACGACCGATTTTCTCGTCGTAAACAGTCAAGAAAAGTGCCGCGAGAGTTTTTTTGTCTAGAAAAACGTTCGTGTGTATGGTTTTACGACGAGAAACTTGACGAGAATCTCGACGAGAAAATAGAGAACCTGCTCTCTATTTTCTCGTCAGGATTCCAGATTTCCTCGTCGTGTTTCTCGTCGGCCTGTTTTGTGACGAGAAAATGGTTCGTGTGTATGCTTTTACGACTCTTCCAAAAGCGCGCATGCTCACAAGCAACTATGAGACGGGAGCGCATCTTCTGGTAAAACAAGCCTTCATAATGGAGAGAGCACATTCGTCACGCTCATAAATATTTCATCGTTTAAATGTTCTGCATTGAATTCTTCGTTAGAATGTTACATTAATCAAAACGAGAGACCTTCTTTTGCTGCTGATATTCACACAGAGTTCTGCCTTGTTTTTAACCTTTTTCATGCTGCTCTTTATAAGATTTATGTGTATTATATCGTGCAAGTTTTTAGGAATAATTAAAATGGTTAGATTTTTCAAAATGATGTTAATTATAATTTCTCAATGTTTTGATAGCGATCTCCCATTTAATTTTCTAATCTATATTTTTAAAATTTCACACCATGTTTTTGAGCTAATCAGATTTAGTTATTCTTTTGGGGGGGTGATATCTGTGCCTTTTATTGTCAGTCAAATGTATCTGCTTACTCCAAAGCTTGTTTTTTTTTATTTAAAAATACACATAGTCAAGTATGAACTTAAACAAAAAACACATTTATTCATGTTTATAAATTAAATAAAGAGAAGGCAGCGCTGGAGAAGCTGCTGCCATTTGTGCATCCCAGGGACCCCAGAGCACACAGCAACCCTGTGTGGACACTAAAATTGGGAGCTTGAGAAGGCCCACATTTCAGAACACAATCTGATGCTGGCCTCCCAGAGGTCAGGAACAGCAGCAGGTGAGATATATGTCCCAAGTGTGTGGTACTACAACAGGCTGCCTTCTGTCCGACCAGTGCGACCACAATGAAGCAAGGCCATCACTTCCTCTTCTTCCTGGCAACCTTCCCTGCAGCCTTTCCTGAAGCCTTTCCTGAAGCCTTTCCTGCAGCCTTTCCTGGAGCCTTCCTTCTTCGTTTAGCTGGAGGCTGGCCCACTGGAGGGGTACTCCTGTCAGGAGGAGGAGGTGGAGGTGTAGCAGAAGGGGGTGGGGCAGAAGAAGAAGGTGGAGGTGTAGCAGAAGGGGGTGGGGCAGAAGGTGGAGGTGTAGCAGAAGAGGGTGGGGCAGAAGGTGGAGGTGTAGCAGAAGGGGGTGGGGCAGAAGGTGGAGGTGTAGCAGAAGGGGGTGGGACAGAAGGTGGAGGTGTAGCAGAAGGGGGTGGGGCAGAAGGTGGAGGGGTAGCAGAAGGGGGTGGGGCAGAAGGTGGAGGTGTAGCAGAAGGGGGTGGGGCAGAAGGTGGAGGGGTAGCAGAAGGGGGTGGGGCAGAAGAGGAAGGTGGAGGTGGAGGTTGAGGTTGTGTCAGTTGGGCCACCTCACATATGGCGGTATTGGGGGTAATTTGCTCCATCACCCCCTTGTTGAGCAAGGTGATGAGCAGGGGTTCGCATAGGAGGCGTTGCTCCATGCTCATCACCTTGAACTTAGCCTCCACTAGGCCGGCAATGGCCTCTTCAGGGGATGTGGGCTCCTTGAGGGTGGCATGGGCCTCTTTAATAAGGGCCATTGCTGCCTCACTGGTGGTCCTGTCCCTCCTGCCTCTTTTGTGAAGCCTGATGGGAGGCACCTGGGATCTGGTGCTTCTCCTTTGCCCTGCCACCTCCTGTCTGCCACTGGGCCCTGCCACCTCCTGGCTGCCACTGGGCCCTGCCACCTCCTGGCTGCCACTGGGCCCTGCCACCTCCTGGCTGGTACTGGGCCCTGCCACCTCCTGGCTGCCACTGGGCCCTTCCTCCTCCTGCCTGACAGTTTCCAGACCCTCCTCCTGGCTGATTTCATCCTGTGTATGAAAAAGAAACATAGTTTAATATGTTGGTTTAATCTTTGCATCAAACTTTGTAATCCTGATGGAAGCAATTAGAATGTAAATGCATAAATCCTTGCTTTAAATTTACCACTACATCAGCTTGACTATTTACCACACAATTAAGTGCAGAATAATGTCTACAGATCATGATTTCACTTGTGGAATACAAAATAATGTATGTTTCTCATCCTGACATATTTGGGAAACATTAATTTTATCCCACTACATTTTCAGTTAATACTATACCTGGCTCCAGATGGACAAATCAGGATCATCCAGGATGGCTGCCTCCTCTTGCTCCAGAGAAGGCTCAGGTTGGCTGCAGGGAAGTCTGGGGGGAAGAGTGGAGAGTGATGGCCTTGGCTCAATGTGGTCATCCAGGAAGGACATCCTGCTGTAGTACCACAAAACCGGGACATAAACATCATCTGCTGCTGCTCCTGACCTCTGAGAAGCCAGCACCTTAGAGCGTTCAGTCCTGTAGGTACCTCTCAAGCTCCCAATTTTAGTGTCCACTTGTTTTGCTGTGGCTGTGGGCACCTTGGTATGCACAAATGGGAGCAGCTTCTCCAGCGCTGCTTTTCTCACCCCTTTTTTTTTATGGATGGGGTTTTTGGTCTCCCACAGAGCCGGCAGCTCCCTTACCCGGTCAATAAATTCCGCCAGGAACTCTTTGTCGCTAATAAAGACATTCATATTGTATCTGCAAGTAAAATAAATTATATTTAAATAATGTGAGGCAAACAGTCTAACCTCCTTCACATCCTAGTCACCATATATATCCTCCACCAATCTCAAGACAGTATAGGCCAACAATTTTTACAAGTCTCACAAAATCACATACCTTCGTTCGCACGTCCGTCACTTGAACTCCTCTCTCCGCACACCGAACGTACTATAGTCACATGTGTGTTTGCTATATACACACCACGCATGCGTCCAAATTCGAACACGTCGCTCCGCACACGTCGCCCGCCCATGACGTTCTAACTAACATCTTTTCCCCGCCCCTTCTCTTTCGGCGCGCAGACAGATATGGCGGAGTTACAGCAGGTGTCTGATAATTCCGCAACTAGCGAGGAGACAAGCCCGGAGACCGAGGACACGTCACGATCAAGGAGGAGATTCAAGGCATCGAATATGTCTTTGGCGGAGATGGCGGAGATGGTGGACATCTTGGTCAAGGCTGATTATGATGCCAAGCATGGGCCGTATAGCAAACCAAATAGAAGGAAGGCCAAAATCCTCACTAAAGTTGTGAAGAGTCTGAGGGCGAAGTTCGGGGTGAAACGCTCAAATGAGCAGCTCAGAAAGAGGTGGTCAGACCTCAAACTGAGGGAGCCAGACCAGTTGAGGAGCATAAAGAGGATGCTCGCTAAAAGTAAGTAAAATGACGACCTTTCTGCTATTAATCTTTTTAGAAACTGACATTTTTTTTTTTTTTATCATATTGGACTCCCTTCCAAAATGTAATATTTTGAACTAGGTTGGGCACAGTAATCGTTCGTTACGTTACCGACACTTCGTTCGGCCACTATCCGCGGTTTTGGCTTATTTAAGACCCCCAAAAGTAATTAGACATCTGCCATTTTTGATCAAGTATTGTGGATAATTTTTAAGTCTAGATGATGTGTTTGTAAGGAGAATGAAATGCAAACTTTAATCAGTGTAAAGGAGAGGACACTCAGCAGCTGCTTCCACATCTGTACTTTGGAGCACTATAGTGTGGGCCACCAGACCCGCCTTTTTTGGGTGTCCCACACAGGTGCATCAGAGTTTATTTGTGGTGCCTCCATGTCCAAAAAATTACATCCAAATGTGAATACTAAACATATTTGGGGTCATAAATAATGCATTTTTCTTTAAATTCCGCACAAACACACACTTGTACCCCACTTCCAAACAATTTAGCCTGTTTTAAGTTTAAAAATGAGATTTTTACAGTGTGATAAATAGACCTTTGGTTTTATTCTCATAGGGGAGAGAAGACTGGGAGGAGGACACTCCAGGGAGCACATGCACCCCACAACTTCCAAGCAACCCCAAACTCCCAAAGATCCACAACCGAAAGATGTGCAGGAAGTTGAGGTGGAGGAAGGAGAAGTGCAGGAAGGAGAGGTGGATGACGTTGTGGATCTGGTCACCACAACAGGTCAGTATCTGACACCACAGCTTAAGGTAAGCGAGGTAGGCCTGCAGAGTTTTATTAATTTTTTTTTATGGTTTTTAGGGGATGGAAATGTTGTGAAGGATAGCACACCGTTCTCTGCTGACAGTGCCCTCCGCCTCATCCAGCAAGTGATGGAATGTAGCACGGAACTGGACCTAATTAAACAAAGAATCCATGTGATGGAACAAACATTTAAAGACATTCTCGATGTTTTGGGGAGAATTCAATAAGCCATCCAAACACATTTGTTTTTACATGTTTGTTTTTATATTTTTACTAATTTTTTGAGTAACAAAGCAGCCAAAAATTGAATATGCACACAGTGTGTGAACATGTGCTATCTGCCATCAGGGGATATCCATGTACGTCTTTTGTGGGTGCAACCCCTTCCTCGTATCAAAAGTCGGTGAACTGAGGAAGGGGATGCACCCCCAAAACACGTCCATTGATCACCCCTGATGGCAGATAGCACATGTTGACAATAGGGATCAGGATTGTAAACTTCCTATTTGCAAAAAAGTAAAAATGTGTGCATATTGAATTTTTGGCTGGGCAAGGGGTGGCAGGACCCCATATTAGGACGGGCACATAGAGACATAGTTTGTGTAACTGAATGTCTCAGATTGCTCAGAGGTATCCAATGTTGTCATTTTAGAAATGCAAGTGGTATTTTTGTATTTTCATAAGCCAAAATTTGCCGGGTTGTGGCCAGGCCAACCCCAAAGTAAAACAAAAAAAAATGTGCAGAGAGTAAAATATTTGACCACAAACAACGTGTAGCTTCTTTTTATAATACTCTCTAAGCTTATTTGGTTCTTTTGTAAGGTAACATAGTGAAATTGGTTGTTATTTACTAAAGTAAAATACACTTGCCACTACAAATGCACAAAGACAAACTAGGAGACAGGAATGAACAAATAATTAAAGGTTTAAACAAGATTTTTATTGGGATACTTAGACATAGGCTGGCATAGGAATTGCCCCCCTACCCGTGAAATACTCCATGTATTTGTCCCGAACCACACGGGCATTTTGGGGGGCAAGCCAAGACGGGCAGATTCCAGGCCCGGAACGGGATTTGCAGGGGAAAGTCCAGCCTCTGGCAAAACTGAGGCCATATAGGAATTAGATTTTTGGCTCAGAAAGTTGTGTAGCACACAGCAGCATAACACTACATAGTTTATTTTGTAGTCCGCCAAGTGGATGGAAGTCATAAAAAGGCGGAACCGGCTGGCCATTATGTCGAAGGCATTTTCAACGACTCTTCGGGCCCTGGCCAGCCGGTAATTGAACACACTCTTCTCTGGGGTCAGGGTCCTCTGTGGAAATGGCCTCATAAGATGCCGTCCGAGTCCGAAGGCTTCATCAGCCAAGAAAACAAAGGGGAGTCCTTCAATATTCCCTGCATCCGGTGGCAATGCAAGGTCGTCACTCTGGAGACGGAGGGCAAACTCCGTCTGGATGAAGGATCCCCCATCGGACATCCGGCCATTCTTCCCTACATCAACATAGAGGAATTCATACCGTGCTGACACCACCGCCATCAGCACAATGCTATGAAACCCCTTGTAATTGTAGTAGTAGGATCCAGAACGGGGTGGCGGCACGATGCGGACGTGCTTCCCGTCTATGGCACCACCGCAGTTGGGGAAGTCCCACCGCGTGGCAAACTCCGATGCCACAGTCTGCCATTCCTGTGGCGTGGAAGGAAGCTGTGGAGTGAAACAAGATGAAATAATATTAGAAAAACAAAGGCATACATTACAAGCAAATTCTAGACCAAAAAATTAGAGACCAACATCAATCTAATTATACGTTTATTAAGGTGTGTAAAAAAAGTATAATGGAAGGCTCATTTATCATATTCATCACCCCCTCTGATGGGCCATTACTAAATTATTTTGGGGGGGGGAGATGTGTTTGGCCACAGGATAGCATTGCAGTGGCGGTGCGTCCAGAGTGGGCGCTGGAGCACTGTCCCCTCTCTCCTGTGCCCATCACTCAGAACAATACATAGGTTCATGCGTTGCATGAACCTATGTATTGTCTATGCCGCACACTATTCAGGTGGATGGCCTCTTGTAAAGCGACCGACATATGAATAATTGCGTCATTTAGGGGGTTAAAATTGCAGAGCAGAAACAGGTATTAAAAAAGTCTTGCAAATTACAACCTGAGGGATGTAATTGGCTTCCTCAAAGAAAAATCGGGGACGCAAGGAGGGGGCATTCCTTGTGTAAACACTGACAGGCTGCTCTGGCAATCATGTTCACCAAGTCTGTTTAATGGTAACATGATTGGCTGATGCAACATGAAGGGAAGGAGAAGACATCAAGGACAGAAGAAGGATGGCGCTGACCACAAGAAGGTAAGTGCAGGGCTGGGGGGAAACTGGCTGCATTAGAGGGGACTAAATGGCTGCATTGGAGGGGACAACTGGGGGCGTTTATTAGGCAACAGAGCAAAAAAGGAGGAAGTTTATTTCCGAAATTGGGGTTGGAACCCCCCAACATTTGGAGCAACAGGCGCCCCTGCTGGAAAAGTTAGTGAGGGGAAATATTTAGGGAGGATAAAAAAGGGGCAATCTAAAGCTTCCAACATGCATGGGGACAAAGGGGACATTCTCAGCATATTACAATCATGGTAATTAGGGAAGGATGAAAGAAATACAATACATTAGCATACATGTAATACATAAAATGTGATGTTAAGGGAGAAAACTTACCCTAATATAGTCCTCCTGCAGGACTTGTATAATAGCAGAACAGGTGTCTGGGATTATGAGGCCCAGAGCCTGGGGGGAGATGCCTGTGGTGAACTTCAAGTCCTGAAGACTTCTCCCTGTCTCCAGGTAACGCAACGTGGCGATGAGCCTCTGCTCAGCACTGATGGCTTCCCGCATAACGGTGTCCTTCCTGGTAATATAGGGGGACACCAAAGCCAACAGTTCCTGAAAAACGGGGTCAGACATCCTCAGAAAATTCCTGTAGTCCTCAGGATTATTCTCGACGATCTCCCGCAGCAGAGGCATGTGGCAGAATTGGTCCCGCTGGAGCAACCAATTCTTGGTCCATGAACTCCTCCTCACACCATTCATGGACTGGTCTTGGTCCAAAACAAGCAGACCAACACCAAGCGCACGCACAGCACGAACTCGACGACGAGAACGTCCAGGCGACATGGCTAGGAAACGGTCGTCTAATCAGAACGTACAGAACAGAACGCACTTTAGAACAGCAAGGCCTATGAATAACGAACTGAAATTCAGAAACGAACAGGCAAGAACGCACTGTAAAACAGATACGACCTGCCTAGACGCCCTGAAAGTCAAGATACGAACCCACAAGCACAAACTGAACGGCAGAAAACGATCTGAAAAGTACGAAGACTGAAAAGCGCGAATCGTCTCTTCCCAAACTTTTACTTCACACGCGGTAACACGAGATCAGCAAAAGCAGCCCAAGGGGTGGCGCCAAGAAAAAAGATCTTCCCCTTTATAGTGCCGTCGTACGTGCTGGACGTGAGCGCAGAGAACCACGAGGAAATTGGAAAATGACAGTGTGTACGCATAGAAAGCTTGACGAGAAAATCGACAAGCTTAACAGGAATCTCGTCGAAAAAAACGACGTGTTTTTTACGACGAGAAAATCGGTCGTGTGTACGAGGCCTAACTCAAAACATGTAACCAGTAAAAATATTTAAAGCGTCGCCTATGGGGATTTTTTAAGTAGCGAAGTTTGGCGCCATTCCACGAGTGTGTGCAATTTTTAAGGGCGACATGTTAGGTATCTATTTACTCGCCGTAACTTCATCTTTCACATTATGCAAAAACATTGGGCTAACTTTACTGTTTTTTTTTTTTTTTAGCACAAAACATTTTTTTTCCGTAAAAAACGCGTTAAAAAATTGCTGCGCAAATATCGTGCGAGATAAAAAGTTGCAACAACCACCATTATATTCTCTAAGGTCTTTGCTAAAAAAACATATATAATGTTTTGGGGTTCTATGTAATTTTCTAGCAAATAAATGATGATTTTTACATGTAGGAGAGAAATGTCAGAATTGGCCTTGGTGCTCCAGAACGCCTGAAGGTGCTCCCTGCATGTTGGGCCTCTGTATGTGGCCACGCTGTGTAAAAGTCTCACACATGTGGTATCGCCATACTCGGGAGTAATAGCAGAATGTGTTTTGGGGTGTAATTTGTGGAATGCATATGCTGTGTGTGAGAAATAACCTGCTAATATGACAATTTTGTGAAAAAAAAAAAAGAGAAAAAAAAAATCTTGATTTTGCAAAGAATTGTGGGAAAAAATGACAACTTCAAAAAACTCACAATGCCTCTTTCTGAATACCTTGGAATGTCTTCTTTCCAAAAAGGGGTCATTTGGGGGGTATTTGTACTTTTCTGGCATGTTAGGGTCTCAAGAATTGAGATAGGCCGTCAGTACTTCAGGTGTGATCAATTTTCAGATATTGGCACCATAGCTTGTGGACTCTATAACTTTCACAAAGACCAAATAATATCCACCAATTTGTACTTATTTTTACCAAAGATATGTAGCAGTATAAATTTTGGCCAAAATTTATGAAGAAAAAATAGTAATTTGCAAAATTTTATAACAGAAACGAAAAAAAAATCATTTTTTTACAAAATTTTCAGTCTTTTTTCTCTTATAGCGCAAAAAATAAAAAACCCAACAGTGATTAAATACCACCAAAAGAAAGCTCTATTTGTGTGAAAAAAAGGACAAAAATTTCATATGGGTACAGTGTTGTATGACTGAGTAATTGTCATTCAAATTGTGAGAGCACCGAAAGCTGAAAATTGGTCTGGTTATTAAGGGGGTTTAAGTGCCCAGTGGTCAAGTGGTTAAATGATATCAATCTATCGATCAAATTGTTTCATCCAATCTTGTTGCCTACAAAGTCCCTAAACTCTCATTTTGGGGAGATTTGCTTTTTTGTTATAACAGGTGGACAAGAGGGACAGTGTCACTGATGCATGCACTGTCACTGCTCACCATCCTTGTGGCTTCCTCAAATGGTGCCAGGACAGTGCATGCATCCCTGATCATGGCCCACTCTCGTGGGGAAAAAAATCCAAGCTCCCCTGACCCTGTCCTGGTGCCAAATTGCAACAGATACTCATTGATGGCCCTCTGCTGCGTGTATAGCCACTGCAGCATGGCCAGCGTAGAGTTCCACCTGGTGGGCATGTCACAGATTAGGCGGTTCTTGGGCAGTTTGTAATCCTTTTGCAGGTCAGCCAGCCGAGCACTGGCATTATATGACCAGCAGAAATGCCCACAGAGTTTCCTGGCCTGCTTCAGGACCTCCTGTAAGCCGGGGTACCTGCCCATGAACCGCTGCACCACCAAGTTAAAGACGTGAGCCAAACAGGGCACATGGGTCAGTTGTCCCTGTCGGAGGGCGGAGAGGAGGTTGGTGCCATTGTCGGAAACCACCTTTCCTGGCTTAAGCTGGCGTGGCGTCAACAACCTCTGAGCTTGACAGAATCTCTGCCCCAGTGTGGCTCCTATCCCCCAAGCACACCAGCTCAAGCACATGGCATCTTTTTGCCTGCATTCTTGCGTAGCCCCTTGAACGCCTACGGAGCACCGCTGGTTTCGAGGACAAAGCACAGGTAGAGGCCATGGAGGAAGAAGAAGAGGAGGGGGTGGAGGAGAGAGGTGTGTCAGAATCACGAGTAGTAACATTTTGGAGACGTAGTGGTGGAACAACCTCCAACACTACTGCACCTCGTCCTGCATCCTTCCCAGCTGCCAGCAGAGTCACCCAATGCTCCGTGAAAGATAGGTAATGTCCCTGTCCATGCCTGCTGGACCATGAGTCAGCGGTAATATGCACCTTACCACTGACCGCCCTGTCCAGCGAGGCCAAGACATTGCCTTCCACATTACGGTAGAGAGCCGGAATCGCCTTCCGTGAGAAAAAGTGGTGTTTGGGAACCTGCTACTGAGGAACCGCACATTCCACAAACTCACGGAAGGGGCAGAGTCTACCAACTGAAAAGGCAGCAGTTGAAGTGCTAGAAATTTAGCCAAGCTAGCATTCAACCGCTGGGCAAGTAGATTGGCTGGGAGTGAACTTCTTTCGGGGGTGCAGCAGCTGGGGCAGGGAAATTTGCCTGCTACAATCGGATGTCGGTGTACCGATAGCAGATTGTCCGCAAGTACTTGGCTGTGACACACCTAATTGTACACCTTCATTCCTCTCAGTGCAGGTTTCAGAGAGGACTGACGGTATAGTGGGGTTGGAGCTGATGAGAAGCAAGGAGAGGTTCGCTTTGTTCTTTGGTGTGGGTCTTTTAGGTAAGCTTGCCAACAGACTGCATGGCAGGTCGACATATGTCTGGTCAAGCACAAGGTGCCCAGCGGCTGATGTTTTGGCCACGCGAGATACGCTTAAGACATATGTTGCAAATGGCAATGGTGTGATCTGCTGCACACATCTGAAAAAAGGCCCACACCAAAGAACTTTTGGAATAACGCGCAGAGACAGCAGCGCCCTGCACATGCAGAGTTCTGCGGTGTGATGCAGTCGGTGTGCTGCCCTTAAGCTTGCCCCTGGAGGGCATCCTGCCTCGTTGGAGATGTGTCTCCTCCTCTCTCCTATCAAGCACCCACGTGGAGTCAGTGACCTCATCATCCCCTCCCTCCTCATCACTGGAGCAAATCTGGCAGTATGCTGCAGCTGGGGGAACATGACTGCCATATAGCTGTCCTTGTTGGGCACCCCCTCTCTCTGGGCTCACGTTACTACCCCCTCTCTCTGGGCTCACGTTACTGCCTTCCTCCAGCTGAGTTTCCTCATCGGAGCCTTCAAAACGCTGGGCATCCTCCAGGAGCATGTACCCAACACTGTGCTCAAACAGTTTGGTGGACTCCTCAGGAGGACATGGTGGGGCTAGGGAAGGAGTGACTGATGCCATTGAGCTTAGGGAAAAGGCCGCTTTGGCAGCTGCTTTGCCAGACAAAGTACCCTGAGCCTGTGTGAGAGAGGAGGATGAGGGCGGCTTGGTCATCCACTCTACCAAGTCTTGGGCATGTTGCGGCTCAACGTGGGCAGCTGCCTAAAAGAAGGACAAGCGTGTCCCACGGCCACGTGCTGATGAGGATGCACCGTGTCCACGACCATCAGCACTGTTGCCTCTAGACACAGAGCCTGCTTGCCCTCTTTTATTGCCTCGTGACTGTCTGCCTCTCCTTGTTTGCCTTCCAGACATACTAATGGCCTGCAGTGAGATGTAGCTGCACAAAGGTGGGATGAAGATATATATATATATATATATATATATATATATATATATATATATATATCTGTACTGATTATAATGCAGCTTTCAGAATAAACTGGCCGCTGTGGTATTAGTATGGGAAAAGCAGCAATTGTCTTCAGTTAGTTTTAGGTGAAAACTGTACAGAGGACACAGTACACTAACTGAAAATACTTGCAGCTCTCTGCCTGTGGTTTTATTATGAGAACACCACTATTAGTCACTAACTGTATTCAGGTAAGCTTTAGGTGAACGCTATCCCAAGCACACAGTACACTAAGTGAAACACTGACTGCAACTAGCACAATCACCTGCCTGCCTGTCACAGTATAGAGAATAACAGGAATGGATCTAGCTAAACTGAATACAGTGTATAAATATATATACACACAACACCTAGAATGCATATATATCCTCTACACCAGGGATATGCAATTAGCGGACCTCCAGCTGTTGCCAAACTACAAGTCCCATCATGCCTCTGCCTCTGGGTGTCATGCTTGATGCTGTCAGAGTCTTGCTATGCCTCATGGGACTTGTAGTTTGGCAACAGCTGGAGGTCCGCTAATTGCATATCCCTGCTCTACACACTGTAACTGCAGCTAACTGACTCGCCTGCCTGCTCTATCTAACTCAATATAAAATGACACTGTCTCTGTAATTTCTCATTAAACAACTCCAACACACTACACAAGGCTGACAAGCCGGTGGCCTTATATAGTGTGGGGCGTGTACTAAACGCCATGAGCCATAATTGGGTTCAACTCGAACACGAAGCTCATCCCTACTGTTTTAGTTACTTTAGCCAAATTTCAAGGGAAATTCCAATAAAAATCTAATCTAAGTAAATTGAATCTATCGATTTTCATTCTTTTAGGCATTCAGTCCTTCGGATTTTCGTTCTTTCTGACAAATCGATTTCTTATGCATTCCTCAAGAGTCTTTTGTTTTTTCGGATGCTCCTGAATAAACGAATATAAACAAATTTCATCTGAAAACAAATTTGTAACCAAACAAATTGCACATGTCTGCTGCAGTAAATGTGCACCAACGCATTGAAATATACTGCCTTAAACATGCACTAACACACTGCAATATACTGCGTTAAATGTGCAGTAATGCACTGCAATCTACTGCGGTAAACCTGCAATAACTAAAATATACTGAGTTAAACGTGCACTAACGAACTGCAATATGCTGCTGTAAACTTGCAATAACGCACTGAAATAAACTGCTGTAAACGTGCATCAACGCATTGAAATATACTATGTTAAATGCGCAATAATGCACTGCAATATACTGCGGTAGACCTACAATATTGCACTGAAATATACTGCGTTAAACGTGCAGTAATGCACTTCAATAAGCTGACTGGGCAAAGCCTTCATTGCTTCAGCCAATCAGGGCTTCCAATGCATTGTGTGGTGGTACAGTACATTGTGGTCATTTGGCGGGCCAAATAAACTGTCGAATGCCCCGATAATTTGGGTGTTCGTTGAACGTCCGAACAGCCAATGTTCGACCTGAACTCATGCTTGGGCTGAACCGTTTGCCCAACTCTAGTGGCCTCCTTCTAGAGGTGTTTCTCCTTTTTTAATAATGTATTTGTTCCTATACATATACAGTAGATACCTCCTTGGGCAATTCATGTTCGTTAAAGAATGAATAAATTTTTTTAACCAGACAAGAGCATAAGAGTCGAATAACAAACATATATATTTTTTACTCTCCCTGCTAGTGGTTCTCCCCTTTGCTCCTTGTGCTCCTCCATATCTGCCCCCAGGGTCAGTGGGTGCCTCCATTTTGCGTTGATAATAGTGGGACCTGCAGACACCGGTCATTCCTTGATAAGTTAGTATGTGTTATGTAAAGATGATGCACCGAATGGGTTTTTTTGGTGCCGAAACCGATACCGAAAATGAAAAATACAAGATCCCGAAAACCGAAATCGATACCGAAACAGCACCGATACCAAAAGTGACTGTTTTAAAAAAATATTTTTATACAGGAGATATTCAGAGACTGGGGACATGGTACAGGAGATTGTCAGAAGCTGCGGACATGGTACAGGAGATGGTCAGAGGCTGCATAAATGGGACAGGAGATGGTCAGAGGCTGCATAAATGGGACAGGAGATGGTCAGAGACTGCAGACGGTGTACAGGAGATGGTCAGAGACTGCATACGGTGTACAGGAGATGGTCAGATACTGCAGACAGTGTACAGGAGACGGTCAGAGACTGTGCCCCCAGTTCAGCCAGCCTGTGTCCCCAGTTCAGCCAGTCTGTGTACCCCCAGTTCAGCCAGTCTGTGTCCCCAGTTCAGCCAGTCTGTGTCCCCAGTTCAGCCAGTCTGTGTCCCCAGTTCAGCCGCTCTAATCACCAGGCGGCAGCGACTCTCTTCTCCCACAATGACACCCCTGTAATGGGCAGTACCAGGGGCGGGGGCAGAGCCCCACCCACACCCAGACCCTGCCCCATTTTCAGCTCCAGTATCGGCCTATTTTCTCTTTCGGCAAATTGCCAAAAGGGCCATTTTCGGCCAATATGTTTAGGCGGGCGAAATTTCGGTGCATCCCTAATTATAATATGTTATTGTGAGATATTGTTACTATGTAATGCTATTATGATATTTTTGATCTCTTGATTTTTTAAATTAATTGGATTATTGTCTCCATCGCTCCCTGTTCCTTCCCCCTCATCAGTTCTCGCAAGGTGTAGAGGACGCCTCTCTATTTGTAACAAGCGGTACTTACGGTAAATGCTCTTCAATTATGAAGTGCAATTTGGTTTGCATTGTATCATGTAATCTACAATCTAGGCTTGAGCGGTCTCTTATGGGGTTATGTTGAACCACACGCACTAACCATGTCCTCTGTTTAACTTAGCAAAAATAATTGCATTCAATTAAAAAAAATTGATTTTCTGTTTTTGTCAGGTACAGAGACATATGTTTTAAAAAAAGGGGGATGAAAATAAGGGAATGTGTGCTTTACTTTAATAAACTGGCATACATGGTGACTAGTTGATAATGTGAATGCAGAGATTTGTACAGATGGTACATCATACCTTTTGTTAGAAAGTCATTGTTCATCTGGTTCTTAATAAAAATATATATAATACAGTGTTTAAAGTAAACCAAGTATTAATTACAATTTGCAGCTACAGTATAAATGCTATATACCAATGTACCCCTCCTTTCACACCGTGTTGCATTATTCAGTAACTTTGCCATCAGAAAAGTAGCATTTATTGAATTCAGTTACTTACATAAGTACTGCATTCAGCCTAATTGTCTAGAAAATTAATACTTTGCTTATTCAGCATGTACAAATAGTACATCAGGGGTTAAGCAAAAATTACTTTCTATTAAAGGGTTCATAATAAATAGTTTCATCTCAGAATTTAGTTGTTCTCTCTAATGCAGACATGTATGTTACAGTGGTTTTCCTTGTGATAGGGTTACGGGGTAATGAAATGTAGTTTTCTGTTGATTATTTTGCTCTCCTCTGCTTAGAGTGATAAGTAGCTAACCAATGAAGCTTGTAATTACAGTCTTACGGAAATGGCTCTGATCTGTATATAAATCTCACCATCCAATTACAAGATGTAATAATTTTGCACTCAAGCTGCTAATGAGGTCTAATACACAAGCATTTGATAATCCTCTCTGGATGCTGTCTTGATCAGCTGTTGGCTTTATAATTAGACTGGCAGAAAATCATTATTTCATGTTCAGAAAAAGAAAATAGGTTGGTGAGAAGTTAATTTTCTCTCTGGTCTGTGGAGCGTATACACCAATTTAATGATTTTAATCGGGATTGTTAGCTCTTTTGCTATCGATTTGTAATAGTGGTGTACAGGGAACTTCAACTACCAATGTGCAAATAATTGTGTAAAATAAGCATTTGCAAATGATTAAACAATTAAAAAAATCATCAGCATAATTTCTGCATCTTGAAATATATATGTATTTTAAACACGGTTATTAGATTTACATCTTAACTTCCTCTTAGCCAATGTTAAAATCTATGTTGAATAAGTAAACAAGTAAGCCATATACATTATACCCCATTTCCTGTATGATTACAGATATAGTATTTTAAAATTGTTTTACTAGGTTGATTCAGAAGAGAAACAGATGTCTTTATTAGGGATGAGCCGAACACCCCCCTGTTCGGCTTGCACCAGAACCTGGAAACAGACAGAAAGTTTGCGCAAACTTTAGAACCCTATTAAATACAATGGACTCGAACGTTCGAAATCAAAAGTGCTAATTATAAAGGCTAATATGCAAGTTATTGTCCTAAAAAGTGTTTGGGGACCGGGGTCCTACCCCAGGGGACATGTACTGTATCAATGCAAAAAAAAGTAAAAAATAATAATGCTTAAAGAGAAACAATAAAAGTGAATATCCTTTAAATTTTGTACCTAGGGTGTGTATATAGTATGCCTTTAAAGTCACACTTGTTTCCCGTGCTTAGAACTGTCCCTGCACAAAGTATAATTTCTGAAGGAAAAAAAGTCATTTAAAACTCACTCGCGGCTTTAATGAATTGTCGGCTCCCGGCAATACATAGAAAAGTCAATGGTAAAAATAAAAAAATGCGTGGGGGTCCCCCCAAATTCAATTACCAGGCCCTTCAGGTCTGGTATGGATATTAAGGGGAACTCTGCTGCAAATTTAAAAAAAAAAATGTGTGGGGCTCCCCCAAATATCCATACCAGGCCCTTCAGGTCTGGTATGGATTTTAAGGGGAACTCCACCCCGAATAAAAAAAAAATGGCATGGAGTTCCCCCAAAAATCCATACCAGACCTTTTATCCAAGCATGCAACCTGGCAGGGCCACAGGAAAAGAGGGGGGGACGAGAGAGCGGCCCCCTCCTGAACCGTACCAGGCCACATGCCCTCAACATGGGGAAGATGTCCCCATGTTGATGGGGACAAGGGCCTCATCGCCACAACCCTTGCCTAGTGGTTGTGTGGGTCTGTGGGCAGGGGGCTTAT